>OU892278.1:50825103-52273179 GCA_917834065.1 Ceutorhynchus assimilis
GACGCGTTTCGACCGATATCAGGTCTCATCAGTATGGCTGGGAAAAGCAAAGAAAACCAATCAAAGTTTTGTGCATGTATGCAAAATAGAAGTAGTAAGACGGTCGAAATTTGATCGTGGCGCCATCTAAGACAAGGATTTAACACTAAACAGCAATTTTTGCTGTGATTAGTGATGCCATCTAAAAGGCCGATCAAAAATCAGTTCGTTGGGAAAACCCAAAATAGGAAAAAAAAATATTTCTCCTTATTATACACTGATTAGAAAATTTTGGATTAATTTTCTTTGCTTTTCCATCCATAGACGCGTTTCGACCTATATCTTTGCTTTTCCTAGCCATACTGATGAGACCTGATAAAGGTCGAAACGCGTCTATGGATGGAAAAGCAAAGAAAATTAATCCAAAATTTTCTAATCAGTATATATTTGAATATAAATTCGACCAAATGTCTAGAACGCTAACGCAAGACTGACGCCTCTTACTCATAAAAAAAACCACTCCCTCTTTATATAAACATAAACAAGATCACCACATAATAATTAGCATACTTAGTTTTTACCTCTACAGGTTAACAATGAACACACTCGAAAAAATAACGTTCCTCTACATTTTTTTTAAAGATTATTAGGGAAGGGTTAGTTTCAATTCAATCCTTGGATTAGCTCTTTCCGTTTAAAATGCCACCATACAAAGACTAGCATTCATTACAAAAGGAAGAGTTAGTTTGGATTAGCTCTTTTCATCTAAAATACCAACATGCAAAGACCAGCATTCATTACAAAAGGACGGGTTAGTTTGGATAAGCTCTTCTCTTCTAAAATACAAACATACTCGGTCGCCTTAGTATGAGGACGGGTTACTTTGGAATAGCTCTTTTCGTCTAAAATATCAACAGACAAAAACTAGTACTTTGTATGAGGACGTGTTAGCTTGGATTAGCTCTTTTTATCTAAAATACCAACATACAAAGAGTAGCATTCATTACAAAAGTACGGGTTAGCTTGAAATAAATCTTTTCATCGAAAATACCAACATACAGAAACAAGCACTCATTACAATACATTTGGCAACGGTGTCTCGCGCTCGCCATATTCCTACGACTAGGTTCTTGTAATGCTAGCAGTGTGCAGCTAAAAAATTTCAGGTATTGCTGGGGTGAAAATTGAAGCAGAATGAGGCATTGCAATTAGCAACATAAGCGAAAAAAAAGTGTTCCTGCTTCCTATGTGTTCCCAAGCCAAGGGTGGGTGAAGTTACGTACCATGATAAAAATCCCTGTTGAAAATAGCACGTGTTGCCGGGGTGTGATTTGAAGCAGGATGAGGCGAGACCGTAGCAACACAAGCAGGAACATGTTTGGGCGATCCTGCTTCCAGTGTGTTGCAAAGGGTGAAGTTAGCAACCAAAGTAAAAATCGATGTATCTCGAAAACAGTACGTGTTTCCAGGGTCAGATTTGAAGCAGGATGAGACAGGACCATAGCAGCAGAAGCATGAACCTGTTTCAGCGATCCTGCTTCCAATGTGTTGCCAAGGGCGAAGTTAGCAACCAAAATAGAAATCGATATATTTCGAAAATGATGGGTGCTGCTGAGTGTGGTTTGCAGGACAAAGCAGGTCTAAGGTAATATAGCAGCACAAGCAGAGGTGCATTTTGAAGATCCTTCCTACAATGTGTTGCTAACTTCCCCGACGTACTGTTGAGTGCTTTAACCGACGCTTGACTGTCTGAGCAGATAAACTTTTCTCTCAGACAGGGGTTGATGGAATAGATTCCTGCTTGGAATACAGTAGTGTATTCTCTCGGAAGTTGACTGATGTCGTATCTGGGAGCTTGTCCATATATCCCAGCGTTGGTTCCAGTTTCTGTTTTGGAGCCGTCAGTATACCAGACAATGTTTTGTTTAGGTATTTCCTGCTGGAACCATCTTGATGGCGAATCGGTTTTTGAGGGATTTTTTCGACACCATATAGTCGCTTCCGATGGTTAAAATCGGGTTTGTGATTATTATTGATGAATGCCGCATGTCCATTTGGTTTTGGGTTGCAATTTTCGTTCTGCTGTAGACAATATGCCCCAATTCTAGTCTCCGCTTTGACGATAAGGTTAATTAGTGGGAGGTTTAGGATCGTTTTCATAATTGCCGTCGGTGTGCTTTTCTGTGTATTGGTGATACAAAGACATGCAAGTCTCTAGATTTTGGCTAGCTCCAGATTTGGTTGTCTTTGGTTTACTTTAGGCCATCATATGTTATCATTATTCTTACAACCGTAGTGTAAGTGTATATCCATCCAGTCTACAACTGACACTTTCAGTCCTCATGTTTTCCCAATGGCTCTTTTTAGTGACATCAACGTCATCTTGCTTTTGGTAGTGATCATATCTAGGATGACGCCCAGAAATTTATCTTCCCTACCAAGGGTTTTTGGAATAGACTGGGGGGTATTAGGTCCTCCAGATTTCTTTTTCTCGTGACAGTAATGAGTTTCCTAAGGCGTCCTGCATGGGGTTTGATACCATCCTGGTAAATCTTCCGCTAATGACAACGACTATATCATCCACGTAGCCTAGGGTGAAGTTGCCTTGATCGTAGAGAGTCCCCAGAAGTTCATCCACAACTAGATTCTACAAGAGTGGTGAAAGTACTCCATGTGGGCATCCTTTTGTCGCGGTTACTTTTATAGAGATTTCAGGAATTGTAGAGTTTATAGTTTTGTGTTTTAGAATGGATTTGATCTATTTACATGTGGTATCATCAATCGCATGTTGCCCAGCAGCTCTGACTATGGATTTGAAGAAGGTATGGTCAAAGGCTGTTCTGTTTTCATTTAAAATAATATGTTTAATCAATCACATTTAACTCTCTTCTTTTCTTGGCTCACTGTGTATCATTATTCATAAATTCAAGTCTAATAGTTTTGAGGCCTTTAAAGGGATATCGCGCGTGTGCGGTGAAAAAGGACAAAAAACTACTTTGGTGCTAGCAAAAATTATTGCTATTAGCCGCAGAGAGAATCAGAACGGACGTCAACCAAACGACATTGTTTTTCCACAAAAACTTTTAATAGAGAACCCGCATTTAATTTTTAATAGTTTTTAATAGAACCCGCAACTAAGTGTTTAATTTGCCGAGTTTCACGGTTTAGAAACAGAACTAAAAAACGCGTCGACTGGCCAGTCCGGAAAACGTGTGTGTGTGTGTGTGAAAAAGGTGTCCGTGGACACCTCTACATGGAAGCCAGAAGTTCAAGGTAAGGTCTCAAAACCTCCATTTTATTTGCATTTAAAAGATTTGATACAGTCCACTTATCTCACACTGAGCCTTGAAATAGTATATTTTTTTCTTTAAAAACTTTGAAAAGTCCAAATTTTACTAAAGTTTACACAAAGGCTCCCGCTATATTAAGAAATGCCACCAATGCGATTTTCCTGTTTTCTCTACTCTTGTCACCACTTGGTGTAGAGCTAATTCGCATGATTTGCCTCGTTGGAAGGCATATTAGTTTTGGTGAAATAGTCTCTGTTTCAATGAGGTTCCCTGATGCGTAGGCGCTCACGAGCGAAGCTTGTTGGTTGTTGCTACCGCAGTGTCATCAGTCTTTCGCTTAAGTATTCCGAATGGAAGCTCAGCAAGATGGTTCATAAAATGATTTTTTATGGTGAGACTTACTCCGTGGATGCGAGGTTCATTCAATGACCTTCTTTCCAGAAAACAGTCACCTCCGTGCTCATCAAATTGACATCGGCTTGCTCTTTTGGCTTCGTTTAGAGCTGAAATATTGATGTTAATTCTCTTTACTATTGCCATTCTTCGCTGTGGTCTGGTATTTGATCACGATATCATGCTATCCGCCACCTCCGTGCCGGTTAATCACTAAAAACTTCATCCTGCTCACGTCGCAACTTGCCCATCGCCGAATGACTTTGGTGTGCTTTAAACTTGATGGTCTTATGTGTCCTAGAATATATTATGCCTGTGCGTGACTTGGACGTGGAAATGCTGATGCACAGTCAGCAGACTCATGGTCCCTAAGCTCGAGTATTATCCGTTCAGAATCCGATGTCCCAGATAGGTACAGGTAAAATCACCTTTCAATGCTATTTGATAGGGAAAGATGATAAATTTACCTGCACCTGTGAACATCGGATTGTGAGCAGGATATAGTTCCGATCCAATGGCATAAAAACTAAGACGATTGGGTCTCTCGAGCTGTATATTATGTACCAAGGGACTTGAAAGACATATTATTTAATCCCGTAAGTGTCAGTCAAGGGAATAAATTTGACCTTAAAAATAAACATAACTCAGATTCTACGATATGCGAGAAGTTTCCTTGAAATCTGAAGTCGTAATATTAAATAACTAGGAATTTGAATCCCATGCGTTGTGTTGAAATATTTTATCTCAAACTACAAAGATATTTCATCAACATCTGACAATCACGTTCATACTCCTCAACATATTTCCACCTGTTCAAAAAAACCACCCAAGTCGAGTCAAAATACATAGAATAGGACCGTCAAACAGGAAATATATATATTCTTTCATTTCCAGACTAAAACTCTACTAAAAGCTTTTGAAGAAAAAGGAGTACCCGAGCTGGATTACAATGGAAAGAGTCCATATGGCGTGGGTAGGACTCAAATATATTTAAACAGAAATATTCGAACTGGAACGGCATATGCTTACATAACTCCAGCATCAAATAGAACTAATCTTGTTATAAGTGACAATTCTCTGGTTACTAAAGTAAATATTGTCGAAAACATAGCTGTGGGCGTAGAATTCATTAAAAACGGAACGGCCTATTTTGCCAGGGCCTCAAAAGAAGTAATTTTATCTGCTGGTTCTATAAATACACCACAAATCTTGATGTTATCAGGCATCGGTCCTTCGCAAGAACTAAAAAAACATGGCATAGAAGTTATCAAAAATTTGCCAGTAGGACAAAACTTACAAGATCATGTAGGATGTACGGCAATATATTTCAGGTGAATTATAAGTTTATTTCTAAATTGTTTTGTAACATAAATTTTATAGAACCAACCATACTTATTATAATCTCACTCTAAAACAAGCACTCGAGCTCTGGTACGAAAATAAAAGACCATTGAAAGCTGGCTGGGGCAGTCAAATATTGAGTTTCATAAATCTCAAAAACGACAAATTTAAACCACCAGATGTCGAATTTATAGGTATTGGTCCTAATGGTGCATCCAGTGAAATAGCAAAACTAAATAGGTACCTAATTTTCATTTTCCTTGATAAATAATTTATTAAAAAAAAAAGAAAGAAATATCTTGGCGTTGGCCTCTAGCCTTTTCAGGGTAATCGGCTCTATAAAAATCCAATATCGGCTGATGGTGAAAAATGTGTTACGTATAGAAAATATGTTCTAAATAAATTTTCGGTCAGTGAGCACGCTTAAATGGCTATAAAGTCACAATGGAAGGTATTTTTTGATCAAATTCACCAAAATATTTCGATGTGGTTTTACACGATTTGGCCATTTTCAGTAATAAACTAAAAATTTAACATAAAAGCAAATAATGTATTGGACAAATTAATTGTAACTAATAATGTATTCAAAAATGGTCAATCTGTAAACTCCAAAGCTTAATAAAATGTTTATTTTTAGATATAATCAAAACTACACAGCTGCATATAAAATACTGAACCAGTACACTGATTTAGCATTTACTGTTATATTGCTCCATCCGGAATCAAAAGGAGAACTAACACTTCAGTCAAATGATCCGCGAGATTTTCCATTGATAAACCTCAATGTTTTTGCTGTTGAAAAAGATTTAGAAATATTGTACCAATCAATAAAATGGTTACTCGATATACAGAATACCAATGCTTTCAACCACTTTGAACGCTTGCACCTACTTATGCCAGGTTGCGACGAAAATTTCAAAACTGATTCCAGAGAGTGGTGGTATTGTGTGCTAAGACATATTGCATCTCCTGTAAGTAATTAAAAAAAAAATACACAAACTATAAATATCCTATTTCAGGATTACCATCCTATAAGTACAGCAATAATGGGAAGAGATCCCAGTAACTCTGTTACCGATCCGGAACTTAAAGTTCATGGAATTCGAGGGCTTAGAATTGTAGATGCTAGCGTAGTCCCAATAACCATATCTGGTCATTTAGTCGCACCCGTTGTAATGGTGGCAGACAAGGCAGCTGATTTCATAAAGGCTGAATACAACGGCTTACAAAAAAATTAATTTCTTTCAAATTGTAGGCCTATATTATCATTAAATAAAAAAAAGAAGAGCTACATTTTATGTTATTTACATCCTTCAGTGAAATGTTCTACTGAAATCTGCTTAGTTTGAGCTGTTTGCATACTGTGAGGTCAAAGCCAGAGGTGCAAGCAAGCTCGCTCTAGTAGAACTTCCTTTTCATATTTTGTGATTAATTCCTATTTTTTTTTTGTTGCACAATTACAGTTGGTCTATTTTCATTTTTGTTGCGTTTCAATTTCAAGGAAATGGTCTGAGAAGAATCCGATTCTGTAACCCAACTGTATATTCTTACAGGACAGGTTACTTCATGGACGCAAGAAAGCATCCAAGTATGCACCCAGAAAGTAAAGACCGATTACAAAGATGGATTTATCATCCGGAAAATCAATGAAAATGTCTCTATCTAATTTATTCAGGTCTATATGCACCAACCTCAGCTAGAAATGACGAAGATCCAGATAGTCTTTTTGAAGAGTTATTAAAAGTCTAACCTAGATTAAGGCAGTGCAAAGAAACTATTATTTTGGGAGAAGTTGCTCTATTTAATTATATTTCCAGTATAAATTTGTCTTATTTAAACTATTGAAAAGTTCAAATTAAAGTAATAAATAATTGAAGAATTGCCAGTTTCGCCTCGAACCGAAACAATCAATCTGAAATAATAAGCACACTTGTGGCATCGCGAGGTTCCTAAACCTGAAGATGAGCCCATAAATTAGGCAACGGAAACATATTGAAAGCAAGGCTAAAGTAATTGAATTGTAGGGCCTATAGGGGCCAAGTGATAGATTCATCTAAAAAACATTATTCATGGCCAACACGAATTTCGGCATTCTTTGGTTAGTTAGCCAGTTTACCAGCAGGTACTGAGGTCCCATACGGGAAGCTACTCAGCTATAGTTGTTTTTGAGCCAATATCTTTAGATTGATTATTTCAATTTGCTAGGATATTCTCCCGTCAGGGTAGGAAAATGTTAGTAAATTCAACAAGGCCCTAATGCACGCTCTAAATCCACAAAATCAAAATCTCATATTTTCACGACATTCGTTGACCCCAATTATCAAGAAAACTGCGACATGGTCTTTTGAACAAATAATTATATTTCTTAGAAATAGTGGGAGAGTCTAGGTCAACGAATCGGAATAACGCCGGTTCATGGTGGGGTGAGTATTCAAACAATCAGGTAGAGAGGATAGGATATAGTCTAAGTCGAAAGTTGAAGAGAAAACGGTCATCAGTCTAGTGAAGATAAAAATTTACAACGGTTAATCTCCATTATGTGCGTGCTGCATATAATCAAAATACTTATTTTGTCAGAATAATTTAATGAAAGTAAGGAAAAACTGTAAGTACATATAGAAATTTGGTACTCTAGTATACAGGGTGTTTGGTACATCGATAGGAAGTTTTCAATGAGTAATAGTTGGGGTTATTTGGAAGCTGTTTGACCATATCTACCCTTATGCAAAGTTCTGTCGTTTTTGAGATATGTGCTAAAATACGTGGATTCAAAATATCTAAAAATGGCGTTATCTCAAAAACGACGAAATTTTGCATGGGGGTAAATATGGACAAACAGCTTCCAAATGACCCCACTTATCACTCATTGAAAACTTCCTTATAACCATTTATTGAAATGAATATGCAAAGTGAATTGACTATGTAACATTATTGCCGTTTAACTGACTTTGAATAGCAGTAGTATCAATTCAACAATATCACCATTTGGAGTCTGGATCAGCTGGGGATGCGTCACGCCAGCAATCTATTTTCTACCCTCCTGGAAATGAGAAACGACCCAAAGATCTCCACTTCATAGGGGTTAAGATCCCAACACGAGCTTGGGATTAGAGAGGTAGGTACCTGCCAGACATTATCAGTCTCTCTAGAAAAACTAGTAACTGGTCATTTGAGAGGGGCGTTTAAATAAAATGTCATTTACAGACTTTCACAAATTTCTGTTCAATTCCAAATTTAGACCACTTTTCAGTGAAATGAAGTTATGTGCATAACAATAATAGATTGGAGTATCGTTCGAAGCATTTTTGGTTGCAAAATACGCATTCTAAATAGTAAAATTATTACCAATTTTGTTGACAACAATATGTAAATTTTGGTCACGGATTTAAATGAAAAAGGTATACACATATAGAGTAGCACACCAACAATAAATTTCCGAAATTTCGGATAGCAAAATTAATCAAAATCTGCCAAACAACAAGGTGATTACTGTCATTTTCAGCAAAGACTCAAACCAAACGTGTGTTCAGCGCTTCTTTAAAAGATGTCGCTGAGTTCGGGAAGGGTAGTCACTTCTTTTAAACGCCAGTAAAAACTGTCTTACCTAGCTAAAAATTTGAAATACTATTATTTCATTTGTATCTGAATAAAATTATTTAGTCCACTGTAAATTACTGTGTAAACGAATTGATATTGAAAATGTCGCTATCTACCTGTAAATAAGTCAATCACTTACAGAGAATTTGAACACCTGTGATTAAAAAATATTTAATGTATGTCATTAAGATCAAAAGATGGCGCGCTGACTCTTATCTGACGCCCCTCTTAAAGGGGGTGTGACCCTAGAAAACGACTCAAGCTACTTAAATAAAGAAAAAAATTCTAAGATCTCTCGTGAAAACCGCAGTCCTATATTCAAAATAGTCTCTGAGAAAATTCCATTTGAAGATAAATTATGCAGGAGCTTATGATGTCACAAACGCCAAAATCGTAGTCTTCTGTTCGTTCAGTCGTCAATGAACCGTACCCCATACTTTAAGTTGTTGCAATTCGCTCTAGGAGATAATTGTCTTTTGTTTTAGAAAATTCTTACACGTGTTAATACTGTCCCTGATAATCCAGTGTGACGTCACAAAAACCTAGTTGTAATTTTAAACCGCCCTAACTCGAAAACGGATCATCGCAGCAAGATGCGGTTTAAAAATTTATTCTTAGATTTTTTTGCACTAAAACTTTCATTTTTGGGTCACACCCCCTTTAGCAAATTTTCAAAATGAATTGTAACATTTAGGCCCGGTTTATTCATTTTCAGATAAACTTGCTGGTAACTATCAACTATCTGCAAGATAAATTTACCGTTTTATAATCCTATTCGATGGCGGATAACTGGCCGAGCTTACAGATTGCGTTGTTATCCGTCAAATTGCATACCTGACAGTTTATCAGAAGGTGAATAAACCGGCCCTAATTGTATTAAAGCTATTTGCTTATTAGAATTTGATTAGTTCAATTTGCACATAGGAGAACTACAAATTTTATTTTTTGAATTCCGCGATTCATCAGATTCCCTTGCTGTAGAATACTTAACTTGAGTTCATGTGGAAATTGAAGCAAAGTGGTAACAAATTGGGACCCAACGCAAGTTAAAAGTGGTGTAGTATAACATACCCGGGTTCGTTCAGTAAGATTGAACGATGAGAATTTTTATTACCTTTTAAACAACAAATCTTCTGGAAAACGAAATGAAAAACAAATAGAACCTACGTTGTGGAAACTTACTCAATTTTACTTTCTGGACATGCGCCCGACATAGCAAATATTTGGGAAATTCAAGGGAAGTTGTGATATGTAAAAGAAACGAAAAATTTGTGATACGTCTACTTTATTATTCAAGTAATTCGTACCGTTTTCATCCTGAAACTAACGAGGGTAAAGAGCACGGCAGAGAAACCCTCGATCAAACATTCCTCAAAAATCGAAATTTACTGTAATTTTAATAATTAATTGTGAGTTAATAATTTAAGTCAATGATTCAATAATTTAAGTCCATAAAAGTTTAAATTAGGTACCGCCCCTGTTCTTGTGCTAAAATTTCAATTACACACACTACATCCAATCAACACTACCTATATTCAATACTGAAGAGTTTTTTGGTTAGTTAGCCAGTTTCCCAGCAGGTACTGAGGTCCCATACGGGAAGCTACTCAGCTATAGTTGTTTTTGAGCCAATATCTGTAGATTGATTATTTCAATTTGCTAGGATATTCTCTCGTCAGGGTAGGAAAATGTTAGTAAATTCAACAAGGCCCTAATGCACGCTCTAAATCCGCAAAATCAAAATCTCAGTACAAAAAGACAGCACATAATTTCTTAGGTTCTAATTTACTTCTTTATCTGTGTTGTTTACAGTATGAAACGATTTTTGTTAAATACATGAACAATGCACATGTTATAAAAAATGTTATAAACAAACAAAAAAATACATAAAAATTAACAAAATAATAGAAGAATAACATTTAATCCACTAACCTGTGAACGTTCCTTACACACACACACTAATAACAAATTGGATTAAACAATCAATTTTAATGCAAAATAGAAATGAAAATTGAATAATGAATAATTACATCTAAAGGAACAGCCCCAGCTTGTTCTCAAGTATAGTTGCTTCTTCTCTATCTCCAGTTCGCAGTACCGTTCCTTGTGGTCGAACGCCGTCACCCCTAAATTTGATGGAGTAGACAAGGTTGCAACATTTACTTTTATTCAGTAAACGTTTTTTTAAAAAGTTAAGATTTGAAGAAATAACATTTTAAATAGGTGGTTTTCCTCAGTGGTAACAAAGTAAATGCCATAGATAATGGTGTACAATTCCAGAGGACAGAAGCTCTTTGGATAGTTAACAGTTTCTTTAAGAAAAGATAGGCCGAGTTCTATCATGGTTCTATTGCTTCTGACCCTCTCCTCAAAAATTCTTATCAAAAACCCAACGAATACCATTTCCATATACCATAGCATTGAGGTAAGGCCTGTTGGAAGAGCAGTAGACGACTCATGAATTGACGCGATACAGACAACCTTATTATAACATTTATAAAATGTACCTATAACTAGAAGAAAACACCAATTCCATTTTAGTCAGGACAAGAGTCAAAGAGGAAGACGTAATATCGTCGTTTTTATGCTGGACATGAAACATCCTATTCAACGCCATCTAAATTAAACCATCAATGGTTCTCTGACGATAACGTACTCATTTCCAACAATTCTGAAGGACCACAATTGATGGGAGAACCGAAGTGATCACAAATAACGGTGAAGGAAAGAGAGAGTCTATAGAATATCCGTACATGAAAGAAGAAGAAGAATATCAATGTATTGAATCGTTGCCTGAATCTCGGTTGTTCGACTCGTTGGTTGGTAGAAATTTAGCCTATTTGCTGAGTGGTTAGTTAGTATTTTAGAAAATAGAGAGAGGCATTGGGGTTCGTTTCTGCTGAACATCTTACCCATCTTCTGTTGGGAAATGGACTAAGAAATAAAAGAACTTGTTAATTATCGATATTCAATATATTTATTATATCGAACACAGAGTGGAAAGCACAGCGTGTGAACTCATAGAAATAACTATACGAACTGATTCAACATCAAGACAAAGAATTACAAACCCTTTCTTAAGTAAACGATTCCTCATCTGTTTATCTTACATATAAAAACTATTATAAACACATTCAGTCATCCATAGCTGCGATATAAATTAGCAAAGTATAGACTAATAATGAAAGTTTAATTTATTAATTTTTGTTCCACTGATATGAATATCAGTTTATCCAACATCTTCAACATTTCGGCAGTGAGGCGATTATTTCTCGGGGCTTTTCTATTTTCCATTTGTTTAGGTAAGTGCTTTTTCTACTCGCGGTATTTCCGGTATTTCTTTTGAGTCGCCACTTAGAATTTTTTGGTTAATCTACTTATTGTTGAACATTGTTAGTTATCGTTTTTCATATTAATTTTTCTATCTCTGTTTTTGACTTTAAATAGCAAAATATTTTTGTATACATTTGAAATTTTATCTGATATTTAACTGTGATCTAGCACAACTATGATAATGCACGGCCGATATTTGTTTGGTTATATCATAAAAATACAGTTTAGGTGCGCACTAACCTTACTCAAGGACATGGTTGTTTTTCTACTTTTCATGCAATAAAAAAAAAACTGTCATCACAGGTGATATTTATATACCTACTAATATTTATTTAGTTAAAACGCCTTTTTTCTTCTTATCAATGTACTATAAATATAGTACCTACGTACTCCCTTATCACTAATTTATTTTGGAAAAATAAATTGCCATGATTTCTGTAATAAAAACTTCTACAGTTAATACCATTTTTTTCAATAGCACATGCGATTATTCCAAACTTTGATGAATTGTATAAGGAAACTGAAGATTTGATTAAGTTATCTAAAACTTTCCAGAGATTAGAAAATAATGATAAGTATTTTGCCAATTTTGATCACAACAAGAAGCCACTGGGTAAGCAAAAGTACAAATTCGTAAACCAAAATCTAAGAATAAGTACCCATGCAGTATGCCTAAAACATATTGTCAATTTACAAGTATATATCCTACTTAGGTAGGTACTAATTTTTGTTGTAGATTATGGAACATTTGACTTTATAGTTGTCGGAGGCGGAACAGCGGGCGGTATTGTAGCAAATAGATTATCAGAAACCAGTTTTAGGGTCTTATTAGTTGAAGCAGGACCTCAAGATCCAGATACTGTGAAAGTGCCAGCTCTAGGCTCATATTTTTACAACACACCATGGGATTGGGGTTACAATATAACTGAACAAGATAAAATATGCCTTGGTAATATTCAAAGATATCATCGTATATTAAGGAGGAAATTGAAATTATAATTTCATTCTTGAGTCAATTCAGTGGATATTGCGAAAAATATTGCTAGGTTTATGTTAGAAATTATTAGGAATAATTTATAATATATTATTTATTTATCAAAAATAATATATTTCGCCAAAATTATAATTTATTATTATGTAAATATTCACAGTACAAGGCTCGTGATGACTCTGCTCGTTTGTTTACACAGCAAGTCATCACTTGGACTTGTTTATTTTAACACAGTTTTTATGTTGAATTCATTTCAACGCTAACACGGCCAGCCTGACGCTGGGACGCTCTCGGCCCAGTCAGCTCGTCCATATCCTGACTTTCCTAGGGGGTAACAGGCAAAGTTCCTGGTTCTTCAATGCTCTAGAAGAATAAATTCATAGTTTTACCATACGTGGATACTTCAAAATTCATAAAAACTATTACCATATTGATAGACAATACAACTGTCCAGTAATATGAGTAAAATAAAATTGCATCAGCATAATAACCAAAAATATGTCAGCAAGCAATAAAATTGCACAAACATAAAAAAACAAAAATATGTCAGCAAGCAATAAAATTGCCCAAACATAATAAACAAAAACATGTCAGCAAGCAATAAAATTGCCCAAACATATTAAGCAAAATTATGTCAGCAACCAATAAAATTGCCCAAACATAATAAACAAAAATATTTCAACAAGCAATATAATTGCCCAAACATAATAAACAAAAATATGTCAGCAAGCAATATGATTGCCCAAACATAATAAACAAAAATATGTCAGCAAGCAATATAATTGCCCAAACATAATAAACAAAAATATGTCAGCAAGCAATATAATTGCCCAAACATAATAAGCAAAATTATATCAGCAAGCAATATAATTGCCCAAACATAATAAGCAAAATTATGTCAGCAAGCAATATAATTGCCCAAACATAATAAACAAAAATATGTCAGCAAGTAAAACATTTACCTCATGATCATCATTATCTGAAATATACGTCTCTAGCACATCTGAGCAGTCTTCAGGGTACCATTCTTTGGGCCAAAGACGCATCTGGTACGCAGCTGCTGCTGTAACTTTAGTTGAATCAGCAACATCACCAACTTTTCTCAGCTCATAGCGACCTGGGGATGTTACATTCGTCACTTTGTATGGTCCAATCCAACCCGATTCTAATTTTCTTGGTGTTAGGGCTTCTCTAGTAACTAACACATAATCACCAATCTTGAATTTTCTATGTGATTTTACATTCTTTTTTTGAAATGCGTCTTGTTGCAGGGCATTTTCATCCAGGCGTTTTTTTACAAATTCTTTCCATTTCTCGTGTTGAGGAGCAAAAACAGGAAGCTTATCTTCCGATGCACTTTCGATAATTCTTTGAATTTCTGGGATTCTATTATCACAGCCAAAAAGAGTTTGAAGAGGCGTTCTCTTAGTTGTTTTATGAACGGTCGTATTTATAATAAGCTGGATACGTGATACTAGCGTACTCCACTCAGAAGTAACCTCAGCTTGAACTCGCAACAAATTTGCGATGAAAGCCATATAGCGTTCTACTTGGCCATTAGCTTTATGTACATAGGGTGTTATAAAGTGCCACTGGATGTCCCATTCCGAAACAAGCTCATTATTTTGAAGACTTCGTAGTGAAGTTCCGTTATCACATATTATACGAGCCGGGGTGCCAACGAGATAAATAATATCCATCACACAATCTGCTATTACAGCAGTTTTAAGACTTCGCAATGCGTACAGGATACAGTATTTGGAATAAGCATCGACAGCGACAAATACGTGAGTGAAGTCATCTTCCGTTTTCGGTAATGGTCCAAGACAGTCAATGTGCAACGTATTAAATGGAATAGCGACTTTCGGTATGGAGTGTATGTATATCGTTTACAGTAGTTCGGGGTAGCCGTTTTCGGGTGAGGCAGGTTAAGCATGAATCAATATATTTCTTGACAAATTGGCGCATTCTAGGGAACCAGAAATGGGAATTTATACTTAGAAAAGTTTTGTCTACGCCAATATGTGCTTGTCCGTCATGGTACTCTTTTAATAACGAATAGCGAGCATTTTTTGGTACAAAATATTGCGTAATTCTTTCAGAAATTATTCATTATTCGCTAATTTATCTTTTAATTCCTGCGTTTCGCTATCCTCATTCTGTTGTAAGGATAGCCAACCGCTAGGCATCAAACTGCAAGATTCTGCTTCATTTTCATCAGCTAATATTAAATTTTGACTAACTGGCATTAATTTTGGAGGATTACGGCTTAAGTAATCAACGTATGCCATTTGGTTGCCAGGCCTGTGCTCAATTATGAAATCAAAGTCTTGTAGGTACACCCACCAGCGACTTATACGAGGTATCAAATCGCGCTTGTATTGGGAACTTTTCAGGGAATTGCAATCAGTTACGAGCTTAAATGTAATGCCTGCAAAGTAATGCCTAAATTTCTTTAATGCGTAGACCACAGCCAACGTTTCCAACTCATAGGAATGATAACGCGATTCAGCATCCAAAGTAGCTTTACTGAAATAGGCTACTACACGCTTATTTCCATCATGATTTTGTAGGATAATTGCTCCAAAACCATGACTACTTGCATCAGTATGCAATTCGGTTGGAAGGTTTGGGTTGAAAATGGCCAACACAGGTTCATTTGATAGAATATTTAAGACATTTTGGAAGGATTCATTGTGTTCATTTGTCCAATTCCAAGGTGCATCTTTTCGCAAAAGATTAGAAATAATTCGAGTTTTAACTGAAAATTCTGGCACAAATTTCCGGAAGTATCCGGCCAAACCGAGGAACTGACGTACTTCTTTGACATTGGTGGGTGGTGAAAGGGACTTTAAAGCTAATGATTTTTCTGGACTGAGTTTAACACTTCCGTTTGAGATTAAGCGACCTAGATATTCAACTTCCGACTGTAGGAATTAACATTTATTGATATTAATTGAAAACCCATGTGTTCTTAGAGTTGTAAAAACTGCTGCTAGATTAGCAAGTCCTTCCTCCATTGTAATGAAAGGGATGAGGACATCATCCAGGTAAACAAGGGCTAATCCATTTTTAATTTCATTGTGTAAAGCAATATTTATGGCACGTTGGAAAATAGAAGGGGCATTGGCAAGGCCAAAAGGCATCCTCAAATACTCAAACTGGCCATCTGGTGTTACGAAGGCCAGTTTCTCAACTGAATCAGGGTGGACCTTTATCTGGTGAAATCCAGCAGTCATATCGAGAATAGTGTAATATTTGCTCTGACTTAATCGGTCAATTTGATCGTCTATTCGGGGAAGGGGAAAACAATATTTAACTGTAATACGGTTCAAAGCCCTAAAATCGCAAACTAGGCGTGGCTCGCCGTTTTTCTTACGAACTAGCAAAACGGGACTTGCATAAGGCGACTGCGAAGGTCTTATGATGGAATTATCCAATAAATCCTGTACAATCTTACAAACCACTTCCCTTTCTGCTACTGATAGCCGATATGGGCGGTATTTAATTTCTTTATCAGACGTAAGACGTATTTTAAACTCGCCAGTAGTAATTAATGAAGGTACTTTATTTCCACTAGTAGAAATATCCGAAAACTCTTTTAAAATTATTTGAAGTTGCTCATCTATTGGCGGACTGGTAGAAGTATTAATTTGCTGATGAATTTTAAATGCCAATTTGGGACCGAATTGGTTATATGTAAGAGAAACTCCAGGAATGTTCAAAAAATCTAAACCAATTATTATCTCACAACAAATTGTTTCACTAGGTACAACATGCAATTTAAGAGAAAGTTCAACACCATCTAGAATTATGTCAACACAAAGTACTTGATGTGAATAAAATAGGCTATTACCTACGCCACTGATAGACCTTTCTTCAGGGATAAACGTCTGCGACACTTCTTTAGAAATATTTTCACGAATTAGTGAAACTTGAGCTCCTGTGTCTAAAAGAACTTGATAAAATACACCATTGATATTAAGAGGATATAAACAAAGGTTATTAATCATTTTGTTTGAATTACGGGAACCGCAGGTATTTATATGTTTAGATTTATCATCTTTCTTCTCATAACGTAATCTTTTAAAGCACTTATCAAACGAGTGCCCAGACTTTTTGCAGAAATTACATGTTATTAAATTATCATATGATCTAGAGGGGCCAGGGGTATCATGTTCTCTTTTTACACCTCGTGCAGTACATGCCGACTGACGATGTCCTATATTACCACAATTAAAACATTTAATATCATTAGTTTTTACGCGTATATTATTGTTTACATTCGGATTTACAATTTTCTGCTGAGTTTCACGACGAACTACACTTGGCTTACTCTGTATACGGGATAAATGAGCAATAAGAGAACTGGTTGTTTCATGACCAGCTTGAGTCACTTGTGCTTGTAAAGCAGAATCTTTAATGCCAAAACATATCAAACTGATAATTTGTTCTTGTGTAAAGAAACACGCAACAAATTTATTTTTTGTTACTTCATGCGCCCATATGAACCAAAAGACGAACAGCCGTCAGAAATATACATTATAGCCTCATTCATTAATTTACCGAAATCAGCACTGCCAGCAAAACTTTCGCATAAATCCCTTTTCAAACTATCCCAAGAACGGCGATCAACAGGGCTCCAATTGCTAAACCACTCACCTGCCTCCCCTTCAAAACAGTTGGCGATTCTAGCCAAAAGTACTCCATCATTCCAGCCCAAATCTGTAGCCAAGCTCGACACTTCATTCGTCCATTGTTCAGGATTATCTCGTCCAGGCGAAAATACCGGCAGAATGACCGAATCACCCGACGACACAGAAGGCACATTATTCGACACACTAGCACGCGAATCAACTCGCTCCAAAAATCCTCGAAGTAGAGTCTCTAATGTAGAAGCTACCGAGGGCGTGGCACTTTCTTGACTTTCTTCTTGCATTTTAAATGGAAAAATGCTATGTCAAATGGTACGAAACGCAAGACACCGGGTTTATCCCACTTCTGATGTTAGAAATTATTAGGAATAATTTATAATATATTATTTATTTATCAAAAATAATATATTTCGCCAAAATTATAATTTATTATAATGTAAATATTCACAGTACAAGGCTCGTGATGACTCTGCTCGTTTGTTTACACAGCAAGTCATCACTTGGACTTGTTTATTTTAACACAGTTTTTATGTTGAATTCATTTCAACGCTAACAGTTTACAAGGACTTTAGCCTTTCGCCCAAACTTCTCCATTGAAAAAATTGCCATACCACCGGAATCTATCAAAGAGCCCCTTTTTCGCATACAAGCCTCGAATAAAGTTGAAAATTTGATCGTTTTTTGTAGAATGAAGGAAAACTTACGAGTGGTTTCTGGGGATAACAATTATGGAAAATTAGATTTTCCTTATGTTACCCTAAAATGTACTTATCCATTCGCGTCACACAAACCAGTATACCTATTTTTCAGGCTACAGGTTGTACATTTCCATCTTTTCGATCGACTTGTGTGGCAAAATTGCTCAAAATTTCGATTTTCCATACAGGATGACGGTTTCGACTCTTCAGCCCTCTGCACCACTCAAGCCTTTGGTTTGGAAGAAGGATGCTTGTTATTCCTAAACTACAGGATAATTCAAAGCGCGGGTCTTAGACACATTTCAACAACCAAATACCATTATAGGATAGGAACAATATTCAACTTACGAGATAGTCTCCGGGTTTGTTTCCTCCTTCTTGGTAAACGCGAATTATTACCATAATTTTGATAAAATGGCTACCTATGGAATTATTGCAAAACTCTTTTCAGCAACAATTGATAAACGCTGTATTTTTCCAAGGGGCAAAATGTGGGGTGGAACAAGTAGCCTAAATGGAAACCTATATAGTAGGGGCACAAGTGGGATTATGATACATGGGCAGAAATTGTTGGCAACCCTGACTGGTCTTACGAAAATGTTTTGCCTTATTTTAAAAAAGCTGAAACAGCAAGGTTTAAAATCGACTTGGATGAAAATTATCATGACTTTGATGGCCCCAGTTTACAGATTTGATAGAAGACACTCCTGGATTGGTGAGAAGAATCCAAACTTTCATTAAAAAAATTTAATGTAATCAATTTACTTTAAAGACTACAATGTTATTGAGAGCTTTCAAAGAAAGAGGCTCAATTGAGGTGGATTATAATGGACGGAGCCCTTATGGCGTCAGTAGACTCCAAAATTTTCTAAATAGAAATGTCCGTGCAGGAACCGCGCATGCATACATAAGACCAGCGGTCGACCGAATTTGCTCATAAGTGATAACTCATTGGTAACTAAAGATATTATTGCAAATGATAGAGCAGTGGGTATAGAGTTTGCAAAAAATGGAAAACTAAATTTTGCTCAGAGCTCTAAAGAAGTAATTTTGTCTGCTGGTGCCATAAATACACCACAAATTTTAATGCTATCTGGAATTGGCCCTCCAGAAGAACTAAAAAACATGGCATAAAACTTGTTAAAGCTCTACCAGTTGGACAAAATTTGAAAGATCACGTATCAATTTTTCCGATATTCTTTAGGTAAGTTATTCTTTTCAGAATCTCATATGACGAATAAATAAACTTCTATAGGACTAATCACACTACCACACTACAATTTAACACTAAAAGAACAGCTGAAATTATGGTATGAGAATAGAAGACCATTGACTGCTGGATGGGGATTACAAGTAGTTAACTTCAGAAACCTGGAAAATGATAGAAGTAGTAAACCTGATATTGAATTTATTGCTATTGGTCCGCCTTTTTTAAGCAGTAAAATTGCAAATGAAAATAGGTAAGTTTTATTTATTACTAGCTAATGACCCGCTGCGTTGCCAGCGTGTAAATACATTTTGAAATAATACACTTCTTTTCAAATTTTGTTGTTGATTTTCCATTTATTTTTTTTTTTTTTAATCCGATATCAGAGTCGCTTGCCAGTGAGTTCAGTGACGCATTTTAAGCTTCCAGAGCTGCTCTAGAGCACCTCGGGCTGTTTATAGGCGTTCCAGTGTATCAGAGTTTTACGCAACCGTACTTTTTTTTCGGGATAAAAAATAGCCTATATCACTCTCCTCTATAGCCGATTCGATTGACCGGATTAGATCGATCTGGTTCACCACAATAATGGTGGCCACATTCATAATATTTTACTCTAAGTTTTAAAATTACTAAACTGTTTTCATAAATGTGTTATTTGTTAAAATGTTATTTAATAAAAAAATGATATTTCGCGAATCCGGTAATTTCGGAAAATTTACTTTTTACTGAAGTGTTCTGGATAGTTTATCTACCGAAAAAGCATATTAGTACAATTTTAGCTAAGACAGTTTTCATTTGCAACGAGTTCAAATGCACTGTTATATACATTTTTTTATTGGTCCGACCCTGTACATTAGTTTTGCTTTCAAGTTTACAGTCATGTTGAGGACATGTTAGATTATTAGCCCTGCAAAAAGAAATTAAATCGCCCAAAAACCAAAAAAAATATTTTCAATTAAAAAATGTACTCCTTTATTTCGGCCCACAGTGTATAGCTTTCCGATACGAATATGTGTTAGGTTATTTTCACATTGACCTTCACATCCACACTTCTCTAGTCCCCTTAGAGCTCATCAAATTTGTGGTAGCTGGCTCCCAGCGGTTGTTTGTTAAATTCCAACCCCATCCTTCAGGTTAGTGGTCGTTCTCCACTACAAAACTGCACCTTTCTCAATTCATTAACTTTTTCAAGTTTGCTTCTTGCATCATATAGTGTAATAGTAAATTTATTTAAAATTTTGAATATATTTTGTGGTATATCTGTGGTACCATCTATTAATGATATACAATGGAAGGTTGGTTGCCTCCGGATAATCTTCTCATATGCTTTCCAGGCTCTGTTTTTTCCTTTCAATGCAAAAAAGGAAGTAGTGTCGCACCCCGTAAAAGGGTTAAAGCGACGCAGTGCTTACGATTTTTCTGGTCCCAAATGATTTACAACGTTATGACCTGTAATATATCTTTGTGATTTGCTAACCCCATATAGATATCATAATTCCTCAAGGCCTAAGGAGCTCAATATATAAAAAAAGTATATTCCTATTATTACAACATCTGTGTCCGAGAATCGTACTGAAACGGATTTAGCTCCATTTTGGACCAAATGTTTAACATAATGTCAAAACCAGTCTGGATGGACTTGTGCCGACATGGAGGAAGCAGATGTAAAAATGTTTCTACTTTTCAAGTCCTTGGCCCTTGAGGAATTATGGTAGCTTATATATGTTACTGTAAATGCCCGAAATTCGGTAAAACCTAGGATAAGCGCGTTAAACCTAGGATTTACCAAAAGCAAGTGGTTAAAGCCCGAAAACTAGTTATTTTGCTTTCATTTCGAACTTTTACCGGACACAAACAGTAAATCTTAGGATTTACCACACCGCATTGGTAAAAGTACGAATACCACTGATACGTTACAGAAATCGATATCCTGAAACTAGCGAAAATTTCTTGAGTCCTGGAGATGTTGCATCTCAGGGAATTAGCGTAAGAAGTGCAGTGCGTAAATTCTCGTTATGTAGTGGCTAAGGATTTGAGAAATGCAATTGCATTCGAAAATGTTCCACCAAAAGATGTTTGTGCAGATTCTCTAAAATACTCTGCAATTCTAAATGCCATGCAAGTTTGCCCTGTACCAATAAATAAATATTTCTATTATTAGTGGACATTTTAATTTATTTCAGGGCCGGATCTACGAATTTTTCGAGGGGGGGCAAAGATGTGAATTGCCGCCCCCTGCTAAATATTATTTTTTATGTATACCTATATCAAAAATGAGGTGTTGAATTTCACAATTTATTTACATGTAGCAGTAGCGGCTCGTGGTCTATACTGGAAGGGGTTCACACCTAAAGTGATCCATGATCCAGTAGTTGAAGCCCAGCGCGTGGGATCCAGAGTTATAGCGCACCGCAGGTGCCTCCAGAATTGTCATTTTTGACATTGATGCCCGCTTTTCCATTTAAAACGCATTGATATCAGAAATCTGTCAAAGTGTATATTATTTTTGACAAACGCAATTTAAATGGGAAAGATCAATAACAATCAGCATCAATAAAAAAATTCGACACAACGTAGTAATAGTATTTCACATTATTAGCCAGGTAAAACAGTTTTTACTGGTGATTGAAGGAAATGACTAGCGAGCCATCAGGCGAGCTTGTCACCTTCAAGAGCCAGTAAAAACTGATACCTGGCGTATGATGTACAGGGTGGTCATTTTATCTTGATAACATTTCAAACTATCATAATTTCTTTATTTTTGAAGTTATTTAAATAAATAAAAAAACATACTGTAGGGTTTTTCTTCAAGTTTTAGATAGGGTGGACAAAAAACAAAAGACTAATATATTTTGACAGTTATGCACATAAAAAGCATTTTTTTAAATGGAACACTCAGTAAATTTTTAGTTTGTTTGATAATATGTTCCATTCTGATTGTAATATATAGAATACAATACAATTGAATACAATTTACCTCATATTTACATGCAGAAATGTTTTATTTATTCTAATGGAAAATTGTGTCTACCTACCTACCTTTGCAGTGTAGGTAATCAATATTTTCATTTAGAATAAATAAAACATTTCTGCATGTAAATATGAGGTAAATTGTATTTAATTGTATTGTTTTGTATATATTGCAATCAGAATAAAACATATTTATTTGTCACTCATTTGTTAAACGTCACTTATCAAGTCAAAACATAAACAACGAAAATTCATTTTTACAAGGCACTGGCTCTACTGACTTGTAAAATTGACAGCTAAACTGTAAAAACTTTTTACAAGTCAGTAGAATTATTTATTTTTAAAAAATCAGCTTTTTCACAAGAATAATTGTATGTAGGTACCTTCTGGAGTCCTTATCTGGTGATTAACTGTTAGCTACGACTGTAGTTTCATTAATAATATCTTCTGACACATTCATTTCTGGAAAAAAATTGCAAAATGCAAATCTTCCAGAAAACCGGATTATAACTAAAAACAACGACTTAACAACATCTCGTTCTTATAGGTATAGGTACTAGGCTTGTATGACAAAAAATCAAAAAAAAAAAATATTTCTTTTTTTTCTAATTTTATGTATCAATTTTTTATTTTTCCCTATATTTTTTACAAATGAGTAACAAATAAACTATTGTACATTATACGCCAGGTAGCAGTTTTTACTGGCTCTTGAAGGTGACAAGCTCGCCTGAGGGCTCGCTAGTCATTTCCTTCAATCGCCAGTAAAAACTGTTTTACCTGGCTAATAATGTAATAGTATATTACAATCCGAGACGGAAAATACTTCATTGCTGGTCGAGAGGTTATTATAGTTTATCGAGACGCGAAGCGTCGAGATAAACTCAACCTCGAGACAGAAATGAAGTTTTCCGTCGAGGTTTGTATACTTTTTTATTTTCAACCCTTAATTTTCTGATGCAAAAACTAAAGATTCTGTTATACGAAATTTTCATATAGTGTAAAACTGGCCTTAGAAAAAAATATTTCACTTTTTTTGTCAATGTCATCAATTTTGACGATCTCAAAGGCCCTGTAAAGGCCAAAACAAAAGACGAAACCACAGGAAACCGCAAAATCAACAACCATAGATAAGATCAACAACGCCTTAACGACGGTAGTTTTCGCTCAGTATTTTTGCGGAAATAATAGATTTTCACTAGATTTCTCCCCGTTCTCCCCAAAGAAATGATTTCGGAAAGTGAAGATGAAGCGATGGATTGTACCCCACCTGAATTAAAAGAAGCAGCAGACAGGATTGGAGAGAGTTTGCTTCCAGCAAAAAGCAAATTTCGGTACGAAAAGGCTTTTCAAATATTCGAAGCATGGTGTAGCCAGAAAGGAACGAGAAATACTGCCTCGGAGACCGTTTTGTTGGCGTATTTTGGCGAATTATCTAAGGAAAAGAAGCCTTCGACTTTATGGTCGACTTACAGTATGTTGAAAACCATGATTAAATTGAAAGAGAAAGTTGATATCTCCAATTACGCAAAACTTATAGCTTTTTTGAAGCGGCAAAATCTGGGCTTTCAGCCGAAAAAGTCGAGCGTTTTTTCCAGAGAAAACATTAACGAGTTCCTCACGAAGGCAGCTGAAGAATTCATTAGCATCAAGGTAGGTTTTCAAAAAATATACAAAGAAGATAAAAATGCGAAAATCAAAATGATTTTCTGTATGCTATAGCTAGGTTACCCATTTTATTTTTATCTGGTTTCAGGTAGCGCTAATTGTTGGTGTGTCGGGTGCATGTAGGAGCGATGAACTAGTCAAGATGAAAATGGAGCACGTCAACGTTTTGGAAGGAAAGATCGCTATAGAAATTCCACACACAAAAACTTACACAAGTCGATCGTTTATCATAAGCGATCCAGATTGGGTTGCTATTTTCCACAAATACCTCACTTTGCGGAAAAATTTGAAAAATGACAGGTTATTTGTTCAATGGCGAAATGGGAAATTACATAACCAAGCAATTGGCTATCATTCAATCTCAAAATTTCCACATAAAATAGCTGCTTTTTTGAAGCTTCCAAAAATTGAAACTTTTACAGGGCATGCTTTTCGTCGTACTTCCGCAACCTTATTGGTTGACAACGGGGCCGATCTATTGCAACTCAAAAGACTGGGAGGGTGGAAATCGAGCACGGTTGCTGAAGGCTACATAGAGGCATCTTTGGAGAACAAAAGTAAGACTGCTCTGATGCTATCCTCTACTTCCAAAGGTATTCAGTTGTCCAGTGCATCCACAAGTACATCACATGCGGAAACTCATCCGCAAGCGCAAGAGATAATAGTTCCAAACGAAACACAATTCCAACAGGATGGTCTCAAGATTTCCATTATAAACAACAATGCTAATTTAACAATTAATGTAAATAAGTGAATAGATTTAATTAGTTCCATGTAATACATGTGGTTTTATTATTATATGTGAGAGCTGTATGAAAATTATCAATTTGGAACGAGCAGGGAAATGGGGACGGAAAAGCATTTGCCGTCCCGGACGGAAAATGCTTTTCCGTCCTAGGCAGGCATATGCATTACCGTCCCGATAAATGTCAAAGTCCAGAAATGTGACACTTTCAAGATTTTGAAAAACCTGCAATGTCAACATTACATATGTGGTTGAAAATAAAATACTATATCAAACAAACTAAAAAGTTACTGGGTGTTCCATTTAAAAAAATGCTAATTGTGTGCATAACTGTCAAAATATATTAGTATTTTGTTTTTTGTCCACCCTATCTAAAACTTGGAGAAAAACCCTACAGTATGTTTTTTTATTTATTTAAATAACTTCAAAAATAAAGAAATTATGACAGTTTGAAATGTTATCAAGATAAAATGACCACACTGTACAATAATTTATTTGTTACTTATTTGTAAACAATAAATGAAAAATTAATACTTAGGTAATACAATTTTAATAAATAATTCTACTGTGTAAAAAAATTTTACAGTTTAGCTGTCAATTTTACAAGTCAGTAGAGCCAGTAACTGGTAAAAATCAATTTTCGTTGTTTATGTTTTGACTTGATAAATGACGTTTTACAAATGAGTGACAAAAAAATAAAAAACGCGTAACCAACCCAGTAAACTCCGATCGGAGTGATCCGCAGTCAACGTGTTAAAGAATTTTAAAATAAAAAGTGTTTTGGTGTGACTTTTTGTTTCATTCATAAAATATCCTATTTTTAGGCATTGAAATTGTAACGATTATCTATTCACTATATCGATTTTTGTAACGTATCAGTGGTATTCGCACTTTTACCAATGCGGTGTGGTAAATCCTAAGATTTACTCTTTGTGTCCGGTAAAAGTCCGAAATGGAAGCAAAATAACTAGTTTTCGGGCTTTTACCACTTGCTTTTGGTAAATCCTAGGTTTAGCGCGTTTATCCTAGGTTTTACCGAATTTCGGGCATTTACAGTAACATATATAAATAACCCCATATACATGAATATGGGGTTAACAAATCACAAAGATATATTGCAGCTCATAACATTGCAATTCATTTATTGGGACCTGAAAAATCGTTAGCATTGCATGGCTTTTATTCTTTTACGAGGTGTGAAACTACTTCCTTTTTTGCATTGAAAAGAAAAAACAGAGCATGGAAAGCATATGGGAAGATTATCCGGAGGCAACCCTGCCCATCCATCATTTATCTCTAAGTTAGTTAAGTTAATGAATTGAGAAAGGTGCAGTTTCGTAGTGGAGAACGACCAATAGCCATGTGTCCAGCGTCACAAGACAGACTAATGGAAGACTACAGAAGAGCTGCGTATCAAGCAGATCAAATATGGGGTCGATCGCTGTCACCCGGTGAACCTTTTCCATCGCCTGTAGGATGGGGTTGGAATTTAACCAACAACCGCTGGGAGCCAGCTAGCTTAAATTTGGTGAGCTCAGAAGACTAGAGAAGTATGGATGTGAAAGTCAAAGTGAGACCAACAGATGTTCGTGTCAGAAAGCTGGTCTACCTTGTACACCCGCATGTACTAACTGCAAGGGCGAATGTCAAAACCAACGATCCCTGTAGTTTGCAGTATCTGTTAAAGCAGCGGCTAGTGAGGTAGTGCCACGGTGCCACGGAGCCTTGATAATACCTTATTTTTCTGAAAAAAAAAAGATTTTGTAACCTTCATATGATAACTTGAAACATTTCTGTGAAAAATAAGGTAATGACATGGCTTCATGTACCTTAGTACTACCGCATCAGCCAGCGCTGATCTATTAGGAATTTTTTGTCTTTGATGGGACATTTTAATTTTTATGTTATGCTAAGCAATCATTTTTGATTTTTAACCCCCCTCTATTGGCGGTTTCAAACATGTTATATTAAAATTATTTTAGAATTGAATTAAACTGTAATTTTCAAGGTTACTGAAGGTCGTATCGTTTTGAATTATATATATATATTTTTTTTCGATTCCTTGACCTCAAATTATATATTAAAATGTATAATCATGCCCAAGTGAATTAATTTTGAATTTGAGGAAATTCCCGTCCGCCATTTTGAAAAAAATTGCGGGATTGGGAGTCTTGAGGGTCGTAGAGCCTGGCTAATCGGATCAAATCTCTTAAAATGAGCTTCCTGACAACTATGCCAAATTTCATGCTTGCAACCCAATTTGGCGTTTTTTTTTGTGTAGGCTCTCCACTATAATAAGTTAGTCCAGGATAGTAATTACAGAGATATTGTTTAGGCCGTACAGTGGGACCGTTGCCCCACCCAACATATGATGCATCAGTCTGCCACCTACCGGAGATTCGCAAAGAATATGTGCAACTCTCTCCTCGTCCTCCATGCATAGTCAGTACTCAGCATCATCTGCTAGTCCAACCCTGTGCATTTGGTGTTTAGCCTACAGTGTCCAGTGTAGCCGCTTGGGGTTCTCAGCTTAGTTCTGCCAAGCTTCAGCATTCTTCCAAACGAGCGTTGTTTCACCGGTTGTCTTATGATTGCCTTCACTTGTGTCATCCCTGGCAGGCTTAGCTAATGTTCGTAGACTTTGTTGTCCATCCAGGTTTCAATAGTGTGATTTGACAGGTTTTGCGCAATGCCCAGCACTGGTTCTGGTCCTGTGAAGTTGGTTTCGGCTCTTCCTCTGGCAAGGAAATCCGCCATTCAATTTCCCTTAAGGCCAGCGTTTCCCGGTCTCCACATTAGGGTTACCTTGTTTTTCTTCCCTTATTTACTTAAAGTATCCTGACTGTTCTTGAAATAGGTACAGTACTTAGATGGACAACAGCCGCTGATCATTGCCGATGACGAAACTCACGAAGAATTCTCCAGCAGCCTCTGGTCATTGACGATGACTCTCACCTTCTTCAGTAAATGAATGGTCACTCCCGATGGACACAGGTCATCCGCAACCCATGGACCTGAAAGTGGTCCCATCGTGGCCTGAATAATGGTTTCATAGATACCAAAGTTGGTCAGTTGACCGACCATAATCAAAACTTGGTTCAGAATTACCTGAAACTTGGCAGTGAAGATTGGTGTTCCGTATTATACCTGTACAACATTATGATAACAACCATGTGAAAACACAGGAATGGATAAGAGTAAAACTAGGGAGAAATGGACTTAATTACGAAAAGGTGTATGTACCTATCAACTGGAAGATCAAGCTCAACTTACTAAAGAGAGAAGATATTTTTTTTCATAGGACAAACGTTGACCCTACTGCGCAATATTGAGAGAGGCTTGGCTATGTCAGAATTATTTTTTATGGTTGTGTGATTTGTGAGTTTGGAGTCGATTCTGGAACCTTCTCACGCCCATCTCAATGACATGCAATTCCGCTTAAAAGATGGTTGCATTGTTCCCTAGCATGATGGATAACCTGGTTTTCTGTCTGTCTTCAATCCATCCAAAGCAAAAGTGATCTCAACAACGCTGAAGGAGGAAGAAGAGTCAGCATTGAATTTTTTTTCGTTGAAATAAGTAAGCGAATACCTATACCTACCAAGGTCGGAGTGAAATTTTCTGAAAGTGTTCAATTTGGTGCTAGCATATTCAAACTCTATCAACCCTCCCAAAAAAAAAAATGTTGGATGAGAGCGAGAATCAGCTTAAAGGATGTGGTAGAAAGACCAGAGGTGGAACTTACAATGGTGGGCACAGATCAAGAGATAAGCCATAGATGTCATGAAGAGACGACCTCACATACTGCAGGATTACACTAGAGATCAGTTGGTGGTGATTGAGTTTAAAGTCTAGAAAAGAGAGACTCCATATCTATATCCATTGATGAAAGAAGAAGAAGAAAAATATTGCTGTATCAAATCGTTGCTTGAATCTCGGTTGTTCGACTCGTTGGTAGAAATTTAGCTTATTTGTTGTGCGGTTTGTCAGAAATTTAGAGAGTTGCATTGGAGATTTTTCCTGCTGAACCTCTACCTATCTTCAACATTTCGGCAGTTACATAGGCGATGATTTTTTCGGGGCTTTTCTATTTTCCATTTGTTTAAGTGAATGCTTTTTCTGCTCGCCTTATTTCTGTTTTTTTTTCCGAGTCGCCACTTAGAATTTTTGGTTAAAACTATGAGAATGCAGGACAGATACTTATTCGTTCCATTATATCATAATGTTACAGTTTACGTGCGCACTCCACTAACATTGCCTAATTTTCCTCAAAGGCATGGAGCTGGTTGTTTTTCTACTTTTTATGCGATAAAAAATAAACTGTCATAACATGTTATATTTATCTATCCACTAAGATTTATTTACTAAGTATAATAGCCTTTTTTTCCAACAGTAAACTACTATAAAATAGAGTACCTACGTACTTCCCTACTGATTTATTTATGAAAAATAAATTGTCATGCTTTCTGTAATGAAGGCTTCTATAGTGTCTTTCTCAATAGCATTTTTTTCAATAGCACATGCGATTATTCCAAACTTTGATGACCTGTATAGGGAAACTGAAGATTTGATTAAGTTATCTGGAACTTTCCAGAGATTAAAGAATAATGATGAGTATTTCGTCAATTTTGATGACAACAAGAAGCCACTGGGTAAGCAAAAGTACAAATTCATTAAGCAAAACCTAAGAATAAGTACCCATGCACTATGCCTAAAACATATTGTCAATTTACAAATACATATTCTACTTAGGTATAGGTACTAATTTTTGTTGTAGATTATGGAACATTTGAATATATAGTTGTCGGAGCTGGAACAGCGGGCGGTATTGTGGCCAATAGATTATCAGAATCCAATTCTAAGGTCTTATTAGTTGAAGCAGGCCCTCGAGATCCAGATACTACGAAAGTGCCAGCTCTGGGCACTTTTTTTTTCTACACACCATGGGATTGGGGTTACAATATAACTAAACAAGATAAAATATGCCTTGGTAATATTCAAAGATATCTTATCGTATATTAAGGAGGAAATTGAAAATTTAATATGAATCTTGAGTCAATTGAGTCGTTTTGTAGATAGGGATATTGCGAAGGATTCACTGACGTATTGGAAGCATTTCTAGGTTTACAAGGACTTTAGCCTTTTGTTCAAACTTCTCCATTGAAAAAAATGGCAAAGAACGAAATATAAGCATAACTTCGTATAACTTCATGAGTCTTCCAATGTGCACGATGTAGATCATAAAGTCCCTATATTTCCTTAAATCGAAGGTACCTAACAATAAGATTTGTTCAGGCTCTAAAAATCGAATATCACAAAAGTATGCTAAAGATAAATTCATTCGCTATAGACCGTCAGATATTGACAGATTTAGGTGCCCCTTTTTCGCATACAAGCCTTAAAGAAAATTGAAAATTAAATTATTTTTAAGTAGGATGAAGGAAAACTTACTTAGGTACTTTTCAACAACCAAATACCATTATAGGATATGAACAATAATCAATTTACTAGATAGTCGTCTCCTGGGTTTGTTTCCTCCTTCTTGGTAAACGCGAATTATTAACATAATTTTGATAAGATAGCTGTGTAATTATTGCAAAACTCTTTTTAGCAACAATCGATAAACGCTGTATTTTTCCAAGGGGTAAAATGTGGGGTGGAACAAGTAGCCTCAATGGAAACGTATATAGTAGGGGCACCAAGTGGGATTATGATACATGGGCAGAAATTGTTGGCAATCCTGACTGGTCTTACGAAAATGTTTTGCCTTATTTTAAAAAAGCTGAAACAGCAAGATTTAAAATCGACTTGGATAAAAGTTATCATGGCTTTGATGGCCCCCAGTTTACAGATTTGATAGAAGACACTCCTGGATTGGTGAGAATAATTTATACTTCGATTAAAAAAACTTAATGCAATCAATTTACTTCGAAGACTAAAATGTTATTGAGAGCTTTCAAAGAGAGAGGCTCAATTGAGGTGGATTATAATGGACGGAGCCCTTATGGCGTCAGTAGAGTCCAAAATTTTCTAGATAGAAATGTCCGTGCAGGAACTGCACATTCATACATAAGACCAGCGGCTGGTCGACCGAATTTGCTCATAAGTGACAACTCATTGGTAACTAAAGTTATTATTGCAAATGATAGAGCAGTGGGTATAGAGTTTGTCAAAAATGGAAAACTATATTTTGCTCAGAGTTCTAAAGAAGTAATTTTGGCTGCTGGTGCCATAAATACACCACAAATTTTAATGCTATCTGGCATTGGCCCATCAGAAGAACTAAAAAAACATGGCATAAAACTTGTTAAAGCTCTACCAGTTGGACAAAATTTACAAGATCACGTATCAGTTTTTCCGCTATTCTTTAGGTAAGTTACTCTTTTCAGAATCTCATATCACGAATAAATGAACTTCTATAGGACTAATCACACGTACTACAATTTGATACTGAAAGAACAGCTGAAATCATGGTATGAGAATAGAAGACCATTGACTGGTGGCTGGGGAATACAAGTAGTTAACTTCCGAAACTTGAAAAATGATAGAAGTAGTAAACCTGATATTGAATTTATTACTGTTGGTCCACCTTTTTTAAGTAGTACAATTGCAACTGCAAATGGGTAAGTTTTATTATTAGCAACTTATTGACAAACATAGCTGTAAATTAGTTTATAATGTAGCCAAAAAAATGGTTAGACTGAGGAAACATTAAGTAAATTTTTGTTACTTTGATGAACAGGGATATTTCGTTCACACTGAACCGAAAAAACTTACTCTGGCGACATTGTATGTGTCAACAAAAGGAGAAGCTTGTTTTCTAGGTTAAATTAGATAAACAAAGTGAATCGTTAACATAGAAAAAAAACATTTATGTGTAGGTATATTTTTGCTTTTAAATTAATGAAAAATTCCTATAATTCAAGAGTAGGTGATGAGGAGAACGAATAGGTACCTAGTATTATGAAAACAAATTCGAAAGTGAAAATGGTTTCTCTTCAAATCAACAAAAGACAACTATTATTATCTACTACCTATTGCGAACTAAAGTTCCAAAATTAGGAAAAAAAAACTATTGACCTTTCCTGGTGGACAGGACATAACTTTAGATTTGCCAATCACCATCAGGACAGGTTTGCTGACTTATAAAACTATATAAGATTTCCCTTTTCAGATTCAATGAGGAATACACATCTGCATACCAAATTCTAAACCAGTACACTGATTTCACATTTGACGTCGTTTTGCTACATCCTGAATCAAAAGGAGAAGTGACACTGCAATCGAAAGACCCACGAGATTATCCTTTAATAAACCCCAATTATTTTGCCGCTGAGAAAGATCTAGAAACAATATACCAATCAATAAAATGGTTGTTAGAAATAAAAAATACTGAAGCTTTCAAAAACTTTAAAGCAGAGCGTTTGTTGGTAGCAATGCCAGGTTGTGATGAAAATTACAAAACGGATTCTAGAAATTGGTGGTATTGTGTGATTAAACATCTCGCGTTTCCTGTAAGTAGGTAGAAAAAATTAACTCTTTTTATTCTATTCTCTTTTTCAGGGCTCTCATGTTACAGGCTCGGCAATAATGGGTACATGTCCCAGTAACTCTGTTACCAATCCGGAACTTAAAGTTCATGGAATTCGAGGGCTTAGAATTGCAGATGCTAGCGTTATTCCAGTTACCATTTCTGGTCATACGACTGCACCTACTGTAATGGTTGCAGAAAAAGTGTCTGATCTTATCAAAGCTGAACATGGACAATAAATATTACTACCTATACAGTTTATTAGATAGATATTCACTTAAAAATTGAAGATCGCAGATTTGATCTACAAAAAAGCATTGGTATATAAAATTCTGTGAAATGGATAATATTCTTTTCCAGAAAAACATGAAATTATTGTCTAAAGACTGAACTCATAAATACGAACCAGGGTAATAAATGAATATATAACTTACTAAACTTTATTCAACATATTATTTAATAATGCGTGTTTGTTTCTATAAATATAATCTACTTGTTTTTTCACTAGCACATCCATGTATTTCAACGTTTGCTGAAATTTATTAGGAAACTGAAAAATCGATTAGAGAAAATGCATTGCAAATCAAGAGTCACTCTTAGAATAATTTGACAAAATCAGGACATGTTTGAACAGTAGGCAAGAGCTTTCAAAACTACATGATCCGGAGTAGAAATATCGGCGAGAGTAATGATAAAATAACTTTCGTATTATCATGAAACAACACCCAACCAAATCTCTTCAAAATGTTGTTGCTTATTGGGTCGCCAATAGGCAGTATACAATCCAAGACAACTTCCACTGACTAGAAATATTTGAAAGCACTAAAAAATCTCGCTCAATTGACTACTAAAAACATTGCGCCATTAAATTTGTCACATTCCACTCCTTGGTTAAAGCAGCAACCATGTCTTAGTAAAAAAAATGGGCTTTTTCACAATTTGTAACCCCTTTTGTTACTGAATTAACAAGAGGCTCATAATATGCTTGGTTTGCTCAGCAAATAATTATTAGGGGTGGGTTGATAGTTTAATAAGTACAGAATGGCAATGGCGCCACTGAATTTAAAATTAAATTACATAAAAGATTGGGGTGTGTAAATTCAGAAACACACCTAAAAAAAATAATCAGCAAATGGTTATTGGTAATTCTGAAAAGGAAATAAATGAGGCATATAACTCAACCAAATCTTGACACTGGTAAAACCAATAAAACAATTAGGTTAAGTTTCAAATTAAATTAGTAGGTATATATTTTCACAGTGAGGTCAAAAATCAAGTATTGAATAATTTCAAAGTATAAAATCAATTGCTGGTAAATCATTTTTAATGAAATCAATAAATAGAGGTTAACTCTCAATAAGTTTCATCAATTCAAATAAAAGATAATATTACAATTTACCTCAATATACTTTTCCTATAAATTTATTTTTGATCTTGCTCCCAACCATCAACCATTATCAGTGGCTATGGTACAAGCACAAGCAAGAACGAGCCCAATAGCCCAGTGACCATTTTACCGGGCATTTTACCTTGCAACTAAAAAAGGTGTTTTGGTAATATAAATAATTTTGCTAGTAATAGTATTGTTGCAAAATAGTGCGGAATTACAAAATGTGACCTGCCGAATAAAAGGTGAAATAGGAAAACAGTGAATGTGTTTTGGTGTCGGGTCAAATAGGCCAAATGTTTCCATCGGTTTTCCTAGAATACTGGAGCACAAAACTACAAGAATGCTGCTGCTGATATTGTCATAGACAAGATAGGTAAGATTTTTGTAATCTGCCTACTTAGTTTTTCAAATTGGAATAAACTATAATCGCAACAAACCGTGGAAAACACATTTTTATAGATTAAGATTATTATACCCAAAAAAACAAATGGGGAATTATGGACACTATTTTGGTTAAATATATTTGAATTTACCCATTTAAAAATAGGGACACAATTTTGTTCAATATATTCGAACCTATTTTTAATAAGAGTTGTTTAATTAAACCCAATCAACAAAAGAACATGTACCTACGGTTTGTTGAGGATAACCAAGAGTAATTCCTGATTTTGTTTTGCAATTTAACAAGCTTGAATTCAATACAAAGGTAGAGTGCGGTAGTCGGTAGCTATCCACTTTTTCCAACTTGACGAGGGAAATTGCACATGGAAGTTGCAAATTCTAGCCTGGAATCAAGGCTAGAAGTTTAGTTTTCTTCGTCAAATGTAGAGTACACGTATCGACACGTGAGGGACTTGATTCCTCTAGGAAATCACTTCCCCACATAACAAAATTGCATCCTTAGAATGTATTAAGAATGTTCTTTTTTTAGGAGGAATGTGCCTAGAATGTTCGCCAAAACCATTGCGAATGTCCTGAGAATGTTCTGAGAAAAGATTGTAGAAATACTGTTTGCAATACCCAAGAACTTCCTGGGAAATCCATTAGGATATTCCTAGAATATACCTATGAGATTCTCACTACATCCTTAAAAGAATATTCCTGTTTGATTCTAAAAATATACTCGAAATGTATATTCTCACTTTGAAAGAATGTTTCTATGACATTATAGTTATGTTCTCAAAAGAATATTATACCAATATGCTTGAAATATTCTTAGAATATATCTACATATATCATTCTCAATATGCATCCTAGACATAACATTCTTGGTTGATTCTAAGGATATACTTGGAATGTTAATTTTCGCTTCCAAATAATGCTCCTTTCGACCCTTTCATATTAAAAGCAGTGAAAGAGTTGTTGGAAAACTTCTCTGGCAAACACAAGTATTTAACCAAAGCTCCGGTTTCGAGCTTGTTATGCTCTCGTCGAAGCATGCCAACTGAGAGAAACAGGTTCCAAGGTAATTCAAACGCGAGGCAAGATGTAGATCTTTAATAGCGCGTGGCTCCCTCTCTTGGAAGTCCTTCAAAGCAAAAGAAAAAGAATATACCTATAATATTCTTAGTAGGTTCTAGATAGAGCATTATTGTTTAATTGTCAAATTAAGATTTTTGAGTCGGTACTTTAGATAATTAGGTGAACAATATGAAAATATTCTTATCATGGTTACCTACCTACATAAACTTCTCAGCACAACTTGGTAGGAATATTCTTAATACTTGATAGAGATATTAGCCGAAAGAACATTTTTTAGGGTACATTATAATAATGTTCGTATGACAATATTCAAAGATTGTTATATAAAGTAGGTACTTAGCACAATGTTTCAGGTAGGTGCATAGAAGCAACATTCCTAGTACATAAATAGAACGTCCAAAAATGAATATTTCAATCGAAACAATCTTAGAATATTCATAAGACATTCCTAAAAGAACATTCCAAAAAGCACTTTGAGGGAATATTCTGAGAATATGAATGTTCTTTCACTGGTATGTGTGTCAAGAGCTCTATGCCCAGAGATCTCGGCTTGTTGAAAATGGATCTCGAGAAAAATGGCTCCTCGAAAAAAACGGCTCCCCGGTAATCCCTAAGTAATAGAGGCATTTCATGAATAACCATTACTTGGAAAAAATAAATAAAAAAGACTTACACGAGGGGTTCGAAATTCAAACTCAAATAAAACGATAAGTAATCACAAGACTTGCGATAATAAATTTTTCGATAGTTAATGGATTATTGCCTGAACAAGCAGAGCCTCTCCTCGGAAATAGCCAACAGACAGCGTTGGTACTAAACTAGTACTTCAAATTTAAACGAAAATCGTACCCTCTAGTTTAATAATTCGCTAGGTATTGTTATTGACGACAGAAATCTTCTTTTTTTTTATGCCAGTTACCAGACTGTCAAGATTAAAGGTAATAATTTAGCTTATAAAATTTAAATGTGAAAAAGAAAAACAGTAACATTTAGCATGTTACAAATTTACCATTGACGGGAACATATTTAAACATTAAAATGTTTCGACAATTCATTCCACTTTAAATACTGATCAGGATGATGATTTACCTACTTACTCTAATAGGTTAGGTTAGGTTAGGTCGAAAATGAGTACGGTTATTATGACCCTCAACTGCGACTCATTGGTCTATTGTAGATCATACCTATTTTCCCAATAAAGTCCAGGATAGTAATTGGAGGAATGTTGTTCAGGTCGCCCAGTGGGACCCACCTAAGATATGATGCATCAGTCTGCCACCTACCGGGCATTCGTGAAGAATGTGTGCAGCTGTCTCCTGGTCCTCCATGCACTCTACTAGACCAACGCTGCATCTGCTAGTCCAACCCTGTGCATCAGCTTAGTTCTGCCGAGCTTCAGCATCCTTCCAATCGAGCATTGTTCCACCGGTTGTCTTGAGGTTGCATTTGCTTGTGTCATCCCTGGCAGGTTTAGCCAATGTTCGTAGGCTTTGTTGTCCGTCCAGGTTTTAACGGTGTGATTTGCCATGCTATGCGCAATGCCCAGCACTGGTTCTGGTCCTGTGAAGTTGGTTTGGGCTCCACCTCTGGCAGGAAGATCCGCCATTTATTTGCCCTCAAGGCCAGCGTTTTCCGGTATCCATATTAGGGTTACCTTGTTTTTCTTCCCTAATTTGCTCTGAGTATCCTGACTGTTCTTGAAATACTAGGCGCCTTGAGAGACGTTTGGCTATGTCGGAACATATTTTTTATGGTTTTGTGAGTTTGGGGTCGATTTTGGAGCCTTCTTACACCCATCTCATTGGCATGCACTTCCGCTTAAAAGATGGTTGCTTTGTTTCCTAGCATGATGGATAACCTAGTTTCCGATTTTGCACCATAAACGCCCGCTCCCAACTCTCTGTCTGTCTTCAATCCATCCAAAACAAAAGTGATCAAAAATAACGCTGAAGGAGAAAGAAGATTCAGCATTGAATTCCTCTCGTTGAAATAAGTAAGGGAATACCTACCTACAAGGACAGAGTGAAATTTTCTAAAAGCGATCTATTTAGTGCTAGCTAATTCAAACTCTATCAACCCTCCGAAAAAAAAAAAAATTTGGATGAAAGCGAGAATCAGCTTAATGGATGTGGTAGAAAGACCAGAGGTGGAACTCAAAATGGTGGGCACAGATCAAGAGATAAGCCATAGATGTCATGAAGAGACGACCTCACATACTGCAGGATTACACTAGAGATCAGTTGGTGGTAATTGAGTTGAAAGTCTAGAAAAGAGAGACTTCATGTCTATATCCATTGATGAAAGAAGAAGAAGAAAAATATTGCTGTATCAAATCGTTGCTTGAATCTCGGTTGTTCGACTCGTTGGTAGAAATTTAGCATATTTGTTGAGCGGTTTGTCAGAAATTTAGAGAGTTGCATTGGAGATTTTTCCTGCTGAACCTCTACCTATCTTCAACATTTCGGCAGTTACATAGGCGATGATTTTTTCGGGGCTTTTCGATTTTCCATTTGTTCAAGTGAATGCTTTTTCTGCTCGCGTTATTTCTGTGTTTTTTTTTTTCCGAGTCGCCACTTAGAATTTTTGGTTAAAACTATGAGAATGCAGGACAGATACTTATTCGTTCCATTATATCATAATGTTAAAGTTTACGTGCGCACTCCACTAACATTGCCTAATTTTCCTCAAAGGCATGGAGCTGGTTGTTTTTCTACTTTTTATGCGATGAAAAATAAACTGTCATAACATGTTATATTTATCTATCCACTAAGATTTATTTACTAAGTATAATAGCCTTTTTTTCCAACAGTAAACTACTATAAAATAGAGTACCTACGTACTTCCCTACTGATTTATTTTTGAAAAATAAATTGTCATGCTTTGTGTAATAAAGGCTTCTATAGTGTCTTTCTCAATAGCATTTTTTTCAATAGCACATGCGATTATTCCAAACTTTGATGACTTGTATAGGGAAACTGAAGATTTGATTAAGTTATCTGGAACTTTCCAGAGATTAGAGAATAATGATGAGTATTTCGTCAATTTTGATGACAACAAGAAGCCACTGGGTAAGCAAAAGTACAAATTCATTAAGCAAAACCTGAGAATAAGTACCCATGCACTATGCCTAAAACATATTGTCAATTTACAAATAGGTACATATTCTACTTAGGTATAGGTACTAATTTTTGTTGTAGATTATGGAACATTTGACTATATAGTTGTCGGAGCTGGAACAGCGGGCGGTATTGTGGCCAATAGATTATCAGAATCCAGTTCTAAGGTCTTATTAGTTGAAGCAGGCCCTCGAGATCCAGATACTACGAAAGTGCCAGCTCTGGGCACTTTTTTTTTCTACACACCATGGGATTGGGGTTACAATATAACTAAACAAGATAAAATATGCCTTGGTAATATTCAAAGATATCTTATCGTATATTAAGGAGGAAAATGAAAATTCAATATCAATCTTGAGTCAGTTGAGTCGTTTTGTAGATAGGGATATTGCGAAGGATTCACTGCCGTATTGAAAGCATTTCTAGGTCTACAAGGACTTTAGCCTTTTGTTCAAACTTCTCCATTGAAAAAAATGGCAAAGAACGGAATATAAGCATAACCGTATAACTTCATGAGCCTTCCAATTTGCTCGATGTAGATCATAAAGTCCCTATATTTCCTTAAATCAAAGGAACCTAACAATAAGATTTGCTCAGGCTCTAAAAATCGAATATCACAAAAGTATGCTAAGGATAAATTCATTCACTATAGACCGTCTGATAGTGACAGATTTAGGTGCCCCTTTTTCGCATACAAGCCTTAAAGAAAATTGAAAATTAAATTATTTTTAAGTAGTATGAAGGAAAACTTACGAGTGGTTTCTGTACTAACTCATTCGCGCCACACAAACCAGAATATTTTTCAGGCTACAGGCTTTACATTTTCATCTTTTCGATGAACTTGTGTGGAAAAATCGCTCAAAATCTCGATTTTTTCATACACGATTACGCTTTCGACCCTTCAGCCATCTGCACCACTCAAGCCTTTGGTTTGGAAGAAGGATGCTCGTTATTCCTAAACTACAGGATAATTCAAAGTGGGTCTTAGGTACATTTCAACAACCAAATACCAATATAGGATAGGAACAATAATCAATTTACTAGATAGTCGTCTCCTGGGTTTGTTTCCTCCTTCTTGGTAAACGCGAATTATTAATATAATTTTGATAAGATAGCTGTGTAATTATTGCAAAACTCTTTCTAGCAACAATCGATAAACGCTGTATTTTTCCAAGGGGTAAAATGTGGGGTGGAACAAGTAGCCTTAATGGAAACGTATATAGTAGGGGCACCAAATGGGATTATGATACATGGGCAGAAATTGTTGGCAATCCTGACTGGTCTTACGAAAATGTTTTACCTTATTTCAAAAAAGCCGAAACAGCAAGGTTTAAAATCGACTTGGATGAAAGTTATCATGGCTTTGATGGCCCCCAGTTTACAGATTTGATAGAAGACACTCCTGGATTGGTGAGAATAATCCAGAATTTAATTTAAAAAATTTAATGTAATTAATTGACTTTGAAGACTAGAATGTTATTGAGAGCTTTCAAAGAAAGAGGTTCAATTGAGGTGGATTATAACGGACGGAGCCCTTATGGCGTCAGTAGACTCCAAAATTTTCTAGATAGAAATGTCCGTGCAGGAACTGCACATGCATACATAAGACCAGCGACTGGTCGACCGAATTTGCTCATAAGTGACAACTCATTGGTAACTAAAGTTATTATTGCAAATGATAGAGCAGTGGGTATAGAGTTTGTAAAAAATGGAGAACTATATTTTGCTCAGAGTTCTAAAGAAGTGATTTTGTCTGCTGGTGCCATAAATACACCACAAATTTTAATGCTATCTGGCATTGGCCCATCAGAAGAACTAAAAAAACATGGCATAAAACTTAATAAAGCTCTACCAGTTGGACAAAATTTACAAGATCACGTATCAGTTTCTCCTCTATTCTTTAGGTAAGTTACTCTTTTCAGAATCTCATATCACGAATAAATGAACTTCTATAGGACTAATCACACGTACTACAATTTGATACTGAAAGAACAGCTGAAATTATGGTATGAGAATAGAAGACCATTGACTGGTGGCTGGGGAATACAAGTAGTTAACTTCCGAAACCTGAAAAATGATAGAAGTAGTAAACCTGATATTGAATTTATTGCTGCTGGTCCACCTTTTTTAAGCAGTAAAATTGCAACTGCAAATGGGTAAGTTTTATTATTAGCATTTTATTGACAAGCATAGTTGTAAATTAGTTAATAATGTAGCCAAAGGGATGGTTAGACTGAACAGGGATATTTCGTTCACACTGAACCGAAAAAACCTACTCTGGCGACATTGTATGTGTCAACAAAAGGAGAAGTTCATTTTCTTGGTTAAATTAGATAAACAAAGTAAATCGTTAACATAGAAAAAAACATTTATGTGTAGGTATATTTTTGCTTATAAATTAATGAAAAATTCCTATAATTCAAGAGTAGGTAATGAGGAGAAGGAATAGGTACCTACTATTATGAAAACAAATTCGAAAGTGAAAATGGTTTCTCTCAACAAAAGACAACTATTATTATCTACTACCTATTGCGAACTTAAGTTCCAAAATTAGGAAAAAAATTTATTGACCTTTCCTGGTGGACAGGACATAACTTTAGACTTGCCAGTCACCATCAGGACAGGTTTGCTGACTAATTGGATTTCCTTTTTCAGATTCAATGAGGAATACACATCTGCATACCAAATTCTAAACGAGTACACTGATTTCGCATTTGACGTAGTTTTGCTACATCCCGAATCAAAAGGAGAAGTGACACTGCAATCGAAAGACCCACGAGATTATCCTTTAATAAACCCCAATTATTTTGCCGCTGAGAAAGATCTAGAAACAATATACCAATCAATAAAATGGTTGTTAGGAATAAAAAATACTGAAGCTTTCAAAAACTTTAAAGCAGAGCGTTTGTTGGTAGCAATGCCAGGTTGTGATGAAAATTACAAAACGGATTCTAGAAATTGGTGGTATTGTGTGATTAAACATCTCGCGTTTCCTGTAAGTAGGTAGAAAAAATTAACTCTTTTTATTCTATTCTCTTTTTCAGGGCTATCATGTTACAGGCTCGGCAATAATGGGTACATGTCCCAGTAACTCTGTTACCAATCCGGAACTTAAAGTTCATGGAATTCGAGGGCTTAGAATTGCAGATGCTAGTGTTATTCCAGTTACCATTTCTGGTCATACGACTGCACCTACTGTAATGGTTGCAGAAAAAGTGTCTGATCTTATCAAAGCTGAACATGGACAATAAATATTACTACCTATACAGTTTATTAGATAGATATTCACTTAAAAATTGAAGATCGCAGATTTGATCTACAAAAAAGCATTGGTATATAAAATTCTGTGAGATGGATAATATTCTTTTCCAGAAAAACATGAAATTATTTTCTAAAGACTGAACTCATAAATACGAACCAGGATAATAAATGAATATATAACTTACTAAACTTTATTCAATATATTATTTAATAATACGTGTTTGTTTCTATAAATATAATCTACTTGTTTTTTCACTAGCACAGGCATGTATTTCAACGTTTGCTGAACTTTATTGGGAAACTGAAAAATCGATTAGAGAAAATGCATTGCAAATCAAGAGTCACTCTTAGCATAATTTGACAAAATCAGGAAATGTTTGAACAGTAGGCAAGAGCTTTCGAAACTACATGATCTGGAGTAGAAATGTCGGAGAGAGTAATGATTAAATAACTTTCGTATTATCATGAAACAACACCCAACCAAATCCTTTCAAAATGTTGTTCCTTATTGGGTCTCCAATAGGCAGTATACAATCCAAGACAACTTCCACTGACTAGAAATATTTGAAAGCACTAAAAAATCTCGCTCAATTGACTACTAAAAACATTGCGCCATTAAATTTGTCACATTCCACTCCTTGGTTAAAGCAGCAACCATGTCTTAGTAAAAAAAATGGGCTCTTTCACAATTTGTAACCCCTTTTGTTACTGAATTAACAAGAGGCTCATAATATGCTTGGTTTGCTCAGCAAATAATTATTAGGGGTGGGTTGATAGTTTAATAAGTACAGAATGGCAATGGCGCCACTGAATTTAAAATTAAATTACATAAAAGATTGGGGTGTGAAAATTCAGAAACACACCTAAAAAAAATAATCAGCAAATGGTTATTGGTAATTCTGAAAAGGAAATAAATGAGGCATATAACTCAACCAAATCTTGACACTGGTAAAACCAATAAAACAATTAGGTTAAGTTTCAAATTAAATTAGTAGGTATATATTTTCACAGTGAGGTCAAAAATCAAGTATTGAATAATTTCAAAGTATAAAATCAATTGCTGGTAAATCATTTTTAATGAAATCAATAAATAGAGGTTAACTCTCAATAAGTTTCATCAATTCAAATAAAAGATAATATTACAATGTACCTCAATATACTTTTCCTATAAATTTATTAATTGTGCTGTTGTACCCCACGCGCGTTAAAGTGAAAATTTAAAAAGTTCTGGTTGAAAAAAAACCCTAATTTTTGTTCGAATTTTTTTGTATTCATTCGTTTGTATCGTTTCGTTCGTATTTGTATTTATTATTTTGCGATCTGCCTATAACTGCGTTTCGCTTGCTAACTGTTTAAACTCTTTTTGCACTATGTTTTGCATTGGAAACTTCTCACCAGACACAGTTTTCAAGAAAATGAGGCGTAAAGAGCTAAAAGGAGTCAGCAGCAAGCCAAATTGCCAAATGCAGGCTGAACATTAAAAATTATTTGAAAATATATCAAAAAATCGATTCGCATTTTTGTCAAGAATGGTCGATTAGTTGGGTTTCAAGTCAACTATGGCGCTGTAATTCATAACCGGTAGGTACCTAACATTGCAGATATTTTCTAGAGGTGGTACGTTCTGTAAGTCAGTCTGTCAGGCATGATTTTTGTTCTAGAAAAAAAGGCCTCAATTCGTAATTAAAAAAAGTGTAAAACCCTTACCGTACACCGTTAGTGAGTTCTGGAAAAATAAATAAATAATCAAATAGACTCTAAAATTTCAACATCTGTGATTTTTGGTTCGGTTCAGTTATCTCTCAGTTCTCAGGAACATAGACATCTTTCAAAAATACCAATTGTTCACCCTCGAGGGCCTTAAGTATTGCGTAAAAAAAATGCATTCCATTTTAATTATTGTCTAGGGCCTAGGCCAGGTCAAGGTGAAAAACCCTTTTTGATCTTGCTCCCAACCATCAACCATTATCAGTGGCTATGGTACAAGCACAAGCAAGAACGAGCTCAATAGCCCAGTGACCATTTTACCGGGCATTTTACCTTGCAACTAAAAAAGGTGTTTTGGTAATATAAATATTCTTACTAGTAATAGTATTGTTGCAAAATAGTGCGGAATTACAAGATGTGACCTGCCGAATAAAAGGTGAAATAGGAAAACAGTGAATGAGTTTTGGTGTCGGGTCAAATAGGCCAAATGTTTCCATCGGTTTTCCTAGAATACTGGAGCACAAAAATACAAGAATGCTGCTGCTGATATTGTCATAGACAAGTTAGGTAAGATTTTTGTAATCTGCCTACTTAATTTTTCGAACTGTAATAAACTATAATCGCAACAAACCGTGGAAAACACATTTTTAAATTTAGATTACCATAACCAAAAAACAAATAGGGAATTAGGGACACTATTTCGTTAAATACATTTAAATTTACCCATTTAAAAATAGGGACACTATTTTGTTCAATATATTCAAACTTATTTTTGAAAGAAGTTGTTTCATTAAACCCAATCAACAAAAGAACAAGTACCTATGGTATGTTGAGGATAACCAAGAGTAATTCCTCATTTTGTTTTGCGATTTAACAAGCTTGAATTCGATACAAAGGTAGAGTACGGTAGTCGGTAGCCATCCATTTTTGGCTACTTGACGACGGAAGTTGCACATGGAAGCTGCAGATTCCAGCCTGAAATCAAGGCTAGAAGTTCAGTTTTCTTCGTCAAATGTGGGGGTACACGTATCGCCACATGAGGGACTTGATTCCTCTAGGAAATCACTTCAAGAGCTCTATGCTCAAAGATCTCGGCTTGTTGAAAATGGATCTCTTGAGAAAAATGGCTCCTCGGAAAAAACGGCTCCCCGCTAATCCCTTGGTAATAAAGGCATTCCATGAATAACCATATTACTTGAAAGAAAAAAAAAATTAAAAAGACTTACACGAGGTTCGAAATTCAAACTCAAATAAAACGATAAGTAATCACAAGACTTGCGATATTTTTCGGTAATACATGGATTATTGCCTGAACAAGCAGAGTCTCTCCTCGGAAATAGCCAACGGACAGCGTTGGTACTAAAATAGTACTTCAAATTTAAACGAAAATCGTACCATCTAGTTTATTAATTTGCTATTGTTATTGACGACAGAAATCTTCTTTTTTCTATGCCAGTTACAAGACTGTCAAGATTAAAGGTAATAATTTGGCTTATAAAATTTAAATGTGAAAAAGAAAAACAGTAACATATAGCATGTTACAAATTTACCTTTGACGGGAACATATTTAAACATTAAAATATTTCGACAGTTCATTCCACTTTAAATACTTATCAGGATGATGATTTACCTACTTACTCTAATAGGTTAGGTTAGACAACTATTATTATCTACTACCTATTGCAAACTAAAGTTCCAAAATTAGGAAAAAAAAACTATTGACCTTTCCTGGTGGACAGGACATAACTTTAGATTTGCCAATCACCATCAGGACAGGTTTGCTGACTTATAAAACTATATAAGATTTCCCTTTTCAGATTCAATGAGGAATACACATCTGCATACCAAATTCTAAACCAGTACACTGATTTCACATTTGACGTCGTTTTGCTACATCCTGAATCAAAAAATACTGAAGCTTTCAAAAACTTTAAAGCAGAGCGTTTGTTGGTAGCGATGCCAGGTTGTGATGAAAATTACAAAATGGATTCTAGAAATTGGTGGTATTGTGTGATTAAACATCTAGCGTGTCCTGTAAGTAGGTAGAAAAAATTAACTCTTTTTATTCTATTCTCTTTTTCAGGGCTATCATGTTACAGGCTCGGCAATAATGGGTTCATGTCCCAGTAACTCTGTTACCAATCCGGAACTTAAAGTTCATGGAATTCGAGGGCTTAGCATTGCAGATGCTAGTGTTATTCCAGTTACCGTTTCTGGTCATACGACTGCACCTACTGTAATGGTTGCAGAAAAAGTGTCTGATCTTATCAAAGCTGAACATGGACAATAAATATTACTACCTATACAGTTTATTAGATAGCCACCATGTCTTAGTAAAAAAAAATGGGTTTTTTCACAATTTGTAACCCCTTTTGTTACTGAATTAACAAGAGGCCCATAATATGCTTGGTTTGCTCAGCAAATAATTATTAGAGGTGGGTTGATAGTTTAATAAGTACAGAATGGCAATGGCGCCACTGTTTGTGAATTATTAACCTAATTGCAATAAAATAGCTTAGGTAATTATTGCAAAACTTTTTTTAGGAACAATCGATAAACGCTGTATTTTTCCAAGAGGTAAAATGTGGGGTGGAACAAGTAGCATTAATGGGAACATATATAGTAGAGGTGGCAAATGGGATTATGATACATGGGCAGAAATTGTTGGCAGTCTTGACTGGTCTTACGAAAATGTTTTGCCTTATTTCAGAAAAGCCGAAGGAGCAATGTTTAAAATCGACTTGGATGCAAAGTATCATGGCTTTGATGGCCCCAGTGTGCAAATTTGATAGAAGACACTCATGGATTGGTGAGAATAATCCAGACTTTCATTTCAAAAATTTAATGTAGTCAATTCATTTCAGACTTCAATGTTATTGAGAGCTTTCAAAGAAAGAGGCTCAATTGAGGTGGATTATAATGGACGCACCCCTTATGGCGTCAGTAGACTCCAAAATTTTCTAGATAGAAATGTCCGTGCAGGAACAGCGCATGCTTACATAAGACCAGCGGCCGATCGACCAAATTTGCTCATAAACAACAATGCATTGGTAACTAAAGTTATTACTACTAATAATAGAGCAGTGGGTGTAGAGTTGCTAACATAAAACTATCTAGGTATGTAACATTTCACTTTTCAGATTCACTGAAGTGTACGCATCTCCAAACCAAATCCTGAACGAGAACACTGATTTTACATTCACCGTTATTTTGCTACATCCTGAATCAAGAGGAGAAGTGACACTGCAATCAAAAGACCCACGAGATTATCCTTTAATAAACCCCAACTATTTTGCCGCTGAGAAAGATCTAGAAACAATGTACCAATCAATAAACTGGTTGTCAGAAATACTTTTTTGCTGTTGAAAAAGATTTAGAGACATTGTACCGATCAATCAAATGGATATTGGAAATATAAAACACCAAAGCTTTCAAAAACTTTAAAGCAGAGCGCTTGTTGGTGGCAATACCGGGTTGTGATGGGAATTATGAAATGGATTCTAGAGATTGGTGGTATTGTGTGATCAAACACGTAGGGTTTCCTGTAAGTAGGTAGCAAAAAGTAAACTCTTTCCTCATTCTATATTTTAGGGCTTTCATCCCATGGGTTCGGCAATGATGGGTACATATTCCAGTAACTCTGTAACCAATCCAGAACTGAAAGTTCATGGAATTCAAAGGCTTAGAATTGCAGATGCTAGCGTTATTCCAGTTACTATTTCTGGTCATATAACTGCACCTACTGTAATGGTTGCAGAAAAAGTATCTGATCTTATCAAAGCTGAGCATGGACAATAAATAATACATTTTGTTAGCTATTCAATTGAAAATTAATGTTAGCTTAAATTTTATCTACGAAGAAGGAAATAATTGGTATATAAAATTCTATGAGATGAACAATGTTTTTTTCGAGAAAGACATCGAATTATTTTCTGACTGAAGTCTTAATAAGTGAAATTATAACTTACAAATCTTTATTCAATAAATCATTCAAAAATGCGTGTTTGTTTCAATAAAAATGAATAGGTACCTCTAATAGTGGAAGATCCGAATAGGAAAGGATCTGCACCCATCTGTTTATTGGGTGAAAATTATTTTATAATAAAGTTAGTACCTATGTTAAAAAATATATTAGGTGTGGGTTGGCTAAAAAATTCCTGGCCAGACTATTATTAATAAATAATTCAAAAATTATAATTGTCACAGGCATTGCACTCATTTGTTTAACGAACAATTTCATACTAATCGAAAGTATAGGGCCTAAAGAATACAAAATTTCGCTTTTCAAAGCTCGCCAACCGTCATTCAGGCCAGATAAAAAATAGACAATCCAACGTTTTTTAAATTCTTTGGGCCCTATACTTTCGATTAGTATGGAATTTGTTCGTTAAAGAAATGAGTGCAATGCCTTTAACAATTATAATTTTTGAATTATTTATTAATAATAGTCTGGCCAGGAATTTTTTAGCCAACCCACACCTGATATTTTTTTTAACATACTAACTTTGATATAAAATAATTTTTACCCAATAAACAGATGGGTGCAAATCCTTTCCTATTCGGATCTTGGACTATAAGTATCTACCTGTTTTTTTTTCACATAGTATTTCAACTTATGCTGAACTTTATTGGAAAACTGAAAAATCGATAATAGTCCGTGCGGTTCACGAAAAAACGTAGCAAATTGGGTTAAAAGCATGAAACTTGGCATAGTTGTTTTTTAGGCTATTTTAAGAGATTTGACCCGCAGCACCTAAAATTTCACCCCTTAGGAGGGTGGTTTAACCCCTATTTCATTTTTAAAGGGTTAAAATTGTTAAAAAAAGTCTATGTCATCATATTATTTCAATAATGGTGTCATTTTAGACTAATTCCACTGTGAGGAATTCAAAAAAAGAAATATCTCATCTTCGTAGGACCCAACGGTAGGGCCCTATATTGCTGTCATATTTGATATAAGTATCAAAAATTTCGTTTTTTTTTTTTTAACCTATCTGAAAATTTATATAGAATTTGGCATAAGAAGCCCACAGCACCTCATTTCACTCCTCAGGAGGGTTGTTCAACCCCTATTCGATTTCAAAAGGGTTAAAATTATTGAAAATGTCTATCATATTATTCCAATATCGGTGTCATTTTACACTAATTTGAATATAAAGACTTTGTAAAAAAAGATGACATCTTTTTTTTTACATTCATATCTATGTGGAAAAAATATATGGCAACTTACATAGAATTTGGCTGGAAAAATCCAAAAAAAAAAATATGTTTCGAATCTGTACAGGTCATTGATACAGCTCTACACCAACTTTACACAGAAAATAACAAGCTGCCTTTCTGGGCGGATAATTCATTGATATCTTAAGCTACAAAAGAGAGAAAAAAAAAAAGAATAGGATGAGTCGTTTTGAGCGAATAGTTTACCTCTTATTACTGCATTCTCCTTTATACTTCTTGCAGGCAAGTAAGTGTACAGGGCAATTCGCTTCTTCTGCAGGAGTAACGCATTGTATCACATGGCGTGTTGCACCCACATGTATCCAGTGATCTGCATGCCTCCCAAATATGTGGTTTTTTCAACCATAATGGTACCCACTTGCCTTTATCATCTTTATATCCCCAGCTACTTGGTGCAGGGAGATCGTGCTGGTGTACCTGATCTGTTCTACCCCAAATGTGACCCGCCTGGTAAGCTGCCCTTAATGTGTGCTCATGTATAAAAACTGCAGTTGGTGGAATCAGCGTTAGTGAGCGGTTTTCGGTCGCAATTAAATATTTTCTGGCCTTACTTAGCTCATTAATCTCCTGAACATTATAAAATCGAAAGTCGTATCACAGATTATTCGAGTGCTCTATGGACATGGTCTTCTAACTCATCGTAGGGGGAAGATATTGCACGAAATGCAGATGTTGTTTCTGCAGTCCAAACTTTCTACGCCGATCGTTTCCCTTTTGATGATAGAAATGATACGGTGTCACAGTCAGTAAATGCATGGCAACCGCGTAGAACTTCTGCTTTACTATCACCAAGAACCTCCGCAATGCAGTAAACGGGAATGTATCGTATGGATTTTGAGCATCCATAGAGCAGCCAGAGATTTTCCATGCCTAGGCGTTTCAATTGAGAATAGAAAGATATGGCCAAAACCAAAATGTCAGTGTCGGCACAACGAATAAGCACTGATTTTGCACGAGATTTTTGACAGCTTATTTTAGATGTTGGTTTTTTTCTGTGTAACGTTGCTGCAGAGCTGTATCAATGACCTGTAGAGATTCGAAACCTATTTTTTTGGATTTTTCGAACCAGATTCTATATAAATCGCCATATATTTTTTCCAGATAGGTATGAATATGAAAAAAAAAAAAAAAAGATATGGTTGACATTTATGTCAAATATGACAGCAATAGATCCCTACCGTTGGGTCCTATGAGAATGAGATATTTTTTTTTTTTGAATTCCTCACATTCGAATTAGTCTAAAATGACACCAATATTGAAATAATATGATGACATAAACATTTTTTAATCCTTAAAAAATAAAATAGGGGTTAAACCACCCTCCTAAGGGTTGAAATTTTAGGTGCTGCGAGTCAAATCCCTTAAAATAGTCCAAAAAACAACTCTGCCAAATTTCATGCTTTTAACCCAATTAGGGAATCCAAACCACGTGACTTTTGCCAACCAGCCGGCATTTTGAAATTTTTATGAGGTTAGAATACGGGTTGTTACATGTCAACGATGTCAGTATTGATAAAGCCTAGTACTCATAACAGCGAAATTCGCTGTTTTTTGACATTGCTTCGACAATTTGACGTTTTATGTGTGAATGAAACGTCAAAAAAGAGCGAATTTCGCGGTTATGAGTACTAGGCTTAATCCCGTCAAAATAAAAACATATGTTTTTTGTTTATTATTTGCCAACCAGACGCCATTTGGACAGGTCGTTGGATTGCCTAATTTGCTACATTTTACCCCATTTTGATGGTCTACCGCATAGACTATAAGAGGAAATGACTTGTAAATCCGAAGTCACTCTCAGCATAATCTGAAAAAATCAAGACAAGTTTGAACAGTAGGGAAGCGCTTCCGGAACAATGTGAACTGGCAATGAGTCGAGAAGAAATCATGGAGAAATTAATGTTTAAATAATGATTCAACTCTCGTATTATTATGAAGCAACACCGTACCTAATCACTTTAAAATATTGTTATTTACTTATCGGAAACTATAGGAGTCAAATCCTAATAGAAAGCCAGCTCTTAAAGAATCAATTAGCCTACCAGCCGGGTAAATCAACTGAGACAGCCCTACACAGTCTCCGGCTGCGGATGTGAAAGAGGCCAATCACATGACATTATGGGCTTTGATCTGGGAACCTACAAGATATAAAGTGAAGCACAATAGATCCAATCAGGTCGCAGTGCGGAGAGGTCTATGACCTAAACGCCCCAACCATCCTAATTTATAATGTGTTGCTTACTGAGTCGCCAGTATACAATCCAATATAAACTCCACTGACTAGAAATACTTGAATACTAGAGGCATTACGGCATTACGCCATTAAATTTGTTAGATTCCACTACTTGGTTGAAGGAAACTGACTCTAATATTCTAGTCTACTGAATTAGTCAAATATTTGTTGATTTTAGATTTCAGAACACCTTCATAAATACATATACCTATAATTCAATAGAGAGTTGGCGTAGATACAGATATCGATCGTAGAGTCCTAGCCCAGACGTCTTTGCTCCATTTCTGGTGATCCTGATGATCTTCCTTACGTTACTCTTAAACAATTTTGGGTATAAACCAAAACAGATTCTCGAAGTCTCAAAATCAGCGGCAAATAAAACAGAAATTCCTTTTTTTAGTGAATCGAGAAAATCAAAAATGAAATCATGGAGACAATTCTGCGAGGGGATAGACGAATTAGCCCCAGCTCAACGTCTCCCAAAACTCCTTTCAAAAAACTACTTAAACGGAATTGGTCTGCTACAAAAGCCAAACGGAAAACACTGTACCGACCATATATGTAGAAAGTCTAGAACTACTGCTACAAACTCACTTTTCAGGTTCGGTTATCGTAGAAGTCCTGAACCAGGTCACTCCGCCAATCGAAGTGTCTCAAAGCCCTAACAGGAGAAACAAAAGACTGGCACGGAAAATCTTCACGATGAACAGAATAAAATGGGCGACTGATAGCTTCAGACGCTACAAATCTCCAGGCAAAGACGGGATCTTTCCGGCACAACTGCAAAAAGGCTACGAGTACTTAAAGGTACACTCACAAAAACCCTTCAAAGCGAGCCTCGTCCTAGGATACATACCACTATCTTGGAGGGAAGCTAATGTTATATTTATACCAAAAACTGGTCGTCAACCTGAGGACAAACCAAAATCATATCTCTCCCATTAGCCTTTATTATTTTTTTTTTTATTATTATATGGCATTTATTGTCATTTAGTACAATATAGATTTTACAATCATTTTATAATTTGACAATAAATACAGAATTTCTCTCCCACAAGAGAAACCTCGCACGTGGGGAAAATATTACTATAATACATCTACTTTAAAAATAATTCTATGCTACATTACCTAATCTAAAAATGTTTCATAAATGAAATTGTAAATATAAGCTATATACCTATCATATAAAAAAAATATATGCTAACTACTAATTACTAATTGGACGGATAATGTCCAATTGCTCAGTTATTCTTGACATCAACAATGTTGTGAATTTCTTCTCTTGATATTCCTGTTATAAAGAATATTTTCAATTTTCTTTTAAAAGTGAGCAAAGATATGTTTTGGAGGAGAATGTTGGAGATTTTTTCAAACACTTTGGGCGCTACGTAAAGAAAGCAACGCTGACCTATGGCCTTAGATACTCTAGGCCTAGGAAGATTTTGGTTCATGCGGCTTCTTGTTTCATATCCATGCTCAATATTTGTGATAGGAATTTTATTAAGGAACAGTCCAATTGCTATTTTTTTGAAATAAAGTTGCCTTGTGTCAAGCATTTCCGTTTCGTTGTATAATAAATTGGTAGGATATAGTCTGTCTTTTTTGAAAATTATTTTGAAAAGCCACTTTTGGGAGATATTAAGTACTTCTAAATGCTTGTTTGTTACAGCACCCCAAGATAAAATACCATTATTTAAATGTGATTGTGCAAGGGCATAATACAATACCCTCAACTGCTCTAAGTTAAATATCTTCGTATAAAAACGGAATTTGTGCAAAAGTGATCTTATTTTTTTCGAGATATATTCCGTGTGGTGGTTCCATCTTAAATGACAATCTACAAAAACACCTAAGTATTTATAGTTTTTACAGCTGTTGATTTGAATAAGTTTTGAGTCGACTAAAACTTGTATTGATTGGTATGGGGGTAGTGTGTTACTGTAACTACTAAATGGTACAAAAGTTGTTTTAGTGAAGTTTATTGTAAGCATATTATTGTTAAACCACCTAATGTATTTTACAAAATTTTGTATTATTTTCTCTCGGAGCTGCTCCCATGTTTCAGCCTTATAATAGAAGGCAGCGTCGTCCGCAAAGGCCGTCGCCTCAGCCTCTCCCATAACTTTAAAAAGGTCGTTTACGTATATAATAAAAAGGAGAGGGCCAAGAACCGTTCCCTGTGGGACGCCTCACTCTACTTCCAAGGGATCACTGAGAACGTCATTCACCTCAACTTGTTGCTATCTGTAACTCAGGTAGCACTCCATATATTTCAAATCTTTGTCTGCAAAGCCGATGTTCTGCAACTTTTTCACCATTAAAGTATGCGAAATAGTATCAAATGCTTTTGCAAGATCAGTGAAGATGCAAATAGATGGGACAGCATTGTCGGGTGAATTATTTACTTTTGTAACAAAGTCCGATATTGCGTCCTCAGGTGATCTTGATTTCCTAAAGCCATACTGTTTTTCAGAAAGAAGTTTGTTTACTTCTTAATGTTCCACAATTTGTTTTTTAAGTATTTTCTCGAAAATTTTCGATAAGTTACTTATCAGAGATATAGGTCTGTTATTCGCAACTTCGGACTTTTCACCTGATTTGTACAGTGGCTTAACAATAGCTTCCTTAAAAAGGGAAGGGTATTCTCCATGCCTGATTGATTTATTAATAATATGTGCCAGAGGAACTTTTATAATTTCTGCAATTTCTTTTAAAATTTTTGAAGTCAATCCATGAGGTCCTGGTGCTTTTTTTTGTTTAAGGGAGTTTATAACTTCCAATACTTCTATTGGAGATGTATGTTTTATCTTAATTTTTGTGTTACATTTGGTTTCTTCAAATATTGCGTTTTTGTCTATTGTGATATTTTTAGAAAGATTTTTACCGACGTTACAAAAGCAGTCGTTAAAGATATTAGCCATACCGACGTTACAAAAGTAGTCGTTAAAGATATTAGCCATACCCACGTTACTCTCTATAACCTCGTTATTGTTAGTGTTTTTTATTTTTTCTACAGTATTCGTTTTTGTTGTCATTTTATTGTTAATATTTTTAAGGCAATTCCACAATTTATTTTTACAATTTTTATTTTGTTCAAGTTGGTTTTTATAAAAATTAATTTTTGCTAGTTTTAGTAAGTCAGTCAAATTGTTCCTATATACTTTAAATTCTTCTTTTAGTTTTGCATTTTCTGGATTTTTTTGAAGTTTCTTGTATAATATATTTTTTTTCTCAGTAGATTTTATAATGCCAGATGTTATCCAGTCTTTTCTTTGAATTTCATCTCTGATTAGTTTTTTTGTTTGGGTACTAGACTCCACAGCATTTTTTAAAATGTTTAAAAACGTTAAAACCGAGCCGTTAACTGTTCGTTGATCATATACTATATTCCAGTAAACTGCCCTAATTTTACTATTCAATCGATTTTTGTCCAAGTATTGTTTGTACCTTTTTTTGTGACACTTAGTATCCGTTAAATTAAAACAAGTTTCTATTTGTAGTATTTGAGAATAATGATCAGATATAGTGGAGTGGAAACACAAAGCATTTATTGGTTTATTCTGGCTCTTGAAAAAGATATGGTCTATGCATGTTTCTCGATTTATAGATTTTCTTGTTGTAGCATTAATAGTCGACAAGAAGCCCCATTCTTCCAAAATATTCAAGTATTCGTTTCTGTATGCTGTTGTTTCGAATAAGTCTATATTAATGTCGCCCAAAAATAAATCATAGTCGAACTTGTCTCTCTGCAATTCACCTAGGTATCTGTAAAGACAATGGTCAAAATCCATCACGTCGGTAGAAGGTGACCTGTAAAAAGCGATTAGGCGTAGTTGTCTACTTTCCTTTCTTATAATTAATTTAATTAATTTCGTATGGCAAAAGTCAAAAACTTCATATGTAAAGTGCAGGTCCTGCAAAACGTACACAACGACCCCATCATTTTTGTTAAAATCTCCGTAATTATATATCATTTTATAGCCGTTTATCTCTAAGAGTGAAAGAGCTTGAAGTTGATGTGTTTCGGACAATATTATGCAGTCGAATTGTCTATTTAAGGAAGACCATGTGACTTTCAATTCATTGCAATGTTTTGTTAAACTAGAGATATTGTTATAAAAAATCTCAAACGTTCTTTTTCTTTCAGTCTTTGATAATATGTATTTACAGTCTTTAACAGTCTTACAAATTTGTGTTTCTATATTATTCAACTCAAAATCCTGGATATATTGATCCATTATTAATTTCCTTACCCTCAAAATAGATATTGTCTGCTTACTCAACTACAAGAAGAAAAAAAAAAAAAAAACACCAAAATTACTCTATTCAGCTCAAGTCAAGTTTTCACAAACGCAATTAATAAAAGCTGGAATGAATTTAATTTATTAGACAGTTTTAACAAAATTATTTAAAAATATGAAGAAGATACAAATTTTGGGAAAATAAGAAAATAAAAAAATAAGAGAAGAAAAAAATAAATAAAAAATAAAATGTACGGTTTATCGCTGTTTTTTGGTTGATCTTGTACTTCGTGGACTGAGGGTTTTGCTTTTCTTTTTTTTTTTCCTGTTCTCTTTGGGTACTGTAGTTTTGTGTTCGTCCAATGTACTGTCTTCTGATGATTCTGTCGCCTCTGTATCGCTAGTATTGGAATCGGAGTCTGTCTGGTGTAGATCCTCTGCAGTATAGATTTTACCGTCAATTTGTGGTTTCAGGCCCGTAAGTTTAACCTGCTTGTTCTCCTCTTTAGCCTTTTTAAAGTGCTGCCTCAGGATTTTTAGTTCCTTTCTGTCTTCTTCGCAAAGATCATTTGATATTGCATATCCTGTATCTTTTAAACCTCTGAGTTTATCGGCGTTTTTAAACAATTCAGACTTTTTTAGATAAGATGAACTCAATAAGTACTGGAGAAGATTCTCCTTTTCCAAGTTTGTAGATATTGTTAATGTCACTTGGTTTGATATTTAAGGAGAGCAATTCATTTAGCTTGTCAATTGCATTTTTAATTAAATTATTCTCACTTTGAGGTTTTTGAAGTCCAAAAAGCAAAATGTTATTTCTTCGGATTTTTCTATCCAAGACTACGTTTTTTTGCTCTAACTTCTTTGTTTTTTTTTGTGGAATTATCAAGCTTTTTGGTGATATTTGACTCGCTAGCCTGAATCTGCTTGGTTAACTTCTGTGTTTGCTCTTTATTTTGCTCCGAGAGCAATTTATACATATCCGCAAATGACGTTGGATCCCCCATTAATGTTCCTGCGATGTATTTAGACCTTGGGGATCAATCGAGCAGCACTTACTTGCTTAGCGTATTGAAGGAAACTAAGTACCGATTGGTACCGAGCTCCGCATATCAATTTTGTGTGGAACCACGCTGTCTGTTGGTAGAAGTGGGTGTTGTGGGTGTGTCTACAGATTTGGTACTCGATTGTAGCCCTTATGTTATCAGTAGATTTCACGTTTTGTATGTTTATCAAGATTTTCTTGCGTAGAAAATGATTTTTCCACCTACCTTTTTTACAAGTTCGGTAGACCTTTTTCCAGCTGTTCTGCTGGTATCACACAAATTAATTAAAACTTTGTATAAACTAGGTGAAAAGCAATTTGAAATGGCAAGAAACTTTACACACACAACTAATTCGGCAGCGGAACAACAAGCCTAACCTCCTTTCTCCCCAAAACTATGGAGAAAGCAATTGACCAGTACATCGGAAGCGAAAGCAATTTGCCTATCAGCTAGGCAAGTCCACAACAAGTTCTTTACACTGCCTGGTTGACAGACATCAAAAGAACAATCGAGTGTAAAGAGATGGCTCTCACAGCATTCATTGACATAGAGGGTGCCTTCGACAACACCTCATATCAATCAATCGCTAGAGCCTCACAAGAATGGAATGTTGAAGTCCCAATTGTAAAATGGATAGAGTCGATGCTAAAATACCATTACTTTAAGACTGAAATGAACGGAGCATCAGCTACCACAACCAGAGTCAGACGGTGTCCTCAAGGGGTGTTCATTCTCAACTATATGGACACTAATCGTGGGCAAAATTCCTACTAGACTGAGTAGTGCCTGATAACAGGTCATAGGCTATGCAGATGACCTAGTCATTATAATCAAGGGCAAACAAGATGGCGTAATAACAAGCCGAATGCAAAGTTCTCTAAGCATTGGTAAAAATTGGAGCGAAGGCGATGAACTATCCAAACCCAAGCGAAACAATTCTTGTCCTGTTCACAACAGACACTAAATTTGAAAGCCCCACCCTTACACAACTAACATTTGCCAACAAAGTAAAATACTTAGGGGTCACCCTGGACAGAACACTCACTTGGAACAAACAGTTCGAGAAAACACGTTCTCAAGCAATATCTACCATCTGGTCATGCCGCAAACTGGTTGGTAAAACATGGGGGCTAAAGACAAATATGGTATTCTGGATTTATAACCAAACTATAATAAAGCCCATGGCCACATATGCCTCATTGGTATGGTGGCCCAAAACTCAGGAAGCCACCGCTCAGATCAAGCTAAACAAGGTACAAAGGCTGACAGGAGCAATGTCGACCTGTCCCACCGCAGCCCTAGAGACGCGGTTTAACATGCCTCTACTTTACCTATGTGTGAAAAAGGAGGCAATAATCAGCGCTCACAGGCTATTCCAAACAGAAAAACTGGAGAATGCCAGCAAACCCAGCGACCACATGATAGTCAGATTGGACTTACCACAAGCAGACAAGGCCTCTCTGTCGTAAACAGAAGGATCAAAACTAATGGAAGCAGCTGGACTGGGCATTTCCGGCCCTAACTTCAAGCCGAACTGCTTGCACAAGAGTGTCTCAACCAAAGCGCCAAAGCCCCAAAAGAAAAAACATGTTCATACTATCTGATAGCCAAGCTTAGAAGCCTTAGGGGCTTTCAAATGCATGTCAAAACAAGTCTGGGAGTGTAAACAGACCCTAAAAATACTAGCGACACACAACCAGGTAACGCTGATATGGTTGCTTGGTCATCGAGGCATAGAAGGAAACGAAGAAGCAAATGGCTTCGCAAAAGAAGAGGCCTCAACACCGTACCATGGACCAGAGCCCTATGCTTAATGAAAAACCACATCATGGAAGAACTCCACAAATGGGAGAAAGACCAACTGTCATCATATCGGAGGCACACTCCGGGACTAAGACAGTCATAAAGGTTTATCACCTTTTCAGAAAAAGAGCTGTTAGAAGCTGTTCTAAACATGAGCAGATCAGAATGGTTGTAGGTCTTCTGCTCACAGGACACTGCCTGGTGAAATATCACCTAAATGGGGCGTGACCCAAAAATAAAAGAACAAATTTTCGACCTACGACTAACCGTTGCGTAGAGTCCGCGTCAAGAGTAAAGAGTACGGTGTCGTCATATGCGCACAAACCCAATTTTAAAGACTAACTGAACTATCGTATCGATCGGTGCTGCTGCCGAACGCCAAGCAGTGGTTCATTGTCGTACGGCCAGCAGGCATATTTATTTAGTTTATTTTCTATCCAAGTTTTGTCTAAAAAGATACCCCGCTGCTGGTTTCAGCTCACGGCCGAGGTCACGGCAGACAGCGAGAGATAGACGAGGGAGAGAGATCCGACCCGCTTTGCGCAGTTTTTTATGTCGTCACCGTAGTCTTTACTGCTGACGCGGACTCTATAAAGTTCCCACTCCTAGCACTGTGACGTCACATTCCCAAACTGAGTCCGCCTTTGGTCTCTGCGCGCGTGTTTGCTCATGCTTGCTGCATATGTTATCGGCATTATCGTATTGCTTTTGCATTCTCATCCCTATCGCTTTAAATAGGTTTTGCAATTTTTGCGTGTAAAAATTGGCAACTGTGAAAAGTGCGTTTCGGTCTGAGGTGAAGGGGAAGGAAAAAACGATACGAAAATACAGAGTTGCAATGAAATAGAGCGAAATAGAAATATTAGTTCGCGAATTTGCCGCCGGCAAATTCTCGCTAGTCGCGCTATATTCATGACGTCATGCGATGAATAGACAAAGCTTTATTTAGGCGCATCTACCTTATTAATTTGAGTAGCGATGCGAGATTTTCACAAGTTGTATTTTAAGGTTACACCTCCTTTGAGGTCAACAGGCAGAGCAGAAGACGATTTTTGCAAATTCTGCTCAGACGCAATACAGATGTGTAGCCCAAATCTGCAAGACGAACAAATTCCTCGAGGGGGCAAGACTGTCACCAGAAGAAATGGGCCAACTGGCACTCAGAAAAATAGCTTCCTTCGGCAGAAGTCTACGCTTCCTGGAAACAATTTAGGATGTAGAGTCACGTACAAAATATCTGCAAATGTAGCAGTGCTGAGCGGCTCCCTCCACAATCTACAATCAACAACTTTTTTAGGAAAAATTCCCAGTCCTAGTAAAGGAAGATAGACTTCTACCTATTTACTGGCGCATTGCAAAAATTGGACATTTGAATGTGAGAACCATGAAAAGAACTTTGAGGATACCTACCTATTACAAAGCTAAATTTGCTAGGTAATCAACAGAAACTTTTTTTTTTCTAAGCCTTCAGGTCTTCAACAGGACTTTGAATTGAGTCAAATCAAGAGGCAGATGAGATGGATGGACGATCTCAAACTAACCGCAGTTGGTGAAAATAGAGTTCGCTAGCGGTATTGAAAAATGACGATATCCAATTATAGATGCAAGTAGAATAAGAAACAGATTGCTTAATTGCATCATCTTCTGCTGAAACTTATATCATATCCACAATCTAAATATTAGATTGTGGAAGAAGTACAGAATACTACTACTTGAATTATAATTAGTAATCTTAGGACTGTCTCCTTTCCTGAAAATCATAAACATTCTAAGATTGCAAAGAATCCCTGTTACTATAGCTCACCCTCGCATCTTTAACATTTCGGCAGTTACATGATTATTTCTTGAAGTTTTTTTGGTTTTGACTTGTTCAACTGCCTTTAATGTTCCTGCTCACGTTTTTTCTCAGATTTATTCTTAGTCCGCTTTCATACTTTGTATACATTTTTATACAAGTTTTGAATTACCTCTGTCATTAATCGTTTGTCTGTAATCATTAATTTTTACGTTTCTGCTTTTTATTTTTTCTTTTCCCCTTGACTTGCCAAATTTCGCTCACATAACTTTTTTAATTAAATGCTTGGTTTTTTTCTGGAGAATGCGCATAATTTTAGGTTGGTTTTTAAAGTACCATATCTATGTTTTGCAAGTAATTTGTTGGTTTTATTATTTTTAAAAAGTGTCTCTAACCTTCTTCAAGGCCAAGGCCAAGTGATTTTGTTGTTCTACAACTGTCCTAATTTATCATATTTATCTACCTACTAAGATTTATTAGGAAATATAATATGCACATACATAAAAAGCTTTTGAATTTTTTTCAGTATATATATGTGGCCGACTTTCCTACTTATTTATTAATTAAAAAGAAATTGCCATGCTTTCTGTAATGGAGGCTCCTACAGTTTTTGTCTTGATAGCATTTTCTTCAATAGCACATGCGAGTGTACCAAATTTTGCTAAACTTTATAGGGAAACTGAAGATTTAATAGAGCTATCTAAAACTTACCACAGATTGGAAAATAATGATGAATATTTTGTCAATTTTGACCACAGTAAGAAGCCACTATGTAAGTAAAAGTATAAATTCGTTAACCAAAATCTAAGAACATGTAGACATAAAAAAATTTGTTATAGATTTTGGAGCTTTTGACTTTATAGTTGTCGGAGCTGGAACAGCGGGCGGTATTGTGGCCAATAGATTATCAGAATCCAATTTTAAGGTCTTATTAGTTGAAGCAGGTCCCCAAGATCCAGATACTGCGTCGGTGCCAGGCCTTAACGGATATTTTTTCAATACACCCTTGGATTGGGGTTATAATACAACTGAAGAAGATAAAATTTGTCTTGGTAATAGACCTATTATATTATATCAGCTAGGAAGTAGAATTAGGAGCTTTTTCGGAAAATTTGGATAGAAAATCAGATCTACTAGCTCCTTGAGCCTTTCTATACTGTCTACTGATATAGAGGATAGGTTTCTCAGATGCGGAAGGAACAGTGAGATTTGTTCGGACAATAAGATTTATTGAATTTCACAAAAATATGCTAATAATTGAAACTATTCTCGAAAACCAAGTTTGGCTTTCGAAGTGTTAAATACATTTTAACAATCAAATATCATTATAGGATAGAAAAAATGTTCAGCTCCTGGTTTTTCGCTACTTCTTATTGAACGCAAATGGCTGACATAATTTCATTAGAATAGCTATGTAAATAAAAAACCTTTTCAGCAACAATTGATAAACGTTGCATTTATCCAAGAGGTAAAATGTGGGGTGGAACAAGTAGCCTTAATGGAAACGTTTATAGTAGGGGCACCAAGTGGGATTATGATGCTTGGGCAGAAAAGGTTGGCAATACTGACTGGTCTTATGAAAATGTATTACCCTATTTCAAAAAAGCTGAAAGAGCAATGTTCAAAATCGACTTGGATAAAAGTTATCATGGATTCAGTGGCCCCCAGCGCATAGATTTATTAGAAGACACTCCGGGATTGGTGAGAATAATTAATACTTTCATTTCAAAAAGTTAATGTTACCAATTTACTTCGAAGACTACAATGTTATTGAGAGCTTTCAAAGAAAGAGGCTCAATTGAGCAGGATTATAATGGACGGAACCCTTATGGTGTCAGTAGACCCCAAAATTTTTTAGATAGAAATGTCCGTGCAGGAACAGCGCATGCTTACATAAGACCAGCGGCTAATCGACAGAATTTGCTTATAAGTGACAATTCATTGGTAACTAAAGTTATTATTGCAAATGATAGAGCAGTGGGTGTAGAGTTTGTGAAAAAGGGAAAACTCTATTTTGCTCAGGCTTCCAAGGAAGTAATTTTGTCTGCTGGTGCCATAAATACGCCACAAATTTTAATGCTATCTGGCATTGGTCCCTCACAAAAACTAATAAAACATGGCATAGAACTTGTTAAAGATCTGCCAGTAGGGCAAAATTTACAAGATCACATAGCAGTTTATCCAATATTTTTCAGGTAAGTTACTTAATCTTTTCAGAATCTTATTTCAAAAGGCATTACATTTTTATAGGACCCATCACACTTACTATAATTTGACACTAAAAGAACAACTAAGATTATGGTATGCGAATAGAAGACCATTGACTGCTGCCGGGGGAAAGCAAGTAATTAGCTTTAGAAACCTGGAAGATGATACAAGTAGTAGTCCTGATACTGAATATATTGGCACTGGTCCAACTGCTATAGGCAGTAAAATAGCAACTGGCAATAGGTAAGTTTTAATAAAAACGACTTATTTTAGGTACGCCGAGCAATTTGTCAAACTGCTTATAATTTAGCTAAAGTAATCTTCACACTGAGCAAGTTTACCATACATTTCTGCTACTCTTTTGTTGATTGAACATGTGGGAACATTTCATTAATGCTGAAGCGACAACCTTTAGGAATGCTCTAGTTTTGTTTTTGCTGCAAGGCAATATTTTATCAAAATGCGAACAAAATCTATAGAAAAAAAAGCCCTTTGGTGGGCAAGACATATCTTAAAGTGAATAAAAACATAAAACTCTATTGCAACTTTTTTTTTCCAGATTCAATGAAGAATTTACAGCTGCGTACCAAATTCTCAACGAGCACACTGATTTTTCGTTTCAAGTTTTTGTGCTACATCCTGAATCCAAAGGAGAACTAACGCTTCAATCAAAAGACCCAAGAGATTATCCTTTAATAGACTTCAACTTTTTTGCTGTTGAAAAAGATTTAGAAACATTGTACCGATCAATCCAATGGATATTGGAAATACAAAACACCAAAGCTTTCAGAAACTTTAGAGCTGAGCGCTTGTTTGTGCCAATGCCGGGTTGTGACGAAAACTACGAAATAGATTCTAAAACGTGGTGGTATTGTGTGTTAAGACACATTGGGTCTCCTGTGAGTAGGTAGCAAAAAATTAACTCTTTCTTCATTCTTTATATTTTAGGGCTTTCATCCTATTGGTTCGGCAATAATGGGTTCAGGTCCCTGGAACTCTGTAACCAATCCAGAACTTAAAGTTCATGGAATTCAAGGGCTTAGAGTTGCAGATGCTAGCGTTATTCCAGTCACTATTGCTGGTCATACGACTGCGCCTTGTGTAATGATTGCAGAAAAAGTATCTGATCTCATCAAATCTGAGCATGGACAATAAATATTATTACCTACCTATACGTGTTATCAGATATTCACTTGAAATTTAAAGATAGCTTAAATTTCATCCATAAAGGAGGTAATAAATAATTGGTATATAAAATTCTCTGAGATGGACAATGTTCTTTTCGAGGAAAACATGAATTAGTTTCTAAAGACTGAATTCATAATAAGTAAAATTATAACTAACAAATCTTTATTCAATAAACTATTTAAAAATGCCTGTTTCTTTCTACAGAAATGAATAGGTACCTATTGTCCGTCGATTTTAATCTGACACTTTCCGTATGAGGAGCGAGGGGGTGAAGTATATGGCAAAAACAGGTGTGATGTCAGGTGGCCATTGGAGTTCTAATGTAGGGTACCACCAGCTCACATTCCTTCCGAGTATCAGATTGAAATCGACGGACATTAAGTATCTACCTGTTTTTTCACTCAAACAGGTTTTGCCCTTATGGCTTTTCCCTGGTGTGTGTGTCCAGCACTTTCTCCAGACTTGTCAGAAAGAATGATGTGAGACTTATCGGTCTGAACGGGTATATATACTTTACTACCCTTGTCCTTGACTGTCTAGTTTTTTATGAGACATTAAGCTAGGCTTGATCTGAGTATGTCAATCAATCAATCAGTCCGTTTTGGAGTAGAGCCGGATACTCTTATACAAAAATATTCTAAGTTCACTAAATTATTGCCGATTTAAGATTTCATAATTCATTAGAGAATTGAGGCGGATAGAGATACAGATATCGCAGAGTCCAAGCCCAGACCTCTTTGCTTCATTTCTAGTGATCTTAATGATCTTTCTTACTTTACTCCTTAGCAGTTTTGGGTATGAACGAAAACAGATTCTCCAAGTTTCAATATCAACATCAGATAGTGCAGAAATTCCGGTGTCGATCGACGAATGTATATGCATATTGGAACAGAAAGTTGTTCGCTACCTTTCAAACCAGGTTTTCTAGTCCTAGTAAATGAAGATGGACTTTAATCTATTTTCTGGCGACTTGTGAAAAATATGAAATGAACAATTAGGAGACTTGTTAGTAACTTAAATGTGCAAGAGAGAACATTTTTTTTTTTTCAAAGCCTTCAGGTTTTCAAGGGAACTACACATGGAACTTTGAATGGAGACAGATCATGAGGCAAAAGCAGATGAGATGGATCGAAGATCTCAAACTAGCCGGTTGGTCAAAATAGGTGGTAGGTATTGTGAGAGGACGATATTCAAAGATGGATGGAAGTAGAATCTCTCTAAAATGTTGATCCATAATTAGAAATTCTGATACTGACAGCCTTCCTGGAAATCAATAAACTTAGAGTATTGACAAGAATTTCTCTCACTTGCTCAGATCTTGGCAGAAACCTGATTATTTCTTGGGGCTTTTCTGATTTTGATCTGTTCAACTGCCTTTCATGTTTTGCTCACGTTATAAGTTCTTAGATTTATTCTGACACTGCACGTAGAATTTTCTGTTTATTTTCGATTTGTACAAATTCTTATACAAGTTTTGAATTATCTCTGTCATTAATCGTTTGTCTGTATATACTCTATCATTAATTCCTATATCTCTATTTTCGATTTTCTCGTTTTCTCTTGATCTGTTAGTTTTCACTCACATCATTTTTTGAATTTAATGCTTGGTTTTCTTCCTCTTATCCTTGTTTATTTATACTCTTTTCGTATTTGTTGGAATTTCTATCTGTTTTTTTCTCTAGCTTAACAAAACTAGGGGAATTTAATACTTTAAGTTTTTTTTCTTCTGCAGAATGCGCATAAGATTAGGTTTTTTTTTTAAGTAGCATATATTTTGTTGGTTTCATTATTTTAAAAATATGTGTCTCTAACCTTGTTCAAGGCCAAGTAATTCTACTATATTTACAAAAAAAAAACAACCAACTTATATGTATCTACCTACTAAGATTTATTATTAAACATAATAATATGTACATACATTAAAAGCTTTCGAACTTTTTCAAGTATATATAGGTGGCCTACTTCCCTTCTTATTTATTCATCAAAAACAAATTGCCATCCTTTCTGTAATGAGGGCTTCTGCAGTTTTTTTCTTGATAGCAATTTCTTCAATAGGACATGCCAGTGTACCAAACTTTGCTCAACTATATAGGGAAACTGAAGATTTGATAAAGCTGTCTAAAACTTACCAGAGATTGGAAAATAATGATGAATATTTTGCCAATTTTGATCACAGTAAGAAGCCACTGGGTAAGTATAAAAGTACAAATTCGTTGAGCAAAATCTAAGAATAAGTATAAAATCAATTTACAAATTATGTAGATACATAATTCACAAATTTTTGTTGTAGATTTTGGAACTTTTGACTTTATAGTTGTCGGTGCTGGAACAGCGGGTGGTATTGTGGCCAATAGATTATCAGAATCCAATTTCAAGGTCTTATTAGTTGAAGCAGGTCATCAAGATCCAGATACTGCGTCGGTGCCAGGCCTTAGCTCATATTTTTTTACAACGCCTTTGGATTGGGGTTACAATACAACTGAAGAAGATAAAATTTGTCTTGGTAATAATCAAAGACCTATTATGATATTATATTAAATAGGAAGTAGAAATTAGGAGCTCTTCCAAGGTTTATTTAAATTTCGCTTCTTTTGCATCCTTTTCTAATTTGCAACTCAAAATGTTTTGAACTGACTTTGGGTCTTCACGATCTTTATCCCTTCTTCCTTCTCTTACAAAGTCTTTGTGAAGATAGTAGTATTCAATATCGGTAGCATTTCATGGACTACGGCTTTTTGTCCAAACCTCTCCATGAGAAAAATTTTCACCACTAGGCTTCGGAAAATTTGGGAAGAGAAGTAGATCTACTACCTCAATGAGCCTTCCTATACTGTCTACTGATGCTGAGAATATGATATCATTGAGTACTAGGGAACTAATTGAATTTCACAAAAATATGCTAAGAAATAATAGAAATTATTCTTCACAACCAAGTTCGGCTTTTGGAGTCTTAGGTTAACAACCGAATATCATAGAGGATAAAAACAATGTCCAACGTACTATTAAGTCTATAAAATCTCCCGTTTTTTGTTTCCTACTTCTTGTTTAACGCAAATTGCTAACATTATTTTAGTAAAGTAGCTATGTAAGTAAATACAAATTTCGTTTCAGCAACAATAGATAAACGTTGCATTTATCCGAGAGGTAAAATGTGGGGTGGAACAAGTAGCCTTAATGGAAACGGTTATAGTAGGGGCACCAAGTGGGATTATGATGCTTGGGCAGAAATTGTTGGCAGTAATGACTGGTCTTATGAAAATGTTTTACTTTATTTCAAAAAAGCCGAAAAAGCAATGTTTAAAATCGGATTGGATGAAAGTTATCATGGCTTTAGTGGCCCCCAGCGTATAGATTTTATAGAAGACACGCCAGGATTGGTAAGGATAATTGAGACTTTCATTTCAAAAATTTAATGTAATCAATTTACTTCGAAGACTTCAATGTTATTGAGAGCTTTCAAGGAAAGAGGCTCAATTGAGGTGGATTATAATGGACGGAACCCTTATGGCGTCAGTAGACTCCAATATTTTTTAGATAGAAATGTCCGTGCTGGAACTGCGCATACTTACATTAGACCAGCGGCTGATCGACCGAATTTGCTCATAAGTGACAATTCATTGGTAACTAAAGTTATTATTGCAAATAATAGAGCAGTGAGTGTAGAGTTTATGAAAAATGGAAAACTCTATTTTGCTCGGACTTCCAAGGAAGTTATTCTGTCTGCTGGTGCCATAAATACACCACAAATTTTAATGCTATCTGGCATTGGTCCTTCACAAGAACTAAAAAAACATGACATAAAACTTGTTAAAGATCTGCCAGTAGGGCAAAATTTACAAGATCACATAGCAGTTTATCCAATATTTTTCAGGTAAGTTACCTTCTTTTTTCAAAATCTCATATCAAAAATCATTACACTTTTATAGGACTCGTTACACGTACTACAATTTGACACTAAAAGAACAACTAAAATTATGGTATGAGAATAGAAGACCATTGACTGCTGCCGGGGGAAAGCAAGTAATTAGCTTTAGAAACCTAGAAGATGATACAAGTAGTAGTCCTGATACTGAATATGTTGCCACTGGTCCTACTGCTGTAAGCAGTGGAATTGCAACTAGCAATAGGTAAATTTTAATAAACATAGCCATTTATATTGTCAAGCTGCTTATTAGCCTATCTAGAATACCTGACTTTGACAATCTGTGACTTTGACAACCAAACAAAGGGTTTGTGTGCCTCCTGGCGGACATTTTAATTTAAGTTTGACAGCACCTTGAATAGTCAGCCTATCCAAAACATGTGACTTTGACAAGCAAACAATGGCTTTGTGTGCCTCTTGTCGGACATTTTAATTTAAGTTTGATAGCATTTTGGATAGTCTTCAACCTTCGGTTGACTCCATGCAAATTGATAGGATTCAACCGAAGGTTGAAACTCAACCATCGGTTCAGTGTTTTGTAATACCCTCCCTTAATAATGTAGCTAAAGTTTTGTTCACACTGAGCAAGCATACAATACATTTCTGTTAGTGCGCGTTCACATTGACACCGCTCGAGCGATGAGTGCTGCGCGATGCCGCTGTAGTGATGCCCAAAAATAATTTTAAAATTATATTTCGAATGAACATGTTCACACTGGATCGGTGCGTCGCGCGGTGTTAACATGCTCATTCGAAATATAATGTTAAAATTATTTTTGGGCATCGCTACAGCGGCATCGCGCAACGCTCACCGCTCGAGCGGTGTCAATGTGAACGCGCACTTACTCTTTTTTGGCTAGTTTAACATGAGGTATGAGCTTCCAAAACCTTGAAATGCATTACCAACATATCAAAGACAGTATTCACAGTGCAGCATTTGAAGCCCTTGGCAAATATGAAAAAAAGGGAAGTAGGCCCACACCTTATTGGTGGGATCAAGAAATAGAAAAAGACATAGAAGATAAAAGGAAGAAATACCAACAGTATCTAAGTTCAAATAAGACACGAGACAAAGAAATATATAAAGAAGCACAAGCAAGAGTACGGAATAAAATTGAACACAAAAAGAACGAGTCATTGGAAAGAAACTGTGCGCATATTAATACTTATCTGGGGGGTAACAGAAACACAGAAAGTTGGAGATTACTCAAAAACATGAGAAAACAAAAACTAAGGATATTATCAATACAATAACACCCCAGCAATGGGAAGAGTACTTTGAAGAATTACTGACAGAACAGCGGACAGAGTTTAAAGAAGAGAGGGAACAGACACGAAATATAAAAACTGCAGGATCACCAATACGAGTTATGCAAGAAGAAGTTAAAAAACACTGCGGCTTCTTGAAAAATGGTAGGGCACCAGGCCCAGGAGAAATATATGGAGAACTGATAAAGTGTGGGACCAATAAACTCTACAAACATTTAACAAAACTATTTCAAACATGCATAGATAAACAAGAAGTACCGGAAGAGTGGAAAGTAAGCTATTTAACAACGATATATAAGAAAGGAGACAGAAACAAATGCGAGAACCACCGAGGAATTGCAGTAACAAATACGCTGAGCAGAGTGTATGGAAAACTCATAAAAGCCAGAATAGAGAACGAGTACAAAGATAGTGAGGCAGAAGAACAGGCCGGTTTTAGAGCAGGAAGATCAACTGTAGACCATTTATTCAGTTTGACCCAGGTAATGGAAAAGAAACTAGCCTATAACCAAGAACTCCATTTACTTTTTGTCGATCTAAAGAAAGCATACGACAATGTTCCGCTGAAAAAGCTTTGGAAAGCACTGGAAAAGACCAATATCAACTTAGAACTAATAAAGGCAGTAAAAACGCTCTATAGTGATGCAAAGACCAAGATTAAACAGGGAAACTCAATCAGTAAAGGCTTTATAGCAACTAAAGGACTTGAACAGGGATGCTGCATATCACCAACACTTTTTAAAATATACTTAGAACAAGCGCTCAAAGGGTGGAAAAACAAATGGAGACACATGGGAATACCGCTCAATGAATACAATCTTTATACTTTAGGCTTTGCAGATGATCAAGTATTAATTGCACAGGACTATGATGACCTAGAGTACATGACACGAAAATTGATAGAGGAATACGAGAAATGGGGTTTGGAAGTAAATTTAACGAAAACAGAATATATGACTATAGGAGGTGAACAACGAAATCTGAAATTGAATAACGGACAAGAAATAAAACAATGTTCTGAATACAAATATTTGGGCATGAAAATCTCACACGAGGGAACCCTAGACGAAGCAATTAAAGATAGGAATATACAAGGACGCAAGGCAATATCCCTACTAAATGGTGTACTGTGGGATCAAAATATCAACAAAACGAGAATATACAATACCATAGTCAAAAGCATAGTCATCAGAACCGCAAAAATGCTGGAAGCAACTGAAATGAACTTTTGGAGGAGATCGGCAGGCAGGTCAAAAATGGAGAGGATAACAAATCTGAGAATTAGGGAGATTATGGACGTAAAACACACAATAATAGATGATATAAAGGACAAACAGCTGATTTGGTTCGGACATGTACAAAGAATGGCAGATACAAGAATACCCAAGCAAATAATCGAGTGGAAGCCAGGGGGAAGAAGAAGACGCGGCAGACCAAGAAGAAGCTGGAGAAGTGGTGTAGACGAGGAAATGAAGGACAGAGGCCTAGAAGAGAATGCCTGGATTGACAGAGATGGTTGGAGATCGGGAATCGGAAGACGTAGTACGTTATAAACCGATAATTATATATTATATATAACATGAGGTAACACTTTGTCAACACTAGAGCGACAAACTTTAGTTTTGTTTTTCTTGCAATGCAATATGTTGAAATTGGAACAAAAACAATTTGGCGACACATAAAATTGTTAACAAGAAGAAAAGTTTGTAGGTAAAGGGCAGGAATTTTTTTTATTTTTTTTAATATAAAAATCCTAATAAGCAGTTTTTTTGGACTGTTTTGTAAAACTATCAGGAAGTATAGTTATCGATTCGAAATTGTTTGTTTCAATAAAATTCAAGGATAAATATTTATCGGAAATTTGGAAAGACTTCTTTTCAAATCAATAAGAGAAAACTATCGGCCACTATACCGGACCCTATTTAAAACTATAAAAAAAATTGGCTCACTTTGGTGGGCAAAACATATACCTTGAGGTTTGCTAATAAAACCATTAAACTATATTACAATTCACTTTCCAGATTCAATGAGGAATTCACAGCTGCATACCAAATTCTCAACGAGCACACTGATTTTTCCTTTCAAGTTTTTCTGCTACATCCTGAATCCCAAGGAGCAGTAACACTTCAATCAAATAACCCACGAGATTATCCTTTGATAGACTTCAATTTTTTTGCCGTTGAAAAAGATTTAGAAACATTGTACCGATCAATCGAATGGTTATTGGACATACAAAACACCAAAGCTTTCAAAAACTTCAAAGCAGAGCGCTTGTTTGTGCCCATGCCGGGATGTGACGAAAATTACAAAATAGATTCTAAAAAGTGGTGGTATTGTGTGCTAAGACACATTGGGTCTCCTGTGAGTAGGTAGCAAAAAATTAACTCTTTCTTCATTCTTTATATTTTAGGGCTTCCATCCTATTGGTTCGGCAATAATGGGTTCAGGTCCCTGGAACTCTGTAACCAATCCAGAACTTAAAGTTCATGGAATTCACGGGCTTAGAGTTGCAGATGCTAGCGTTATTCCAGTCACTATTGCTGGTCATACGACTGCGCCTTGTGTAATGATTGCAGAAAAAGTGTCGGATCTTATCAAAGCTGAGCATGATCAATAAATACTGCCTCACATTTTTTTAGATATTTGCTTGAAAGTAATTTCATCTCTACATAAAAGGTAATTATTGTTATATAATATACTGTGACATGGACAATGTTCTTTCAATATAAAAAAAAAACATGTAATTATTCTCTGAAGGTATAATTATTATTACCTATAACTTACTAATCCTTAATCAATATATTATTTGAAATGCGTATTGGTTTTGATAAAACTCATAACCTAGTAATAAATACTATTTTGATGTTTCCTTCTGTAAGGAAATTTGTTGTGATTTTGATTGATAAATTAATTTAATTTAATTCTCATTTCTCAACTATCATTCACCTACTTATTTCAGGGGTTTCACGTTCCACCACGTCCAGTCACTAAGTATTTCCCAGTTCTGATCAAACGACTGTATCCACTTCTTGTGATGCCAGAAATCTCAGATAGTAATCTGAGATGTTCTCCTAAAAGTTAGAGACAGATATTCCCTTGTGTTTTTTTTGCCATTTCGAACTAAATTAAACCCATCTACGGTTGCAGTCCCGATTTTTTGTCGAATAGTTTTCTGCATTCTTTCTCTTATATGTTTTTCCTCCACGAGGGTTTGGAATCAAGAACGACTTCGCTTGTATTTTCCTATAAACAGCTTGGTTTTTTGAGGATTTGCTCCCAATCCGTTCTATACTGCCCATCTGGAGAGTTCCTTTAATGATGACTCCATGAGTTGATAAGCTGAAGCCCCTCACCAGTACTACTACGTCGTCAGCAAACGCAATCAATTTAAAGTAAAGGTTTTTAGAATCATACCCAGCAAGCACGAAACATCTACAGGCAGTTTTGCGATATTCTTTCTAAATCCCCTGCACATATTGTTATGTTACAATGTAAAGAAGTACCTATTGAAGAATTCTAATTGCGACATTGAAGTGTCTCATGCCTGGTTTTTTCTTATATTACGTTAAGTCCTCCGCAGGAGATTCGAAAAACATTTATAATTTAAGGAACTTTTATTATTATTATTATTATTATTATTATTAGCAAAAAAGTAACTCTGTCGACAGCTATTAGTGACTGGTCATTACTATCCGCGTCAATAGGTGGTCTTGATGATGTATCTGCGACAATATTCGTACTTCCTGATATGTAGTCAATCTTGAGGTCGAAAGCTTGCAGTTGAAGTGCCCACCGGGCCAATCTACCAGTTGGTGATTTTAATGTCATAAGCCATCGGAGAGGTTGATGATCAGTTTTGACATAAACTGGTAAACCTTCTATGTATCCGCAAAACTTGTTGACTGCGTAGACAAGTGCAAAGGCTTCCCGATCAGTATAGCTATAGTTTTTTTCGGCCGCAGTTAGTAAACTGGCGTACTCTACCGGTCTTTCGTCGGGTTCCCCCCTGGAGCAAACATGCGCCACCAATAGCATAGGCACCGGCATCAGTCTTAATAATGTATGGCTTAGAATGATCGACTTGACGCAGAATAAGTGCTGTAGTCAGGAGAACTTTGCGTTTCTCGAACGATTCTTCTTGTGCCGAATCCCTCGACCACGAAACATTATTCCTTGTCAAGTAACTTAGCGGTCTGGAGACATTGTCAAAGTTTGGAATGAATCTACGGAACCATGAACAAGTCTGAAGAAAACTGAGAACTTGTTTCACTTTCTTGGGTGCGGCAGGATGGGTGATAGCGGCAACCTTTTCCGGATCGGCTTAGATACCATCTCGTCCAATAAGATGGCCAACATATTTAACTTCTGATGTACAGAAATTGCATTTTTTCTTGTTCACCTTTAACTTGTAAATGCGTAGACGGTTGAAAACATCACTCAAGTCTTTGATGTGTTGTCCAAAAGTCGTGAATACATTTATTAAGTCATCAAGGTATCCTAACATCTGGATATGCGGCGCAAACCTGAAAAAAAACGGTTTATTAGCTTTTAAAACGTAGCTGGAGCAGTGGGTAGACCAAAAGGCATCGTCTTATATCGATAAAGTCCGAATGGCGTGACAAAGGCGGTTTTATCACGATCTTCTTCTCTGACAGGTCTAAGGTGGTTATGTAGTTAGCTTTTCCAGTTGAATGGATAAGGTCATCTATACGAGGCAACGGGTAACGAACTTTCTTGGTGACAGCATTTAGTCGGCGATAATCAACACAAAGACGTGAAGTTCCGTCTTTCTTCAATACAAGGACTACTGGAAATGCGAATGGCGATTCGCTCTCTTCAATGATATCGCTGGCAAGAAGTTTGTCAAGCTCCCGACGCAAAACTTCTTTCTTCGCAGGAGATTAGCGATATGGTGGTGCAGATATGGGAATAACATTAGTGATGATTATGGTATGTTTAGCATATGGGGTAACTCCTGCATTTTCATCGAACAAATCCTTGTTATGTTCCAACAGCGATTTCGATGTCCCTTCTTCAATATTGGAGAAAGTCGGCAACGACAAATCATTCCCGTCAACAACAGATAAAGCTGCGTGGGAATCAAATACTTCATCCTGTATTGCTTGGATCATCATTGTGATAGTATATCTTCTTAGGAATATTGAGCACTAATCGATTTGTGATATGTAATCAACACCAAGTGAAGTCTCACTATATTTGTAGTCTGGAACAGCAATGATTTGCAGTTTTCGTTGTTTATTCATAACTTCGATGGAACACTGGTACACCTTTGCTTCAGCTTCTAGGGGTATACCATCAGCAAATACCAGTTTTATTGGAGCAGTTTTGAATGGATGCCGAATAGCATGTAAGTGGCTTAACAACTTTGAAACTGCAATACTGCATCCTGCTCCGGAATCCACAGAAGCAAAACCTGATTTACTTTGAATGATAACAGGTATCATGGGTCTTAAAGGCGGACCATCAAACGATGATAACAAACTGTAAAATCAGCAGCGAGCATTTAGACAGATGAAATGGTTGTTGGTGCTTTTACATTGAGGACAATTGGAACGAATATATCCTGGATTACCGCAACCATAGCATGTTACATTTGTGGAGGACGAGTTACTGGATCGGACTGTTAGGGCAGAAGTAGTGGAGGAGGCTTTCTCAGCAGACTCGGCTTTTTAATTTTCTGTAAACAGCTGGAACATGTCCATATGCTTTGCAAAATGCACACCCGTCCTTAGACTTCGCTGCAACGGACGTGGAAGTCAATTTTACGTTAGATTCAGCAAGGCTGGATTTGATTGCTCTACATTTGTCGATAATCTCTAAAAAGTTCTGGAAACTATGTCGAGGCAGTTTTTCCCTGATTTTATGGTGAAGGAGTCCATAAACCATTTCTAACTTGTGCTCCTCTGGCATAGGCGTGATTGGTCAACTTTGAAAGCAGTGCACGGGCTTGATTCACGAAAAGATCCGTTGGATCCTTGTTCTCGAGATAACAGCTCTCTATAAATCTGATGTGCTGGTTTGTTAAAGCCAAAAGCCATTTAGACCATAAGATTTTTGGCTTTTTGGTGCCTTGCCACCATACTGCAGCAGCGCCATCTAGGGCCATGGGTAAACCTTTTACAGTGTTATCGTCACTGATGTTGACATTCTTTGTAAGTAGTGATGGCATCAATAAAAGCTTTAGCATCTTCGTCTGGCTATCCCTAAAACCTTGAGCCGCATTTAGAAAAATTGGCAGCTGTACTTTGGTCCGAAGTAGATTCTGGCATATTCTGAAACATATCTCTCATACCAGCGAGTAATGTTTGTAATTGTTCATTCGTCAGAACAACAGGTTCACCCATTTTGTCTTGATTTGTTTGGAACGTTCAAAGATTATGAGGCATCAACAGGAAAATCCAGCTTGGAGTAAGCCAAGCGATGGAAATGTAGTGCTGAGAAACAGCAAACTCGGGTAAATCCTGACAAACAGACGACTGTAATGTGGGAACCCTTCGAACAAACTTGGACGGACACACAGGAAACTGAATTGTGGGTACAAAATGGAGGACAAACTTAGACACACAGGAAACTGTAATGTCGGCACAAAAATGGAGGACAAACTTGGACACACAAGAAACTATAATGTCGGTTTGTGTGGAATATTCCAGAAATTGTGGGAACAAAATCTGAATGTGGCACAACTTACACAATTCAGTCAATTATTGCACATTCACACCGATAATGTCTCGCGTTTTATAGTTCACTAGCTAATGACCCGCTGCGTTGCCAGCATGTAAATACATTTTGAAATAATACACTTCCTTTCAAATTTTGTTGTTGATTTTCTATTTAATTTTTTTTTTTCAATCCGATATCATAGTTGCTTGCCAGTGAGTTCAGTGACGCATTTTAAGCACTCCAGAGCTGCTCTAGAGGGCCCCGGGCTGTTTATAGGCGTTCCAGTGTATCAGAGTTTTACGCAACCGAACTTTTTTTTTCGGGATAAAAAATAGCCTATATCACTCTCCTCTATAGCCGATTCGATTGACCGGATTAGATCGATCTGGCTCAATTTAAGTGAACCACACTGTATTCGATTCAAGCTTGAGCAGTGCACCCTCACCAACAAAAAAATGATCTAGATCAGAAGAAGTTCACTTAAATTGAACCCAAATCGACCTAATCTGGGTCAATCGAATTCACCTTATATACAGGGTGTCCATTTTAAGTGTTACCACTATTGCTATCTCCGAAACGGTAAGAGATACGAGGTCGGTTAAATTAGGAAAAAGTTGCCTTTTTTGATGCTCATCTAAGACTCGTTTACAGTGTTGCCCAATTCCTTTCAGTTTATGAAATATAGGGTAATTTCTAAAAAACGCCTAAAACTATTTCATCAATTATTTTGAAAACTATTGACTTTCGGGACACAATTTAAATTTGAAAGTCTTATAATTTTTATCGCTTTATAACATGGTATCTTCAAATTTCCAATCCGACGTTTCGTGATCAGGCTACCATCATCAACTTAATTTTTTCAAATACGGACCTGGATTTTTTGTCATTTTTAGAAAGCGCCCTTTATTCGTTTTTTAACGATATACCTCTTAGGTATGATTGGTCGACGTTTCTGCTCGAAAAAGTGATCATCAGTGATTTTTACCAACATTTTACCTTGATTAGGCCCTGGAATTCGTTATTTGTAACAAAGACGGCCTAACAAGTACTTTTTTCCTTTATTATTTAGAACAAAATTAACAAAATAATTTTGTATGAACACTTTAAAATTATCTATCTATGAACAATAAATAAAATAATTACTTAGAAACTAATTACGTACATATTTTGTAATTTCATAAATTCAGGTTGGCATCACTGATATCGAATATAAATAAATTTCATCAAAGAATGCCTTGAAAAAAATTAAATTGACAGCTATGCAACCTGTCAAACATTTCTTTATTATTTATTCATATTAAGATTACTGTTAAATGAATAAGAGTACAGTGATTTTCATGATGGAGTTTACAAAAATACCAGACATTAGAAGAATTCAAAGAGAGGATAAGGGCTGCATGTGCTAGAATAAATAATAGTTATTTGTATACCAACGCCGCAAAATGTCATTGTTGCTTGCGGCGGAGGCAAGATAATCTCGAAAATGCTGAAAAGTTTCGCGGTCATGGTATACACACCACGTAAGGTGTGGCGACCGCGAAATTGAATTTCGCGGACGGTTGCATGAAAAACAATAGTAAATAATATTTAAAAAAAAAGATTGTGAAAAATTGCAGATGATGCTTAAGGAATAATGGACGTCAATTTGAGTACCTAAATATTCACAATAATAATTAGTTTCTAAGTAATTATTTTATTTATTGTTCATAGATAGATAATTTTAAAGTGTTCATACAAAATTATTTTGTTAATTTTGTTCTAAATAATAAAGGAAAAAAGTACTTGTTAGACCGTCTTTGTTACAAATAACGAATTCCAGGGCCGAAGTAAGGTAAAATTTTGGTAAAAATCACTGATGATCACCTGTTAAAGCAGAAACGTCGGCCAATCATACTTAAGAGGTATATCGTTTAGAAGGGAATAAAGGAAGTTTTCTAAAAATGACATAAAAAATCCAGGTCTGTATTTGAAAAAATGAAGTTGATGATGGTAGTTCGATCACGAAACGTCGGATTGGAAATTTGAAGATGCCATGTTGTAAAGCGATAAAAATTATAAGACTTTCAAATTTAAATTGTGTCCCGAAAGTCAATAGTTTTCAAAATAATTGATGAAATAGTTTTAGGCGTTTTTTAGAAATTACCCTGTATTTCATAAACTGAAAGGAATTGGGCAACACTGTAAACGAGTCTTAGATGGGCATCAAAAAAGGCAACTTTTTTCTAATTTAACCGACCTCGTATCTCTTACCGTTTCGGCGATAGCAATACTAGCAATAGTGGTATCACTTAAAACGGACACCCTGTAGAGATACGTGGTTTTAATTCAAGATCGGTCCAGCCGTTCTTGAATTCAAAAAATAATAAAGTTACGTCGGTTGAATGTAAGCCTAAATAAATGAAATATGGCAACGTTGTTTCATGCTGTCGAAAAAAGTTGGGGTATGTTGTTATGTAATGTGAATGAGTTTGTTTACAATTAAATTATTAATTAATTCAAAATTAATTTCTTTTTCCGAGATGCGTAACCTATCCACAAACCTTCCTTGGGATGGCCATAACAACCTACCAAAGTTTCATCGTAATCGGATAAGTGGTTTTGGAGCGCATATCCGGATACCCCGTGAACTTTGATTTTTATATATATAGATTGATAGATTGATCTACAGTCACAAAATTAGTCCAGAGAGTCATTGGGTTGGAGGTTCACTACAAAACCCCAGGCCACACGTTGGGCGCCAAATATGTAACGGCTATCGGAGGAAACTCTACCACTATGCACTACACATTGTTTTTCAGTGTTTTTATTTAACAATTCAACTAGCAAGGCAAAATCATAGCAAAATTGATGATATCGAGCTTGATCGGAAAAACCACAGAATACATATCCTCACGGATAGAAGGCAAACTGCCTAATAAAATTTTGGGGAACAATGCGCCGTCACGGCGCGGTGGATGCGATCCGAACTATCTATAATAAAGGATTCTGTAATCAAATCAGCTTTCAAAATAGTTCTCCCAATGTCAATATTTTCAATATTAGATTTGTTCGGACTTCAGTTCAGAATTGAACTACGCTTTCGCATTTCTTTATATAGGTTTGATATGACCAAATGCGCGAGCGCAGTCCAATTTAGAACGGATTTTGAACTGAAGTCCAAACAAACCTTTTCTTCCGAGTAGAGCAAAAACGGCCAAACTTCTTGTGTTTTGTTTAAAATCTGATTTTTTTTTGAATTTAGGAAACATTTATCTGGATTTAAAATACACACCAACACCAAGACGAATTTTCATTCAGAACTATTTTGACATATTTTTTTTAAACATAGGTAACAGGTAAACTGCCAAAGTAAACTGTGACATATTTTTTGGTGGCGTTCATTCCGCACCTGTAGTTCTGTTTCACTCCAGCGTCCCCAAGCGGATGCGATCCGAAGCTTTTTTTTTAGGCCCCGCCCTCCATTAAGCTTTTTTTTCTATCCATGAGGATATGTGTTCTGTGGGGAAAACAGACTGACTGATTGATGACACTTGTCAGACATGGTAGTGGCTATGGCTACGGCCATGCATGTGCAACTCATATGGCGCAATTTGTTTCGCTAAAAGCTTGCGACTACAGACGGCAGAGGCGCTGTCGTCCAATGCTGTTGTCAGATTTATATATAAAAAGTCATGAATATTGTTTATTTGTTTTAAAAAGCTTCCTACAATGGGAAAAAAAATTCGTGTACCTCTCTAACATATAATTGGTAGTACTACGATTTCAAATTACATTTCTTTTTCAAAAGAAATATCCCATGCTTTTGACATGTGGCAGCGTCGCTTCACTTTTACTTTTTCATCATACTTTGACAAATTTTGACATATTCCATTTTTATTCAATAATTTGAATCAGAGATTGAAAATTTTCTCCGTTCAAAGCAAAATTGTTTCATCTTGTTGTGTGGCAATGTGTGAAAGCCGAGGGAACAGAGTAAAAATTCATCGAATTCCCAAAAATGATGAGCAGGTATGTTTCAACCCCGACATTACACCGAAATCGGGATTTTACCTCCTGTAATTTTACCACTGTAACTTTTCTTTCTATTTAGGTATTTATTTTATGCCTGCAAAACGTTTACAATCAAAAAATCTTATCCATTGTAGGGAACTATTATTGATTGGATTGATATCATACCATACTGTATAGTTAATAAAGTAATTCAAAATTGTTATTTTTGTATTTAATACATGGATTAATTAGTATGTAACTCTTCGGTATGTGATCAAGAGACTGTTTACCATAATTTTATTTCCAATACAAACATATTAGGTAAACTGTTTAGTGCTAGTGGCAATAAAAAATGATAAACGGGTCCTAAAGAAAAAAAATAAAATTCAAAAAGGAGCGCTTCCCGCGCTCTCAAGTTGCTGACTACACACGCGAGAGGGCGCTGTAATCAGGAACAAAATGTTTGTATGGAGTTGCCCATCTATATTATAGGTTCGAGAGAGTTTTGTATCCCTTATCTATGGCTACGGCAACGGTAGTGGCTATGGCATCGCAAGTGTAGGCCTTACAAGGTGGCATCAGATATTTAGCCTGTTTCGTTTTAAATGGTACACCCTTTATATACTCGGACTTTCTATTGTTATAATTATTAATTTATGTTTTTGCTATTCCTTGGATAGTGTTGGACAGAACTTTGTATTAGACTGGTGAGTAAAGTAAGTATCTACCATATAAGTCACTTAAAAAAATCACCCATAAGCCTTCAGGGTCACTGGTTATTTTCTTGAGTGACTTATATGGTACTATGGTACTTTACTTTTTGTCTAATTAAAAACCATAGTATAGTCTTTGGTATAGTTTTTGCGAATGTTCTGGAAGCACGTTCTCTTAAATTAAAATGTAATATACAGTCATGAGCTCAAAAAGTCGGACACCTGACTGACAGGTCTGGTCATTTTTCGCTATTTTGCGTAAATCAGTCTTTTCTCTACAATCGTTTTTTTGTCAAATATGATAATCCCTGTCATTGACATAGGAAAAAAACGGCTGTCCCACTTTTTGTACTCACGACTGTATATGGAACCTCTCAAAGAGGTTTGGAATTAAAATGTTACAGAAACATTGGCTAGCGACATTCTAAGTACTGTCGCTTGAAGATCTTGTGTGTAAGTCGCATACGGCAAGGTATATCTTTGATACTTCTATGAGACGGTTCGATGTTTGCTGGTTATTGCTAACCAACAGCTACAAGAGTGGAGATATCACTCCTTCTTGTGGAGTCCCACTGGATGTTCTTTTCCTTATGATAGAATCACCAATTTCTGAATTATTGATTCTGCTTTTCAGCATTTTTATTATTAGACCCTGAGATAGGGCCTGTTTAGTGGAGTCATTTTTTTTTGTCTGGCATTTTGAGGGATGAATATGACTAGTTAGCTGATGAGAATATAAGTGGATTTAATACCTGCCCCCTGTTCGAAATGTGCACAGAATGTTTCGCCGGAAAACTCGACTTTGAACTGTGATTACCGACTGGCGATTTTTCAGCACTATTTTCACAACAAAACCTTCCATTCTCTCGATTACCAGACAAAAAGTAAACGCGGAAGGTTCTTTTTTTTTCTCTTGGAAGTTGTCACTCATCCCCACTCTTTCAGCTATAACAGATGGTTTTCTGTTATTTTTTATGGGTGAATTATTAATCAATGTCAATCTTTTATTTAGAAGCCAAAAAATTTGAGATCTTTAAAAAAAAATTCTTCATGTAAATCAATTTTTTTCTTCTGCAAATTTTCGAACGGGAGGCCGGCATTAAAATCACCCATATTCTCATCAGCTTAGTAGCCACATTCAGCCCTCAAAATGCCAGACAAAAAAAAATTACTCCACTAAACAGCCCCTATCTCACAGTCTATATCCATTTTATGATGACTGATTCTACCTTCAGGTGCTCCATAGATTTTTCAATGGACTCAAATCATTACATTATCGAATGCACCCCCTATGTCCAGAAACGCACCTAGAGTGTATTCCTTATTTTCAAGAGAATTTCAATTGTTCCAACTGCGTCATGCAGTCCACTTTCAACTGACCTTCTTTTTAGGTATGCATGCTAGTTTGGGTTAGTTCTCTCTCTCTAATGTGTAGATCAACCAGCTTCTCTAGAGTCTTTGACAAGAACGATGATATGAAATGGTCTATAATCTTTTGGGGTTGATATGCCTAATTTTTACCCGCTTCGAGATATAAAGACGACATTCTCCTCCCTTCATCTTGCTGGTGTATGTTCTAGTGTTAAGCAATCAGCAAATACTTTCAGCATTGTTTCTAGAATGCTTTTCAGGGGTTTTTGTAGAGGATTTGGAGGAGTAGAAGGTTTTAGCTGCCCATAAAAAGACTATCTCATAATGTCTGTATGTTACGTTCAAATTTTGCCTTAACGTTACTGAAGATTTCGAATGAATTCAGTAATTAATTCAGGTATTTGTGAGGGTATTTATAAAGCTGTATACCTGAGGAATAATTTTTTTCAGTAATTGATAGGTTGCTCATTGGATTTTACTAGATTTCTACCATAGAGAAATATAATAAACCAAGGTGTACCTGATTGATAACATGAAAGTTTGTATAGCGCTGACGTCACAGCGACGGTGGCGTCAATAGTGACAGCCGGAACAAATACTGAAATGGCGGGAATTTTGAAATTTGACTTAAGTTGATTGCACAATAAACTTATGTTGTTCCACATCTTTTTTTCTCAAATCCGAATGAGAAAAATGATGTGGTGCTCCATAAAGTTTTGTGTCATTTTTTGATGTAGGTAGATTAAAAAAAAAGGTAAAATAAACACTAAATTGTACTAGAAAAAATATATATTATAGCTAGATAGGTCAAATACCTAAAGAGTTTACAAACACAGTTATTACATCCCTTATAAATGCTTTAATGTATGTACAACCTAAGCTGGCCAAGGCCTAACATCTACATTTTATCTCTTCTGACTGAGGTCTTCTAAAACAGTAAAAAAATATGCCGTATATCACAAAACTAACATGTATACTTACTGGTTCAGTTTATCCTAGTTGTACATAATATTATAGGTACGCGATACCGAGTGCCTTAATAAAAATGACAATTTCTTCTTCTTGTTCTTTAGATTTTGTGAGTTCGAGTCTTCTAGACAACCGCCCAATCGGTTAAAAATGACAAATTTCAACACGGAAATGTCGTTATTTTAAGGTTACTTCCCGGGTTACTTATTTGTTTTCTCGGTCACAGTTTCTATAGTTATGAATGTTTGATAGGTTTCTACAAAACAGCTAGGAAAGCTCTGTAACTCATACGGTGTCCTTGTCTTGTGAATTGGTATGACAGAGAAAGATGAAACAGAATCGGATGATCGGACTGATCTTTCGTAAGTCTCTAACTTTCCAAAAATTCCGCAATGCGCTATGCGCAACCGGATGCGCAGTAATAGTATAACCTATTTCGGCTATACTTTTGAAGGTCTTTTTATTTTTTATTGTCTATGATTTCTACCTTTTGGTTTGGATGGGAAACAATATCTAATTGTTGAAAATCCCAGTAGAATTGACAAATTTGGAATACCCTGAAAGACTGAGGAGACTAAATCTAACAACACTAAGGGAAAGACGTTTGAGAGGAGACCTTATAGAGACATATAAGATATTGCTGCCATATTACCAAACAAACCCTAATATATTTCATGCAAATACAAATACACAGCTAAGAGGTCATAGTAAGAAATTGGAGAAGGAAAGAAATGCCAGACTTCCCAGAAAAATCTTTTTAAGTAATAGAATCGTTTATCATTGGAATGCGCTATCTGAGGATACTGTTTGTGCTCCAAGTATCAATTCTTTTAAAAATAGACTTGACACCCAACGTGACACACTAGAAAACATTGTTTCGCATTTCGGGCAGTAATGAGTTATTAGTGGAAATATAGAATGAAAACTATTGTGAAATGTAACCATCAAATAATCAACAGTTTCATCGATCGGGCTACTGTTGTATATCGTAATCGTAATCGTATAATCGTATGAACAAGGGTATATTTTTCAAGGTAATAATGAGTAAATTCTTTGTATTCAGAGGGCAGGGTAGTTTTAGGATAATAAAGCCCTACTGTTAGGATAGGAATCCACTTTAATTAGCTTTCGAAAGTCTTCTAAAAGGCCCTAAATGTCGATGGAAAGGTTTGTTTACTTCCACATAAATATCAATTGTCAACACTTACGAGTCACGTAATTTCCATTATCAAAAATTCTGCAACAGCACAAATCACTTTAGCACACTTTAAATCGATTTTCCACCCTTATTTCCTCTATTTTTCACATTTTTCCCGGTTAATTATTCGCCGAATATATGTGGTTATGAGACATTTGTTGATTCGTTTCAGGCAGCATTGTTGTCCAGGTTCCTTGACCGCTACGGGTAATAGAGTCACTGTAGTTGTGATCCCAATAGAGTCACTGTAGTTGTGATCCCTAAAGAGTCACTGGTCATTTTGATAGTTTTTAGACTGAAGACTGAGTAGATGTTAATCAATAATATTAATTAGGTAATTAGTGTTAATTGGTATTGGGGGAGAAAATTTGATAACAATTTTGAGTTTTGTTGGTCATTATCAATGTGATCTGGGTTGTTCCGTTTCAAGATGATTGTTCCGTTTCAAGCTGTTTGTTCCGTTTTCCTGGTCAAGACCGAAAATCTGGCACCAGAGGGCATCTTGGAAAAAAAACTGGAATTCTAGAAAAATTTTCATATTGATGCTCACCTAATAAATCGCTGAAAAGGAATCGTTCTCTTTTAAATTCGCACGTTATGCAAGCAACAAGTTTCTTTGGCAGATTTTACTAGCGGTCCTCTTGGCTAAGTTCCTAGGAACATCCACCTTTTTGTGGGATTTTCGAGGCGTTGGGATTTTAAGTGGTTGCCGGCTTAAATTGGTTTTGGGGTGGAAGCTTTGGATTTGTTCGTCCCCGTATTCGTAAGCCAACCACACAGAATTTTCTGGAAACGAAGTCTACGCCATTCTGTTGATTTGTCGTGTGAGGATCGAGCACGTTTCGTTCAACTAGCCCAAATTGTAACCAGGTAATTTTAAACGTTTTTATCATTCTCAAATTTACCTTTTCGTTATCAATATTTAGATTAGCTTATCTGTATTTTGTAAATATTTGAGATTCAATAAAAAAGGGAATTTGACCTCCACGAGGCCATTTGTCAGTAAAAAAAAACTCATTAATCGTTTTCCAAAAGGGGCATTAATGGGCTTATTAATTAAGGGGTTTTCTGTTTAAGATAACCTACAGGTTTCAGGGGATTTTGCTATTTTAATTCCAATAATTTATGTGCTATTTGGGGTTGGGATTTTTCAATTTATAAGTATGAAGGAGTTCTAAGGCTTATTGTACTCTTTCAGGGTTTTTAGTTTGGATTTGACCTTTACCATTGGGTTTTTCTTCTTTGACGGTTTGCTAGTCTCGAAGTTGAGGTGTCAAAGTACCCAAATTACTGAACTTGAAACCATAACTTATCATTTTTAACAAAGGAAGTCAATAGAACTTGAAGGGGTCTGTTATCCAGGCTGTGAGGCTGTCAGGAGACAGATATAGTTTGGGTGTTTTGACTGCAGAAAGGACCAACAAGGGGTGATGTACCCGTAAATTCATTAATGTTCCTTAATTATTATTTTAAATTATTATTAATGGTATTTCTTATATTTACTTGGTATATTTCCAAGGTTGTTTTACTGCCTTAATTATTACAATGGGTGTACAGTACCAATGATTTTTAATGTACTATATTCAAAGTGACATTTTTGTACAAACCCGCCCCGGTATACCATGGTATGAGCGTGCACAGGTTTTAATTAATATTATTAACATCTTAATTAATCTTTCTATCCCTAAATTGTTCTCTTGCACTCTCATTGGAGTAAGGTGGTCAAACTTTTAATTGGTAAAGCTTAAATTTATTGCAGTGTGATTTAGAAGGCCACATTGGTCCTTACTACATTTTGGTAGTTCTCTGTGATTCTGAGATTTACTTTTAATAATAATACATACGGTGGTATTTTGTATATTGCCTCCTATTGGCCTTTTGAAATTCTTTTGCAGTTTTGAACACATACCCCTCCCCATTTTATTAAATAGATTTATAATCATTGTTTTTAGATTTGACTCTTATTTTACTCCTACTCACCTCAACCAAACTAAGGTAAAGTTATTTCAGAGGATAGGTACATCGGGTAGGTATTTTTTTTATAGGAATTTTGGAGATCAGGGACTTTCTGGTTTAAGTTCGCGGATTGTATTTTGTGAACCAGTGGTGCCCTATTGAGCTAACTTTAAATATTGAACCTACTCCCACACCACTGAGTAGCCGCGAGCACTTTGTTGCGCTGGCCGCATTCCTTAAAGGTGTCTTACTGTACCTAGGCCTATAAGGGGTTTATTAATTCAAATTCTTTATTCAAAACAATTTTTGCGCAACATGTACAAAACTTAAACACACAATGATATTCTCCCAATTACGAATTCCAATCCTACTCTCATCAACTAATTGACAGACACTGGAATCTCATTATTCGGAATGCGAGAAGAAAAGTGATTGCCGGCAATAAAATAGAATAAGGTTGTATTTAATAAGAAATTTCTATGATCCGATGATTTTTGATAGCAATCGGAATAAAGTAGTTTTATTTATGCAGACTTAATGTTAACTCCTGAGGTTAACTCCAATAAACAAAATCAATTTCAATGGAAAACGTGGAATCCATCAAAGTGAAAAACGTGAATTGTTTCTACTAGCCACGGTAAATTTGAATTTAAAAATGGGACGTTAAGCGACCGCATACATTTCGTTGTGGAAAGTTTAAGCAAAAGCTCAAATGTTGTTTAAAGTCCCTTCACATCGAGGGTGACAGAGATGAAGTGATGCCGGGAAAAAAAAATGCAGCATGGAGATCCTCTGGTGACAGAAATAGAGCTTTCCTGTTAGAATTAATGTTGGACCCATCTTTTTTATACCCGTCAAAAGAGTTTTCCACGCCACAATTTTTGTCCCTCCTCAACGATATTTTCATTTATGATGAAAATGCGCAGCAATATAGAACTCAAACAGCTCAATTAGTAAAACTGCACATTGAAATTATGAAAACATCGCCTCACTTATCAGTAAAGTCTATAGAAACTTAGAAAGTTGAATAAATGTGCACAATTCCCAAAATACGAAGCCCTCTTGAGATAACAGAGATGGTCGTAACTATGTTTTGTACTTATTAATCAATAGCTGTATACCTACCTGATGACTAAAATTTTCGCCAGTGGAATAATCTAGCGCATTACGGAGATTTCAAGCAAATAATTGTCTAGACAAAATGACTGAAGCAGTAGTGCTACATACTTACCCGAATTTTTAACAATATGAAATATTTATATGCGTCTCTAACCTTTCTGAGGTTGTTGAATTATGACAATATACAAGGTGTTTGGCGGAGGTTTAGCCAAACTTGGTGGGTGTATAGATAGGACCATTTCGAAGATATTAATTTTATTAATACACTAGTGCCCTTGAGGTCCCCGTTTTTTCTTATATCATTGCTTTTGTATTATTCTCAAGAATTTCAAAAATTGACCTTTTAACTTTTGTAACTTTCATCAAGATCAAGAATATCCTACAGACCAGAAACACATGAAAAAAACATTTTCATCAAAAGTAAAAAAAAAGTTACAGAAGGTAAAAGGTCCATTTTTGAAAACTCTTGAAAACAATACGAAAGCAATGATAAAAAAAAAGGAAATTTAAGGCTACAAGTGTATTAATATCTTCGAAATGGACCTATCTATACACCCACCAAGTTTGGCTAACCCTCCGCCAAACACTCTATAGATACCCGGTAACATTGTATTGCTAGTTACTGCACACCTAACATATTATTTTAATTATGTAGATACTATATCAACTATTAACTCTTTATCTTGTATTCGATAAATTAATTACCTAAGTTTTAAAAGGTTTTTCGGTTTTTGTAAAAGTGATAAACTAACTAGCATCTATATTTATTTGGTAATTTCATTTTTTAAATGAGGTTAACCATGGACACTGTTGCAACTTTTTTTGTGTTAACAATTTTTTCATCCACACATGCAAGTATTTCAAATTTTGCTGAACTTTATAAGGAAACTGAAGATTTGATAAGGCTATCTGAAACCTACCAGAGATTGGAAAATAATAATGAATATTTTACCAATTTTGACCCCAATAAGAAGCCTTTTGGTAAGTAAAAGTACAAACTTGTTAACCAAAAATAGCCATATATACTAGACATTTACAATACCAGTGTATAAGAATATTAGGTACGATTTTTCTCAAAAATATAATACATTTTCTTTCTTATAGATTATGGAACTTTTGATTTTATCGTTGTCGGGGCTGGAACAGCAGGTGGTGTTGTGGCTAATAGATTATCAGAATCAAGTTTTAAAGTATTATTAGTTGAAGCGGGCCCCCGAAATCCAGACACTGTGTCAGTGCCAGCTCTTGGAGGATATTTTATTAGAACACCGTGGGATTGGGGTTACAATACAACTGTACAGGAGAATGTTTGCCTTGGTAATATATGCAAAAATCTTTTGGGGGTTGAAATCACGAGCTTTCTAAAAATTGGATAAATCTGCTGTGCTTCAGAGCTTCATTGAAAACTTTGGCAATTTAACATAAAAAGGAAATCTTTAAATAAAAACGTCAAATACAAGGAATATTAAAATCCTGTAATTCTGTTATCCGTATATTCTTGAATAATTTACTACTAAGTTTTTGTTGCAAGAATATTTTTATTAAATAGTAAGAAGGAAGGAACGAATTAATTCCTATCAAAATAAGAAAACTCTTTGCATGGTTCACATTTTCCTACAAGTTTGGCAGATTTTAAATTTAATATTGGATGAACGAATCTGTGGGCAGTTTAATTGTGCATTGTCATACTTTCTGATTCAATTAAATTCAAGCTTTGTCCAAACAAATTATGAATATGAGGAGAGAGAGTTTGGTTTTTGAAGAGAGTAAAAATAAAAGATTAACCTGACCGTTTCTCAATTATTCAAACATTAGCAATTATCAACCGTCGTTATCCATGAAAATACAATTTTAATATGTAAATAAGAAGGTAGTATAAAAGCTCTTGGTTCTCAAATTTTACTTGATACAATGTCAATTGTTAACAAACACATTACCTACTTACCTAATTAATATAGGTACCAACTAGCTAAGTACTCGAAAAATTCTTTTCAGCAACAATCGATAAACGTTGTATTTATCCAAGAGGTAAAATGTGGGGTGGCAGCAGTAGCCTTAATGGAAACCACTACACTAGAGGCAGCAAGTGGGATTATGATCTTTGGGCAGAAATTGTTGGCAATAATGACTGGTCTTATGAAAACATTTTACCTTATTTTAAAAAAGCTGAAAAAGCAATGTTTAAAATCGATTTTGATCGAAATTATCATGGCTTTAGTGGCCTTCAATGTGTAGATTTGCCAGAAGACACACCAGGATTGGTAAGAATTAAGATATTTAAGCTCAAACATTTTATTTATAATTAATTTACTTGCAAGACTACAATGTTATTAGAGGCTTTCAAAGAGAAAGGATCAATTGAGCTGGATTATCATGGACAGAGCCCCTATGGTATCAGTAGGGTACAAAATTTTTTGGATGGAAATATTCGTGCTGGAACTGCCCATGCTTATATAAGACCAGCGGCTGATCGACATAATTTAATTATAAGTGACAATTCATTGGTAACTAAAGTTATTATTACCAATAATAGAGCAGTGGGTATAGAGTTTGTGAAAAATGGAAAACTATATTTTGCTCAGGCTTCCAAAGAAGTAATTTTGTCTGCTGGTGCCATAAATACACCACAAGTCTTGATGCTATCTGGCATTGGTCCTTTACAAGAACTGAAAAAACATGGGATTAAAGTTGTTAAGGATCTACCAGTGGGTAAAAATTTACAAGAACACGTTGGATTTTTTGCACCATTTTTCAGGTATGTATGTCACATTTTTTGAAATCTAAGCTGACTAATTGAGAATAAAAATCATAGGACCAATCACACCTACTACAACCTAACACTGAAAGAGCAACTGAACTTTTGGTATGCGAATAAAAGACCAATGACTTCTGGCGCGGGATCACAAGTTATTAGCTTTACAAACCTCAAAAATAATACATATAGTAGACCAGATATTGAGCTCCTCGTTATTGGTCCAAGATTTGTGAGCAGTACAATTGCAACCAGTAATAGGTGAGTAATAATCCTAATTACAAATGCCGATTTTAAGCTAGAAGAAGTAAAAACCACCAAAAGCAACTAATTTTTGGCCCATCCTGGTAAATATAAATCTATTATACAATTAACGTTTTAGATTTAATGAAGAGTATACAGCTGCATACCAAATCCTGAACGAGTACACTGATTTTGCAATAAGTGTTAACTTATTACATCCTGAATCAAAAGGAGAAGTCACACTTCAATCAAATGATCCACGAAAATATCCTTTAATAGACCTTAATAGTTTTTCCGTTGAAAAAGATTTAGAAACAATGTATCAATCAATAAAATCGTTATTAGAACTACAAAATACCAAAGCTTTCAAAAACTTCAAAGCAGAACGCTTGTTTGTGGCAATGCCAGGATGTGACGAAAAATACAAAATAGATTCTAAAAAGTGGTGGTATTGTGCGTTAAAACAGGTTGCATTTCCTGTAAGTAATAGGTATGTAGCAGAAAATAAAATCTACATCATTTTTAATTTTAGGGTTACCATCCCATAGGTACGGCAATAATGGGTGCAGATCCCTGTAACTCTGTTATCGATTCGGAACTTAAAGTTCACGGAATTCGAGGACTTAGAATTGCAGATGCTAGTATTTTTCCAGTTACAATCTCTGGTCATACAGCCGCTCCTGTTGTCATGATTGCAGAAAAGGTATCTGCTCTTATTAAAGCTGAGCACAGAGACTAAATATAAATATTGTAATAAAACTTGAAAATAAGTAGTTTAAATTGAATCGACCCACCATTTTGACCCAAATTGAAACGATCTAATTCCAGCTAATTAGAGTTTGAACTCGTAAAGTTGCGCACCAAATTTAAAAAGACATTGATAATCTCCCAGTCACGAATCCCAAGTCTTTCATTAACTAATTGGCAGAAAGTGGAATGGAATAAGAGAAGAAAAGTGAACTGCAAAGCAATAAAATAGAATGTAGGGAGTCAATTAGGAGGGTCCTATATTTCAGCTTTGTAAAATTGAATATTCAATTAAATAAAAAACATTGCATTCCAATAGAACACAACCAAAAGGAGTAGGTAGTTTAGCAAAATTCATTCTGAATAAGCACAAATTAGATTTTTGCTTTTAACACATCAAAACCTTAATCAAATTCTCCTTTTATAACAACAACAAACATGAAACCTCAATCTACCTCCCTTATATTTTTATTTTATTCGCATAAGAAAAACCATCAAAAATATATTATTTCCAAATGGACGTGTGTTGCTTCTACGTGCCACGGTAAATTTGAATTTAAAAATCGTACGTTAGGGAAACTTTAACAAAAGGGCAAAGAGAAATGCTTGCATACATTCGGTTATTCAAGGTAGAAACAAAAGCTCGAATGCTGTACGGTATATAGTAGAGATGTTTTGATGATTTTTGTTTTATCATTCCGTGTATTGCCACTTGAAAATGCAATTTTAGAAACAATCTAATCAAATTTGAACGTGAAATCTTTTTCAGATACGATCTTTAACGCTTTCATTACTGAAAGACAATGACAATAATGTATTCTGGCTTTGTTTTTAGTAAAAAGGAAGATATTTTGTGCTTGATTTTGATAAAATCAGCCCATAATTATTAGTTAATAATTATTATTACTCACAAACTGACTTCCATCTATATGTAAGTTTCGCCATTATAATAACAGCCTACCAACCTAATGGTAAAGTAACTTACACGAGCACAGAAGAATGAGTAGCAGCCATCAGTCTTGACCTTTTTTTTTTTCATTCGTATGCAATTTGCTTTTGACAACACTCAACACCAATATAACATTCATCAACTATGAAGTTTCCAATTACAAGTTACTAGTATACTTTAGTCGCTAACCCATTTTCCTAGAGTTTACGTGTATGTTTGAGAATTTATTATTCGTAAAACATTGTTAGGTTTCATTCCGACTGTTGCGAACTATTTGCTTGTTTGTTGAGATTTAATTGTATTATGCGGTTTAGTGTTTAGGTTCTCTGGGAGAAGGTATTTGGGCAAAGTAATAGTTTATATAACAAGTACATTATAGAAGGTGTTATTTTTTTGATGAAAATAAAATACCAATTATTATTTCAAACTAGGTAGGTATTATGAATATAATTTGGGAAAATAACCTTTAGTGGTGACATCAAGCCCATATTCTCGAAAAATCCAGGAAACAGATAATGCTTCTTCCAACTTAGAATTCAGTAAATTTTCCGAAACGCTTTTGTAAGCAAAAATCAAGTACTTGACACAAGAAAAATTGCAATCATGTTCCATAGTCACTTTGCATCGGAGTTATCGCAATAGATCTTTACATATCTCAAATTCCTAGATGTATCTACAATTTTTCCCTCACTTTCACTAAATTATTTTAATACAATAAATCTAAGCACATAATGTTAATTAACCATTTTAATTTTTCTCTCTAACTTCTGGATTCGCGACCGTCAACGGATAATACTTTTCGTACGACCACCTACGAAAATGACAAAATCCACACTAGCTGGATCTTTGGAAAACGCTAAATATCACACGCGTGCTGAAAGTACTTTCAATAGCAGCGTTAAAAGTACTTTCAGCACACGTGTAGAAAATTAAAAGAAATAAAATAAGAGAAAATTGGTGTAAATCGGTTTCTGGTCGTAGGAAAAATGATGCACATCACTTGTGAGAAAGCGTCTTTTATAATTTTATACACTCGTGTGAAATTTGTCACTTCGTAATGTTATATACTATTTGAACACAAATATTTATTTTAGATACTCAGGTTCACGCGCCTGAAGCACTGACTATGAAAACAACTGGCGAATTGAAAAGTCACAAACTGACACATTCGGATATTTATTCTTTTAAATGTAACACTTGCAAAGCAAAATTTAAATGAAAATTCGACTTGAAGAATCACCAACTGATACACTGGCATATTTTTCCTTTGGAATGTGACACATGCAAAGCAAAATTTAAACGAGAAGCCGAATTGAAGAATCACAAACTAACACATTTGGATATTTAGCCTTTTGAATGTGACACTAGCAAAGCCAAATTTAAACGAAAACTCGAATTGAAGAGTCATCAAGTGAAACACTCAGATATTTCTCTTTTTGAATGTGACACTTGCAAAGCAAAATTTAAACGAAAAGGCGTTTTGAAGAATCACAAACTAGCATATTTGGATATCTATCCTTTTGAATGCGATACTTGCAAAAACTTCAACAAAAAACCAAAATATTTTTTGGGCCAATGAGTAGTAGAAAACCTGCATCAGGCATTCTTGGATGGACAAAACTGCCACCCTTGTATCAGTTGCGTTATTACTGATTTTATCGATGGTCGGTTTTTTTGACCGACACGCGTGTACTCCAGGGTTAATATGCATAGTCAAAAATATTCAGTAATTGCTTGATTTCCAATTTTGAATCATTATTATTATTTTCCTGAGATAGCGATAGATATTCAATTTTCAAAATAAATAACACGTAATAACACTTACAGTCCTTAAAAAAATTTTCAAGGAAATTTTGTAAGCTTCTCACGACCTACTTAGTTATGAGAGTACAACTAATTACTGAGATGGATCCCTGATACTAGACATTTTATTGACCCACAACATTATAAGCCAAGTCCGAGAAAATTAGTTCTCATGCCTAAATGGATGTCTCGGGAGGATGAGCCTTCAGATCTTTAGCATTCCAGATACCGAGATTACGACCGTTGGTCTCAATCAGCTCATACGTCCACGGTGAGATTACTTTAGAGATGGTATGGGGCTCTAAAAATTTCTGCGCCAGTTTCGCCGTAAAATTCTTCGAAGCATCTGACAATTGGTAATTCCGTTTCCAGACCTTTTGATGGAGAAGGAATCGAGCATTACGCCTTCTAAGATTGTCAGTATGACTTGATTTTTTATATGCTCGAATGAACTTCTTCCCGATATCAGAAAATACCTTACACAGCTGGCGGGATCTTTCATGTGGGTCAAATTCTTGCGAATCATCCTGAGCCGGCAACTCGGATTCATCGTGTGGCAACCTTACTTCACGTCCAAACACAACAACATTGGGAGTCAAGTAAGTGACTTGATGTGTTGCTGACCGGATGGCGCACTCAGCTTTCGCCAGAAATTTTTCCCAGTGCCAATGATCATTTTCCACATAACTGGAAAGGATAGTTTTAAGCACGCTATGAACTCTCTCCACAGGGTTAGCCTGGGGATGATAGTTGGCTGTGTACCGGATCTCTATGCCATAATCCTAAAGTACATCCTGAAAAATCTTTCTACGAAATTGGGACCCGTTATTCGTTATAGCCTCTATTACTGGAACCGATCTGGACAAAATATCAGGAACAACGTTTTCTTTTCCTTTCCGGTGAACCACTTCAAAATCGTATTGCTGGAGCCGTACAGCCCCACGAGGAATACGTCCAACCGGGTCTTTAATTGAATTAAGCCATTTCAACCTATTATAGTGGTCAGTGATTATAGTGAATTTGGTACCCTCAATGTAAGGCCGTAATTTCTCAATCGCAAATAACACTGCCAAACACACCTTTTCGGTGGTCGTATACTTGTTCATTCTGATTTAGAGATCGACTGAGGTAACATATGACGTCTGCCGAAATCAGATGCGTCGCATTGTATCGTAAACGGTGTGTCAAAATTAGGACAGGAAAGCACAGGTGCATTCACAAGATATTCCTTAATGGTTTCGAAAGCATTTCCACAATTTTGGTCCCATAAAAACTTAACGTTCTTTCTGGTTAACGCGGTGATAGGGGAAATAACGGAAGAAAAATTAGGCACAAATCTTCTGTACCAAGATACAAGACTAATGATATGCCTTACCTCGCTGACGGTCTTGGGAGAAGGCATGTCAAGTATTGCCTTGATTTTGTCAGGGTCCACCAAAACTCCCGAAGAGTTGACCATGTTTCTCAGAAACTTTAACTCATCCTTACAAAACACGCATTTCTCCGTATTAAGAGTTAAACCAGCCTGAACGAGACGATTGATTACCTCACGCACAATTCTCAGGTGATACTCAAAAGTAGTCGTGCAGATAATCACATCATCCAAGTGAATAAGAACGTAATTAAACTCGACACCAATAACACGGTCGATAAGCCTTTGCCAGACAACAGGGGCATGCGCACAGCTCGCATGCGCGGAGGACAGGATTGGATTCAGTTGAAGCTTCTGGGAAAAAAAATCTGCTTGTCGTATTTCATGACGTTTGGATTCTAATGACATTGTTGTTATTTTCCGAGATCAACCACTATCAAAATATAACAAAATAATCGGTACATTCACGCGGTGCCACCGGCTGAGCTCAGCCACTCAGCAGGGACTTTATTCTTGAAACGGAGGAACAGCGTTCTCATGAGAACGATTTCTCTGTCATTGTCAGTGTTATGGAGATATGAATACGGACGACGAAGACACGCTGCTCCCCTGTTTCGAGAATAAAGTCCCTGTCTAGTGATGGATAACTTGATGACGCATCTGGGGTGCCTTGTAGAGATTTGCATTATGTTGAGGCACCCCAGATGACGTCATAACCTTATCACCTTGTTTCCAGGCAACGACAGTCCGACTCATCGGTTGATCCGCGCTTCTTTATCTAGACATGTAAATAACAAAGTGAGAAGTGTACAAACATTCGTCACGTCTGTTAACTGTCAGGCTTCCACAAGACAAGAACAAAAAATGTGTTTTAAATATCTCTCGCGCACTAATGTTTGCGCAGCTTCTAAATGTACCCTCCAGTGACGCGTGAAACATATTGAATTGAAGTGTCTCGTAATATCTGGTGTGCGCACGCAACTCGTGGATTGCAGGTGAGCGTCCAATGAAAATCGAGTTTGTTACGGGCTTGCGTCATATTCGTATTCAGGGACGAGTTCAGAATTAATCGTTCCTTCTTTCTTTGTAACGTGTAATTCGACAAAGAGCAAACTAATACGTCCTCAAAAGTTTTTCAATTTTTTGTCCTTCCAGTTTTGCTTGTTGTCTCGTAATAGGCATATACAGAATTTTTTGGAATTTTCCCCATAATCTCTTCAAATATCTTCCTTGGTCTTTGCTTGAAGTTCCAAATACGCCGGTGAATTCACGAATTGGATAACTTGCTTCATTCTCGAATAGAATGTTCTAAAATTTTCTTGAAATGTCTTTTCTGAATGTCGATTGATATAGCAAACACGTCGGTGAAGTCACAAATTCAATATCTTCCTTGGTTTCCAAATAGAATGTTCTAGAACCTTCCCGAAATTCCTCGAAATTCTCTTTCTGAATGACGATTGATGTATCAAATACGTCGGTGAAGTCAGAAATTCGATATCTCTCTTGGTTTTCCAATAGAATTTTCTAAAACTTATTTGAAAATCACTATCACAGTCAAAATCGGGTATACAGTCACTTCCGGGGTAATTCACACAATCGGTGGTCTCTTTTAGTGATTGTCACTGCTTACACTGACTAACAGTCCCAGTGTTCAGTATAGTGTCCACACTAGTGTCCGCGCACGATTTTGCAATCGGATTTCACTTTGCAGTCCTCGAATTATATCTCACTTCTGATACCAATGTCTCGGCTCTGGGGTGCGTGACAGGAATCATGGGTTTGTTTATTCAAAAATCAAAGTCCAATTAACACAACAATAATTTATTCCGCGTTACTACACACTCTGACACTAATTACTTCACTAATTAACTCAAACAACCTAACTCTTTACAATTTTTAACAATAACCACTATCTAAATCATATCATAGTCAATCTCAAACTCAAAAATTACTAACTACTACCGGCCTATTCATCTATTCTTGCAAATTCCAGAATAAATGCGATAGACCCTTGTTCCGATGAGCGACGTAAAATCTAGAATCAGTTGTCCAATTGTGTACTTCGTGGCGGAAGCGCCACTTTCTGTGACAGTATCATCCATCGTTGGATAAAGGCCTCTCCTAAATTCTACTCTACTAGCATTCTTCTTCGTGTAATTTCCGCTAACTGATCGCTTTCCAGATAAAGGTTTTCAATAATGACTCTCCTCTCTTGCCCTACATGTCAGGAGCCTTTATATTGTCACGGTAACACAGTAACAACTTCTATTAAACTAATTGACTTTGTAAGAGGAAATTTCGTAACACTGCCTCGTCCCGATCTGACTCAACCAAGGCGCACCACATCTTCTTCGTCTATATCTTCACTCAGATTCATAACGATTTAATCTATTCTCTTGCCTAACATCTCTATGCCTGTCTAAGTGGACGACCTGAACGCAACGCCTTAGACCGCTCAACCTTCCCAAATTCCCAGGTCTCTCCTCATGGAATGCATGGCTCTTCTTCCCTTGAATTGACGTCATGGATACTAGACGAATGGCTACCTGGTCCTGATCCCTATTGATTGTGATGCTATCGCAACTGCCTTTCCTGCGCTTTGGTGGATGGTCGCAGAAGTCGTAGCATTCCTCTGCAAAGAAATTCCCAGAGTGGCCCTTCGAACCATAACTTTGACCTTCTGGATCGTCAGTCGTGATTGACCAATCTTCTTGTTATTAGTTTTTCTTTCTTCGCCTGCAGGATTTTTCTTTTCTACTTTTCGTTGATCTATCCCTGACTTCCCTCATCTCGAAAAATGATTCAAGGTTGAGCTCACTCTCTTTCAGTTGTTCGTTGCATGCTCGGCGTTGCAAGTTCTCAGGTTGACAGTCATCAGAAGGGGAGTAATAATTCAGTAGTACTGTAGAGTCACGTTAGAAATGCCCTTTTCTTCCGCAGCGGTAATATGCAAGTTACCCATTGAATGTTTAGAGTCATTAAAAGGAAATCGAGATATCAAACGTTCTCTTCAATCACGCTTAAAATATCCCCTTTTTTCGCAGCGGTAACATTTAATGTCCCCTTTTAGGTTCCCCATTTTGATTCTGATTACAGCTTTCCGTAATTTTTCCACAAATTACTTCAACATGGTGTCGTTAATTTCTCTCAATGGCTCTTTTTCTTCACGAATCGACACAGTTCCAATCTTTGCTTCGGACATCTTATGGACCACTGTCGGTTTCAAATTCTTGTAGACTTCCTGCAGCTTCTTATTGCCTTGTTCTTGGTTGTTCCTGGTGAAGCTGCCTTCATTGTTGATCTGCATAACGACGCTCTAACGCATCGACAAGCGCACAATAATTGTGTTGAGTAGCTGGCGGAAGAGTCTCTAGTAGGTCTAAGGTAGAGCCACGCAATGCTATAATGAAGCCTGTAGCCATGTCCTTGGAGCTCCAGCCGTCTGTACATGGCCCACGATGTCTGTCCGTCATTATGGTAGTGGCTCAACTTTAATAGGCCGAGACATTTCCTGACCTCAAGTCACATTTTCTCAAAACTATTTATTACTTGGTGAGCTTCCTGAAGACCAGTTCCAACTTTCTGATGAACGCTCCCAGCCAGGCTCTCTGAACAATGAAATAAGTGCGGAGTGTGGTACCAACATGACGCATTATAAGCTATTTATTCTCCTGGAATCTCGCAATTTGTAAATAGTGCTTTAGTTTAACTAATTAATTAGTACATTCCAATTTCAGACACCTCTTGATACAAGTGAGAACGAAAAGAGCAATTATTATTAAGAGCCGAGGCAAGCGCAAATGAAAATTGAAGAATCACAAAAACAAACTCGAATAATTTTGAATATTTATTTGTTTTTATAGAGTAGAAATATTCGGCCCCTAATATTCTTGCCAAGATTTCGTTTTAATTATGTTCCAATTTGAAGCAAAAATATCATTAAATTAATTTTCTCGTACACAAAAAAATGGTTCTTCGTTAACGATTCGTCTCGTTCCAGAGCAAAAAAGGGGTTTTCCTTTCATTCCTTTTATATGAGGCTCTTTTATCTGGCACATAACATATAGGAAGTCTAGTGCATAACTTTTTAATGCGATGTTTTTGAATGAAAAGGACCTCGGGCTAAAGAGGACGTGGAGCTTTGAGAGATAAGAGAATTCTAAAGAAAAGCATAAGATTGAAAAATTTATTATGAGGATAAATAAATAGAATTTCGTGATTTTTTTTCAAATTTTAATTATGCCTTTTTCAAGTTAGATTGACCAAAGCATAATGTTTCAAATAATGGGATGGGTTTTGATTTTGAATTGTTAGATTGAAAACCTCAAAATTATATTATTTAAAAATTCATCATACAATAATTGTTTTTAATGGATAGATTCATTCATTGAATGTTGAAGGAGCGAATAATGCAGATAACAAGGAACATTTATACCTATAACAAGGTAAATAGTATATTATATTATCATGCAAAATTTCTGGGAACCTGGCAGTGCCGAGAGATTGTACTTGCCAAGACGATTCCCTACGGAATCTACAATCAATATTATATTAACAAGGAGTCTAAAGAGGATTTTCTATTTCTGCATGGAATGAGATTACCTACTATTTACTCTGGAACAACTTCGGAAATAGGATTGGCAAAGATTTATATTGATAAGTTCTGACAATCGGATGATGGTTATGCCACAAAATTCACAGGCACAGAAAAGATGAAACCTTGCTTAGTACATAAAAAATAGGTGCTGCGATTAGTAATTTTATAAATGGACGAACCTGCATAATATTAGAAATTCAATGAGAAGTGGTTTCAAGAGTTACTAATCAGGATTAATCACGAGGCAGTTTCTCCCAGATATCGTTCAAATCAAGTAAATAAAATAGAAAATTTCAAAGTTCTCAAAATTTAAATTGAATCAAACAATCTCATTTCAATTAAATCTCCAATATTCAAAGAGCAGTTCTTATTTAGTAGCAACAAATTGAAAATAATCAAAATTGACACTTGTACAAATTATTTAAAATATTGGAAAGTATTGCATCACGAGGTTCCTGAACCTGAAGATGAACCCATAAATTAGGTTACGAAAAGATATTAAAAGCAAGGCTGAAGTAATTTGGCCGACACGGGTTTCGGCATCCTTTGAAAGATACGGCATCACATTTTCACGACATTCGTTGATCTCATCGATCAAGGAAATAGCCCTATTTATTTTGTAATAAACAAAGATGCAAATATGAATTTGAGCCCGCTAGACAGATAATTGACGTGTCTCGCAGAAATAGAAAAAGAGAGCTTAATTGTAATAAATACAAGTTAGAAAGTAATAAAAAATGACATGCGCGCGCAACTCGTGGCTGCAGTGTAGCCAGATTGAATTGTTGTAGAACAAATGTAGACAATACAAATCGAACATTAAAACATTAAAGAAGCGATATATTGTCAAGTGTTCTACAACGCCTTAAATCGCACAAAAGAAGAGCTTTAAACTTCAGGAAGCCACATATTTCATCCTGAAAGAAGGCACAACCAATTAGACAACCACCTCGACGCATGCCAATAGCTAAACAACAGGAATTGGAAATCCAAATTGATAAAATGCTTCAAGAGGGAATTATTGAAGGGTCAAATAGTCCATGGTCTGCGCTAGTAGTATTGGGTACGAAGAAAAATGGAAGTCTAAGATTTTATGTGGACTACCGAAACCTTAATGACGTCACCAAGAAGGACAGCTTCCCTGTCCCGAGGATAGACGATACATTCAGAACTCTATGGGGCTCCAGATGGATTTCCCCCTTGGATCTCAAAAGCGGATACTGGCAAGTGGCAATACATAAAGAGAAAACTTCCTTCAGTACCGGAAGCGGGTTATACCAGTTTAACATAATGCCTTTCGGATTGCGCCAGCAACGTTCGAGCGACTGATGCATCTTGTTTGCGAGGCCTTACATGGAGAAATTTGCTTGGTATATTTAGATGATGTCATGATCATGGAAAATTCGTTTCAAGAACATCTCAATGACCTCAAAGAAGTTTTTGACCGTTTCCGGAGTGCCAATTTCAAATTCAATGTAAAATAAAGGCGATGGACCTTTTTCCCGAAGAACAACGTAAAATCTAGAATCAGTTGTCTAATTCTGTACACCGTGGCGGAAGCGCCACTTTCTGTGACAATACTATACTAAAAAAAAGAAGTCCTACAGTAGTTGATGGTGAATGGAAAACAAGTATGATACCAAACCAAATTGTAGCAAGATTTTGAACCATTCTGGTGCTGATCCTCCAATTGTCAAAAACATTTGTTTGTGATTGGGATTTGTTCCCAGTCTGGACCTCCTGTAGTTTCGATCACGGATTTTTGTAGGTTCTTTCACAAAAAAAAAGAGCTATCGTGCGTTAAACCATGAAAAGTCTCTATTTTCTTGAACAATAATATATCGATGTTACATGAGGATAAAGCAACTTCCATAAAAAAAATGTAATGCACCCCAATTTCCGAGATACATATTTCAAACTATAATGAGCTTCCAATCCATTACTGAACATTTTCAAACTAGTAGCACGTAGCTATAGCTTTTTTAACGGCGCCGTAGTCGATTAGTTTTCAACCAGAATCCTTGGGGAGTTGAAAAACACCCCTTTTACGTGTCCTCTGCACGTGCTCACCAGCAAACGTTTTAAGGTCAACCTCAATTTTCTTCGGCTTGTGTTGACGCTGCCAGAGCCAATTGCAAATTGTTTACCCGAAACTTTGAGGCAACTTTCATTAAACTATTTTCCAAGAAGATAAGATTTGAAATACAGCAAAGTTTATGGTCAAATTTTTCTTTATGAATGTTTCAATGTTGAGTTTTAATGATTATGTCCAGCCTATTTTGGATTTTATTATCGGCGTACAAAACGGTTGGTGACTTTCTGAATATATCTTTTTATTTGGTTTCATGCACTCCAGACTTTCTTCGATTTAGTCTTTGCGTATCTACATTGTATAGAAACTTTAAATATGTTGGGTTTGAATATTTAACACAAATAATTTGAAAAATAAAACCAAATGTTACATTGGTATTTTATATCAGGGCTTAGCATTCATTCAAAGAAATCCTACTAAAAATTTGAATTATTATACTTTATCTTTTTGGTTCTTCTATCTGCTTAAGATGTGACGCACACTTCAATGGCTGAAATGTGCTGACTTTTCTTTCAAGAACACTTCAAAAGCCGTTGATGTATAAAGTAAATTATCGTCCAAGTCGTAAAACCATCACAAAGTTTTCCTTTGAAGCCAGATGCACTAAATGTCTTTTTATTCTTGCGAGTTCTCCGTGAAATTCATCGGAAAGCTTTAACTTAATGTTTGAGCGTTAAGGGGAAAATTAAATCTAACTTTAATCCAGTTTTTGGTAAAAATCTAATTTTAATAATAATTAAGTCAAGATTGTTCTCCAAAGACTAACTTTGGAAAATAGTTTTTGTTTGAATAGCGTAAAGTTATTCGATAAGTTTTATTAGAACGGATTTTCGACGACGACGGTAAATGCTGATGTATTATAATTTATAGTTATAATTCAAGAGTTGTTTTAACCGCATTTTAGAGCCAGCATAGTGTAGGTTAGTGTGGTTAAAATACCTCACATATCGCACTTACTGTGCAGTGTAATTATGAAACGTAATTTCTCCAACTTTATAATCGGTTTAAACTGGTCGCTAAATCCCTTTCAGATGAGCTATTGCCCGTAAAATTACCACAAACTCGAGTTATGATGCGAAATAGTTGAAATTTATCACCTTCGCTCATGGGCTTTAGGGTTTAGGTGTTCCTAAAACAGGGCTTATTTATGGACAGCAAAAATACGTTATATGAATGGTGTTAAATTCGAGGCAGAATTTGATAAAACAAAAAATTTCTTAAATTTAAGAAAATCACCTAAACAGGAAAAGAGGAGGCATCATTGTGTGCAACTTAAAAGGTTCAAAAGCCAGAAACGTGATTATTATCCTCACAATAAAGGACCATAAAGGATGAAGATGAGCATTTGAAGTCACAAAGCAACTAAAAGCTATCGCCCTTCAGTATAAAGTCATTATTATATTGACAAAATAAAGAGACCTTTACAAAAAAAAAATCAACTCAAATGGGCGAGCATTTCCGGCGTCTCAATGATGAAAGGATTGGTAGAAGAAACTTGAAAAATCCCACAACTAAAACAAAATACAAATAAACGATATAAGCTCTATCAAAGTTTCAGTAATTACCGGTAAAATTTAAAGGGTCTCTATCGAGAAATATAGCCCCCATAGTTCAACCCTCAGGATTTTCGAGAAATAGCCAACATTATAACACGGCTGGTTGCAATCATTGCGAAACTTGAGTTGAATTGGCAAGAAAGTGCCTTTCTAAATTAAGCCATCATTTAAGCCTTTATTGTACGGCGGCTAATAGATTAGAGCGACTCTGATTTATTATTTTTAAACTCTTTTATTTAGCTTTAAAAAAATTTCTCACCGCATAGTGCATTTATTCAGAGTAATGAACTTTACTTCAACGTTACATTAATTTGCCAGTATAAAAGTAAAATTTCTCCATTTCTCTAACTGATCACCAAATCCCTTCTAGATGAACTATTGCCCTCAAAATCCCATGCCAGCTCAATGTTGCCATTAAGCCAAATCTGAATATAACTCATTCATCAAAATCATTTCATCCCCTCAAGCTTTCCTGAGGGATTCAGCGAAACGAGCACACACGCACATACATAACGATAAAATACGTATTATCCGCCCATTTTGCGTAAAAACTTTCTTCTCGCAATTTTTTGCAATGTGTCTTACTTTATTCTAAAGCCACCAAGGCTTTTTGACATTCAAAATAACACAATCTTGTTGAAAGTCAACACAAATCTGAACATTTAAAAAAAAATCGTGTTCAAAGCTGGCAAAAGCCTTGTCCTTTGTGTGGCTTTGTAATAATGTAATAGTTTTGTGACCCTGCGGAACTTGTTGCCAGCAGGAAACGGCTTATGTCAACTTGTTAAATTATACGGTAAATGCTGAAATTCATTAGGGATTGCACGGTTTTGCTGTAGGAGTAAGATAAATTTAATCTCAACACTTAGCAACCTTTAGCATTTATAAATAAGGCTTGGTGCCAATATATAAAAGACTATCACTCACTTTAAGGCACCATTCAGGGATGCTTTCAATCACTTTGTTTGACAAAAAAATTTCTGACCTTATATCCGTCTGACATTGACAAATGTTTCATTATTTTATCTACAAGCGTTTGGTTATGACGTTTTTACATAACAATTTTTCTAGTATTTGAGTTGTTCATAACACAACTAGTAGTGTTATGGACTAGGTCATGAATTCATAACACAACTAGTGGTGTCATGGACTAGGTTATGAATCTATAACACAACTATTTTTGGTGATTTGACAAATGTCAAAGGTGAACCTGTAAAGGTAAAATGAAGGTGGATAATAATAACTAATAAACGAAAATAACTGAAAAAACATTCTTATTTTTCGCTTTCTAGATAAAACGTTGTACATCACACGTGCGTTTAAACATGACTACAAAACTCATGTGATTAGAACGACTCGGTCTACGATCTCGTCGTTCTAATCTTTCACACTCGTTATTGTAATCATGTTCGTAAACGCACTTGCAATGTAAATAATTAATAGAAATTTAAAAAAAAAAGATCCAAAATTACTACTACCGAAGTAGCTAATACCCTATCACTTTGATAGCAGCATTCACTGATTATAAATATGAGAAAAACCGATTGTCTTCATGGTATACTATTTTACGTGATTATCTACACGTAAAGTAGACAATGAAAGTCTACGTGTAGACGCACATCCTTGTGGGGAGCACCGGAAGATCAACGTTTTGTTCGATAATTACTACATTATCTTTGTGATAGGAGTTTGTTACCTGAGATTTAGAATAAACTCAGTATTTAATTCAGGTATTTATTTGTAAGGGTCTTTATAAAGCTCGATACCTGAGATTTAATGTCTTTCGGGGAATGATAGGTTTCTCATTGGGTTTTATATTTTATTTAGCTTACGAAGGTTATTAAAAAAAACCTTAGTATTAATAAAAATATTTGTTCACTTCCTAATGAGTATCAATTGTCAACACGAGTCTCGTATTTTCCATTATTGAAAATTCCGCAACACCACAGATCACGTTGACACCCTTTAAATCGATGCTTCACCCTTAATTATTCCACTAATATTTAAATTTTTACCGGTTATTTATTTCTCCAAATAAGTTTAGGGATACCTGTTGAGCTTGTTCAGGAAGCGCTGTTGTCGAGGTTTTTTGACCATTGTTGCTATCGCGTTGCTATCACGTTGTTATCACGTTGTTATCACGTTACTATCACTGAAAGAGTCATTATTATGGTAATTTTTATAATAGATATCGGGTATATAATGATTATTGATTTGCCATATTTGAGGTCAAATGTATGTGCAAGCCCGACCCGGTATACCATGGTATAAGTGTGCACAGGTTTTAATTAATACGAGCTGCTTAACTTCTGTTTAAGTGATTTTGCTTGTCCGTTGGGGGAAATCAATTGGACAGGCTGCTGTGTACCACCTTATTGACACAGGCTTGGTAGCAAGAGTTAGAGTCGGGCGGTTCTTTGAGATTAGCGGTCAATTGAGATATTGCATACCTAGGTGTGCTCGTCCGCACACTGATTTATTTTTCTATTCCCTCTTGATTAGGTTTTTTTACGGATAACTTTTATATGGCGGCTGATCCGCGTTCATATGCAAGGGATGAAGGGTCTCTCTTACTTCCTCTCCGGGAACTCCGCCCAGATCTAAATACATTATGTATAAATTGGCCTTTCAATCTTTTCACTGTTGGGTCTTTCCTGACAGTTTCTTCTGTGATGTCCGCTCTTCCTTTTCCTTTAGTTTGAAGAAAGAGATTATACTGTCTTACTGGAACTGTCCACATTTATTATCAAATACTATATTTGACATACTTATTATGCATACTGTCACGAATTGCGCTTGGAGTGTCATTTTAGACCGTGAGATAGGGCCTGTTTAGTGGAGTCATTTTTTTTTTGTCTGGCATTTTGAGGGATGAATGTGGCTAGTTAGCTGATGAGAATATAGGTGGTTTTAGTGCTTGCCACCTGTTCGAAATGTCAACAGAATGTTTCGCCGGAAAACTCGACTTCGAGCTGGGATTACCGTCTGGCGATTTTTCAGCGATATTTACACAACAAAACCTTTCATTCTCTCGATTACCAGACAAAAAGTAAACGCGGAAGGTTCTTTTCTTTTCAGTTGAAAGTTGACACTCATCCCCACTTTTTCAGCTATTGAAAAGCATCTAGTATTTTTTATGGGTGAATTATTTATCAATGTCAATCTTTTATTTAGAAGCCAAAAAATTTGAGATCATTAAAAAAAAAAATCCTCATGTAAATCAATTTTTTTCTTCTGCAAATTTTCGAACAAGTGGCAAGCACTAAAACCACCTATATTCTCATCAGCTAACTAGCCACATTCATCCCTCAAAATGCCAGACAAAAAAAAATGACTCCACTAAACAGGCCCTATCTCACGGTCTATTTGTAAAACCAATACAAATTGGTCCTTGCTACCTTTCAGGTAATTTTGATAATTGACTACGTTACCTTCTATTGGCCTCTGGAATGCTATTCTATAACTTATTAACTAAATTTATACTTATTTTTTTATATCTGCCTCCTATTTTGTCCCCACTGACCTCAACCAAACTATAGTGGAGTTGTTTTAAAGGAAGGATAGGTACATACATTGGGTGGACACATCCTTAGAGGAATTTTTGGAGATCAGGGACTTTCTGGTTTAAGTCCGCGGAAGTGCGGGAAGATTTTGAAATAATCATTGTGACATGGAATTGTTTGTATTGTTGATACACCTATACCTGTACCTTTACCTTTTTATAAATACCTTTTAATACATTTTTAATTCTACCTTCTGCATAATCGCATTTTATATAAATTAAACTCTTCGTAACATCAGCTTTAGTATGCTCGTAGAAAAAATATAGTTCCTAACTGTTGCGGGAAGAAATTTCCTGCACTCGGGCGCTTCGGTGCTGGAAATTTCTCTTCCCGCACTCGTTAGGAAAATAGCTATACTAGGTGAACAAAGCAGGTAGTGATATCGATCTGGTAGCGTATAGTTTTTGGTTCGTTCGATTGTCATCATTGTTTTTTTTTTTTTTTTTTCAGTGATATTCATACTGATAGGGTAATTTTAATTTGGGGATATTGTTAGTTCTAGTTATCGGTCTCTCGGCATTTCATCGGTCACTTAGGCAATTGATATATATTTGATACTGGTGAATTCTTGTTTTGGAGCAGCTTCATCATGTCGAGGACAATGCATGTGAATAGGTTGGACACGGATGACTTTGTTTACGAGCTTGTCATTAGGAGTATCGCATGGGGCAATTATGATGACATGCGACATAGGTTGGTAATAGCCCGGCAGTTAGAGAAGAGTGGTGATAGTGTCAGGTTCCCTGAATATCCTTTTACATTTGAGGAGGACTCTGATGTGGTTGATAGGAAAATTAAGGAGCTCATTTCCTTTAAGGCAGACTTTTAGATGTTCGCAAAAGTCGAGATTTTCTGAAGCTACAGACTAAGTTGAGTCACATCCTTGATCGGTTGGACCATATGGATACTGCTGGAGATCTGGGAAAACAAATGTCTAGGCCAGAGTGGGTTGCAATCGCTGTTACCTTGGTAACAAATTTAGAGGATGCAACTTTCAAATACGAAGAAAAAGGTATTTCCCCTGGTCTCTATTTTTTGGATTCGCCGGCTGGTGGTTCTGGCATAGGTCGTGTTACTACCAATGGCTCTGAGGATGACGAAGAAGGGGTTTTTCATGCTAACATAGGGGAGGCTTTCAGCTCCTCTGTTCTCCATCAAACCTCTTTTCCATCGCTTAATAGAATAGTCCTCCCAAGTAAGTGGAATTTGCAATTTTCCAGTGACATAAAGGATTTGTCTCCTAGCGCTTCTCTCGAGAAAGCGGAAGAACTCTGGGTGTCTCGACAGGTCCCTAAGGCAGTACTTTTAGACTCAAGAATTGATATTTTTGTTGGGAAAGCATGCCAATTTTATTTGGCTTACAGAAGTGACGTCACCACTTATTGCGTGAGGAATTCCAACCCTGTAATTACAATGAAAAACTTTTTGATGAGATTTGTAGGACAAAGGGAGAGTATAGGTATATACTTGGCCGTCATAGTCAGATATTCCAAAAGACTTACTTTTCCTGTTTCGGAGGATGCCAAATTGAAAATTTTGTGGCTTTGGTTGACGTTTCTCCTGTTAACCAATTGCGTACTCTGTGTTGTCGACTATAGAGGAGAGAAGGGCATCCGTTAAGCGCTACCTACAACCCTCTAGACTGACCTGATTTGGCCTATATTTATGAGGTGCCTGAGGTTTCGGCTGGTATAGCCACTGTAAATATTGCTGATAGCTGAGGATAAGGAGTCTGTGAGCTAGGAAACTGTGTGTTTTAGGTGCAAGAAACCTGGTCATCGTGCTGTAGGGTGTTCACTACCCAGGCAGAAATTCTGTTTCCGTTGTGAGAAGGATCGTTTCGCCATTAGAACGTGCCCTTATTGCGGGAAACGCGGACGAGCGCTCCTTAGTCGGAATAATGACTTAGCGAACGCGAATAATTGTATAGAACTTATTCTCAATTATGTCCTCGAGCATGCCCAAAATGATGAGAGACCTTATTTGCATGTGGATATTTTGGGAAGGGAAGTTTTGGGTCTTCTCGCTTTAGGTGCGTCTCGTCCTGTTATTGGCGGTCTCAGTTGTCACCTCGTCTCGACCATAATCAGACGCCGATTTGCAGCGTGGCTAATGATCAAAAGTGTCGCAGTCTTGGTACTTGTGAAATCCCGATGTAAGTGAGGGGTCGTACTCGTCTTATTAAGGCTATTGCTATGCCAGAACTTTCACATGTCTTGATTTTGGGTACCAATTTCGGGAAAGCTATGGGTGTTGTGCCAGACATACGGTATGGTAAGTGGTGTTTTTCGAGCCTACTTGAAATTGTTTCTCTGGAAGTAGCCGATGAAACCATTCTAACGGAGGACCAGGAGAGTAGGTTGAATGCATTGTTGGATGACAGTTTTAGGCTTATGACTGATGAATTGGGTTGCAAGGACCAGGTGGAACATGTTATTATTACCAAGGCCAAGCCTATTAAACAACGTTGGTACCGAGTTTCTCCTATAATACAGCAACCTATTGATAAGGGAATTTGATGAGATGATAAAGCTTGGTGTTGTGAAACCGTCGAAAAGCCCGTGGGCATCACCAGTCGTCATGGTTAAAAAGAAGGATAGTTCGTTCCGCCTTTATGTGGACTACAGGAAAATTAATGGTGTTTGTGAACGCGACCGTTGTCTGCTTTCGCCCGTTACTGACACCCTCGATAAATTGTCTCAGAGCAAGTTTTGTTCCTCTATGGATATTAAGTCGGCGTATTGGCAGGTACCAGTTGTCGAGTCTTTTCGTCCCTACACCGCTCTTACGATCCCAAATCGTGGTCTGTTTCATTTTGAGAGACTCCCGTTTAGGTTACATAATGCTCCTGCTACTTGGCAAAGATTCATTGATTATGTCCTTGGAATTCATTTTGAGCCATATGTTTTCGTGTATCTAGATAAATGATATGGTGGTGGTTACGCCCGATTTCTAGACTAACTTGAAGGTCCTGGAGGAGGTGTATCGTAGGCTACGTCTGGCCAATCTCACCGTGGGTCGAGCCAAGTATCAATTTTGTAAGCCCAATCCAAAGTAGTTGGCACTTTTTCGTGGTACCGCAGATTCATCAAGGATTTCTCGATTCTGCTTTTAGGAGTATTGAAGAGTGTTTGCTTAGTGCTCCTGTGTTGGCTGCGCTAGATTATTCCTTGGATTTTCTTGTTCAGTGTGATAGTTCTAGGTAGGATATTGGAGCTGTCTTGGTTCAATCTCATGCTGATAGTGCGGAGCGTGTAATCAGTTACTTAAGTCGAAGTTTGACAAAACAGGAACAGAATTTTTTAGCAACAGAGAAGGAATGTCTCGCCATTGTCCCTTCAAAAGTTTCGTCCTTATTTGGACCTTGTCAAATTTTCAGTGATCACGGATCACCAATCACTAGTGTAGTTGCAGAATATGCAACATCCTACAGGTCTTTTGGCAAGATGGCAAGATGGCAAGTTCAACTCCAACAATACGATTTCACGTTGATTTATCGGAAAGTCAAAGAGCACATCATCACCGACATGCTCTCTAGAGCTTTACCTTAATTGGACCTTCTTGTGATTAATGTTCCTTCTTCTGTTGTCGATAAGTGCTACCTATGTATGGCGAGGAAGATCAACAGGCGTTTATAAAACTTTTAAACGTGCTGCTGAAAAGTATTATTGGCCAAAAATGCGGAGTGACATAGCTAGATTTGTTAGGCGTTGTGTCGTTTGTCTCCAGCATAAAGCTGACACTGGGTTGCCAAAGGCGAAAGTGGTTAACAATTCAAAACCTCGAAGGCCAAGGGAAGTAGTGTCTACTGAGCTTATTGGCCCTTTGCCAAGATCTGAAAATGGTAATTGTTTTCTGCTCGTGGTCACGGACCATTTGAAAAAGTTTGTTCTCCTTCATCCGCTTCGTCGTGCTACTGCTGAGGCTGTCACACATATTATGGAAAATTATATGTTTTTGTTGTTTGAAGTTCCTTCCACAATATTTTGCGAATAGTGCTCAATATCGTGACTCACATTTCAAGAAATTAGCTGAGACTTATAAAGTCCGACTCAAATATGATGCCAATTATCATTCGCGGGCAAATCCTACTGAATGGAATAATAGGATTTTCAAGACCATGCTGAGTATGTATCTCTCAGACAACCATAGAGATTGGGATGTTAATCTTGATATGGTGGTCTATGTTATTCGCACTTCAACTCATGATACCACCCAACTCAACCCCTATTTTGTGAGTATTGGTCGGCGTATGATTGTTCCTGGTGATGATTATAAGAAGGATATTCCACAGCTAGATCAGAATTCTGAAGTTAGTGTACTCATTGGGTTTTACTAGGTTTCTGCCTTTTTTTTTGGATGCGAAACAATATCTATGTGTTAAACAAAGGTAAATTTTTCGAAGTACGTAATACTGAGTTGATTCGTTGTATTCAAATGACAGGGTAGTGTTAGAATTATAAATCTATTTTATTTAGCTTACGAATGTTGTCAAAAAAGCCCTAATTATTAAGGAGAATATTTGTTCACTTCCTACTGACCATCAATTTTCAACACTTAAGGTACGGTTTGTTAGGACAATGCGCGACGTACAACTCACCATAGAATAAGGTTTATAGTGGGGATAGAATGGACAGTCCCATTATACGAGTTGGACCAACATTTGTGGCGCCATCTGTTGTCTATGAAATGAGCTCATCCCATTGTAGCAGCTTGTAGAGCAGTTTGCTTCTTATTTTTTTTAGATTTGCTTTTTATTTATTTTATAATAAAAACACAATTTCATACAAATTACACAAATAACGGTTTATTACAAAGAAAGAAGAAAATTATGTTAGCTTTTCGAAACTTGTCAACAAAGTCAACACTGGTCAACACTTAACAACACAGAATTAAATAACAATAATAGTCTTTACACTAAACATAACACTGTGAAAGTCCACAAATACACACAGATAACGCTCTGTTAACAATACGAAACACTTTTTCAACAAACACGAGTATTAAAACAACAAGAAGCACAACGTTTTCCAGTTCATCGTTTTGTCATAATTTGTCATTTCATTAATTTATGTCGGTTCATGTCATAATTTAATTAGTAATCACGTCACCCTTCTTCTGAAACAGAGATACCTTGGAGATACAATCAACAACGCGTACGCACATCAATTGACAGCGCCTCTACCGGGCATGAAACAAGTTTATCATCGAACCAAGTGGTACATTTGAAGATCGCGGGGTAAGCAACTCACAATGTAAACGTCAGCAAAATCTATTTAGCACGATGTTGACACACTACTGACGCTGTACGTCGCGTTCGCCTGCGCAAACCCAACAAACCGGTCCATATAATTTACACTGGATTGATTTTAGCAGACGTGCGTGGCGTTCGACAGAATGTATTTGTGCGTCGCGCAATGCCCTAACAAACTGTACCTTTACGCATCTCGTATTTTCCATTATTAAAAATTCCGCAACACCACAGATCACTTTCACACCCTTTAAATCGATATTTCACCCTTGATTATTCCACTAATATTTACATTTTTCCCGGTTATTTATTTCCCCGAATAAGTGAGGTTTAGGGATACCTGTTGAGCTTGTTCAGGAAGCGCTGTTGTTCAGGTTTTTTCACCATTGTTGTATCGCGTTGCTACCACGTTGTTATCACTGAACGAATCGTTATTTTGGTAGTTTTTAGAATATACATCGGGTATACAGGGTGTCACGAAAGGTTTTTTACAAACTTCTAGGGATGGTAGATCTCGTAAAAATTTAAGTTTTTTTATGATAAACATATGTCCGGAAATGCTCCGCTGTCCAGATACAGGGTGTTAAGCTTTGTAAAAAAAAGCCAATTTTTGTATTAATTTTTAGAAATGCGTTGGACGAATTAAATGGAATTTTCATAGTTTGTTGACACTTTTATGAGGTATCTTTTGGACTGCTCAGAGTTGACCCAGTAATTCCAGGGACGTGCCACAGGTTCTCTCGGATGGTTTTTTGCACGAAAAATATCGTCCAGTAGATTTATTTTTAATTAGGATATGTTTTTTGAAGAGAACACTGAAAGATACAACTTTTTTGTCTCTCCATTTTTTCCGTATGCTGCTTTGTTTTCGAGATAAAATATAAAAACCATTTCAGGCGAACCACGAACGTCACTGACCTCCATAAATAAAGATTAAACTGCCACAGAATTACCTGAAATTTTACCAGACTATCTATTGCTCAAAAATATATAAAAAAAAAAAACAAAAAACTTTTATTCTAAAACGCACGCACTTCTGAGAATTAATGAAAAAATTAATTTTTTTTACAAAGTTTTACACCCTGTATATCTGGAAAACGAAGTATTTCCGGACACATGTTTATTAAGAAAAAAGCTTTAGATCTACCATACTTAAAAGTTTGTAACAAACCTTTCGTGACACCCTGTATATTAATTTACCATATTTAAGGTGAAATATTGGTACAAACCCGCCCCGGTATACCATGGTATAAGCGTGCACAGGTTTTAATTATACTTATACTGTTTTGCTGGAGCTGTCCACATTTATTACCAAATAGTATATTTGACATACTTATTCTGCATACTGTCACGAATTGCTGAATGTCAACTCTCTTTCACTTTTACATTACTTCATTGGAATAAGGCGGACCAACATTGATAAAACTTGAACATGTATTTTGTAAGACCAATACAAATTGGTCCTTGCTACCTTTTAGGTAATTTTGATAATGGAATATGTTACCATCTATTGGCCTCTGGAATGGTATTCTAATCCTAACCTCCCCCATAACTTATTAAATAGATTAATATTTATTATTTTTATATCTGCCTCTTATTTTATTCTCACTGACCTCAACCAAACTATAATAAAGTTGCTATAAAAGTTAGGTACATTGGGTGGACACATCATCAGAGGAATTTTTTGAGATCCGGGACTTTCTGGTTTAAGTCCGCGGATTTTATTTTGTAAACCAGTGGCGCCCTATAAGGCTAAGATTTATTATTGAACCTACTCCCACACTGTCTGAGTAGTCGCCAGCACTTTGTTGCGCTAGCGACATTCCTTAAGGGTGTCTTACTGTGCCTAGGCCTAATAGGGTCCATTTTTTAAATTCATTTTTCAAATGGTTTAAGGGTAATTTTTTGCGCAACAACTTATCAAAGATAGTTATCTCAATAATTAACAAATCGCAGTATCACCTCTAACCGCTAATTTCTCCGAACTGAAGTATTTTTGTGAAAGGCGATACATGCCACACTTTTTCACTAAAACCAAGGAAAAAGGCAATTGAGATTGTAGTCGTGAGAGTCTGGTGCGTGCAAGTTATAACCTGTAGCTCAAAAGCAAGGTTTTCTGTTCCTTCAAATCACTGTGAAGTGTTCAGGGCAGCTTCAACTTTTTACAAGGAAAAGGAGGCTAAACAGCTCCAACCTTAAATGGGATACAAATCAACTTCGCAAGTGTGGTTAAATATCCGCGAGTCATCTTGGATCAGAAATTGAAAACCAACATCTTACAAGAGCCACTGACCACAGCTCCAAAATTTGAGAGTTTCAGGTACAAATCCTCTTTTGAACAAAGTAGAAAGAAGTTGGTTCGCATTTGTTCTCGAGGCCCAAAATGGTTAACCAAATCCTATTCCTTTTGTCTTTCGTTCGTTCATTTCAATAATTGAACCTTGTAAAAATCATAACATAAACATAAAAATTCACCTTATTCCAATCAGAGGCGAAAGAAACCAACAATAAGCCACAATTTGTCGCTCATTTCAAATGGAAACAAACAAAGCGAAAAATACTCCATCGCATATTTTCAATTTATATTTTGATGAATACAAATTTCACCGCAACTTTTTCCCCGTATTTTATCTTCGGTGTCGCGCCTCACCGCGAAGATTACAGATGACACAAATATCAAAGCGACGTGAGCGCCAATATCAAATCGATTTACAAATCAGCGTCAAATTAGTCTCTTGTTCCCTTTCCCAACCGATTCTCCATCAGTTGGTATGTGCCCTGAAAAATTGAAAACAAAATCCTCTGCGGTGACAATGAAATCTTCTTTTGTTTCAGTTCGATTCTCAGTTGAACGAGTTTATTCGACACGGCATCGGAAATTGATAATAATGGAGTTTACATATTTTATAACATGTACCTCAGATTCAATTATTATGCTAAAATACGGTTCATAGATAGGCCTCAGGGGGAAATTTAAATCGTGCCGAAGACTCTCTCTCTACCTTAACGATGGTATGGAAATTGGCTCATAAAAAAATACACAATAGTAAGAAAACTTCACTTAAACTAGTAATTTTAACAGTTGTTAGGGTTAACTTTAGGTACTAAAGAACTTTTATGGCGATCAAGATTATCTTTTTCTTTTATTTAGAAAATTAAAAGTCTACCACCTTTATTTTGCTGTAGAGATTTGGAATTATATAGTTTTTGCGTGGGGACAGTAAATTAACGTAAAAGCGTAAACAAGAAAACTTAATTATAATGGTTTCAATCTTATTATTTCACTTACCGCTTTATCCCCCAATTGTTGAACGTCACAATGCAGATAAGCAGTATGTCCAACTGTCGTAGTAACGTTTCTGATATCGTTGGTACCAAAATAAGGTTGGGTCCTGTTTGCTGAGTCGGCTTGAATAGTGAACAGCTTCACATTTCCTGAAAATAAAAATCATCCAATAAAGTTTAAAGTTGCTCTAATCTGACTCTAATTGAAAAGCTTTTTATGCTATAAATAGTTTCAGCTTTCAACTCGTAAGTACTTATTTGCTGCTAAAAACGAGACGCAGAAGACCATGAAGCGACTACACACAAGGGTTTTATTTGTATAAAGCTAAAAGCCGTTTTGAAACTTTTTCATTCGCATTCTTCGACGATGAGCATCAAATTAAACAAGTTTTTATCCCCTGGAAAGTTTTACTAAATTGCTTTAAAGCGCGCGACGATTTTGTAATTATTTCCATTAATTTGTTGCTTTCCCTCTGGAGCTTAATTATGTACACGGCGATATTGTCTTAGTTTTCGAACAAAAGCAAAACATAATATTCATTATCCATTAAAACCAGCATGAAATAGACTTTGGACGAACAGAATAATGAAATTTTATAATTTCCTGGTTGTCGTGAAAATACTGGGTTATTGTTGTCGTTCCTTTCCTTCAGATTTAACTTCTATAGTGACAAACTTTAGATGGAAGTAGAATAAAACAATGGCATTGGCATACTATGTTGAGGATTTAAAATAATTTTTTGGGATTTGAGATGGGAAATTTAATTTTATATTTGGTGGGAGTTAAATTATTTTGAAAGATTATAATTTGCTATTTTCAAGGTTTTTAGTTAAAATAATAATGCTTAGTCTTGAGGTTAAGTAGTTATACCAAAGTTAGATAGAGTGTAGCTGTCTGCCCAAGTACATACTCTATTAATTAGTTAGATGGTGAATGGCGAGCAGTTTTATTGAGGGTTTTTACTTCCTTGGGTAGCTATAAATAAAATTGTGGAAAAGGTCTATTTGCAAATGAGAGAAACAACTGTAGTAAGGTTTCCATGCCTATACTTTTATTATAGGTAAAAAATAAACAGATCCAAAAAGAAAATACTTGAGGACCATGGCTATTTTTTTTCAGAAATTCAAGATCGAGTAATAATTCAAAATTTGGACTATTCCTGGCTCTGGAATCGCTGGCAATCTTTTCCAAACGCAACCGAGAGCCGGAAGAGTCCAAATTTATAATCATTATACCAGCTTCTGATGTATTGGATAATTTGAGCTTCAAAATTATGACCATTTGTTCCAGCAATTCAAGATCCATTAATGATTCAAAATTTGGACTATTCCAGGCTCTCGAATCGCTGTTCAATTTTCCTAAAGGCAACCAAGAGCCAAGAATAGTCAAGTTTTGAATCATTACCAGATTCTGATGCTTTGGATAATTTGAGCTTTAGAACCATGGCCATTTGTTCCAGCAAATCAAGAAACTGGAAGTGATTCAAAATTTAGACTATTTCAGGCTCTTGAACCACTGCTGAATATTTTTAAAGGTAACCAAGAGCCGGGAATAATCCAAATTTTGAATAATTACCAGTTTCTTATGCATTGGATAATTTGAGCTTTTAGAACCATTGATTGCCATTTGTTCAAGAAATTCAAGATCCATTAATGATTCAAAATTTGAACTATTCCAGGCTCTTGAATCGCATTTCAAAGTTTTCTAAAGGCAACCCAAGAGTTGGGAATAGTACAAATTTTGAATGATTACCAGTTTCTGATGCATTGGACAATTTGAGCTTTAGAACCATGGCTATTTGTTCCAGCAATTCAAGATCCAGTAATGATTCAAAATTTGGACTATTCCAGGCTCTTGAATTGCTGTTCAATTGTTCCAAATACAACCAAGAACCGGGAATATTCCAAATTTTAAATCATTACCAGTGTCTGATGCATTGGACAATTATTTGAGATTAAACTAAAATTCCAAATGTTGCAATCGTTACATTCACCTCTTTTCACTAACTCTAAATGAAATTTATTTTATCCTATCAATATCAAACAACCTACAAGATTTTCCTTCAATTTGACTGAGTCATAATATACAATAGACACCATAGACAATAAAAAATAAAAAGACCTTCAAAAGTATAGCCGAAATAGGTTATACTATTACTGCGCATCCGGTTGCGCATAGCGCATTGCGGAATTTTTGGAAAGCTAGAGACTTACGAAAGATCAGTCCGATCATTCGATTCTGTTTCATCTTTCTCTGTCATAGCAATTCACAAGACAAGGACACCGTATGAGTTACAGAGCTTTCCTAGCTGTTTTGTAGAAACCTATCAAACATCCATAACTATAGAAACTGTGACCGAGAAAACAAATAAGTAACCTTAAAATAACGACATTTCCGTGTTGAAATTTGTCATTTTTAACCGATTGAGCGGTCATCTAAGAAGACTCGAACTCACAAAATCTAAAGAACAAAAAGAAGAAATTGTCATTTTTATTAAGGCACTCGGTATCGCGTACCTATAATATTATGTACAACTAGGATAAACTGAACCAGTAAGTATACATGTTAGTTTTGTGATATACGGCATATTTTTTTACTGTTTTAGGAGACCTCAGTCAGAAGAGATAAAATGTAGATGTTAGGCCTTGGCCAGCTTAGCTTGTACATACATTAAAGCATGTATAAGGGATGTAATAACTGTGTTTGTAAACTCTTTAGGTATTTGACCTATCTAGCTATAATATATATTTTTTCTAGTACAATTTAGTGTTTATTTTGCCTCTTTTTTTAATCTACATCAAAAAATGGCACAAAACTTTATGAAGTACCACATCATTTTTCTCATTCGGATTTGAGAAACAAAGATGTGGAACAACATAAGTAAGTTTTTTGTGCAATGAACTCAAGTCAAATTTCAAAATTCCCGCCATTTCAGTATTTGTTCCGGCTGCCACTATTGATGCCACCGTCGCTGTGACGTCAGCGCTATACAAACTTTCATGTTATCAATCAGGTACTCTTACCTTGGTTTATTATATTTCTCTATGATAGACACTTTAAGTTGGACCAAACACGTTAACGTAATCTTTAAATGTAAACCCTATTTTTGACTATAGCGTTGAGTGACCGTCGGTGCTCACAAATCAGTTTAAGTTAAATTTTCACGTAAACGTTAACGTTATATCTCACAATCATGACCTAACCTCTAAATGTTGTTGTACAAAAGGACAAATTAGAAATTATTTTTTGTATTTTGATTATTTTGAATTACATGACACCTTTTTTTTTAGGGTTAAAATACATTCGGCAAAATTCGACACCGGCAATCTGACTTTCGGGCCCACTCGATTTAACTAACGTTTACGGATAAGGTACACGCAAGGACCCGCTAAATAACGTGACACGTAACACGCTATTTTTGGTGGAAAGAAACTGCGCATGCGCAGCTGTCAAATCTTACGTTAGCGTTAACGTATTTTGTCTAACTTACTTCTATTAATAAAATGTCACTATTAAATTCTTCCAATACTTCGAAAAATCTTGGAAATATAAATAAATCCTTATACAGTGAATTTCAATTATAAACTCTTCAGAAAAGACATATTAATCATTGGCAATCGTCATGTGCATTAATTATTTTCCTAATTTCCTAATCCTTAGCAAAAACATTGAAACTTCATTTCACTCAGAAGTCAAATAAATTTTCAATAATGTTCCGTAGTCCATTTTCATCATAGTTATTGCAATAAATAGTTAAATACTAAAGTCACAGTTTTTCTACGAGTACTTAAAATTTTTCCCTAATTCCCTAAATTATTCTGATAGAATAAATCTTTTGATTACTTAGAGTTCGCACATAATTTAGAATTCTAGATTAAGTTCTTTTTAAAATTTTTCACGGTCAAGATTAGATTTTTAAGTGTAAATTTAATTATGTCCGAGGTGTTGAAAAAAAAAAAAAAAACTTGTAACCCCTTTTGTTGAAGAATCAACAAGAGGTACATAATATGCTCGGTTTGCCCAGCGAAAAATTATTAGGGGTGTGTTGATAATTTAATGAGTACAGAATGGCAAGGGCGCCACTCATTTTATTTTATTTTTTTTAACTAATAATAAAATTGCTTAAAATATGGAAGGGTGAAACTTCAGAAAAACACCTAGAAAATAATCAGCAAACGGTAATTGGTAATTCTGAAAAATAAATAAATAATGCACATAACTCCAATCTTGACATATACGTAAACCAATAAGAGAATTAAGTAATTTCAAATTGAAATGGTAACAATTTTCAAAGTCAGTCAAAAATCCAGCATTGAATTATTTCAAAATATAAAATCAATAATTATTATTGGTAAAACACCGAGTAAAACACCTTAGATCAAATCAAATAAAAAAGGTTAACTTTCAATCAGATTCGTCAAGCTCAAAAAAATGAAATAATACACACATCGCCAAAATTCTTGGACCCCCTCCTTATTTCAGAAATTATGCATTTTTTTTTCAAATTATAAAAAGTATGACAAAGAACATTTATTTCGGGCTAAGAAATGGGGATTTTAGAGTTATAAAGATTTTGTTTACAAGGCAAAAGAAAATTTACAAAAAAAGATGCAAAAATTTTATTTCAATTTTTTTAAAAAACAATAATTGAATTGAATAAAAATAAAGCTATAAGTACTTTTAATAATCGGTGTGTCTTCCTCTTCTCTGCCACAAAAAATTGACACGCCTGTGCATGGAAACAATGAGGTTATTAATGATTTCTTGGGGAATATTGTTCCATTCCTCCTGAGCTGCAATTCTTAGGTCCTGAAGGGTTAAGGGTGGATTATCCCTACTATGAAACCGTCTTTGCACATAATCACATACATGTTCGATCGGATTCATGTCGGGAGAGTTCGCTGGCCACTCTAATCTTTCAATATTTCCATGTTCTAATGCCTCTTGTACCCTTTCAGTGCGATGGGGCCTGGCGTTGTCATCCATAAATATGAAATTGTCACCAATATTGGGCTGTGCGGTGATTGAACATTATACCCCCCCAGAATATAATTGTTTCTCCTTGGTATGGAACAGTTTCCCGAGGAAAATCCAGTCTTTCTTGCCTTCCAGATGCTCTCCAGACTCTATGACGCCGACTATCACTCACAAAACCAAATCTTGTTTCGTCTGAAAAAAGCACGTTACGCCACTGGGGTGAAAGCCATCTTCTGTGTTCCTGTGCCCAATGAAAGCGTGCAGCTATATGTCGACGTGACAACCTAGGGACACGTAAAGCTCTTCTAGATCTCAAACCAGCAGCATGAAGTCGCCTTCTTATGGTGGTGGATGATATTTTTCTTCTGTATGTCCTCAAAAAATGACCTCGCAGAGCTGTGACTGAAATTGTACGGTTCCTACGGTCAAAATTCGTCACATAGGTAACGATCTTCTCTTTCAGTTGTTACTCTAGGGCGACCAGTTCCACGTCTTTGATCAAAGCTTCCGGTTTCTTCATACAAATTCACAATACGAATGATAGAACTTCTTGAAATACCCAGTCGGTTTGAAATTATTGCATGATTTGAAAAATGCTCTTGATGTACAGCAATTATTTTTGCTCTATCAAATTGCGAAATCACGTTTCCGGGCATTTTTTAAGCAAGTGGTACAGATAATATACACATACAAAGCTACAGATATGACGTATGACTGGGTGACTTATTTTATCAAAATTGTTCATAGTCGAATGTAAACAACTTTGAGAAAACATTTTTTGGCCCTTTAAATGCAAATAATACACACTTCAAATGCACAATAAATTTAGCGTAAACAAAATATTTATTTGAAAAATGTCTAGGGGGTCCAAGAATATTGGCGATGGCGATATAATAATAATGCACATCAATATACTGCCATATAATAGTATTTTACATTATTAGCCAGGTAAAACAGTTTTTACTGGCGATTGAAGGAAATGACTAGCGAGCCGTCAGGCGAGCTTGTCACCTTCAAGAGCCAGTAAAAACTGCTACCTGGCGTATAATGTACAATAATTTATTTGTTACTCATTTGTAAAAGATATAGGGACAAATAAAAAATCAATACATAACAAAAATTTGAAATTTATATGTTTTTCCTTGATTTTTTCTCACAGAAGTTTTGGTAGTTGGTATAACTATGAGAATGATACGTTGTTAAGACGTTGTTTCTAGTTATAAATAGGTTTTTTGACAGATTTCCATTTTGCAATTTTTTTCCAGAAATGAATTTATTACAAGATATTATTAATGAAGCCTCAGTCGTAGCCAACAGTTTATCACCAGAAAAGTCTCCCAGAAGGTACCTACAAGCAATTATTCTTGTGATAAAACCGATTTTTCAAAAATAAATAATTCTACTGACTTGTAAAAAGTTTTTACATTTTAGCTGTCAATTTTACAAGTCAGTAGAGCCAGTAGCTTGTAAAAATCAATTTTCGCTGGTTATGTTTTGACTTGATAAGTGACGTTTTACAAATGAGTGACAAATAAATTCATTAACAGTCGCTGACCATATCATTATCAGGAAATGCAAATATAAAAGATTTAGGTTTCCATAAAACTAATTAAAAAAAATTGAATAATTAAAAAATTGTATTGATAAATATGGTCAGCTTCTGCAAAAAAAACATTAAATTCAAAAAAATCAACTTATACCTACCTGTAAAAAAATCGAAAGTTGGGTTATATAACAGTTAAATGGTCTCAAGACATAAGGGAAACCTCCAATATATAAGTTATAGAACCTCGAGTTAAAAATTGATCAATTTTCGACAGTAGGCTCTTACTCAACAATTTTAAATTTTGAACATGTTGTTCAACCTTGACTTTTGTTCAGATTACCTATCGATTATTATTGATAAAAATGATAAAATATAAGGCAATATTGATATTATGCAAAGATCAATCCAAAATAAATTTGATAAATCGAAAGCTAATTTGCCACCATCACCGCGGTGTCAAGAATAGGAAATTTTGAAAGTGTATGAAAATTATATCAAAAAAAAAAAAAATATCTTAATTTTGTTAATTGACTATTAAACTGATTTTTTTAAAGAAAACGTATTGAGAGATATTAATGAAATGAAATACCAGGTGTCCCACTAAGGTCGGCCAGGTACGATATTATGGAAACCATAGACCTTACGGCTTCGGGATTTTTTTTTCTTCACTAAATCGGCCAAGAGAAATTGATGGAAATTATTTTCAAGTTTCTAGGATGACCGCTAGGGGGCGCAATTACGATGATATAGCTAAAAATTCAACTTTTCTCAAGAAATCGTTATATTAAGATACTATTTTAACAACAAAAATCAAAAGTTCAATAATTTTTCCGCCAGTTTGGTTATTATGCTTTTTTTCGTATTTTCAGTAATAAGGGTGGGGGAAGCTGGTGAATTTTTTTTTTAGAAATTGCTGTATCTTCCATACCCCTCATTCAAACTCATTCAATTTGGGTTTATTTGGAAGAGAATTTCATTGTTATTAAGAACACCACTTCGTTCGAGGTCGATAGTTCCCACCGCGTCTGCTAGAGGGCGCTGTTTATTCAAGATCCAGTTTTTCCTAATTTTCATGAAAAATCCAAACGGCATAATATTATTTTTGTATTGCTGTGCTTAAAGAGCAAAAAAATATCTACATTTTGGCGCAAACCGCAATTCAATATCTGCATTCGTTTTCAAGTTATGTGAGGTCTATGGTCTCCATAATATCGTACCTGGCCGACCTTAGTGGGACACCCGGTACAAGCCTCCATTCCAACAAAAAAGTGGATTACGGTAGTCCGTAGCCATCCAGTTTTTGGTCACTGGACGAGGATAGTTGCACTTGGAAGTTGGAATCGTGGTAGATAAAGGCTAGAAGTTCAGTTCTCTTCGTCAAAGGTAGAGGTACAGGAATCCACACGTGAAGGACTCGGGAGCTCTATACCCAGAGATGGGGTTTTTTGGAAATGGATTCCACGAGGGTTCGAAATTCAGACTCAAATAAAACGGTAATCACCAGACTTTTTAGTAAAATTTTTTTGGTGATCAATTAATTATTGCCTTTGGGGGGTTTCACATGCTGTAAGAGTACCTGCAAGTCGGTGCAAGTTGGAAGAACCCTTGCAAAAGGCATGCGCAGTTGAAACACAGCTGCTTGGAAGTTGCAAGGGAAACAGTAATTATAATAGGTAGGCACCTCGGTAGGTACCTATGACATTCTGTTTGAATCAATTTTAATTTTCAATATGCAGGTAGAGATATTTTATTTAATTATACTGAGGATCATCAACACGTAATGTTCGTCGATTTTAATCTGATACTCGAACGGAATGTGAGTTGGTGGCTCCCTACATTAGAACACCAATGGTTACCTGACATCACACCTGTTTTTGCCATATGAAACACCCCCTCGCACCTCATACCTCAAGTATCAGTTAAAAATCGACGAACAATAGGTATCGACGTATCCTAGGCAAATACAATGGTTTCTTGTAACATAGTGGTGCACCAATAATGATGCAAAGACTAGCAGCAATAACCTGTTTTCTATTTCTATTATTAATTTTTAAAAAAGAATACGATTAATTTTTTACAAATAACAAAAGTAATAGTAAACAAGTACCAAGTAGCAACCCCGACAAGAATAGGTATTAAAAAGTAAGGTTCTGTTTTCCTAGAATTATTATTTTTTCTTTATGTTGGCAGAAGAAAGCAATTGAAAGATTTGAAAACACATGTAAAACTAAACCGCAAGACGGCCACATTAGAAAAAGAGGTTTTTCAATTTTCTTTTTCAGAATAAAAATTTTTATGTCCGATTGACCAATAAAGTGCTATTTATAGAACAGTTTTGCGTCAATAAAGTAGCACTTTATTGTACTAGTGAAATAAAGTGCTACTTTATTGCCTACCTGGACTACCTGATAAGGTGAAACAGGTCCTGACAACCTGCCAAAGTGAAACAGGTCCTGACAACCTGCCAAGGTGAAACAGGTATACCTACGCGAATTTTACTTCTTTTATTCAAATTTCTTAATTTTTAACAAAAACCAGTCAGAATCGTACATAAAATCATGTATATAACGCTTACATAAACAGGCTTTATTGACTCATTATTCAATAGCCTCGCTTGCAAGCTCGCTCGGACATAAAATTATCCGTACAATAAAGCCTTACTTTATGTACTTGTTATATAAATATCTATTCACTTGACATTTTTCATACATTTTTGACCTGTTTTCAACCTGTCAACCCTCAGCTATGTGAAAAGTACTACGTTCAAAAACTATTAACGAGGTTAAAGAGCAACAAAGTACTACGTCGAGTAGATCAAGGTAGTACAAAAGAAAGCGCCTACTCCCTTCTCGAGGTTACCGATAAAATAATTGATTCAGCCGGCAATAGATGCCGCTATATGGACTGAATAATTATAGAAAATTTAAAATGTAAATAATTTAATAATTGCTGATATTATAAGTAGCAGACATGCTTTTTCAATGCTAGTTACCAGACTGTCAACATTAAAAGGTAATATAAAATCAAAATTGCAAGAAAAAAGGAATACATACTAACTGGTAGCATTTCACATGCTACAAACTCTTCGCGGATTTCATCTGATGACCGTTTACTCTCCGACTTTCGACTAGACTATCTCGGACTGATCTACCGATGACTGCCATTTGGTCTCTCTACCTTGCGCTATTTCGATACGTTGACCAAAAATCATCTCCCAGTATTACTAAGAGACATAAATTGCCAGTCGCAAAACTATTATCTGTCGTCTTTTGGAAACCTTTTGATAGTTACTTTATAATAAAGATTATAATTTGAGTTCTATTTAATCGCACCTGAATTTACTTTTATTTTGAAAAAACTCAATTCTTGTTTTTTAAATCCCTGCAAATCGATGCTTCATTTTGCTGGATCCTTACAACAGCATAATACTCTTGAAGAAAAGTACAGTTATCCATTTGATTTGAGAATTACAATGCCTTAAAAAATGTCAAATTCCCTTATATTGCCTTTCTTTTTGGAAGCGTCTCAAGATTATTCTCGTAATGTTTGAAACTGAGAACAGCTTTTTTTTGTGAGTCTGTGTCCAAAAATAGTAAGATTGTATCATCATTTCATAAAGAGAGTAAACTTAAGTTATCAAAAAGATTCCTCCTTTTAGCTTATAAGTTCCTCTGAGAGTAACCTAGACAAAAAGAAAATGAGATTTAATCTACGAAAGTTCAAAAAATATAAAGGTAACGTAGTGGTGATATTTTAGTTTTAATATGACGTTAAACCTAAAATTTAAAACTAAACTTTTTTATAAGTAAAATGAAAGTAGCTTAAAAAACTAAATTTTACATTAAAAACAATACGGTCTAAAGTTTCAAGGTACTTTTTTTTAAAATTCACCGAGACTTCCTAACAACTTCTGACCTTTTTATAATATATTTTACGCTGTAGCTATACCTCCGCTCAAATTGGGTTATTGAGAGCTTTAAGCTACTTACTTTGGACTCTGAAATTTATTGCAATTACAAATTTTCCGGTCCGAAAATCCGATATAAGATCTCCCCCATTCTTTTTTGGACAAAAATACTAAAGAACACCGGAAGTATATGATAGCTATTTGGACGAGAACTAACCTTTAAAGAAGAGTACAAAATAAATTGTGTTGTATTTTGCAGCTTTACATCGGAGTCGGAATCCTGGAGCACGATTTTAAAAAGTCGATTCGAATTTAGAACCAGAACGAATTTTTGCTAGATGGATGAACTGATTTTTGATACTTTTATAGTTACTGTATAGATTTAATGCTCATCAAAACTAAAAAAAAAAATCAAAATTCCAACAAAAACAAATTTTATAAATAAATCTCTTTCATTTTTTCAATTTCTATTGAACCCTCAGACGCGAAACTAGAGAAAATCAACTTAATTAAGCTAAATTAGAACTGTTAAAAGTTAAGTTTAAACTATAAATTAGATTTTTGATATCGTCTGCTTCATATTCAACCTAATCAAATTTCTAGTTCAACAGAAAGCATAAAATTAACAGTTCTATAATGTTTGTTGAGCAAAGCGGACTAAAATGAGAGAGAATAGTTTACAGTATATTAGGTACCTGATGAATGCTGTGAGAAGCGAGAAGCAAATTGCAAATGAATGGGGAAAAGTTTATTAACCACTCGACCACACTTGATGCTCTCTAAAAGTTGAAGTTTTCTAAGCTAATCGTGAAACACGGCCAAAAAGTCGTCTGTGCCTGTGCGATTTTTTTTTTTTAAATTTACTATTACGCATGTTGTTATTGAAATTTAACCAATAAAGGTACATTTTAAGTAATGTGATATTTATCATTTACAGTAGTGGACTTAGAGGTAAAATTTTAAAATCATAAGTGTTCGAAGGATTGAAGAATTTTTTTTCACTTAATTTAGTTAGGTACTATGTGTAAGCGGATAAGAATATCTCCCCACGTATATCTTGCGTGTCGTAAAAGGCAACTAGAAGGAACCGAAATCTTGCCAGTATAGGCAGTACCCTCTAGCCAGCCAACAGCTTTGGTTGGAGGAGTTAACAAGAGTCAGGGCACAGGGATGAGAAATTGTCCCTAAAGGCGGATTAACCGATATCTGGTCAACGGCATGAGGATGCAGAAAGCAAATGAGAGACGACTGCATTAGGAATCTGTTTGGATATTCCAAGAGAAACTCGTAAAATGAGTACAGGTAACAACAGTGAGGCCTCGGAAAAGCTCCGCTCTCCATCACTTTTCCTTGTCTGGAGGGGTTAGTGTGAAATTAGCGGCCAAAGGTACAATCATCGGAATTTTTGTGCGAAACTTACTACTGATGACACTTTCAAGACTGGCCGCTAACATCGCCTGGCAGCATGGAACGTCATAAATCTTCAAGCGACCGGTAAGCTCAGTATTCTTGTCTACAAGTGTGTCAGTGACAGGATAATCACGCTAAGAATCAATGCTACTCCTACACCGATCAATATTGTACAGGTCTATGCACCTACTTCCAACTCGGATGAAGACGTGGAATCATTTTATAACGACCTCGAGTCGACATTTGAATCTCTATCAAATCGTGAGATTGAAGATTTTAACGCTGAAGTGGGTCAAACAGTAGAAGATGAACATCTTAGGACACATATTGGTCTTGTTGCCTGAAACGAAAATGGCCAACGTCTGCTCCAATTTTGTATTGACCACAGCTTATGTAATGCCAACACCTTGTTTCCACGACCTCTGTATACTTGGGTCTCACCAGGCGGACAATAGCGCAATCAGATCGATTTAATTTTGGTTAGACACGATTGAGTTCATCTATAAGTCTTTGTAAAACTCTACCAGGTTCCGATTGCTATTCAGACCATCAACTCCTTTCCAGTGAGCTTCAGCTTAAGTTGAAAAAATGTTCACGTTCTAAGCGGAATCCTTCAACAGAAGTAGTTGAGCCTGCCTCTTTTCGGTCAAAATCTTCTCGGCTTTATCGGAGTGCCTTTTTCAACGGATAAATCTCTTTCGAATAACTCAACCAAAACGCAACACTCAACCTAAACAGCCATGGATTACCACCCATACATTGTCCGTCATTGAGGCACGTAGAGAGCTTAAGGTCTCAGGTCTGGATTCTAATGCAAAGCACGATCGGTAATAGAGAATATACGTGAAATCCAAAAACTTTGCCGTCAAAATAAGAAGTCCTCCCTTCAGAAATTACGCAGGGAAATAAAGACTTACGCTAATACAAGCCATCCAGAAGAGATGTTCCTAAAGATAAAATATCTCTGTCGGGACTTAAACCCAAAACTTGGTCAGTTGAGGCCGATGCGATGGACATCTTATCACCAGTCGACGACATGATTGAGGTGCGGAGTACATATTGTGAGAACCTTTATTTCGATGTTTACATTCAAGCCCTTTTCTTCAATTACAAACTTGCACCGGATATTTTTTTTTCCGGAAGTAGAACATGCCGTTAGGAAACTGAAAGCCGGTAAAGCGACAGGCATTGATGCTTTTTCTACCGAAACTCTGAAGTGCTTGGGTAATGACGGCCTACATTTTTTACATCGTGTTTGTTTGGTCCTCCGGTGTCTTGTAACCCCTTTTGTTAAAGAATTAACAAGAGGCCCATAATATGCTCAGTTTGCTCAGCGAATAATTATTAGGGGTGGGTTGATAGTTTAATAGGTACAGAATGGCAGAGGCGCCACTAAATAAAATATTAAAATAATTGAATTACATAAAATATGGAAGGTTGAAAATTCAAAAACACACCTACAAAAATAATCAGCAGACGGTAATAACTCTGAAAAGGATTTTTTCTCCAAACGTCAAAAAACGTCACTTTGTCAGCACCTGTCAAGATGTTAGAAATTTAATTTCTATGCTGGTAGGCAAACCTAGCGGGTTAACACCTGACGAGGGGGTAGAAATTTAATTTCTATGCTGCTAGGCAACCGCAGCGGCAGTAGAAGTACTTTTAGTGCCGCTGGAGCGGCAGCAAAAGTACTTTTAGTGCCGCTCGTACTTTTACTGCCGCTTAACCATCCAGTTACCCCCGATCTTACCCCATTCGTTTGGAGAAAAAATAGCGTGTTGCATACGGAGTAGAAGCACTTTTTTGTGCTTCAGCAGTATTGCAAGCCTCACTACGTTCGGCTCGCAAACCTACTGCTTCAGCACAAAAAAGTAAAGCTTCTACTCCTAATACAACAATATACTATTTTTTTTGACTATTTCACTAGAGTGTTTTACACTGGCAAAATTTCATAGGAACGGCCGGTTTCCTACTGACAAAACTCCTACCTGGACAAAACCAACATGATGGTTTTTCAGTGACAAAATTTTGTGTGGTTAATGTAAAAAACTATTGAGTTTGACAAGTGTCACCTAAAAAAAATAAATTTTCCAAATGATAATTTGGCTTGTTTCTCTCGTGAAATAATCCAGCCGAATACCACTCAAGAAACAATTATGTAGGCAAAATTATTCTCTTGGTTTTATTCAAGTTTGTTTCTTTTTGGTAATTTCGCTCATGAAATTTTTGACAAAACCACTCGCCTGACGGTTCGTGGTTTTGTCAAAAATGTCATTCGCGAAATTACCAAGCAACAAACTTTCATACCAGTCGAAAATTTTGATAACAAAATTTTTCCTCTTATGGTATTATATATGATTATTTCATTCATTATAAAATAGACCCATCAGACAACTTCATTTTTTGAATAAATTTTGTTTAAATAAGTGATTATTTCACAAGACCTTGTTTATCAGCGATTAAATTTTTGTTCACCTTTTTTGACAGAATTTTTATAGAAATATTCTGACATTTTATAATGAATAGAACTCTTTGGATAGGATTGACGCCAACAATTCAATCCTTATTATTCAGGAAATAATCTAGCCGTCTACCACTCGACATATAAATTTAAATGGATTAAACTATCCATATATTTTTTGCATAATTTTGCTTTTTGGCAAATAGTTTCATGCACAATAACTTTTAAATAAAATTTATTAAGTTATTGTGCATTCAACTATTTTCCAAGCAAAATCATGCTCAAAAAATGTTGGATATTTAATCAATTAAATTTAAAGGTCTTGTGATATAATATATGAATAAACGATTTATTTATGAACTCAAAGCAGTAAAAATTACTGGTAACGAGTCCTAAACAATAATAGTTTGACTTAAAAATATATGAGGTAGAGGTAGGCTAACATTCATCAATCAAGAACAATAGTTATTTGTTTTACTAGGCAGAAAAGTACAAGATTTAAGGCATAGCCGAGGCTAGGAAACCAGCCGAGGCATTAAATCTACTACTACCAAACACCGAAGGCCGAGAATGTGCTTTTCCACCGAAATACACATGCTAGTTTTTCTGCGATCGGTTAAATACTTATTAAATGTTTGTTTTTTGGTTCCAATTATTCAGCAATACGAGAATCCTAGGCCTAGGCCGGAAAAGTGTTTCCCGTATTGTTATTCATTGATTCCTTAGCAACTATTGAAACATATTTGAAATACCAGATTATTGAGTTTTGCGACCTGTCAACCGGTCAAAAATGCTGACATTTCTTGTCAATCGCAGAAAAAATATATTTGATCATTTGATTGATGTCAAGTAGAGGTTTTCCAAGAAGAAAAATTATTACTAATTCATGGATTTACTTAGATTAAGGAAATTAATTTTTAGTTTTTTCGCAAAAAAGGTTGGCTTAACAAACTTCAAAATATCTGACGGTATTTCCTTATATGCAGGCCTATGATGTATCCTCTCCTGTCATTTTAACAGCTATGTTATAGCTCAACATCTATACTTCTCTCTATTTTGACGTATAGAATAAACAGTGACAGACAACTTAACGTTGCTGTTAAAATAACAAAAAATGATACATCATAAGCCTGATGATCTTAAGGCTCGATTTATGGCAGTATTTCTTCCTAAGTTTGTCTTTGATCTGGGCACCCGCATCCTTCCACATGATCTAGTATTATGGTCATGAACATCACAGGTCCTGATTGGTTTAATATTATGCTTTATTTGATTATGCAACACTTTCTGTATTAATTTAGATTCTTCAATTTTAATAGTAGGTCAACTTGAAGATAGTTGTAGTTTCTGTAGATATCACTTGTTGGATATAGTCGCAGCAATTTATATATATACTTGAGTTGGTCTTTTATTTCCAGGCTCATACTGGTTGCCTGCCTTGTATATTGGAACAATTTTCGTTATTTTTAGACAGTCTGGGAAATTTCCATTTTCAAAAATATCATTTTGAGTTTAGTAAGTATTGGTGTGAGTAAATCTTTTAAATTTTGCACGTCATATGTTGTAATTTCATCTGTTCCTTATGAAGAGAATTTATTTAAATCTTTTATGATATCACTGATTTCTTCTTCGTAGCAGGGTGTTAGAAACATTGTTTTTTCTTATTGTTCTGCTGTGGAGTCTATTATTCCCTATTGATTTCTTTCTTCTGCAACTTCTCTGCCTATTTCTAGAAATAAGTCATTAAGACTATTCGCAATTTCTTGCGGGTCGTCAATTTTCACGTCATCAATAATTATAGTTATTTATGTATCAAGGGTACTAAGTAAATGATTATGCCCTGAGGGCGACAGTCTTACAAAGCCGAGGGCCTCTGGCCCGAGGGTTCGTAAGTCGCCCGAGGGTATATTATCTATTAGTACCCGTGGTGCATACAAACTTTTATGTCATACCAGTTGGTTGTGAATAATAAATACCTAGGAAAAAGTGTCACTTCGCAAATTGTCATCAGTGTGCAAACATCATAATTTTTTGACAAAAATAATATGTTTATAAGCTTAAATTTATATTTTGTTAATAAAGAATAAGTTAATTGAAAACTGTTTTTTGCGTCTTTATGCCCGCGCGGGCCATAATGTGTACTTTATGCCCGCACGGGCATAAAGTAATGAATTATGTAGATGGTATCCAAGGTATAAAAACACAATAATGTATTGGTATGACATAAAATAACTTATGTTGTTTAACTGTTTCCTGTCACAGAAATTATTTTCAATTGCCTGATTTATAACTTTCCAGATTTTTTGTGTATCTCCTCTTGCATGTTCAACAAAATTATTTTAAGAGTTTTTCTGAGATTGTTACATCTGTTCTTCAATACCCTGAAATCCTCTTGCATTATTTGGATTTCTTTTTGTTCTAACATAAGCTTTGTCCCTTTGTAATATTGTAGATTCTTCCTTTGCACTCTGTATGATTTCAATCAATTGATCAAAGTTTGTAATTTCAGCATTTCTGATTTCCATTTCCGTTATTCTTATTAATTTGGGAGTATTTATATGTTCGATACTTCTATAAATCTTAGGGCTTTCTGCAACTTCAACTTCGCTTATTCTGATTAATTGTATCTTGTGGTAGAATATGACCTGTTGATCACGAAGGTGAATGTTTATATCAGATTGTGTGATGTTACTTATTGTGTGATCTATCAATGATTGAGGATTCTCTCCAACCCTAGTGGGTTCAGTTGTGTTAACAAAATTGAACCCGTTTCCAACAATCGTATTTTGATAATCATTTTTCAAGTTATTTTCCAGTAGTAGGTCTAGGTTCATATCGCCAACTATAAACGTTTGTTCTTTTGTTTCATTAAGGAGATTATTCATGTCATTTATCAACAATCTAGCATCAACCGAACCCGTCTATAAGCTGCAACTATTTTAATAGATGGTTGGTGTATTTTTATACTTAACCCGGCATTACACGCGTCAAAACACTTACGTCATTACACGCGTTCGGTCAAATCGACCGACTGCTCAGAAGTTTATATGAATTATTAGCTTTTTTCGCGGAGACAATCCCAAACGCATCCTGAACGCTAAGGCATGATCTATGCAGGTTTACTAATCAATAGAGTCATGAAACTTTTAAATATTACCTGCGGAAGTCATGCCTTAGCGTTCAGGATACGTTTGGGATCGTTTCCGCGAAAAAAGTGTACAAGCACTATAATTCCTAGAATTCATAATCATTACAAAGGGAATTATGTTATGTAGTACAGTTACCGTATAACCAAAAGTACTCCTAATATCAGAAAATGTCAATTTTGAACACAAATATTTTAGATACTCAGGATGACGCGCGTAGTCAAATGCACCGACTATGAAAACAACGAACTATACTTCAACCAAAAACCAAAATATTTGGGCCAATGGGTAGTGGAAAACCTTCCATTCTTCCATTTTGGCAGCAATGCTTCATTTTGTATTTTGGTGTGTTATAAAATTTTGTATCATTTTCATCAGTCCACCACTTTGGAAAAGCTAGTACATCCGGTTCTGAGTTTATCTTCACCAAAACTTCAATATATCGTTCAATTTATTTCTTATGCTTCTCAGATTTCCAGACAAAATATATAACCCAAAATGTAATTTGCCCTTGTTTATTTATATTTTTAAGATAATATAACATTTATTAGTGTTCAAAAATGTATTGAGGGTTCAAGTCTTCACTTGTGAATATCCTCTTTGGCGAACTTTCCTCATTTTTTCTCAGGAGTATTTTCCCATAACTGTAGTACGCAAATTTAAAATTATTTGCTTTTTTATAATCACGTAAAGCCTTGAATAATTCTTGGTTGTATTTTATAAGTTCATCACTCAGGAATATTTGATTCGGGCCAGGGAAACCACAGTCTTTAGTAAAAACATTTCTCAAAGTTTTACGTCGATTAACTATTTTCTTTTTGACTTCAATATTTTCACATTTAATAATGATTAGCTTATTAACATTTTCGGTTTTAACTCTGTAACTGCCCACAATATCTTCTTGTTTTACCTCAAATCTCATAGCAGTAAGCAGAGACCCAACAACCTCCTGCATAGTCTTGGTTTCCTAAACTGGTATACCTGTCAATACTAGATTATTTTATTTCTCCAGTTGTTCTTGATTATTGATTTTAAGTTCGAGTGATTGGACTCGTTCACGAAGTTCCTTATTTTCTTGTAGTATCTCCTTATTTTGGGCCATAACTTCCATGTGACTTGCGTAGCTCTTCAAATTTCTGAGACATATAGTCTATACTGGCCTCAATGTCTTTGGTTTCACTATCGTATTTTTTCGATATTTTTTGCTCAAATACTCTAAGTTCTATCTGAATTAGTGATTTAAATTCGTCCATAGTTTGCCTATTCATGTTTTCCTTTAAAACTTGAGCCTCACTTTCTGTCGGCTGACAACAAATAACAATATTGCTCTTGTTGATAACTTTATATTGTATTCCATAACTTTTATGAAATGTAGAATCACAAATTGGTCGGACAAGATAGTCTGTAGCTTTTTTTACAGTATTTACACTTTTTTTAACTTTAAATGTTAACCTAACCTCTTAACTTTGTCTAAACTAAATCAATGAGGCACATAACTCAACCAAATCTTGACACAGGTATACCAATAAAACAATTAAGTTTTTTTTTTACGGATATGCGCACTCGCAAGGAAATGTCCTATCACGCTCGAGAAGCGGCAAGTGCGCGGAAATGTCGGTGTATGTTGGTCTTGAAACGGTTCAGGTTGTAACCTGCAGGGAAAACCGTCGCAGGGAGTTTATTCCACAGCGATGCTGTTCTCCAGAGATATGAATTCTGATATAATGAGGTTCTTGGTGCCTCTAGTTTGACAGTAAATTCATGGTTACCGTCTGTATGACGGGTTCGCCTGGTAGGTGCTACTCTCGGTGGAATCATACGTGCCAACTCTTCAGAGCATTTTCCGTGATAGTGCCTGTAGAAGAGAGATAAATCGCACACAGATCTGCGATGTTCGAGACCATTCAAGTTACGAGTAAGTGCGGGGTCATTGTTGGTATGTTTGGGTGCTGCACTCCATATATGTGAGCAGTACTCCATAGTTGGTCGAATCTGGGCTTTGTAGAGTGTCAGCAATTGGCTTGGTGTGTGCAGATGTCTTGTACGAAATAGCACCCCCAGCTTTTGGGAGGCCTTTTTAGCAATATATGCCACGTGACTGTGCCAAGACATGTTGGTCTCTGCAGTAACCCCCAAGATGTTCAACTGACTCTATAATGTGACAGCACTTCCAGATAGCATGATGTTTGGCTCACCGGTGCTGGTCTTTTTTGAAAATAGAGCTGCTTGGGTTTTCTGCGCGTTGAACTGTACAAGGTTTTTGTTACCCCAGTCCTCTATTATCTCCAAGTCGTTATTTATCTGCGATATTTGAGTTAGTCTAAGATGATGGAATTCACGTGCAGAAAGACCTGTGGGTGGTATGAGTGAGGAGACTACATTGCCATCGTCTGCAAAGCAATAAAGTGGATTTACTGTTTTATCTATGAGGTCATTTATGTAAATCAGGAAAAGAGTTGGCGAAAGGATTGCTCCCTGTGGCACACCAGCATTTATTTCGTAAGAGTTGGAGTTCTGGCCATCCAGTGCAACATAAATGGATCTGTCCTTTAGGTAACTTTCAAACCAAGTGCAAAGTTTCGGCGATAATCCCATTGCTTTGAGCTTGTTGAGCAGATTTTCATGCCAAACTGTCGAATGCTTTAGATATATCTAAGGCAATTGTTCTTGTTTCACCCCGCAACTCAATCGCTTTTTGCCATTTCAAATTAAATTAGCGTATATTTCACAGTGAGGTCAAAAATCAAGTAATGAATATTTTCAAAGTATAATAGATATTTATTTTATTAGGGGTATAAGTAATATTTATGTGACGCGCATGGAAGTTTGAACGCCGAGCGCAACGAGGCGAATCAAATCCATGCAAGTCACATGAAGAATACTTATATTCCGAATGAAATGCAATATTTTATTTTCAAACGATCTTTATTCCAAATAGTGCACAATTTTTAATTTAAATTATGACATTTATATTTAGAAGGATCACCTTTATAAGCACCTATACCTGTATGTACAGGTAAACTACCTCAAATCGCTATGGAAAAACATGAGTAACGGCCTATAAGTGTTATACTCCGGCGGAGTATACCACTTATATGCCGCTCAAGCTGAAAGTCAGTGAAGTGACAATTATACCTTGTTAAATAGATCACAAAAATTACTGTTATATGATGTTTTGAAGAGAAATCAATTATTGCTAGTAAAACACTTTAAATCAAATCAATAAAACGAGGTTACCTTTCAATCAGATTCATCAAGCTCAAAAAATGTACCTCAATATAGTTGTCATATAAATCCATTAACCGTCGCTGGCCATATCAATATCACGAAATGAAAATATAATAGATTTAAGTTTCCAGAAAACTAATTTAAAACAAAAAAATGAATGATTGAAAATTATAATATTATATGGATAAATATGGTCAGCTGCTGCCAGAAAATATAATCAATAAAATCAAGTTACACCTGAATAATATCAAAAGCTGGGTTGAATGATCATGAGATATAATAGAAATCCTCCAATATATAAGTTATAGGACCAAGGGTTAAAAATTGATCAATTTTCGACGATATGGGCACCTACTTACTAAAAAATTTTAAAGTTAGAGCATGTTGTCCAACCTTGACTTCAGTTCAGATCATTGTTTATGAATAACAAAATTTACATTCCTAAAATATGGCAATATTAAAAGTTAAGCAAAGACAAATCTATAATAAATTCGATAAATCGAAAGTTAATAATTATTCAACCATCACCTCGGTGTCAAGAATGAGAGATTTTAAATGTGTATGTAAGTCATATTAGAAAAAAAAATCAAATAATTTTGTTAATTGACTATAGAACGGATTTCATAAAAAAATATATTAGAAGTTATTACAGAAACTTTATAGAAGTCTTCATTCCCACAGAAGGTAGAGCAAGGTAGCCATCCATTCTCGACCATTTGACGAGGGAAGCTGCAAGTGAAAGTTGCAGATTCCAGCCTGGAATCAATGCTAGAAGTTCAGTTTTCTTCGTCAAATATGGAAGTATACGTATCGACTCGGATAGGACTTGATTCCTTTAGGAATCCCTTCAAAAGCTCCACGAAAACGGTGTTCTTTTGAAAATGTGGCCTTTTAGGAATTGATTTGTTGAGAGAAACGGCTCCTCGGAAAACCTTAAGTAATAGAGGCATTCCTTGAACAACCCTTATTAAAAAAAAAAAGTTAAAAAGGACTTACCACGAGGGGGTTCGAAATTCAAACTCAAATAAAACGGTGATCACAAGACTTCCGATTTACATTTTCTCAATTTTTAATGGATTATTGCCTCACGCATTTTTATTTCGCTAAGATAATGCCTGATGGCCGATAAGGTACTTTATTTTCCACGAGCATGGTTGTCTCAGGAAGATGGCGGTTTTCAGCCCAGGATCGTCCTTTCAGCTCGGTCCGTACAATTTAGAAGGGCAGACAAATAAAACGGACAAGGTGAGCAGACAAAGCCATGACAGAGCGCTTCTCCTAAAAATAGTCAACGGAAAGCGTTGGTACTAAACGTCAAATTTAAACGAAAATCGTTGCCCTCTAGTTTTAAAATTGCTAATATTTTAAGTAGCAGAAACCCTTTTTTTATTGCTAGTCACCAGACTGTCAACATTAAAAGGTAATATAAAATTAAATTTGAAAGAAAAAAGGAATGCAATTTTACAGTCTGACCAGACGAATGGAGCACTTCAAGACAATTATCGTCTACTCTCATTGATCTCTCATTCTAGCAAGATTATGCTGTATATACTGCAGTCTCGTTTGGAGGGTTTTGGGGACTGGCAAATATCTCCAGTGGAGGCCGGCTTCGGAAAAGGACGTGTTACGCGCGAACATATCGTGAACTTGAGGCAGATTATTGAAAAGGCTGGAGAGCATTACTTTCCAGTCTATATCTGCTTTGTGGGCATTTCATAATGTAAAATGACATAAAGTATAAGAAATTCTTCTCGCCATATCTACAAGAAAAGGAGTTTATCAGGAATGTGTGTTATCGCCGATGTTGTTCAACATCTATTTCAAAGTTGTGATGAGATTGGTGTAACTTTTGGTGGAATCAAGATTTCTAATTCAAGGCTTGCCGACTATACAATTCATATTGCTTCTTCTCGGGGTGAATTGTTAACCTTAATTTAACAGTTCTGACTTAGTACATTTTATAAGTCCACAACATGTCTGGCAAGACGTTGTGACTATGATAATTATTATCATGATGATGAGTAGGTATAGGTAAAGAATTCAATTTTTTTTTTTTTTTTTTCAAATAGAGTGTTTTTATATACCGGGTGTCCCACAGAAAACTGTCAATGGCCTATATCTTGAAAACGGTAATCGATAAAAAAATAATGAAAAACCCGTTTGGAGGGTTGGAAGGGGGAACCAAAACAAGGTACTTTTCAGGTCTCCCTGAATCACCCTTCCGGCCGTAGCTCCCCTAACCTCAAAATCTTAAATGGCGCTATGGGTCATATGATACCTTGTTTTAAAGTTCTTTTAATTCTCTTAATGGATATGCAAAAAAAAAATAAAAATTATCCAGATTTGAATGTGACCCTCATTTTGATGATAGCCTCATTTGATCGGGTGGAACAGGTAAATGTGATTTAAAATCGATTTTATACAAATTGAATAACAGCATGAATATTTTTGAAGAAATCAAGATTTTATTTTTTTGAACCCCTTTTTCCTCACTGTACCTGACAGTGTTCACCTCCTCAAGAGAGCAAAGTTATTAACTCGAAGCATGCGCCATTTCGTAACAATTTAAATTTGTATCTAAATAATTTTTTTTTGCAGATTCGTTTAGAAAACTAAAAAACCTTTGAAACAAGGTATCACATGACCCATAGTGCCATTTAAGATTTTGAGGTTAGGGTAGCTACGGCCGGAGGGGTGATTCAGGGAGACCTGAAAAGTACCTTGTTTTGGTTCCTCCTTCCAACCCTTCAAACGGGTTTTTCCTTTTTTTTTATCGATTACCGTTTTCAAGATATAGGCCATCGACAGTTTTCGTATTTATATTGTTCAAGATACAATTTATTTTGGAATTTACCCAGATTAAAAACATACAAAAAAAGTTATTCACATAATTTCAGGACAAATTTAAAATCGCGTCGAATCCTGTTTTTTTCTTTTTTACCCCAGTAGCATCCATATTTTTTGTGTTCCCTCGTGAGCCTCTGAACAAATACAAAAAGCCTAATACAAAAAACAAATATTGAGAAAAATATATTTCTGAAGAGAATATAGGCGCTTACATAAATAATGTTTCTTATTTGCCTTCGAGGCATGCAAACCCGGAATAAATTCTCCAGCCGGAAAAATCTAAATAGTTCCGAGGATTTTGCCCAGCTAATTAAATCTAAAAAAGAATTTTCAATGTTTTGGACCGCTTTTTAATCAGAGATTGCAAGATTTCGCGCTGTCGAGGGAAAAGTTTCCAAATAAAAGAAACAATTAGCCAAATTGGAATTCTTTGCAAGTTGAAACGGAACGTTAGGCTCTCTTTATGGCCAATTAAACACGAAATTCAATTATTTTATTTACTTCGGGAATTGTACATTACTGGACTCAATTCACAATTTTGATAAACAGATGGAACATTTTTGAAACATAATAATTAACTCAGAAAATGAAAAATAACTGAATTGAAACATGATTGCATAAACGTTGTGTGTTAAAAAATTTCTTACAAGATGTTTTTTCTATTGTTAATTTGCTAAACATATTCGCCTCTGTTACATTTTTTAGTATACCACTTGAAACGCCTCTACTTATTCCCTATAGAGAACGCGTAAATACAACAGAGGGCTCAGCTGATAAATATTTATAGAAGACAGGTCGGTAAACGTTTTGGCTAAAAGGAAAAGTCACATAAAAAGATCAGTTACCTTCGGTCTTCTTGACATTGTCGAGAATACTTGAATGAAAACTAAAGTAGTGTAAAGTTGGTACAAAAGGGAAATGGATAATTCATGTGTTTGAACATTGAGATTGTTCAGGATTGTTAATAATATTGAGGTTTATAGTGTTCATAGTTCTTTTAGGTGATTGGTTTGAAATAATATGACTGGCTTCAGAATGACGTCATTCGCTATAACTAGCAATATTATACTGCCAATTAGTAAATATTGTAACGTTGTCAGATTGTCGTTGCCATTGTTTATTTTCAAGATTGTCTGTGGAAACCTGGTTTTAATCCTTGCTTATATGTATAATGTTTTTTTATTGTATTTTTTGCACTGCAGTTTTGTAGTGCTGAAATGGATCTATCCCCTGACGTGATTTTAGTTTTGAGAAATCACGATAGTCAGTTTGGCAACGTCGCATTGTCTAATGTCAGCTGATAAATATTATAATCTCTAATTTCACTTTTGTTTTGGTTTGTTTTTTAAATTTTCTGTTCTAAAACTATGTGTTCGGTGCTTGGAATACAAAATTACCATAAGCAAAAAACCTGAAGTATAACCAAACCTTATTGTTAATCTTTTTGAAAACGAAAATAAAAACAAAACCAATTGAAATTTCAAAATCAACATAAGATTGGGTTATATTAGCGTGTTAAACGACTAAGGAATGAGGAATTTGATCCTTGTCACTCTTCAGAGCTTAGACAAGGAAGGCACCAAAGATGTGCGTCAGAGCCATTGTAAACGATTCTTATTGGTCGGATAGGTATCTACGTCATACACTGGCGTTATTCCAGTACGTTTAAATATGTGGTATGAAAACATTTCAAAAATTATTTATTGAAAAAATAGAACATTTTGAAGCCAACTGGAAGTAAGGGTATTTTTAATTTGGTTCATACAAATGTGTAGTATAACATACCCGGGTTCGTTCAGCAAGATTGACCGGTTAGAATTTTATTTATACATATATATTTTTTTTTAAATCTTCTGAAAAACGAAATGGAAAACAAATAGGACCTAGGTTGTGGAAACTTACTCAATTTTACTTACTTGACATGCGCCCGGACATAAGCAAAATAGACGAAAAATTTGTGGAACGTTTAATTTATTTTTAAAGAAAACCGTACCGTTCTCAAGCTGGAACCCACGAGGGGAAAGAGCACGGCAGAGAAACCTTTGATCTACATGCCTCAAAAATCAAAACATACTGTGACATTTTAATAATAATTGTAATTGTAAGTCAATAAAAGTTTAAATTAGGTACCGTCCCTGTCCTTGTGCTAAAATTTTAATTCCACACACTACATTCAATCAACACCACCTATTATTCAATACTGAAGAGTTTTTGGTTAGTTAGCCAGTCTGCCAGCAGGTGCTGAGGTCCCATTCGGGAGGCTACACAGCTACAGTTGTTATTTTGAGCCAATATCTCTAGACTGATATTTTATTTTGTTTGCTAGAATATTCCCTCGTCAGTGTTAGTAGATTCATCAAGGCCCAAATGCACGTTCTGAATACCAAAAATTCAAATCCCGGCACAAAAGACAGCACATAATTTCTTAGGTTTTTAATTTAGTTTTTTTATCTGATGCGTTTTTCACAGCATGAAACGATTTTTGTTAAATACATGAACAAAGCGCATGTTATAAAATATGTTATAAACAAACAAAAAATACATAAAAAATTAAAAAATAATACTAGTATAAATTGAACTCTCAAAACCAAAATAACATTTATTCAACTGACCTGTGAATGCGCCTTATAACTAATCACAAACTTGATTGAACAATCAGTTTAATACAAAATAAAAAGTGAATAATGAACAATGGCGGACAAGCGGTCCAAGGGACAAGCTTTTTCTCTAGTCTCTCATTTTCTTCTATCTACCCTTCGGTACCTTTGTCCGTGGCGCGCTCTCGTTCCCAGAAACTTCACAGCGCATACATAGTTACAACATTTAACATTTGCTTTTCTATAGTAGACGTTTTAAAAAAAATCAGATTCGAAGAAATATTATTTTAAATAGGTGGTTTTCCTCAACTGATTAAAAACAATAAAACAATGAAATTCAAAAACGGTTAAACTCTCCATTTCTGTCATCAGTTCCAGAATATTTTCTGCGTGTGTTTTGTGCTTCTCGGTTTGCTGGATTTTGATAGTCTCGTTCTTGGAGTCCTTGTGCTACCCTCATTCTTGTACCTTCGGGCTCAGGTTGGTGCACCTCCATCATTCATCTTATCAACTCACAGTTGAGTTACTAATAATTTTCTGCCCTAGCTCCAGCTAATGTTTTGCGCTGAAATCTTCCTTGCAAAAGAGGATATTTACCCAGTTCAAGGTCTGGTCTCAAAACGAACACTTTAATAGAATGGAAATTAAAAATAGACTTCTTCACCATCTTTGAAGAGCTTTTACTAAACACTGGGTGGCAGATGAACTGGAGGAGGAATCGTTGAGATTTTGTGAATTAAATTTCTGGCGACAACTGTTGGTAACTGGCCTCAACTTTCGCTTAAATAAGCAAGAGGAAACCACCCCCTGGTCTCCGGCGTACTGCTTTAAAAGCCCATTGGCTATCTTTTAGTACCGAGGTTGGGAGTCGAGAAACTCAAAGATCTCTAACCCTCCTAAGCGATTTGCTGGGAGTACCCTTCCGGTTTTTTTTTGCTGTTTTTTCATTGATTCTGAAGTTCCATCAACATACCCCATTCACCCTGTGATCCAGTTTGAGGGCTCTCCAACAGAGTTCGCTAGTTACATGATTAATATGTATTATATAATTAAAATGGTAATATTAATAATTGTTACAGTTAACGTTTTCCCCTTTATTTGAAAATCTTTCTTTTTTTCTATTTATGCCCTCTATTCTAATCTTCTAATTTCCAACCTAATAAAGGGTGTAAAATGAAATAAGCTATACACTACTTATTTATTCATAAAATAATTGAATAATTCACTCATATCTGAACTATTTATAGCTCAATTAAAAATAAACATTATTTAAGTATCTTACAGTTTGCATTTCACCCAAGCCACCCCTGATAATTTTATTGTTATACAATTTATGTTATTGTTTCTTAGAAAATCTTGTTCTCGTAATTATTGCTTGCTTGCACATGCTTCGAATATAATTCTTTTCAGTATCAGTGACCTGACATCTGGGTTTGTCATAAAACGTGGGGTTTCAGAAGATTATCCTTGACTTTGAATAAGTTATTACAACTACAGGTTCGTTTAAATTAAGGGTTTATCTGGGAAAACATAAATTTTGCCTATATATTTTTCAATTTCGGGTTACAGCCAAATAATCTTGAAACTATTAAATTCGATACCTTTTTGGCTTTTAAGTGATTTTATCTTTAATCAGATAAGTTCGTTCCCAGAAACTCCATGTGTTTGTAAATCCCATTAGGGCCACATTTTAATTAACTAATAGATAAAAAACTGTTTCTGGTGGTAATTCCTCAGAAAAATGAACTTGAACCGAGATTATGAATTTACTATTGATTTTGTTACAGACCTGAGCCTCCACGGTTTGGAAGCAAATTCTAAGGTGGGCGGCTTGTAAGTAGGACCGAAACCCAAAAAGACATGACAGAACCACCTCTCCAATTAAAACCATACCGAAATGACAGTAATCTCAAAGGATTGAAAATTAGTTCAGAAACAAATATTTATTGCAAAAAAAAATAGTTTGTTCCTAGATGATTTTTCCTTGAAACAGAATCGCGAGCTTCTTTAGACAATTTGTTAACGTTTGCCGACCTTCGTCAGAGCAAGAGAAATAAAATTCTACCTACTTAATAATATCTTCGAATTCCAATTAATGTTACTCAGAAACCTGATCAATCAAATCAACACATAATTTCCAGACTAGTTACATATCGCACTTGAATAGCGGAATTGTTATACATGGAAAGATCTAATCGGGTCAAGACGTGAATATTCATCTAACAACACAGCGACAAGATTCTCCACGAAAGGGAAAACTATAATATACCTATGTTATGTAAGTTTACAAGACTAACAGGACCTACAGGAACTCTAAAAATGATTGTCTGTCTATTTACAGTACCTATACAGTGTTGTAATTTTTCGTATATAGACATAATTCAAAATTTGATAAAATTTTATGAATTTCACTGGGATGTTTACAGTCAGATTTCAGTTTGCCTACTGACTTTTTCTCATTTCATCTAAAGGAATTATTTTAGGCAGTTTATTGTGTGTTTTTGAGGCTGCTGTCATATTTTTTTTGCTAATACAGGCATTTGGTTAGGCCTGATACCGTTTAAAAACCTTATTTTTATTACCTACCTTTTTGCCCTCAGACTCAGAAATATTGCCTAACCCAATGTCCCTTTATACATTATGATTACATTAAAGGAATCCATTTTTTGTCCGCCCGAGTGCTCTATTAATAAGTTAGATGATAAATGACGATTGGAAAGCTACACATAAAACTGTGGTGGGATCTTCATTTTAATTAATTCTTAAAGAGGGTGTAAACCAAAAAACAAATTCTAGGAACAATATTTCAAGCCGCACCATTTTATGCCTAACGGTTTTCGAGATACTCCCAAAACAACCGTGGGAGCATGACGTCACAACCGCTCGTATACCGTAGACCAGAGACTCTGATAAAATCCTGCGACTCTCACTTCAATACGGGTTGACTCAAATTGGTGAACCATGGCTTTTGGTTTTGAGCCAAAGTACATAAAATTAGAATCTGTTGGGCTCCACGCGGTTGTGACGTCACGTCTTTGTTTTGTTGCAAACTCCAAGGACTGATATGTTCTGATAGAAATTCGGCAGGTTTCCGATGTTGTTCTTGGATTTTTTTAATTATTATAAGCCAAAAACGTATTTTTGGTTTACACTCCCTTTAATTATGAAACTAATCAAGTAGTCAGACTTGGGTGTTACCTACTATCTTTAAGCTCCCTAATAATCTCAATATCCTCGAGGAAGTCTGTTGAAACTACAGAAACTACTCGTATAACCTTTAATTCGGACTGTGGATCAAAGTAATATTTAGAGGTGCGGATGTGCTCACCAACTGCTGAGTTGGTTCTAGACATATGTTCATCATTGCGAGTTGCTAAAGCTCTGCAAGTCCTGCCTATATAAGAGCAATTACAAGAGCCACAAGTAAGTTTGTGAATTCTGCTTTTTGTGAGGGGGTCTATTTTATCTTTCATATTTATCAGCTGATAACCCAGTTGGTTTGTGGTTTTAAACGATATTTTCACATTATCCAGATGTTTGCGGACACAAATATTGACCTTTTTATTGAAAACAGGATCAACATGGGGTAAGGAAACAAATTTGAAGTTGTCAGTGGGTTGAGCAGGGAAAAGTTCTGTTGCGGAAATAACCCACAACAGGTTTAATTTTTATTATTTCTAATTTAATATAATTTTTTTCTCTATTATTTACCATAAAAATATTATGCTAAAACTAGATACAATTGCTGGACTATTTATCCTGTAAAACCGGCAACAACAACCCTTTGAACCGGTAAAATTGCAGGTTTCTTATGAGGTAGTGAACCTGTCTCGCCGCTTTGATTGGTCAGCCGCCACACAAAATCCCTAGTTTTGCGACCTGCTCCCCTGGCAGAGTCTAGTCGACGCACATTCTTCAGTACTATTAGAATAAGCGAAGAGTTCGCAGCCTTGCGCCCTCTGAATGCTTTCCAGAGGTAAAACCCCCAAAAACCCCCGTTAGTACGCCCGATTTATAGTAAAATACTACTCTCTGTGTCTCAAGGCCTGACATGGTCCATATTATTGATTACAAATCATGTAGTTAACCCCTAATTGTTGCAAGTCACCTCGGACGAGCAAAATTTTCTCGTACGCGCTTATCTTTTGGCTCTCTCTCACTCTCGACGGGCTCCAACGCGCGTGTATATCATTGTGTTTTCATCTCAGTAGGAAATTCCCTAGCTGCCAGTGTGAATAGTGATAAATGGATAAATAATTGCCTTGTGGATTTATCTGCATGAACCGGATTAAGCAAGTAAGATCGTTACAATTTCTCTAACAGTCGAACAATAAATACTGATTAGTGATTCGCTTGAAATGCACTATAAATTGAAGTGTCTTCTCTAACGCTTATGCAGAGGTTTGTTTTCACACTCCTGAAATTAACATTTGTACATTTGAATATAGAAATTGAGCATACAGGGTGTCCCAAAAAGATACCGACAAACTTTAGGGGGTAGTAAGGGACACCAAAACAAGATTTTTTTTTTTTTTTCATATAAACATATGTCCGCAAATGAGTCATTTGGGCTGTAGAGCAAAAAAACTGTTTGGTACTTTTATTCTTCGCAATAATTAAATCAATGCTTACTTTAATTTTGCTTTATTAACAAATAAATTATGGTTTACAATAATAATTGTTCAAAATGTTGACCATTTACTTCAATGCAAAGATTGCACCATCGGGTCATTGACTGAAAAGTTTAGTCTACGAAACACCTGTTCGTAAGGAGGAAGATCTGTTAGTAAGGATACTGGCGAGTTGTACCCATGTAGAAGCTATTCCCGGAATATTCCAAAGAGTTCGCCAGTCAATGACCCGACGGTCATAAATGCTTGTTTTGATGTCCCTTACTACCCTTTAAAGTTTGTCGGTATCTTTTTGGGACACCCTGTATATAAAGACTTTTCTTGCACAAATTGTTTACAGACTTCCGCAGAAAAGTGCTCAAGTTGTTAACTCTCAATAAATAAAAGAACTTTCAAGGATCAATAAACATTTTGTGATTACAGTGAACTGATTGAACTTGACGAATTATTTATGTTGTGCTCTCGTGCATTTATTTAGTTAATTTGTGTTTTCGTTCATTGAACATTTAACCATAAATGATGTTATTATCATTATCAGATTTCCCTACCCTTTCTAAATCAAGATACTTACCTTAGAAAACTTTGCTTTAGATTAGTATAAAATTTGTAGTTCGACTGTACGTCCAATTAGGAATTTTTAGATAGGATTTGATTGCTGACTATACCGAATTACTTTCATTTATTAATTAAATTTGATAACTATTCTATTTCAGCGTTTTATTTGTATAAATGAGAATCAAGGCAACCTCTAACCCAATACAAGGTTTAAATTATCCAACACCTAGTGGTTAATTTTTACAGTCAGTCAAAGTAAAAACGTTTGCCATCCCTGGTGCGGTTTGACTAAAGCCCAAAAAGGGGCAATAGCTAATTCCGTCACAAGATCTTTCCTAAGTTTGATTTTTTAATTAATAGTGTATTGTATTTCAGATCATAATCATTATTGTAAGCCAATTGTTTCAAAATTGTCGATAGCCTTCAGTCGACACAGGGAGGTTCAGCACAGCAGTGTGTGTATGTAACAGTTGAAGGCCGATATTTTGTGTTGGTGATGATGATTGGAAGTGTTCAGAATCAGATGGTCAGTCTGTGTTAGTTTCATATAGATGGAACATTTGAAGCCCTCAGGTGAAACTTTAATTGTGATGTCAAGGAAGTTAATTTGTCTGTCTTTTTCGGCTTCTATCGTGAATGAGATGTTGGGCCGTATGTTGTTAATTTTGGTAAGTTAGTTGGTTGCACCGAGTTCGTCATTAACATACTTAAACCAGTGTAAGATTTCTTTGTTGTTATCATTGACAATTTTTGTAGATTCCAAATGGTCCATGAAGAAATCTGCAAAGAAAGGTGAAAGACAACTACCCATTGCCACGCCATCAGGTTGCTTGTAGAACTTTTTAAGAGAAAATAAGTCCTGTGAGAGGTTAAGTCACTGACCCCATTTTGTGGAAGAATATATCGCCTACTAAATTGACCGTTTCATATTTGGGAAATGTGGTGAACATCAAATGAGACAAGAAAGGATTTCCGCGGTATGTTGAGAGAATTCATTCTGTTTACAAGAGAGGAGGAGTTGTTAATAACATGTCTAGGATTGAAGTCTGTCTGCATCGTAATTTAATTCAACTGTTTCAAATTATTCTTAAACTTCTTGATTCATGACGGTCAATGAATAAAACTTTTTGCGACTTCTTCACTTTCTCAAATTTTTCACGGACAGGATTTCATTTCAAACGAGAAGTTAAATTTATGTCCGAGGCTTTGAAAAAAAAAAAAAAAATTCTTCGCGAATTTTATCTTCACTGGACTGATGACCGTTTAGGTACTCTACGACTTTCAACTCTAAACTATCTCTTGGACTGATATTTGTTCTTCTTGATTGTTTAAATACTTTTGATCCCACCCTGTACTCGCGTTACTTTGATTCGTTGACCCAAATTCCTCTCTTGCAATTTCCTGAGAAATATAATTATTTGTTCCACCGAACATGTCGCAATTTCCTTGATTATTGGGATCGACGGATGTCGTAAAAATGTGAGGCCGTATCTTTCAAAGGATGCCGATACTCGTGTCGGCGATTAATAATGTTTTTTAGATGAATCTGTAACTTGGTCCCCACAATTCTATAACTTCAGCTTTACTTTTAATGTAATCCAGCCTCAATTTATTGGTTTATCTTCAGGATCAGGAACCCTGCCATGTCACAGGTGTGCTTATTATTTGAGATTGATGGTTGGAGTCAAGACTTGCAATTCTTTAATTATCTATAATTTTAATCTGAACTTAAGAAAACTTTTCAATATTGTAAATAATGTGTACAACTGTCAATTTTAATTATTTTCAATTTATTGCTACTGAATCAGACCTGCTCTTCACTGTATTGGAGATTTAATTAAAATTAGATTATTTGAATCAATTTCAATTCTCCAGTTATTATTTGAGTTATCACTTGAGATCAATTCCAAGTTTTGTTTCACTCGACGTTTTATATTTCAATTTCTGAGATTTTTGAAAACATAAGATATCTGGGAAAAACTTTCTCGTGATAAATCCTTATTAAATTAACCTTTAAAACTACTTCTCATTGAATTCGGAATATAATGCAGGTCCGTCCTTTCATAAAATTACTAATTGCAAAACTATTTTCTGTGGCCTTTCCTGAAACCTTTTGATAGCTGCTTTATAATCAAAATTTCAATTTGAGTTCTATTTAATTGTAACCTAATTTACTTTTATTGTCAGAAAAGTCCCTGTATCTTTAATGCTGCAATTTTCTGGATCGTTACACCATTTATGATAATTTGTCCATGTAGATGTTGAATATATCTATTACGTTCACTTTGGATTTAGAAATAACCATAACAAGCAAATATAAAAATAACGAAAGAAAACATCCAGCCCAAAACCCTAAAACTCCTAAGCACGACGCCGCACCAGCAATAACTATAACAATAAACCTGGTTTCGCTTCGTGCATATAACACCTTTACAGAGTGTGTCATTTGGGAAGAATATTTGGCGACACGTAAATATTTTCTAGTAAAGAGCAAAATGGTAGCAGCCAGAGGTCCGGATAAACAGCACCGAGTGGCTAATAATTCATTCGATTACTGCCAGATGGTTAAGCAGAAACAACAAGACCGTGGATCGATGGCAAAAAGTCTTTGTTGTCTTCGCTATAGTGGCCTGGAGCTTCTGTCTTTGAGATATGATGGCTATTTCAAAATTTAATTTCGAGAATTATTATTAAAGCCGGAGATTAAAGACTTTGTTGTACGAGTAACCTGGGCTGTTACGGTTTTAATCAAAAAATTAATTAATTTTCTGGTTGACACAAAAATGTGTGATTATAAAAAAAGAAAAAATTGGATATTCAAATGCAAAATTTGTATGACCCACAACATTAAACCTATAAATCATATTTTTTTTCCACACTAAAGGGGTTCATATTGCTTATTTAATTCGAAATTTATAGGCAAAAGCCACTTCATTTTGCAATTCAAATGTGTATTAGGAATTCGGGCCCGTTCTCCAACCCAATTGGACCTTATCCGAAAAAAACGAGAAATGGCCACGAGTATATATACGATAAAAATAATATTCTCCACAATCATCCTGTGGGATTCCGTCGGAATCCAAGGGAGTCCAATTTTGAACTTCTTTGTTTTATAGGCCTTGAAAAAAAATAAATACATTTTTTGGGACTGCCCAAATCGTCTTCAAAGATCAACAAAAACCACTGTTGGGAAAATTTATGTTTTATTTTTGTTTGTCGTGGACAATATGTAAATGATTGGCGATTTGGCAATCAGAAGGTTTAAAGTTCATAATATTATCATCCAAAACTGGATCAATAATCGACACATTACAATTACAATTTGATTATAGTCACTTTTCAATGTATTATTCACGTGCAGGATTATAGTTTATAGTGCGATGATAGATTAACGTAATCAATTTTCCAAAATAAACATTGTTTAATTATAGCTAATATTCGCGTGAATGTAATATATAGAAGCCGTCAAAATGTCGAAATTGAAACAGTGTCAGCTTATGTAAATAAATTTCACATTGGTATTTGTTTTTAACCCCTCAATATCTGAATGACTGAATGACAACTAAATATTATCAGCACTTCACACCAAATAAAAGTGGTTTTATAACTATTTTTATATGCTCAGGTAGTCATAAAGTTATAAGGAATTGAATTTCATTTACAAGTTGCACAAACAAAGTAAGCGTTGGAAATCTTACCTAAGCAGTTTTATGGTGAAATTCTTGGTTTATGTCGTGAAATGAGAGACTAATATATTTTTCAAATAGGATTTTCTATTTATTGGATAAAGCGAGCAATAGGTTCTTGTAATTGTGGGCCGCCTGAGTTGGTTTCAAAGTGATTAAAAATGCTATCAAGTAAATGTGAAGACAGAATATGTTCGACTCCAATTAGTAACTACTCTTGTTTTTGGGAATTGAGCTTGTATACTTGCATGTGAAACTATTTTTACCATGAATTTTATTTGAAAATGAAGAGAAAGTTGAGGAAAATTGGAGGATTGAAAATTTTTGGCCCTGGGCGGGATTTCAAGCTGAGCTCTCAGCATTGCCTGTGCTACGCTCTAACCACCATGAGCCTACAGATCTTTTTGATTTTTTGTTTGGTGATGTTAGAGGAGGTTGCGTGGATCTCCGCTCATTGCCAAACTTCTCAATCCTCCAATAGACCCACACATTTATGGCATCGGTCCTAATTCAAATAAGCTCCTTATTCGGCTTCGTCCATGTGTGTTGAAACTTGGCGTATGCGATGCCCGCATAAGCAATGTTGAAAGGAATGAAGTTTTTCCGGTTACAACAGCCGAAAAGTGTGGAAATTGAAAATGAAGAGAAAGTTGAGGAAAATTGGAGGTTAAAATTTTTTGGACCTGGGCGGAATTCGAACCCGCGTCGTCGGCATTGCCGGTGCTACGCTCTAACTAACTAAGCCACCATGACCCTACAGATCCTTTTAATTTTTTGTTTGGCGATGTTAGAGGAAGTTGCGCGGCTCTCTGCGGTTAGAGCGTAGCACCGGCAATGCTGGGGACGCGAGTTCGAATCCCGCACAGGGCCAAACATTTTTAATCTTCCAATTTTCCTTAACTTTTTCTCCACTTTCAATTTCCACGCTTTTCGGTTGTCGTAACAGACAAAACTTCATTCCTTTCAATATTGCTTATGCGGGCATCGCATACACAAAGTTTCAACATACATGGACGAAACCTACATAGAAATAAGGAGCTTATGCGAGTTAGGACCGATGCCATAAATGCATGGGTCTATTGGAGAATTGAGAAGTTTGGCAATGAGCGGAGGACCACGCAACTTCTTCTTACATCACCAAACAAATAATCAAAAAGATCTGTAGGGTCATGGTGGCTTAGTTGGTTAGAGCGTAATGTTGGGATTTGCTTGCAGCATTAACCCAACGCATAGTGTAAGGGCGGCCTTAAGGGAAACGCCTAACGCCACCGTCTTCTCTCTCGATGGTTGTGGGGCAGCGCGGCCCTACCCTCAAGTATCAAGCGTAGACGCAACAAGAATAGACAAGTCATCGCTGGCTCTAGAAGCCAAGAAAACTAATTATTAATCTTGTTTTTTGGCATTCATTCATTTTTTGTTTGTGGCGATTTCTATACCTTAATTATTTAGAAAAGGATTGACTTATGTTTCTTCAGAGCTGGGTCCTTGATATACTAAAATAAACGATGTAAAATTGGTCAAAAGAATTGATAGGGTGATACATTCCAAATTATAAGCTCTTTAAATGTTACAGATGCTAAATACAAAATATCCTGGGATATTTTAAGGCAAAGATATGAAAACAAAAAAGCCATAATACACGCACATATTAAGTCAATATTTAACCTTTTTCCAATAAAAGAAGAAACCCATTCAAATCTTCGTAAATTTCTTGACACTTTCCAAAAACATTTTCGTTCGTTAGAAAAATTAGAAGAAGAAATCTCTCATTGGGACACTCCAATAATATTCTTGCTGACTTCAAAATTAAATTCTACAACCCGCCAGGAATGGGAAATCTATTCAAAACATATAGACAATTCTACAACAGATGATTTCATTAAATTTTTAACCGAAAGGTGTCAGTTATTAGAATCCATAGATATAAAATCTAATATAAAACCAGAAAAGCAACATGACAGATCTGGGCCATCAACGAGGCCACCTAGAAGTTTGACACATGTTGCGGCTTTATCTTATAGCTAATGTCCAATGTGCAAGAATAAACACTTTGTTTATTTATGTAAAAGGTTCATTGATTTACCTACCAATTCCCGTTATGATGAAACTTTATCTTTGTACAAATTGTCTACGGCCTGGACATCCAGCATCCGAATGTAGGTCCATACATGCCTGCCGATTCTCTCAGAAAAGACACCACTCCCTATTACATAACAACAGTCTCCCCTCAATTCTTCCTCTCAAGCACAAAATCGAGGACAAGGTCCTTTTGGCCACTCTGAAAACAACCCGCGTCCTCAAGCCAATTTGCATGCACATGCAAATAACTATGCTTACAATGCTTATACCTCAACCAACCCTAATAAATTAACTAATGAGGTTATTGAGCCTATCCAAAGATGCTTGCAGCGTAGGTATAGTGTGGCGTGACAAGGAAAACGAGCTTACTCATTTTGAACTTAATACTGTTACTTACGGAACAGCTATTGCTTCTTTTTTGTCAACCAGATGCTTTCAGCAAATTTCAATTGAGTGTGCGTCCACTTTTCCTGTAGAAAGTCATATATTGTTCCATGATTTTTATGTGGATGACGTTATTACGGGAGCCCGGACTATTGATGACCTCATTGATATCAGAAAAAATTTAACCTCCATACTTAAAAACTATAAATTTTACTTGAAAAGCTCCTAGAGATTTCATGATAGATAATAGACCTATCTATTTTTACCTGGTATGCGCGCGCAACACGAGGCAATGCATTTTTATTAGCTAACTAGTACAGGTGAGAGGTGTTCGTTTTGCACGCTGGGCATCTACTTGTCCTTGTCAATTGCCCGTGGCCTGACAAGGATCAGAATTATGAGCCGATTAAACGCGATGGAATATTAATAACCTAGTTAAAAATGGTATTACCATTCACGTAAACGCGGTTTTGGTTACTTTTGATCATTCGGTAGTGACGTCATCATTTGGCCCTTTGTGACGTATTGAATCAGCTGTTTTTATCTTTGGTTCAACCATTTTTAACCTACCTCTGGAGCTAGGTTATTATGTTCTGTCCTTGTCTGAAAAAGTAAATAAAGGAGAAATACCCGAAATGGCGGATTTTGACGGGTTTTTCGTTGTTCTGTTGTGTTTTGTATGTTCTATTTTTTTGTGCAACTCCAAAAAATGAACTTCGAACTGATCGAAAAATCAATCTTTGAAGATTTGATCTAGGTTAACACAAAACTAAACACTAAAACTTCACCAAATAATAAACATAATAATAATGTACCTTACTTTAGGTGAAAATTTAACAAAAAACCATCACAAGACAGAACAGAACGGAATAAACAAAAAAATTGGGGTTAACGGAATAACCATAGCATAAACGCGAGCTCTCAGGTTAATCAAAAAGGGTCGACAATCGCTGTTTCAAAGATAACCAAAGGACTGACCAAAGATATAACCGCGGTTAACAATATTCCATCGCGTTTAATCGGCTATGGTTGATAAATAACTTGACGTAGCTTGACAAGTGATCGATTTTCAATTGTTTGTGTTTTTGATTGACAAATACGTTGCATGTCACGCGGTTTTCCTCCTTCCCTTTTTATCCCGTGCAAATAATAAGAAGGGATTGCTATACATAAGTCTAACATGGTTTGGTACGTTTTGCCTCGTCTTGCGCAATAAGCGTTCTGTGTCTTTTTCTATCTAATAAAGTTTTCGTATTATCACCTCTTTGTCTGGTAAAATAGATAGGTCTATTCTCAAGACTCTAAAACTTTAGGGATATCTTGGAATTCTCATACTGATAATTTTATATACATACTAGCTAAACCGGCGAACTTCGTACCGCCTATGAATTATTAAATACCTATTAAATGTTGTGTTAACGTATCTAGTAGATAAATTAAATTCAGTTTTTTTCAATGGTGAATTTTGCCTTGAAAACTAATGTTTACTCTCTGGATCAGAAATCACCTAAAATTGAAATTTTACATCATTTGGCTATTGATTTCAAATAGGGTGACTCGCTTGGATCATAATCGCTCTCGGAGCACTTCCGCAGAGATCTGTGACGTCACCGCCCAAATAGAGAGCGCTCTGGGAGCAGTAAAGCCGAAAATGCTATAAGATAATACTGTTACGTCGGTTGAATGGAACAAACAAAAATAAGTTAAGTTATGTAGTGGTGAGAAGCAAGAAAAGATTTAAAAAATTTGAGGTGGACCACCCTTATCACTTAGGGGTATAAAAAATAGCTTAAAACCTATTCTCAGACCTACCGAATATACATATAAAATTTCATAAAAATCGGTAAAGCCGTTTCGGAGGACGAAGGTAACTAAAACTGTGACATTCGAATTTTATCTATTAGATAAGTCTAAGGTGACTGTTCCACAACATCCAATTATAAAACGATCCATACTTTTTATTGTCTCCCAAATTTTTGACCCCTTAGGGCTCTTAGGTCCTATTATAGTCCAAGCTAAACTATTGCTACAAAAATTATGGTTATTGAAAATTGCTTAGGATGACCCGATACCTAACGACCTGTGTCACGTTCGGATACATTTTACTAAACAATTATCAGAAGCAATTTCATTAAAAATTTCCAGGCAGGTTACAGCAAAAAACCCTAAAACCATCCAAATACACCGGTTTTGTGATGCATGTCTAAAGGCTCATGGAGCCTGCATCTATGTAAGGTGTGAGGATTTCCACGACGAGATAACTATACAAACCTATTGTGTGCAAAATACCGCGTAGCTCCTCTAAAGATTATGCTTCCTATACCCAGACTTGAATTGTGTGGGGCGTTATTATTAACCAAACTAGCAAAAAATATTTGGCAGATTTTAGATTTACAGATAGACAAGATTTTCTATTGGACTGATTCCACAATCGTTTTGAGTTGGCTCGAGCTGGCACCTCGTAGTCCCAAAACGTTTGTGGGAAATAGAATATCAGAAATCCAGTAGTTGTCTAATACTAACAATTAACAATTGGTACCACGTCAAATCCTTGCAGAACCCTGCTATTTAATTTCTTGATGACTTGAGAGATAATCAACTGTGGTAGCATGGACCTGCATTTTTATCAAAAAAAAGTGAAAAATAGCCATCAGATAGTCACATATCCAATTATACTCGTCAATACAATGAAACATTATTGGAGCTTCCTGAATTTAACCCAAGGTCTATAGTTCTTTTTGCACAAACTATTCGAACAGGTTCAGACGGACAGTTGATAAAGTTTCTAAATACTGCACTCAGTAACCTATTGGCTAAGGTTCTCAAGAAATTGCAGACTGCCCAAAACCCAACGGGAAAAGGGTCCATTGAAGCAATCTGAAGTTTTAGATAGCATGCAACGTGTTGTCAAGTTGGTGCAAGGGGAAGTTTTTACTGAAGACATAACTAATTTGAAAAAATCTAATGCTGTGAAACCAAGTAGCCACTTAAGAACTTTAAATCCCTTTATTGATGGCTGTGGCATATTACGTGTAGGGGGACGACTCCAAAATGCCAACCTAAATTTCAACCAAAAACACCCGATATTACTTCCTCATAATCACCGATTGTCCAAATTAATCGTGCTCCATGAGCATACTCGAAATTTCCACTCTGGATTTTAAGCAGCACTTTTATCCGTACGACAACAATTCTGGCCCTTGGGAGGAAAATGTTTAGTTAAAGGATTTCTGAGACGATGCATTCATTGTTTCAAAACCAATCCAAAACCATTGACCACCCAAATGGGTAACTTGCCAAGTGTAAAGAGTAACGCCATCATAAACATTTTGCAATACCGGTGTAGATTATGCTGGTCCATTTCTATTAAAGGATTCCAAAGTTCAAAAACAAGAAAATTTTCAAATGTGTTTTTGTTTGCTTAACAACCAAGGCAGTTCATTTGGAACTCGCTACGGAACTCAGTACAGAATCATTTATTTCCGCGTTAAGGCGATTTACCGCCCGACGCGGTATTTGTCAGAACCTTTACTCAGACAACGGCTCCAACTTTATAGAAGCCAATAATGAACTTGCCTCTATTTATGCACATGTGGAAAGTGGTGAGATTCAGAACTTTCTTGTTCATAGCAGGATACAGTGGCATTTTATACCTCCCAGGTCACCTCATTTCGGAGGAATATGGGAAGCTGCTGTCAAATCGGTCAAACAGGATTTAAAACGAATTCTTAAATCCACGCCGCTCACTTATGAGCAATTCTATACCTTTTTTGTTCAAGTTGAAGGGGTTTTAAATTCTCGTTCTCTAACTCCTCTCACCGACGATCCCCTCGACCTCGAAGTTCTCACGCCAGGCCACTTCCTAACTGGTCGTCCATTGAACTCTATACCCGGATTCGACGCAAACAAGTTCAAACCGTCTCTCCCATTACGCTCATATCCATAAACTAGTGCAGCATTTCTGGGCTAGATGGTCTGCCGAATATCTTCATACATTACACCAACGTCACAAATGGAAGTTCCAAACTAAGCAAGGGGACTTATTGTTCGTCGATTTTAATCTGATACTCGGACGGAATGTGAGCTGGTGGCTCCCTACATTAGAACGCCAATGGGTACCTGACGTAACACCTGTTTTTGCCATATGAAACACCCCCGCGCTCCTCATACCGCAAGTGTCAGTTAAAAATCGACGAACAATACTTGGTAACTTGGTGCTCCTCAAGGAGGGTGGAGCGCCTCTTTTACAATGGCACCTAGGACGCATCGTCGCCGTACATCCGGGTAGTGACAATGCGGTTCGAGTGGTTAATGTAAAAACGACAAACGGTATTGTTAAGCGAAGCATCGTGAAAATTTGCCCGCCTCCAATCGAGCCAAGCAATGATTAGTGCAGTGTGCTTGAATAGCGATTATTGTTTTGTTTTTTCTTTATTCGCTTTACTTATTCCCTAACAATTATTATGCTGAGTTGTTTTCTTGACTTTATGCTATCAGAAAATTTAATTTTGTTCATTTTTATCCTTTTGTTACGTTATCAGTTTGGCATTTAATAGCCAAACCTATGTTTATATAATTTTGTAATCTTAGTTTTTAGGAAACCCCAGCTTCTGAAATCTCTGTATAGTATTAAGTTTATGCATAAAAATCTCATAATTTTTTTGTTTTGTTGTAAGCATCTCGATACTAATTGCATTATTATCCTGGTACTTCCAAGGGCGCCGATAAAAGATCTGTAGGGTCATGATGGCTTGGTTGGTTAGAGCATAGCACTAGCAATGCTGAGGGTGCGGGTTCGAATCCCGCGCAGGGCCAAAAAAATCCTCCAATTTTCCTTAACTTTTTCTTCATTTTCAATTTCCGCGCTTTTCGGTTGTTGTAACCGACAAAACTTGTGCGAAAAAAAATATGAGACACATAGCTGAATACAATATGTGATTCCATCCCAAACTCACAAAAGAAATACTGTAATTCTTGTGTTTATTTACGATCTTACTTAAGTTTATTAAACAGCAACCAGTAGGGAAAATTATTGTTCAGCAAATAACTAAAGTTTTCTTTAGTGGGGTGAGTTTCATGAAGCCGTCTGGATTGTGCTGCGAAATTTTCGCGGACTAAATATAACTTTGGCAATCCAACAAGTCTTAAACAAACTGAAATCGCATTTGACGAGTACAAGTTTTTTTTGGTTAAATTATACAATTCGATTCTAAACTACGTAATAATAACCATGCAGGTAGTAGTGTTTTTCTGCTATATGGAGCGTTTGAACCAATTTTTTCCATGACTTCACAATAAATGCCAAATAAATGCGTTTGAAGGAAAAAAAAAAAAAAAAATCAAAAAGATTCTTATCATTATAAATTAGTGCTTTGAAATCTTATTAGTGTCAGCAAGTTTCAAACGATTCTTTGTCAATTGTATCGAACTCAATTCCCTAATTAAATTATTGATAAGTTATAACTGTCTTCGGTCTGTTCACTTTGATGCTATTGTGGCCACGAAAGGCCTAATCAAATTTCTATACCACTACAGTTCGATTTCCGCAAAATAGTTTAACGGAACTTCCAAACTTTGAGGTGCTCTTGTACTTCAAAGTGGTGTCAGTGTTGCTATGTATCGCTACCCAGAAGCTAATTAGAAACTTGGAAATTTAGTGTTCGTTTTGTTAATTGGTTCTTCTTAAGTAAGAGAGATACTAAACAGAGAGTTAGATTGATCTAATAGAACTTTGAATAATTATTGTAGGTATGGTAACCAATCTTAGAAAAAAAAAAAAAAAAACAGCAAAGATGAATTGTAGACAAAACTATAAAAAAAAAACATCTAATTCGAAGGGATTTGTATTGGAGCTGGAAACTTTCTCTTTTATTTCATTATTATGTACTTTACTATTGGGATAATTATTGATAAACACGTTGAAAGTCTCAACTGTTTAGGTATTTTATGTTTCTTTTTGTATCTAAATGGGCACTATTTTCCCTAATATTGTGAACTAATATTCCTCCAAAAATTCTCTAACATTTTTCATATGGTCAAAAATAAGAAGCCAAACAAAAGAATAATCCATAACACAGTCAGACATGCTAGCCAGACTTTTCCTTCGAGAAAAATATATCCATTTGTTTTTCTTCGCGAAGGTCAATCTGAATAGCAGTCCACCAGACAAGAACAACTAAGAAGTAAAGTCCATAAACGGGAGGAAAGATAAATAGTAGAATTTTAGTGTGAAAGAGTATTTACAGCCGAAAACCCCGGCTTTAATAAATGGCTTTATGCAAGGCACGCACCGCATGCTGACGTCAATCTTGGGAGAAAATGGAATGAAAAGGGAGAGAACGGAGAAGGTTGATCGGAATATAGTTGATGCCAAGTTAAATTTACGGTCGTATTGCGGCTAACTTTGGTACAGTAGTAAAGTTAGTCCGAACCTGGAAAAGGCTCGAAATGATTGGAATTGCCCGATGGCTATGAATCAATCGTTTCAGAAACTTTCAAGGAAAATGTCTAATTATTTAAATTAAAGGATTCCCGAGATAAATTATTTAGATTAGTTGAAATTTATTTGTGCGAAAGCCACATACATCTCTAGAATCGGCTTCCTAAATCTAGCATCTTATAAAATAGTTATTCAGTAAATTAAAAGTCCAAGACGACAATTTAACAATGGAGAATATAATAGGAAGGGGAATGAAGGCAAAGTAACAAAACATGATATTGAAAAATTCTGGGCTAATCTATCCAAAAGCTAGCTTAACACGTTCAGCGCCAAGTCAATTTTATTTAATTGTCGTTCCAGACTACCCGTAACACTCGGGAGACACCGGTGTCCGCCCTGGCCCTAGAACCAATAGCGGATATTTGAATAACTTCCCAGGCCATAGCGGACATTATAGCGAACACAAAATAATCGACAGAAACCCGGTAAAGAAGTGTATATAATAGTGTGTCCGCCACGGCCCCTAGAGTACAGGTAATTTTAAATTATTTTTCACAGGACACAGCGGACACAAATTCTAATATCTTAACAAAGGATTTTTTCATAACCCAAAATATATACGCCATTATGTAAGGCCAGATAAGGAAGAAAAAAAGCAAATGAAATTATTAATTATTATTGCAAACCACTGCGAAATAGATGAAAACCATCAATAACCACAACTGAAATCCGAAAAGCAATACTTATATCAGCCTTAATCCTAAGCCATTGGACCCGACAAATTACCCGCTGAAGCGGATTTTAGCAAAATATATAACGAAAGCCATTATCCCCAAAAATGGCTAAAATCTACACTCAAATATAGGCTGCTCAAAACAGGGATTATTTTTAACATGCTTAATGTTACTGTTTTCCTTTTTCCCATATATTATTTTATAAATTAAATTATTGACTTGAATGCTGACAGTCTGGTGAAAGAACTTGAAAGAAGATTTCTGTCGGAAATAACAATAGCAATTATTAACCTAGAGGGCACGCTTTTCGTTTAAATTTGAAGTACCAGTTTGATACCAATACTTTCCGTTGGTTTTTTTTTTTGAATGTAAGCTCTACTTGTCCAGCTTTCTTCCAAATTTTGCCGTTTGCCCTGAAAGGTCGACTCTGGCCTGGGGGGCAGCCATCTTCCTCAACGGTGAATACCGTTCTCGTGAGGAAAAATACCTTATCGGCCATCAGGCACTGTTTTAACGAAATAAAGTTGCGTAAGGCAATAATCCATTGAATACCGGAAAAAATTAAATTGAAGGTTGTGATTACCGTTTTATTTGAGTTTGAATTTCGAATCCCCTCGTGGTAATTCCTTTTTAATTATTATGAGTAATAATTGCTCATGGAATGCCTCTATTACTTAGGGTTTTCCGAAGAGCCGTTTTTCCGAAAAGCCGTTTTTCTCAAAGTCCACATCTCTGGGCATAGAGCTCTTGAAGTGATTCCTAGAGGAATCAAGTCCCTCACGTGTCGATACGTGTACTCCCTCATTTGAGGGAGAAAACTGAACGTCTAGCATTGATTGATGATGATGATTAATGATTCCAGGCTAGAATCTGCAAATTCCCTTGTCAAGTGACCGAAAATGGATGGCTGGATGGCTACCGTTATCCCCCTTTTGTTGTAATGGAGGATTGTATAAAGTTTGAATAATAAATTTTGATACCCTTTTAATGAAATCTATTCTACAATAAAATAACCAAATGAATTGATTTTTTTTCTGATATGACTCACATACACGTATTATTTAAAATTTCACATTCTTGATACCGAGGTAATGGTGGAATAATTAATTTTCGACTTCTCGAATTTATTATAGATTCACCTCTACTTAACTTTTAATATTGCCATATTTTAGGAATGTAAATTTTATTATTCATAATCAATAATCTGAACTGAAGTGAAGGTTGGACAACATGTTCTAACTTTTTTGAGTAAGTACCTACATCGTAGAAAATTGATCAATTTTTAACTTGGGTATAACATATATTTGAGGATTTCTATTATATCTCCTGACCATTTAACCCAACTACTGATTTCATACAGGTGCAATTTGATTTTACTGAATTTATTCTTTAAGCAAGAGCTGACCATATTTATCAATACAATTTTCATTTATTTATCATTCATTTTTTTCAATTAGTTTTCTGGAAACTTAAATATTTTATATTTTCATTCCATGATAATGATATGGCCAGCGGCTGTTAATGAACTTATGAGGCAAATATATTGAGGTATATTGTAATATTATTTTTTCTTTTAGAATTTGGTACATTTGTCGAATTTGATTGAAAGTTAACTTCTAGTGTATTTATTAATTTTTTTTAAAGCGTTCCACCAACAATTGATATTTATCTTTAAAAATTATTTAATTATTCATCTTTAACCTCACTGTGAAAATATATACTAATTTGATTTGAAAATTGCTTGAGGGTTTTATTGGTTTTACCTATGTCAAGATTTGGTTGAGTTATATGCCTTGTTTATTTTCTTTTCAGAATTATCGATTATCGTTTGCTAATTTTTTTTCTAGGTGTGTTTCTGAATTTTCAATATTTAATGTAATATAATAACAATTTTTTTTTTTTAATTCAGTGACGCCCTTGCCATTCTGTACTTATTAATCTCTTGACCCACCCCTAATAATTATTCGCTGAGCCAACTGAGCATATTATGGGCCTCTTGTTAATTCATTTGCAAAGGGGGTTACAGGATTCCACTAGACATTTCAATTATTTTATTAATATTAACACGAAGCGTATTTTATTCACTTTGCGACGAATTATAAATAAAATGCCCCATTGAATGATCTGTAGTTTCAGAGTTGAGACTTGAATCATTAGAAAAGCCCTTCATTTATGTGAATTCACAACAGAAGTGACCTCGGACTAACATTATCCTTAAAAATGGCTAAAATCTACACTCAAATATGAGCTGCTCAGAACAAGGATTATTTGTAACATGTTTAATATTACTGTTTTTCTTTTTCCTATATATTATTTTATAAATTAAATTATTGACTTGAATACTGACAGTCTGGTGAAAGAACTTGAAAGAAGATTTGTGACGAAACTAATAATAGCAATTATTAACCTAGAGGAACGCTTTTCGTTTAAATTTAAATTACCAGTTTGATACCAACACTTTCCGTTGGCTTTTTTTTGAAGGTAAGCTCTATTTGTCAAGCTTTCTTCCAAATTTTGCCATTTGCCTGAAAGGTCAACTCTGGCCTGGAGGGCAGCCATCCTCCTCAACTGTGATTACCGTTCTCGAGAAGAAAAATACCTTATCGGCCATCAGGCACTGTTTTTACGAAATAAAGTTGCCTAAGGTAATAATCCATTGAATACCGGAAAAATTTAAATCGAAAGTCTTGTGATTACAGTTTTATTTGAGTTTGCATTTCGAACCCCCTCGTGGTAATTCCTTTTTAATTATTTTATAAGTAATGGTTGTTCATGGAATGCCTCTATCACTTAAGGTTTTCCGCAGAGCCGTTTTTCCGAGGAGCTGTTTTTCCGAAGAGCTGTTTTTCCGAGGAGCTGTTTTTCCGAGGAGGTATTTTTCCGAGGTGTAATTTTTTCTCAAGGAATCCATTTTCAACAAGCTCACATCTCTGGGCATAGAGCTCTTGAAGTGATTTCCTAGAGGAATCAATTCCCTCACGTGTCGATACGTGTACCCCCACATTTGACGTAGAAAAGCGAACTTCTAGCCTTGATTCCAGGCTAGAATCTGCAACTTCCATTTGCAACTTTCCTCGTCAAGTGACCGAAAATGGATGGCTGGATGGCTACCGTTATCCCCCTTTTGTTGGAATGGAGGCTTGTTTAAAGTTTCATCAATAAATTTCACAACTTTTTTTTATGAAATCTATTCTACAATCAAATAACAAAATAAATTCATTTTTTTTTTCTGACTCACTGACACGTATTATTTAAAATTTCACATTCTTGACACCGAGGTAATGGTGGAATAATTAATTTTTGACTTATCAAATTTATTATAGATTTATCTTTACTTAACTTTTAATATTGCCATATTTTAGGAATGTAAATTTTATTATTCATAAGCAATAATCTGAACTGAAGTCAAAGTTGGACAACATGTTCTAACTTTAAAATTTTTGAGTAAGTACCTACATCGTAGAAAATTGATCAATTTTCAACTTGGGTATAACTTATACGGCTAGCCCACCAGGTTTTTCCCAAATTATAACTTCAGAACGCATCATCGTATGTTCCACTGTATAATTTTTTATCATTTTATTTAACATAGCCTCAACAACTATGGGGCATTATTAATTGGATAACGGTCCAATCAAGGACCGATTGAGAAGTATTTTCTCTCTGCCGGACCACCCGTGGACGCGTTTCGCTGTATTTCAACAGCTCATCAGCACGTTTGGGTCCGGCAGAGAGAAAACATAACCCATTTTTGGTTTCATCCACGAACTAGGCTTGAGACAAGTAAGATGAAAACAGAGTCTCCATCTATATTCTGGTCGGCACACCAAATACTGCAACCAGCAGAGAGAAAACACTTCTCAATCGGTCCCTATTTAGACCGTTACCCAATTGAAAACAATGTTTTCGGTTTCTAACCGACTTTATTTCTGGTTGGTACCAGATAAGCTATTCTTGCAATTGTGGCGAATGCCTTTGTGAGTTTATCTGTACCAATTTAATACTGTTTTGTAACAGTTCTTGGTTGCAGTATTTGGTGTGCCGATCAGAAAAAAGATGGAGACTTTGTCTTCATCTTACTTGTTTCAAATATGGCATTGCCGATTTTGTGAGTAGTTAATTCTCTAACGAAAAATGCGATAATATACCATGACTTACATTTAAGATTCTAAAATTGATTTCACTTGAACGAGATTGAAGCAAAAGTGGTGGAATTGGAGGACAATGGTAGAAGCGGCACAAAAAGTTACCCAGATTCTCAAAATTTCAATTATATTGGATGCCGCGTTTCGAGGTTAAAACCTGGGAAAAACGTCGTGGGACACCCTGTATATTTGAGAATTTCTATTATATCTCCTGACTATTGAACCCAACTTTTGAATTCATACAGGTGCAATTTGATTTCACTGAATTTATTTTTTAAGCAAGAGCTGACCATATTTATCATTACAATTTCCATTTTTTTTTTTTTTTTAAATTAGTTTTCTGGAAACTTAAATCTTTTATATTTCAATTTCATGAGAATGATATGGCTAGCGACTGTTAATGAACTTATGTGGCAAGTATATTGAGGTACAGGGGTTTCTCCATATATTGACACCTCCACTACAAGGGTTATGTGAAGAGGTATCAAAAAATTCTAAATACAAAAGTTGAGAAAAAACTGACCATCTGTCAAAGTTTGACATTTCTGAAAAAACAAAAAAATTTTTGACATCGAATTCACAAATTTCAAGTAAAACCCCAAAACTTTTCTATTTAAAATTTTTTGATATCTCTTCACATAAACCCTGTAGGTGGGGGGTTAATATATGGGAAAGGACCCTGTAACTGTATTTTTTTTTTGGAATTTGGTGAATTTGTCGAATTAGATTGAAAGTTAAATTCTAGTGTATTTATTGATTTTATTTAAAGCATTCTACCAACAATTGATATTTATTTTTTTAAAAATCATTTAATTCTTGATCTTCAACCTCACTGTGAAAATATATATCTGCTATTTTGATCTGAAAATTTCTTGAGGGTTTTATTGGTTTTACCTATGTCAAGATTTGGTTGAGCTATATGCCGTATTTATTTTCTTTTCAGAATTATCGATTATCGTTTGTAAGTTTTTTTTCTAGATGTGTTTCTGAATTTTCACACTTCAATATTTAATGTAATTTAATTATTTTTTTGTTTTTTAATTCAGTGACGCTCTTGCCATTCTGTACTTATTAATCTCTCCCACCCCTAATAACTATTCGCTGAGCCAACTGAGCATATTATGGGCCTCTTGTTAATTCATCAGCCAACGGGGTTACAGCAGGATTCCACTAGACTTTTTAATTATTTTATTAATATTAACATGAAGAGCATTTTATTCACATTGCTACGAATTATAAATAAAATGCCTCATTAAATAATCTGTAGTTCCGGAGTTGAGACTTGGGTCATTAGAAAAGCCATTTGTTTAAATGAATTCGCCTGTTTTTTTCCAAATTCACGACAGAAATGACCCCGGACTAACGAAAAGTGTTGATGAAGTTCTGGTACATTCACAATAATTTTGGCGACATGCAGTCCATGTAACGTGGATTTACTTTTTTCAAAATGACTTTGACACAGATGTTGCACGCAAATACTATAGTTTAAACCCAATCTTGACAAAAAAGAATCAATTATTAAACCCTTCAAAAATCTCTAATTTATCATTGTGTTATAGCTTCAAAAGTTTCACAGCTGCGAAGCTTCAAACCTTTTCCATGTGTAGTTTGTTTTTTCGATTTTTTCAAATGAAAATTTGGAGTAAAAAAATGGGCTATGTGAATCGATTATGCTCCCTTTACTGTGGTCTCCAGAAAAATTAAAAATACCCATAGTTTGTGCAAAACATCCTCCTTCGGTACCGAGTATCAATGTAGTGACGTGTATTTTCAAATGCAAGCGCATGGCAGTACATCATTTTGTTCACAATATATTGGGACATGATACACGTATGATAATTTTTGTTAGAATTTGAGATGTTAGCTTTTTCAAGACTAGTTGGAGCTATCGATACTTTATGAAATAATAAATCACAACCCTCTAAAGTAGCGGAATAAGATTTCAAAGACAAAAACGCGCAATGATAAACAAGAAAAATTTATTTTTATCCATTATTAAATACTTCAGGAAGAATAAAATCGTGACCCATCCCTTATATTATACAGAAGTTTATTGAAAGGTGGTGCAGCTTCTGGTAGGTATCATTTTCAATAAATTTCAATGTATTTAACTTTCCCCCTTCGCTAAATTTTCTCTGACAGACCAGCTAATTAATTTTAAGCGGTCCCAATAATCAATTTCAACGGTCCAATAATCAGTTTCAAATGGAAACTGTAATTAGCAAAGCGCATTAAAGTTAATATTTTCCTTCAATAATTACTTCTTTGATGGTGATATTTTAATTAATTATAATGAAACGACTCACTGGTCTGCGTTTTAACGAGAAGGCGGAAAAACAATTTAATTTTTAAAATTTAAGTATCAATTAGGATCGAGTCCATCATCTTAAAACTTGCACAAACCGCTATAAAAACGACGCATTTCATTAGAATGATAAAGTGAAATTTATTTCCTGGCTCGTTTTCAGTCTTTAAAAAGACTATGAAATTTTCTACGATAAGTACTCCCATCAAATCTCCAGTTTTATAACTTTTGCATAGATACTACGGAGTTTCATGATATATTTTATGCAGCGGAAGATCGAGTAGAATTTTCTACGCATCCGCACCCGTGCATAAATACTTCAAGTTCGTATATTTTATCTAATGAAATATCCGAATAGGTAATCAATAAAAAATCTTCAACCAATAGAGAAATGCTGCAGTTTGGCTTTTATTGGCTTTCTAAATTATTTGGGCGACTTATTTTACGATCTTATTTATCGGGGTAATAAATATTTATGTCCAAAAGAAAATAATTAAGGATGGGGAAATAAACCCAGGAATAAACCTAAATAATGGTAAAACTCTTAGTGATAAGCCAAGATTAAGATGCTTTATTTTTTTTTTATAAAGAGATATAATTTCGTTTGTTCATTATTGGTTTTTGAAGAAATAAATTAGGATGAAAGAAAAATTACAATAATTATTATAAACTATATAACTATATTTAGATTGTTGAGAACTAGACAGCTCAAAATTTCAGGTTAATTAAACCGAATTGAATATTCCTACCTTCATAAATAGAAGCTAACAAGCTTCATCTATACAGACGCGCATTTGAAATTACATTTTATCTCTGTCGGATAAAATGCAAATTTTAACAAAAGAAACTGCTTGTTGTCTGCCTTACCTTTAGCTTAAGAACATAGACTTTGAACATAATGATTATACATCGTAGAAGCTTGACGGTGAATGTAAGCTTTAGTTTGTTGTTGGTATAAACTGTTTACAAGTTGCTACGCGTTTCGGAAATTTTATTTGTTGTTGGGAATAATGGTACGAGTTGCCATGAGCTACCTACTTGATGGAGTTATTTAAAATTTATATGGAAAAATTGGCATAGTTAATATTTAATAGATTTGTACGTGATGGCTTATTGTAAGCCGCATAAAGTTAATTATATATAGAGCATTGAAGCATTACCTAAATGTATAATTCACTAAAGTCAAAGTCAAGATGTTTTTGTATTGTTTGGTTACGAAGCTAATTTGCTTAAGCTTTCCCTCTTGTGTTGCATACTTGAAATATTGCGTAAAATTACAGTGCTGAGAGCTTAAGTAACAGTAATTGGACAACAACATGCCAGTATCATTAATAAATTTCATCTATGGCATCGTTGAAAGCTTCTTATCGCATAGTTCCGGCTCATTAAAATTTATGAAACGATGTTATTAAAATTCACAAGAAATAATTTAAAATTCCATTATGCCATACAGGATAAGAGGTCTCTTATTTTTGATGAAAATGACAAGCTCGATTGGAAGTAGGGGTATACTATCGCCTTTGCTGCGGTGCCTAGTGCTGGATGGCCTGCTCCGCACTCTGAACGAGGAAGGTATGTACACTCAAAAAATACAGTGTTCTGTGGACATCAGCAGGTTTAAAATTTTTAATAATTTCTTGAGATTGTTGATTTTCTTCGAGATTATCTTGTTGAACGGTCTTCTCTTCGTCGGTATTCTGATTGATCTTCTTATTCAAGGTTTAGGGTGTCAAAGCATTAATCGATCTTTGGGGACATAACAATCTCGTTTTGGTCTGGGTTTTTACTGAGGTTTCAGATGGTAAGTCAATTCTTATCCTCCGCCAATTTCAAGTTTATGTTTGCGTTGTATTGGTCTTGTGAGAGTTCCATTTGACGTTTTAACTATTACAACTCTGATCACTCGATCTTGTCTTGGGAAAACTTCTATAATTTTTTCCATAGGCCACATTGTTTTCTTCGTATTTTCGGCTTGAATTAGGACAACTTCTCCAACTTTAATTTTTGTGTATTTCCCCTTTTTAGACTGCACCAATGTAGCTAGATATTTATTTCTAAATCGTTTCTTTAATGCATCTCTCATATTTTGAAGGTAATTTAAACGTTTCTTTAAACTAATTCTTTCAATTTGATCTAGATCTGGTATCTCACTGCTGACTAAACTTTTCAAAAATGAGTCTGGTGTTATTGGTGTCAAATCTCCAGTGGTATGATTTTCATTGTAAGTGTAAGAGGCCAAGCATTTACCACAGATTCACAATTATATAAAACTGTATATTGCATCTTCCGTGCTTTTATTATTTTGAAATCCAAACTGATTTTTATTTATTATATTATTAAAATTTAGAAAAGTTCACATAAGCGAGACATCTTTTTCCCAAATTTCTTCTAAGCAACTCCTTAATCGTAGGTACTACTCTCTCCCACCATCCGACCCACCATGCGGCTATGGGTGGAACGAAATTCTATTTTATTCTTGACACTGACTGGAGAGAATTTTTGTATTTCATTCCACGGTATAACGGACCAGCAAGATCAATTCCGGTAATTTCGAACACTCCAACATCATTCACTCCACCTCTGCTGTTCTTAGGTAATGCGGAGAAAGGAGATTGTATAGCATTAACTTTCTGTTTCTTGCACGGTACACATAGTCCAATGACATTTCTGATCATTTCTTTTTTCCTTTCATAATCCAAAACGTTTCTCTTAACTTACACCACAGAGTCTAGATTCCAGCATGATAAAACAATCTATGTTTTTCTTCAATTTACCTTCTTCTAACGTTTTCATGATTATATGGTAGCAAAATTAGAGACTTACTTAAAACCTTCCAAATCATCTCTATTAATAATGCTAGTTTTTCCTCTCAACACACCATTATTATCTCTAAACATTTCGAGACCTTGGAAGTCCTTATCTCTTCTACCAAAACTTTCATCTTGTGTAATTTTTATCAAGCAATTCTCTGCTTTTTCAATTTCTTCGCTTAACAGCTCTTTGGTAAACTTAATATTTTCTCGAGATACTTTTTCACATGAAATCTTTACATCCAAGCAACCATACGAACAATTTTAATATATTTAGAAAAATAAAGCAAGTTCTCAGAGGTAGCGTTTTTATTTACAATCAGATCGGATACTACCGCTGTAGGCTACTTCTTCATTATAAGAAATTGATGTTATCGGCCAATATTCTATATCGGGACCTTCCGACCAACGATTTTCAATCAACTGTTTGGTACTACAACCTGTTGATGGAAGATCTGCTGCATTAGAAATACCTGCCACATGATTCCACTTGCTCAAATCAGTATACTTCCGAATTTCCTCAACTCTATTGTTTACGATAGTGTTCCAATTTGACCTTGTCTTAATCCAAGTAAGAGCAACCTAAGAGTCACTTCAAAAATAACCGTCAAAGTTTTGTAAACAGTGTATTTTTGAACTGATCTATAAAGTCTACAAGCTATCAAGGCTGACAATAACTTAAGACGTGGTAGAGTAATTTTTCATATGGGCGTGATTCTTGACTTTGAAAGTAATAAATTGACGTAAATCTCTCCATTTATTTCAACTCTAGGAATATACAAGCTGCATAAGCTGTTTTACTAGCATCACAGAAAATATGTAAGGAAATCATCGCAATCTTTTAAAGGAGAACCTAGTCTTACAAAAGGTTCTTGGAATCGGACAATGTTGAAGAAGGCGTATTTCTTCAAGCAAACTCTGAATTTATCCAAAATATCTGATGGCAACGGATCATCCAACTTGATCCTTGTTTTCCAGGTTTCTTGGAGGAGAATCTTTGGTGAGAGTGTTACTGGACTAGTGAAACCTATTGGATCAAATACACGTTGCGCAGCAGACAAAATGCCTCTTTTTGTAAATGGAATCCTTGGTGTTTGTTCTATAAATGAGGTATCGTAACAGAGTACATCCTGTTCAAAATTCCATACTTATCCGAGAACTGATACTGAACTTCTTTTGCAAGGTATCTCACTTTGGTCTTCTTTAAAGAACCTTTCGGCATTATTTATTCATCCTTTCAAATCAAATCCACCTCAAGACAAACATGTTCTAGACTCATTTGATTTAAAGTGACAAGACTTACACGAGGAAATAACAATCAATGAAGAGACAATTACTTCAAATACAGCGCGTTCCGTCCGGCACATTGGTCCTTCGAAGAAAATAGAAGATAAAGGTTGAAAATAAGCCCTACAACTGATCAGGATCTTCTGAAGCCTGCGTCGGTACCCAAGTACCTTTCAGTCATTTCTTATTTTCATACATTCCAATTTTACACATACACTCACGCCCCTCTGGGTTAACGCTTAGACTCTGGTTGCAGCACCCCTTCCTTTCTGTCACAAGTGCCTCGTCTGGTTTCAGCATCCCTTCCTTGCTGTTACAATTGCCTCGTCTGGTTGCAGCACCCCTTCCTTGCTCTCATAAGTGCTTTATCTGGTTGCAGCATCCTGATTTATTAGAATTCTCTCAAGCCTGCGCGGTGCTCAAGTATACCTTTGGTAGGAGTGATCCTTTTCAGTCGTTTCCTAGTATTCCTACATTCCTATTAAAAAGGAAACATACACATAAACTCGCACCCATCGTGGTTAACGTTTAGACACCGGTCTGAACACTCATTCAATCATATATTCCGTACTTGCTACCACAACTATCAGGTCCAAGTCCGTCTCCTACCAAAAGTACTAAAGCGCCGGTCCAAAAACTACCAGACCCAGGTCATTCCTACTACAGTACCAAGTGTAGCCCTTCTGCCTTCACAATGGCGACACCCATGGCAGCGTTGAATAATCTGGCATTATAGGTGGAAAATGCGGGAAAGCATATTGTGCAAGCTCGTTCAAATGCGAAAAAAAACGCTCAATCAAGAAAAACGGATAGATACATATCCGATCGACGAAAATCATTAGAAGAGATATTGGAGAATATTAAAATATTAGACGAAAAGACGTTGACTAGCCTGAGCAACCATATTATGCCCATGAAAACTTTGATAAAGTTAAGGCAAAATGGGATCAAATCGTGGATGATGAAACTGCTGAGAGGTGGAAGATATTAAACAATCAACTGAAGAAGTTGAAATCCCTAGATGGATGCATTATGAAGGCAGCCAATTAGAGCTAGATGGTTTTTGTGATGCGTCTGAAAAAGCGTACGTATAGCAGTACAAAAAAAACATAGTCGATGGTGGGAGCATCATAACATTAGTCCAAGCAAAATCCAAAGTGAAGATGAAGACTACACTTCCCAGATTAGAGCTCTGCGCAGCAGTGTTAGTATCAAAATTACTTAAAAACACCCTCAGAGCTTCAGACATTAAGAAAACTTAGTTATATGCATAGACTGATTGGGTGATAACGTTGGGATGGATTCGAGATAATGCGACTAAATAGAAAACATTTGTAGCGAACAGGGTTGCCGAAATACACAGAAATTATACCACAAGAGTGCTGGAATCATGTGAGAACAAGTGACAAACCCGCAGATATAATATCTAGGGGTATAGATCCAGAGAAGATTATCAATCACGATTTATGACGAAATGAACCAAGATGGTCCATATACCCACAACAAAAGCTTGCTTAGATTTAAAGCAAGAAGTTAAAATGTGTCAATAAAGGTAGAAAATGACCTACGGACCCGATTTTCCAACATTACAAAATTGGTGCGGGTACTATCATAACTATCGAAGAATCCGTAATAGGAAGGATTCGTCAGCCTTATTTGTAGAAGAAATATCTGACACCATAACACAAGTTATTAAGAAAGTTCAGGTCGATGAATTTGTCCACGATTACAAAACACTCTACAATGAGAAAACAGTCGACAGAAATAGTAAACTACGCAGTTTCAATCCGTGTTTGGATAATTACGAATTAAAAAGAGTGGGCGGAAGACTGGAGAGTACCCTATTCCCATCCATACCATAGCCGATTATCAAAATTGATTATACTAGATGATGCACACCAAAAGATCTTACACAGTGGAAACCAAGCAACATTTGCATAAATCAGATGAAAGTATTGGATAATCAACGGTCGACGAGCAGTGAAAAGTATTATCACCACATGTGTGACGTGTTTCGTTACAAAGCAAAAGCCGCTGAACAGCAAATGGGGCCACTACCACCAGCCAGAGTGACACAAGCAGCAACGTTTGCTAGCACTGGAATAGATTACGTAGGGCCTATCCAAATACGAGCCATTAAAGGCAGTGGACATAAATCCTACAATGGCTTTGGTGCGGTTTTTTTGTGTATGGTTACAAAAGCCATCCATATAGAAGTAGTCAGTGATATGACCACAGACGCATTTGTAGCTGCATTTCAAAGGTTTGTTGCACGTACTCCAACGTATACATTGGTAATGGAACCAGTTTTATTCGGAGCATCCAGGCAGTTTGAAGCAGAAACTCGAAACGTAGTACAAGGCGCAACCCTTTTAATGTGGACAGTCTAGTAACTGGCATTAAAAATGCAGGGTTCCCGCTAGGTACTCATAATATTAGCAATTATTGAATTATTACACTAGAGGGCACGATCTTCATTTAAATTTGACGTTCCGGTTAGTATCAACCTTTTCCGTTGACTATTCGTAGAGGAAGCGCTGTCTGCTCACCATATCCATTTCAATTCTCTTTCTTTTTGAATTGTGTCGAGCTGCAAAGTCGATCGGCTGAAAATCGCCATCTTCTCGAGACAACCGTGCTGTGTAAAAATAAAGTGCCTTATCGGCCTTCAGGCATTATCTTATCTTAACGAAATAAAATCTTGTGATTACCATTTTATTTAAGTTTGAATTTCAACTCCCCTCGTGGTAAGTTTTATAATTTTTTTTTTAATAATAGCTTTTTAAGGAATGCCTTATTACTTAGGGCCTTTCGAAGAGCCGTTTCTCCCAACAAATCCATTCCTAAAAGGCCACATTTTCGATTAGAACACCATTTCCGTGGAGTGTGGCATAGAGTTTTTGAAGGGATTCCTACAAGAATCAAGACCCTCACGAGTCGATACGTGTGCCGCACATTTGATGACAACCGAGAACTTCTAGTCCCTTATCTACCTTGATTCTGGGCTAGAATCTGCAACAACAAGTGCATTTTACCGTGCCCTACCTTATGTTAGAATGGAGGCTTGCATAAAGTTTCATTAATAACTTTCAATACCTTTTCTTTAAAGTTTTATAGTCAATTAGTAAAATTAAGATATTTTCTCTACATTTAAAATCTCTTATTCTTGACACCGACGCGATGATGGAAAATTAGCTTTCGAGTCAAGTTTGGACAACACGTTCTAAATTTGAAATTCTTGAGTAAAAGCCTACTGTCGCAAATTGATCAATTTTTAAACCGAGGTCCTAAGAACTATATTGGAGGATTCCCCTTATTTCTCCAGACGATTGAACTGTTATAAAACCCAACTATTGAAGCCTTATTTATTTCCTTTTCAGAATTACCAATTACCATTTGCTTATTATTCTCTAAGTGTGTCTCTGAATTTTTACACTTCCATATTTTATGCAATTTTATTATTATTATTATTATTATTTTTAATTCAGTGGCACCCTTATTAAATTATCAACCCACCCCTAATTATTATTCACTGAGCAAACCGAGCATATTATGGGCCTCTTGTTAATTTATTACCAAAAGGGGTTACAACCTGGGAATCAAATGGCACTTTATTCCTTCCGCGGCGCCACCTTTGGAGGTTTGTGGGAGGCTGGAGTGAAATCCATGAAGCACCATTTGAAACGTATCGTAGGAGAAGCTACACTTACATATGAAGAGCTATCGACATTACCATGCCATATGGACATGTTTGAACTCCGGGCCATTATGACCGCTATCGGACGAATTGGATGATCATGTGGTACTAACGCCTGGTCATTTCCTTATAGGAAGAGAACTAGTATCACTGTCAGGCCCAGTGACAACAGACATGACTACCGAGTTATCACAGCGATGGAGGTTGATACAGAAGATAAAGAAAAATTTCTAGAAGATATAGTGCAGCAACGATACAAATGGACAGTCCAGGAAAACAACCTGAAAAGGGGAACTTTGGTTATCATAAAAGACAACATTATAATTCGAAGCCAGTGGCCATAAGCGCGGATCATTGAAGTGCACCCTGGTCAAGATGGTGCGGTAGCCACAACTGAGAAGGCAGATAGAGCATTATTAAGACGTCCCATTCATGTATTAATTCCACTACCAGTAGGGAGTGAAACTGAACGAGCAACTAGGACACTCGCGTCCAGCCAAGTAACTAGTCACATCTTGACTATAACTACGATACGGCCAACAGCAACTCGTATAAGCAGAACGTACGTCAGAAGAGTACGAATAAGCATCGTTTATGCAATAATGATGTTAATTCTCGTGAGTGTCGCCCAACAAGTACAAGGAAGGTTTACGCTGAAATATCCACCACCAGGGTTTTACATTGAGCATCTTGGATCTATCAGAATAAATAGAGCAAAATTCAGAATTGAAATTGATTACGAGAAATCAAAAATCGTAAACAATGCAGCCGAAGCTATCAACATCAACAACCAGTTTGACGACCTTTGCAACAAAACAACTATGTTATCAAATGAAACACATTGCACATCACTAAAAAACCATCTCCATGAAGAATTGAAACACACACGATGGATCATTAACAAGTTTGAAAAAAAAAAAAATGAAGCACAAAAAAAAAGAGGATTATTGGGCAAATTCCTTACGTGAGTGTTTGGAGTCAACGAAGAAATTTACCAGAACATTGATTCTCTTCAGAGTAATCAACAAAAACTAATAAAAACCTCTGACCACCAAACCAAAATTATGCTTTCCACAATTTCAATTTTAAACGCAACTGAAACAAAAATTGCCACACAACTTAAGCATTTTCAACGACGCATGGATCAAGGAGTCCAGGCAGTAAATTACATGCAGAACTGGTACAGCTGTATAGACACTAACAAGCTCAGCATTCATGTCTTGAGCTCATATTAAATAGCCGTTAACTACATCAAACAACTCAGCTACTTTTATACAGAGCTATGCGACATTCAGTTCAATAAAGGTACACTCACTGACTCTATAATACCAAATTATCTAAATTGTGTATATGGACATTTAGTGTACTGAAAATCGGGAAAAAATTCGCTTCCTTCTTGAATTTTTTTTTTTTTTTTGAGGTATAACTACATGAGACCTTTACAGATCGATGGAATAGGTCCATGGCCACCTGAAATGGCCAATTACAACATTTTTTCGTAGGTCCAACAAATTTTACATATTAGTATCACCAGTATACATCAGAAAAATTATAGAACGCACAAATTGAAAACTACCGAGTACCTACTCTTAGTATTCTTCCAACCTCATTGTTGACAACTAAACTAGCACAGAATGAAGCTTTGTTACGATAAATTTATCATTTTCGTATATATATTATTAAGTTGTATTTTTGCCATTTCAGAATCAGCAAAATAATAATTCATAACTTAAGTAATTTAAAAGTATCCACAAAATTTAATTAATTCAATATAATATCAGTACTGCCATCTATCGATAATGAGCATAGAAATGCAAATATCTGTTATTAAAAGAAGGTACCGCCATCTAGTACCTGATAAATTTATTTTTTAAAATATGATTTTTATTAATTTTCATTCGCATTTTCATTTAAAGAAATTATATTTATCTCACTTTTAGCAAATAGATATATTTCTGTCTTTCTTTAACTTCTGATTCTGAAATAATTATTTTTGGCTTAATGACCTAATTAACTAGTGTTTTTCTGTTTTCAACATAACCTTAATTTAAATTATTGTAATTTGTAAACAATCAAAATAATTCTAGTGTGTTTTTATCTATTCCCTTTTAATCAACGTGGTTTTTCATTGATGAAGTGAGCACGGTCTTTTGTGTGTGTTGAGTGTTGTCTTCTGATTGGTCGATGGTTACTACGCAGTTAAGTATAAAAAAACACAAGATTGGTTTCCTACAGGGTTTTGGTTCTTAAACGGTCTCTTTCCTGGCAGAACCACTGAACAGGCGAGTTGATTTCCTTTTTTTTGTAATTTTTTTCTTCAGATTTCTAGATTTTCCCTTAATATTTTTCATTTTATTTTACCATCAGTGTATACTATCATATCACTGTTGAAATTTTACCTGATAAATCTTATCTTATCTACCTTTGAAATATAAATTTATATTTCATTTTTTTTATCTAATTGTGTGCCTCCATTTTGTGATTATTGGTGGTCCACCGTTTTTCTGAGGTGAGTCAATTTAAAGGTTGGCTTATAAGTAGGGCCTCTGCCTGGATTCAGTAAAATGTTGATAGGCATGGACACAAATTTGGTTTGCACCGACTCTACTACAAATAGTCCAATAATCCCACACTAACGATTGATCTGTTGAAAAGGAGTGTCTGCACAACGATCGATAAACTAATTTCAATTTAATTCTTGTTTGCAAGATACTCGCTTTCTGACAGAATTCAGGGATTTAATATTCCAAATCTTGGTGAACCTGATACTGCCTTTTTCTTTTCTGGGTCCCTACTCGACTGTTTGGAGTCTGGATCAGTTGGAGTGACGTCACACCAGCAATCTATCCTCTTTCTTAGATACAGGAAACAACACGAAGAGCTCCAGTTCACGAAAGTGAAGCCCCAACATCCATTGAAGAGCTCCGGATTGGAAAGGTACATATTTTGTCAGATTCACCAGAACAACCATACTGTTAACTGTCAAATTTTAAAGAAAAGCAACATCGTTACTTACATTGTAAAAAAAATACTAAATAAAATTATTATTTTTTGGAATTTGAGTGGTTTCATTTGCACAAAAAAGGGCTACACGTTATCTTCATTTTTGAATTCCACGACCCTATAGGTTCTCTTGTCTTAGAGCCAAATTATGAACTGACTAATGAACGTCTGGTTGTTACCTAGCAGGCACTTTCTATGCTCTACACCATTTCCAAATCCAAGCGGCAGTAAATGACATTTAATAAGCTAAATTGTAAACAAACACCAGCCTTCCTATTGGTTAAAACGCCCTACCTGGACCAGTGCCCACGGAGGACATTTGATAGGTTGTAATGAAAATGACCAGTTTGACTGCCGCTTGGATTTGGAAATGGTTGTAGATATTAGAAAGTACCTGCTAGGTTACAACCAGAAACTTACCAGTTGGTCCATAATTTGGCCCTTAAAGTACAAATTACTGAATTTATTTGTAATAAATTTGCGCCCAACGTGGGGCCAACCTTATTGTTGACAACTAAACTAGCACAGAATGAAACTTGCATCAAAATATTTGGACATTTCTGAATTATCGATTTAAGTGAATTCACGGTCGTACGAGTTACAGCAGTACCAGTAAAGAAAAGTAATGGAACATATTGGAGTTTTGACGTTATGAGTTACAATATAGCCATAGACTATGATACGCAGCTATATTCACCCGTAAAATGATGGCTGTGGAAACCTATCGAAAATCATCAGAAAAAAAATAAAAACTTGATTTGAAGCAAGTTTTTTCATATTTTCAATTCATAAGGGCCATAAATGTCCTCAAACCGTACTGATTTTCAAAAAAAAATAGACACAATGTTGATAGAGAGGGCATGAATCACCTGTCAAAAAAACTGACGCGTGATGGTAATTAGACTGCCTTTATTGAGCCAGAGCCTGCACTTGGAAATGCTTCAAACTGCAAAGATGCAAAAAGCCTCCTCAAACTAAACAGGAGCCTACTAAGAGGCGTCCTTGACGGGGCACTGGGTGGTCAGATACCACTTACACAAAATCGGACTCAGTAATGAGACGGAATGCAGGTTCTGCAGTGAAGTAGATGAAACCACCAAGCATATACTCTGCGAATGTGCATTTGCTTGTTAGTTTATAATTTTTAAAGCTAAGCTAAACATAAACAATGGATAATAATCAATGGTTGATAATAGTGAGTGTAGAGTTTATGCTCAAATCTGTTGCAAATGCAAATTAGAGCCTTCGCAGTACAAACAAACAAAGGATTAATATTAACGCAGCAAATTCTTTCCGCTTATCGCATTTGCGGCGAAATCCGAACAATTCTCATACGTGCAGCATAAACTAATCCCGGAAATTCACGAGTTTTCCTCGCACAAAAGTTTCAAATGTTGAAGCAAATAATAAACAAATGTGTGTATTATTGTCAGACGTATTGAATTGCTTTTATACGCAGAGAAAGTTAAATTCAAATATACAATACTCAAACTATATTAAATTGACAATTTTCTTCATTAGATTCTCATTTCCGTTCATTGCGAAATCCGTCTTGGAAAATAGATTTTCTAAACTGACACACTAATATAATTTAAGATGAGGCAAACTCCAGTCTTAGATTTAATAGCTCTTTCTTCACAAAAACTATTAAGCAATTACAAAGTGAGCATTAGTCAAGGCAGCCACTTGCAAATGTGCAATTCTCTTAAGTGCCAAAGTCAAATTCCATTTCATATGAGAGGTTTGCTTTTGCATTATTAGACCTGCGAGTCAATTTACTCGAGGCGGCTGGTTTTGTGTAACTTGCTTCAGAGCTTTACTTAATGTCAAAATAATAGAGTTCAAAACTTTGATAAGTAAAGTAGGTAGATGGTAGTTAACAATGTAATTAGTTGATTATGTAACGATAGTGCGAACAATAACAAGTTTTTTATTGGGACTTTGTCTTTGTAGCATTCGCGCCAAGTACTCTATTATTGAAGTTAGATGGTAAACTGCGAGCGATCGTATTTGATTACAACTGAAAAATAAAATTGTGGGGGCGGGTCTATTTTGAATTGACAGAAACAACTGATTTATATGGTTTTCCGTTAATAATTAAACTTTATTAATAAGAAAGAAACAGATTTTCATTTCCTATGACAATGGTACAAATTTTCTAAACCCTAATCCAACACCTTTCTAAACAAAAATAAACAATTCTAAATTGATGTAATCGTACAGCCACCTTTACACTGTCTCTGAGCTACTAAATCAAATGATGCAAAAATCAAAAAGCATTGTACTTTAGTAACACTTTCATATAGCCCTACTACGTTAGGTACAATATTTTTAAATTCTAAACACCTTTTACACCTCAAAACAATAATCCATAATTTAGTTTAATTATTATAACTTCCTTTTCTATAAGCGTATAAAATCTCTGAAATCGCTTACTGCCAAATTTTGTACAATACTTATACTCAAAATCGAGTATCTAGCCAGAGTAAATATAGGGTTATCCATTTTGTGCTTGAGAAAGTACACGCGTGACATTTGATAGCGGTTAAGGACACATGTTAACGGAACAAAACAGTTAATTCGATTATCCAAACTCTCAGTAAAACTCATTTCAATTAACAGTTTTTTGAATTAAATTTCTCTATCTATACTAAGCACAAAAATATTCAAAGTCAATTCACTCAAGTAAATAATATTTATGCAATAAAGTTTCATAGTCAATCCACTTCATAGTCATTTCAATCATTTGATAAAGTCAAAATAAAACTTGTCACTAAAGTACCTACTTACATTTAAATTATCGCACTTGATTATTCTAATTATTATTTACTTAAAATAGCTAGAGCACGCACATAAAAACTGGAAGGTTTACTTCTTTCTTAATTCGAGTTATTTATTGTAATTTTTACATATCCGAGGTCCGACTTTTTATACTTGAGATAATTCGCCACTTCTGAATACTACTAATTATTGAGTATAATTCTCGATAATTGATTGATGATTTTTCTCTACTTGAAGAGTCGCCCCTTTTACACTATTATTTACCCAACACAATCGATAATATGGGCGGACGTTTGACCATCTGTAATTCAGTTCTATTGGTCGACCTAGATATTATTCCAAAAACTTTAACTTGCTCATCGGATGATGACGAAATCTGTGTGGAAATTCTATGATTTTTTGGGGTCAATGAAATGGGAAAGAATGTAGAGGACACTTAATTCAAGGAAAAGCCGACTCGTGCCGGCAATAAATTATACGATCTTTTGAAATTTCTGTCATTTTGGAACCTAATTTAAGTAGGAACCTAACCTTGAATTGAATCTTTTCCGGGTCTTGATTTATGAGTTCAACTAACTTGATGACACACGCCTGATGACTGGCTATTAGAAATTGAACATATTTTAAATATTTTAAATAATTTGGGGTCAACGCTAATTTGTCTCATCATTTTCCAGTTTTATTGATAATGTTTTGAAATATTGGAGTTTCAATTTTTGATTATATGATTGCATTTAATTTTTACTGTTAAGACATTGTAAATTACGGGTTTATTTTTCCCGTGTCACTACATCTCCAACGAAATAATTATGTATGCATGATGGCCTTATAGTTGCCAAGACTGAAAACACTTGATCATGGAGCGACTTCCTTCATTTATAGTTAGACTATGACCTGCAAATTTGATTTCGGCTTTTCCGGCTACAATTCACTGTTTTCTTTTGAAAATCTCCCTCCAAAGCTTCTATGCACACTAGAAGCACGCACGTATTGGACCCATAACCTATCAATTTATGAAAGTTAGTAGAAAAACTAAAATGTTTGAAAAACAGAGGTCTTTCTCTGTAGTAACTTTTGTCAGCGAATGTTCAGAGTGTAATAAAAATATTCCGTTCGTTCGGACGAAGAATCTCACTTGCAAATTTTGCCTAGGAAAGAATAAAATTAGAATTAATGGAGAATGGTCATAAACATAAAATGTTTTCAGACGCAAACTGAAATTTTCCTTCGGTTTCTATCGATCCTAATGTTGCAAACAGATTTTAAAAAGGTCACGCAGCTCGTTGAAATGTGCTTCCTAGCTGTTATTGACAATATGGAATTGATGGAACTTTATCAACTAGCCACGGAGGATTGGCTGCTGGAGCGATTCTATACTCGCAATGAGTTCACGATTGCTGAAAGCAATTCCGTTTTGAAGTGAAGGACGCACTTGTTATTTACTTTATAAGTGAAAATTAACAAGTTCTTATTACAATATTATCTGAGGAGTTAAATTTTACAAACAGTAAAAACTGTCCAAAACGCTTAATGCCATGCTAGGCTTTGTACTTAGTTTTTCTTAGTTCAATAATAACCAACGGTAAGTTCTGACGCATATAACGACGAAATTATATCTGCAACTTAAATAGAGCCATTTTTCTTTTTTATTACACAAAATTACCATAAATTCTTCTCATAATGACTCTGAAATTAAAATACTGTATCTGGTAATCCTACTTTCTATCTTGGTGTGAGATTACAAACGCGGATTGTTTGTTGTTGTATATTTCAAGTTTATCTGCAAAAACATAAATAAACCTTAACCATGAACCCATGCTTAACTGTCACAGTGGAAATCCCTTAAGATTTGTGCAATGTTCCTTAAACGACCATTTTCAAAAAGATCATTTTGAAATATTGCCACTACGTGACTTTCGAACGTTATATTTTTTAGTAAAATTTCAGTAGGTATGGAATAGAAATTGCTTTAGATTTATGGTTTTTTCGTATTTGAGCCAAATTTATTAAAATTGCATGCTAACAAATTGTATAGCTTAAAATGATACATCTAGGTACAAATTGGAATAAGGATTCACGTATATAGTTATGTACTTGTGCAATGTAAAGCAGGAAAAATTCCGGCTGCCAATAAATGAAAATTGAATTTTAAATTTCAGGCAAGTCAAGTTTAATATTGCAAAGTTCCTCAATGCTAGAAGACAATAACGAATTCCTAAAGCGTTATTTTCCAGGAAAATAAAAAAATAAGTAGAATTTAATTTCTTCTTCTTTTCGTGTCAAATTGTTTTCAATAGTTCTACATCTTGAGGGACTTCAAAGGTTTTCATAACCCAAAATGAAACATGGTCAAAGACATTTTCAAATAGACGACTTTGTCTCCCAGTTGCAGGTTTTTGGTCCAACTGGTTTTCATTTCCGAGTTCCACTTCAAGTAAATAAAGTCCTTTTTGAGCCTTGGAAATTAGAAAATTGAGATAACTGCATTTCAACTAAATTGTTTATTTTATTTCCGGAAAGACTTGAATATTCTTTAGATCAAACATGCTTTTAAGTTGATGAAAATATTTTAATATTTTTTGAAGCTTGAACGCCGTTTTTCAAAATAATGCTGCTAACAGTAATTAAAAATAAATTTTCATGTAGCTCATCTGAAAGTAATATATCTATATAAAAGCAGGTTTAGAATTATTATTTTTGAAATGTGAACCGACCAGATTTTTGGTAAAGACGAATGTCAGAGTACCAACACGAAATTAGTTCTGAATCTAAACAACTTGCATTATCCCGAATCGAAATTGTCCAGCTCTTATTTTTTTTACAGTGTAAATTTCACGTTTCAAAATAAAAATCTGGAACTTTCGAGTAAAAAAATATAAATTAAGTTTGAAAAAACCTATTAGCAAATTAAACAAGTTTTAGAAGTGGAACGTACGTGAGGCTTATTCTCCAAAGTTGCAAAAAATACCCACTGGAAGTCAAAAATAATATGAAATCAAAATAATAGACCTGAGTGCAAGTTGGTGCATTGTGCTTTTGAGAAAGTTTCATGTTTAACTTTTATAAAATTGTTTGAAACGATATAAAATATTAATAATCATAATATTGTAAGAACCAATAACTGGAAATTTATCTAGAAACACTTTTTTTTTCTACACATTTAGATAAAGTTAAATTCTTTATGTAAGAATTTGATATTCTAATTAATGAGTCTATTGTCCCCATGTAACACTGAAGCCTAAGAAAGCTTCTTATTATACAACGAATATAATTCCAAATTGGTATTTCAGGTTCAGGTACCTTAAATACATAGATATTTGTTTTTATACTATATAATAAGAGTTCCTATTACATAACCTCTTACCGAGTCGGAGTATATCTACAACATCTCCGTAGTCAAATAATGACAAAATTATCACAAAGGTATCACAAAGGTAATATTTAATTTTTGAGGGTAAACAATTTTTCAAGTAATATATATTTTTTAAGCGGTAGTAGGCCGTTTTTAGTTTGTGAATGATGTGTGACTCAAATCTTGTTGCTTCGTCGATTTTTTGCTTCAGATTTACAGGGGTTGGTTTCGTTATTTAATGTAACTGACATATTTTTCTGCAGGCGCTCCCTTACTTGCCCATTGTGGTCTAATAAAATTGACTGGGATTTTGTTGCATTTATTTAAAGGTTGTGGTTATTTGCATATTGTAAATATTCTAGTCAAATCCAAATTTATTTTAGAGTTACAATCTACCAGATCTTCATCTCTATAGTTAATTGGTATATAAAAATGGGAGTCATCTGCATATTGTTGTAGTGAACTATAAACAAAGCAACTATGCATGTCCGCCACATAAATGGAAAATAAAAGGGGTGAGAGAATTGATCCTTGTGGGACACATTTAGTTACTGGTTCGCATTCTGACCTTTTTACCCCAGATTCAGTGGCAATCGACACACAGGAAACCCTATTACGTAAAAAAATTGACTGAGAAAAATTGTAGTAGTGAAGCTTTGCCACCATCATTTTATGATCTAAAGTGTCAAATTCTTTACTGAAATCCATGTCGATAATTTTACTTCCTCGTTGTGTCTGATATCGTTGAGGACTGTTACCAAACATACCGATGTACTAAAGTGTCTTCTGAAGCCTGACTGACAATTGGGAATGATGTTAAACTTTTCTGAGAAGCTGCTAATTTGGTCAAAAATAAATTTTTCAATGACTTTTGACATGGTGGGTAATATACTGATGGGTCTAAGATCGTTAAGACTAAGTGGCTCTGCAGGCCTGATGACACTTTTTTCTAGATATCTGGAAATACACCCTCTAACAGGCATGTATTCATGATGTTTGTCAGGGGGCCTATTATGTATGTAAGACATATTTCCAATTCCTTTTTAGACAGTTGCGAGATTCCGAACTCCCTAAGCATTGCTAAAATGGATACGCTTTAACAACTCAAACTATATGTCAGCCAATAATATTAGATCTTTCACGACCAGTTGAAGTGGAACCATTTAATAGAGAAGAAATAGAACAAATTGATTTAAATACTTTTGTGGCATCAAATAAGGATACTGATAATTCTGACTATACTCAAATTTGTACAGATCACCTTAACTCAAAAGAGAGAGCTAAAATAATTAAATTATGTAGAAAATATTCGGACATATTTAACCAAGAAAACATGCCATAGACATTCACAAGCGAAATGAAACACTCTATAAAAATGACAGAGTAACAGCCTGTATATACAAAAACATATAGGTACCCATTCATTCATAAGCAAGAGGTTGAATCGCAAATAAGGACCAGAATATTATACGCCCAAGCAATTCTCCTTGGTCTGCACCTATTTGGTTAGTCCCAAAAAAGGCAGACGCTTCTGGGAAGCAGAAATGGAGAGTAGTTATTGACTTCAGAGGCGTCAATGCGCCAGATAGATACCTCTTTCCTAATATCACGGAACTCTTAGATAAATTAGGGGAGTGTCAATATTTCACAACCTTAGATTTGGCTAGTGGGTTTCATCAAATATAAATTAGTGAAAAGGACATTGAAAAAACGGTATCTAGTACAGTGGCCAATGGCCATTTCGAATTTTTGAGAATGCCATTCGGGCTCACCAATGCACCAGCCAGCTTTCAAATGATCATGGATGGCCTCCTACGAGGAATCGAAAACGAAAAGTGCCTAGTTTACCTTGATGGCATTATAGTCTTCTCGTCGTCATTGCAAGAACACCTAGAGCGATTAGAAACCCTATTCCAAAGATTGAGAGAAACGAATTTCAAGATCCAATTAGATGGGAGCAAGTTTCTAAGGCACGAAGTAGCCTACTTAGGACACATTGTAACCCCTGAAGGAGTACGTCCTAACCCAGATAAAGTCAACGCAATCAAAAAATATCCCATACTAAAAATAACGAAGCAAATAAAGGGATTTCTTGGAATATCGACGCTTTATAAACAATTTCGCAAAATTAACAAAACCACTAACCAAATGTTTGAAAAAAGGAGCCAAGATTGAACATAACCAAGAGTTTATTGATTGCTTTCAAAAATATAGAAAACTATTGACAAATGAACCGATATTACAGTACCCGGACTTTTCTAACATCATAACAGACCATAAAAACCCTTACAATGGCTGTTTAACCATAAAGATCCCACTTCAAAATTAGTACGATGGCGAATAAAATTACAAGAATTCGACTACCAATTAACATATAAAAAATGAAAACATAACACAAATGCTGACGCGCTAAGTCGCATTCAGTTGAACAAAAGACGCCGCCAACATCTCAAGTTTAGTCTCGTACATCGAAGAATTTAATAAGCAACTTGAGCAAGAAGACACCTCATCTACGAACAACGAGAATATAATTCCCATTGAAGATAACTCAGACCTAATTTCAACAATGGCACAACCGGACCTTGACTCACTCAGCAGACGAAGACGACAACGAAACCGTACATATAAATAATGAACAAGATCCTATAGTAGGAGTCCCTATTAGAGAATCAGCAATTAATTATGGGGCTTATAAAAAGATTATCACGAGCGTATTGCAGTCACCCGCAAAAAAAAAACGCTTGATATTATTCGAGAAGAAAAAAAGATTTCAAGTCCAACTATCCGAAAATAATTTTGAGAATGACATCATGCAATTTGTGAAAGAAAATGTAGCACTCGAAAAGTTATATTCCATTTATTTCGAAAATGCAGATACTTTCTGCGAAATAATAAGAAAAATGGCTTTTAATTAAATTTGAAAGATGCCTGATGAAATTAGTTAATGTCGTCAACAAAACGGAAATAGAAGAAGTAATTAAAAATTACCATGAGAGCAAAACAAATCACCGAGGAATCGAAGAAACCGAGCGATGAATTAAGGAAAAATATTATTGGTCCATCTTAAAAGAATCCATTCAATCATTCATCAATGGATGTGAAATTTGCCAACATATCAAATACAAACGCCACCTAATAAATATGGAAATGAACATCACGCCTTCTGCAACAAAACCATTTGACATCTTCCACCTTGATACATATTATTATACTCTCGATAAGGTTAAATTTCTTACCATAATAGACACTTTTTCTAAATATGCCCAAGCTCATGCCCTAACATCTTTATCTGCTACCGAAATATGTGATAATCTCATATCCTTCTTTCCACATCATGGCATTCCATCGAAAATAATCACAGAAAATGTGTCTGAGTTCAAAAATACTGTTCTTACTGAATAACTTCAACTTCACAAAGTAAAAATACATTTTTGTTCTGAACACCCTCAATCGAACGGCGTCATTGAAAGACTTCACTCAACCTTATCTGAGCATATAAGAATTTTTAACAATCAAGGATTCCTAAAGACGCCAATTATCCAAAAAATTAAATGTGCAATCTTAGCATACAATCATACGATCCACTCTGTAACCAAACACAAGCCAAGACATAATCACAGGACACATTAGTCCCAATGATCCATTCAATCTTAAGTTATATCAACTTATAATAACAGATTACGTCAACGAGCATAAAAATAAAACAAAACTTCTGTATTCCAACATAAACGAGCGGGTGGATACAAAAAATAAAATAATTTGCAAAATCAATGAAAATCGTAATAAGCCAACATTATTTAGACCAGAACAAAAGATATATACGTAAAGAAACATATACGCCAAAAATTAGGAGACAAATTTCAATCAGCCACACAAATAGAGACCGTTGACCCTACACGGAAAACCATAACGACGGACACTCTAGGCAAAGTGCATATAGACAATATCAAACGCCCTGTAAGGAACAAATATAGTTTTAATACTTAAGTTCATTTTGATAAATAGTAAGTATATTAATATTGGTACCAATAAGTATGAATATTATAACCTGACGCTTACGCTTACTAATCTTTATTTCAGCTTTCTAACCCATGCATTCGGAAACCAAGAGCAAATCTCCATAAGAAAATTGGACGTTAATCCTAGAATTATCCCAGTGAAACTTGGAAATGCAAAAGTTAGACTACACCTACACATTAATACATTACTATGACCAGGGTTTCCATAAAGGTTTTCTGGAATTCAGGACAAAGGAGTCCAGAAATCCGGACAAAATCCGGACTTCGCCGAAATAGCTATTTATGCAACAAGTGTGTAAAGTAACCTTTTTTCACGAATATGAAATTTCACGCACGAGCCGAAGGGACACACGTATTGCATACAATTTTTTTTCTACTACCAATAAAATATATGTGTACACAAAAAAAATTAGACAAATACTTTACGCACTAGAGCGTAACGTGAAATTTTACGTCTTTTGAATAGTGCGTAAAGTGAGTACTTTACGCACGGTAGTAGAAAAAATAATTTGAAATTTGTATAAAGGATGAATTTTGTTTATTTTTCGCAAAATAGTACATTGTGTATCAAGGGCGGAAAGAAGACGATTTCGACGAGTGTGAAGTTATCGGCCCGAGCGAAGTGAGGGCAGATATCGCACGAGTAGAAATCGCGTTCCGTCTATGGTGCACACAGTACTTTTTGAACAACCTTCTTGGAAACATTTTTGATAAATTTCATTTATATTAAATTCAAAAAAAAAAAATGAAAAGATACTATGGAAATTGACTGAAAATCAATACCCTGTCAAATTCAAATTGACAGCATTCTCGTCTGGCTAGATGGGCGGAAATGTTCTTGTTTACCCGGCTGTGAAATGCGCATGCGTGACAGTCACCGGGCTGCAATTCTCTACTTTTCGCACGCTAAAATAAAAATGACACATTGAATTTTTGTTCTGCAAGCAACTCTGAGAAAACAAAACAAAGTTATAGGTTGTTTTCACGATCTCCAAGTTTTCCGGACATTGTTCTGAATTCCGGCCGGACTTCCCCGGACACCCCAAAACCCCAAACATGTCCGGGTAAATCCGGACGTATGGAAACCCTAACTATGACCTAAATCTCATACTAATCGAAATTAACAAACTACACTTTAAATCCAATAATATCACTAACATGCTTGTTGGACACAAAGAGTATTCTGAAGATATTAGCAATTAAGTAGGTATATCAAATTAATTAAACTAATACAAATTAGAGTAGATAACAAAATTAAAGAAATATTTTCCCAACCACAAAGAACAAAAAGAGGATTGATTAACGGCCTAGGGTCAATTTTTAAATCCGTAACCGGAAACCTCGACTCTGACGATGGCGAGCGTTATGAAAATCTCATAAGAGAATTACAAGGAAATCAAAAGAATTTGCAAGCAAATATTTTGAAACAAAACTCACTTTTTTTAACTGTTATTGAAAAATTCAATACGATAATAGCTATTTATATAACAAGTACATAAAGTAAGGCTTTATTGTACGAAAAATTTTATGGCCGAGCGAGCTTGCGAGCGAGGCTATTAAATAATGAGTCAATAAAGCCTGTTTATGTAAGCGTTATATACATGATTTTATGTACGATTACGACTGGTTTTTGTTAGAAATTAAAAAAATTTAATGAAAAAGTTAAATTTGCGTAGGTATACCTGTTTCACCTTGGCAGGTTGTCAGGACCTGTTTCACCTTGGCAGGTTATCAGGACCTGCTGTGGGATCACGAAACTCGATATTCGTTTAAAGTTTGTCATCTTTGATCGAAAATCGAAAGGAGTTGTTCATGACATTCGACTGATCGATTTATTTCGATCGAAATGCCTCGACTGGTTCGGAGGTCTCGAATTAGGTTAAATTTCATCTATTTTGTCAAAATATGTGAAATTCTCATAAAAGTAAAAATGTTACCAGTTATCAATGCTATTTTGCAAGGACAAAGAAATAGACGTCGCCAGAATCTGGAGCTTCTTCGACAAAGAGAAATTTTAGGGGACAAGCAGGAACCCTTTTCTCTTCCAGAGGCAAGATTTGTAGAGTTATTTCGTATTCAATAGACGAGAACTACAGAACTCATACAGTTGATACGACCACATGTACCAGCGAGAATACTTGCTAGGGCAGTTATTCTAGTAAACATGGTGCTAAGTAGGTACTTTAAGATTTTATGCCACAGGCCGCAGGCTCTTATCAGAGATGCATTGGTGTATAGTATTATTTTGGTACAGCCCAAGTTTATTGTTGAAATGAAACAATTAAAATTATGAAATTTAAATAACTAAACACAAAACAAATGTTCACATAACTAAAAAAGCGACATCGCTTTCAATTCAAAGTGCGTAACGTTAGCAACAATCGAATAAACTCGATTTACCACTCGATCGAGTTTCGTGAACAATCCACTCGAGTCGATCATTGTTTTACTCGATATAATCGAATCGAACCTCGTGATCCCTATGCTGTTTCAACTTGTCAGGTAGTCCAGGTAGGCAATAAAGTAGCACTTTATTTTACTAGTACAATAAAGTGCTACTTTATTGACGCAAAAGTGTTCTATAAATAGCACTTTATTGGTCAATCGGACATAAAACAAATAAATTATAATGAGATACTCCTAGAATCAAAAATCAATCAAATTGCACATATAGTGGAGAAATCTGCTTATAGAGAAAATTCTCTTTATATCAAAGATATAATAATTAATCAAATTATTAATGTCTACGAAATAATAGAATCAATACTACAGGATGTCGAAAACTCTTCAAGTTTTTCTAAGTTAAAAATTATGCAGCCTAGCATAATGAGATCTGAGGATCTCTGTACAGAACTAATTAAATTACAAAAACAACTAAGTAATGAACAAATGCTTTTAGCAGTTAATGTTGAGAACATCCTTATGTATGAAAAATTCATCAAATTAGAATCATTTGTTCTTAAAAATAAAACAACTTAATTGGTCAACATACCTATAATGTACCCTGAATCTTTCGATTATTTCCACCTATATTCAATAGCAATCAAAAGTCAGACTCAGTTTAAGGTAGTCCTTCCACAAAATAAGTATCTTCTAAAAATGGATTGCACTACGCATATTATGGCCAAGAATGCCAGGAAATCCTTCCTGAATTTCATTTTAGGTACACACTTGAAAAACTTAAAATTGGACAATCTTCACCAACTAGCTAACGAGATCACAGAAAACCGTTTGACATTTAGGGAAATCAGAAGACTACCCAGTTTGGGAACCATTTTAATCTATGCTATGATCCTTGCTGGGCGTGCTTGCCTATAAGAAACTAGCACGGAAGTTCAAGAACCGAACAAGGGACAAGCATTTTTAAGAAGAAGCATAAAAAATTCACTTTTCTTGCCACCCCGTTTAGCCGCAAGAAACTTATAGGGAAAAACATTTTTGTATTGATAATACAACATATCCAAAAATTTCAAAAATCGGCTGGTGCCTAGGATTACGTTCTTAGTGCCATGTTTTTTTTTTAAATAAGAAATATAAAAATTAAAATATAATAAAGCTGACGAGTTTATTTGTGCTAATATCAACTACCACTGATTCATTCATTCACTCACTCATTACGAGATCTCCCACTCGAAAACTTTACATCCGATTGACTCGAAATTGGAAGTATATACTCTTTTCTTGACGTAGACCCCCACTAGGAACGGATTTTATGGAACACATTATATACAAAGCAGATTTGTCGCGCAAAAAAAAAATCTTCCAAAAATTCCAATAATCCGATTTCTTCCTAATTAAATAGCGGGTGAAACTGCGGGTAACAACTAGTAACTAATAAAATAAAGACACATTAAATATGAAGTAAAGGTAGAAGCATTATCAGGAGCTAGGGAACGTTCGAAAGCTAGCTTTTGGGCCAAAATTCAAACTCCTTCTAAACGAAGTTGAGGAAAATCATAACACTATTTAAATTTTCAAGGATTGAAACGAGCATAATCAAATGCTTGATACAATAATAGTATATTATGATATAAGTGTATAAGAGGGCCTTTAAAGCACGACGCGCAGCGGAGTGTTTTGTAAGTCGCAAGGGCTTTAAAGGCCTCTTATACACGCATATCATACGCTATTTTATATTACAAATGCATCATAATCTCAAAAATGTTTTAAATGTGTTCATTCATTTTGATGAATAGTAATTTAAACGGCAGGTGAATATCTAGGTAATGAAGGTAGATCAAACGTTTCTATAGCAAACCTTTGAAAAGGTAGGCGCAGAATAAACATCATTTTATGCACGCTGCAGCGTGCGATAATCGTTGATTAAGATGCATGCGTAATATAAACAATTTTATGATAAAATTTTATTATTAAAAATGTCCCTTTTCAATTTTTCAGAGCAGTATTATGTCTATTTGAGCCTATTACGTATTAAAATTTGCAAATTTGTTCAAAACATTTTTTTTTCCAGCCTATCCGACAACAAAGGTTCAATTCAATTATTTTTCATCTAGATTTTCAAAATGAAATGCATTGGAGTTTTTGATAAACCAGTTTCACGTTAATTGTATTTTATTTCATTTTTTTATTATTTCTTTGTTGAACACTTTATAAATTGAAGCATAGTCATCAAAACCTATGAAAATCACATTTTTGTATTCCTATCATATATGTATATAACAAAAGCTGTCGAAAAATGGCCTGGCAAATGAACAATTTCAACGCCGATATAAAGAAGAAATGTCTATCAATAGTGGAGAAAGAAAGCAGCAAAAAAACAGGCGCCACTCAAGATAAGTAACAGAAAAATTGAACAAAGCTTTAGAAGAATTTGTGGAAACTATCTGTTGACATCACACGGCTTATTTGCGAATAAACACGAACCCAGACGCCTTGAGCCCTTTAAGCCCACTAATCTTCTAAAGAGGCTCAACTAGTGTTTACTTTATCAAATTAGTATTAATTTATACATGCCCGAAGTAATTATTTGAGTGAAGTTCTCTATAAAAAGTTGCCTTTGTCTTTGTGTCGTCATTAAAACTAAAAGGACAGCATTAGGCAAATCAATGAAATGTAAAATAGTTGTTTTTTTTTTAAACTCCTCTTTATCACAAATACACATTTGCGGAAAAAAGTAATCCGAACCGTAATTCACTAATACAAAAAAACACGACACACACTTTATTATTCGTTCTAGTAAACCTTCTACTGAAATCATTGTTTTTCATTTGGGCAATTTTGTGATACAAGCTTGGGATTAAAGACCTAAAAACGAAAAAATAAAAATAAATTTCAACGTGAACTCTTTTTGAATGGATATAAATAGTGTGGTTAATTGAACATTTTAATTTTCAGTATTTTTGTTGGAATTGATTGGTTTAATTAATCTAAATGTTAAGCCATCGCAAAGGTCAGAGATTCGTCTACCTATTCTCAATGTAAAACGTTTTTAAAAATAATAAATAGAATCCTGAAATATATCTTGGATTATCCTAAAAACTCGGCACTTTATTATCCGGATAAAGCTTTTTAAAGACCCTCTCATTTTTCTTGAAAACTTATCTCGGGCGGTATCCGGTTTATCCGATGTTCCGTAATATTCTCCGTCCCTTTATTGATCTGATAAATATTTAGTTCCTTGTAAATGGAAATTAACAATTAGCCGAGGTATTTTGAAAACTTTTAAAAATGCTAAACGTTTTATAAGGTACACTATAAATAAAAAGTTTCCCTCAAAACGCCTCCCGCGCTATGTATTTTTGATGCAAACTCAAAACAAAGTTTCTCGCCTGCTGAACTAAACTCTGGTACATTAAAAGTTCTTCATACTCATTTTGAAATTATATGACCCACATAAATTTTATGTTTTGTGTAAGAGTTTCGGATCTGGTCGTGTTATGTGTGGAATAATAAAAGGCAATTTTAAATGATGGTGTGTAAGGATAAAAAAAACCTGTAGTATTTCAAAGGGAAGCAAATATTTATTTGGGATAGCAAGGAAATTTAGCATGTTCTGTACCTTTCGGAAAGTGAAGGGATGTGTACAGGAAGAGTAATTTTGTGTAGGTTTGTAGTGGATTTTATTTGATTTTAGGCGATAATATTTTTTTTCTCCCTTTGTTTCTCAAATGAGAAAAACAACTGCAGTAAGGTTTCCATGAGCACCACATAATATAGTGAATATCTTATTGGCTCCAAATAATAATTTGTTTATCTACGACTATTTAATAATAGACGCATTTTGCTTGTGATAGTAACCACATAATGTAGCTCATTCCACACCCGTGGAATATAGGTACATTTTTATACGGATTCCATAACATGACAGCATTGACAGAGTTCCAAAATAGAATCGAGCTTGTTTGGATTGTTATTACTAGGGCAACTAAAATATTTGATTTTGACAAAATAAGTAGGTATATCGGATATTTGCAGTTATTTTGCAGTTTTCAGTCGAGCTTAAATTATAGTGTTTAACGCGTGTTTCGCATGAATTCCGACAGTGAAAACAAAATTCCATGGACCTCTCCAGAAATTGGTGCAGCCACACAAGTATCATCTCTAGCATTACTTCCAGAGAAATCAAGGAAAAATTACAAAATTTTATACAACATCTTTGTAGACTGGCGACTTAAGAATGGCACCAACTCATTTTCTTCAAATCTGCAAATTATTACCTATAGTTTCTCAATAAAATGAATAGTCGTAGATAAAGCATAGCATTTGACTCGCGTATAATGGCTATATTACACTCGCCTGCGGCTCGTATAATATAGCCTACATTATACGCTCGTTATAGTATATCAAATACCGAGTAGGGAAGTGTTTCATTACTGTCGAGAGATTAATCTCGAGACAGAATGAAAACTTTCCTCCGAGGTTTGTATACTATTTTATTTGCAACCACAACATTAATTAATAATTAGCTATTTAATTTTTCAATAATAAAAAATTAAAACAAACATACCAAAATGTGTCATCTACTGTTTTGACGTTTTTACCTGACATGTTCTCATTGTTGCCAGCAAAGGTAAATAAATTATAGTGAGGGAAATCGGTGAGGGAAGTCGAATAGGGAAATCGGTGAGGGAAATCGAAGAGGGAAGTAGAGTAGGTAATGTGACACTTACAAATTTTTGAAAAGTCGGTAATGTCAAGATTACATATATGGTTACAAATAATAGTATATTACATACCGAGTAGGGAACTGTTTCATTACTGTCGAGAGATTTATATAGTCAATCGAGACGCCAAGCGTCGAGATTGACTATTAATCTCGAGACAGAAATGAAAACTTTCCTCCGAGGTTTGTATACTATTTTATTTGCAAGTCATTAATTATAATTAGTCATTCAATTTTTGTTATAATAAGAAAATAAAACAAACATGCCAAAATATGTCATTCACCTGTATTGACGTTTTTAACTGACATGTTCTCATTGTTACCAGCAAAGGTAAATAAATTAGAGTGAGGGAAATCGGTGAGGGAAGTCGAATAGGGAAATCGGTGAGGAAAATCGAAGAAGGAAGTGACACAGGTAAAGTGTCACTTTCAAATTTTTAAAAGGTCAGTAATGTCGAGATTACATATATGGTTGCAAATAAAATAATATACTATCTTATTTTTAGTGCTTCTAGAATATATATTGTACATGCTATTGTACATACTGTTTTGGCTTTCAACCTGAAAGGTTGAGCCTGGCCTGGGGGCAGCCATCTTCCTAAGTGAAATATCGCTTACCGTTCCCGTGGAAAAAAGTACCTTATCGGCCATCAGACACTGGTTTGACGAAATAAAGTTGCATTAGGAAATGTTCCGTTATCTATCGGAAAATTTAATATCGAAAGTCTTGCAATTACCGTTTTATTCGAGTTTGAATTTCAAACCCCCTCGTGGTAAGTTCTTTTTTTTTTAAGTAATGCTTATTTATGGAATGCCTCTATGACTTAGGGTCTTTCAAGGAGCTCGTTTCTTTTGTTGAGCCCGTTTCCAGCGAGCCGGCACATTTCTAAGGCTCACCATTTTCGTGGAGCATGAAGGGATTTCCTAAAGGAATCAAATCCCTCATGTGTTGACACCTGTGCCTCCACATTTGACGAAAACTGTGAATTTCTAGCTTCTATCTACCTTGATTCAAGGCTAGAATCTGCAACTTTCCTCTTCAAGTGACAGAAAATGGACGGCTACTGTACTCCAATATTTTCGTTGAAATTTAGGCTTGTAATATAGAGTTTCATAAGTAACTTTTACTTTTTTTTATGAAATCTATTTCATGATCAATTACCTACCATGATTAATTAACTTTATTTTTTTATGATATCAGTATTTAAATATTTAAAAAATTTCAATTTTGTATTTTCAACACCGAAGTGAGTGAAGTGACGATTATTAAATAATTATTTCCGATATTCGATTCATCGAATTTATTATTGATTTATCTTTAATCAACTTATAATACTGCCAAGTTTCAAGAATGTATATTCTACTAATCATTAATCTGAACTGAAGTCAAAGTTGGACAATATGTTCTAAAATTAAATTTATTAGGTAGGTACCTGCATCTTCAAAAATTGTATTTCACCTGGGTTCTATAACTTATATTATTATTGAGGACTGTTATATTTCCTGTATTTCATACAGGTTTAATTTGATTTTACTGAATTTAATTTTTAAGCAGAAGCTGACCATATTTATCCGTACAAAATTACAATTATTCATTCATTCTTTTTAAATTAAATTTCCTGGAACTTAAAACTTCCATGTTCTCATTTCTTGTTCAAGTTAATGATATGGCCAGCGACTGTTAATAAACTTATATGGCAACTGCATTGATGGAAATTGTGATATAATTTTTTTGGAGTTTGATGAATCTAATTGAGGGTTAACCTCTATCTATTGATTTTATTTGAAGTATTTTACCAACAATTGATTTTATCTACAAGCGTACGGTAACTAAGGTATATTACACGATTTTGCATGCGGTAAATATCATATTAGTACTATCTACATAGGTACGTACCTTCAATTACCTACCTATCACCTAAATTCTACTTGTACTGTCAAAGGTGACAGACGCAATTTTTTTTATAATTTTTTAAACTTCTTTCAGATATTTTGTTACCGCACGGTTGAAGATAAAATACTGTATATAATACGTATGGTAATTAGGTTATTACCGCCCTTAGAGATTGCAAACCTCGTCTCACCGGCTCGGTTTGCAAATTTTTCTCGCATGCGGTAATAACCTAGTTACCACACTTATTATATAATATACTATTATCTTTTTAGATTTAAATGCTTGATTTTTAACCTCGCTGCGAATCTGATATCACCGTGGAAATATATACTATTTTGATTTGAAAATTGCTTCTTAGAATTACCATTAATCTTTAGCTAATCAATTTTTTTTTTAGATTTTTCTGAATTTTCACACTTCAACATTTAACGTAATAGGCTCGTACAGCATATTTTTTTTATTACATATTCTAAAAGAGCGTATTGAGTTTAGCAATTGTGCAAAATTTCATAATTTTCCGAGCCCTTGTTCATATTTAAATAAATTATCAAAAAGCTCCAAATTTGGAAGTTTTGAAACACGCAGTGTCGTCACTGCATCTCTCACGTTGGTCGTGTGACGGCCTTTAGCCCGTCTTGACTCGAGAGATGACGTCATACCATCTCTAAGCGATTAATTTCTGAGGCATAATGTTTTATTATTCAAAGCCGCATAACTTTTTTAATATTTATCCAATTGCGCTGAATTTTTTTCTGTGTGCTGTATGTGAGTAATACTCCATAAAAATATCAAAAAACTTGGTTAATGAAACCCCACTGAACGAGCCTTTTCCATTATTCGTTTATTTTTACAAATTCAGTGGCGCACTTGCCATCCTGTACTCATTCAACTATTGACCTCGAACCCACCCCTAATAATTATTCGCTGAGCAAACTAAGCATATTATAGGCCTCTAGTTAATTCGTTGACAAAAAGAGTTACAATACTACATACATTATTCTAACTACTAAATAATATATAATATATAATAACCTGCAAAGTTTTCTGGTGAAAGTTAGGGAAGACAGAATAAATCAAAGCCCTTCGTCTCGATAAAATCTAGAGTTCCCTAGGGATAGATTAAAGATTGATGTTCCTTATACCTCCACCTATATTTGTTGGAATCTGGCCATTATTATTAGAAATCGAGGTTGTAACTCATCGTTATTGACGTAATATATCAGGTTTGGTTACATTATACCAAGTATCGAGAAGAATTAGAAAAAATACTTAGGTAAACAGGACATTATTCAATTCTGATAATAATCGGCCTAGAAATTAACCTCAGCTAGAACAAATGTAGAATAAGATACCTTGCTGAAATATGTAAGTATGTAATTATAAACTCTGTTTCTTTTTCAAGAAAGTCTCAAACTTCAGAAAACTCAAATCAAATGAAATATTTTGGAAAAGAAAATAAAAATAAAATCTACTACTACTTTACCTAATACATTTAATTCAATGAATATAGTACACAATGTATTCGCCTGAAAATACTAGAAAACCAAATAAATATTAGTCAATGAAACTAAGTCCAGCTGAGAAAAAAATACGATAAGGGAAATTCTGTATTTTCGATATCATAATATGTAGATTTTATGGGAAAACTTCCTGACAAAGGTATGAATAAAACAAGGTATACCAAAACAACGCGAAATTAAAAACCAATTTGTTTTTGTTTTCAAGTATAAATTTGAAAGTTAAGAAAATATTGCCAGTTTACAGGGTGATTTTCGTAGCCCGTGCATCGTGTATTAGCTTGCAGGTGGATTATATGCTTTTTCTAATAATCCACCTGCAAACTGTAATGTACTATAGATTATTGAAAAGACCTATTTTAATATTGGCAGGTGTTGTTTTGTTGTAAAAGCTGACGTTGCCAATAACTTAGTTTGTCAAGTCAATCTCATTTATTCGCTGATTGTCAAGCTGCGTATCGATTACCCGCGGCAAACTGTCGAACATTGGCTCGCGCGGCAGCCGCGCTCAATGGATACTACTTGCCGCGCGAGCCTACCCGTGCTCGAACACGCCGCGGTGCGAACCAATTTCTGTCGGTTTTTGGAGCGCGGCAAAAGAAATGCTCGCACCAAGTTGAGACGCTTATGTCGTTATACGACTCGTGCACGTGAAACGTCTATGGTTGCTTCGCGAAAACTAAACAAACATTTGGATCGCATGCCGCGAGCGGCAGGCGCGCTTAAACGAAGTTCGTGTCTCAAGTGGCTCGCGCGGCAAAAGAAAGTGTTTTGCTGCGCGGCTGCCTCGCGAAATTGATACGCGGCTTCACAGTTGATTGTATTTCTTATTTTATATAATAAAAGTCTTTGAAAAGTCCTGTGTTCACTTGTGGAATACATACCAACTTCTTGTAGCATCCGCGACAAGTACACTATTATTTAGGTTAGATGGTAAATTTCGAGTGGTTGTATTTTATTGTAATTATTTCCTTGGGCAGCTACTGAAAAATGAAATAGTGGGGGCGGGTCTATTTGCAAGAGAGAGAAACAAACTGATTTTTTGGTTATACGTTGATAATTATACTTTATTATTAAGAAATGAACGGATTTTCCTTTCCTATAACAATGGCACAATTTTTCTAAACCCTAATCCAACACCTTTCAAGACAAAAATAAACAGTCCTAATTTGATGCAATCGTACAACCACCTCTACACTGTCTCTGAGTTTGCTATTCAAATGATGCAATCAAAAAAGCCTTGTAACACTTTCATATAGCTATACTACGTTAGGTACAATATTTTTAAATCCTAAACTCCTTTTTCACCTCAAAATAATAATAATTGATAATTTAGTTTAATTATTATAACTTCCTGTTCTATAAACATATAAAATCCCTGAAATTGCTTACCGCCAATTTTTGTACAATACTTATACTCAAAAATCGTGTACTTAGCCAGAGTAAATACTATCAAAACAATGAAATTTTCATCTTATTTCATTTATTTAGAAACCAAAATATCTGACTAATCATTTTCTAGACGGAACAAAACAGTTAATTCGATTATCCAAATTCTTCAGTAAAATTCATTTCAATTAACAATCATTCGAATTAAATTTCTCTATCTATACTAAGCACAAAAATAATCAAAGTCAATTCACTCAAGTTAATTTTATTTATGCAATAAAGTTTCATAGTCAATTCACTTCATAGTCATTTCAACATCGATAAAGTCAAAATAAACCTTGTCACTAGAGTAATTACATTTTGTCTTTAAAACACTAAACTAATTTAATTCAATTCTTTTGATTACTTAGAGCTCGCACATAACGTTGAACGAATTTCAATGGTCTTTCTTTCACAATTTTCCGTTACTTTTACGAAAATTTCGATTTAACGCGTTTTTCCGAGGCAACAAAATAAAAGAAACCCTTCGCGAATTTCATCCGGACTGACTCATTAGGAACTGTAAACTTAAACTCAAGACTGAACTGAAGTCTCAACTAGACAGATGTGAAGACTGATTCTAAACTTCTAAAACCGCTGTTTTTATACTTTTCGATCCCCCCAAAAATTCCTATGCCCATTCATCAACTTTCCTCTTTTATTTTATTATTTACCCACCAAAATCGACAATATGAGGGGTCGTTTGACTATCTGTAATTCATTCCTATTGGTCGACCTAGATATTATTCCAAAAATTTTAACTTGCCTATCGGATGATGATAAAATCTATGTCGAAATTGTATGATTATTTGAGGGTCAATAAAATGGGAAAGAATGTAGAGGACACTTAATGCAAGGAAAAACCGACTCGTGCCGACGATCTTTTAAAATTTCTGTCATTTTCGACCTAATTTAAGTAGGTAGGTACCTAACCTTGTATTTGATCTTTTCCGGGTTTTGATTTATGAGTTCAACTAACTTGATGATACACGCCTGATGACTGGCTATTAAAAATTTTGAATATTTTAATTAATTTGGGCCAATGCTAGTTTGCTTCATTTTCTATTTATTGATACTGATTTGAAATACTGGAAATTCAATTTTTGATTATTTAATTACATTAAATTTTTACTGTTAAGACATTGTAAATTACGGGTCTATTTTCCCGGGTCATTACATTCTATTATCAACCCCCGATTGATTTTGTTTTTTCTATCTTTCTTCCTCCTGTTTCCCACACTTACTTTCCCCTCTCTCTTCTTCTTTTCCTCTCCATATTTTTTTCTATTATTACTATTTTCTTTTTCTGTTAGTATCCATTTGCTTAGTATAAGTTAGATTCGTACGGAACCAGTAGGAAGTTTTTTTTTGTAATTTTTTTTCTTAGTAGAATATGGTATCTATGAAGTAATTTTTAATTCAATAACTTCAACAGCACCCAACGTGCCTTGTGGGAATTTATAGGCCAATTAACCTTTATTGATTGATATTCATGTAATTATTTTTAATTTTTTTTGTGAAATTATGCATTATTGGTTGATAAACGTCTTATTATTATTATTATTACATAACACCTACAAGACGAAGTGGATACGAGTAAATAAATACCACTAAAGCTTGATATGTCTGATGTTTTTTTCAAATCAATGCTATGCGATATTTTTCCCATTATTTCGATTACCATTAAGTCTTGTGAGTGATAATGGACCAATTTTTACCCCAAAAAAATTTAAATTTTTTCCGGGTAGTAAAGGAAGTATGATGTGAGAGGGTACTCGGACCTACGAGGGTGTGAGAAATAATACAAGACTGGTAATTATGCAGGATCTTACTGCAGACGATAACAGTAAATTCAGACAACTAAGAAGAGAGACTAATAAACTACTGATAGGGAAAAAAGAGAATAAAAAGATCTGGAGTTGCAGGAGCTGGAAGGAACTATACCAGGAAACTTTATAAGGCAATAAGAACAAGAAAGAATGGCTTCAGAACCAGAACCAAGCATTCAAGTAGCTCCTGTGACAATAAGTTCAGCTTCATTGTTGAAAATGGACCAAATCAAAAATATATTGTGATGGTGCGCTTTCGCCAGGGTATACAGAATACATGCCTAAAATTCCAGAAAATACTACCTTGTTCAAAAAAGAAGGCTATCGCGTTTATTCTGCATTTTACAAGAATTAATTACGGATAGATAAAGGCTGGTATTAGTTAGTAGTTTTTAGTTTTAAGATTGGCTGTAATATGTTTTAGATAGTGAATATTGTAAAGTCGTAAAGAGTTAAGTTGTTTGAGTTAATTAGTGAAGTAATTAGTTTCAGAGTGTTTAGTAACGGGAAATGAATTATTGTTAATATAAACGGACCCAATATTAATGTCACGCACCCCAGAGCCGTGACAATATCTACCCACTATAAAAACTTCAAACGTGAGAATTTATATTCGAGACCGAACATTATTTATAGAATCAAGAGGCAAGAAAAAAGATAATGTGCGATGTTGGTTTTACCTTTATCTATGTTATTCGAGCTTGTCATTACTATTGTGGGCAGAAAATATCATTGTTGTCAGCTAAAATTCAAGAATAACTTTCACATCATCCCTGGTCACTTGTGGGTGGAAAAGTAGCTAATAAAAGCCATTGAAAGCAAGTCAGTGCATAATATACCTTTACAGACTCAATAAAGAAACCTAACCCATCATTCAATTATCACCTAAACCAGATGTTATTTCAAAAGCTATCTCTAGAATTAATCGAAATCTGTTATTATAGTAATCTCAAACTCCTAATAATTGGTTCAAAATTCGAGTCAATTTTCTTTTTAAGAAGCTTTTCTTGATGCTCTCATCAGATTAATAAAATTCAATCCCCATTTCGTCGGTATCTAAATTAATTTACATAAATCGATAAGCTCTCAAAATGAACACAGGCTGCCTGGCTGATATTTCTAAAGCCATATTTACAAGCCTAAAAAAACCTGTCGCCAAATAATTGTCACTCCAAAATAATCGATTTATTAAAGGTGTTTTCCCCTCATCCTCCATTATTCCTTTAAGCAAATTCAATCAGATATAAAATACTTTATTAAAGGATCACTTCAGCTACTCTAGCTAACAAAATAACTTTATGCGAAGGCCAATCCAATCAATCTTTTTGTGTTCTGGCAACGTGGCAGGAAAAACCTTTTATTCGACAGAAGAAAAATTCGTTTTTGTTTTCAACAATAATGTAAAAGGAAAAATATGTAATTTTGGCAAAAGTAATTTGTTTCGGCAATGAAAAGTCTCGCAATATAACAATTTCCTTTTTAAGCTTTGAGCTATAAATTATTGAGCTTTCTCATCCCAATAGCATCTTTTTGTTGCCATTTTCGATTCAACGTGTGTCGTCTTGTGACATAAAAATAAATCTTTTCGACATTAAATAAACACGTTTCGCTATATCACGTTTTAGGAAAAGGGCTAGACGATACTCATTTTCTATAGAAAATTGACGTGAGCTTTCTTTTATGTACGTTATATGACTGACATGGGTTTTTTTATGAGATTCAACGGTGAAATTTTTGAAACAGGAACAAATTTTTTTAGAATAAAATTTAACGTAATATACAGGGATTTATTTTGACATCAACGGCAATTCGCTAAAGCAATTATTTCATTTCCCATTAGAATTTTTAATGGAATCGGTACTCTTTTGTATAAATAACATATCATTTTATTTTACTGTTGGAAATTCCAAATACGATAACGTGGAATGAATTTAAATAAATTGCTCAAATATTCTGGAAATATCATAAATCAGAGCATTTTGATTATTTCCATATTTGTCTTGTTCATTATAATATTTGATAAAAGCCACTTGTCTATTTTGTTCATGAAACTTTTCTATAAAAATATTCAGCTTCTCAAAGAAAAAAAAAATTTGCTATCGTGCCAGAAACTCCTATACAGACTTGACGATATCGGTAACGTAAAAGAGACTTTGTCTTGTATAGAAGAAAATGTCTAACTTGTGAGGAAAGTAAATAAAGAGTTTAAAATGCTCCCAAAGTTTCAACTTTGCAGTCTAAACTTTCCTAAACCCAACTCAATAACTTGGACAGCTTTTCATTTGCAAAAAGTCAACATTTGAGTTGAAATGTACCAATGTGGTCCATCTAATTTGTCGAAATGATGCCTTGTTTTTGTTTAGAACAAGTTGGAATTTAATTTATTTAGTTGTGAATTATGTATGTAGATAAATTTCTTTTAAAAAAGTGCAGACTCGCTAATATCGGACATGCTTTATTTAATCTGGTTCCAGAGACCTGAACCTTTTTACAAGAATTTTGGCTTCTATTATTACAATAGTCGGTGTCAGGAAAGGGCGTTTTGAATCAAAAATCACGGGCTTAGGTTTTCAGGTGTGCTGAATCCGAGTTTCAAATTTGCCGCGCGTCATCGTAGTCGCCTTTCTTCGAAATTTGACAATTTATTTAAATTTCATGGTCTTTATCTGGTTAATCGTTTTCAAACTCCATTTATTATTGTTTGGGTGGTCCTTTATGTTTTAAGGTTTACTGCACACATTTAAATGCGTGTATATTACACCTCTGAATATCTATGGTACTAACCTGATGCAGGCCACCCTACACTTTTTCAAACTGCCCGTCATAGCGCATAGTCAAGGTTGTTTGAGAGAGGTAGGTTGCCTGATAACTATTATGACGTCATGGGGGGCTGTAACATTGCAAATGTCTCCTGGTTTTTTTTTCTATGAATAATTTTTACATTTTATAATTTTTTATAATTATTCAGCCATATGGCGGCATTGCCGGCTGAATTGATTATTTTATCGGTGACTTCGAGAAGGCCATAGGCGCTTTTTTTTGTACTAGCTTGATCTACTCGACGTAGTAATTTGTTGCTCTTTAACCTCGTTAATAGTTTTCGAACGTTGTACTTTTCACATAGCCGAGGGTTGACAGGTTGATAAATTGTCCTTCAAAAATATCAAGTGAAATCCGCAGAACGTGAAATCTATTTTTTATTCTGGAAGAGAAAATTGAAGAGTCCCTTTTCTACTCTTGCCGTTGTCGTGAGACCTCGACTGTGGCTTAGGGGGGCAGTCATCTTCCTAAGTGAACTATCGATTAGCGTTCTCGTGGAAAAAGTACCTTATCAGCCTTCAGGCATTATCGTAACGAAATAAAGTTGCGTAGAGCAATGATCCATTGATTACCGAGAAAAGGACCCCGCAGAAACCTCATGAGAACTGGCCCTCAGTGGAATCTCATGAAATTTTGCATATTGATAGTTCTTGACCTATAGATTAAAAGTGTCCAGGGGCACGAAGTTCTAAAAATTCGCTTTTTTGAGTTACAGTCGTTTGAAGTTGCGTCATAATATGTGAAATTGCTCAAACCTTATACAGTCTAGTTTTTTCGGTTACTTCGTAAATTTTAGAACGACGTATGCGTTTCAAATTATTCGATTCCAGAAACGGTTACTTTTAAACCATAGACGTCCTATAAGAGGGGTTTAATAGTTATTTATGTATCAAGGGTACTAAGTAGATAATTATACCCTGAGGGCGACAGTCTTACAAAGCCGAGGGCCTCTGGCCCGAGGGTTCGTAAGTCGCCCGAGGGTATATATATCTATTAGTACCCGTGGTGCATACAAACTTTTATGTCATACCAGTTGGTTGTGAATAATAAATACCTGGGAAAAAAGTGTCACTTCGCAAATTGTCATTAGTGTGCAAACATCATCATTTTTTGACAAAAATAATATGTTTATAAGCGTAAAGTTATATTTTGTTAATAAAGAATAAGTTAATTGAAAACTGTTTTTTGCGTCTTTATGCCCGCGCGGGCCATAATGTGTACTTTATGCCCGCACGGGCATAAAGTAATGAATTATGTAGATGGTATCTAAGGTATAAAAACACAATAATGTATTGGTATGACATAAAAATAATTATGGGTAAATAATGAGGTGAGTACAGGTAGTAAAGGTACATGTTTGATACTAAATTGACGAAGGAACATTATATTCAGTAGAAAATGAAGCATTGTATGCACCATTCGAAAAAAATCAACCCACTCGCTAGGGCTCGTAAGTTAAACTTTCTTCTCATGGGTAAACATTCATTTAACTCACTTATGGCCGTATTCCCAGCAATTGCCTTGAGTAAGGAATAGTTAAGGTACACTTTTATTTTAAGTAGCCCTTAAGACTTGTTGCGTTGCTCAGCGGCTCTCAGGATCAACTCTTAATAAAGAACGGAGTACCGTCTGGCAACGTTGCATTTTTGTCAAAAGAACGTCGAAAATAATCCCTCCTAACCTTATTTATTTCCATTTTGGCATTCCGAGCCCGGCATAAACACAACACAACACAAAACAATTATTATTTTTGTTTTTATTTTTAGTCGATGTAGATATGTGTTAACTCTACAAGCTGAAGCAAGCTAATGCTTCAGATGTCCTCTTCACTACCTATTCTAGATACTGTGCTGGTATCCATTCCTATGAAATCTACAACACTTGATAGGTGTTCCTCTGTTGCATAAAACCGTAAAGCTGTGAGTAGCTGGTTCAACGAATGACTGAATTGTACCTTCAAAAGTAAATTAATAATGAAAGTATGTCCTTGGATGCCCTGGTTTCTTCGTAGTGTTTTTGAATACACAACACATCAGGATGACAGTTTGGCAAAAAATATAACTTCTAACCTTATTAATGTATGCTGTATGTGAACCTATATGTTAAATCCTTGTAAATTAACATCTATACTTCCATCCATTTCCATAAGTGATCCGCAATCTGAGGATTAATGTTTTGTATGTTCCCTTTCCTCGACCAAAACCTGTTAAAAAAAGTTGAGTTATCCATTCCTTCCAAGTAATTAGCTCTTTCATAAGTTCTTTTTTTTGTGGAAATCCGTTTTCGATAATATCGATATCATCGTTCAAAAATTCCATTATTTCGAGACAATAATCCAATTTGACTAAAGATTCAAACAAACATGCCAAACCATGAGGTTAGAAACCTCTACTTAATAAACTTAAGACGCCAAATTTGGCCACTTGAGTTAAGGAGTTCTTAAGGGGCAACTAACGAGCAAAGCAAACGAAAAGCTACCGCTAAGGCTTCCTTACTATTAAGGTATCCTTAAACTATCCTTTACGAGTGCTGGGAAAACGGCCATTATTGGTGTATAAATAATTATTATTTTATAATTATTTTCAACCCCTCTTAAGACGCCTATGGTTTAAAAGTGACCATTTCTGGAATCGTATAATTTAAAATGTATTATATGTATATACTACAATGATACTATGATGTTCAAAAATTCATGAAGTAACAGAAAAAACTAGACTGTATAAGGTTTGAGCAATTCCACATATGACGCAACTTCAAACGACTGTAACTCAAAAAGGCGAATTTTTATAACTTTGTGCCCATGGACACTTTTAATCTATAGGTCAAGAACTATCAATATGCAAAATTTCATGAGATTCCACTGAGGGCCAGTTCTCATAAGGTTTCTGCGGGGTCCTTTAAATGAAAAGTCTGATAATTACCGTTTTATTCAAGTTTGAATTTCGACCCCACTCGTAGTAAGTTTATTCAATTTTTTTAAGTAATGGTTGCTCATGGAATGCCTTATCACTTAGGGTCCTTCGGAGAGCCGTTTATCTCAACAAGTCCATTCCAGAAAGACCACATTTTCAATAGTAACCCCACTTCGGTGGAGAGTGGCATAGAGCTTTTGAAGGGATTCCTACCCTACAAGAATCTACACTCACAGGTCGATACGTGTGCCGCACATTTGACGACAATTCTAGTCCCTTATCTGCCTGGATTCTGGGCTAAAATCCGCAAGTTCCATGTGCGGTTCCCTTCGTCAAGTGACCGAGGATGGATGGCTTCCGTGCTCTACCTTATGTTGGAATGGAGGCTTGTATTAAGTTCCACTAATAACTTTTAATACCTTTTCTTTTATAAAATCAGTTTTATAGTCAATTAACAGAATTAAGAAAATTTTTTTTTATATGATTTTCATAGATATACGTTTAAAATCTCATATTCTTGACACGATGGCGGAAAATTAGCTTTCGATTTATCGAATTTATTATGGATTTGTCTTTGCATAACTGTTAATATTGCCTTGTATTTTATCAATTTTATCAATAATAATCGATAAGTAATCTGAACAAAGGTCAGGGTTAGACAACATGTTCTAAATTTAAAATGGTTGAGTAATAGCCTACCGTCAAAAATTGATCAATTTTCAACCCTGGGTCCCACGACTTATATATTTGAGGAGTTCTATTATATTTCGAGACCATTTAACTGTTATATAGCCCAACTTTTGATTTCTTTCAAGTGCAAATTGATTTTATCGATTTTTTTTTTTTTTTGCAGAAGCTGAAAATATTGAATTTTAATGCTTTTTCCGTTTATTTGTGGTAGGTAGCTTTAAAAAATGTTGATTAAGTTTAGACCTTTTACAGAAAGGTGCATGTTTTTAGTTAGGTGCCTATATATGTGAATGTACGAGGGTATTTTGAAAAGTACTTGTTTGGTGGGCCTTTGTGTGTTTTTAAAACAAACACAAATAGAAGTATGACAAACTATATACTGTATTTTTTTCCAAGATAGATTTTGACTTGACACTGTCAACTTTGAAACATAAACAATGCCGCTTATTGGTCGCAAGATGCCATTTGCACCTCATGCATTGTAAAACTGATTACAACCTGCAGGGACACCTCATTTTCTGACCAATCAGGGCCAAGCGTTATTGTTTATGTTTCAAAGTTTTCAATGTCAAAATCCACCTTGAGTTCTCAACAATAAGATTTTCATCCTTAAATCCTAACTCGTTTCGACGCTTTACAGCCAATCTACGGACTTTGGCATCTTTCAGTAATAAAACAGTGCGATTTACTCTTACTCTAATCCTTCATTGCACACGTAGCACATTACCTTTCCCGAATTGCCATTTTCACAAGAAAGGTGACAAAAAATACAATTCGCTTTATTGACAGGGTCACTGTTTTGGTTTCCATGGTTAGCAAGTGAAATATGACATATGAAAAAACAATTTTCATTGCTTTTCTTTCCATGGCTGTTTAGATTTTTCAAACAAATCACCTAGTGTATGTATACCTAATAACTAAACACTTAAACCCTAGGCCAAGGGATCATGAGGCAAAACGTTTTTAGCACAAGCGTAGCGAGAACTGGAATTTATTGAGATAGAAAGTCACTTTTATCACAAAACGTAGGTACCTGAGTACCTACAAGTACACAATTTTTCACACTTTTGAACATTTTTGGTCATTAACTCATTTAGCTTAGTAATAGCCATAGTTTTTGAGCGCCCCTGGTATATAAAGGAAGAGTTACGAACACCTACTAAACATTTTTAGTTAAGGAAAGATGAAATAAACAACTTTTAAAGCAATACATGTAAGTTTTTTTGCTTAAGTACACTTTATATAGGTACTTAGGTTGCCTAAGGTAGTATTAGAAAACCCCCTGTATATCCGAAACTAGTCATAGGATCGGTTCGTACCCATGAGAACTTTTACTCAGCAGGTCGAAATATACAACATACCAAAATTTGGTTAAATTCCGCGTTCAACCAAAATCCCATAAGAAGTGTGCGGGGTCCTTTATCTTCCAACATCCCCGGCTGATCTTTCTGACACTATTGAAATGATCAATGTAGATCTACAAAATATATCAGAATGGACTTCTGATAATTCTCTTCTTATAAATCCCAACAAAACACAAGCTATACTCTTTTCGCGGACCGATATTGATTTATCTTCTCACCATATTACCCTTAATGGTGTTGCAATTGAATGGGCTGATGAAGTGAAGAACCTCGGACTATATATGGACAGAAAACTTTCATTTAACTCACATGTTAGTAATATATGCCAAAGATCATATTACAAATTGAAACTTATCTATGAATTCAAAAACACTGTTTCACCTAATGTTAAAAAACTCTTGACTGAAAGTTTGGTGCTGTCTATTCCGGGGTATCTAGATGTGGTTCCTTACAAATCTTAATAAGTATAGAGTACAAAAAGTGCGGAATGCTTGTGTGCGGTATGTGAGATGTTTGTGTAGAAGGGAACATGTAAGTAACCATGTTGTTGAAGTATTTGGGCATGGTATGGCTCAGAGACGATATATTCATCTGGGATGCCAAATACACAAAACTTTGAAATTGAAAGAACCTGCATATCTAACCGAGTTAATAATTCAGCGAGGTGATAGGCACCAGGTGAATGTTCGTTTCGTTGAATGTTTAAGATTTTATTATTATAGCAAAGGGTGGTTATTAAAATACGCCTGGCGGTACATTCCACCTTTGTATGGTAATTTTTACATGCAATAAAGATTATTTAATTTGATTTTTTTATTTTTTATTTGGATGGATGGAGATTTTTAATGTGGTGTTTGCTGTTAACAGCACCATGATTGGTCTTACCTACGCTAGAGCAGTTCGTGCTCATATTATGGCATACACTGTCCTATCTCTAGCAGTTATCACCACTGCACTTGTAATTGATGACCGGCCTCTTCCTATAAAACCTTTGAATCTCTTCCAAAGAATTCGCGTTGCCAAACAGTCTGAGGAGGAGTTGCAAAAGTTCTTAACATACGAACTCTGTCCATACCCTTTGGCTCTATTTGATGATATGGGTATGAGAAAGAGAACCAAATCAGCCTTGCCAAGGCTTTTCGACCGATGACAAATATCTCTACCTTGGATCATGAAACACAATGTGATAGATGGTTGATTCCTGTTGCATCGAGTTGTATGGCCATCAAACTCAAGTTCCTTCTGTGATATCAGTCGCAGCTACATTCATTACATTAAGTGCAAGTACAAGTCTAATGCCGTAATGGTATTCGATGGCTACTTAGATGATGATCATCTTAGTACGAAGTTCATGTAGCGGATGCGAAGATGTGTTAAAAAGCATTCAGTCGAAGTCATTGTCCATGACGACAACTCTCCCAGGTGTTCACATGAGAGTTTTCTTAGCAACTCCAAAAATAAAGAACGATTTATATCCTACCTCAGGAATAAGTCTGTCCAAGCCAACATTACAACCAAATAAGCAGTCGAAGAGGCTGACATCCTTATTGTAGACACTGCTCAGTCCTTGGTTTCGCGAAACAAAAGTGTGACAGTGGTTGGCGAAGATATTGATCTTTTTGTGATAATGATCGGAAAGAAAGCATCCGAAAGCGTATATTTATTTATTTATTTATTTATTTATTGAACATGTATCAACAGCATAGGCCAATTACAGATACAGCTTATGTCTACCCTGTAAAAAGTAACAAAACATTACAGACCAGGGGATTATGGAATTTTTTGTTGCACCACTATTCCCTGATCGCAATGGTACATACACAAAAATAACAAAAGTTTATAAAGTTCATACTTAATTAGAGGGGAAATAAATTAAAACAGACAAACTAACAAATTATAAAATTATTCGATGGATCTCAGCTTATTTTCAACCAATTTCTTAAACTCACTGAAACTTGTTGCATCAATGCCGATTGCAGAAGCATACAAATTGAAGTAATGGCACATTATATTTTATTAAACCTGGAAGAGGAGCGAGGCCATCCACCTTGTACCATCCATCCCCTGCCGTGGATGAAGAATTTGCAGGTTTTATACTCCTTCTTCACGCCATTAGTGGGTGCGATTCCACCTCTTCATTTTATAATCGGGGGAAAATGAAATGTTTGAAAACCTTGCGAAAGGATCCTAAGCTCCAAAAAAAAAGATGGGGGTTTTCTATGATCCCGATGCCGACAAGAATGCACTGATTGATGCGGGTGAAAACTTTATCATTTCTTTATATGGATCCTCCCCGTACAGCATCACATTGGATAGATTGAGATACAAACAGTGTGTTACTGCAGCGTACAAAAGTAACTAACACGGCAATGCTCCCTCCAACGAGTGCGGCAGCACAGTACCATATATTTCGTACGTACCACTTAGTGCAAGTATGGCTGGAAAATCCATGTGGGTGGGTTACCCAATAGGGATGGAAGAAAGCAAAGAATGGACTACTCCCAATTCTGATAAATCTCCCACCAGCACCGCCAGAACTACTGGCGAAAATATCGTGTGGGTGCAAAAAAAATTACTCACGGGATTGTGACTACAGACGTGTAAGAGGTGCACCACCAGCATCTGCAAATTCTGTGAAGGACATGGACATGGAAGTGTGAAGTTAATATGATCTTATGTGATTAGTTAGTAGACAATGATGAACTGCTCGCTTTCCCAACCATGAAACTTTCCGACTTTATGCGGGCCTCCAATCACAAATGCTCACCAGAACCAGGACCTTCCACCCAGGAAAAGTAGCTTCAAGAGAGGCCTAGTAAACGCAGATATTCTTCTTCACAGTCTCTCAGTATGCATTCCTTCACTATTTATCACTTGATTAACATTAGTTTTGAACAATATTCCCTCTTCTTCGCAATCATTTCACCTCAGCATCATTTCTGTTGCAGATTATGATGAAACGCTCACCATTACCTCCATGAATGAATACTCACCAGAACCAAGCCCCTCGACTCAGGTCCACCAGCTCGAAAATACAGCTACATCCTCACACTCTGTCAAACGTAAATGTTCTGATAAATAGTCGCAAGGTATGCGTGCCTACGATCATCTAGCAAATAATTCAAATACAATACAATCTGTTTTTTTTTATGTATTAATTATTGTTGGTAATTTTCCCAATAATTGCCTCCTTCACCTACCAAAACTTGATATTTATTCAGCACCCCTATAAACATGAATTAAGCGGCGTTTCCACATGCATAGTTTATTGGTGCCAGTCGACTGGCGCAACTTTTCTGGCGCGTGGAAACTCGGAAAATTAACTGGCACCAGTTAACTGGCGCCACTTATCCATGCGCCAGTAAAGTAGAATAGAGGTCACAGAACACATATCCTCACGGATAGAAAAAAAAGCTTAATGGAGGGCGGGGCCTAAAAAAAAAGCTTCGGATCGCATCCGCTTGGGGACGCTGGAGTGAAACAGAAGTACAGGTGCGGAATGAACGCCACCAAAAAATATGTCACAGTTTACTTTGGCAGTTTACCTGTTACCTATGTTTAAAAAAATATTTCAAAATAGTTCTGAATGAGAATTCGTCTTGGTGTTAGTGTGCATTTTAAATCCAGATAAATGTTTCCTAAATTCAAAAAAAAAAAATCAGATTTTATACAAAACAAGAAGTTTGGCCGTTTTTGCTGTACTCGGAAGAAAAATCCGTCAATATTCAATAATGAGAAAAAAGGTTTGTTTGGACTTCAGTTCAAAATCAGTTCTAAATTGGACTGCGCTTGCGCATTTGGTCATATCAAACCTATGTAACAAAATGCGAAAGCATAGTTCAATTCTGAACTTAGGTCCGAACAAATCTAATATTAAAAATATTGACATTGGAAGAACTATTTTGAAAGCTGATTTGATTACAGAAACCTTTATTATAAATAGTTCGGATCGCATCCACCGCGCCGTGACGGCGCATTGTTCCCCAAAATTTTATTAGGCAGTTTGCCTTTTATCCGTAAGGATATGTATTCTGTGATAGAGGTCTACTTTTTGGCGCCAGTTTGTCATTTGCACCAGTTTGTCAAAAAAAATACAAACGTTTTCACTAGTTGTCTTCAGAAAAATAATGGAAATGTCAAGTAAATTTAAAAAATGGATCATATTATATAGTTTTTGGATGTTTATGAAGAGCATTTTTGTTTGTGGAATCTTTTGTGTTACAAAGACAGGAATAAACGCAACAGCATCTCCTTATAAGGAGAAGTGTTGAGGTAGTGCCCGGAGTTCGGGCACGTAAGTGGTTTTGATATAACCACTGCTAAAAGTAAGATAAGAAGCAGTAGAAATGCTTCATGGTCTTCATCCGCTAACTCAGGCAAAAAATTATTTGATGTTTATAGAGCTTTTCTGCGTGAAATCCATTTTCGTACCAGATCTTGTGTTTATCACTTTTTTTCTTGTTTTTGTGTATCTTCTGCAATTCTAGTAACAAAATTACTACAACGACATTAAAACCTGCTTGAATCTCTTCAGTTGACGCCATTTTTCTGCTGCGCCAGTTAAAAGTTTCTGTTATGAAGTGGAAACAGATACTGGCGCCACTATTATTACGCCAGCAAACTGGCACGTGCACTGGTGCCAATAAACTATGCTTCTGGAAACGCCGCTTTAGGTAGTGTCCCGAACAATATTTAATAAAACTTAGTTTATATTAAATAAATAAGAAAAAAAAACATGAATTTTTAATAAATTGTAAAATTTCGGCTAGAGGCGACCACGATAGCGCGCAGAAAATTAGAAATTCGGATTCAGCACGCCTGAGAACATAGAGATCAGTCATAAAACCTAAATTACCAATTTCCTAGACTATAATCCACATTATGGAGTTTGGGGGGTACTAACTATGCAGGTATGTATACAATGAAAGTAGGGATTATTTATTGCAGAAAATTACGCTGGTGTGGCTCTTGCTGTTACATGGATATCCATAAGCAAGAAAATTTCTCTGCGGGACATTGTTATGTTGTTTCATTGTCTACTCTGATACAACATCTTCTAACTTTATGAATTGTTCCTTGCATATTTCAATCTCTTTGTTACATTAATGTGACTGAATTTTAAATAATTCAAATTTAATAATCGGTTTTTTGAAAAGTCTTTTCACCGTAAGCTGATATAATAAAGAAATCTACCAAGAAAAAAGGCAAAACGATTTTATTTGAAATTCCAGGACAAAATTTTCAATTTTATTTGAGCAGGTGTTGCGTTCATAATTTGCAGCCTAAAATACTTAATTAAAATTTCCATTTTCTATAATGAGAAAACATTTTCGTTTTTCAAGTTATGAAAAATTTTATAATAAAATAAATCGGCTCAAAGTAAGTGAACTCAAAGAGAGCAGATAAAACATCCGTGCACTTTAAGAGATTTGATGCATATAACGTGAGCTGAATTCGTGTATGCACGTTTCAGCATAAGAACGATATCAGTTTGCGTTGTGTTTCCCATTTGCATTCGTTTACAAACTGTACTAAAAATGTGCTAGTTGTCTACGTCAAAATTAAAACGCTCTCACATCATTCAAAATTTAAATTGAAAATTTAAATCAAATTTTCCGGCGTCAATTTGGAATACGAAAAATTTGTATAAATTAGAGAAACTGTTCGACTCGGAACGATCCCGTAATGTAATTTTATAAATGGGAATTTGAATAGCGTTTTCGCTATTTGTCTAAGCCTTTAATGAAAATGGTAATGGTTGAAAAAGTATTTGGTTTGTGAAATAAATTCAAAATTAGAAAACGATTTTACCGGTTGTAACACTATTTTTCATTCGGGCTCCATAATTTATTCCTGACCTGTGAAGTCTAGGTTAAGCGCAATCTATTTAATGGGAGAGCTTTTGAATAATTTCCGATTCACTGAAACTTGGTTACTGGCCAAAACTGCACTAACAATCACTGTAATTAAGATATTTTATTACCGCAAACGTAGTCGCTGATCGTTTATTTTCCTCCTTAACTGAATGAATAATTGCTGTTTATAACTTGAATGAAATAAACAGCTTTAAGCATTAAACATTAAGCAAGAATTATTTCGTTGCAAGTCGTGATATCAGACGATCTCGGAGGACATTCCAGAGTGCCCCGGATCTCTCTTATGATGTTGCGATATTTGAATTGAAGAAATATATTGGCAAACTGGAATTGTATTGTTGGCTCACACTTTATACCGAGTAATTTTTTTTTTTTCCGACATAATTTGAGCAGCATCATTTGGTCCCTGGATACCAGAACGCTATATTAAACCCTAAATAATAACTTTTTTATGGGCAATAAATGAACGGATGAGGGACAAAAGGCAGACAACAATGAGAAATCGTTAAAAACAGCCTTCTAAAAGCTGCAATTTGTGTCTAGCTTGAAAAGTTTTTTAAGATTCAATTAGAAGCTGCCATAAAACTTAACTGTCATATTTATTGCACCTTTCCATGAATCCTCAAATATAAATAAAATTTCGAGGCTTGTATCACACAAAGGCCTTATCGATAATTAAAATGTCTAGATGCATTTCTTGTATTTTTTCATAATGTATGTGGTTATGATGGTATTTTCATTGTTTCAAATAAATATTTGGCTCTTGATAGAGAGTTGCTATAGTAGGAAATTTCAATAATGAAACAACTACAGTCGGATGAGTAGGTTGAAGTTTTGTGGATATATGTACACTTGGCCAACCATAAAACTGGTACGCATTTTCCTATTGTGTAAATCGACCTTTTTTATCACCTCAACAATGATAAAAAGAGTCAAGTCAGTGTCATATTTAAACCAATCATAACATAAAAACATGTTGCATTCACCTTCGTTCAGCATTGGTCGCGTTCCTAAGCACTCAACATGTTGAGTGATTAGTCAGCGGCTATGTTCAAAACAGATGAAAATCAGCTCTAGGCCAATCAAAACTTTTCTACCTTGTGCATTTCACTAGGTGGAACAAAGCCGCTTACTAATCACTCAACATTTTGAGTGCTTAGGAACGCGACCATTGACGTTGACAAAAACTGTCTGACCTAAGTTTTCAACCGAATTTTCGCGACGAATGTCGTTCATCCAAGGACGAACCATAGTTCATCTGTGACGTCATGAGTTTTAACGCTGTCTAGAAGGTGCATGCTTCCGTCGAACTACGTTCAATATGACGTCATGAGTTTCTCGCGAGAGCAATTGTGTTCATGAAATCATGGAAGTAGTTTGTCGCGAAAATTCGGTTTTTTTCAGAAGAGACTTTTTGTTGTTAAGCCTCACACTAGGCAAATTTATAAAATATATCTTGCCTGTACCAGTTTTATGTTTGGCCAAGTGTACATATAGGGCGATGGTAACGTTGCGAAATCCTCAGTAAACAGACAGAAGTGTGACAAATAGTCTTTAGTATTTTGTGGTTTTTCAGTGTTTGGGTGTTTCTGATTGAGAGTTTGAGCAATGGAAGAACCAAATTCTAAAAAGCCGAGGGGTGCGAATTTTACATTAGCATAAAAGGAGGCCTTAATTAATATAGTGGCAAGACTTAAAAATATTATTGGAAATAAAAAAACTGATGCTCTATCTATTCATGAAAAAAAAAAACGAGGCCTAGGAGAATGTATGTAGGAATTTCAATGTTGCTTCACCGGGCATGAAAGAGAGAAGTTTGGATTCTTTGGAACAGTATTATAAGAATCAAAAAGGGGATTTACAAAAACAAAATAAGATATATGAGAAATTTATAGGTTATTATGGGTTCAATTTTTTGTTATAACCCACCTTAGGGCCGGTTCCTCAATAGCAAGTCACCTAGGGTTGCCAACCCTCCCGATTTAGGTGGGAGTCTTCCGCTTTTTTACTAAACCTCTCGCCTCCCGCGCACTTAAACAAAACTCCCGCTTTTCTCAAAAATTAAATTACATGAAATATAATTCTGAATTAGGTACCCTTATTTATTTTTACCATTATTTTAATATTTCATTATAAATCTGGCAACCCAACGCAACTGGGAAGCTTTACGCTTAACGTCGAGAGGCGAATGCACTTTGATAATATTATTTGAATCTTTCTTTATTTCCAATTCCAAACGAAGACAGAACTACTCAAGCCTGAGAGCTTGGGCGTCAAATCTGAACTAAAGGTATCCTACTCTCGTTGTGACGATGACTGTAGATTGTAAAGGGACCTTGAGCTTCAAGAATTCTCTACCAAGCTCCACTTTATTTAAGCCAGGTTCGGTTGACACGGTCGAAGTATACTTGGAGTCTTGGACGCTGCGCACGCCTCACTTTCACGACACTTTTATCGTATTAACTGTTTATCCAAGTCCAGGATAAGTCCTAACCTCTAACATCCAAGTAAGTAGGCTGGCTGCCAAGTTACTTCGTCCAAATATAGGTTGTGTAGTCCAGTACCGACAAAACTTTTCCTCTGTAATAAGTATTATTGGTAAATCTGGCAACAACACTTATACGATTTTTGAATTCGTCTTGAATATAAGAATTTGTTTAAATTGCTCCACTGGTTTCAGAGATAATTGACTGTCCCGTTAATTTTCGTACAATCTGTATATGATAAAATGTGACAAAATTAGGGCGTGGCACCTCGAAAAAACTTCCGCCTGCGACGAAACATTATTTTTCCCTCCCGTTCACTACCTCCCGCTTTTCAATTTTGAAAATCTGGCAACCCTAGAGTCACCCCCGGGTTAAGCATAGCTCCAAGGTGAACATAGCTACTCGACACGCTTACCCTGGAGTTAAAACCACTGGAGGTGATTCGCTATTGAGAAACCGGCCCTTAATGGGTTTTAACAAAAAATTTAACTTAACTTAACTTAACCTAACTTAAGACTCAATTTAAATTTATTTTTTGTCGTTCATAAAGAACTTTAATTTAATTTAAGATTTATATATTCTGCCAATAATACGTATGACGTATGCCAAAATTCGCGTTTGCGCAACGCCCTAAATCTACATTAAATTAAGGAAAAGATAGAAGTTGGCGAACTTCTTGTTAAGTTAGGTTATATCTTAAGTTAAGTGGAGCTGTATGAACGCCGTCGTTAGCCTGCATATTCCGAACTTCTTAGGTTAGGTTAGTTTAAATGTTAAGTTAGATTCAATTTTCTGTTAGAACCCACCTTTTATTATGTTAAGTCGAATTTAAGGCCTGGATTTTGGCGACTTAAGAAAATTCAATTTAAGGCTAGTTTGAGTCTAGCTCGACTGCTGGTGCAACTAAAATTTAGAGTTAAGTCTCGGCTTAAAGATAAGTCCGACTTAAGTTAGTCTTAAAATGTTGGTGCAAGTGGCGAATAGAAAATTTATTCAACCCAAGGCCATGTATAGAGGGCGATTTTCGCTAGCACTGAAAATCATGTCTGTAATCGGGTTTGGTTTTAAGCCACACTGTGTCTCTTGGAGGTTCTGTTCGGCAGTTGGGATTAGACGATACGATAATATCCTGACAAGTATCTTTCCCGCAGCAGAAAGTAAAAATATTCCTAGGTAGCTTGTGACGTGCCAAAATTGGCATTAACTATATCATACTTATTTTCAGTTTTCCATTCAAAACTCCTCCAAATTTGTTTACATTTTCCTCTATAAAAATTCAACAGTAATTACAGTAATTACAGATCCTGTAAATTTTCTAATTTTCAATATTTAAATTTTATTTTCACTTGTGACGACTAATGATTTTCCTCGATTTTAATCAATATTTAATTCCATTTCAAAATTCAATTTTCATATAAAAACAAATCATTTATTTCTAGGGTTATGTTTCCCGAATCAAGTTTTCAAAGTGTGTGCCGTATGCTGTGCTGTTCGTACTACCAAAGTACTACTCTGTTCGGTTGCTGAACTCAGTACCAGTTTTGGTTGTGCACCCGATTCAGTCATTGGTTCCATAAACCACCGGATTGCTCTCCTTGCTCTCTATGTTATAATGACACTTGACGCTTAAGGACTTTGGTTCGAGCCGTCGAACAACACGCACGCACGCATGCTGCTTCCGACAATTTAACATAATATCTTTATTCTCTGAGTGAATTATTTAGCATTGACAAGTTAATACTAAACAAGAAGCCATTGGAAGAGACTATAGGTAAAAATAACACTGATTTTGCCTTTGCCAATTACATATTCAGCAAAAACCCTAAAATCCCTTTGTCTCCGATGACCAAAATTGGACTTTGACCCACTCTGAAATTTTACATCGCAACGACACGAAGCGAAAACGCTTAGCTGCTTTTGGTTTCGTTTGCGGCTGGGCTCAAGGGTCACTAGTCGCCAGTGCACTCGCAGTTAGGGATATGGATGCAGTACTGCTCCTCAACACGCTGAATACTAATTCCAATTCGACGCAGGCGTCGCCATCAGGGTCAACTGCTGTCGATCTGGGATCCGAAGCGCTTCTACGAGAAATAATAGGCCAGTTGAATTCGCTGACAAATAAAATCTCTGATATACACACATTGCTTACTGTTCAGGGGGAAAATATCGCACAATGCACGCAAAATATTAACACCTTGCAACATGAGAGAATTTCTACTCTTGAGAAAACGGTAGAAACACAAAATATTACAACTTATAACGAGATTAAAATGCGTATTGAACGCGAGAAGAATGTCATTTTATGCGGCTTGGATGAGGGGTCCATCTCCGACACACAACTTCAGGAACTCATTGATAAAATAGCAGAACCTAATAAAATTACATACGTCAGATATTTTCGTCTAGGCCAAAAAGCTAATAATAGATCGAGACGTCTAAAAGTTGAGTTTAGGAACAAGAATGATGCATTATTTATCCTTAAAAATAAAGTCAAGGCTCCCCTTTCCGCTTTTCCCAACTTAAAAATAAAAAATGACAGAACACCAGCCGAAATAAAGGAGCTCGCCAACTTATATAAAGATCTGGAGTTACGGAGGAAGAATGGTGAAAAACTAACTATTCGCTATTTTAATGGAACACCTAAAATTGTACCAGTCTCTGATTTCAACAACGCTAAGCGCGATAGAGAAGAGTCGCAATCGCCAGGTGTTGATCGTGCTAAGAAAAATTCAAATAACTTACATTAAGTCATTCACCTTTAATATTCTGGAATATTCATGGATATCGCCACATACACACCTTTTTAGAAGAAAACCAATCGCCATTTGAAATACTTTGCCTATCTGAGACGTGGCTGCCTAATCCCGTTGATCGCCCCATTAGTCTCAAGGATAACTATAGTGTTGTTTTTTCTCCAGCCATTAAGGAAAAGTCTCAGGGGCGTGCTAAGGGTAGCCTTGCAATTTTTTATAAAAAATATATCGGGTTCATGTCCTTGAGACGACTCCTTGGTGGCTAATTTGCATGTTCACTATTAATGGGTTTAGTTTTGTTATATGTTTTGTTTACTTTAACCTATCGAATATGTTTGATCTATTGGATTTATTCCAGATATCATTGAGTTCAGTCAATGAGTTCCATCAGGATCTTGCCTTTTTCATATTTGGTGATTTTAATTGCAGAGTTGGTCAAATCGCATCAATCGAAGAAGTACTTTTAGAGAACACAAATTTATACGAATTTATGCAAAGTAATGACACTTTAGTAAAACCGGAAGGTAGAGCATTGCTCGAATTCATGTATGAAAATAAGTTCTCACTTATAAATGGCTCTATCGCTGGTGATAGACCTGCATGCTTTACGTACGCCGGCAGGGGTAGTAGCGTTATTGACCTATTTTTTTGCAAAAATAACTGTCTTTCTCTTATTAATAATCTGGTCGTTTCGCAGGAAGCATGTTTATCGGATCACTTTCCTGTGCTGGCATACCTAAACTTTTTTGAAAATAAAACCACTGATAATGCTAACTCTGTTTCATTGCCTGTCAAAATTTTAAAATGGTACGATCAACCCAGCATTAATTTTAAAAGCCTAATGATGAACTCTCCGTGCGTTGCACTTGTACAGGGATCTCCACAGGAGCTCTATGAGAATCTGCGTCAAACTATTTGGAGTGCTGCCGAATATTCCGGTAATACCATTATTAAAAGCCTTATAAAAATAATAATAAACCTTGGTTTGACGAGTGTTTGTTCTCAAAACAGAACTTTAAAAATTCATTTAAGATTTGCAAAAGAAACAACTTTAGAGATCCATTTAGGATGAATTACATCAAGTCAAAAACAGAATACAAAACACTTATAAAACTAAAAAAAGATGAATATCACAAAAATATTTTGTCCACCCTTTCCAAAACAAATGATTCTAAAACCTTTTGGTCTTTGATAAAAAAATTTAACCCCTCAGAATTTAGGCGATTGTCCAATTACCATAGAAAAGTGGGAACAGTTTTATAATAATCTCGTCACAGCGAGAACAGTACTACAACTTGACTTTCCACAAGTAGTTATTCCTCAGTTGGATGCCTCTATCACACTTTTTGAGTTACTAGATGTTCTATCTGAAAGCAAGAGTGGGAAAGCTCCAGGTCAGGACGGGATCACGTACGAGTTTATTAAGTCTTTGCCACAGAACTGGCTACTATATATATGTTGTATGTTTGATAAAATATTAAACTTGGAGAAGGTGCCGCCGGCTTGAAGAGAAACGATTCTCTCCATGCTTCACAAAAAAGGTTCGAGGGAGGACCCCGCCAACTATAGAGGTGTGGCATTAATTAACTGTTTACTTAAAGTTTTTACAAAAATTCTACAAAATAGACTGACCATTTTCTGTGAAGGAAACAACATTTTGCCTGAGTGTCAGGCGGGGTTCAGAGCCCGCAGAAGTTGCGTGGATAATATTTTTGTCTTGAACTCAATAGTGCAATTACGATTTAGATTAAAAGGCAGAAAGCTCTACACAGCATTTGTCGATTTTAAACGTGCTTTCGACTCAATTAATCATAACTCACTTTAGCAAAAACTACACCGGCTGGGAATAAGCACAAAATATTAAAAGTTTGTATGACATAGCGCAAATGTCTATATAAAGCTTGAAGTAAATCAGTTTAATTATCTGGGCGTCGAATTCTCCACTTCGTCTTTATTTTTGCATATGTCAGAGAGAACAGTTTTAAACTGGAAACGGGCTTTCGGGGCGGTGCTGGGAACCATGAGCAGGGCCTAGATAAACAGCTGGGATACCAGAATAAAACTTTACCAGAGCATTGTCATATCTACCATGTCGTACGGGGTTGGGATTTGGGGCCTACGGTATGAGGATGTCTTGGAACGGATCCAAGTTGGGTTTTTTAAACAGTTGCTTTTGCTTCCAAGGTCCACGGCAGATCATATAGTCAGGCTCGAAACTGGCCACTAGAAAGTTAGTTATAACTTATTTAAGGAAGGTATATCTTGGTTACAGAAAATTTCAAAAATGGATACTTCCAAGGATTTGTTTTGAGCGTCTTTTGACTCTATCCACTCAGTGAGATATTAGATTTAATTGGGTCCTTCAATTAAAAAATATCTTCGAAAAATCATCTGCTGTGTCCCTATGGGAAGAGATCATTGATAAGCGCGTAAACATTGCCTATTTCGGAAAAGAAGCCTCGGAAACTTACAAGAATTATTTAAAAAATTGTGATTTACTTATGCTCGAAAATTCTTCATACTTATTTTTAGCAAATTTTTTGACATATAACATTCAGAAGAATTACCTGAAGATTACCTGCTCGATTTTTATTACCAGAATAATAGCTTAATTACGAACTGCGAATAAAAAATATATTAAGTTTTCAAACAGGGGTTTATCCTACTCAATTAGACCTCACGAAGTATTCACAGTATGTAGAGCAAAGTTTCTTGGTAATGATTGTTTGGGCATGGATGACTTAGTCCAAATACTTAATTTAGACAATTTGAATAGCCTATCAAAAATTGCTTATTATACACTAAATATGTTAAAGGTAAGATCCTTTTTGCGCAATGAATGACTAATTTCTTTCGTTTTGCCGAACACAATTGTCCTTCTTCGGCGTATTTTTTAATGCATATATTATAGAATAGAATAAGATAGAAATAATAATAATGTAACATAAAAAAACCAAATTTCTTGCAATAAGTATACTTAAGATGCAATAAATGTAAAAAAAAACACTTGACGCTTAAGTCATGTCACTCTTGAGTTGTGTCTCAGCTGACTGCGGAAGTGTCGTTCGTTTTGTCAATTAGCCTTTCGATTAGTAATGTTTTTGGGATCATCGATTCCTAATAAGCGCTTATGTTTTGCAACTAGGATTACTCACTCTATCGGGTCTATGATGTATCATTCTCTGTTATTTTAACAGCAACGTTAAGTTATCTGTCACTGTTTATTCTACACGTCAAAATAGAGACAGGTATAGATTTTGAGCTATAACACAACTGTTAAAATAACAGGACAGGATACATCATAGGCCTGAATGTCGTATTCATCAAATTATGATTGTTCTATTGAGTAATTACTTGTTATTATCATTAGTCGTCAGCTGTTGTCATTTCTCTCTGATTATATTGTTGTCTGCAATTTTTGGTACGTAAAAATTTTATTGATTAATTTTTGACGTTTGTCGTACTTTGCTACATCTCTATTCTTCAAATCTAAGACAGCTAATTAATTACTTGTGGTGAATCTTCCTTTTACGATTTGGTTCTGAGAAAAAGTCTCTCTTGAAGAATTTAATTTTGTCTTCGCCCTAAAAGGGATTTTGGACCTAATTTTCTCACTAAATTAATTTATAGCATATTGAGTTGCCTTACGTTGCGTTTCGTTTTCGTAAAGTGCTATAATTTTGCCGATGACTTCGGATTTTTAAAAACCATTTCGGTAAGTTTTGCTTTGCACGTTTTCTCCCACAAGATTCTGACTTTTTCTATTTGTTCATTAGTGAAAAGCTGCCCTAAAGACACCATATTGTTCCATCCAGGATCTCGAATCCTGACTAATCCAACGGATAGGAGTATGATAATAATATCACACCATATTGAGCCTTGACTCCCTTTTGAAAAATGTAACTATGGAGACTCTCAGTAATCCATATCACGGTTCTGGAATGCGTGACAGTAATCTTGGGTTCGTTTATTCCAAAATCAAAGTTCAATTAACACAACAATAATTTATTCCACGTTACTACACACTCTGACAATAATTGCTTCACTAATTAACTCAAACAACTTAACTCTTAACAATAATCACTATCTAAATCGTATCACAGTCAATCTTAAAAACCACTAACTAATACCGACCTTTATATAGGTATCCGTAATTTATTCTTGCAAAATCCAGAATACACGCGATAGACCTTTTTTCCGTAGAGCACTGTAAAAATCTAGTATTCTGCTATCCGATTCTGTATCTTCTGACGGAGGCGCACGTGAATTCCGTTTCAATATTTTACTTATTAGGATGTGTGTTTGGGCACTTAGTGTGGGGCGTCCTTGTTTGAAGAATTCAGCAGTAATGCCGTCAGTACCAGCTGACTTATTCTTCTTTAGTTGTCTAATTGCCTTCTCAACCTCCTTTAATCTAGGAACCTTGCTCAGTTCATGTTGTATTGGTTTCTGAGAAATTTAGTTGAAGATGTCATCATCAATTTACGATTCTCTATCAAGTATAACCTTAAAGAAGAGAATATATACTTCAAAGCGGATATAACACCTCTCCAGAAAACACATCTAAAAGCTGTTCTTAAAGATCTCGACGAACGTAAGTCAAAGGGGGAAGTAAACATAAGGTTCAGATATATTAATAATGTATCAAGAATAGTTTCTTCTCACAACGAGGGAAATAAAGATTCAAAAAACTAATTGAATCATTTATTCAGGTTTCCTTTTGGTATAGTATCCTACGCTCTATGGTAAATAAACTTGACGAGAAAATTAGCATACAACACACAGATCCAACTATCATCTTTATTACCGGAACATGGCTGACCAATCAAATACCCGATAGCATTGTGCACATATCAGGCTATATGATGTTCCGCAAAGATAGAGGAGGAGGTATTTCTGTGTATGTCAAAAGCAACATTGCCGGGCACAATGCACATGCTGTTATCAGTTAACAATTCTACACGTCAGCTACAGTTGAATCACTACGGATCGAAATTAAGCTAAGCAAAATCAAACTTTTGGTTGCATTTATTTATAGGCCAAAGCAAAAGACCACAGAAGAACAAAACCAGGCTCTTATACAGACTATCCAGAAAGCTATGGCCCTTAAAAAGCCTGTCTATATCATGGGAGATTTCAATTACCCAGAAATCAACTGGAATGCCTTGGAAGTGCTTCCCCACAACCAGTGCAGCCATGACTTCTTGGAAAGCTATAAGAACCACCGTGGACATCAACTTATAAACTTTCCAACTAGGTTCAGAAACGACGAAATATCACTCTTGGACTTACTAATAGTTAATGAGAAGAAACTTGTATTTGACACACAACATCATGCACCACTGGGGAAAAGTGATCAAATAGTTCTCATAACCAAATCGCAGCTCCAGATTACTGCACAGCCAACACACAAAGTCTACAAGAGGCAATTCTGGAAAGCTGATTATGAAGCAGTGAGAAAAAGCCTACAGCAACATTTACAGCAAGTAGCAAATCCAATGACTACTGAGAAGTTTTATGAGGTACTGACTATAGCAATAACCACCTGCATTCCAATCAGACCTCAAAAAATAAATACACAAAAATCATGGCTAACCAGGGAAGTCTTCAAAGAGATCCAAAGAAAACGATACTATTGGCATACATATAAAAACAACAAATCAGAAGCAAGCTATCAAAAATACCAGCAACAAGACCAAAGCATGCATAGCATCAGCTAGAAAAACCTATGAAAATAACCTATTGGATAATAGTAAACAATTCTACGCCTACATAAATCGCACCCTTAATACAAAACATCACAAATTTAGCCTAATTGATAAAATAACACAAGAAACACAAACATCAAATCAAGATATTGCAGAGTGTTTTGCAGAAGAGTTTCAGAGAGTTTTCACAGTGCTCCACTCGAATACGGTTCTGCCCACACTACCATATGCATATGCTACAACCTAGTTAAAAAATTTCGTGTTCACTCCGGAAAAAATTGAAACTGCAGTAAAATCACTTAAACTATCATCAAGTCCAGAGCTTGACGAAGTCCCTCCTGTCTTCCTCAAGAACTGTATCCAGGTGCTAAAAGGGCCACTAGCTGACATACTTAATAACATAGCAAGAACAGGGGAATTCCCTGCAGCATGGAAAAAAGCAGTGGTGACGACTATTTATAAAAAAGGAAATAAACAGCATGCAGAAAACTATCGACCTATCAGTTTAACGAGTACAGTGTACAAATGTATGGAGAAAATAATCGCAAAAGAGCTCACCCAATTTTTTATGGACACACGAGTCATATCAGATCAGCAGCACGGTTTTCTTCCCGGGAAATTACAAATCTCCTTACAAGACTCAACCACTGGACACTGTCAGATGACAACCACGAACCAATCGATGTGATTTATCTTGACTTCCAAAAAGCATTGGACAAAATACCAACACAGTTCCTAATCCATAAAGTCGAACACGTCGGAGTTAGGGGCCAGTTGATCGAAGGATTCCTCACAGGAAGAACTTTTCAGGTGCGTGTGGGTCCAACACTTTCAAAAGAGCCCAGAGTACATAGTGGAGTACCACAGGGATCAGTTCTCGGTCCTCTACTCTTTATCGCCTATTTAAGTGATCTATATCTAGGGCTGGAAACAAGAAATGCATCTTTTGCCGACGATGAAAACATTTATGGAAATCCACTTTCGCAACATGCTGCTATTCAGAGAAACCTAAGCAATATCAAAGAATGGACACAGCTATGGAAAATGCCCTTGAATGATTCCAAATGCACAGTCCTACATATTGGCCAGAACAACCCTAAATTGAATTACTTTTTTGAACAGTGTCAAATAACACCTGTCATACAACAGAGAGATCTAGGAATCACTGTAATCCAGGACTTGAAATAGCAAACTCACATCACGCAAATGACCAAAAAAGCCTATTCAATGATTAACCTCATACAAAAATATTTAAAGACCTCTCCAAAGATATGATACTAAAGCTACATAAATCATATGTCAGGCCAATAGTGGAATATGAATAAACTATTTGCTACTACTACTATGCTAAAGACATAGAGCAAATTGAGAGAGTATAACGAAGAATAACTAAGCTGCCTCCAGACCTTCATGAACTGCCCTATGAGGAACGATTAACGCAGCTAGACCTAACCACCCTTAAAAATAGAAGAATGAGGGGAGATCTCATTGAAACTTTTGAAATAATGAATGGGCACTATGCGTGCGACTTAAGAGAGATCTACCACCTCAACCACACAAGCTAATGAGAAGAAACTTTCTAACAAAGAGGGTGGTTCATCTCTGGAACAGTCTTAGTAACAACACTGTCACGTCGACAACAAAGAACCAGTTCAAAAACCGTTTAGACCAAGAAATGAAGAACCAAAGCACAACGTTCTTTGTGCACTATACCGTATGAGGCAACTAAGTTTTAGGAGGACTATTAAGACCGCAGATGCTCTTTTGGCAAGAGCAATGCATGACTTCCCACAAATCTCTAATCTTTAAACAACAACTCAAATAGATTCAGCAGTTTCATCTTTCATCGGATTTATTCCGTCTACTGCAGATACCCATAATAATAATAATAATAATAAAGTAGTTCCTGAGAGTGTTTCTTCTAGCGAGACTTATTGAAAGAATTTTTTTAAAGCATCTAATATAATAAAAATACGTCAAATCAATACGATTGAAAAAAATGCAAATCTGATACGAAAATCGTATACCGAGAAGAGACTAGGGAATAAGTCTTCGATTCAATCCCAATAAATTTTTGAAAGACTGCCGGTCCAAGTTATCACAACCAATTTTCAAATATCCCTAGAGTATTGAAAGGGTTGATCGAAAATTGCAATAAAAATAAGACAAAATAGAGATGTTCTAGCCATTTACGAAGAAAATAAAACATAATGACTAAGGATATGCCCTCGAATTTCAGCTGAATGTGAAAACATGGGATAAATCTACATGTTTCAATACGCAAAACCAAATCAAAAGAAAAAGCGGATTACTAAGGTAGCAAGGAAATAAAGCCATGGTTTCTTAAGTAGGTCATTTTAAAGAAAGGGCTACGTGGAGGATGTACGATAATCCTAATCCGACTAGGTAAATAAATTAAGAGCTTGCCTTCAAAATAAAGTAGATTGGTGTCGCATTTTCTCGACAATATAAATTACCAAAAAAAAAAAATTGAAAATTTATGGTTACCTACAAATAAAAGTCACCATTCATCAATATTTATAATAGCCTTGTTCGAAATATAAACCGCAAAAGCCTAGTGAAGCAATTATTAAATTTTTTAATAAAAGATTTTTTAAGTAAATTTTAATACTTATATATTTCCACAATTTTTTTGTTAAACTTTTAACATGTTTCGCTAAACTTTAGCTTCATCAGAAAAATTTTAGAAAAATAAAATGTAGACATAAAAGTGAAATTGACAAATATAAAAAAAAAAGGTAAAAGCTGGTCTAATTTTATGTTAATTTAAATAGGTGTATTACATAGTAAATAAATTTAAAAGTGGTGAATTGTTTAAATCTAATTGGTCGTTCAATAAACAGTCTAAATTTTTAAGTTTGTTTATTTCTAAAGATTCTAGAAGATTTAATTTTATCCCTTTGTTTTCATTATGTAGTATTTGAAATTCATTATTAAAATTATGATTTGATTCTATCAGGTGATTAGCATAATTTGAATCTGTTTTCTTTTTATTGAAACTATTGTAATGTTCTTTAATTCTAGTACCAAAATTTCTACCTGTTTGTCCTATATATACTTTTGGACAATCTTTACAAGATAATTTATAAACGCCAGATTTATCACAAATTTTAGTTTTAGATTTATTATTTTTCAAGTGAAAGCCTATTGTATTGTTAGTTTTGAAAGCAACATTTATCTTTCTGATGAAGCTAAAGTTTAGCGAAACATGTTAAAAGTTTAACAAAAAAATTGTGGAAATATATAAGTATTAAAATTTACTTAAAAAATCTTTTATTAGATAATGGATTTCCACCAAGTAAAAGCCGATTCAATCAAAATATTAAATTTTTTGACCAATTTTGCTTTTTAAAATATAAAATTCATTTCGCAATTTGGGAAATTATTAAAAAAACTCATTGAATATGTAATTTAATACGAATACCTACATGTCTGTATTCAAACAATTTTGTACGCTTCGATCAGTCCAAAAACTCATTATTCGAGCAGATGCCCTTTTAATATGCTTTGAAAATTTGAAAACAGTTCTACTAAATTGTTAGTGTTTTTTTTGATTCATATCAAAATGTTCTATCGAAATGGAATATCAAATGAATAGACAGGATGATGTTCGAATTGAAAAAGTTGAAGCGAAACATTTAATGTAAAGTTAATTAAAATTTGAAATAATATTAAAGTTAAAATGGAAAAAAGGCTAAAATATATTGAATAAATGACGAAGTTTTGAATTTTAATCATTTTTTTTTTCATTTTTCAAATAAACACAGAGAGGAACTATTCACGATAATATGTTGACAAACCCGCTATAAATTTGCAAAGCCGACGGGGAAAATCCGCTTCCTCCAAAAAGGGTTGAGCTCACCCGTTTGATTTATGAAACGTAAAACATAAAAGTCAACGGGAAAATTCCATACATAAAAAATATTACTAAGATTTGCTGTTTAGATATTGTTTTTGTTCCAAATGGCATGTGTGTGTATGTAGCATGAATATTATATTTTTGTATTTTAAAAAACATTTATTTATTAATTAAAATACAGAGGTGATAGAAGAAAATAGTGGATCAAATTGCTACAGCAAAAGCTTTCATTCCTTATGTGATTGCGGTGGCTTAAATAGTAATTTAATGCCGAATTAGCAACTTGATGTTCACTTTACAACAATGTATTTGAGAAATCATAATGGAAAAGGGTATGCTCGTTAAACCATATAAAAAATCGATAATTGATTATTAATTAAATTGATAATTAATTAGCCTGGCAATTGGTTAATATAACTCCTCCCTCCTTAAGAACCCTTTTCTAAAGTTTTAAACTTCCTAAAACAGTAAAACATTAAAATTATGATTGAAATAGCAAGACTTTAACTTACTAGGTCATGAGCGCGCTTCGCGCGCTTTTTTTTTTTAAATCAAGTCCATCAAAATAATTATAAAATGGAAAATATTTATTAGGTGTTGTACAAAAAACAGCATAATTTTTGATTTAAATGTACATTATGCATTAAATGTGAGAGTGAGATAAGTTGTATAGATGTTATTTTAGTGAAGAAATTTCAAATGCGATGGATGGAGTTGGTGACTAATTATTTTTGTATGGTATATCATAATGATTTTAAATCGATCACATTTCTTGAATGTATGGAGTGCGTATGTCTACTTATCTCATTCTGTTTTATGGAACTCGTAGGTATACATTTTTCGAAGTGGTTTAATTCAAACAGAATAATCATAACCATAATCAAGGTGTTATTATAAACCGAGTTATTTACTATTTATGTGCTGTGGTATAATACGAGATATCGAGTCTTAAATTTTTTTTTACATTTTCATGAAGTTCCTTTTTTTTATTAGGCCAGTTATTGAAGTCTACTCGATCAACATTTTACTGCAAACAATCGAAATTTTTTTTTTTTTTTAAAGATTTTAAATTCAATTGCTCAGTTATTCAACTTACATTTTTTGTTTGTAGCTACGTGGTAGACATAAATTTTAAATGTGATCAAAGTAGTTGGTGAATTATTACTTTTGCGGTACATCGTAATGACTTTAAATCGATCTTATTTTTTGAATATACGGTGTGCATATGTCCAGTGCATCTTATTCTATTTTATGGAACTCGTAAGAATCCAAAATTAAAAGAGTGCTAAGTCTTCATGTCGTTCTTCGTTATTTTCAATCATTTATGTTTATCGTGTTCAGGTTTTTGTCTTGTGATCTTCAAATATCTTGTAAATAAGTTGTAAAGATCTTCTGAAATCACCTATGACTGCAAAATTTCAAAATTAAATTATCAAAAAAACAATTCTTTAAAAACATGGTTTTTGACAACACTATTGCTTCTTTGTTTCCCTGAATAAACTTTCAATGAGTCCCACGAACGAACTCTGAAAAGCGCCACATAAAGTTGTCCGTGACTAAATACATCCTTTCTGGAGATCAATTACTATCCTATCAAATGTTTGTCCTTGAGGTTTGTTAATCGTCATTCATTGCAAAGGCTAATTTTATTTTAAAATTGTCTTCGTTTGAACGTAAAGGGGTAGACGTTTTCGCAGTAGAGTGTTATTCGATTTATGAACACTATTTCTCCCTGTTTATCTACAATCAATATCTCACAGCGTAACAGATTATCCCCAAGTTCCAGAACTAAAGGCCTTGTATCATTGCAAAGACCTGCACTGATGCTTAGATTTCTAATGAGCATACAATAGAATTCGTTTTCAATCGTAATTCATGGAGCGGGAATTCGGCGGATTAAGCGAATTTAAATATTTTGGTTTATATTAGATCACTATTATCACAGTTCTCGACACTATCTATACTGGTGTAGAGTTTTTCGGTCTTGACGTCCAACAGTTCGACAACTTATTCGTTTATTTCTTCGACATCAACATTTCTTGCAGAAAGTATTGCAGATTTGGTCAAGTCCCTGAATCTGCCTTCTTTTAGTATTGTTCGTCGACTTTTCTTATGAGGAGCGAGTGGGTGAAGTATATGGCAAAAACCAGGGGTGACGTTAGGTGACCATTGGCGTTCAAATGTAGCGTGCCACCAGCTCACATTCCTTTCGAGTATTAGATTAAAATCGACGGACTTTACTTCTCCATAGATGTTTTCAACAATATCCGAATTATCAATACATTTCTCCGACAATTTTAGATTGTCGTTAGAATCATTTAGTGTTCGTTATCGCATAAAAATGGCTCAATTTCAGCAATAAGTGCTTAATGTTGGCCTTTAAGGCGGCAACCGTTTTAGGTTTGTCAACATAGACTTTGGATTTTAGAATGCCCAGAGAAAAAAATCATGTGACGTTAGGTCGGCCAATTGTGGATTCTGAAGGACGATCGTTGACATCATAAATTGCACGGAGTGCACGAAACGTTTTCTGAATAGAACATTGGTTTTGATAATGATAATAATTTTTAACAATTCCGACGCGTTGCTCAATCGTGTAGCGCTCCATAATAAAATGCAGAGACTAATTGAATATGGCTGCCAAAGATAGCACCTGTGTGACTATCGAGTTTTTCATTGGCTATTGTCAAACATCGAGCGTTACTATTGGAAAACCCTATACATACCTAGATTCTTCTATTGAACCTCGAAAAAATATTAAACCACTTCCTTGCTTTGAAAAACAACCATCTACAGAGCAATATCTAATAGCACAGCTAATAGGCATATTGCCAGAGAATTGTCACATAAATAAAAAATTCACAGTCCTTCACAAAGATGCAACCGAGGAGAACATTGAAAATGCCGAAGCCAACTTCAACGCTAATGCTTGTGATTATTGTGAGCTTTGAGATCCGCTAAAATTCAACCCTTTCCAGATTTTCCAGAATTTTTCCGATCCAATCCAGAAATTTCCATGCGTTTTCCAGACGTTTCCAGAAATTTCCAGACTTTATCCAGATTTTTCCAGATTTTTCCAGACTTAGCTAGACTTTATTCAGACTTGTCTAAATTTCTCCAGACCTTATCAAGCCTTTTCCAGACGTTTCCAGAAATTTCCAGACTTTCCCAGACTTTATCCAGACTTTTCTAGACTTAGCTGGATTTTTCCAGACTTTATCTAGACTTGTCTAGATTTCTCCAGACCTAATAGAGCCTTTTCCAGACTGTATCCAAACTTATCCAGATTTAGCTAGACTTTATCCAGACTTGTCTAGATTTCTCCAGACCTTATCCAGCCCTTTCCTGACCTCTCCGGACTTCTTCCAAACACTTTCCCGACTCCAAATACACTTTTCCAGACTTTATCCAGACTTGTCTGAATTTCTCCAGACCTTATCAAGCCTTTTCCAGACGTTACCAGAAATTTCCAGGCTTTTCCAGACTTTATCCAGACTTTTCTAGACTTGGCTAGATTTTTCCAGACTCTATCCAGACTTGTCTAGATTTCTCCAGACCTAATAGAGCCTTTTCCAGACGTTTCCAGAAATTTTCTGGCTCTTTTCCAGACTTTATCCAAACTTATCCAGACTTAGCTAGACTTTATCCAGACTTATCCAGACTTGTGAATTTTTCCAGACCTTATTAAGCCTTTTCCAGACGTTTCCAGAAATTTCCAGGCTTTTCCAGACTTTATCCAGACTTTTCTAGACTTGGCTAGATTTTTCCAGACTTTATCCAGACTTGTCTAGATTTCTCCAGATCTAAAAGAGCGTTTCCAGACGTTGCCAGAAATTTTCTGGCTCTTTTCCAGACTTTATCTAAACTTATCCAGACTTTTCCAGACTTAGCTAGACTTTATCCAGACTTATCCAGACTTTATCCAGACTTGTCTAGATTTCTACAGACCTTATCCAGCCCTTTGACCTCTCCGGACTTCTTCCAAACACTTTCCCGACTTCAAATACACTTTTCCAGACCTTATCCAGACTTGTCTGAATTTCTCCAGACCTTATCCAGCCTTTTCCCGACGTTTCCAGAAAGTTCCAGGCTTTTCCAGACTTTACCCAGACTTTTCCAGACTTGGGTAGATTTTTCCAGACTTTATCCAGACTTCTCTAGATTTCTCCAGATCTAATATAGCCTTTTCCAGACGTTTCCAGAAATTTTCTGGCTTTTCCAGACTTTATCCAAACTTTTCCAGACTTTGCTAGACTTTATCCAGCCTTATCCAGACTTTATCCAGACTTGTCTAGATTTCTCCAGACCTTATCCAGCCCTTTCCTGACCTCTCCGGACTTCTTCCAAACACTTAACCGACTTCAATTATGTATAAGTAATTGCCTATCTATGAGTCAGCACTTAATGTATGCAAAAGCGGTGACAACCTTGAACTAACATAAACATATCGATTTTATATTCAGATTGCCTTATTTGCATAATTAAAGCGGTGACAACCTTGAACTAACATCTCGATTTTATAGTCAGATTAAATATGTATTCAATTGACAGTTTTCATAAGACAATTATTCTTTGAGATTATGAACTCCTATTTGTTTCGTCGTCTTGAAGGCTTCTTGGTTGATTTCTTGAAGTTCCAATGTTGTTTCATTCTCTGGAAGTTCAGGAATGTCTGTTTTTGGAATCTTCAAAATTGAAGTTCTCGCTGGTTTTTGAAAATGTTTGATTTTGCAATTTAACAAAGCATTTTTCAAAAGAAACTAATGTTGGATTGGTTATAATATCCATATGGTTTGTCTTGTCACATTGGGTAACTACCGTCAGACTTTTCTTAGGGATGACTAATCGTTGGCCATTCTGGAGTTGTCTCACTGCTGGTTTCGCATATTTCACTTTGGTGAAAGGACATTGTTGTGGTCCATCAGTAATCAGGTAATACATGATTCTTCTCAAGAAAGAAGAATCATGGTTAGTTACTCTTCTTGGTAACAAAGGTATTTATTTTCAACTTTTGGGCATTTCCATAAAGTATTGGAGTGAATGTCCGTAGTAAGTAATAGGTAAGTGTACTTATTCCTAATGATAAGTTCTTGGATAGGAATTGGATACATTTTATACAACATAAAGGGCTTGGGATTAATCGCTGGTGTGTGTATGAGAAATATAATTAACTCATTTTGGATTTTTTACTTGGGTTTGCCTCGTAATACTTGATTTTATTACTTATTAAAAGGTATTTGTTGACTTTTGGGTATATTTGTTTGATTTGATTAATATTTGATTTAATTCATAATGCTGTAAAATAGTTTAAGAATGCGATTGTCTTGTGTAGAAATTCTGATTTGTCTAAGGGCCGGTATTATGAAGCTGGTGAACCGAAGGTTGAGTTTCAACCAGCGGTCGAACTGACATTTCCTTATGATTTTATATGGACATTTCAGTTCAACCGCTGGTTGAAACTCAACCTTCGGTTCACCAGCTTTATATTACCGGCCCTAAGAGTATTTTTAAATTAAACTTCTCGAGTCCCTCAAATACTTTCTTCAAATTTTTCAGATTTCATGAAGTGAAGTGGAAAAAATTATTATATCATCCATGTATACTAGACATGTTCTATTCTGTTATCCCAGTAATACATTATCCATCACTCTTTGGAAGGTTGCTGGTGCGTTTTTAATCCAAAGGGCATTCTGTTAAATTTGTAATGACCATTTTCAACATTAAATGCTGTCTTGGGTATCGAATTTTCATGCATCTCGACTTGATGAAAGCCAGAGGCTAAATCCAGTGTCGTAAAATAATTACTACGACCAAGTCGGTCAAATATATCAGTGATATTAGGTAGTGGATATCTATCATCAATAGTTTTTTTCATTTATCCTTCGATAATCAACGACCATTCTATATTTTTGTATCTTTTTTCTTAGGTACTATTCACACAGGGGATAACCAAGGACTACAGGATGGTCTGATTATGTTATCTTCTAACATTTTGTTTATTCGAGAATTTACTCCTTGTTTATTCGCATGTTACTCCGGTCAATTTAAACATGCAAGGGTACAAAAATTCTCGTAGAGCTGGAAATTGGTATGAACGTTTGGAACACCATTATAAATAAATGCTAAAAAGTCCCCATCGATCCCGTACCTGGAAATTTTTTTATTCAAGGTCAATGGTCTCAATAATGGGTTTTTCGCATTTTGCATCAAAACGGTAAGTTTTATCATTTCATAAAATTGGATCAGACAAAAATTGTAGATCATATTTATCTTTAAAAAATGTCTTAAAGGGGGTGTGACCCTAAAAAACGACTTAAGCTACTTAAATCAAGAAAAAAATTCTAAGATCTCTCGTGAAAAGCGCAGTCCTATATTCAAAATAGACTCCGAGAAAATTCCTTGTGAAGATAAATTATGCAGGAACTTGTGATGTCACAACCGCTGAAATCGCATTCTTCTGTTCGTTTAGTCGTCAGTGAACCGTAACCTATACTTTGAGTGGTTGCAATTCGCTCTAGGAGATAATTGTCTTTTGTTTTGGAAAATTCTTACACGTGTTAATACTGTCTCTGAGAATCCAGTGTGACGTCACAAACACTTAGTTGTAACTTTAAACCGCCCGAACACGAAAACGGACCATCGTAGCAAGATGCGGTTTAAATATTTATTCTTAGATTTTCTTGCACTAAAACTTTCATTTTTTGGTCACACCCCCTTTATTACTTTTTCTCCTAAATGCCACCGATTATGAGATATAACGATTCTTAAAGTTGAAAAAGTTGTAATCTTGATAATATTCACACGTTTCCATGCCACCAGTAAAGTAGTGTACTAAAGCGCGCTTTTTTTTGCGTCATACTGTACTGTTATCTTACTATAACATGAGCGAAATTGAAACTCGAAATGTATAATTAACAGCCGCCGGCCGTTATTTATCTGCCGGCTGGTTAAAATATAAATAACGGCCACCGTTATTTTCAAACATACCCCTATAGGAGAGTCTGCAGTATGACGAAAAATTTAGAATTCGGTCTATTAGAATCGTATTCAATTTTAAACTATTGAAAAATAAAAAATAATAGTATTGGGAGTGATGAAAGTGGTATACATTTATTTATACATAATCGTCTAATACTTCTGCTCCCTCTTCTTCTTCAAGTTAAAAAAACACAAGTGTTTTATAAATAAAAAATGAGAAACATTTAAGAGAATTAGAACAATATGACTTGGTGTGAGAAGAAATAAATAAATGTTAGTCTTAACTCTCAGGAATTTCCGATATCTCATACCTTTGTAACTCTCGATGACCCCAAGCAAGCGTGTACTCTGTACGGGGTATAACGTAGCGCTTGTCGTCCGCGTAAGACAAAGATACCCTTATTTTTAATTTCGATAAACATTTTGTGTTTATGTGAACGGAAAGTACCGATTGTCCGTCGATTTTAATCTGATACTCAGACGGAATGTGAGCTGGTGGCTCCCTACATTAGAACGCCAATGGTTACCTGACATCACACCTGTTTTTGCCATATGAAACACCCCGTCGCTCCCCATACGGAAAGTGTCAGTTAAAAATCGACGAACAATATTCATCTGTCGATGAATAAGCATACCTTCTACGTCAACTGCAGCCTTATAATCCTCAAGACTAAGTTCAATGCAATAGTTTTAAATTCATTCAGAATCACAATGGATCGTGGAATAGGCCTACACCTTGAATAAAAAAAAATTCAGGCGCGGGATCGATGGGGACTTTTTAACATTTATTTATAATGGTGTTTAGAACATTCATACCAATTTTCAGCTCTATGGGAATTTTTGTGATTTCGCTACTATTTTTAGTAGTATTTTGACCAGATTAGAGGCCCATTTTCATTTCAGCGGATATGTTAATAAACAGAACTGCCGCATATGGAGCAGTGAGAATCCAAGGCATATCACTGAGTAACCAATTAATTGTGAACGTGTAACTGTGTGGTGCACCTTTTGGGCTGGAGGCATTCTTGGACCCTACTTCCTCTAGAATGAAGATGGACAAGCAGTTACGGTGGATGGTGAGCGTTACCGCAAAATGCTTCGTGACTTTTTGTGGCCTGGAATAATGATGCTTGACAATGTATGGTTCCAACAAGACGGCGCAACATGTCAGACAGCAAGAGAAACCATTGACTTATTGCAAATACGGTTTTGAAGGTAAACTTCTTTCAAGAATTGGGGATGTTATTAGGCCGCCTAGATCTTGCGATCTTACGCCACTAGATTTTTTTTGTGAGGTTACATCGAAAGTAAAGCGTATGTGAACAATCCCCAAATAATTCAAGGGTTGGAATTTAAGATTCGGCGCATTATTCGTGAGACACCTCCGGAAATGTGCACAGATGCGATTGAAAATTTTAGCAAAAGAATTGTGACCTGTGAGAGAAGTCGCGGTGGCCATTTATTGGATATTGTGTTTCACGTATAATTATAAACGATCATGTTTGCTTTTCGTTTAAATTGGAAAAAAACATCCGAAAACTCCTATTGAAACACCCTAGTTGCAGCATCTGAACCAAACCATAACGAAATTGAGAAAACAAATTGGATCACTGACGCTACTCTCAAAGTACGTAACCGTAACATTGTTAAAACTCATTCTGGATTGTCTGGATCGGGTTTCGCATGCACTAAACTCAAAGACTACAGGCTATACAGCTGCTATTATTCTCCAAACGCAAGCGAGGCACTGGGCACTGGATACACTGAGAAAGGCCCTTGACGAAAGCAAAAAGAACGCCTAATCATAGGAGACTTTAACGCCATTGCAGCAGAATGGGTTGTGCGATTAACAAAAGAGGTGTAGCGCTCTTAGAGTCCATGGCTTCAAAGGATCTCGTACTGCATGAAACTTTTCAGACAGGTGAATCTAGCTCCATAGTCGATCTCACCGTGACCAAGGGTAAAATCGTTCCCAGAATAGCTAACTGGAAAGTTTTCAATCAGGAGACAATGAGCGATTACCAGTACATCTACTTTGAGGTGAGCCATTAACCACAATACAGAAGAACTGGAATCCCGAGGAACGCGACCTAAAAAATATGGACCAATTTATAACGGGAATATTTACCAGCAGTCTGTTAAACAATGCAAACCAACTGAACCAACTCTTGCACAATACCTCACCATGCAAAAAAAAACCTGATAAAAGACCAGTTTATTGGTGGTCACAAGACATCGCTAATTTAAGAGACACTTGCCTCAAATCTGAAAAAAAAAGATGAACAGAACTGGAAACAAACGCAGATAATCCACAAGAAAAGAGGCGGATAAAGAACAATATGCAAGGCATAGAAGAAGACCGAAGCTAGCGATCTTGAATGCCAAATGGTACTGTGTGCGAGGAAATAGACGAAAACTGCTGGGGAGATGGGTACAAAATTGCTACAAGAAAACTAAGAATTAGTGTAACAAATCCCGTTCTTCTGACTATGGAATGTGCTATAGAAACGGCAAGGGAGTTTTTCCAACAAAACCCCAAACGTCATGGGCGCAGCCAAACATTACAGTACAAGACTTTTCAGAACTCACAGAGGCGAGTCTGAAACTAAAACCACACAGAGCTCCTGACCTATATGGCGTTTTAGTAGACATCTTAAAGGCAACTTCAACAAAGCTTCCAGATTTTTTCTCGAAGTTTTTGACTTCATCCTTGAAAGTGGTGATTTCCTTATGGTTTGGAAAAAAACCAAATTGGTCCCTATAGTTCAAGAAGACCTCACAGGAATAACAAAAATACAGACCCAACAAGATATTGGAACACATAATACTGTCCTGACTGATAGTAAACTTTTTTTGCCCTCAGACAAAGTAATTTAACGGCTATGGCCATACAAAGCACAACAGACATACTTAGGAAATGAGGAAAACCACCTATTTAAAAGATTATTTGTTTGAATCTTAACTTTTTAGAAAAAGTCTACTATAGAAAAAAATGGTAAATGCTGCAACCATGTCTGCGCTGTCAAACAGGGGCGAATGTAGAGGCGCCACAGAAAAAGCGTATAAAGGGTAGATAGAAGAGAATGGAAGACTAGAGAAGAAGTTTACTTCTTGGACTGTTTGTCCGCCATTGTTCATTATTCAATTTTTATTTTTATTTTTTTTAACTGATTTTTCAATCCAATTTGTTATTAGTTTGTGTGTCATAGGAAGCGATCACAGGTCAGTTGAATAAATGTTATTTTGTTTTTGAGAGTTAAATTTATACAAGTGTTACTTTTTTTTTTTAATTTTTCTTTTTTTTTTTTGGTTTGTTTACACCATTAGGGCCTTGTTGAATTCACTAACATTGTCCTACCCTGACGGGCGATTATCCTAGCAAACGAAGCAAAGAGATATTGGCTCAAAATAACATCTATAGTTGAGAAGCATCCCGTATGGGACCTCAGTACCTGCTGGCAGACTGGCTAACTAACCAAAAATTCTTCAATATAGAATATAGGTAGTGTTGATTAAATGTGGAGTGTGAAATTAAAGTTTTGGCACAAGTACAAAGGACGATACCTAATTTAAACTTTCTTTGACTCACAATTTTTATTAACCCTCCATTAGGCGCGCGAGTTTTTATAACACCATTAGTCGCGCTGTATCACAGAGATACATGAACTAAATCATTGATAAAAAAAATTGAACCATCTGATGAATTTCAGGTTTACAATTTCTATGTATTTATTCGTGTACTCAACAGTCACTTTTTACTGAAAAAGAGATTCCAGAAGTTGGATTATGTTTTCGCAGCCGTTGCAGTTTGGCCAACAATGCCCGGCAGCTTTACCATAATATTATGTGGTCGCTTCCGAGTCTGCTTGAAAGGAATTTTGTTTCATCGAGTTCCATCTTCACCTAAGATGAACAGTCTCTTGTACCATAATATTTATATGAAAAAAATACCAAGAAAAAAGTTACAGTTGAAGAGCACCGATGGTAACAAGAAAAGTCGCGTGGTATCAGTCAGATAAAAAGCCGAGCGCACCCCTAGTTTTTTGGAAATTCCGGATTTCCAAGTAGAGGTACGGGTCTAGGGTACCTAAGGACTACTACAAGTCATAATATTATAGGGTTTGTCCTTTTTGATGTATTTGCAAAAATAATAGGCATGTATCTCTCAGATACACGCGCGACCAATGGAAGCTTGAAATGACACAGTATGATTTGATTTTTGACGAATGTTAGATCGAGAGTTTTTCTGCCGTTCTCTTTCCCGTCGAGAATTCCAGGTCGAGAACGGTACGATTTACTTTAATAATAAAGTAGACGTTTCACAAATTTTTCGTTTATTTTACATATAACAATTTCCCTAAAATTTCCCTAATATTTGCTATGTCGAGCGCATGTCCAGTAAGTAAAATTGAGTCAGTTTCCACAACGTAGGTACTATTTGTCTTTTATTTCGTTTTTGAGAAGATTTGTTAAAATATTTGGTTTAAAAAACTCACACCGTTCAATCTTGCTGAACGAACCCGGGTATGTTATACTACAGAATGGCATCTACAAAAGAAGCCACAGACACAGAAAAATAGGAATCATTATAGCTGTAGACATCGATCCTAGGCCTGACATTATGGAACGTAGGTACTTTATGACGGAATACTTGACCTAAATCAGCCAAAGGTTGTCACTTGAACGGCCTATGCTTAGGGCGATGTGGTGGTGGTACGGCGCAAGAATATGGAAGAAATTGAGCTAAAACTGGACAGGGCAATGATGAAGACCGGAGGATGGCTACGTAGCAGATACTTATCACTGGCAGTGGAAAAAGACCAGCAGTTTTTATCACTCCCAAACGACATGCTTCCCAGACGACGTTCAGCGTATAGGGACATGGAGATTACGCCAAAGCCAGAAATTCAATATCTTGGTGTCTGGATAGACACAAAATTAAAATTTCAGTCACACCTGCGAAGCATGGCTACTGGAGCTAGCAATTCAATGACGGCACTGGGACGGCTAATGCCCAATATTGGGGGATTGCGCGCCAGAAAGCGAAAACTGATTTGTTCAGATAAGATGGGTAGATCCATCATCCCTTACGCAGCCCAAGCCTGAGGCAATTCAATATCTCAGAAATATAACCGAGATATATACAAATATGGATTGCCAGCAGCTTTAAGACTGCTTCCACGGAGGAACTATTACTTATCGCGGAACTGCCACTGATAGACCTCCTCGTTGAGAAACAATTCAAATTTCTGAGGCTAACGCAATAAAAATGAACAACGTTCGCAGGAATGCCAGACAATACCTGATTCAAAAATGGCGAGAAAAATGGCGCACTAGTAATAAAGGAAAGATGGACGGATAGTCTAATCCCAGATATTGAAACATGGATAAACAGAAACCATGGTGAGCCGGACTTCCATCTATTAACTGACCGTGGAAGCTTCAGGGAATATATTCTGGATATCAACAAAACAAGAGACAACGAGTGCGAGCGAGATACCACAGAGCATACCTGCTTCATAAATAGACAATGGAAGGCACAAAGGGAAACCTATCAGCGGAAAATATCATATCGGAAATGACTAGAAGCCAGTCTCAATGAGAAGAATTTCATAAAATGTTAGAGGTGATTTTGAAACTGAAGAGTGAGGACAGAAAGCGTCAGAATACTAGTCATGAAGCCATTGCTTGCTAGAAAGCTATGCGATTTCGCAGCCTCCCTGGGGCCTTATTCTTGAAAAGGGGAGCAGCGTTCCCAGGAGAACAAGTGTTTCGTCTTTGTTACTTATATTATCAGTTGCATATCGTTGATAAAGACGGAACACTCGTTCTCCTGAGAAAGCCGCTCCCCTGTTTCAAGAATGAAGACCCAGAAGAAATGCGCAAGCGGTCCCAGGACACGAACGCCAATGTGTCAGGGGGTTCTCAGATAAGCATTTCCAACCCCAACTAAAAAAAAAAAGTACTTTTTCAGATATTGACCGAGATCAAGTTGCCTTCCAGTGGTTCATAAAATTCCTGCAAAAAGGGACTGTCAAAAGTTTGCATTCAACACTAAACTTTTACAAATCTAATAACATGCTGAAATTAAGTTCTTTTGGAGTTTTACGTTTCTTATAATTAAAGAAATCTATTCAGCACGAAAACTTTACTACAGGAGCTTTTAATAATGAATTAAATTCAAGAAAATTACAGGAGCAAGCTACACTTTTTTGAACAACTACAAGGACAATACTTGACATTTGTCAAAAACTGAACGAAAATGTCAAGATTATAAAACAATGTTGCCAGACTGAAAGTATTATATCGGGTCTTCAAAAAAAAAACCCATCGAAGATTGCTTTGATGACGAAAACGTACGTCGCATTACTGTTTCTTTATTGGTCAGGATTTTTGACATGACATTTTGACATTAAGTTCATTGACAAAATGAAAGAAACATTTTGCTAAGACATACGTTTGAAAAACCATAGCAATATTTGATTGGTTTTTTTTTTGAAGACCCGATACAATTCATGTTGAAATAAGAGAAATACACAAAATTGAATATTTCCAATAAGTTCATTTCCATTTCCACATTCCAAGATTCTTGGGGTCACATTTGCCTTGATTCCTTGGCATTTCCATAGCAGCTTCTTGAAAACAGCTACGAAAATGATTTTGGAGAAATTGCGACAATTGACGAACTTGACGAACTTCTCATCTTTATTGGCTTTGATTTTAGTTTCTTCGTAGATTTTCCTGTGCTAGCCCAATAGCATTTTTTGAATTAGATATTCAAAACATTTTATTTTGTACTATAAACCGAAATTATCAAAATTCCATCTATTTATTAGCGGTAATAAATCCTTTTGTTCGCAAAACATTTGCAATAAATGGTTTTAATGGTAGCTAATAGCTGATGCATAAAAAAGATAAGTGATTATTGGAATAATTATTTAACAAAATAATTATTGTTTCAAATACGAACTAATTACATTCCTGAATTGGCTAAATTTAAATAGGCATAACAAATATGAATAATTAATAAATGAAACCTAATATTTAAACAAATTTGTACAACCTACATTTTATGGTATTTAAAATGAGACTGCAAATAATGTTAATGAATTTTATTTATAAATATAAAAATATTTTACAAAAACCATTAGCCAAGTTCCGTTTGAAGTTTCTGAAAGTTTGTTTTAAAACTTGCAGAATTTATTTGACAAATCAACCTAAATCGACAAGGATTTGCAGCTGAAAAATGTACGGTTGGTAAAGTCTTTAGATATATAGACTGGCTCAAGTTCGGTTTTTTATCGAAATCAATTGCATACCTTTTGCCAAGAATATACTGCAACAATTTGTTAACCTCTATCAGAATTGTTCGCAGCAAATACGTACGTGGAAGTTTTATCGAAAATATAAATGGAAAAAGTTTTAATTTATTTCCTACGTCATCAGTTTCTACTTACTGGGCCAAGAGTTTATAACAGGAACAAATAACTTACTCTTGGAATCGGAAATAATACCTTTCGTTTAAGGTAATCGAGATAAAATTATCCGACTTTTGTAGATTTACTTGCTCAATGGATGGCTCTATTTTTTAGCAATTTACTATAATTATACAGTAACTGTAAGTAGGAGTTTCAGGCAAGATATAATTTGTAAGGGCAATTATTCTACTGTACTGTTATTCGAATGCTTGCGACAAAGATGAAATTTATTTCATAATTGTATGCTCCTTCATATAAATACAATAACAAACTCTGTGAATAAATTCGAGATAAGTTGAATAACTTTTAATTTCCAAAAATAAAAAAGCCATTCATTAATCAAAATCACTTAAATATCAACGCTGTTTTCGTCATTTTCTTTGCTGCCATTTCCTTCCACCTATCTGATCTTTTCTTGATTTCATTTGCATCCATACATAAACGAAGATTTTATGTTAAGTGATGTGTGGAATATTTAATTATGATTAAATTTCAGCTGCACATAAACAACCAGTTTTGCATTATTTCAGCGAAAAGACAATGCATATGCTCGCTATACTACTTTCTACTAAACTATATTATTGCATCGTTTGCGGGTAATAGTATCCATTAGTAGCGCCTAACGAGTAACGAGTTACGTGTCTATTAATCAGGACTGAGTAATGTATTTGCGGTATAAATAGTTCTTTGCAATTTTTTTCTTTTCCTAAATTACACAGGTTGTGGTTTCTTGCGGAGCTAATGCTTATAGCGAATTGAGTTTATTTCGCATAATTCAGCAAATATTTACAGATTCTAAATCAACAGCATAAATGATTTAGGACAAGAGGCGGAATTCTGTAACGGATAGAGATTGTTATCGATATCGTTATGGCACTTGCTGTCTTCTTCTCTCTTTTCGAAATGAATAGATAGGGAAAGTCAATAGAGATAGCGAAAATATCTCTATCCGTTACAAAATTCCACTGCTGCTGGATAGTGTCTGAGTTGGCTATTCAAAATTGTTTCAAATCAGTTAGGACCACTCCAAACTAAAGGCCCCTGAGTGTGGCCAAGCATGTTATGAGCTATTTGTTATTCTGTAAAAGGTGTTTACACTAGATGCAATACAATTTTAAAAATGGCATGCAATCGGCTGCACATGCAATTTTATGCCTTCAACCCTTTACATAGGATGCAATTGAATTGCATGCAGTCCAGGGGCGGATACAGGCCTTTTAAAAGGGGGGGGGGGGGTTTTTAATAGGTAGGTACAAGGTGTTTTTTTATATATTGACACCCCACCTACAGCCTTCACCTTTACAGGTAAAAGAAAGATGTAAGTACAAAAGTTCTACAGTTCTGGCTGAATTTTTAGAAACCATGGTTAGAAACAAAATTTGTATGTCAGAAATGTGAAATTTTTCATGCTTCCAGCTTTTTTCAAATGAGATGCCCTATATTTTATTCTATATTCTTGAAGAGCACAATACCCCGATTCCAAAAATATATAATTTGTCTATATTTGATTGAACAGTCTCTCATATATTCGGCTCCAAAACTTGTAAAAATACTATCCTACTACTGATTTTGTGAACCATTCTACCTATACAGGTGAAAGCTGCAGGTAAAATTCAAGGTATGTACTTGGTTTCTCTGCTACTATTTTTAAAATTTCTAGAACCAAATATGTTGAAGACGGCTCAACCAAATATAGACAAACTATATAGTTTTGGAATAGGGAAATTGTGCTCTTCAAGAATATAGAACCAAATATAGGGCATGCCATTTGAAAAAAGCTGAAAGCGTGGAACATTTTACATTTCAGACATTCAATTTTTGTTTCTGACCATGGATTCTAAAAATTTAGCCAATACTGTACAACTTTTGTATTTACACCTTTCATCTGCTTGTAAAGGTGAAGGCTGTAGGTGGGGTGTCAATATATACCCTGTACTTGAACAATAACTTATTATATAGTCAGAATTTGTAAGATTATCGACTTTTTGTCAATTTGCCTTTCAACAGGAATTAGTAATGTTACTTTACCAAACTAGTAATATATTGTGATAAGTTATTCAAGCACAAATGAGTGGATTGTTGCGGAACTTATGGGTGGACCTCTGCGGGACGAGGACGAACGCAGCGAGTTCCGCAGCCATCTATTCATCAATATATTGTTTAATTACGAGACTAAACGTTCACCCCAATTTTCCATTACCTAATACCTACAGTTGGCATATTATGTTTAGTTTACTGTAAAAATATGTTGAACACTAAAAAAAATAACTAGGACATGGAAAACATTTTTATTTGTTGGAAATACCTTAGGGAATACTGAACCAAACTTGCTGCTTTTCAGCTGGAAATAAAATTTAGTTTTTGGAAATGCTTTGGAAATATCTAGGAATATTTATAAATACTTGGAACTACCGCGGAATACTTGCAAATACTGTCCAAATTTGAGAAGTATTCTTAGAAACTGGAAATCACTGTACGTTTTCTCGTCAATGTTTGAAGACATTCCGATGAAAATAATTCAAGAGCCGGGAATAGACAAACATTTAAGACAGAAAAATTTGAGAATTGGAAAGCAGAAACTTATGGCGATTTCCATTTGTCAGTCAGTGCGCACTGAGTGTATCCCCATCTTTTTCTAAAAGCATGTAACATGTAAGGATATGGATACCTACATTTTTTTACACTGGTTCGACAAATGGAAATCGCTATTAGTTTCGCGCGGAAAAGTTAAGTTTAACATGGCGGCTTCCAGTGACGTCAACTGTTCGTAAACTAAGGTTAAGGGTAGTTTACACTGATCGTGAATCCACGGTCCACACTTTCGTGGTTCACTCTTGAGTCGTGGAACGATTGGTTCACGATCAGCTCACATCACGCCACGACTGATATTGAACCACCATAAACGGTTCTATAGAGGGAAGATTGTCGGACTGTGTTTTTATGAATCCTGTATCAACCATGATGAACAATTTAAAACACAAATGTCACAATATGGCACTAAATACGGAAACGCCATTGTTGCGGAACTTATGGGTGGACCTCTGCCGGACGAGCGCAGCGAGTTCCGCAGCCATCTATTCATCAATATGTTGTTTAATTACGATACTAAGGCCCAGTTGTACAATCCTGGTTCAAAACAGAGCTTAGCTAAACTCGACTGGTACTTAAACTTTCCCATTTAAAATACATTGCTATCAGATATTTATAAAATTCTATCAATTTTGACAGCAATGCATTTTAAATGGGAAAGTTTAAGTACCAGTCGAGTTTAGCTAAGCTCTGTTTTGAACCAGGATTGTACAACTGGGCCTAACTCACTCAAAGTGCGTTATTCTCATTAGTTTGAAAATTACACATTTCAGGTGAATGTCTTACTTGAACAGTTCAATAGTACCTATATTGGTGATTAGATGGCTACGGAACTCGCTGCGCTCGTCCCGCAGAGGTCCACCCATAAGTTTTGCAACAATCCATTATTTATTTGTACTTACAATAACTTATTATATGTATAAAGTCAGAATTTGTAAGATTATCCACTTTTTGTCAATTTGCCTTTCAACAGGAATTAGTAATGTAACTTTACCAAACTAGTAATATATTGTGATAAGTTATTCAAGTATAAATGAGTGGACTGTTGCGGAACTTATGGGTGGACCCAGCCATCTATTCACCAATATGTTGTTCAAGTACAATACTAACCTGATTCACTCAGTTGAGAATTTTTCTCATTAGTTCAAAAACTACACATTTCAGTCTTATTTGAACAGTTCAAAAGTATATTAGTGAGTAGATGGCTGCGGAACTCGCTGCGCTCGTCCCGCAGAGGTCCACCCATAAGTTCCGCAATAATCCACTTATTTGTACAGGGTGTTTTTTTATATATTGACACCCCACCTACAGCCTTTACCTTTACAGGTAGAAGAAAGGTGTAAATACAAAAGGTATAAAGTTTTGGCTGAATTTTTAGAAACCATGGTCAGAAATAAAATTTAAATGTCAGAAATGTGAAATTTTGCATGCTTCCAGCTTTTTTCAAATGGGATGCCCTATATTTCATTCTATATTTTCGAAGAGCACAGTGCCCCGATCTATATTTGATTATTTTAAAAAGGGGGGGCAGTTGCCCCTCCTGCCCCCCACTGAATCCGCCACTGATTCAGTCGTTTGTATAGAGGATCGTGCCAACTTAAAGAAAATTACATATAACAGCTGATTTGATTTATATTTTTATATTGTGTTCACATTTTTGGATTTTGCAAATTAATATTAATTTTTGCATAGAAACAACAAACCAAACCAAACCAACTCGTAGGTGGAGGAAGTGAACACAAATTTGAGGTTACGGTGAATATTCAATTTTTATTTTTTTTAAATTTATGGTGGTAGTAAGCAAATTGGACCAGCCGATCGAAAAAGAACAAAGTGCGCATGCCTTCAGGCAAGAAATTATAGCATTGCACGAGATTGCATTTAGTGTAAACAGGCTTTAACACATGAATATGTTATAATGATAGACTTCATTTCAAAAACTCACAACTCCGTGGCCTGTGATTTATTTTTTTATTAATTTATAAAGTTATGATACACACTTAATCACTCACTTACAAATTTTTACTAGCAGTAAGCTATCACTTACTACACACAGACTTTATGGAAGTTTCGATCAAAATAAATTCAACAGAACTAGGTACATTATTAACTGTGAGTGAAGAAATGTGCCCTCAATGGAAACAAACCCATATTAACATATTATGAAATATTGATTGATTGTACACCCAAATATTCTCACCTCGAGGAGCCCGGCTCCCCACCCATCATGAAACAGCAACTCAATTTGCTAAATTTACATTTTGTCAACTCTATGCTGCTGTCGACTGCTTTTGGCATTTCCGTAGACTCCCGCCTTGCGGCGGTTAGATCAAAGGGAGTGGCTTATCTTTTTAATAAAATTAATTCGTTGAGTAGCTGCTTTAGCAAACAGAGTTTGTCTGCATTTAACGGAACGACGGAGCGTAGGAATCCTTTATCTGTCGTTCTCATTAATTTAATTCAGTTCTGGTTTGACCAGAACATACAACAAATAGGTTGAGCTGAGACTTCAGTGACTAAATTAGACATTAGGCTTATATAACAGTTAAAATTATACATTTCTGAGAGTTTCTAAGCCTGAATCCTTTATATATTTGAATAGGTTTTTGAAACAATTTTTATTTTATCCGATGTTTACCAATATTAAACTTCATATCAACACCAGTTATTGAGACTATTGAAATTTTCATGAAACTCTTAAATGTACCTACACATTCATATATATCTAGATTATCAGCATATAAAAGTGCGGAAGAAAATGCAATCAACATCCTGGGACAAGCCAAAAATAACTTTCAAATAATCAGCAATTTAATCCAACAACTTTCCAAAGACGCCAAGAGAATGATGTTTCGCTATCAAAATTAATTAACCGATTCAAAGGCTTCAATGAAATTAGTATAAGTAAATAGCAAGGGCATGTTTTCTTTGCCCTGAAATTTGAAACAGACATTGTTCGTACATCAATAAATTAGTTAGATATAGTTTCCACAGGAAATAATGATGCACCTTGAAACAGAACTCCCTGAAGCTGACCAGCTAATTCAGTATCAACAATAGATTCGAATAGGTATATCATATACTATCAAATGTTTATTTCTCAATAATTATTCCCTCCGGCTCTATTACCGGATTTATGCAAGACATTTTCCAAGTCCCAGGATTGAGTAAATGGGTAAATGATTTATAGAGGAAATACATTTGATTTTCAATGAGTAACGAGAGTTTGAAAATAGATAATGATACACCGATAGCGAAACTGCAATAATTTCGGACTTTTATTTTGAGACAAGACTTACAATTCAGGTATGGTTACAAGGGTTCAATAATATTCAAATAAAGCAGAATCCTCCGAATGTTAATGTTGAGGATTGCTATATACATTTGGTCTTTATTTATAACTACTGCCACCTTGATTTGCCTTCTACGCCAATTTCGTTCTTTGTGGATGATCTTTTCCTCTGACATCCATGAGTGCTCTGCTATTCCGGATTTATCTACGTGTTTGTCTTTTGTGTTCCTTCAGTCACGTCTCCAAAGTTCTTTTGGTTTCGTCCATACATACCGGACCGACCTACTAGGGACATAGAGAGTAATAAGACGAATTAGCTAGGAAAATCGAGGCGGTGCAACCGAAGCCGAGTATAGCCGAGCTGCCGAAGATGCACATATTTTAATACCACGCAGAGACGATCAATGATAGACCGTGATGCTCGTGTGGCTAAATGGGTATCAATCAACTGGTCCCATTGAAGCTTATGTGTCTAGTAGCCTAGTCCTCTCTGTATGCGATTTGCCACATTCGTTAGAAATTTCGTAGATTATCCTTGTCAATTTTAGTGTGGGCAATTTATTTTTTTTTTCATATAAATCCAGTATTCAATGTTTGTAACGTGCCAAAATGGCCTTTAACTATTTCACGCTTATTTTTAGTTTTCTATTCAAAATTCCTATTAGTTATCTAAGTTTTCCCTGATTTCATCAGGCTTTGTTTACATTTTTCCTTTATAAAACTTCAACAATAATTACAGTAGTTGCAGATCCTGTAAATTTTCTAATCTTTATTATTTAAATTCGATTTTCACTTGTGAGTAGTTCTTGTTGAAGACTAATGATTTTCCTCGATTCTGATCAATATTTTATTTAAATTTTCATTTTCATGTAAACAAATCAAATATTTCTTATTCTTAGTTAGGTTTTCCAAACCGTGGTCCATTCACGGAGTGTGTACTGCACGCTGCACGTACTCTGTTCGATTGCTGAACTCAGAACCAGATTGAGTTCCGGAATCCGGTTCCATAGACTACCGGGTTGCTCTCTATCTTATAGTGACACTTAAGTCATGTTACTCATGATTTGTGTGCCAGCTGACGACAGAAATATCGTTCATTTTTGTCAATTGGCCTTTCGATTAGTGATGTTTTTGGAATCATCGATTTTTTTGTAAGCGTTTACGTTTTGCAACACGAATTGCTTATTCAATGTCTTATTCTTCAAATTATGATTTTTCTAGTGGTAAACTACTTGTTGTTATCATTAGTCGTCAGCTGTTGTCATTTCTCTCTGATTATATTGTTGTGTGCAATTTTTCGTACTTAAAATTTTGCCCGATTTATTTTGACATTTGTCGTTATTTTGCCTCATCTTCATTCCTCAAATCTAAGTTCCGAATTTATGGTCGGCCCTTGAGGTTTCCTCAAATCTTAAGGAAGCCTTGATCGTTTAGAATTGACATGACTAACTTGTCAAATAGGAGCAAGTGTCTATTCTAAACTCGCGACTCCAAGGAAGATACAAGGAGCGACTATAAATTCGGCCCTAGGATAGCTAATTAATTCCTTGTGGTGAACCTTTCCTTTTACGATTTGGTTGTTCCGAGAAACGGGTCTCCCTTGAAGAATTCAATTTTTGTCTTCGCCCTAAGAGGATTTTGGACCTAATTCTCTCACTTATTGAAGTTATGGTACATTGAGCTGCTTTACGTTGCGTTACGTTTTCGTAAAGTGCCATAATTTCGCCGATGATTTCGGATTTTTAGAAACTATTTCGTTAAGTTTTGCTTTGCAAATTTTTCAGCTGGATTTATAGTTACAGTATCAGTAACAGTAGCAGTAACAGTAAAATATTAAAACACGGCCGACTCTAAAGCCATTTATAGCTTTTATAGTTACCAAACTTATCAGTAGAACTTAAGAAATAATTATTTTTATATCTGTTCCTTAAGTTTTAAGTTCTAAGTTACTGTTACTGTTATTGATGTTACTGATACTGACACTATAAATCCAGCAAGGGATTCTGACTTTCTCTATTTGATCATTAGTGAAAAGCTGCCCTAGAAACTACCATATTCTATCTAGGATCTCGAGTCCCGACTAATCCAGCGGATGAGAGTATTTTTGTGGCAAATAAAACCCTAATCCTACAGGTTAGACATAATCTATTAACTTCAAATTTTCTTTGCAAACTCGAGTCACATTTTCCTTTCTATTAAAGCTTTATCTGATTTTGTCTAATTTGATTAATTATTATCATATCATGTTATTATTCAATTTTTCTATTACAATAATTTTCAAAAGCTATGGTTTTTACAGGAAAATTTGATATTGATAATTGAATAAGTTGCAATGTAAATTAATTTTCTTTCTTCTCATTCTTTCTTTTCTTGAAGTGTCTGGCTATGGCTAAGGTTAAGTTACAAATACAGTGTGTTATAGAAAATATTCCCTTAGGGTTCATGGTTACAATATAAAACCAAACACAACAATTTTAATTGTAACCAAGATTGTAAGGCTATTTCTACCAAGCCTTAGCCTGTCAGTTGGACGGTTACACAACCCTTTTGGACTGTGAATTTGAACCTTAAGATTAGGTTGACCATCCTATCCACGACATGTATCTAAGACTAACCAGGTTAGTTGTACCTGCTGCTACCATCTGGAACATATTGGTATCGCACTAGCTGTAGTTATCCTATCTTTATTTTATTTATTTATTTATTTATCAACCGGCGATTTCCCAATTAGAAAGGCAGTACAATTTCCGCAGTATAAAATACCTAATTTCCAACCTAACCTCAAAACAAATCAAGGCCCGGTTTATTCATCTTCAGATAATCATGCTGGTAGCTATCTGCAAGATAAATCTACCATTGTATAATTCTATTGGTCGGCGGATAACTGGCCGACCAATGGTGGACTACGGATTGTGAATAGGATATATATAAAATAAGTGTTTTTTTTTTTACCGAAAATCTTACTGATTTCATTTAACATGCTAATTTGCATATGATTAAACAATGTTATTTCACATTCGAAAAGGTAATGTCATGCACCCACTTGCAGCATAAAGGCCGTGGCACAAACTTTTCCCGTAATGCCTGCGCTCGCCTTAGGCTTTATACAATGCCTATACCCATTACCTTCGTCCAACAAAAAACCACGTTAAGTGCATTTCCGTAAAAAGCTAATTTTCTAATATGTATTTGTATGAAACTTATTTTACGGAAATGTGTAGGTACGTACTACGTACCGTAGTTTCTACATTGGACATTAGCAGATTAGGTGATTCGTATCAGCTGATAAGTCAAGATGGCGATGCGGCACGAATGTAAACAAACCATTGAGGTTAAACATTGCCTCCATATAAATGTGTGTTATTTCTACCTGTTTCAGAGTAATTTGATGAAAATTACCAATAAAATACCTGGGCGCCACCGACCCAAGGTTGTTTGAGGGAGGTAGGTTGCCTGATAACTTTATGACGTCATCTGGGGTGCTTCAACATAATGCAAATCTCCATAAGACACCCCAGATGCGTCATCAAGTTACTCATTACCAGACAACCTATGATGAAGTTTAGAAACCTTGCCACCGACCGAGCAGTCCGCGCACTTACCGTACCGAGCCTAGGTTGCCATTGCTAACAATTTTGGGGTAGATCTACTACTTGGGTGGTTTAATTTATAGATGAATTTTACAAATCTACTCAAATAACTTTAGGAATTTGCCTTTTATTTAAAACACGTTACGACGCTAAACATTAAATAAAAATAAGCAATCTTTTAAAGATTTGCAGATTTTTCAAAAAGCATGTGCCGACTATTTTTGCGTTAAAGGATGGGGGCGCGACAACACTGTTTAGTGTTTTGGGTCAGCTATTTTTCTTTACATAAAACCTACAAAAACTATACTTGCACTGGCGATACATACATGCCATTTTGTTTTTGGACTTGAAATGACATTTTTCAATAAATTGCCAAGTGGCATGCAAAAAAAAATCATTATTTATTTTTATTATTTTTCACAACTTTGATTATTGTTTACAATACGATGCTCCAAAGCTGGATGCATGCCTTTCGGGCTATATAATTATTTCATTACAAAATCATTACTGAACATTGTTTGAACGAGTTTAAAATCACCAAAAGTATACTTAAAATTTTCACAAGATTTTCCGCTAATTTTCCGGATTTCCTCCACCAAGCGGCGCATGCCATTTATTTTTTAGGCTGTTATTTGGATGAAAATTAAATAATTCCATTGGCATGCAATTTCAAAACATTAAAAATCAGCATTATTTTTTTCATCCTCAGGTGACTCTTTGAAGCATTTGCGCTACTGCGGGGTGCATGCCTTTCATTACAAGACTTTCAATTCGTTAGTTTTACCTTATGTTTCAATGGCAGCAGTTACAGATCACTAAAAACCACAAAAGTTTTTCACAAATGAAATATCGATTTTCCCTATATAGCGGCTGCGAGCGGCGGGGAAAATCATATTTTTTCTTACTGTTTCTGGGTTAATTATCAACCATTAAAAAGGCATGCGGGATAAAATCAGTAGGTAAAACCTGTCACGCCCTCCCAATCTATAACGTGAAGCCCAACTTTTTCAGTAAAATCAGGAGCAAAACTGTGAGACTGCAGCAAATTGTAAAACATTGTAACGTCCCTGTGAAGGCGACGTACTTAAGGAGTACCAATATTTAAATAGTTTTCCATTTCAGAATAGTTGATGTTTTCAGCTGTATGATACTCTTTGAAAGATATATACTTCAAAAGCTGCACTCTTTCAATAGCCTGGATAAGGGGATCGTAATATGGAGACCAAACACACGAACAAGAGAGATGTGCAGAAAGTCCATAGTACAGCGCTTGATGAAACCCAAAATTTGGAGACAGCCAATGATATTTGAGATATATAAGACGACTTACTATCCAGAATAACTCCCAAATCTCTTATCTGAGAAACAGCATTCAGCAGTTTTACATAAATTTCAGAGATAGAAAAGTTAAAACTAGACAAATTAATATGACTGAAAGATGGGACATTGTGGGAAACATTACAGACATTATCAGAGTACATCAAGCACAAAACATCATAAAATATATTGATCATAACGTCCAGGGATCCATTTATGAACAAAGTGTCCCAAGTGAAACAGGAGGGAAAGTCATAAAGTACCGTAATGTCCATAGCAAATAATTTTATTATTTATTTACATTTTGCCCCTATTTTGTGCACCAAAGTGATCACCGCGGTATGTTTCAGCTGGGCATAACCTGTTTCAGGTGGTTGATTATTTATTTCAACTTACTTTTAGTTCTGGTTACATCACTGTAAGGTAACCGATCCGACAACTAATTATTTATTTTTTTATTTTTCTTTATTTTATATTTTTAATTTTTACCTTATTTTTTTAAAATTTATTTGGTTATTGAGCTACAATACCGTTCTCAATTTTTACACTAAATATAATCGTTCATGACTATAGCATTTATTTTTATATTATAGACATCACTGTATTTATTTATCGACCCTTCATTGAAAGGTCACTAACCTAATTAATTAATTATTGACAGTTCCATTGATTGTCATTTCTTGAATAGTACCAACCATTCTTTGATTGGTATTGTTGCTAATTTAATTGTTTATCCTTTTTTTATAATTATTTTAATTCTTCTATCGTTTCTTTGTCGACTATACCGAGAAAGCGTGGCATGTTATTATATTTATTATAAGTATTGTCGCAGCAATCCCATGAATTATACATAGTGTGTCCAGATTGTCGCTTTCAGGATATTAATTAGATATTCATTTTAAAATTTATTCGAAATAACATATCACTCTCAATAAATAAAATTTATTGTACTCAGAATTTATAGCAAAATCCACGCACTTGTTTCGATATTTATACAAAATCGCGCACTAAATTAAAATTAATATTAATCAAAATCGTTGAATAAAATAATATTATGACGCTAATAAATAGGCTGATTTGAATATTCTATTAAAGTTTTCCTATTAAAATGAATGCAGCATTAGTTTTTAATGGATATTTCATGCTTTTCGAAACAAAAATAATTGTTATTAACTATTTCCATTTTTAACAATAGAAGCAAATAAATCACAATACTTTTTCAATCAGAAAAGATACCTACTTACATTTAATAATAAAAGATTTCGGCAAACAACTCTAGAAAACCACATACTACTTTCCGAATAAAACAAACTACAATGGAGAAAACCCTTTGAGAATGTGTAGCCAATAATAAATATAGATTTCCATCGATAATGGAAATAAATATTTTGTTCTATTTTTCCAGACTTGTTTTATTTTCTGTATACTAGACTCTCAATTACTGGCACTATCCTGCTTATAAACCTCAAAATGCTTTTATATCTATTTGTATTTATGAGAGAAGAGCTCACAGTAGATGAGAAATAAGAAACTTTAGTAGGTAAGTAAGTGTTGTATTATTGCACGGAGAAAAATGTGTATAGAATTTCCTGGGTTTTATACAGGGTGATTTACAAGTAGATACATCTGAAATCGTTTTAAGAAGAAATGATTTATAGACAGAGTAATAAAACATGTTGTAAGGACACTTTTTGTATATAATCTTCGCGTCACTTATGAAGCACAATACCTCTAAAAGTAATAATAATTAAAATAGAATATCAGTTAGCTGGGCCTATATAAAGCCCCTTGTGGTATTACCCAAATTTGTTCAATTAATTATTTTCTGGGTTTTTTTATTGGGGTTCAGGTGATATTTCACGTTCTCTACAAATAAAAAAATAATCCGTTTTTCGCGTGAGATCCGAAAATAAGAATATAAATCTAATTTAATTAAATTTGCGATTCCTGTTATCGATTCTCTCCTCCCGAAAAGTCTGTTTTATTCGCAGAGACAAATGAGATGATCGGATCCTCTTACTACCATCGATGACCATCCAATTACTTTCTTTCATTAGGTCGGCATGGGGTTCGGCAGTAAAGATAAGTAGGCAAAGATGCCAGACAGACTGTAAGATCATTTTTCTTTCTTTCCGCTTGCTATCTCTATAGTTTTTCTCGCAATCGGCTCCTAATTTCATTTAGGCTTTTTTCGGGATGACACTTGAGATTTGGAATAACTTTGAGAAATGGTATATATCTGGTTTTTGTATAGGTTTGGCAACGTCGAGTGGATGAAAAAAGGACATCAGCGAATTCAGACTTAACTTACCTAACCGTGTATTGAAAAACAGGCCTTAGGATTTTTGTTTGTGATGATTTAAATTCATATAATAAACTAAGGGAAAAGATTTAACGAAAGTAAGCACGAATTCAAAATTTCAATTGCGCTGGTAATGTATACTAATCCTTTCAGGTCAGTAATTTGAATCTCAGGAAAAATATAGCCAGTTCACATACATTTAATTTTTGCTCTCGAATTGAGAATGGGGGATTTTTTATATTCAAATGTAAATTATTCCGGTTTCTCTTTCAGTAAAAGCAAATCGTCTTGTTAATTAAATGCCCATTAATTTTGCATCATAATGTAAATTTTGAAACAGTAATCTCGAATTTTTTCGTTAGAGAAGAAAGGTTTTTTATCACAAGCGGAAACATGTTCCTACTTGAATAGGTTTGAAGTCATCATAGAATAGAAGTCATGTTACTGCAATTGTATCGTAGATATAAATTTGAAATTTCCTGAAAATGTTATTGTAGTGAAGGACAACAAATCCTGAAAAATTTAGCTCATTTGGAACTGTATTTCCAGAGATACAGACCGATTAAGGGCAAGATATAGCTTTTCAATTTATATGATTTGACTTGACACAATGATTTACAGTATAGAATTTATTAAATTATTTGTTATAATATTCACGATTTTTCCGAAGTTGGGTCCCCAACATCGATGCGCGATTCCTCATATTTAGAAAAAAATTCCTATACAGGGTGTCCGGTAAGTATATGGCATACTCTCGGGAGCGTATAAGACGGGTCAAAATAACCTTACTTTGGTATAAAAAAAAAATCCTAAAGTGCCTCTCAACGGAGATACAGAGGCCCAAAAGAGTACTTGGCGATCCACATTTTTGGTTCTAACTTTTGAACCGACTTGTATAATTTAATGAAATTTTAATATTTTATGTTGGCCATAAAGACTCATAAAATCATCCTACAGTAGATGTTTCACATAGTCTGGGAAGTCAGGAACGGACTTGCCCCCATATTCATTGTGTCAAATTTCGAAGGTAAATGATTGAAGGTGTTATACAAAAACCTATTTTTTTTCGGAAACGGCTGATTTAATCGAAACAAATGTAGAATGAAGAGAAATGACCAAAGTATTCAAAAAATCAGTATTCAGTTCTGTAAAATGACTCCCGTCAAAAATTTGGCACAATGAATATGGGGGCAAGTCCGTTCCTGACTTCCCAGACTATGTGAAACATCTACTGTAGGATGATTTTATGGGTCTTTATGGCCAACCTAAAATATCAAAATTTCATTAAATTATACAAGTCGGTTCAAAAGTTAGAAACAAAAATGTGGATCGCCAAGTATTCTTTTGGGGCTGCTCTGTATTTCCGTTATTTTACTTTAGGATTTTTTTTTATAAGAAAGTAGGGTTATTTTGACCCCTCCTATATGCTCCCGAGAGTATACCATATACTTACCGGACACCCTGTATATTATGTGTCCGGAAATCGGAAATTCCTTCCTTCTGAGCGTTATTTGAATTTAAGAAAAAAAAATCTAAACATGTATTGTCTGTCGATTCTAATCTGATACTCGAAAGGAATGTCAGCTGGTGGCACCCTACATAAGAACGCCATTGGTCACCAGACGTCAAACCTATTTTTGCCATATACTTCAGCCCCTCGCTCCTCATATAGAAAGTGTCGATTTAATTGAGACCTTTTTCATGTAATTAAAATAGGCTGGATTATTCCAGTGGCTTCTCGAACCCTTTGTTAAGATTAAAAGGTACGTGAATGTCCACCACCACTAGAAAAATTCAATTTATCCCAGAACCTTGGGTAAGTAGTATGAGACATTTTTAATCATTTAAGAGAGAAAAACCGAGACGAGACTAGAGAGAAGAGCTTTCTCGTCTCGTATTGAGGGTCTCTCTCCGAGACGAGAGACTCATTTTATCTCCAACCTTCAAGACAAGATAAGAGAGAGCGTATTCTCGTCTCGTCTCGCGGAGTCACTACTTTCAAAGATAAATTTCTAGAAACTCATATCTCCATTGCATCATAGATAGAAATCCTCAATTCTCGGAGAATTTTATTCTAGTAAAGGACTACAAAGCCTGAAAATTTTACCTCAGTTGAAGCTACAATTCCAGAGTTACATTCTCGCTGCATTTTTTTCCAAACATTTCAGCTTCAAATCTCATGACGGCTCACAGCATGGAATTTCGGCGATCCCGATTGATGAATTAAAGTCAAAATCTCAACATGAAAAAATTTGAAATTACAACATTACCCGCCGAAAAAACTGGTATTAACCATAAAAGTTCCAGCTTAATTACAATACAAATTGGTTTTCAAAATCCTAGCGAATCAGAATACAGATTAAATTGTCTAATATTGGATTTGGACTGGATTTTTTTTCATTTCATTTTAATATTCCAACGAGCCGATGACATAAAAATTGTATTGTCGAGACAATCTTTTGTTCAAAACGCGCTCAATTTATTTTCTATGGATGGCATGATGTAAGCGTTTGCTTGACGGTATTTTTGTTCACGTTGAGTATAATTAAACCGGACTGTTGATTGTTTGAACTATATAGAAGGTTTGTTTTAGTTGGACTTGATTATAAAGTCAGACTATATTGTGTTTTGTAGATTGATGATTTTCATATATAATATCACAAGAGAAAAAATTTTGTCGGCAAAATTTTCGAAAGGTATGAAAGTTTGTTGCTTGGCAATTTCGCGAATGACATTTTTGACAAAATCACGAGCCGTCAGGCTAGTGATTTTATCAAAATTGTCATGAGCGAAATTGCCGAAAGCCAGTTTGACAATGTCAAAAGATGGTCGCTGAAATACCATGTTGTTGGTATTGTCCAGGTAGCATTATTGTCAGGTGAATACCGAATTTATTGCCGGTGTAATACACTCTAGTGAAATAGTCAGAAAAACTTTTACAAGCTTTATATTTTTTCTCACTTTTACTAAATAAAAAAATGAATACGATTAAAAATGGACATTTAAATCAAAGCCTGTCAGTTTTTGTATCTATTGCAATGTTAAAATAATAATTTTGTCATCAATCATTTTTTATGGGTTTTCATGTAGGCAGATGAAGGGGTTTTGAATATAGGAAATGAAAAATGGTTTATTAATGGACGCTAAAATACCTCAATATTTTTCATTAAATTGTTAAACTACTAAAAGGAAAAAAAGAGAACAAGATCAGGAGTTGCAGGAGCTGGAAGTCGATAGAAGGAATAATAACATGTAACGATAAATTTATCATTTTCGTAACATGCTCCATTTCTTCTGATTTTAATTATAAAGTTGTATTTTTGCCGTTTCAGAATCAGGAAAATAATAATTTATAACTTAAGTAATTTAAAAGTATCTAGAAAATTTAATTATTTCAATATAATATCAGTACTATCATCTATCCATAATGAGCATAAAAATGCAAATATCTGTTATTGAAAGAAGGTACCGCCATCTAGTACCTGATAAATTTATTGTTTAAAATATGGTTTTTATTATCTCTCATTGACAGTCATTCGTATTTTCATTTAAAGAAATTATATTTATCTCACTTTTAACAAATAGATTTTTTTTTTTGAAAAAAGATGGCTGAGTTAGTGACAGACGAAAATTTAGCTCTTAGAAAAAATGAGAAAAAGGTGGTAAATAAATGCCATCATTTTGAGAAAAGTGTTGTGGAAGTAGTGAAATGTAAAAAGTGTATTAATTGTTTTCATCGGGCCTGTTTAGTACAAGCATCAAAGCAGAAAAACGCCGAGTGTATCCATGAATCCGACAAGGTTAGAAAACAAAGCACAAATATCAACAATGAAGATAATACAGAAATAGACCTTCTGAGAATACTGGTGAAGGAATTGCTAAGTAAGAACCAAATTTTGCAAGAAAACAGCCAACTACTAAAAGAAAAAATAGTTTTCCTGGAGGAAAAACTTGAATATTCCGGAAAATCGAAACGAAATCCATCTTGCGCCATCTAGCAATGCCATCGGCGGCGATTCAACCAACGTAGAAAATACCATGACCTCGCCATCTAGCGCCCTGCGAGGAATAGAGCAAAGCAAGGTGCAAAAAGTCAAGAATGTAATTCCCAAAAATCCAATCATAGAAGTGGCGGTCGGTGTCGGTACCGATTCGCGCATCGAACAAACTCACAATCAAACAGTGACGGCCGAAGTCATGCCCAGTCTCAATGTTGACAAAAATCAGCTGGATGATGAGAATGACTGGGTAGAGTTTAGATCGAAACACAAAAACAAAAAATCGATTTTCCAAACAAACCGCCTGGAACCACTTAAAGGACAACGAAAATGCTACTAATCTGAAAACAGCGACAAGAATGGCGTTTTTGTTTCTGTCTGGAATGGCACCGGAGGTAACCTGCGAGGACATTATGGATTTCCTCAAAGAAAACAACTGCTGATGTGAGAAAATGAAAACAAAAAAACAGAAATACCGCAGCTCTATCAGACTTGCAGTTCCGCAGGTGGATCTAAATAAATATTTGACGCCCAGCCTGTGGCCAACAGGATCAATAATTAACCATTTTCGGAACATTCAGAGCCAAAATGCGGCAATAGCAGTCCATCAAAAAGGAAAATAAAGATCCTCCATATCAATGTACGTTCTCTGAGAAGGAAAGTTGATGAGGTAGAAGCTTTTACTGCAGACAAGGATATTGACATAATTTGTCTAACAGAGCACTGGTTGACCAAAAAAGAAATGCAGGTTGTTCGAATACAAGGCTATTTACTCAGAGCCTACTCCTCAAGATGAGTGAGTCAGTTGGAGGTGGGACTGCTCTATTTACCAAAGATTTTTTAGTCGCAAATGACGTAAATATAAGTTTTAATATTGAAAAATGTATAGAATCATGTTGTGTATATATTGAAAGCCTAAATGTTTTTATTTTAAATGTTTATAGGTCTCCCTCAGGATGTCTTGACACCTTCACAGAAAAGCTCGAGGGCTTACTTACGAGGCTGGGGTCATGTGAACAAATAATAGTATCAGGGGACTTCAATGTTCATTTCAATACTTCCAAGGATGCCTGTGTTCGACTTTGCGACTTTTTTGGTGGCTTTGGTCTGGGGCAAACAATCTATGAGCCTACTCGGGGAGCTTCCTGTCTGGATAATTTGTTTGTCAGTTTGATAGTGGAGGTATTTGATTCTGGGGTATTTGACTTGGGAGTCTCAGATCACAGGGGTCAGATCCTGGAGCTCTTGATGGAAGAGCCCCCAAAAGTTGTGGAGAAAAAAAAGGTGTGCCGCCCCATAACACAGCGAGGTCTGCTTGCATTCCATCATATCTTGGATGCTGAGTCTTGGAATTTTGTTACTGTGGAGGGTATGGATACGAACCAAAAATTCAATAAATTCATGTACATTTTGGAGCAAGCCTGTCTGCACTCATTTCCTGAAAGGTCCTATAGGGTCAGATCAGACCAAGGAAATAACATTTCCTGGTTCAGTGAGGAGCTGAAGGCTATGCGTGAGCGACTAATGTTTTTGAGAGATCTAAGTAGACAATACGGCCATGTGAGTACTCAACATTATAAAAACTAGGACCATCTGGCAGATTATAAATGCACACAGAGGTGAAACAAAAAAATTATCAGATGTTACCAACTTGTCACCAGATGATTTCAATGACTTTTTCTCAAGCATTGCTAAGAATGTAGTTGGAGGTATTCCAAATGTGGGTAACCCACCAGATGCATATTTGTCTTCCCTTGTTCCACCTTTAGTTTCTTTTGGTTTTTCACAAGTTACATATCACGAAGTGCGGGAGGTGATTGATAGTCTCAAAATGAAAAATAGCAGGGATATTCTTGGTTTTCATATGAAAATGATAAAAACTATCAAAAACATTATTTTAATACCTTTTACAAAGCTTATAAATTTGGGTTTCAGAGAGAACGTGTTCCCGGATGTTCTGAAAAAAGCCACAGTGATTCCCATTTTTAAAAATGGCGATACCAACTTGCCTGAAAACTACAGACCGATATCCCTGTTGCCAATTATTTTTAAAATATTCGAGAAATGTATAGCTCTGCAACTGGCAAAGTTTTTCGAAGCAAGTGGTCTTTTCTCACCCTGTCAGTTTGGTTTTCGTCAAGGTAAAAATACGGTGATGGGTATTTTGGACCTCATCTCGGACATCGTGGAGGCTTTACATGATAAGCAATATAGCACGGTCTTGTTTTGTGATCTTAGTAAGGCCTTCGACTGCGTCGACCATGGTATCCTCCTGCAGAAGCTTGAAGCATACAACTTTCAACCCAGCAGTATCAAGCTGATAAAATCCTATCTTAATAATAGGTGCCAACAAGTGAGGTGTGATGGTGTGACATCAGCGGTGAGGGTGGTGAACATTGGTGTCCAACAGGGTTCCATTTTGGGCCTCATTCTCTTTCTTATTTATATCAATGACTTACCAGCAAATGGCGCCAGTGAGCATTTCACCCTCTATGCTGATGACACAACAATTTGTTTTGCTGGAAACGCCCTGGACTCTGTGAATGCTGGATCCATGGACGCCAAGGCGAGGGCTGAAGCATGGTTTGCGTCAAACAGGTTGTTGCTGAACAGAGAAAAAACCAAAAGAATGGTTTTTGCGATGAGAGATGTTGGTGACTGTGAGGATGGTGTGACGGAGGCAGTATTTTTGGGTGTCACACTGGACTCAAAGCTACAGTGGGGACCAGGTCGCCAAAAAACTAACAAAAGGCGTTTATGTTGTTAGGAACCTGTCAACTTGTGTCTCTTTGCCTGTTCTGAGAGTGGCATATTTTGCAATATTTCATTCCCATATATCCTATGCAATTCTGGCCTGGGGGCACTCTGCGGGGGTTCATAGATTGTTTGCATTGCAGCGGAGAGTGGTGAGGGTGATGGCACGCCTTGGATATAGGGATGAGTGTAAGGGGGCATTTGTTTCTTTGGGAATACTTACGGTTCCCTCCCCGTATATCCTTGAGAATCTGCTTCTTGCAAAGAGACGTAGGAACTATCAGCAGCATGAAAATACTCACCAATATGACACCAGGAATAAAAATAAACTTGAGCCTTTATACTGGCGCCTCAGAAGGTGTCAAGACAATCCGGGTTATTGGGCAATCAAATTTTTTAATGTTTTACCCCAAAATATCAGAGAACTTCCCTACAATGTCTTTCATAGGAAGGTTAGGGAGATTCTTTCAAAGAACAGTTTTTATTCATTTTCTGAGTTTTTAGAGTTTGAATTTTAAATGTATATTGTCAATATGTGTTTTTAGTATTTTTTTTTTAATTATTATGTAAGACTAATGTCTAGATTTAAGTTTAATGCCTTATAGTTTTTATCTATTTTGATTTTTAACGTGTGTAAACATTATTTGTACTGGCATTATTAATAAATGATTCATTGATTGATTGATAATTCTGTCTTTCTCTAACTTCTGATTCTGAAATAATTATTTTTGGCTTAATGACCTAGGTAATTAATTAGTGGTTTTGTGTTTTCAACATAACGTTAATTTAAATTATTGTAATTTATAAACAATTAAAATAATTCTAGTGTGTTTTTATGTATTCCCTTTTAATCAACGTGGTTTTTCATTGATGAAGTGAGCACGGTCTTTTGTGTTTTGAGTGTTGTCTTCTGATTGGTCGATGGTTACTACGCAGTGAGTATAAAAAAAACACAAGATTGGTTTTCTACCGGGTTTTGGTTCCAAAACGGTCTCTTTCTTGAAAGATATATTAAACAGGCGAGTCGATTTAATTTTTTGTAATTTTTTTCTTCAGATTTCTAGATTTTCCCTTAATATTTTTCAATTTAATTCACCATCAGTATATACTATCATATCACTGTTGAGTTTCTACCTGATAAATCTTATCTTATCTACCTTCGAAATAGAAATATTACCTATATTTAATTTTTTTAAATCTAATTGTGTGCTTCCATTTTGTGATTGGTGGTCCCACGTTTTTCTGAGGTGAGTCAATTTAGAGTTTCGGACTAATAAAAAGGTACTGCTGCTCTGGTTTTCAGAATAAATTGTTAGTGTGGGATTATTGGACCATTTGCTCTAAATAGAGTCGGTGGAAACCAAATTTATGTGTCCATCCCTATCAACATTTTACCTAATCCAGGCAGAGGCAGAGGCCTGTATAGCCATTTATTGTTTGACTCCCTCATTTTCTTCTCGAGGAGGAGAGTGCTAAAAGAAGGGTTTAATTTTTAAAGTAGCGGTCCGGATAGGTCAAAAATTCATTTAAAAAGTTTTAATTAAAACATCTCAAAAATTTTGACAATTCCTGGATTTAATTAATTTCATTCTCAGTTTTATCTTGTGGTACCTATAGTAGGTACCTTAACTTGAAAAGGAAGATTTATCTATTTGGGGAAAATCTAGATATTACAGGAAACAACACGAAGAGCTCTAGTTCACGAAAGTGAAACCCCAACATCCATTGAAAAGCTCCGGATTGAAAAGGTTCATATTATATCAGATTCACCAGAACAACCATACTGTTAACTGTCAAATTTTAAAGAAAAGTAACATTGTTACTTACATTGTGAACAAATTTGATAAAATTATTGTTTGTTGGATTTTGAGTGGTTTCATTTGCACATAAAGAGGCTCTACGTTATCTTTATTTTTTTCGAATTCCACGACCCTATAGGTTCTCTTGTCTTAAAATACAAATAAATAAATTTATTTATAACAACCAGGAAATTCTACAGTGTGTCCCGCTTAAGGACTGACCACCCTTCTAAAATTTTTATTTTTCAACCGATTCAATTCATTTTTTTTTGTCTTGTAGCTACTCGAATTTGACACTTATTAGGCTCATAATTTTATTTCTACGGCTGCACTGGTTTACAGGGTGTCCACATTTATAGGCTCAAATTTCAATAAGTACTATTAGGGATTTTTTTTAGAAAAAATCTGATTCTTGTTTAGAATGGTCTAAAACCCTAATGTACGAATTTTTGTTCCAATAGGATACAGGGTGATCACAACAATCTTTTAAAATTTAATGGATCAAACCGTAAAAATTTTATATTTTGAGACAAGCTCACTATAAGTTTTGGTTAAGGATGTTCTAAAACTATGTTGTATCAAGTTTTGTTGTTCTCAAGGCCTCAAAATATGGAATTTTTCCGGTTTGGTTCATTAAATTTTGAAAATTTGTTGTGATCACCCTGTATCCTATTGGAACAAAAATTCGTACATTAGGGTTTTAGACCATTCTAAACAAGAATCAGATTTTTTCTAAAAAAATCCCTAATAGTACTTATTGAAATTTGAGCCTATAAATGTTGGCACCCTGTAAACCAGTGCAGCCGTAGAAATAAAATTATGAGCCTAATAAATGCCAAATTCGAGTAGCTACAAGACAAAAAAAAAATGAGTTGAATCGATTGCAAAATAAAAATTTTAGAAGGGTGGTCAGTCCTTAAGCGGGACACACTATATAAGACAATAAGAACAAGAATAGCTGAAGACCCAAAACAAACAACATCATCAAGAACGATAACGGAGATCTAGTCACAAGAACGCCAATGGTCACCTGACGTCACACCTGTTTTTGCTATATACGTCATCCCTTCGCTCCACATACGGAAAGTGTCAAATAAAAATCGACGAACAATACTTAACCAGGGTTATACAAACAATGTAGATCCGGTCAGCTTCCAAACTGCGGAAATGCGAGAAGAATACCCCTCTCGAATGAAAATTCAGAACGCTATGAAAAAGTTGAAAAACAATAAATCTCCGAGTAAAGACACGATAACTGCCGAACTCTTGAAACATATGCCCAAAAAAAAGCCACATCTCAACTACACGAACTCATAAGAACTATCTGGAAAAAGAGAAGATCCCAGAAGACTCCCTATAATAAATACCCTTCTATGAACAGGTTGTTGACAATAGATATTGTCAGGGTTTGACTTCCTTTTTTTGCTCTTGAGTTTGCCTCAATATTCTGTTATTTTTAAAACCCTTTTTAAATCAAATTGTTATTTACAATTCCATGTTTCTGAACGAAATCGTTCACCTTCAATAAACTACTTCAGACTTCCTTTCCGCGCTTTGTAAGGCATGAGAAAATCGTAGAAGAAGAATTGAATGTATTCAACACTAATATTTCCCTATCGACAAGTAATTATTGCAGATCCATCGAATATTTTTGTTTTATTTTCAAACACAATATAAAATAACTCATATCAGCCGCAATTAATTGTTGATATTGGATATTTCCAAACTAATTTGAGCTTTACCTGTAGCATATAACAGGCCGAAATGTACATGCGAGATCGCCCCTAATTAAAAATAAAACAACGTCAGTTACATAGATAAACGAGAAATAACATTGTATGTTAAAATTGATTTCATAAACGAAGCACAAAAATATGTAGGTATGTATGTATATTGGAAATAACAATTTTATCCAATTATTTTGGTATTTCAATAGGCGTATCATAATTGCCAACTTCAAATTATTATGTAACAAGCACGAAAATTATTAAATTAATATGATATTAAAACAATTTTAACAAATTTCATCAAGATTTGTTATTGAAAGCAAATCAAAATTGAACAAATAAGGTGCAAAAAAAATTACAGTTTTTCATTTCAAATTATTTCAAACTACGCAAATAATTTTGTGGCTCGCCAAATTTCAATTGACAACGTTTTCAACGTTGAATTGGCCTGCACGGTTTTATCATAGAAAATAAATTGAGGCTGACTAAACAAAAGACGCCTACGGGGCGATGGAATTGTCATGTCATCGCATCGGTGGCACGAACATTATTCGAAATATTTCAATAAAACGACCCAATTTCCTACAATATAGATAATATTTCCTGGGATTTGGAAAATACTTATTTATTTATGATAAAAGCTATGGAAATTTGATATTTCAAATTGGAAATAGCTTTGTTTTTGCCCAGCAATTTGCAACAAAGCGTATCGAGTTTTTTGAAATTAATTTTTTATCAGATCATATCCCAACAGATTATAACAGTTGTATAGTAGCACAAAAACTTTTGCATTGAATTGTATAATATAAGTAAATAATTTTATGTGATGCACCTCTAAATAATTTTAATAATGGAAGCAATAATTTTCAAATAAACTGTGCCATTATGAATAAAGCTATAAAATGGCTTACGGCCGTAAAACACAGCAATTTTTGTTACCGATCCATTATCGGAATTGACAATAAATTTAAAAGTTAAATGCTCCAAAATTAACATTTGCTGTAATATCAAATGTATAATATTCGTCCTATAAAGTGGAATCGTTATTACATAAAAAATATTTTCCAACATTCCATTATACAATGTCAGTCCATCAGTCATATAGAGAAACACCCCTACTAACAAGTAGGTCTTGCGAATATACAAAGAAAAGCTTTTAAAAAAAGATGTGGAAAAAGAAATTTATAAGAAGGGTTTATTTACCAAAACTTACAGCTTTGAGTGGGACGGTCTCGAAGGACCGCAAGAAAAAATGTTCGATATCAAATGGGGAACAAAATGCTTCTGATCAACTTTTCGTACATAATGATTATTGATTCTCACTGATTTTTTGAAAATAAATTAATATGACAGTTTTTCCCCCGGGGTAAAAAACTGATATTTTGGGTCTTGCGGAAGCTTGACCCATATGAGATTACCTTTCTACCTTTCATTCGATTTCCATGCGCTGCTACTCTGATTTGAGGCGAATTCGTTCTCGTTCTCGTTCCTTCGCCCGTCTCTGGAATCAGCTGACTCTATCGCCGTCTAGCACCGCCGGCAGCGCGAGTGGCGCGACGCGGCGACTCACACCAGTACCTTAGTTGAAGCCGGCAAGATCTTCAACTGATGGGTCAAGCTTTCGCAAAACCCAAAATATCAGTTTTTTACCCTTCGGGGGAAAAACTGTCATATTTGGGGTCTGTGCTTTCGCTTGACCCATATGAGATCTGTTTGTATTCTGCCGGAGTTAGAAATAGAGGCCACTGGTAGGAAAGCGTACTGTGATGGATACCATGAAATAATAAGCATAAAGAGCAATGGAATTATTTCATTGTAAACTGATATGTCAAAACATTCGTCACAAGTTACAAAGGAAAACAAATTTAAAATTTTCAAAAGAAGATACAATTTGGCAAACAACAGAACGAAAAATAGGTAATATTCTTTATGTGTGAGAAAATAGTAGTTTTCCTAAAATCTGGCAAAAAAAATTTCGGCCTCTCTCCGCGGAGTTTTGCCCCCTAAAAAAGCGGGCCCGCATGGCTATGCCCCTAAAAAAAGTGGCTCCCGCGGGGCTCCGCCCCCCAAATATGGGGCTTTCGCAGGGCTTCGCCTCCCCAAATAGGGGGTCCCCAGATTTTATTATGGGTACCAGAAAAAAAAGTGTGCGGGAATTTTTTTTTCCCGCATAGTGTGCGCAAAGTAGTTATTTTGCGCACCCTTTTGGGAAAGGGCTTCTTTGCGTACGCAAAAGTGTGCGGAAAGTAGCTACTTTGCGTACACTCGTAGAAAAAAGTATTATAAGGTAACAAAACTATTTAAAGCACTTTCCGTCCATTGCTTGGAAGCAGACTTTTGACCTTTAGTAACTTGCTTATAATAATGTTTGAAAAAATTTTCACTTCCCTTCCAATTTCCCTGTTTTAATATTGTGTCTAAAGGAGTATCAAGATTGAATCTAGATGGACCTACCGCCGCACGGCAGCTACCTGGTGACGCATTAATACCTGCTGCTTTGAATGCCTTTCTAATCCAACCCGCAATTACCGTACGTGATGCCGAATCTAGTTTACCCCTCGTAGTGACAAATAACGCGTCAATTAATTTATTATCTCTACGGATTTTTGATAGTTCTATAAGCTTACGTATCCAAAAAACTACGTTAAGACCTTCTTCTGTATGACCAAGTAACTTCCAGCCAGACTGTTGATATCCTATCTTATCGGTTTTTGAGCCAAATTTTGGCCAAAACACTAAAAAATCTCCATAATCCTGGAAATTATCTGCCTGTAAGGATAGGAGGGTAAGGTCATGAACTCGTCTTCCTGACACCAGTAGCAATAAGAGTGATGCATGACGCGACACTTCGAAAAGACTTTATTCTTTCGGACGGTTTTCTTTCAACCAAGAAATCATTTTTTTTTTATCCCATATCTCTCGTTTCTTTTCAGGTTGTTTTAAGCTTATAGCCTTAATAATCTGGCGAACTAGAGGAAGAGAAGACAGCTCAGAACCTTTAGCTGGATTGGCGAATGTGCATGCTACTGATTTATTGACACATATAGTGCTATAAGAGAGTTTTTCCACTTAGTAAGTAAGACAGATATCTTGGAGTAGGTTTATTCATGGGAGATCCTGTTCTTTTCGCCCAACTGATCCATTTCTTCCACGGGGAGATATATGTTTTTAAAGTAGACTTTCTGCAGGCTGATTGCAATAGCTCATGGTCCTCAATGTTCCACCCGTTTAGGAGTTTAAGCCACCCCGAACTCTCCAGGCCTCCAAATGAAGTGATTTCACCTGCGGAGGGGGGAGATTGCTGTTCATGTCTTTCAAATGTTGCTCCAGTTTGTGAATGTAGAAAGGTGGGCCCACCGCTCGAGACTTCAGATCTGGTGTCCAGTATACTTTCTCCCACCCTGGAACAATTAGAATATACAGGCCCTTCGCGGCGTTCAGATGTTGTAAAACTCGCGGTACTAGTGGGGGAGAGGGGAAAATCCAAGCCAGCTGATAGTCCCATTGTTGACTGAACGCGTCCACAAACTGCGCCTTGCTGTCCGTCACATCCAAAGTCGCATACTTGGGAACCACTGTCGATGCTCTGGTTGCAAAAAGATCGATTTGTGGAACGCCCCATATCCTGAAAATCTCGTTTGTTATTATCTGGGAGAGGTGCCAGTCGGGAAGCATCTTCTGTCGAAAGAGATTGTCTGCTATCTCGTTGTAGATGTCTGGAATGTATCTGGCTGACATGTGGATTTTGTTGTTTTCGGTTGTATGAAAGAATTTTTCCACGTCTTTCAGAAGAGTCGTTGATTTTGTGCCCCCTTGGTTGTTTATATATGCTACAACCGTTTTGTTGTCCGAATGGATTAAAATATTACTCCCCTTCAGAAAGTCAGTATTCTTCTCTATCGCTTCTCTCACCGCAAATAACTCTTTCCTGTTTATGTGCCAACATTTTTGATGGTCTGACCAAAGCCCTGAAATAAGCTGGTCGTCTAGATGAGATCCCCAACCCAGATTGGATGCGTCCGTTGTAAGAAATATTTGATTTTCCTTGGGGAAGATGTCCCACTTTAAATGAGTAGCCTCTATCCACCATTTCATCTCTTCTAGAACCCTCATGGGGATCGGAAATAGTTTTCTTGGTAATTGCTCTGGTAACCTGCGAAAGCTCTTCTGTATCCATCTGCAGTGCAGTCTTCCCAAAGGAACAACGAACGCTGCGAAGTTTAGGCTGCCTAATAATGAGACCGCCGTCGACCAATTCCACTGACGAAACCTGATAAGACTGTTTAGAATTTTTAATATTGTCTCTTTCTTGATTTCCGGAAGACTTTTTTGTTTTGACCTGGATCCCATAGAATACACAAAAACTCTACCCATAATAGCGGGGCTATACGTGATTTTTCTAAATTTACTTGCCAGCCTATAATCTGAAGAGCTTGATTCGTTTGTGCCTGAAGTTGGCTTTTGTCTTGATTTGCGAGAAGAAAGTCGTCCAGATAAACCACTACTCGCATTCCTCACGACCGAAGAAAGCTGGCTACCCAAATTGACAGGCTGGCAAACACTTGAGGGGCTGTTGCTAGGCCAAAAGGTAGGCAGGTCATACATAAGACCTCGTCTCTGTAAATTAGTGCCAAAAATCTTTGATGAGATTCCTTTATCGGAAGGTGGAAATATGCTTGGGAAAGATCTATCTTTGTCAAAAAGTCGCCTTTTTGGAGGAAACCCTGTACCTTGGCCATCAATCTGAACTTTTTTGGGTGTAGAAATTCGTTGAGTTTTTTCAAGTTTAGCAGTGGCCTGAAGCCGCTGCCGGATTTTGGTACCAGAAACATAGTCGAGAGGAACCCTGAGCGCTGATTGGTTGTTTTCAGAACTTTCGACTCTATCATTCGTTTTATTTCCAAATCCATGCAATGACCCACCTTCGTGGAAAAGCGATGCATCTTTTGGTGATCTAACGAAATCAGAGGCGGCGGTTTTGAAAAAGGAATTGAATAGCCCTTGATGATGTTGAATAAACTTTGTGGGGCTCCTAGAATTTTCCACTGTTTTGTGTAAAAAAGCAGTTGACCTCCTTGGAAAACTTGATTGCTTGGGGGGCAAAGTATCTCAGGGGTGACGAAACCTGGTAACAGATGACTTTTTGTTGCCGGAATGTCGTTGACGGTCAAATTTATGGCTAGTCTTGGATTCGGGCCTCGTCTTTTTCTTGAATATTGGTTTCTCAGACCTAGCTTTTGAAGACATCTTGTTGGGTTCTTTGCGAGTTCTTCCTTTCTTTTCATCCAGATGTTTGGATGAGAACGGATTTCTATATCTGTAGGATGGAAAAGTCGATTTCGGTGGGTTTGATAAAAGGGTCTCTAATTTCTGTTCATCAAAGAGATGGGTCTCTGAGAGGGGTTGTTTCGGATTGTTTTTGAGGCCATATTCCTAATTATTAATTACATTTTCATGATTATTTTCGTGGTCAAATACAGGGTGTCCCACGACGTTTCTCCCAGGTGATAACTTCGGAACGTGTCATCCAATATAATTGAAATTTTGAGGATCTGGGTAACTTTTTTGTGCCGCTTCTATCATTATCATCCAATTTTACCATTTTTGCTTCAATTTCGGTCAAGTGACGTCAACTTTCGAATCTTAAATGTAACTCATGGTATATTATGGTATTTTTGGTTAGAAAAAAAAATCGGCTATGCCTTATTTGTTGAGGCTTTGTTAAAGGATATGACAGAAAATTATACAGTGGAACATACGATGATGCGTTCCGAAATAATCATTTGGGAGGAACCTCGTGGGACACCGTGTATATTACCTTTGGTGTAATCATTTGGTCTCAGGTTTATTTCCGTGACATCCATTTAAGAAATCGCTTAGTTAATACATCCTTTTAAGTATTTTGGGTCCTCATTGATTCAATAGTGGATAGAATACTTAATTTTAGAAACTTCGATTGTTTGTTTACCTTTTCAAATTTTTAATGGTTTGGAGTAGAACGGTTCTGACTCTGACCGAATTACTCGAGTTGTTGTTCGGCATTGATCTGGGTTGAACTGGTCGAGAGCCTAGGGGTCTTAGAGGTGATAACGTATGTCATGCGTCAGTTGTCATAGAGACTCACTTTGCAATTCTAGAATATCTAGATTGGGGCTTTCTTTTCATGGCTGATTTCCAGTGAAGCAAGTGGCTTGCACGAACCAATATTTTTTGGTACCCTTTTGGGGATAATTTGAAGCCCTTGTACACTCAGTGAGTCGGAATTTGTCTTGTGAATTTCAATCGACTCTTACCTTCGGGGATTATTGAGTATTTTCACCGGGAAGCTTCATCGAACATCGAAGTTGGTAAGTCTCCATGCTTATGGGCAGATCGAACATAATTTTGATCTCCGTATTTTATTAGTATTAGAGCTTTTCGCTCTTTCACCGCAGTCTACAAGCTCGCAGAGACCTTTCGGTTGTGGTCAGCAGATTAGTGGACTATTGACTTTGGAAACCCTCATGGTATAGAGGTAATTATGTTTTCACGTTTTTTTTATTTCTCTCCTTCAATTTTTCTCATCCTGGAGGCTGTAGCTTTAAATGATATACAAAACAAGTGTCATTTTTGGTTATCTTTATTAAAATGCTCAATTTATAATTCAGTTTTAATATATGTGGGGTGACTACATAGCACCTATGATTTAATATCATTACCACATATTATCAGCTGAGGAAAGCCCTATTTTTCTTAAAAAGAATTCAGTTTGCAATCTTATGGTAATTTGGGGTTTTTCCTTATTTAAGGTTTTTAGGTTGGGTACCCACTTTAGTCAGCTTCAATAGCTTGGGACCTGTACCGGTCATTAGAGACAATGGCATTGGATAACTGCCTATGGTGACTGACAGTGGTGGTTGGGTACGTTGCCGTTTCATCACCTTAACCTACAGGGTGCATTACCGGAGCAATAAGTGGCTATACAGCTAAGTTTAGACATAGTTTTCATACAGTTTTATTGTTAATCCTTACAATAACATATTATATTTTGGTGGTATAATTGGATACCCTAACAATTGTAAAGCACAAAGGTCGACCTTATGGCTACGAATTTAAATCCTTGTGGACATACATAAGCAACATACAGGTAAGGTTGCGTACATAATAGCCATTGTTAGTATTAGGGTAATTCTTCTCACAGTTAAAGTTTATAGCTAAGCTACGTCTATTGCCAATTGTCTCTTTTCCTGTTAAGGAGAATTACTATTTAATAACTTTTCATAAATTACTGAATTTTCGGTTTATTTAACCTTTAAACTCTTAACTAATTTTTAAAATTCATGGTTGGTAGATACTTACCTACATACCTGCATACCTAAACGTACTTTTATAATTTCTTTTATATTACTTTACATAAGGATTGTTATACCTAAGGGTGACACAGTAAATTGTTTAAATTGATTTTTTTTTATTGTGTTTTATTTGCTTGAAGTGACAACCAGGTAATTGCATTTCAGTACTCATTCTTTTTCAAGTTTCAAGGAATAACTTGATGGCGCCCAGGTAATCAGCAAGCCAAAATCAAGAATCAACCCTGGGTATTTTTAAAGAGCTAGTCGGAGCATTCGGTCGCTTTTCGATATTAAGGTAAAATCGAAGAATCAGTAGTCCTCGAGGAAGGAATACATAACAGGGTATTACTCTAATCAGCTGAGCAGTAATGCTGTTATTTGGCTCGTATAACTTGCGCCTAGCCTCCATGATCTCCGCCCTTTTACCACAAACATATTGAACCAGATTGTCTGAGATGTTTTGAAAATTTGCATCAGGCAATGAAAAAGTTTCTTTCAAATCATTCGTAACCTCTGGGTGCTTCTTAATTATTTCCTGCATTCCTTTCACTAATGCCTTTCGCTGAAGTAATAATCCATGACACAGGATACCCATTGAATTATCTGTTTTGGCCAGTAACTCTACATATTGACTAGAAGTCCGAGAGTTAAGTTGTAGGTTAACCTCATGTTGAGAGAAGACGCCACTTGCTTGTAACCTCTTTTGAGCCTCCACATAACGAATTTTATTCCAAGCAGAAGTCTGAAGACATTGACAATTAATGGCATCTGTCTTCAAGGCTTCATCCGGCTCAGATATTATCGGATCGAGCTGTTTTATAGCTGGTTTGAAATCAAAAGTGATATCTTCGTTTTCCATTATTAAAGGAGGTGCTTGCCACACATGTTTCGTAGAAGTAGCAGTGCCTGACTCTATGTCCGATTCGCTATTGGCCATCGTCTCTCTTTCCTCATCCTCGTCTTGGTCATCTTCTGAAGGGTTTTCGCCAACGCGTCTTTGATCGATAAGTTCTTCTAGCAGATATTCAATTCTTTCTTGGCGCTCTTCCAAGGTATCAATTCTAGATTTCTTCGTACTTGAGGAGCTTGATCTCCGTAGGCAAAGCAAACCGTAATTTGTTAAGAGTCTGCTGGTCTACTTCAAAATTCAGTCCGTCCATTTGGCAAATACTCCTTGGCTAACTTCTTGAGCCTTGTTAGGATTCAATTCTCCTCTGTGACTCTCTCGAGTAGTTCTCCCAATGTAGCATGCAATGCTCGATCAGCAAGGGCCATTTGCAACAAACAGAAAAGTCAGATTGACCGAAAATTAGGCTAAATAGCTTTTTGTAAGTTTAGCTTAATCGCTTTAAGGTTGAATATGATTTGCATAGTTCAACAGTGGCACTCAGAATAGCTTGAAATATCTTGCAGCTCCAAAAGTGGCACCTAGCAGCTACGACTGGATAGGCCTTTTTCTGCATGTTCCTTGACGACTACAAGATGAGCTTTGACGGCTGCAAATTGAGTCCAAAGATAGGCTCGCACGTGAAAACCAGAAAATGTGCCTCAAGAGTGAGCCTTATGGCCCAAAAGTGGGCTCCACGGCTCAAAACTAAGCTCTACGGCTCAAAAGTGGCCCTCTACGGCTCAAAAGTGGGCCTCTACGGCTCAAAAATGGACCTTACGGCTAAAAAGTAGGCTCTACGGCTCAAAAGTGGGCTCTACGGCTCAAAAATGGGCTTCTACGGCCCGAAAGTGGGCCATAACGCCCATAACGGCTCAAAAGTGTGCAATTACGCCTCAAAAATGGGCCTCTACGGCTCGAAAGTGGGCCTTTACGGCTTAAGGGTGGGCCTCTACGGCTCATAAGTGAGCCTTTACTATCTATAGATGAGCCATTGCGGCTCAAAAGTGAGCCTCCACTGCCCGTAAATGAGCCTTCTCGGTTCGAAAAATAGGCCTTCACAGCTCGTCAATGAGCCATCGCGGCTCGTATGATGAGCCTTCACGGCTCTTAAAGTGAGCCTTCACAGCTCTCAAAGTGAGCCTTCACGGCTCTTGAAATGAGCGTTCATGGCTCGAAACTTCTTACTTATCATGGGCACAAAAAGCTACAGATTTAACCCTAAAATGACTAGTCTACTAGATGATTTTACAATAATTCCATGCTTTTGCTAATATAATTTACAAAATTTGCTTACCTTTTATGCAGTTATCCAGTATTTCAAAAATATTAATGCTGCCAAACACCACAAGAATAAACAGAACAGTACACCCTGTTAACATGAAACACGTGGGCTTCGTAAAAAGACGCGCAGAAACGGAACGAGCAGCAGCGATGTTATCGTAACGAAAAATAAAAGCGTACTGGTGTGAGTCGCCGCGTCGCGCCACTCGCGCCGCAGGCGGTGCTAACCGGCGATAGAGTCAGCTGTTTCCAGGGACGGGCGAAGGAACGAGAACGAATTCGCCTCAAATCAGAGTAGCAGCGCATGGAAATCGAATGAAAGGTAGAAAGGTAATCTCATATGGGTCAAGCGAAGACATAGACCCCAAATATAAATATTTTCTTCAAATTGCTGTGGGTCTGGAACCATGTTTCCAAAAATTCGTTATATAAAAACACATTCATAAGCGCATAACTTTTCAAAATGCTACTAAACGATTAGTAGACCATCACCCCAATTCAAATAATAACTATATTACGTAATGATTGTTTCCAGAGGAGCAAATTCCGTAATTCTTTGAGTGCGTAATTACGTTACTATACGAATTATGTACTATAGTTAACCTTTGACCATAATGCAAATTTTCCAATTCAAGCTGGTCTTTTGTGTTAAATTTTGTTCATTACAGGTTCAACCTTTTGACACACTATTTTGCAATAAAATAAATTGAACTGACAATAATGTGCGTGGTCAAAATCTAAAGTAATTTGATTAATCAAAATTGCCGTATAATTATTCCATTGATGTAAAATTGTCCCAAAATCAGAGTATTAAATCATGTATCATTCCGTTCCTCTTGGCAATCGGTCGAAATACGTGTGCATATCTCGGGACTGAGTTGTATATAAACATAAATCCGATCGCTCGAAAAATGTCACAATCCCCTTACTGGTTATATTTTCCAAATAAAACTCGTAGTTTCGAGAATTTTATTTTATCAAAATACCAATTCGAATAGGGCGCTTGAAACATGCTGTTTACAGAAAGGCTGCAACAAAACCCCGAGAATCCTACTTCAAGTCCCGCAACAACATAATATGAAATTGCAGCAAAGTAGTTATTAAACTATACGACCACGGCATTGGGGCAGGTTTTAGAATTCTCATAGCTGAATTGTAGTACGAATTTCGATTTCAAGAAACGTTGCAGATATAAAATGCTAGAAACTGGATTGCTTCGTGTGAGTGAAGTTATAACTCTGTAGTTGCTATAAGAGTCTGAACACATTTTTGAGCACATTCCAAGTATGGCAGTAGGTGAGGAGTGGCAACAAATTTCGATTTTTTTAAGAATTGTATGCATGATTGGTCGGTCAGGTCTAAGAGAAAGAAAAAAAAAAAAAAAAAACCAATAGGTTTGAAAAATAGGGAGTGTGACGGAACTATAACTATTGCCCCTTTTTGGGCTTTAGTCAAACCGCACCAGGGATGTCAAAAGTTTTTACTTTGACTGACTGTAAAAATTAACCATTAGGTATTGGATCATTTAAGCCTTGTATTATGGGTTAGGTATAGATCAATCAAATCCTATCTGAAAATTCCTAATTGGACATCCAGTCGAACTACAAATTTTATACTATTCTAAAGTAAGTGAGTATCTTGATTTATAAAAGGTAGAGAAATCTGATAGTGATAATAATATCATTTATGGTTAAATGTTAATTTTTTGATGCGGTTTCTTGACTGTTTTTTTTTGAAATAGTGGAAGTTTTCTTGGGAGTCAGTCAGGTTGAGAGAAAAAAAAAAAAATGAAACAATTTTTTTTTTTTTTTTTTTTTACGTTTCGGAATTTTCATTTAATTCCATCCTCAGAAATAGAAATAGCAAAGTCAAAATTGTAAAAGCTAAAAATATATATAAAAAAAAGGAAATCAAAAAACGTTTAAGGACATAAAAGAAAAGCACTTACCACAGATGTTTTTACATTTTAAAACTTATAAATATTTTTTTTTTTTTGTATAATGACGAGGACGATGTTACATAGAATGACAAACAGAGTTACGTATACAACAAACAAAAATTCAAAAACATGGTTTTTTTTAAAATAAAACACATGCAGAAATGCCTGTCGCCTATTCTGTGTCACAAGTTGTACTGAAATCTAGATCAAATCAAAATTGGTGTGCATTCCTTGGTTTTACTAGGTGTCTTTTTTTTATATGACGTTCGTACATTCCTTCCTATTAAATATAAACGGTAAAATATTATTAGGTATGACATTGTTTTGGAAGATGAAAAAACTGCAAATGAGTGGTTATATAAAATTTAGAAAAAACAAGAAAAACAAAGAAAAATTTTAACTTGGAACAAACAAAAAAGAAAAGGGCAGTGCAAAAAGGGAGGTATGAGCGAAAAATTATGGTAACTACCTTTTAATTCTCTTATGAGTTTATTAAATTATCATAAATACTACTTAAATTCTCGATATCAGTGCGGAAGTTGATAGAATTCTGATTTTTTTTATTTTTATTATATAGATGCTTAACATGTTATCTGACCCCTCCACCTATAAGATTGAAAACAATGACCCCACCTCAAAAATACAAACAAAATTAAACAGCATGATCAACTGCTGGTTCAAAAATAAAAGTATTGACAAAAAACTAAAAAATAAGCTCATTAGTCACAACGGCCACGCACCTTATATTTATGGACTTCCTAAACTCCACAAAAACAATATTCCTTTAAGACCCATAATAAGTACTCTCAATTCTCCTACTTACAGTCTTTCTAAATTCTTATCTGATAGCTTATCCAACATTATAGGTGAAAATGATTATTTTGTTAGGGACTCTTGGGACTTTTGTGACTTTATTAAACAAATTAATGTACCTGAAAACCATAGTCTTGTATCCTTAGATGTAATCTCGTTATATACCAATATCCCTACCGACTTGGCCTTGGACTGCATAAAAAATAAATGGCCAATTTTGAATGAATTCACTCCACTTACCCTAAATGAATTTATTGATGGTGTTAAATTTTGTTTATCTTCCACTTATTTTACATTTGAAAGCAAATTTTATACACAGATATTTGGTACTGCTATGGGTTCTCCAATCTCTGCAACTATTGCTAACCTGGTGATGGAACATGTAGAGGAAAATATTATCTCTAACTTAAATTTTGAACCAATATTTTTTAAAAGATATGTAGATGATTGCATTCTCTGTGTTCCGGAACACAAACAACAATATATTCTCGATAGCTTCAATGACTTCCACAATAAAATACAATTTACCATGGAAATAGAAAATAATAAAAGCATAAACTTTCTAGACATTAATATCTCTCATAACTCTAGCAACATAACAACAAATTGGTATACTAAATCTATCTGGTCAGAAAGATACCTTAATTTTAATTCTCACGCGCCAATTAAATATAAAAAAAGTGTCGTCAATGCTTTAGCTGATAGGGCCTTGTTACTTTCTCATCCAAAAAATAGACCGGCTAACCTTTCTAAAATTAAAGACACCCTTAATAAAAACAATTACCCCCAACATTTTTACGAGCCAATTTTAAAGAAAAAAATTCATAAAATCTACAACAATAATGCTAAAGCTAATAAGAATCCCATCAATAAGAATAATAAATATATCTCCTTACCCTATATTCCTGAAGTCTGCAGTAAAATACAAAAATGCTTAAAGCCTTATGAAATTCAAATTGCTGAAAAACCAAATAATTTTAGTAAAAAATTTTTCACGAAACTTAAACCCTCTATTGAAAAAGACTTGCGCACTAATACCATTTACAAAATCAACTGCCAAGATTGTGACAGCTGCTACATTGGTCAAACCAAGCAATATATCCATAAAAGAATAAAAAATCATAAGAATAGCTTACATAAACCATCCGAAAATAATACTGCGTTAACACAACACTGCTTCAACAATCTGCATCAATTTGACTTCAACAATTTCGAAATCATTGGTGAAGAACAGAATCTTTCAAAAAGACTCTTCCAGGAAATGTATCAAATTAAAAAAAATCAGAATTCTATCAACTTCCGCACTGATATCGAGAATTTAAGTAGTATTTATGATAATTTAATAAACTCATAAGAGAATTAAAAGGTAGTTACCATAATTTTTCGCTCATACCTCCCTTTTTGCACTGCCCTTTTCTTTTTTGTTTGTTCCAAGTTAAAATTTTTCTTTGTTTTTCTTGTTTTTTCTAAATTTTATATAACCACTCATTTGCAGTTTTTTCATCTTCCAAAACAATGTCATACCTAATAATATTTTACCGTTTATATTTAATAGGAAGGAATGTACGAACGTCATATAAAAAAAAGACACCTAGTAAAACCAAGGAATGCACACCAATTTTGATTTGATCTAGATTTCAGTACAACTTGTGACACAGAATAGGCGACAGGCATTTCTGCATGTGTTTTATTTTAAAAAAAACCATGTTTTTGAATTTTTGTTTGTTGTATACGTAACTCTGTTTGTCATTCTATGTAACATCGTCCTCGTCATTATACAAAAAAAAAAAAATATTTATAAGTTTTAAAATGTAAAAACATCTGTGGTAAGTGCTTTTCTTTTATGTCCTTAAACGTTTTTTGATTTCCTTTTTTTTATATATATTTTTAGCTTTTACAATTTTGACTTTGCTATTTCTATTTCTGAGGATGGAATTAAATGAAAATTCCGAAACGTAAAAAAAAAAAAAAAAAAAAATTGTTTCATTTTTTTTTTTTTCTCTCAACCTGACTGACTCCCAAGAAAACTTCCACTAGTTAAATGTTAAGTGAACGAAAACGCAAATTAACTAATTAAATGCACGAGAGCACAATATAAATATTTCGACAACTTTAATCAGTTCACTGTAATCACAAAATGATTATTGATCCCTGAAAGTTCTTTTATTTATTGAGAGTTAACAATTTGAGCACTTTTCTGCGGAATGCTGTGAACAATATATGCAAGAAAAGTCTTTATATATGCTCAGTTTCTATATACAAATGTACAAATGTTAATTTCACGAGTGTGAAAACAAATTTCTGCATAAGCGTTAGAAGACACTTCAATTAATAGTGCATTTCAAGTGAATCACTAATCAGTATTTATTGTTCGACTGTTAGAGAGATTGTAACGGTCTTACTTGCTTAATCTGGTTTATGCAGATAAATCCACAAGGCGATTATTTATCTATTTATCACTATTCACACTGGCAGCCAGGGAATTTTCCACTGAGATGAAAACACAACGATATGCAGGCGCGTTGGAACTTGGCAAGAGTAAGAGAGAGAGCCAAAAACAGGCGCTTACGAGAGAATTTCGCTCGTCCGAGGTGACTTGCCATAATTAGAGGTTAATTACATGAATTGTAATCAATAATATAGACCATGTCAGGCCTTGAGACACAGAGAGTAGTATTTTTCACTATAAATCGCGCGTACTAACGGGGCTTTTGGGGGTTTTGCTTCTGAGAGCATCAGAGGGCGTGAGGGCGCGAACTAATCGCTTATTCTAATAGTACTGAAGAATGTGCGTCGACTAGCTCTGCCAGGGAGCAGGTCGCAAAAACTAGGAAAGAATGTGGCGGCTGACCAATCACAGCGGCGAGAAAGGTTCACTACTTTATAAGGTAATGAAGAAACCTGCATTTTTATAAATAAAAGAGAAGAAAATTATATTAAATTAGAAATAATGAAAATTAAACCTGTTTTGGGATATTTCCGCAACAGGGACCAATAATGAAATCTTTATATGAGTGGAGGTTCCTATATATCAAATATTTTCAAGTTTTATAAAAAAAAATACCCGAAATATGTTTATTCTTTCTGTAATCTGTAGTCAAAAATACATTCCAAAAAAATATAATAAAATATGTGAAACAATGATCCAATTCTTTCAAACTTAGGTGTCGCCGACAACTTCAAGTGAAACGAGAGAAGAATCAAGAGGAAATTGCAAATGGGAGACTGACAGATTATTTTCACCATTCTTGTAGAGAATATTTTACGGATTTTAATATTTCATCACAGTCTCCCCCCTAACACATGGAACTTTTGTATTCAGCATAATTCCTGAAGAAATTGCAGACTGATTTCAAAAATTCAGCAAAACAATTCTATTATAATGGATCCACAGCAATTAATTTTGGTGTAATGATAATACGAAAATGATTTCAATCTTTCCCAGACAAAACCAAAATAAAATATGCATTTTAGGTGTTCATTTCGAGCATTTTATTACAGCCCCGCAGTGCAAAGCGAGCAAGCAAAGCACAAGAGAGATATTTGCTGGCGTTTTTTATTACATATTTAGCGTCGTTTTTATTTCTCCAAAGTAAAAAGGTTTCTATTGTCCTTTTCTCCTCACAAAGAAAATAACAGTTACAATGAAATAGTTATCTGGAGCTTTTCTGAAATTTGCTTGATAAAAACAATGCCTACATTGGAGTGGCTATGAAATTAACCACCTGAGGTAATAGTTTAGCACACAGACTCTAATGGCAGCTGCAAAATTTGCATTGACCCTAGGCATTGAAATAATCCCCCCAGTTTCACGAATGCAAATTGGTTCGCTAAATTAGATGGTTTTGAACATATTTGACTTTGGGTTTGGAAAGTTTCTACTAATAGACATCTGATTCTCTATTTCAAACTTACTTGGATTTTAGTAGAATCGTTTGTATAGACCCACAAATTGAAAAAAAAAAGGTCCCAACGTTAGGCCAGACTTACTTTAATTTCTTTTTGAACTCACTCAAAATATTTTACAATATTACATACTTTGTCTTTGCAGATGCTGTCAAAAACACTTAGATGATAAAAAAAAACCCTCATGAGACCTTTTCTTTATTAAAAATTCCGAGACAAGGCAGAGAGGGTGAGAATAAAAACATAGCTCGATAAACAAGTTTTTTTTAAAAGCCTTTGTATAAATTTTGTTCCCTTTTTTTTAGATTCTAATAGGTATTTTATCATCATGTGGTATATTGCCATTCCTTATAGTACAAAGGTTAAATAAACCTATTTCAAAATGTCAGCAGCAAATAGGTATAGGAACGTTTCTTTTTTGCTTAGTGGCAGAGTTATGTTTGTAAACTACTACTTTGCATTTATCCTTCTAAGTACACCATTCAAAATTTAAATTAAAATTTTGCTACCATATTGCAAATAAGCCCTCGCTATATTTCAGTCGACCCTGATTTACTAATTCGGGCAAGTGACCCTATAAATATTACAACTTCATAGCGGAAATTTTGGCATATGCGTCCAACGGTAGTAACAGGACTTAATTTGAATTTCTTAATCTTTGGAATTCCGCCTTGAGATAATTATTATTTAATGTAGCAGCCTGGTGCTCATAAACTACTTCAGTGAGTTTATCAAGTCAATAATTATTATCTACGTAAATTGGCTCATCGATTTTGTTTATTACTGCAAGAGTAATTAGAATAAAGTTCTAGTTTTGTATCAAGTTTAATGGATGACGTATCCAATTAACAAAGCTCTCGAACTAGCAACATCACCTATTCACTTCAAACTATAAAGAAGTTTTGCATAGAAAGTAATTGTTTTGACGTGTTACCCTTAGAGCAATTGAGCGGTGAAGCGTAGAACTTATTAAACAATTTGTGAGAAGTTCTTGAAATAAATTCTGGAAACTTGATGCAATAACATGTTTTTTGGATGAGGCTTAGAAGTGTGTGCAACAAAAACTCTAAGAATCATCTCTCATCATAGCCGATGGTCAGTCCAGCAGTCATCTGCACTTTTTAAAGCTCTCGTAATGCATACATCATTTCGGTAAATAATTCTAGGACTAATGTAAACCTAAATGGACCTAAATTGAGTAATGTTTTTTTTTATTTCTACAGTTGAAGACCTCTGATAAAAGAATCCACTCAATATTCAGCAGCAATTGGATTGAAATTCTTTAAGTTGCAAAATCACTAAGGAACAAGGAATTACGGATATAAATTACGTGTCTAATAGGAATCTCAAATATATGTAATAAGTACCACATACAAAAGTCATTAAATTATTTCATTGTATTTTAAAACGAATATTCCCATACATATTAGTCCAATCAAATAGTTTTGGTGATAGGAAAGTTATGGGGTAATTTTGTTTTCTTCCATTCGTTATGTTTTTTGGGGTGCTGAATTCGAATCTGAGAATTGCTAACAAAATTTCGTGACGCAACATTGAAAAAAATGCAAAAATTTAAAAAAAAATGTAGTTTTGGCATTCTTTTGCGTATAACTTCAAAACTATCCATTTTTCAGATAAAATACCTCTATTCAATAAAAAAGCAAATAAAATTTTCTATAAATACCAATCATTGAATTTTCTTGTGGGACTAACCGTTTCGGCTCAAGTGTTAGTTGAAAATGGTCATATTTCATCTATTTCCACAAAAACCCATATTTTATCTGCAAATCATATTATTGATTTTATTATCATAGTATCATGTTATCTGAAAGATTACTATATCGAAGGGATAGAGAACGGCTAGGAAGAAGGAGAAGAAATCATATTATTCAAGGCGTTTTCTCTTGGAAGGTTTTGGATGAGGCTCCTCGATGGCGAAAGGTCCTGGCAGAAGATCGACTTTTTCTATAAATATCGGAGAATGAGAAATAAGAGAAATTATGAAAAACAAACTCGTGATTTTGCAATTGGACACCTTCCACATCGTGTAAGCGTTCTTCTCCAGACATTTCTTGGTCTCTTTCTTCGTGAATCTCAACGCTGTCATCCGGGGACTTGAACGTTTTCGCATAACCCATTGCATGTTGTACACATTGACGAGCAATAATAATTTTGCTGGCAGCCCTGCTTGCATTTCCAAGATATACTCTGTAACATTGCATTCGGTACTGGTTTGGACGTGGTGGTTGTAATGGGCACAAGACTACTGTTTGTTTTTTTCCACCTCCACTGGTTCGGGTCTTTTTGTTGCTATTCACCGGATATGATTTGTCTAGCTAACCACTACTGCACCTGAAAGTACACTCTCAGTGATTGTTCTCGTGCAGCAGCTTCAGCGGGAGGTAGTGCGGCAATGTTGGGTTTGATTTCAAAGGATGATGATATGTAATGCCTGTATCTCAAATCATTCAAACTAGTCTCCCGGCTTTTTCCATAAAAAGCCATGAGAAAAATGTTGTCTGCTATAGCATTCTCGTCCTGGTCAGCTCAAGGGTCTTTGAAAGCCTCACTAATTTGTATCAAGTCATTGTTTTTTTGCGGAACTTTGAGAAATTTTCATTTTCCCTGATTGAACAGAGCGGAAGTGGTGTCATAACTACTCATCGCGTTCAGGAACAAAATATGGTCTGATAGGGTTTTGTCTAGGAAGTGAGGATCATAGATGGTGTGAAACACCACCTTTTCTTTGAAGAACGCATTTTTTATACCAGGACTACACCTTCCAAGAAAAATCACCAAAAGGTCGAACTCTTCCCCCACCACTGTGACGTATTCATTTGAAGAAGCAAGTTGGCTACTGTAATTATAAGAATATCAGCATCTTCAACTGTTTGCTGTGACTCAATGTTTGCTTCATTCAACTTCTTCATGAGCATTAATATCAACCGTTTCTTGTTTGTAGATTTTGCAAGAAAACTCTCCTGCGAGACAGTGGACACATATTCAGTAAATGATATTGGCGCAGAATAGTTTCTTCGCGCTCTTCTCAATCGCTTTATTTGCTTGGTGCTTTCGCGAGCTTCGTCGGGGTAGCCATCGTAATTTGGCTTAACATAGGAAGCATAGCTACTGCAGATTTCTGCATGTCTGGCCATGGTGCCATTTGACCCGGTGTAATAAGAACCCTCTGTCGATGACAAATCTTGTTCTGGTCAAGTTCACCTATTCAGTAAGTACAAAAGCCAAACTCGATTTGGTTCCTTTTCTCATTCCATGCTCATCGAAAAGTTAGGGGCTAAGTTCGTAACATAAAAATTCTCGTAGTTCTTCATCTGTATGTTTCACGATGGTCATTTGTTAGAAAAGTGTGATAGGATTGATGACTACAGCCCTGTCTTCTATGCGAATCGAGCTGTTCATGATTACAAGAGGCTTTGCTTGAATTTCACAGTTTTGAAGTCACCTCCAACAATGCGCTGCATACTTTGATGCCAACCTCCTTGGACAAGTGGCAGTTGATTCTATCATCTGCGACAACACCTGAACTAAGTGACATCAAGTCAGTGGTCTCTGGAAAAGGCTCGTGGAACCAATTCATCAACTTTCTTGCATCGGTTATGTCTCGTTCTTGCATCGTATCTCTGCAGTCAACGTGTTGTTCAGACGTCGCGTGTTCCACTCCAGTGAAGTGCTCAATGTTTTGGCACACATAATGTAATGCTGTCATGCCTTGTGTCCATCTTGTTTGAGAGTTACTCCACGTCCATGAGTGAGACCACCACTTGTTTTCATTGACTTCATCAGAGTTTGCTCAATTGTCATATCAGTCCAGGTGCCGCACCAAAGTTTATCAGTCCTCCGAAGGGTGATACATCCTCCTGTGGTGAAAGCAACTTTTTGCTTTTCCCCTCATTTGCAGAGCTTGTCTTCTTCAGAACAATTTGGTCCCCTACCACATACTTATGACATTTCTTTCTTTTAGCATCAAAGTATGTTTTTTGCTTGCCTTGAACAATTTGAATTTTTGAAGCAGCTTCCTGCCTAGATTATGTGATGTCATTTTCAACAGCGTCCTCTGTAACAGCTGTGCTTAGAAATGAATCACCCAATGCTCTTGGTCTGTTTCCAAAAAGCAGTTCACAGGGACTCTTTCCAGTGGAACTGTTTACTGCAGAATTAATTCCGAAAACGATAGACTTGAATGACTCGTCCCACTTTCTTCCATCTTCGTAAGATGTTGAATTGGCCTTCAACAAAGTGCTGTTATATTTTTCCACTTGCCCGTTGGCACGTAGAGTGGCTGTTGCATTACCTACATACCAGTTTGATTCCTAGCTCCTTGTTAAAGCTGATAAAAGAGTTACTTGTAATTGTAAAACAAGATCCTCTGTCACAAATGATGCGTTTAGGAGTACCGGAAGTCAGAAAAATTGTCTCTCAAAAGTTTATTACTGGTTTCGTTTTGGTACTTGGAACTGGGTTGGCATGAAGAAACTTCGTGAAAGCATATACTGCTACTATCAAGTATGCATTTTTCCTCTTGCTCTTCAGAAACGGTCCAACATGATCAATGTGAAGAGTATGCACTGGGATTGGTACCTTTTCTATTTCATGGAATCCCTCTTGTTTACCTGTAGGTGCTTTGTTGTATACACAATGTAGACCAACAGAAATATAGCGGTCCACATATTTTCTCATTCGTGGAAACCAATACTTACTACCCATGATGGCACATTGTTACTACGCGTCTGCCCGCCTTGGGAATGTGCCATCGTAAACCAGCAGATTTTTTTCAATAAAGTTTATTGTCTTTTAGCGAGTAATCTTTGTGAACCTGTTTTTCGTCACTGTTTAGGTACTGATTTCCTCAACAATATTTCAATCAACTCCTTGTATGCGCTATCTTTCAGTTGCGCTGATAACTCCCAATCATCTTGTGTGATATCTACTTGAAAAATATTAATAATTTCTGATCTTTCATAAGGTTTATCTTCTGCAATTGGGCTTCGGCTCAATGCATCCACATGTGACATTTTTGATCCTTGCGGATACTCTACACTGAAATTGAATTCTTAAATGGAAAGCCACCACCGTGCAATGCGCGGAATCAGATCACGCTTTGACATTGTAATTCTCAATGCACTACAGTCAGTTATTACTTTGAGAGATAGCCCTAATATGTATACTCGAAACCTCTGTAACGAGCAAACTACTGCTAACGTTTCGAGTTCGTACGAGTGATACTTTTCTTCTTCCTTTGAAGTCTATCGGCTGAAGAAAAAAATTGGCTTTAGGTTGTCATCTTCCTCTTTTTGTAACAAAATTTCACCAAGCCCAATTTTCGAAGCATCGTGTGGACCTCTGTTTCTAACCCAGGGTCATATAGGGCAAGTATAGGTCTCTTGATCAAAACTCCTCTAAGTTTTCAAAATCACCATCCTGCTTTATACCCCAGTCAAATTGTACATCCTTTTTGCTCAGGGAGGTCAAATGGCGGGCAATTAGTGCAAAATCTCTCACATATTTCCTGAAATAGCTGCATAGACCGATGAATTGTCGAATCTGATGCACATTTTTTGGAACAGGAAATTTCTCTACTGCAAAAATCTTCGAAGTACCGGGTTGGATACCGGCAGCACTAATCTCATGTCCTAAATAATCAATTTTCTCCTTAAAGTAATTAGATTTTGACAGTCGCAAAATGAGACCTGCATTTCGGAAGGTTTCAAATACATCCTCAAGAGCAACCAACCCAAACGCGAGGAGAAGGAACCAAGATATAATCCATGTATGCTAACGCAGTAGAAAATCTCATGGAGCCTAGGATTTGGTTAATCGTTCGTTGAAACACCGCTGGAGCATTTACTAATCCGAACGGCATCCTTAAATAGTCGTAGTGACCATCAGGAGTTACGAATACTATTTTTTTCTCGGGAGTTCTCCGCCATTGGTATTTAATGGTACGACCTCGCATCCGGAATCAATAAAACCATTCAAACTAAATCCATTTACTTCACAAGTCACATAATAACCGTCTGACTTTGAATCAGGTTTGGTTTCGCACATTAGCGCTTTATGTGAAGTACTTGGCCTGTTCTTGTAACAATTTGAGGATAAATGAGGTAGAGCATTTATGCTAACAGTAATCACTGTTAGTGCGTTTGTAGAATAAATAATGTATAATATTCGTGCTAAAAGTGATTTTATTTTGTTCAAAGGGATGGAACATTCCGCCTTCGGCGACGTGTCCTAAACTTCCCTTTTCACAAAATAAAATGTCGCTTTTAGGACTTATATCATAATAGTAGATTATACCACGAGTCAATAATGATAGCTATTGTTCCCGAGGATTATTACGAACTGAGCCGCGTTAGCGGCGAGGGAGTAACATTCCGAGGGAATAATAGCCATTATTGCGAGTAGTATACTCTACTTTATTTACGACAAATTAATTTATTTGAGATTTTCAATGAACAAATTTCATCCGTCTCATAATTTTCAATACAAATCCACAAGCACTACACGTTTGACAATGACACTTTTGTGGAATAATGACCATTAATCCCGCTACTCGTCATTAATCCCTGGAGGAATAACATATGTCATTATACTGCCAAAATCACAAATATAATATGCACATTATACATTAGTCGTAAATAAATAACTATGATGAACACACTCAAAAAGAAATGTTCTTCGACATACTGCCCTTACGTATGCATGGCCGGACATGATTTTTTCAGTTGAGTTTACTGCAAATATTGTGTTGAAAAGTTCAATCCACTACCCTGCTAATGAAACCAATTGACCTCATAAACGACATCAGTAAATCGAATCCTCCTAGCCTTATTACAACATTTGTAACAGCAGGATCATCTGGACGGCTAACAAGAATGACTCGTGCCTTGAAATAAAGGGATTGGTCAAATGTCACTAGGCAGGTAGCTTGGTTCAAAGATCTACTCCTGTCAACAATGCTGTGAATATTGTATCATATTCACTTGGAGGAGCATTGATGAATGGCTGATAGCTTATAAAATTACTTCATATGGTATGTTTCTCTTAAGATCAGGCACAGAGAGGATCGCAGTTTCACTCGATGTAAACATTTCATCAAGATCATTTATCTTCAATTCAGCTAAGCCTTTAGGTTTTGTTTTCTCAAAATGTCTCAGTTTAATTGCTCCATAACTTCCGGAAACCTCAGGCGAGTGTGTTTCTCCGATTATTTTGAGTCGAGGAATGAATTGATTGGGGGCTACTGCCTGTTTCTGGGCAATACAGGAAATGCCACTCATGACGTTGAAGGTGTTGTATCCGTCGATCGTATGTACGTTAAAATCAGCGTTATCGTAAAAGTGCTGTGAAAAGTACCGTTGATCAACTTTCAGCGGATCGCCCTTGATTGCTGATGGTTCTAGGCATACAGCTTCTGAATAAGATTATCAAAACGCCAATAAAGACACTGCGTCAACTAATTTTCTTGAGCCGTACTTCTTGTACAGGTAAACTAACAACCCTACCAAAACAGGTGAGATAAATGATCTAGGCCTTACCGCTGCAACAAGACTATGCGCCATCGCTGTGCTCTTTTTCTTTCAAATGTCATGGTCCCCACGTTTTTTGTTTAGTACAACTGTTTCCAAGAATGTACGGACGGTTTTTGGAATGAGTTCTCCATTTTTATCTAAGAACTTCAGGTGGGAGGTACTGTTCTGTGTCATAAGCCTGGCTCCGGATATCATCAACAATAATTGCAGCAGCTGCCTTAACGATTCTTTCCTCCTGTTCGTTTTTCATTGCCTGCTAGTACCAAGCATCAGTCAAAATTTTATATCCTGTTGTTTTGAAACATACTACCTGCGCCTTGTTTGGGGAAAAAGTTATTAGTATATCGCTTCCATATTTTTTCAGTAGATGAGCTTTGACTGTTTTTTAGTCAGGACAATAATCTCCTTTGACTTGGTCAATCAACTCTTCGAACAAAAACTGGCACTCTCCATCACTATTCTCGTAATAAATGTAGACATCTTTCATTGCTGCTTCAACATCATTGGCGAATTGACCTCTTGGTCTCTTGTCTTGAATTTTTGGACGATTGTACAGTTTTCTCATACATAAACTATGGTACTGACAATCAGAGGCCACCAAGTCTGAGACAGGTAAAAGACGCTTGATTATGGCTTGTCCGTACTCGTCACCGCGTTCTGATACTCTTTTTATAATGGTTTCCTTGACCTTTAAAGTTCGAACCTGATACACAATATTGCGATTGGTTTTCTTTTTCCTTTGTTGTTCTATAAACTCGGGAGTTATAAGGAGGCCACACATAAAGCAATGAGTTTTGGTAGAGAAATCAGTTGAACGTCTTTTAACCTGTTTCCTGCCTCGGTCCATATTTTTCTAATAAGCGGCAATCATTCTTTCATTAGTATAGTTCTTACAACAACGCTCATGAACTACAACTTCTTGCTTAGCTGAACATGCTCACCATCTCTCCTCTTCTTACTTGACACAATAAACGTATTCAAACCTTTTTCCCGCACCGTTGTTTTGTTCTCTTCATCATTATCCAGTACTTCATCACAAATAAAACACAAGTTCGAGGGCATTTTTAACAGTTCGCGTAAACAAACTTGATAAATCGGTCGTTATCCTTGTATTCTAACTCGGAACTAATCCCTCCGAACCCTTCGGTAGTTGACCACAAATAAAAGAAATTTGTGGCGAGGATTGCGAGAAAGGGAGCTTCCGTCAATGTCTACAGGTATAAAATTATTTAGAAAGGCCGGCAAAAATGAATTAAGTTGAACGTGTTTAGTAATTTGAAACTGGGAGGAATTCATCAAATGAGCTTTTAATACTAAATTAAAGTTTTCGAGTGAAAAGGGTGGATTTTTGAAGACAGATAAAATACAACCATTCTCAACTAGCGCTTGAGCCCAAACAGTTCATCCTACAAAAAAAAATGGCAGACGTAGTTCATAGAACATTTTATTTACTTTCATTTTGAATAGAGGTGATATCTCCAAAAAATTGATAGTTTTCGAGTTATACGCAGAAGACTGCCAAAAATACAATTTTGCATTTTTTTCAAGATTCGGATTCAGCACTCCAAAAAACATAAAGAATGGAGAAAATCAAAACTACCCCAAAACTTTTCCGCGAGAGCACAAATTTATTGTAGTATTATACTTTATTGAAAACTATCCATTGCATGTTATAATTCTAAAATTGTTCCGGAAACTGAATTGAAATTCGACTTTTCATTATTTGACTTGGAATTCCGGTAGTAGAGGTAGAAAATTCGACGTGGCTTTCAATAACATTTCTTGGATTATTTCGATAAAATCTATTCGATCTGGATTTCCTACGAGAGCTTAAAGATTACTTATATAAATGCGAAAACCGTCAGCGGTAAATTGGAATCGAAAAGTGCGGAGAAAAATAAAAGTCCGGCTATTGGATTGATATATTTCAAAACACACCGAAAACTTGCGCTTAGTTTTAAATTGCAATTTGTTTTGTTGTTTTTAATATTGATACAAGCCGCTCTTTATTTACATCTCAAAATGCAATATTTTGTGCAATAGATAAAGTCAAAGAGAAAATGGCTCGAGGAAAGAATTCCAAAATCAGAATAAACTTGCAAACTGCAATACCAAAATAAATTTATGGAAATAGAGAGACAAAAGGAAAATCTGATATAGGAAATTTCAAATATATTCTATGACAAAACTCAACATAAGCGTTAAAAGTTGTAAATATTATGAAATAGCTAAATTTAACATATACACTAACAAGAACGGGAAAGAGATGTCAGGAATATTTTGTGCTGCAACAAAACTTTATTGTTCTTTTTCCTGGAGCTCTTTAATTTTCGCCAAATAATCACGCGTCCTATTATCTCTTTTCGCTTCAAAGCGTTTCCGGTCGGAATCGTTTTCGCGGAAGAAATAAACGAACGAGAGACACGTTTGCTCCATTCTATTTTTCTCGCGATACTGGAAATTAATTAAAAGGAAATTAGTAATGAAATTTGAAATGAAGCTGCAACTGTAAGATACTTTCTATTTATCTAGGGCTGCTATTTATCTACCTTCTACGTACCTACTTTAAGCAGGTTTTAATTAAGCTTGACTAATCTAGGATATTGCGAAATGAACTTTTCATTCGATTCCTTTGGAAATTTTTAATCAATATACCTACTGATGAAAGTTCAATTTAACAGGAAAAATTTAATATTAAGCTTCAGAAATTGGAAATATAATGTAGTTAATCAGTTGTAAAGGAATTTTTGAAATTTCGTTCAACGGATTTCTAATATTCTTGATACTACATTTTCTTAAGAATTTTTTTAAATTAAAAATGTTGCGATGGTCGCGGGTTCAAATCCCGCACCAACTCCAAATTTTTAAATTTCCATTTTTTTTTTCAAACATTAGTTTCGGTATTTTTAACCGACAAAAATTCTTTTCCTAATACTTCATTTTGTTGTTAGGTTTTATTTGGATGACTAAAACACTGTTGAACTTCTAGCTATATTTATATTCCAGGCAATAACAAATATCTATATTAACTCTCATTATAACGACAAAATGTGCTCTCTCATCTATTCCTATTTTTCATAAACATTCAAAGATTCTAAACCTTACATGGTTATTGCTGAAAGCAAAAATGAGGATAATATTGGTAATATGCATCCCATGAGTATTGGTAGACTTTTAAGAAATAGAAAAGTAGGAGGAGTGGAGAAAACCTTCAGAAAAGGTAAAAACAGAGTTGGAATAGAATATACTGACTATCTTAGTGCAAACGAATTTTTAACTAATAAAATGCTGAGGAAAATCTTAATACATATATTCCAGCTACCCTAGTCACTCGAAAAGGAATAGCCAGAAATATTTACAAAAGCTTATCAGAAGAAGATATAGTCGAATATACAAAATCCGTTGCAAATGTGGTTGAGGCCAGGAGGCTAAAGAAGAGAATAACTGAAAATGGTGATAGTATCTATGTATGTAAACACTGCATCATTGGTGTTTACATTCCCAGGGAAAGTGATTCCAAGGTCGGTAAACCTGGATTTCTGTAATGTTATGATCTCAGTCTATATAAGTCCAGTATTGATGTGTTTCAAATGTTTTATATGTCAGTGCCGAGGCAAACTAAGATTGATATGTGCGGGAGAGCACGGAGAAAGAGACTCTGAACAAAGCACACCTAATTGCTTATACTGCAACATGGAACATAAAACCACTAATAGACAATACAAGGAGTACCTGAGACAAAAATCAATCAAAACTACAGTGATAACAGAAAACATCTCCTATTTTGAAGCAAGGAACAAACACCCGAAAGAAGATGAAAATATCAGAGAGAAAACTTAGATCATAGAGACTTTTCAGTTCTGAATCCTACAAGAAGACCTTCAGAAGCCAGGAGACCAATTGAAGTGATCCAGAGACATTTTTACATATCAACCCCTACGACTCCAAGAAAACCATCATATGCTTCAGCTGCATGTAACCTGAAAAGAAAAAGTCCCTGTTCGAGGGTACGACAGAGAAATGCACAAGAAATGTCTGATTCCTGCTCCTTCTAGAACGCCTACTGAAAGAAGTACAAGGGAATACTCACCAGTTGGTAGTACCTTCTCGTTCCAGCCAACACCAATATTAGAGGTTCTAAAACAACTTATTGGCAAGACAACTTTGACACAGGAGGTGAAAGATGTAATTGTGGAAGAAATCCAGAATGCAACTCAGAAATTTGGGGGATCCGACCACGATTTAGACAATCACTTTTTGGAAGATGCACACGCTAATGTAGATGAATTTTATTATGAACAAACCCAACAAGAAAATAATCCAATAGAACATCCGGAGTGTTTTAAGAAACAGCGATTAGACTATCTTAATAAGTAACGAAAACCCGGATGTTTTATTGATTAATGAGACATGGCTCAAGGGAGACAATGGGTGGTATGAATAAAAACGAAGTACTTGCTACTACTACAAGTATTAGTATGTTCTACGTAGTATTTACTCCAAAACGAAGTAGATACTACATTTCGAAACTACCGGAAATTAGTAAATGCTTCTTTGTGGAGTAAATACTACGTAGAACATACTAATACTTGTAGTAGAAGCAAGTACTTCGTTTTTATTCATGCCACCCAATGCTTTGAAGGTCAAATACTATGTAACACACAGATTGGATAGAGATGATGGAAAAGGAGGTATTGCTATCTTGATCAAAGAAGGCATTCCCCACACTAAATGTAACATTGTTACGATAAATTTATCATTTATGCAACATGTTCCATCTCTTCTCATTTTCATTATAAAGTTGTATTTGTGCCATTTCAGAATCAGCAAATTAATAATTTATAATCATCTAAAACTATCCACAAAGTTCAAAATAATACCAGTACTGCCATCTATCATCCATCATGAGCGTAAAATGCAAATATCTATTAATAATTTACCAGTACTCATCCGGTACTAGATGGCAATCTAGTACCGGATGAGTTTATTTTTTTTCAAATTGTGATTTCCTTAGCTATTTTTATTATTTCTCATTTGACAGTAATTTGTATTTTCATTTAAAAAAATTATATTCATCTCACTTTAAGCAAATTGATATATTTCTGTCTTTCTCTAACTTCTGATTCTGAAATAATCATTTTTGGCCTAATGACCTAATTGATTAGCAGTTTTTTGTTTTTAACATAACCTTAATTTAAATTATTATAATTTGTAAATAATTAAAATAATTCTAGTGGATTTTTATCTATTCTCTTTTATTCCACGTGGTTTTTCATTGTAAAGTGAATATGGTGATTGGTTGATCTGGTTAAAACGCAGTTAAGTATAAAAAACACAGGAATATTTTCCTATAGGGATTGGTTTCTAAAACGTTCTCTTTTCCTGGCAATAGTCTAGCAGGCGAGTCATTTTTATTTTTAATAATTTTTGCTTTATATTTTTAGATTCTCCCTTATAAACTTTTCAATAAATTTCACCATCTGTGCATATTATCATATCATTGTTAAGTTTCTAGCTGATAATTCTTATCTTATCTATTCTTGAGAAATAAATATTATATTTTAATTTTTTATCTAATTGTGGGCCTCCATTTTGTGCGATTGCCGGTGGTTCCAAGTTTTTCTGAGGTAAGTCAATTCAGACTTTTGGGCTAATAAATAGGCAGGTACTGCTGCTCTGGTTTTCAGAATCAATTAGTGTGAGAATATTGGACCATTTGCTCTAAATAGAGTCGGTGAAAACCAAATTTGTGTGTCCATCCCTATCAACCCTTTATTGAATCGAGGCAGAGGCCTGTATAGACATTTTCTGTTTGACTTCATCAATTATTATCTTCTCGAGGAGAAGAGTGTTGAAAAGGGTGTAATTCTTTGAAATAGAAATCCAGACAGGTCAAAAATTCATTTAAAAAGTTTTAATTAAAACATCTCAAGAATTTTGACATATTCTGGATTTGATTGATTTCACCTTCAGGTTTATCTTGTAGTACCTAGTAGCTACCTTGACTTGAAAGGAAAATTTTGTGTATTTGAGGGAGAATCTAAAGATTTAATTTCTTAATTTTCTATCTGATTTTGTTCATATTCTTGCCTGTTATTGCTACTGTCAGAGAAGCAGCACACTGCTCAACCTGTAAGGAGCATTTCAATTTAATCTTGCTCTATTTTTATGATTATTTTTCAATGATTTAAATGTATTTTTTTTACATTAAAATATTTTTTTTTCAATTTGCAATAGTTGCTCATACCTGATTCTGTTGGAAGGGAGTGTCTGCACAACAATGGTTTTATAATAAACTAATTTCATATTAATTTTTTTTCTTTGCAAGACACTCACTTTTTGACAGAATTCAGGGATTTAATATTCCAAATCTTGGTGAACCTGATATTGCCTTATTCTTTTCTGGGTACCTACTCGACATAAAGATCACTGTTTAGAGTCTGGATCAGCTGGAGTGACGTCACCTCAGCAATCTATCCTCTTTCCTGGATACAGGAAACAACCCGAAGAGCTCCGGATTGGAAAGGTATATTGTATCAGATTCACCGGAACAACCAAGCTGTCAACTATCAAATTTTAAAGAAAGTAATATTAACCCTTAAGTGCACACGTGGGGGTACAGAAGACCCCAAAAGTTTTCTTTTGCCCACAGCTTTTCAATAGGTTTTGTAGCATCGCTTAAATTGCAGGTACCTTTCGAGGACAAGTCAGACGGTTAGTACACGCTGTGATGCACAATACCATAAAAAAAATATTTAATAGTTTGTTATTAGACCCGCACGTATTTATTAACATTTGCTCAATGTGCCCAAGAAGCGAAACTATAAAGACAAAATATTTTTGTGAGAAATGCCGCGCAAAAATGTGCCTAAAACACATGAAAAATAAAAAAAAAATTGAATTCCACGACCCTAGGTTCTCTTATCTTAAAGTTCAAATAACGAGTATTATTTGTAAGAACAAGAATAATAACTTCAACCAAAGATGCCAAGTCATGGGGATCAAAACTAAAGAAGTTACTATTGTCACGGCGTACTCTCCGCCAGATGTCATACTTTCCCCAAACAACATCCAAAATGCCTTTGGAGGAATACAAGCTCTATTCATCATCATGGGGGATCTAAATGCTCAATATAGCCTGTGGGGTTCACAGATTAATAATGTTAATGGCAGGCACTTGATGGAATATATTAGTGCCAACAATTTAATAATTTTTGAAATAGTAGTCCATGTTTCACAGTGAAGAGAATAGTGGAGAAGAGTAGAGAACAGTTCATCTTCGGTTAACAACAATAACACTCCTGGACGCAGCCATCTATATACCTGTCACAGCAGTACCGCACTAGTTTTTGAGCGGTTCCCTGGTAGACAAATTCAACCACTGCTTGCACCTTTGTCTGTTCATGTTAGGTGACGCTGCCTACCGAAATGTAATTTTTGTAATTCAAATATTTAATATTCGAATTTGCGATTATCCTTTTTGTGGTGTTCAGTTTAATTTATCTTATTAATTCTTCACAACATAATTTTATTATTTTGGATGTGTAATTTTGATGTCCAGCTCTGAGCGTTGCCTGGTGGTCGTAAGGGGCAGTTACTTGGTTTGATTTTTGGAAATTGTCAAAAACACCAACGAATATCTAGAGTTTCAGATGAGTGTCCACAATTCTAATTGTTTGTGTGACTGTCCAGTCTAATTTTTCAAATGTTTAAAAATTAAATAATTCTAATTTTTTTTCGATAATCACCTTTTGGTAAGTTCAACTTTGACACATTTTTTGGAATCGGTCTCGTAAGCTTCCCCTCTTCCAGTTTTGTAACTTCATGTTTTTGTGTTGGATACGGCATGAGCAATCTTATGTTGAATACAGCATGAACACTTTTATATAACCATTATTGCTTAAGCATATCGTATGTTACCATATTCCCCTCTACCATTTGATAAGTTTTTTGATATATACATCCTTACTCTCCCTAACTTCCATATTTTGTGCCTTGTAGAATTTATGCTGATGATGGATTTACTATAGATCCGTTACAGATTGACACTAGAAAAGCTATTTTGATATCGGATTCTAAAAATGTTATTTTGGAAATTGTCAGAGATGGCATCAACAGAGGGACTGATACAATCACGTTGAGAACGAGGAAGAAAATATTGAATATGCAAGATGAAAGAAAGGAAATCAAAATACTGTGGGTGTCTAGTCATACAGGCATACCAGGAAATGAAAAGGCAGAGGACTTGCTGGAAGAAGCCGAGAGGCAAATCATGTTATCAACAGAACAATACACTATAATGATCTATTCAGAGTAGCTAAGGAAGAGACATGGAGGCAATGGGCTGTGGAATTTACCAATAAATGTGGAAGTCATTTAAGCCAATACTACAAAGAAACCCCAAAGAACACCGTTGGTTTCAAAAATTGAAAGGGCTGATAGACAAAAAACTAGGTAGTGTCTTTTGCAGAATGAGAACTACACATTGTCTCATACCTAAACACAAACACAAACTTGGCATGCAAGACAGTGAGAAATGTGAATGTGGTAAAGTAGGTGATATCAATCATATGCTCTTGAACTGTGAGCTGAACAGAGGTCCAATAGATAGGTTGTATTCAAGACTGGACAAGATGGTAGGAGGAAGAAATTCTTGCAAACCCAACCAGTAGGGAAGCAGAGATGGTTATGGATTGTATCAAGATGTTTGATATAAGAATCTGAAAATAAGCAGAAGTTCATGGTTACAGTTGTTATTGTAGAGTGGTGCTATTTGATTTAGAATGCTATTAGGTGCTAATGCTTATAAAGTGTGATTGGTTGCTATATGATCATTTTTTTCGGGCACATATCCGAATTACTCCTATTTCCCTGGCGTTTCCAAATTTCCCGTTGTACCCGCCACAGCAAAAAATCACCTCACTCATCCCCAATTGAAACCCAAACTATTGGCAAGTGGGGTAACCCCACCCCGATGCACTACAGGACACAAGTGATAGGATTCTGGCAGACTATTGTTTGATGACAAGGGGCCATTTGTAAACAGGAAGAAGAAGAAGTACTACTAATCTCAATAAGGAATAACGCAACCTACTTCTGAATGCATCTTTTATTAAATTATCCAAAAATCCAATAAGCTCTTCCCCGATCTATAACGTTTTTTATCTCTAAGCTGAACGTAATTAAAATTGAAAACTTTTTAAAATCGCTCTTTTTTTTGTCAATTTAACCATTCGAAAAATGCCATCAATCACAGCACAGCATTTTTAGTTATTAAAGCCGTCTTAAGGAAATTTCTTAAACGTATTATTGGATTCGACTGCTGAAATGCTGGAGACAGAAAAAGACAGTTTCCCTCAAAACTAAAATGACGAACGAGGACAAATAATCAACTAATTGTTCTCACTGAAGCGAATTAATTCTGACAGATTAAGGCCCATCCCGGTTGTGCGCAAAACGTTTAGTTTTCCTAAACCTAATTTTCTCCCTATAACTAAATCACTAAGGAGAGTGCTGGTCTAGTTTCCGCTAAGCCTTACATGTCACTGACGAGATTTTCGTGCTGGCGACATGACAGAGGCGGGACAATCACTGGACACGACAATCCGTGACACTGCGAAGCATTATTTGAATGGTATTTTGTGGTGGAATTTGCTGATACAATTAAGGGTTTTATTAAGAGGTTTTGTATGCCAGTGATAATAAGCTTTGTAACAGCGCTAACTAGATATAGCTCGCACTATAGATATCTTTATCAGAATATCATTCACCATAAGAAACATTGGGTACTCATTACTTGAATGTGACACTTGAATGAAAATGACTAATGTTTAGGCAACGAAAAAGACCAAAAAATGCCGAATAGTAATAAAAAGTTCATGTTGTATAAAATGGAATAGCAGCAACAATAGAAGGCAATGATGATTGTCAATTCTCTATGGAACTGTTAACAAATTACGGGAGAACCACCACACGTGAAGACTATCAAACAGAAAATGATGGTAAAATATGGGGACCGCATTGTTTTTAGTTTGCCTCGTATCAAAAAAACTGTTATCAGCTTTCGTAGTTCTGGTGATAAAATCTTAAACGACATGTGGTATACTTCAAGGTGTCAAGATGAACGAGCAGAACAATGAATGAATCATAAGAAAAGCTGCTGAAATCATCTTAGATGATATTGAACTTATCCACTATCAGAAAGTTTCTGCAGTTAGTTAATACCCCAATCTCTTCGAGTTTTTATGAAATGTCTTTCAAAAAAAAAAACGCTCCAAACAGAAAGTTGATAATAAATTGCTCATGCTCTGATTGCTGCTGTTTGCCCTCGATGTTTCATATCCCCAATTCTGACCAGCATTGCTTTGTTCATGTATAGAAAGTTTTGGATCAAAGAACTTGGGAAACCAAGTCTTTCGGCATTAGGATTAAGTGCCTCTTATTACGACGCCCAGCAATTTGAGCTTTCCACCATCTACTCCCCTGAACAACTTATCCCAAGTGAAACATTTTGTCAGTATATCTTTGATAACGCGGATTTTAACATCTCCACTATCGACGGCTGGAATACCTTCCATAGCAAGGGAGGCATTGTATGTGTTACACCACCCCTAGCTCTCCTTTCATCCGCAAAGGTCGAAAGACTGAAATCTGCTCCCTACCAGGCAGAAGTAAGCCTGCTTGGAGTTCTGGAACTTCAACCATTTCACCATAGGGTAAACGGCGCACTGCAGAATATTATCATGGAAGACTTGGCCGTACTGAATCCTATTTCATCGGACATATTCACACCCACGCTTCCAGATGTACTTTGTATGAGCGGTAAGTGGCTACAAGTTTTGAAACCGACTATAGACATGCTAGCTACTTTAGATTGGAAAGGTTTTATGCAAATGGTTGATAAGGTCATTAATACAGAAAAAACTAAAGTAATTTTTCTTCCATTCATTAACTCACCAGCTAGCGACTACAATACCATAAACACTGCATTACAGTTTGCTTCAAAAAATAGTCAGGAGGCAGATGCCGCAGCTTGTTTTGTAACATTTGATCAACCTTTATACTTGAAGGCTCGAGAAATAACGATTGGCACAATTATTGTAAGACTTGGTGGATTTCACGCACTAATGTCTTTCATGGGGTGTATTGGTCACACAATGTCTGGATGTTGGTTAAAAGAAGTACTATGCCAAGTATTTGCTGCGAATTTAGTTGACAAAATGTTGACCGGCCACGCTCACAGCCGAGCGATTCGGGTACATTTACTAGTTCAACTTGTTTAAGCTGAAATCATTCTCGAGGAAGCCAATATTTCGAAAGAAGAAAAGAGAGAGATCATGACCATGTTGAGCACAATAGCATCACTTACTCCAGACAAAGTTGAGGAGAATGCTGGTTTGTTAGCAACTTTGAACAAATTTAATAATCAGCTGGATACTGTAAAGGAAAATGAAGAAGTTCATTGATTCCGAACGTCGTGGTGATTGGCATAACCACTTGGCGTGTGTACAGCAGATGATCCCATTCTTCCGTGCGAGTGGGCACTTGCAGTATGCTTAATGTGCGCACCTTTAAATGCAAGATATGACTTCATTGAAAGACAAGGATGATACACACCTACAGGATTGCTTATCGGCCTCGGATGGGGGGGATTTATTCCACACAGGCTTTATGAGGATAGGCTATCCTGTAGTAGTAGTGTGTATCATCCTTTATTGAAAGATACCTATCCACTCAGGAGGCCTGACCCGAGGAAGAGGAATTACGGATTCTGTAATCACAAAGTGGGTTGCTGGATCTCCAGGAGGCACCGCCATCTACGCATCATTAGAGGAGTTTGCTGGAGTAATTTTTGGAAGTGAAGAGCAGCACGTTGATTTTTGGAAATCACGGCAACAGAGAAATTCACAAGACAAAGATTAAGGAGTGGTTTAACGAGCATCCTCCTTTTCCAAAATTAAATTCGCTGATGTCTCTGTCGACAGGCATTCTCGGAAACTCAAAAATTAATTGTCACCAAGCTCTGGATATTGGAACCAAAATCATGCATAGTTTTATCGGCGGCAACTTTGGTGATATGAAGCAGTCTAGGGAAAATGTGGTTTTATCACTAGCAAGTATGAGCAGTACCATTAAAATCAAAGGCGAGACAGTCAGACGAGTAATAACGATGTAGCAGATCTTTTGACACATGAAGTAACTCCATTCGTCCTGGTTCTGTTCACGAAAGGCGGAATGAGGAAAGGGAAGAAATCTTCCCTCTATGATACTTTGACAGTGGAGGGGAATGCAACTCTCGATCTCAAAACAAGCATCAATATCGTAGACGGTGGTTTCCTTCTCCATCGTATGAAATAACATGCGTGCTTCAAGACTTCTACAATTTGCGATCAGTACATTGCTTATGTTTTAAAATATTAAGGTCAACAGTCTACGGTGGTTTTCGATGGTTACGGTAAAGCTTACAATACAAAACGAGCAGAGCAGTAGCGAAGAGGGCTTAAACAAATCTCTGTTGATATCAACTTTAGCGAATACACGACCATTAAAGTACAACAAGAAGATTTTCTTCCCAATGGAAAAAATAAAACTAGACTGATTCACTTGCTCACTCAGAAAATTTTTCTTTTGTGATATGAAGCTCGTAGGAAAAATTTTGTTCCCAAAGTCTCTTTCCCGTCGCGTCGTTCGTTCAACAGCTTTGGCAAGAGGAGAAATACTACTTCGCGCACGTGTTAAGAAAATAACAATTATCAATGTCTTGGTGTTATTACTACTCACAATTATCTCCTGTAACTGTCAACAGGGTCAACTATCGTTATTATTGCCAAACTTCCATTATTCTATCCCCAGCCCCACTTTATTCTATCCACCCTCGCTCTGAGACTTTGTTGCAAAAAGTTTTTCATCTTCATATTAAAAAAATAGGTCAAAAACCGAAAACGCAAGAATCTTGTGATCGAGAAAACTTACAATTCTTACAGGCAACGGCCACATCACGTTGTGAAATGCCAGTTCTCGTCCGATCACTGAAGCCAAGCAGCGTCGAGCGTGGTTAGTACTTGGATGGGTGACCGCTTGGGAACACCACGTGCTGTTGTCAATTTTTTTTTCATTACTTTGGAACTGCTCCTCATTATCAGCAGCTGGTTTCTGTTGGATCCTTTTCTCGTCTTCCTGGAGATCGTTTGCATTATCTACTATTTCTGCTTTGTGCGGGAAAACACGGCGGGGGTGCGGTGCCCAACACAAATCCAGGAGCAATTACACAACACGTAACAGCACGCCCAGCTTCGATTGATGTCTGCACAAAATGCCGAATGAGGCAGGTCCACCTTGACAGAATGCCGAAGGCGGCAAGTTTTATTGTTTTGTTTTTAAATTTTATCAGTACCATTCTGAAACGGGTTTTTTCCAGATTTTTCCCGTAAATTATCAGGTCTAGTGACAAGTATCAGACAATTCACCACCCTCAATCTGCAACCACCACCCGGTGCTGGTCACCGGAATCGTTTTTAACCCCAACCGGGGACACAGAAGGGCGACACAATAATCGCCAAAAAAGTCGACTTATAAGGGAAATGATCCCAGGAGAAGTCGTATCAAAGGCACCCACGTCATTGTAGGTCCCTCTGGGGTGAAGTCGGCAGAACATCGCCAGACGCAACCCCCTATACGGCGTGCTGTGCACGCACGGGGGTTGCGTCAAAATCACAACAACCCCTGGGTATTATGGATATAATTATTTTTGATTGTATTGATAATTCTAGGAATATGATTGTGAAGTAGCTTTAAGGCCTAATTACCCTTCAGTTTGCATTCATTTGGAGTGCTTTTCCTTTTGTAAACTTGTGAGCTTTCTGGAAATAAATGATGTTGAGTTGAGTTGAGTTCTCGTCCGATCACTGAAGCCAAGCAGCGTCGAGCGTGGTTAGTACTTGGATGGGTGACCGCTTGGGAACACCACGTGCTGTTGTCAATTTTTTTTTCATTACTTTGGAACTGCTCCTCATTATCAGCAGCTGGTTTCTGTTGGATCCTTTTCTCGTCTTCCTGGAGATCGTTTGCATTATCTACTATTTCTGCTTTGTCTCTGGTGATGAGCATGTGGGTGTCTTCACGTGAGGGTTTGGTCAAGATGTGATACTCTGTTCAACCACGATGAGAGTCACCACGTTTTTCCCGTTCAACATTTAGTTGGACAGTATAAACCGAAAAGTTGATGTTCTTCTGCTAAAATGTATTTCTTGACCTGGACCGCTGTCGACTTTTTATCCTTGGACCGACTGAATCTGGTGATGTTTGACGCTTTTCTTCACTACGACAGCTGTGCCTTCTCCTGGCGCGCTGGTGCTGTACGCCCTGTAGATGAAGAAGTTGGGGAAATGGGATATTGAATTTATGTTGTGGTTTCGAGAAGATTTCTTGTAAGAGTTCTAAGGTGATTTCGTTATCTCAGAGGAACAGTTGCAGTTTTCCTGCGACAGGTAGCGTTTCATGACATGACGCATAGAATCTGCGGATTGGTTTTAGCAACCATTACCGGTATATTCTAGATACAGGCAGCAACAGGAATTGACACAATTGTTGCTGAAGGGGATGCTGATGTCACTATTGTGAGATGCGGGTTGGATAAAGCTGCTGTGCATCCAACTGTAGCAATAGTTGGAAATGATGTACACTTGGTCGTGCTTCTTGTTGCATCAGGCAGCAACATAATATATTTCACAAAACCAGGCCGTGGGAAAGTCGTAACCAAAGTATTTTCTCTACGGCGCCTACAACAGCTTCCATACGCCGAGATGATTCTTCTTCTCCGCGGTTTCAGCGGATACGATACCACCTCTGCTTCATACGGCAAGAGCAAAATGGGAATGGTGAAGCTCTTCACTGCAAACCAGAGCATCACAAAAGACATTTCTACGGTATTTGTTAATCCTCATTCGTCACCAGAATAGATCGAAGAGGCTAGCGAAAAAATGTTTCTAGTTGTATATTAAGCACCTCCAGAACAGAACCTTAATGAACATCGCTATGTAACTTTTTTAAAAGCCTCTTCGAGGCCGAAGTTTGATATGGCCGCTCTACCTCCCACAAGAGAAACTGCGAAACAGCATTTGCCGAGAGTGTACCTACAGGTAAATCGATATCATTCAGATACAGCTCTCAGATACTATTTTCTTATTATAAATATTAATTTCTTTCATGCAATGATGATGGTTTTTTGATTTTTTACAGATTCAGCAGATACAACAGCCCTCCCAATGGGGTTGAAAAGGGTAGAAGACCTATTACCATCAACAACGAATGACCCTGTAGCATCCGAAACAATATTGAATACAATATTTTGCCGCTGTACAACTGGTTGCGGGGGGCGGTGTGAATGCCGCAGAGCGGGAATCGTTTGCTCTGGCGCCTGCGGTACATGCCGTCCACAAACGGGCCCACCGTTGACGATGACGTCGACATTGTTGACGACTTAGATGAACCTCCACATCTAGGTTGCATTACCTTTGTCTAATCGAGTTTTTGAATATATCCTTTTTTCTTCATTCCTATCCCCGTGTGTATTAATACTAGCGAAAACATAATAAAGGACCTTTTTTATCGAGAATCCCATGTAGATTAACTTAGTGCCTACTACTACAAAAACTAAAAAAAATAACTTCAGACACCTCCCACCATGTTAGCTCGCCCCCCACTCATCAGGACCTTTAGTATGTTATTTAGGACACCTTCACCTACATCTGTGCCAAATTTGGCTTCTACACGTTTCATTTCCCCTATTTTTTTTCGTTGTCTGACCTTATAATTGCCAAGTAACAATTATTATTAAAACAAGTAGATGGAAAAATAATATATTTCATACCATGGTGGAAAATGTTTCATTACAGTCGAAAGATTAGAAAATTCCAAAGCGTCGAAGTCAACCTTATCTCGAGAGAGAAATGAAATATTTCAGCGAGATTTATTTTTGTTCCGTTCGTTTTAAAAAAAAGTTGGCAACCAAGGCTTAATTCTTAATGAAAAAGTGAAAATTTTAGCATTCATTGCATCGAAAAATTTCAATTTCCTCTCCAAAATTTATATAAGAAAATCTATTCAATGGCAGTTGATTTATTAGAGCTGTATGGAAAAGCCACAAATCTCTCACTACTTTGTTAAAAGAAAGAAAAAGAAGAAGATACATTGCTCCGTAGAGCTGTCTTGTTCCATAACTTTAATTTAGATATAACCGAAAATCCAGTCTCGTGATACCACTTTTATAGTTCTAAGACAAATTTTTCAAAATATCAAACATTTTCAGTATATCTATTTCAAGGTAGGTATATTTTGTAATTAACAATTACAGCCCAAAATCTAATTCAACTTGATCATTCTGTATTTGTTTATCCCAGCCCAAAAGCCAATATCTTGTGATTGCAAAAATGTATTTTCTTTCAAATCAAAAAATGTATGCTGCAGCGGCGATGCTTCAGTGCCTTCGTAAATCACGTAAAACTTTCATTTTTCCGTTATTCAATCCGAATCTCGCCTCCTCTACAAATGACAAGCGAGAAATGTACTATCGAAACGCAAATCTTTTGTTCAAATCACCCCCATTTTCTACGGATTCTATGAAACTATCGACGTTTTGACGTTATATCTGGGAAATTTATAGTGCCTGCCATTATTTAATATCTCTATAGGATTCGAGTTGAAAATTTATAAAGTTTTATTGAAACTTTTTTCAAGCTCTTTATTTTAAAGTAACACTAAGCAAGAAAGATTTTTTAATCCGCTAAGCGGATCAAAAAGGTTTTACATTTTACGAAACTTGTGAAATTCATAATGGGGTATCAAGAAAAATGGGTTTCATAAAATTTAACAACAAATTATTAGCTCAGAGTTAAAAGCTTAGCCAAAGTCCGTATTAATTCGGCCCGGAGCCCAGTATCTTAGAAACGTGTAAATTTTAATATCGTGGTGAATCCCCTAGGTGTAGAACGAAATTAATTTAGGATTAAACCAGCGGGAGTTAGTTAAATTTAGTCGAATTAATTACAAACAGATGATTCGCACCAATTATTTAACGGATTTGAATTTAATAGACAAAACTATGTAGGGTTTCCGGACATAATATAGAAAGTTTATCGGTTTTAAGTAGTTTTGATAGAAAGAGGCATAGGATACTTTAAGAAATTGAGCAACAAAAATCCTACGTAGAATGCTCGCGATTCAAGACAAAGAAGGAGTAACTCCAACCAACAGAAAGGTAATTATGCGCACTGTGGAATAGAATCCATCGTTATCGAATTTGAAACTGAAGTTAAGAGTTTCCAAACAGGGATTGTCAACTAGGAGTAGATTGTAGATGTTTAGGTTATGGATCCTTTGCGCATTGCGACCTGATTAGATCTATAGTGAAGCCTATAATCTACAAGGGATTGGCTGGTTTCACATCCACCGCCATTAAGTAGGGTTGCAGAGTATGTGTTCCGCAGACTCAGAAGTTTGTTCACAGAAGCGGCATAGGTCTGATTCTGTTTTGCCCATCTTTTCCAGGTGGTAACGCAGTAACCCGTAAGCAGCCCCATATCCGCTTCACTAAGGTCAATCATCTTGTAATGACCCAGAAATTAGACCCGAAAATCACAATGTCTTTACTGAAATAGTATATTAAAATCCGAGACGGGAAATGCTTCATTACTGGTCGAGAGGTTTTATAGTTTATCGAGACGCGTAGCGTCGAGATAAACTGAACCTCAAGACAGCAATGAAGTTTCCCTTCGAGGGTTGTATACTATTTTATTTTTAACCATAATTTCTTGAAAAAAAAAAAAATTCGGGGCAACCAAATGAGGTCGGCAAATGAAGAGGAAAATGAGAACGGGAAATATTTCCCTGCTCCATTTTCCGTCCGTGGACGGGAAATGAGGACGGAAAAAATTTCCCGTCCTCACTTCCCGTCCTGGGACAGGTAATGGAGCAGGAAAATGAAAAGACAGAAATGTGACATTTTCAAATTTTTGAAAAGTCAGTAATGACAACATTTCATATATGGTTAAAAATAAAAAAATAAATAATATCATAATCAAAAACTTAGTTTCCGGTATTCCCCAAATCAGTATCGATAAATTAAAAAATGAAACAAATTACCGCTAACGTAATTCGACCCCAGCCTATGTCATCATATAAATTAAATTCTTAAAAATAATAAAAACGCTGACAGCGTGATGTCATCCAACATCCGATCAATGAACTTTTTTAGCGAGGCCATCGCGTACCTAATAATTTGATGATTTATGGCATTCTTGAACCAATAATGTTTTGACCTCGATAAATCAGGATATTGCAACATAATTATTCGTTTTTTTAGACTAAAAATGATAAAAATCCTAAGGAGATTGCATCATCTTAATTGTCATGGACATAGAAATTTCGGTGGGGAATCAAAAAATATAAATACCGCGATTTTAGAAGTGGGAGACATTTGTTAGTTGTTAGTTGTTAGTTGTTAGTTGTTAGTTGTTAGTTGTTAGTTGTTAGTTGTTAGTTGTTAGTTGTTAGTTGTTAGTTGTTAGTTGTTAGTTGTTAGTTGTTAGTTGTTAGTTGTTAGTTGTTAGTTGTTAGTTGTTAGTTGTTAGTTGTTAGTTGTTAGTTGCTAGTTGTTAGTTGTTAGTTGTTAGTTGTTAGTTGTTAGTTGTCAGTTGAGAGATGAGTTCGCAGTCCTGTCCAGTTTGAGTTAAAATCTACAGTACCTAAAGTGTCAGTCCGGAAAGTTTCTTGTATTTCCTCGGTAACAGTCTTTGAAAAAGTAGCGGAAAAATTTTGAAAGAAAGAACAATTAAATTCGTCAACATTTATGTGCGTGCTAGCTAAAAATTTTGAGTACCTAATTAATTAAGTAATTTTACGTGTGCAAAGTAAAATGTAAGTACTTTAGTGTTTAATCATTTTCTGACTTTTAACAATGATTCTGAATGATAAGAAGTGAATTAACAATGACTTTTAATGCCTAAAAACTTGAGTGATTTTTACTAGAAAAACTTTTGACTTTATAATTGACTGTGAAACTTTATTGCATAAATATCAATAACTCGAGTGTTTTGAAAATGGAACATTATTGCATAACTTTAATTGCCTTCAGATATAATGACATTCTAATTTAATTTTGCTCCAAAAATATGAAGGGAATTTATAATGCACTTACCAATATACAATTTTGACTATTTTGAGTAGGGATTATGAATTAAACAGTTGGGTTTATTAGCTAGGCATGGGAATCCGATAATAGAATTTGTTCTGATTAAATAAACTATTGAATGGAATAGGAAATGTTTAAAGAAAAAACTTGATGTTCATGAAATAGAATTGTCTTGAACTATTGGAAAATTGTTGTTCATGAAATGAATTTTGAATTAGGATTTTTATTTTTCAAGTAGAAATTATTGTAAGGTTTTATAAGAATAAGTTAGTAATAACTATATTGATAAACAAATAGGTAATTATTTTGGGTTTTCATAAGCAGTCAGTAAAGGACTTAGAAATTTTAATGAATTTATATAATTAGGTGAAGGGTAGTTTATTAGGAATGAATCGGAAGTATTGAAATGAGTTTACTCATAAGTTATGAGGAATAGTAGGAATAGGGCGTTTATTTATTGGTAGGGATATTTCAGTGGTCCGTAATAATGACATTTTTTGAACGGATGTGAAGTAATTGAATTTATAGATGAGGCTGTCAGAATTGGAAGATATTTTGCTGATTTAGATTTTTGGCTTTTATGTATAATAAAATATAATTTAGTACACCTCAATAGTTTGTTTCCCTCTCTTGCAAATAGACCCTTCCACAGATTTTAGGTAGCAGCTCCAAGTAAATAAACACCATCAATATACCGCTCGCCATGTACCATCTAACTAATTACATAGAGTACTTGGGACGTTTTGCTACAATCTCCTTTGCCCTTATTGACTGGGGCGAGATGAATTGTTTCACATATCTAAGTCCTGGAAGCGTGATCCTTATTGAGATTTTACCTAATTCTGGTCCCAATGAACTAATTACGCAACCGGAAGAGTCACGAGATTTCCTAACCTTTTATATAAACTCATAAATCTACACCAAACGACATTAATTACAAGGCTCACTTGTTTAATTGTGTACACGCGCTGTCGGCGCTTTTGAGTACCGGGAACGGAAACAAAATTCTTGCTACATTACTCCGATAATTACTAAATTAGGACACGCAGGTGGTATACCTTTCACTATTCGCAGCTGGATATTCTTCTCACCCTGTTCACGTCGTTTTCTAGGATCTTCTGTGGCAGCCTTATCAAGCTCTCTTTGATTGAGAGTCAGGTCAGGCCGAACGTATCTGTGTTTACCTTTGAATTTGTAGCCATTTCGTAATGTGGATTGTACATCGAGGGCATAGTTTAGCACCGCTTTTATGGGGCGTGCATTTTTAGCGTTAGGTCTACCAAAACGGGTGACTTTGCAAATAGTAGACTGTGTGTCCAGTGACATTTCCTGTATGGAGCATACTTATTGATAATCATCGTCTGACTCGGGTATGTTGAAAAAAAGTAAGTTTTGGCGATTATGAAGTTCAGCCAATATGTCAATGTTTGAGGATACAGATGTTGGTGTTATTGCCACATTGTAGGCCGCTGGCGCAGGTTGCAAGTCAAGAGATTCCAGGTGGGTTACCCTTTCATTTAGTGAGATAGTGACAGCAGCGACTGACTCCTGTACTAGGACTGGTAGGCTTGATTGCAGTTCTTTCACACAATTTTCTAGTACACATACACGACACATTAAGCCTAAAATCTGTTTCACATTACCTGTGCATTCTTTGCAGTAGAATGGGATGGAACGCTTTGAAAAAACTATAGCCCAAATTTCTGTGGGTCCAGTGATATCTGCACATGTTTGATATATTACCCTCTCACAATGGTTGCAGAAGTAGCCAAAAACATCATTGCTTTTAGTCTTGGGTTCCCTAAAAGTGACTGTTGTATTGCAAGTGCTGCAGGTCCCAGACATATTTTGAGGTTATCTTCAAATATCCTTGGGATCGTGGCACCAATTGCCGGTTTTATTAATTACAGGTGGTTAAGGGCTGTTAACTAGAAGGCCCGAACATTATTTTGCTCTATATTTAGCGTAAAAGTGTTGAAGATCATTTTGAAAATTTTGAACTTGTTGTAAACAGAACAACATAACCTATTTTCTGATTAGAAAAATGCCTAAGTATTTTATTGGTTTTCTCTATGTCAAGATTTGGTTGAGTTGTATGCCTTATTTTTTTCTTTTTTTTTTTCCTTTCAGAATTATCGATTATCGTTTGCTAATTCTTTTTTCTAGGTGTGTTTCTGAATTTTCACACCTCAATATTTAATGTTATTTAATTATTTTTATTTTATTTTTTTAATTCAAGAAATTGGACATTTGTGACAATTTGGTCTCAGAAGTGGGATCATTAGTAGACACAGACAGTGTGCTTGCAGCAGTTGTTGAAGAGTCTTCAAGGCTCACTTGTTTAATTGTGTACACGCGCTGTCGGCGCTTTTCAGTCGCGGAAACGGAAACAAAATATTACTCCGATAAATAATAAATTAGGAAATGCAGGTGGAGGGGTCATTGCGGAGATAACCTTAGGAGATTTATGGTGGGATCGAATACTATTTAAACAGATTACAATGAGAGGAAGAGGCAATTAAAGATTGAAAATTAAAAATTACACCTACATTTAGATGTAAAGAACAGTAGAATTTGGCAGTGATTTGAGTCTCCTCCAAAAAGTTATTTTCTGCCTCGCAACCAAACTGAATTCGCGATTTATTTGACTATATTGACAAGTTGAGAAGTTAAAAGTAAAATAAGTAGTTTTTATTCTGTTTTCTTGGATTAGCGGTCTGGCAATGATTGAAACTCTTTTTTTACTTACGCCCAGCTTTCGGAAAATTTATTTCCTTTTTCAAGGCTACAATATAGAGCAATATGTTATAAAAATTAAAGGATATAACTAAAACTTACGTGTAAAGTGAGTTACAATAAGTATGAAAATCCTTGTAAAAACATAAAACCAAGCTTCCTTCAAAAATTATCACTAAAATATAAAAATGTATATGGTAGAATGGTGTAAAAATGATTAATATACTTTGACAATTTTAAGACTTATGATCTTTGTTAATGTACCTTTGAGGAATTTAATAGGTAATAGGTAAGTATTAATTATTAAATTTATAAAATAGAATTTAGGGCATTAATTTAAGAAATTTATTTCATTGATTGGATTTTTCATGAAATGAAGAATATATGAATATATTATGTTTAAATCTTCAATATCTTTTCTTTTATTTAAAGAATTATCTTCAAAATAAATCTCAATCATTTCAAGAAATTTCCTTCTGTTATTATTAGGTTCTTTATCTAGTATTTTTACATTGATAAAATCTACGTTATGATCAGTATCTATTACATGTTCAGATAAAGTACAAGATCTTTTTTGTAATCTACAATCACTCTTATGTTTAGTTATTCTATCTTTAAGGACAGTTGAAGTTTGTCCTATATATGATTTTTCACAATCAAGACACTTAATACTATAAACTACTCCTGAAACTTTCAATACATCATCCTTATCTTTCAACTTAGAAAAAATATTACCTATATTTAAAATATGCTTGTAGCTAATTTCCACATTAGCTGAAGAGAGTATTTTTTCTAATTTTTGAGAAATTTCTTTTATATAAGGTAAAGAAAAATGATAAATTGTTTCATTTACATTAGCCTCAATTGAGTTATTAGTTAGGTTGATTTGTGATGGTCTTAGGTTATTGTCAGTTAGTGATTGTTCTATTGTTGAATCTGTGATAGGGAAGTTGTATAAGAATCATTGCCAGACCGCTAACCCAAGAAAACAGAATAAAAACTACTTATTCAATTGGCCGGTCAAGATTACCATTCCATCTACGTACTTGTTAAAAGTAAATTCATATCTTTTAGTCGATTTCGTGCGTGCTGAGCAATTAAAACAAAAAATACTTTGATAGTTAGAGCCAATGTAGTGAATTTGAGGACAATTCTTGTAAGGTCACCACCTGGAAAGGATGGGCAAAACAGAATCAGACCTATCCGCTTCTATGAAGAAGCCTCTGAGTCTGCGGAACACATACTTTGCTGCCCTACTCGACGGCTGTGGATGTGAGAGAAGCCAGTCCCAGGAATATTATAGGCTTTGCCAAAAGCCTTAATCTGAGAACCCACTTGATATAAGGGAAAACACAATAGTTTAATCAGGTTGCAGTGCGGAAAGGAAAGGAAACCTAAACACAGCAACCATCACTATCTACCCCCGGCTGACAATCTCTGTTTAGAAACTTAACCTAGACATTATTCAGTTTCAGATATGAATAAGATATACTCTATAGAAGAATTTCCTTTCTGTTGGTTGGAGTTTCTCCTTCTTTGCCTTGAATGTTAAATATTTCCTTCATCCGTGGGTTTTCTATGTAGGGCTTTTTTTCTTCTGTTGCTCCATTTTCCTAAAGTATATTATGTCTCTTTCTATCAAAACACACCTCAACCAAATCATCAAATAATTAAACTGAGGAAGTCATAGGTCAGCCAAAAATCAACTAGTGACTCATTATCAGAATCACAAAGCTCACCAAATGTCAGAGTTCAACTTCTTGAAATGTAAGAAAATAGTATTTTCCGACATGCACAACTCTCTCTAGAAATTACTGCAAAACCAAACTCACAAACTCATCAGATCGGTCATCATATTATCAGAGCTTTAACAGTCAATTTCTGTTCAAGTTGATAGAGCATTTTATCCAATAGGCAATTTATTCTTACCAACTAGTGATTTCTAACCTAATGTATTTGAATTTGCTTCGCTTCAGGCTTAAATACTACCAATACAACAAAGTCCGCCGAGTATCGAGAATATTTCCAATTTTGAAGCAAATTGCAACATACGGAATATACATATAAACTCGTATACGAATTCCGAAATAAAATTAGTATCGGGTGGAATATGTCGCAAACAATAGCTGATAAATTGGGTTCAAGCCGATTGGGAGCACTAGCGAGAGCGGCGGATAGAATTTGGTCGGTATTGTTCTGGAAATCGCATTATCGCTATTCTAATTTAAATTCGTCCATAAGCCAAAGATACACACAATAACATTGTAACTGTGTTAATCGGCCAGCGCGTATAGGCGAGTTTAAACGAGGCTTATTCCTATCTTTGTTCTAACAACTAATGAGAAATTGTCCAGAACTAGTTTTGTTACATTGATGGCTACTAATGATATAACTATGTATATATTTGAATTTTAAATTTATAATAAAATCTACTCCATTGTTGATATTCGCTTCAGTGTCCTTGAGGTACTAGTGTATCTTCAAAGTTTTAGGTCTGTAAGGTTCATAGATTTTTGTGTCTTCACTCAGTCTTGTCAAATTTTTCATTGGAAATCTTCCAAATAGGTCACAATTCTGAAATGTATCATACATGAAAACATCCACTATTTATCATCCATTGGAGGGTCATTATTAATTATTCAAATTGCCACAAGGTACGATTGGGAACCAACAAACTCACGGACAATTCCATGCATCCATTAAATTTTCAAATAGCCAAATATAACAATACGTGATCAAACATAATAACACATTATTAAACGTGAGATTTTTAATTCCAATTTTAACGTTCAGTGTGCGTGTATTCGAAATTGTAATTCGAAAAGTTGAGCTATGCCCCGTAAAGACTCCTCTAATAAATTTTAATTAGAAACTTGCTGTTAGGATAAAGCAGAAAACAAACTTTTCTAGTAAGTCAAGCAACTCGATAAACTACAAATAAAGTTTTCCGAGCCTCGGATTTTCTCGGGCCTTCAAGCGTACAAATCGTACCTCCCTTATCGCTCCTTCAAATTACGTTTTCGACAAATTAATGAGTAAACTTAAAACATCTCCTTTGTGACTTTTGAAGGACATACTTAAAATATCCTCTGCTGATAAATTCATTTAGCAAATTGAAAATCCTATTCATCTGGTAGCAAAAATTAACTGAAAAGCATCATTTATAATAAACGCTGTTATAATTCAATGTATAATATAAAATGTCACATAATCTAGGGGTGTCTTATACACCTGTTTCAGTGAGAGCCAAAAATAATATAGTCAGGCTCCTGATAAAATATTTGAGAGCAATTTTCGTTCGGGGATCCTTTAGTAACTTGGAATATCAATTTTCATAAATTTTTTAGGTGGAATATTGTGCGTTATTGGAAACAAAAACAACTGTTTTCTTCCTCCATCTTTGAAAATATGATCTACAATATTCAATAAAAAAATTAAATTAAAATTTCAGTTTCCATAAGAAAATTGATTAGATTAAATTTTTAATTAATATCGAATTAAGTTTGTGTTTATATTTCCAAGTGCCCACTAACCTAATTTAACTGATTTTAATTCAAAAAGTTTCCGTTTCAGGAAAAAGCAACTCAAATTAATTTACGAAATTTGAAATTATAATTTTATTATAAAAGTTTACTTCGGCTGTTACATAAGTAAACTTAATATTATAAAACTAGACACGGCAATACCTACCTATTCTGGATTTTATGAATAAATTTGAAAATTTTTAAAGGGCATTTGCATATTCCCCTCAAGAATCATGCATTTGGCAGGATACTTGAGAAGCAACTTGTAATTTGCCATTTAAACTTGCACAGCGCACAATAGGAAACTTAAATGCAGCTTCAAAAACCTTAAGGCATTTCCGTATTTGAAGTGAGTGAAATTTACCAGGATTTGTGGTTTGGAGTAACCATTAAGCTTGTTAGATAACGCCAGGATTCTCAATTTGAGCCCGAATTATATGGAGGTTTCATAGAAATAAGTTCGCCAGTGTGATATTTCTTTTTAACTGCCATCTTTCTTTAGAATATTGGTAATGATGGTAGCGATGCATCTTCTCGAAATAGGAATTGTTAAAAGTTGAAACACAGCTATATCTGTATTTGTATTGTAGCATTGCAAATGCTACTGTTTAAAAGTTCAATAATTGCCTTATTAATGTTGACAGTCTGGTGACTAGCATTAAAAAAAAGGTTTCTGCTGCTACTAATATTAGCATTTATTAAACTACAGGGCACGATTTTCGTTTAAGGTTGAAGTACCAGTTTAGCACCAACACTTTCCTTTGCTGTTTTTGTCTGCCTGTTCATCTGGTACGTTTCTCTCCTAGCCCTTTTCAATTTTTGTCGTTCATCCTGAAAAGGTCGATCCTGTGCTGAAAACCGCTATCTTCCTGAGACAACCGTGCTCGTGGAAAAAAGTACCTTATCGGCCATCAGGCATTATTTCAACGGAATAAAGTTGCATAAGGCAATAAACCAGTAAATACCGAATAAATTTAAACCGAAAGTCTTGTGATTACCGTTTTATTTGTATTTGAATTTCGTATCTCCTCGTGGTAAATCCTTTTTAAATTTTTTTCAAGTAATGGTTGTTCAGGGAGTGCCTCTATTACTTAGGGTTTTCCGAGGAGCCGTTTCTCTCAACGAATCCCTTTCCAACAAGCCCACATTTTTAAAGATTGCCATTTCCGTGGAGCATGAGCATAAAGCTTTTAAAGGAATTCCTAGAGGAATCAAGTCTATCACGTATTTACTCCTGTACCTCCACATTTGACGATACTTAAGAACTTCTAGCTTCTATCCACCTTGATTCAAGGCTAGAATCTGCAACTTTCATGTGCAACTTCCCTCGGCAAGTGACAGAAAATGGATGCTAATTTTTTTATTTTCTACTTAACTATTATAGATCCATAATACCTGGGAAACCAAATACGTTAACATACCTATAACAACCTGAGGGCATTATAAGCCCGGCGGACGTTATGACCCATAACGCCCGCTTCTACGGGCGTTATCTGAGGTGTTTTTATTGTTGTTGTTTTATTAATTTGCACTTTACCCTAGACAGCCACTAAATGTCCGACCGAAAATAATTTTCGATCTGGCCAGGATTCGAACCCGGTCTTCCATCAACGTTTCCCATGTAGTTGAGCGCGTTAACCCACACGACCACCGTTGCCTTGCCTTATGAGATGTTTATAGGTATATTAATATATTTCGTTCCTAGGTACAGGTACATGTCAAAAAAATATATTCTGTCACACAAGTTAACTGATTTTTTTTGATACTAAATAATTGATGAAAGACCATTGTGTTGAGTAGAAAATAGAGCATTGTATGCACCACGGGGATTTTCAGATTATAATGCCCTTCAAGCGAAATATATCCCTCGGGCCAGAGGCCCTCGGGCTAGTTTCGCCTTCAGGCATTATAATCTACATAATCCCCTTGGTACATAAATAGCTATTTTTTTTCTTTATTATCTATTTTATGATCAATTAACATAATTGATTGAATTTTTACTGATGTGACATTTTATATTTAAAATTTTCAATTTTGCATTCTTGACACCGAGGTGATGGTAGAATAATTGATTTTCTGGATTTTCGATTTATCGAATTTATTATAGATTTATCTTTACTTAATTTCAGAACTATTTAATACTTGATTTTTAACCTCAATGTGAAAATATATAACAGTAATTTATGATTTTTATAAAGTTAGGCTTTTGACAGCTGCGATCTTGGCACCCATTTCCGGTTTTATTAATTACAGGTGGTTAAGGGCTGTTAACTGAGAGGCCAGAACATTATTTTCTTTATATTTAGCGTGAAAGTGTTAAAGATTACTTTGAAAAGTTTCGAACTTATTGTAAACAGAACAACATAACCTATTTTTTTATTTGAAAATTGCCTGAGTGTTTTATTGGTTTTCCCTGTCAAGATTTGGTTGAGTTGTATGCCTATTTTTTTTTTCCTGTCAGAATTATCGATTATCGTTTGCTAATTCTTGTTTCTAGGTGTGTTTCTGAATTTTCACACATCAATATTTAATGTGATTTAATTTTTTTTTTTTTTTAATTCAGTGGTGCCCTTGCCATTCTGTACTTATTCAACTATCGATCCAACCCTGTTAATTATTCGCTGAGCAAACTGAACTCCTCTTAATTTGTTATCAAAAGAGGTTACAGTATTTTTTCCAGAAGAAACTGTAAGAGAAGTTGCAGAAGTATAACCAGAAAGGTAATTTTAGATTTGGCAATAAACATATTGTTACGAAAATTCATCAATTGCCCGGCTGGGATTTCAAGAAATTAGTCACTTATTTGTGAAAATTTGGTTTCAGAAGTGGGATTATTAGTAGACAGTGTGCTTGCAGAGGGAGTTATTGAAGAGTCTTCAAGTCTGTGGTCATTTCTAAATTGTACTAATAACCAAGAAGAATCGATCTACCAAATTTCGCGTCGATTAGAGAAAACTTAACGATGTGACTAAGAAAGACAGCTACCAATTACCCATAATTGACGATACCCTTACGACATTGGCGGACTAAAATTTGTTTTCTACTCCGGATTTAGAAAGCGAATACTGACAGGTGGGCTGTTGCTGTTTGTGAAGTGAGCTCTAGTAGACCCGGAATCCGTGACAATATTCTCATTCGAAATTATTCTTGTAAGTTACCACAGGCTGGACTCATGGGTGAACTTTTGATATCGGGTCTTCAAAAAAAAAACCAATCGAAGATTGCTATGGTTTTTCAAACGTATGTCTTAGCAATATTTGCCTTTAATTGTGTCAATGAACTTTAATGTCAAAATGTCACGTCAATAATCCTGACCAATAAAGAAACAGTAATGCGACGTACGTTTTCGTAATCAAAGCAATCTTCGATTGGTTTTTTTTTGAAGACCCGATATAATATATGGTCACAAGCAATCACCTGGCTCGAAGGGCACCTATACCTGTGACCTACGCCTATACCAGGAATGGGAAATGTCAATTTTAATGAAAAATGTCATATTTCGAGATAGATTCCTTGTGTGCAGTCCTTGCGATGTTTCATTGATTCCTTCTGGCATCAAGAACTTACGCGCTTACAGTTCCGGAGTCTCATGTATCCGTTTTTCGACGAAAGATGTCCGAAAAACGTTCTATTTTGACATATTTATAAACGATTATGTCAGAATAGAAGATTTTTCGGACATCTTTCGTCGGAAAACGGATGCATGAGACTCCGGCTTAAGTCGTTATAATTAGTATCGTGCGAATAGTGACTTTTTGTATTCTTATGGCGTTTCCGATTGGTAGATTCAATGCGCAATGAGTGTATTTGCATCCTTTCAATCGAGTGTAGAAGAAAAAGATGGAAATAAAAAAAAAATTGCACTAGTTCCGCATTAGATCTACCAATCGGAAACGCCATTAGTATCGTTCTATTGTGACAGTAGCTTCAAGTGTGTGCGAAAAGGTAAGAGGTAAATCCAGGACGTTCTGGACAGCGAAGTTGTCAGAGAATCTGATTCTTCCTAGGCTAGTCCTATTTTGTTGGTCAAGAAAAAGAATGGCGAAGTGAGAATGTGCCTCGACTATCGTCCGCTGAACAAGGAGACTCAGAAAAAGGTCTCAAATTTGCTTCGAATAGATGACCTTCTAGATAATCTCCAAGGTAATACATTTTTCATCGCCCTGGATTTGGCATCTGGGTACCATCAGCAGATCCCTAAGGAGGAAGAGTCTATCCCAAAAACCGCTTTTATTACACCCGATTGCAACTATGAGTTCTTGAGAGTACCATTTGGCCTAGTCAATGCACCTACTGCCTTCCAGTCAGCCATGAATAAAATTTTAGGTTCACTACGTTTTAAATATGCAATGGAATATCTCGATGACGTGATAATACCATCAGAAAACGTCGAACAAGGCTTGAAAAGGCTCGAGTTGTCTTAAAAGCATTACAAGAGGCAGGAGTGACTTTGAAATGCAATTTCCTGCAATCAAGAATTGAATACTTAATACTTGGGGCAGGAAGTATCAAGGGAAACCATTAAGCCGAGACCATACAAAATTAATGATGTCTCAGAGTTTCCAATGCCTGTCCATGCCGTACGACATTTCTAAGGTTTGGTTAGTTATTTCCGCAAGTTCATAAAGGGGTTCGCTGGTATAGCAAAAGATTTGTAATTTTGTTTGGGGCTAAGAACAAGAGAATGCTTTCGCTGAACTTTAACAAAACCTAGTTTAAATATCTGTTTTAGCTATTTACAAAAGAGGAGCTGAAACCAAAATTCACTGCGATGCAAGTAAGGTTGGCCTAGAAGGAATATTATTACAGCGACAACAGAATACTACCTTGAAATCTGTACAATATTTTAGCAGGGCACTAGAGAGGAGCAGAAGTACCACTCGTACGAGTTAGAAACATTAGCAGTGGTATGTTCCTTGAAAAAATTTAGAATGATGGTGTCCAGGATTGCACGCTGGTGGCTCTCAATTCAAGAATTTGATTTCGATATTGAATACCGTGCTGGAACGAAGGTGATTCACGTTGATGTGTTCAGTAGAGCTATGATAGAGTCAGTACCTGATCTTCAAGTTCTCCCAATAAATATTAAAGAAGATGACTAGATTCTGACAGCACAGGTCCAAGATGAAAGATGTGAGACGATCATTGAGACTTTGTCAAGATTTCCTACCAATAAAGAAGAGCAAAGAATATACAAAGAGTACTGCTTGAAAGACAAACGTATTTACAGAAATACTGAGCAAGGCACAAGATGGGTAGTTCCAAAAAGTGCTAGAAGAAGGTCAAGAAGGATCTTATCATTCTATCATTGAAGAGTATCATAGAGATGTCTGGAGTTCCAAGACGTATAGTTTGTGATCTTGGTACCGCTTTCACGAGCGCAAGTTTTGAGGATGTTTGCTTGAGTTTGGGAATTAATCAAATCTTGTGCGCTACTGCCACACCTAGGGATAACGGCCAAGTAGAGCGGGTGAACCGTTCTATTCTTCCATCGTTAATGGCATCAACCCACAAGGATATTCGTTGTGATGAGGCCCTGAATAAATTACAGTGGGAAATTAATTCTACGGTTAATTCAAGGGAAGAGTCCAAATTAATTGTTTCTTTGATATAGGTCACGAGGTATTGACGATGCCTTTGTGACAGCCGAAGTATACGAATACGAAAGAGAAGATCTGGCTGAAATGAAGAATGGCGTTTCTCGGAGAATTATGTCAAGACAAGAATATCAGGAAGAACGTTACGATAGTGAACATGCTTCACCAAAAGCATTTGAAGTTGGACAACATGTTCTTGTCCAAAATGCAAAGGGCCCTACTGATGGACAGAGAGAAAACTCGAACCTCGAATTAGAGAACCTTTTGCCGTTACGAAAAAACTTCAAAACGACCGTTACGTGGTTAATGATTTGCCTGGATCTAAACGTTCCAGAAAGGCATATACTTACAGCGATATGCCCCCATGCGGCAGAATCTGAGAGTAGTTTTGAAGCTGATGAATAGATTCACTTCTTCCAAAAATATATATTTTGTAAATATGGTTGTTTCAATATCCTTTATGTGTTACGTTACAGATGCTCAGGGAAAACCCTAGCTTCACGAGGACGCGGATAGTCAGGTCTGGCCGACTATAAGTTACCACAGGCTGGACTCATGGATGAACACCCAATATATGGTCACAACCAACCACCTGGCTCGAAGGGCACCTATACCTGTAACCTGCCTATACCAGAAATGAGAAATACTAATTTTAATGGAGGTCATATTTTGAGATAGATTCTTTGTGTGCAATCCTTACGTTATTTCATTGATTTCTTCTGCCATCAAGAATTTACGTGCTTACATTCTCCAAGGTTTATTCCTCAATATCTGCAGTTTTCTATAAACCTGGTATGGAAAAATAGAGGATAATTATCGAACAGCAAACAGTTTGCCCAAAATATGCCTTCCAAAATTTGATCCATCCTCGACCCTTAGGAACTTCAAAAGCTTGATAATTAACGTGTTAATTATGTAACATGCCTTCAAAGCCTGAAAATTATTCAAAAGTACCTTTTTTTCCGAGAGCTACTTTTAAGGCGGTAATGAATACTTAACCGCGAATTACTCACTCGCCTTTAGAAAATCGCCCGCGGTAACGATTTAGATAATTTGGCAACTGCGTAGTTCCAGACGTCGAAAAAGTGCTTTTTTCGCCCGAGGGTCTTTTAAATCTGCAAAAAAAAAATTATAAAAACGGGTCGTTAGCTGTGAAATTAAAAATACGGCTGCATTTTAATGTGGAGATATTTGACTGGATTTTCATTTTGAAGTTTTGTAACCTAAATTTCTGATATAGACATGCAAACATTTCACCGATTCCTTTTAGCAATATCCACTAACACGGTGAAATCCCGCAGGAAATAAATTGAGACAATTTAGGCAGATGGTTTGGTTGACGATGGAATATTTCTATTCTGTCACTCGGGACACTAGGCTTTTCAATAAAACCATGCCAATTTTATAAATTGAATAAATCTACGTTGTAGATTGGGTCATTTATTGTCATAAACCCGGAATTAAATTCTTGATTATCAAAGTAGGATAAATTATCTGAAACTTAGAGAATCCCTGAAACGCATAATTTTATTTTATGGGTCATTAGAACTACTAATGGAAACGAAATTGAACATTTTGTCAGGTGAATAGCGTCAAAAAGCCTTCATAATAATCAAATTTCCAACACCTTCCTGAATTTCATAAAATAATTATTATTACCTCAAGATGAAAGAGATTTTTAATTAAAAGAAAATGTAGCTTGCTTTATTTTTGTCATTTCTATCTGCCTCGAGTTCCGAGACCAATTCGGAAAATATATTTTATATTCCGGAGGATAATACGGAAGTTGAAAGAACAATAATAAAAATATTACTTTTGTTATGACAGGGTAATTGAGTCGAATTTATATTTTAAAATATGTATTATTTTAGGGGCATATTATGCAAATAATGTTTTTGTTGACGATATAAGAACGAAAATGGCCGTATAGGAAAAATAAAGACAATTTTGATGAAATCTCTTAGGATGAAAAATCAAGTTTCCTTTCATACATTCAAAATAAGTGATCAGTGAATGTTTAATCAACATAAAATTTGAATAACATATTTCGAAATTTCTACATAAAATTTAATTAAGTCGAAAATTTCTACATAATTATAAAATCCACAGTTTGTTATAAATTTGGCAAGGTAATCAAAGTATCACAAACCTTGCCCAAATTTACTAAAAAACCACGATTCATCATTCACGGCGTCAGTCAGCTTAATTTCCGTAATGATACAGTGTAGCGCCAATGTTTTAGATACCTGCCTAAACAAGGTCAACACACAGTTCATTGTTATTAGTTATGATAAATATAGTAAGGTTCAAGTTGGAATGTACGATATAAATAGGAACCAATTTGATTAATTAAACCAGTATTGAACAATATTACTTGGGTACTCATTTAATTACGCAAATTAGTCATTTGTGATAATTATCCACAAAGTCCTTCTTAAGAGCTTTGTACTCGTTATCTTGGTTAAAGGTAACTAGTTATCTTCAGGGAATTATTCCTGAACGTCACGCCCAGAGATACGAACCTTGGAGGCCTTACAACCCTCTAGTGAACTACAACAAAGGTCCCAACTCTGTTTTAGTGAAGGATCAAAATAACAAATAATAGGGATAATTAAATTTATCCTAAAAAATCTCAATCATCAATAATGTTGCTTAAAATAAATTGAGACGTTAATTTTCAGATAAATATAATCGTTTCAATTAAGCATTTAATTTGACTTTATATTTATCTTGCTGGAGCACAAGCCACTTTGGAGACTATCCAATACCAAATGGAAAATCCCAGAGAAACTCAAGTTATTTTTGACGATATCCAGTTCTCCGCTTTTATTCACAAGCTTTCTTAGAGAAAACGGAAAGTTTGACGACGATTTATTTATCCCAGGAAAACTCAACATGCAGGAAATTTCTGTTTTACCGGAAATATTAGAAGTTTTGATTGATTCGCATTTACACTATTTAATTGAATTGTTGTATAAATCCATACTCACAATTTCAAGAATTTTCACAAATAAAGCCATAAAACATCGTTAATGTCCAATTTGTTTAATTCACAAGGCATAATATGAAAAATCCATTTCCTTGCAAATCTTGACAAAGCACCATCTTTAATCCACGTAGCTGCCAAATAAAGCTGCCAACAACTCGAGATATAAACAAGAACATAGAATGCTTTTATCAGGCGAATTGAAAATGTTATTGTTCTTTTTGGCTCTATAGGAAATGCAAGCGCACTATAAATCGCCAATTTGTACGATTCAAATAGGAACTCTATATTCAAGTTGAGGATTCCGATGGGGTAAACAAAAGTATTCACGAATTCCTATGTGAGTATTGAACGCAACGATGCAATTTTGTGGCCGATCATTCAATAAAAATACTAGAACTTTACATTTATTTATTGAAGACCAGAACTGTAGCAGATAAGATACTAATGCATTTACTACAGTAGATAGTCTTAGTGTAGTGTTTCAACATTAAGTTTTCAAATGCTTGATCTTCAATATGGTCAGTATCCAGTATCCTCGTAGTATCTATTCAGTCTCAATAATGTTTGTCGATCTATACAGAAAAGTCAGAAAGTGTGGTTTTCAATGTCGACTCATGGTAATGCGATCTATCTCAAGATCAGTCAGGTGAATTAGAAATTAGCAGTAACTACCTGAGAGTTTGATATCAGTAATAATTAGGTTGAGAAACTGTGTGTTACTCATGACATAAAAATTAGCTCTAGAGATTTTTCCTCGGTCTATGAAATATCCTCCCATTATGACTACTACTATACCTTTGATTGAATACTGCATCAATGATATTTCTTGATAAAAATACATTTTTTTTCCTAGATCTCGAGATCCTAATAGCTCCAACTTGAAAGATTTACTGAGAAATACATTGTCTTTATACGCCTATTGTACGAGTTGATAAAATACAAAATTGAAATTCTTCGTAAATTTGTCCAATATTACGTTAAATGGAAATTCTCATCCAATAATGGCGTTGCCACGCACACATAACATCAATTGCCAATTACTCCCCCCTTCATTGTTTCTTTAATTTTACACTGGAACACAATAACGCCTTCTACTGGAACAAAATGTAATTAAAATTTTACGAGAAATTTGGCGACTCTTATACTTTTAATTACGAACGAGACGCTAATTTATCAAAGGGAGTTAGTGTGAAATGCAAATTTCGCGCGTTCCCCAAAGCCCTTTTGTTAAGCAAAATGTACCCCAATTAAGTTCGGGATTGGTTTTTTTTATAAATTTCCGCACAATAATAAATTGATAATTAATAGGACGTTTATTGAATATTATTAATGCCTCTCGCTATTTCAAAGATTTGTACTTTTACCAAAAATCTGTTAGTATGCCGCCGAGACAACCATAATACCTTCTCATCATATAGCGCATATTCTACATAGTATTGGATGATGGAACTCACGGTGATGTTTTTATTGATTAACAGTATAGGAATATCCCTAACACAGAACATATAATTCCGCGCTGTGTGACAAATTTAAATCAAAATTGTTATATTCCAATATTCAATTCTTCAGATCAGGGCTTATGTTACGAAAAAGGTAGAGTAGTAGCTAGGGGCTACACTTTTTATTCGTAAATTGATACCTTTGTTCCTATATTAACAACTGAAGTTACGAAATTTAGAAAATTTACGACTCAAGACATTCAAAACCAAACCAATCCCAAGCTCAATAGTACCGATTTTAAACAGTTATTAGACCCTCTTAATGAATACCGTGATTGTTCTGCCACAAATGTAGACGAGATTGGAAAAGCAAAATCCACAGAAATGGCGATATCTAGCTGATGATATTCCTGTTACATATTGCCCTTATCGCATGGCATTTTCTGAATTATCCTCACCTTGTGCAAGTCCCGTCCTACTGGTGAAAAAGAAGAATGGTGAGCCGCGCATGTGCATAGATTATAGAGCCTTGAATCGTAAAACGCTGAAAGATAAATACCCCTTGCCAAGGATTGATAACCTTATGGACTCCCTCAACGGTCACATACAGAAAAGTCAGAAAGTTACGACCCAAGACCTAGCATCTGGATACCATCAGATCCCATTGAATGAAGAATCAATTCCGAAAACTGCGTTTGTAACACCAGATGGACACTACGAGTTCCTGCGAATGCCATTTGGACTTTTAAATGCTCCTGCGGTTTTTCAGAGAACAATAAACCAAGTCTTGGGCTCTTTGCGATTCGAAACAGCTATGGCATATTTGGACGACGTATTAATACCGTCAATATCATTACCAGATGGATTTGAAAAGCTGAAAAAGATACTAAATATCTTTAGAGAAGCTGGTTTTACACTTAGGTTAAATAAGTGCTAGTTCCTCCAAGAGAACATAGAATAATTAGGACATGAAGTATCCAATATCGGTATACGTACTGGTGTGGATAAAATTGAAGCCGTGGCTGAATTTCCAACACCCAATAACGTTCGTGATGTTAGAAGATTTTTGCGACTAGCTAGTTATTTCAGAAAATTTATAAACGGATTTGCCTCCAGTGCCAGAACAATTTCTTCACTTACCAAGAAAAACTCCGTTTTTGTCTGGAATATGGAACAGAAAATTGCTTTTGAGGATTAAAGAAAAAGCTTGTAGAAAGACCTATACTGGCAATATGCAACAGGGAGGCTGAAACTGAAGTTCACTGTGACGCTAGCAAAATAGGAATGGGAGCAATACTATTTCAAAAACAAAGCGATAATAATCTGAAACCCATTCAATTCTTCAGCTGAGCCACTACTCAAGCCAAACAGAAGTATCATTCCTATGAGTTAAGTTATTATAGACTGCAATTCACTCCGCCACGCATAAAAAGATTTAGTCCCACGTATTGCTAGATGGTGGTTTTCCATGCAGGAGTTCGATTTTGACATCGAATACCGCCCAGGAACCAAAATGGCGCATGTGGATGCTTTGAGCAGGGGTCCAATCCAAATCATTGACGTTATGAATGTTAATATATCCGAGGAGGATTGGGTATTGTCTGCAGAACTCCAAGATGAACATTGTCGCTTTTAATAGAGGCGCTATCACGAAAACCGTCAGCGTCAGCTGATAGTGAGACCTAAGGAATCCGTAAGAATTATTGCCTACCAGATAATCGATTATACAGAATTACAAATGGTGGACGAGAATGAGTAGTAGCGAAATCATCAAGGCGACTGTCGCTACATGATGGAGCTGGTCACTTTGCAATAGATAAAACGTTGGAAGCTATGAATACACACTAGCCTCAAATCATATGAGTAATTACGTCACAAAGTGGTATGTATCTTATGAGGCAAGTTGCTCGGATCACAGATACATCAATTTTGAAATTTCAGGGTGAACAACTTCAGTAAATTGTCGGAACACTCGAAATACAGACTGGGATGCGTACAAAGCTGATCTGGAGTTCAGTCTGCCGAACATCAGAAAAACAATAAGAGACACTGAAGACTTAGAGATGGTTGTGGATCAATTCAATGATGCAATTATCTCAGCATTCAATGAAAATTGCCCACTTACAACAGAGACATCCACCAGCAAAGTGCCCTGGTGGAACGAGAGCCTTGCAAAGTTAAGGAAAAAGACCAGAACAGAATTCAATAAAGCCATGAGAACCGGGCAGTGGGAGATATACAGAACCACGTTGAAGAAGTTCAAGAAATAGCTGAAGGGATCCCAGAGGAGGTCTTGGAGGAAGTACTGTGAGGATATAGAATGTACTCGAGATTGTGCTAGACTACAAAGAAATCTGTCAAGGGACCCGAAGAAAACAATCAAATCACTCAAGAACAACCTTGGTGAATACACGAAGACGGGGGAAGAGACGGCTAGGGAACTCCTAATAACCCACTTTCCCGGCTCAAAGATAGTTGATCAGACTCAGTGGACATGGAATGAGCCCAGACATCGAAGAGCATCCACGAACGACTGGGTGACCTCGAAGAAAGTAGTCAACTATGAAAAAGTCAAATGGGTTATAAACACCTTTGACATAATATATATAAGTCAACAGGGACAGATGGAATCTATCCCGTAATGTATCTGTCCCATAATGTTACAGAACGGAACTGAACTTGCAAACAGGATACTATATAACATTATAAGAAGTAGCTTATCCTTTGGCTATATACCAAAGGCCTGGAGGCGCATTAGGGTATCGTTCATACCAAAACCTGGGAAAAAAGGGCAGGACACGGCGAAGTCCCTAAGACCTTTTAGTCTTAAATCATTTGAGATTAAGACACTGGAAAAACTTGTGGATAGGCACATTAGGGATGGTGTTTTGGTAAACAGATCACGACATCCAGACCAATAGGCGTATCGGATAAGGATGTCAACAGAAACAGCGCTTCACCAGCTGGTCAACATAGTGGAGACCACACTGGCAAACAAAGAGGTGTGGCTGGGATCCTTCCTGGATATAGAGGGAGCTTTTGACAACACTTCCTTCGATTCAACAACCAGATCTCTCAAGCACAAAGGAGGTTGACACCTGCTGTCTGTGGATCAACTTCATGCTAAGAGAAAGAGTGGTAGAAACCACCATCGCAGAGGAGACATTGACGGCCATGGTGTACAGGGGATGCCCACAGAGCGGGGTATTATCGTACAATCGCCTCCGACAAAAGCACGGGACACATGGCAATTGTAGAACTCGTAGGGGAGAGAATTTCAACATTAGGACCGACTACATGCCAAGACGATACTGCCTAAACAGACCATTGGAGTTGAGCTTCCCAAGCAGAACTGAATGGGAATATGGCATACCGGAGACCAAAAAGCAAGACCAGACCTGGTATACAGAATAGTCGAAGACCGCGTCTGGTACCGGAACAGGGGTATACTCCGCCAACTATAGCGATCACTATGCACTGTGAAGACATGCCTCCGGTTTTCAAGCAGAGGTATACACTATACTCCAATGCACAGCGGAGAACAGCAGGAGAGCCAGAACCAACAGGCAGATCCTTTTAATGTCTGATAGTCAAGCGGCACTGAAGGCCCTTTCGAGCCAGACAGTGTCATCGAGACTAGTATGGGAATGCTAGGAAGAACTCAGGGGCTGGCGGACCACAATAAGGTAAAACTTATCTTAGTGCCAGGACACAGAGGAATCGAAGGCAATGAAAAAGCTGATGAACTCGCAAAGAGAGGATCAGAGACAAAACTTATCGAGCCAGAACCGGCTCTAGGGATAACAAAAAGTATGATCATCAAAGACTAGATTCGTAAAGAACATCGGCGACTCTGGACAACTTCGAGGCAGAATCATGGTACTGAATTCATCGACCAACCATGCAGCAAAAAAGCCCCAAAACTCCTACAATTGAGCACACACCAGTAAAGGTCCACCTGACTAGGTTAAACCTGTACGACGCAGATCTTAATTGCAGACTCTGCAATAAGGAACCCGAGACAACCAGACACATCCTGGTGAACTGCGAGGCACTGGATCGCAGAAGACACAGCATTTTCGGGATACCAAACGTAGACCCGGAAACAATAATGAAACACCAACCAGTAAAAGACCTGTACAACCTCGTACAAGGCACAAAAATACTGGAGTGGTTGAAATAAACCACACAGGCTAAGTATAATAAGCTTTCTCAGGCTTCAGGCATGGAGACAATAAGTCGAACAGGCAAGACAGGCAAAGAAAGAAAAATGGAATTTTTTCATACATTTATATAAAGACAATTCTGGTGCCTGTTTTCAACCAGTTTAATTTTTATGAAATATCGTCGCAACAAAAGGAACACATACAAATGGGTAATCACAGCCTTACAAATAATTAAAGCACGTTTTCTGTCTGTTTCACAAAAGATCTGGTGCTGAATTTCTTATTTTTTGCAAGAACTCTTCTATTGTATCTCTTTGTATTTTTTTAGTTTGCAATTATGTCTTGAGTTTCAGTTTACTAATTGCGCAGAAACACGCTAGGTCTTCCAATTAATTAAAAAACTCTCTCCGAGTAGAAATTAATCTGAAAATGTGCCCTAAAATTATGGTCTGAGAATTTTGTTCAAACGATAATTATTATTACGTGAAATTTCTGTCTGAAAGGTTTTTGGAGCAATACCCTGAAAATTCCTCACAAACGATATAGTCTTAAATGGACAAGCTTGAAATTTATAGTGATTGCGCAAGTTTCTGGAATTAAATTGATGAAAAACTATTAACTTTGTCATTATCAATTATTTCAACTTGATTTATGAATTTAATTTTCTTGTCCGCCTTCAAACAAAGGCGAATATAAAAAGGTAAAATCCAATCTCAAGATAGGCCTAAAATTTCGTTGACAAGCCTAATTTCGCCGACTAATTGTCTCAAAGGGCAAAAAAGGATCAAAATAAATGGCACTTAAGTTTTCCTATAGTCTCGCCCGCTTCCTCTTCGTACCGAATTTCTTCGTTCCCTGTGTTTACTAGCTGATGATGGGTAAAAGTAGTCCAGACACAGACTCCTCTCCGCCGTTGTTTATCTTTTCTTAATTGCTCATCAAGTATGGATACCTACTTAATATATGCCTCCGAGAAATCTTATAACAACGGCGCTGTTATTTAATTTTGTTTGGCAATGAAAATCATATTTTGGGTCTGGAGTTTAATCGTCAACTTCAGTTTTATTTTAAATCGACGTCTAAGAAAGTGATTCTAACCAAATCTTAAGTTCCGCAATACCTACACTTGGGACAAAGCTGAGCTAGTTACATCAGAGTCATCAGACCAAAAGAACCGAAAAAAAGAAAATAATGATCGAAAATCAAATTGAAAAAGCTGAAAAGGGAAAGGTGATGAGTTGGAGCTGTCAAAAATTCCCCATCCCAAATCAAATATCGAATGTTTTGAAATTTATATTAATTGGATTATATTGAATCTAGAAGTGGAGTTCCCATTTTACCAAATACAAGACTGAAGCTTCTAGCTTCTTATCCGACACCCACATTTATAAATGTTCGCTCTACAATTTTAGTCATATAATCTTAGATCAGATGAACGTTTTGGAAGAACGAACCAGTAGTTTCTAATTTCATCATTTTGCGTACTCTATACAAAGAAGTTAAGAACAGTAGTTTGCCTATTTACAAAAAATTAAATGCTATATTAGATAGCCCTGTGAGGCATTTTTATGTTTTCATCAACGATCATTGTCAAGACACGTTCATTCCTGAGGAAGCTTAGTTATTTATTATACAAGACGGTAAAAAGATGCTTTACCTGTGAGTGAAAAATGTTGATTCACGAGCGACGAAGGAGCGAGTGGATTAATTCCACGAACAGGTAAAGCTTTTTTACCATCGTGTGTAATATTCTATTTTATTTTAGAGCAACTTTTTATGTATCACAATTACTAAAATCATAAACTAAAATGTACTAAAATTTGACATAGATTATGACAATTTGACAAAGTACATAATAAACTGACACATTTCTGGTGTTGTCAATCATACGACATAACAGATTTCTGTCAAAAACACTATAATTAGTATAAAATATTTGAACAAGTGGGTAAAATTGACGTATGAATGGGTGAAATTGACTTATGAGTGGGTAAAATTGACAAATGAGTAGGTAAAAATTGTTCGATTTCACTACTTCAAATAAAGTGTTACTTTAAAAACGAGTTTTGAGTCGAATAAATGATAGTTTACCATTCGCGATAGAATAAAGAATATTAATCAATGATTATAATGAAAGATGTATCAGAGCACCGCCTTCCTGGTACATCAAAAATCTTCCACATAACCATTTCGTTCTTATAACAGAATGACAACAAAACAGGCAACTGGCAATTGCAGACCAAATACCAGCTGGCAATATTGCAGACTATGTAAAACATCTTGAAAATAAGTCTCTTTCAGAAGACAAGCTTTCACGGAAAGATTTCCACGCAGAATCAAAAGGCAAAGAAATTTTTCCTGCTCAATTATCCACTCCACAACTACTAAATGGCATTATGTAGGGTATACTACATCAAGGAACTTCCAGGATGAAGACATTGTTGCCATTGAAATATTAGAAAAAGGCTAGTGGGTTAGGCCTAGTGAAACTATCCTGAAAGACGATGGAGTTTCTGAAAAACATATTGAAGATATCGAAGAAAAAGGAACAGTATTGAAAAATACTATAGTGCAAGACTCAGAAATAAAACCAACTGGAAAAGTGGTTGGTATAATTAGAAAAAAAAAATGAAAACAGTATTGTGGTATTCTGCAAGGTAATTCGGACGGAGTTTATCAAGTTTTTGTAGCAGCAAATAGATCGATACCAAAATTCAGAATATAAACCAGACAAGCAAAACTTTAAAACTTATTGTCACCAAATATGCGTGGCCTAGACTCCCACGCTATTCACATGGACAGTTTGTAAGAACTCTAGGCCGCATTGGAAACTAAGATACAGAAAATGGAGTTGTACTATTAGAACACGATTTCCCACAGGGTCAATTTTCAGAAGTTTTAAGTTGTTCACCACAACTTCCTTGGATTTTAAGTGAGGAAGTTGAGGAGCGCAGAGTGGACCTGCGCGATATTAGTATTTGCTCTGTAGATCCTCTGGGATATCGATGAATCACTATATTGTCGAAATTGGTGTTCAAATAGGAGATGTGTCTCACTTTATTAGACCTGGTAGAAGTATATGGAATTAAAAAAAAAAGAAAATATCTTCAATCAAAGACGCAAGCGACAAACTTCTGATAGAAGAAGCGTACATAGAGCTAGATGGAGGAAGCATTCTTCCGCAATGCCAAATATGGAAAGTAACGTCGACCCTGATGCCGAAATATTAACAGATAGAGATCGTTATCGATATCGCTATGGCATTTGCTGTCTTCTTCGCTCTTTTCGAAATCCATAGACAGGGAGGAGGTCAATGGAGATAGCGAATATATCGCTATTCGCTACAGAATCCCAGCCCTGAATACCTCAGTATGAGCCAAACCAATCCTTAGACCGAGGAATTTCAGCCGAAAAAAATAAGCAAGCAATAAACTCCCCGGAAAATAACAAAGCCTCGGGAAGCAACAAAATCCCAGCAGAAGGTAACAAAGCACTCGGAGACATAGCAACATAACCTCTGAAGCTGGTTTTCAACTTAATCTGGACTACTGGTTGAATTGTGAACCTGTTCAAAAATAAAGGGTGCGCATCGGATTATTGTAACAAAATAAATAATCAATTGATAATCTCGGTTCAAGTTCATCTTTCGTGGGAAACAGTTTTGCTTTTATAGATAGTTGAAATGTGGCCCTAATGGGATATATAAACACATGGAGATCTGGGAATGACCTAATCTGTTCGAGGGTAAAGTCATTTAAAAGCCAGGAAAATATCGAATTTTATAGTTTTAAGATTATTTTGCTGTAACCCGAAATTGACAAATATATAGGCAAAACTTATGTTTTCCTAGATTAGTGTTTTCAGCTCGGAAAAAAACCGTTTTTTTTTCCTGTTTCTTTTCGAGAGTGTTGAAAAAAACCAAAATATGGATAAAATCAAATTGAATTTTTTCTTAAATATTTCGCACATAAAGGTGAGAACAGAACAAAAACGAAATCATAAGCATAGCATAAGCTGCATAAGTGACAGTAACATTAGATATCAGATTCTGAAGACTCATCAGAACATTCAAAACTTTCTACTTCAGATTCAGAAGAATCTCCATTAGGATTTGGAGCCTCGTTTGGACTTTTCAAAGCCCAATAATAGTGAAAGGAATATTAGACTGTTTTGTTTCTGTTGTACACAACATTAAGTAGTCATATTTTAACCCAACAATAGTAAATATATTAAAATTAAAAAAAAAATGAATTTTTCTAAATTTATCGGTTTTTTTCGGAAAAAAAAAACATTTTTTTTTCCGGTTTTTTCCGAATTTGAAAAAAAAAACGGTTTTTTTAAAACACTATCCTAGATAAACACTAATCTTTTAACTAATCTATAGATTCCACCAGATCCCATGTGGTTGTAATAATTTATTCAAAGTCAAAGATAATCTTCTGAATACCCACGTTTTATAACAAACCCAGATGTCAGGTAACTGATAATGTTGCTGGAAAGAATTATATTCGAAGCATGTGTGTGTGGAGCGAAACAATGATTACATGACCTAGATTTTTTTGAAGATACCATAACAAATTGTATAACAATAAAATCATCACGGTATATTACTTTAAAGAAATGTAAACTGTAAGATAGTCAAATGCTTAGTTATAATTAAAGTATAAGTAGGTTAAGATAGGAGTGATTACTCAATTATTTTATGAATAAATTAATAGAGAATAGCCTCATTCATTTCACACACTTGTTAATTAGGTTTGAAATTGAGGAACGTTTACTTTATTCACTCAGTTGTTGAAATTCCCGTTAAAATACTGGTAGATCTTACGTGCCGGTTTTGTGTAGGAGGTGTTTGTAGCTTCAGCAGAAAAGTGCTAAGTTGGACTAATTTTGAGTCTTTAATAACACCTTTCAATAACCACTCCAAGAAGAGAAGAAAGAAGATTTCGTTCAGACTGCCTCCGATTCAGAAAATTCTTATTTACTGCATCAGATCAAATTTACTTTTCAGCATAATTGACCACGAAAGATGTGATAGAATTATTCACGCTACCAAAATATCAATTCTTACATAACATCTTAATTTTGTCACATTGTGGCAACTATAGAGGTGGAAAGATTTTAGCGAGAATAATGGCCTCCCGGCTAATATAACATGTCTACAAAATTATCCCCGAATCTCAGAGCGAATTTCGACCAAACCGATCCTATCTTCACCCTGAGACATCTTCCAGGAAAAAGTCAAAAAGCAACAATGTCAAATGTACGTAGGTTTCGTAGACCTAATTAAGGCCTTAGACGCAGTGAACTATAAAAATTAAAATAAATTGAAAAATTGACGACATAACTTACGTATGCGTAAGTTGGACTTGCGATCGGTATAACCGCATGCGTAAAAGTTGCGAGTGGTGTCCATTTCAAATAAGCCGTGCACCAATTTTCAATCGCAAATGACGTCATTTGCGTATACGCAAAGTTGCATAAATTTCAAATAAAGCCCCTAGGGCATTTAAAAAACCATCTTGGATCTATATACTTTCATTATCTACTTTAATCGTGTGTTAATTTCATACTTGTGTTCGAGTAACAGCAATATCCTCTACATAAGATGTAGTTTGATTGGACTAAGAGAAGACCTATTAAGATTGAATTGTATATTAGGGCACCTTTCATTCAATCTCTATTATCCTACAGGAAATTTAAGCGGTGGAAATTTTTGGTTTCGTGTATTTTAGAGTGAGATTAAAATATATTCGAGAGCTGGATCAAGCAACATATACGATAATCCAAGTTTTTAGCAGTCTGAAGGTTCTACCAGAATAAGTAGTGTTGAAAGACTCACAACTTGTACATATTATCCTTTTTTTCGAAGGGGGTGTATTTTGTCTTTAGTGTTGTAGAGATTGTAATCAGACGTACACTAGAAATAGTAAATAAAGTAATTAAACCAATAAAACAATGGTTTCAGACTAACGATATGTTAAATAGAAAGGGGACTTATGTGGGTGGGTGGCAGTCCAAATATCGAGATTCGAGAAAGAGGTGACTCCATTTTTAGGGCGGCCGACTAGCTCTTACAATGGAGAGGGGTGTGGGTAATCAAAATCAAAATGAGCGCCACCCATTTTAGTGCCCAACGGTTAAACGGAGTCCCCGATGTTTCGAAAACAGGAAATCCCTAATGCTAAATGGTACTGTACCTACTTATAAAAAAACTAACGGGAATTAAAATAAAACCCTCGAAAATCAAGTCAATAACTCTATAATGAATTCTATTACCCTTATTGAAATAAATAGTAAGCAATCTCAATATTATCAACATTTCATAAACAGGTATGGCTTCACAAATACTTATTATTTTTTGAACGAGAAAAAAAAATAATTTGAATAATAGTCGCTGCTGGCACAAATCAGCAGATAAGGATTTTCGTAAATAAACCCAAAAAAAAGGTACTGGATACTTACCTACCTCATTAAAAATAGTGAAAACAGTCTCATTAAGTTTACCAAACCTTAAATTCTTAGGTATGGAGAATGGAGACACGATGTTATACTTATGGGCCAATTATGTGCACATCTGTAAGCTATTTTTTTTTATTCTATAAATTTCTATAAGCATATAGCTGCCTAAAGACAATTTGTAATTCTGCACTTCCTGTATCCTATATTATAGGATGGTAAATATTTTCAATAGAGTGTTTGGCAATCGATGCGCTTTGCAGAGTCTAAAGGCTTACAGAAATTTATAGATTTGCTTACAAATGTGCACAGAATTGACTCATTAATTTGCTCCCTTAAATGACAATAACAACAAACTCAAAATACCGTCGTTAATAGATCTATTTAAACCTGGTGTATACAGAACCAAAATTTGTGAAATATATGTGTACTTCGAATGCTGTAATCAGAATAAAATGATAGGTAAACTTAAAATAAACTAAATATTTAAAACTGAAAGGTGATGAAGTAACTTTTAAATCAGGTAGTAGGCACTTCAGTTGACAATTCTACCTCAAAGTTACAAGTAGGTAAAGTTTGGAGGCTCCAGCTCTTGAGGACTTAATAGCAGCAAATCAGTTATCTTTTATCTTTCTATCTTTGTGCATCCAGCATCAGCAACAGGCCGAGGGGGATGTAACGATCCCCAATAACATGCCTAAAAGATGAAGGTATACTGTATTGACCCGGAAAAAATAGACCCGTAATATACAATGTTTTAGGAATAATAGTTATTTATGATATAAGTGTAAAAAGTACATTTTTAAGGCACGCATGTGAAAGTTTGCAGAATGAGCGAAGCGAATTCTGCAATTCACATAAGTGCCTTAAAAATACTTTTAACACAAATATCATACAATATTTTTTCTACAAACGACAATAAAAAGCAATAACCAGTCACAAATTGGATTTTCAAATGAAATTGGAAGCATCTTTCCTACATAAAATTCTTGAAATTGACATTTGTCAAAAAATCCATACAACCAGCACCTTGTTTTACAGGTAACGAAATGTCTTGTCAGTTTCTTGAAAGTCTGTCGTGGTCAGGAATGCTTTTTGCTAAAAATGCAACAAAATACAGAAGAAAAAGAGGGTTGCATCGATCCTTCGAAAAATATAGATGAGGCGGCCAATCGGGCTACCTCAGTTGTTCAAATTTCACCATTAATATCAATGTAAATAACTGAAAATACAAACTTTTTTTGACGTCCGCTATCAAAATTTGATGTTTCACTTTTAACACTAGTGCTATAAAGACTTTATGGCACTAGTGCGATAAAGTAACATTTTTAATGCTTCGGGGCGGTGTTAAAAATTGCATTTTTAACACGTTTGTAGAAAAAAAATTTAAAAAAACAGTAAAAAATTAAATTGAATCAAATAATCTAATGTAAATTAAATATCCAATATTCAATATTACCAGAAAGGTTCTAATTTTCTTAATTTAGCATTCACACAAATTAATTAAAATATTTAAAATACGTTCAAATTTTAATAGCCAGTCATCACACGTGTGTCATCACGTTGAACTCATAAATCAAAACCCGGAAAAGATTGAATACAAGGTTAGGTAATTAAATGAGGTCCCAAAGTGACAGAAATTTCAAAAGATCGTGATTTACTCCCGGCACGAGTGCGGCTTTTCTTTGAATTAGGTGTCCTCCACATTCTTTCAAATTTCGTTGACCCAAAATGGTCATTGATTTTCGTAACAAAAAATCTGTTTGATCAATAGATTTTTTTCTTTGAAGGTTACATATGGTCAATTGTGGTGGGTAAATGATAGTATAACAGGGGCGATAATTCAAGTAGAGAGATTAATCAATCAATGATCGATCAGAGATAACTCAATAATTAGAACTATGATCAATGTCTTCATCTCTAAATAATTAAAATTCAGAAGTGGCGAATTATCTCAAGTATAAAAAAAAAATTCGGGCCTCGGAAAAAGTAATTTTCAGCAAATAAATCGAGTTGAGTGAGAAGTAAACCTTTCAGTTCTTATGTGCATGAACTAGCTATTTGAAGTAAATAATCTAAAAAATTCATATTCGAAGCTCGAAACAATATAGTAAATGACTTATATTTCAACTTTTATGCTCTAATCTCCTAAATTGATTGCCGGAAACAAAGTATTGCGACAAAGATTGTGAAAATACGTTGCCTGCTATCCTATAGGAAATTCTCGAGTTTTCTAGATGAATTAGGAAACATTCAATTACTATCTCAAAAATTGTGTTCCATATAGAGTGGATATTTGTCCATGAATATGTTTGGGAAAAATTAAAACTGGGAAATCCAGAGGTTGCTGATAGAATGGTAATCGATGAAAGATTTTAAATTGAATTTGAAATAAATCGAAACTGAAAAGGATATTTTTTCACCTTACCTGACTTTACTTCTAAATTCCACTCAGCTGGTCAAGTCTTTCAGGAAGTTCAAGTCCAATGCGAAGTAGTACAAACGAAACCGTCTTGATTGAAAACCGGTCGCGGCAAGCGAAAACCGCAGGTCTATTTTCTCGAATCACACGAATCTGTTGAAGTGTTTTTGGCGACTAATTTACTGATCGACAATGTAAGGACTTGCAGATATCCTTTTCCAGTGTTTAATGCGCGCATTCTTAAAAGCCGAATTAAACAAAGCCGTATATATCAATTCTTAGGCATAAAACGCGCAATTATTCAATTAGAATAAGAGAAACAAAAAATAAAGAAGAAAAGAAAAACGAATCAATTTCAAATAGGATTTGACATCCTAAATACCCAATTTAACCTACAACTATATACAGGGCGCGTAGACGAAACTGAACAATGTTGTTAAAATATTACACCCCAAAAAAGCAAAAAAAGCAGATACAAAATTTAAAAAAAGTGTTTAATTTCGTTCATTATCATTAACCGACATTCGGCTTCGTTAAATAACAATCTGGGAGCAGCCCGAAACGCAGAATATTTTTTTCTTAAATCGCCTCATTTAAAATATAAAATGTACCACGGACCAAGAAAAAAAATGAAACCTCGGCGAAATGAGAAGAAAAAACGGGCTTTAATTTCAAGGAAAATTGCCTTTTGCTTCAATCTGCTAAATTGCTGATGAAATAAAACTTGACCTTTAGGCGGATAAAAATTATTAGAGCTCTAACAAAATCAACCCCTCGTAATAATGCTATGTGGTGCGTTAAGTTCATTTGAAATATTATGGTAATTTGGCTGCTCTTTTTGAAAATTATGAATAATTTCTAATATCGTAAATTTTAATATATGCAAAGTGAAAAAAAGAAATAATACGGTGCTAAAACAATTTGAAACTTTCTTAGAGAACAATAAAACTTATTAAAACACGAATTTTCTAAGCGAGTTTCAAACAAGAAATTGGCTCGTTTGTAAAATACCTACTTCTTTTTTAGCTTAATCGCTTTAAGGTTGTTGGCTTCTGCTAAGTATCAAACTTTTGCGATAAATACTACTTATTGGAAGCACCATTAAATATGAAAGATTTTTATTTCATTTTACTTGGAATAAAATTCAAGCCGTTGGTGGGATTTATTGCGTAGAACTTTTGCCATTGTGACATTATTTTTGAAATAGATGTTTTATATATCCTATTACTAGATAAGGAAAGACTTTTGATAGCAAACTTTTAGAAGTCTTTATTAAAAAGCTTATCATCATTAAAACTTAAATTCCTAAGTACAAAAATAAAAAAAATTTAGAGAAAGAGCATAAAAGTTTTAATGGTATCTAGTAGTATGGAGTATGGGTAGCACGTCAAACATGAAAACTCTTTTTTTTTTAAATCCAAAGAAAAACTTGTAAACTGTGTTAAAAATAATTGTATAGGAACTAAATTGCACTTGCGAAAAGAAAGTAATTCAATTGCAAAGAAACCAAAGAGCCACCAGTGTTAATTGGGAGAACTTCTTTGATATCTATGTACATACTGTAAAATTCATATTGTGGCGAGCAAAATATTGAAGTGATGTTCGATTGCAAAAGTTTTTCAGTTTTTCATTATTAATTAATTAAATTAAATAGCAAATATGTGCTTTATTTTCATTTATTTTATTACGTGGTTTCTCTTCTCTCCCATCGTACAAAGAATGTTTGTCGTGTTGCTGGGAATATTTGCAGTTAAATGAAAACAAACATACCAGAAATCAAGAATTATAAAATATTTACTTTTAGGTCGAACCTGGACAAATTATATTATCAAACTCCTAGTTCTGTTAATTAGATCAATCATCAATAAAATAGTTTTTTAAAATCTGAATCTCTGATTTGAAAACATATTTGGCGCAGTCGTACGGATTTGCAGAATGCACAGTGTCGGTAAATTTCAGGAATCCGCCCCGAAAAGTGAAAACTTGGATTATCAGTGAAATACCAACACATCCTGTTCACTTCTTTAATGATTAACTGCAAATGAGAGCATTGTGAAACAACGTACAAGAAATCTGTTATTGTTGCTAACATCGAGTACATTTTTCCTATAGTATTTTGTGAATTGGTGTTCATAATTAAGGAATTTTGGATATTTATTTGTGATTTTGGCTATAGTGGAAAATTGGTCCCGCAGTAATTTAATTGGCAGTACCGGTTTCCGGTGTGTTTTTGGGTACATGTTGCTAGCGATCTAGCGAAAGGGACTTGGTTCGTTCTCTTGGTACTGAACCCTCAACGAGAAATCAAGGCCTCCAGACATCAATTGGAAAAGATAGTTATTTTTCACCCTTAAATTGGGGATTTGATGGTATCTGGATAGACGTTTGAACCCCTCAGATTTTGGAGATAGTTTTTGTATAGTTATCTGTGGGTTTCTGGGCTGTATATGGCGATTTTAGTCGTGGCCGAGTTAACACGCCATTTCTCCATCGGCAACCATTTTACCAATTACATTTGCGACACCCTCCTATCGAGGTAAGTTTTGGTATCTACTGCTGGACAAATGAAACGGAACAAACAAATTTTAAGGTTAATTTTGGATTCAAATATCAGACGAACTAAAAAAGATATCGATGAGCGGTTTGCGGAATTTGAAAGATAATTTAAATCTGAACACGGTGCTTTGGTCCAATTTTCCCTATTCGAAGCGCCTTACTAACTACAGGGTGAAAAAGCAAATAAAGTTTTTTTAACCAAAATTTCCAAGTACCGGGTTTCCACAAAACAAAAACATAATATTTTTTATTGGCATTTTTTTAGTCTCTTATTTATGAAGAAAGAACTAATTTCTCAAATTTTTGATATTCCGCTTTGTTAATGAATATATATATAGGCCCCTTCTAAGGGGTTCATTGTTTAATCTTGCAGTAAGTTACCATGATAACCCAGCTCGTAATAGTCGTAATTATGGACAATGTCATTGAGTGACATACCTAAATTATCTTTTAAAATGGCACGATTAACACTGAACGAACGCGCCAATATTTTAAGGTTGCTTAATGAAGGCCTAACAGTTCGAGCTATAGCCAATGTTGACAACGTTGGGTTGGCTACAATAATCCGTATAAAACAACGGTTTGCTGCCACGGGTGACACGGCTTATAGGTATGGAGGTGGCAGGAGTAGAAAAATACCAGTGCGAGCAGAAAGAAACCTCCTACGAGAAACTCGCCGTAGACGGACCCTGAGCTCTAGGATCCTCAATGACAATATGAGGCGACACACTGGTATTGTTGTTTCCGATAGGACATTGAGGAGGAGGCTAAACCACAATAACCTAAGGTTAATTGAGGAAAATTATCCAATTCAAAAGTTTTTACTTACAGAATAACTTGAGCGTATGTACCTATTTTCTTTTTTTAGAGCGAGAAGGCAACCAAAATGTATACGACTGTCGCAGCACCACCGTCAGCAGAGACACGCCTGGGCGGCTATGCATAGAGGGTGGGATGAAGAATGGCAAAATTGTATGTTTTGCGATGAGACTAGATTTAACCTCATCCACTCAGATAGGAGGGTTCTTGTTTGGAGGCAACCTGAGGAGAGATACGTTGAGGAAAACATGGCTCCCCAAGAAGCCTTTGGCGGTGGGGTTATTAACGTCTGGGCAGGAGTGATGCATAATGGAAGAACTGATCTTTTTATTTTGCGAAGAACCGTGAACGCTCAGATTTATAGGGATGACATCCTAAATGATATCGTGTTGCCATTTGCGGAAAACTTTGGGGCGGATTTTCTTTTGATTGATGACAATGCAAGACCACACAGAGCTCGCATTGTTCAGGAGTTTTTGGAAGAAAGAAATGTTAATTGCTTAAACCTTCCTCCAAAATCTCCTGACTTGAATATCATTGAGCATGTGTGGTCTTGTTTAAAGTTGCGTGTACGATCAAGGGAAAATCCACCTCAAACACTGGAAGAACTTGGCATAGCAATACGAGAGGAATGGGAAAACATACCACAAGAATTCATAAGTAACCTGGTAAGAACTATGCCTCGGCGATGTCAGGCGGTTTTCAACATCGGGGGAGGACCCACCAGGTATTAAACCATCTAACGACTGGTTATAACCAAAAGTATACCCTATCAATTAAAAATTTGTTGTATTCAAAAATCTTAAAGATTCCTTTTTTATTGTGAAACGGTTGAACCTTGTTTAGTTTTACATGCTCTGCATATTACAATGTTTATGGGTACAATTTTTAGGGATTCAGTCAAAAATCTTCAACTGCCAAAAGGTACACTCAATTTTTTACTTTTGTGTCCTTTTTTACAAGATTTCTACACTAATTTTATATAAAAGTGATATTTTTAATTCGTTTCTACAAGAATGTTGACAAATTTTATTTATTCTCACTTTGCATGAGTAAGTTTTTTTATATTTGTATAAAATTTAGATCTTATTTAATAGCCATTGTTTTTCAACAGCCTTGAAAAAGGAAATAAAAATTTCTGAAAGCTCGGCCAAATAGCGAAAAAGAGTTTTCTTGATTGCCTGAATCCCTAAAAATTGTACCCACAAATTTAGTTGTCAGTCAATAAGATTTCCAAGTTATTACAATGTTGTTATATTCATTTTGTCCTTATATTGTATTAATATAATATGTATTTTTTTGTTATCATTGTTTTTGTGGTTCCCAAACTTATCAAGAAACCGTTGATTTGATAGCCGAATGATTGTGGCCGACACAACTTCATCAAAAATTTCCGGAACTTTGTTACTTGTTAGATCTTCCTTAGGCAACCTTAAAATATGGGCGCGTTCGTTTGGTGTCGATCGGTGTCAATGGTGCCATTTTGATAGATAATTTATGTCACTTGAGGACATTGTCCATAATTAAGAGCTGCGTTATCATGGTAAACTTACTGCAATGTTAAACCAATCAATGGTTGAACAATGAACGAACACCTTAGGGGGGCCTATACCTTATATTTTAAAAGAAAGCATAGGATTTTAAGAAGGAAGTAACAAGAAAACGATAATGGATTTTAATTTGCACATTTTCTAGAAATATTTTTAATATTGCACATTTGCTGTCTCTTTCTAAACTTGCCATACCCTTGTTATTACCAATGGAATACCCTGTATATTTTTTTATTTTTGGGTTTCATCGAAAATTTTTGTTTAATTTCATGAATAAGCCTGAAATTTAACTGTTCTAGACATAGTGTCAGTTGAAAATCAAAATTTTGCTAGGCCGTGAAATTTGAACGGCTTCATATTTTTGTTGTTCAATATTTGACAAAAAGAAAGTTAAAGGTAGAGGAAATGGTACAAATTTTTGGAAAAATCAAAAAATGCAATTTCATACTGGGTGTTCCATTCAAAATACCATTTTCGATAATTTAGACAGAAGCGGCAACATCAAAAATATGTTTGAAAGACGTGCAAATTACAAACAACTGTTGTTTGAAACTTGTTTTCATAAACCTTATTTTGTCTGGAATAAAGGTAAATCCCCTTCTGACATAGGTTGCCAGCACGTTTTGTTGGTAATGGGAGCATCCAAAATGCACAAAAAAATTATGTGGATATTGGCCAATAACAACTGAGAATGGCTGTGACAATTGAATATACGTGGACTCGTTTCAAACGTTAAGAGTTTCAAGTAATTCGTGAATGGATACTTACCGATTATGGGTACGCTGCTGCTCACCCAGAAATCAAATCAATTACAATGTACTCATTACAGGAGAGAGATAAACGTGGGGTGTTACAATTACCTACCAAAATCTTGTTTTACAAAATACAGTAACTTCTACCAACACAAAAACCCTGAAATAACAGCATTTTAGAAAAAAATCGAAATTTCGTTAACGAAGCGGTATATCGAAATATTTTGAAATTAGTTTTTTCTTTATAAATAAGAGACTAAAAAAATGCCAATAAAAAATATTTTGTTTTTGTTTTGTGGAAACCCAAATTTTGGTTAAAAAAACTTTATTTTCTTTTTCACCCTGTAGTTAGTAAGACGCTTCGAATAGGGAAAATTTAACCAAAGCAGCGTGTTCAGATTTAAATTATCTTTTAAATTCCGCAAACCGCTCATCGATATCGTTTTTAGTTCGCCTGATATTTGAATCCAAAGTTAACCTAAAAATTAGCTTGTTCCGTTTCATTTGTCCAGCAGTTTATTTTTGTTGTTCCTTGTGTGTAGGGATCATCTCTACATAATTCGATTCTTGTAGGGTGTTTTTCCTGGGGACTTGAACCAAGCTACATTTATCCTGTTGGGCCATCAACTCCCTGGCCTTTTGAGGCTGTTGCGCACTTGACTCCTGAATCGAGTTCTGAATAGAGAACCGTGCTGGCTGACTTACAATTGAGGAATTTGGAAATTGACGATTGATTGTCAAATATACTGGACGGAAGCTTTTGAACTCAGCTCAGTGCTATAATAGTTGAATTAACCTGGTCATTATTGTCTCAAGGAGTCTTGGCAATTTATGGCGGAATGTTTGGACGAATGTCTCATTGAAGGTTTTAATTGTCGGAGTCTAACCTGAAACTTGCATAGAAGCATTTTCAATTGCCAAGACTGTTGAGTCAACATTATAGTTTTTTTTAAATTTATTATGAACCTTTGGGAATTGGGTCAATTTATTGGTAAGAGCCTCATGTAATTGGTTAGTACTAAAACTCATTTGTTAGGTGAACTCGTGGCCGGCTACGTATCACTAAACAGTTGAATTGAATTTAATAACTTTAGCTAATACATATTGAAATTCAAAGTTTTCAAGATTCAATGGTTGAATTGAATTTATTAACTTTAGCAAATACATAATATCTAGATTCAAAGTTTCAAGGTTCAGTAGTTGAAATAGAATATGAGCTTAGCAAATAGTTAGGTTCAAAGTTTCCAAGGTTCAATATCTGAATTAGATTTCTTAACTTTAGTGAATATTTAGATACATAGTTTCAAAGGCTCAATAGGGTTAGATTATGAGCAATTTGGTAGACTTGAGTAGTTTTGAGGTTAATCGATAATGGGATTGTTAACCATTTGGTAGATTAGGCGTAGTTTGGGTTAGTGAGACAATTCTCCTAACTGACTAAATTAAATGATTTGATGAAATTGTGGAATGTTGATTGGAAGTAATTTTTCAGGTGATTTTGATTCCCAAGTTTATATTTTCGGTACCTTGGTTAAACTTGGTGGCGCTCTGGGTATTTTCCTTTTAGGTAGAAGCTGGAGAATTGAGAAGAACCTTTCGAACCCAGTCGATTGAGCTACCGGGTAGGTAAGGCCATTTCTTTTGGGCAATTTCAGCGTTGGAAGTTTTCCTTTTGAAATTGTAGTTGTACATTTTTCAAAACATAAATACTACTTATTCGAAGCACCATTAAATATGAATGATTTTTATTTCATTTTTCTTGGAATAAAATTCAAGTCATTGGTGGGATTTATTGCGTAGAACTTTTCCCATTGTGACAAAACGGAATTATTTTTGAAATAGATGTTTTATATATCCTATTACTAGATAAGGGAAGACTTTTGATAGCAAACTTCTAGAAGTCTTTATTGAAAAGTTTATCATCATTAAAACTTAAATTCCTAAGTACACAAATAAAAAAAATTTAGAGAAAGAGCACGAAAGTTTTAATGGTATCTAATAGTATGTGTAGCACGTCAAACATGAAAACTTTTTTTTTTAAATCGAAAGACAAACTTGTAAAGTGTGTTAAAAATAATTGTATAGGAACTAAATTGCACTTGCGAAAAGAAAGTAATTTGATTGGAAAGAAATGGAAGGGCCACCAGTGTTAATTGAAAGAACTTCTTTGATATCTATGTACGTACTTTAAAGTTCATATTGTGGCGAGCAAAATATTGAAGTGATGTTTGATTAGAAGAAAAATTGATTTGTTCGTGGTCCGGATTCTGGCTAGTCTGGTACTTAGCCTGTTGCTTCACAATCTCAATTTTCTGTTCGCCTATATATAATATTCCTATAATGAAAAGTTAAATCAAATATTTACATCGAATGAACACTGTACTAATAATAATTAATCAAGCTCATCAAAAGTTTTTCAGTTTTTCATTATTAATTAATTAAATTAAATAGCAAATATCTGCTTTATTTTCATTTATTTTATTGCGTGGTTTCTCTTCTCTCCCATCGTACAAAGAATGTTTGTCGTTTTGCTGGGAATATTTGCAGTTAAATGAAAACAAACATACCAGAAACCAAGAATTATAAAATATTTACTTTTAGGTCGAACCTGAACAAATTATATTGTCAAACTCCTAGTTATGTGAATCAATCATCAATGAAATAGTTTTCTAAAATCTGAGTCTCCGATTTGGAAACATATTTGGCGCAGTCATACGTATTTGCAGAATGCACAGTGTCGGTGAATTTCGAGAATCCGCCGCGAAAAGTGAAAACTTGGATTATCAGTTAAATACCAACACATCCTGTTCACTTCTTTAATGGTTAATATATATAGGTGGTAGACGCTTTTTACTCATTGGGCGTCGACCGGTGAGATACCACCATGCCAGACTTGAGTAGCGCTAAGTGGTATCACCACGTTCCGCTACTGCGCTGGCAGTCCGGTTCCAACAATGAGTAACAGATAGCATGATGGCGCCTCCAGGATCAAAATATTCCGGAGGTAAAATACCCGACCACTCGGATCTCCGGGCGTCGGGTGATCCTGGGGGTCCTTCATGCAAAGATATAAAGAGAAGATCAAAAACTCAACTCAGAATTGATTTTAGCAATATAAGAGGAATAAGTACAAATATGAATTCAGTTCACCAACATCTTGAAGAACAAAGACCTGACATCCTTGTTCTCACTGAAACTAAAATCAGTTCTGCAACACCTATTGTGAACTATCTTTATCCCGGCTATGACCTACACCACCGATTTCGACATAATTTTGGGATCTGTGTGTACATTAAACATGACCTTTCATGTCATCGAGAGGAGAAGCTAGAACCAGCGAACCTTGATATCATATGGCTAAAATTCACCTCAAAGTCATCGACCAAGTTTATCTGCTGCCTCTACCGACCGCCATCTAACACCGAGTACCAAAACTTTGTCGCGACATTATCCGAAAGCTGTGATAGTATACAGTCAAACTATCCACAGGCGGAAATTGTCTTTTTAGGCGATTTCAACGTCCACAATATACCCTGGCTGAAACACCACAACAAAACAGATAACGAAGGCAGAGAAGCAGAAGCTTTTGCCATAAGTTGTGGTCTAACGCAGCTTGTTGATGAACCTACCCGTATCTCAGAAAGGGGCGAATTTGCAGCGCTTTTAGACTTGTTCCTAACCACAAATCCTGACTCGTACACAATTCAAGTAGATGCTCCACTTGGTTCGTCCGATCATAAACTTATAATAACAAAGTGCGAAATGCTCATCCCACCAAGCCAACAACCACTTCCTCGTAAAATGTGGCACTATAAATCGGCAAAATGGAATGACCTAAAACAGTTTTACCTGGATTTTCCATGGCACGAGGTTTGCTTTAAAACAGCTGATCCCACTATTTGCTGTAATGAAATAACACAAGTAATCTTATCTGGAATGGATGCATATATCCCACATACAACTAAACGTAGAGCTAATGCAAAACCTTGGTTCAACAGCCAGTGTCAAACGGCTGTACAGAAAAAACACAGAGCATATAACCTTTGGAAATGACAACAAACCGCTCAAAACCACACAGAATTTATAGAAGCCAGAAATAGTTGCAAAATTACTATTGACTCCGCTAAAGAAACATACAATCAAAGAATAAAAAATAGGTTGCTGAATTGTCCAAGTAGTTCTAGGTCCTTTTGGTCTCTTGCAAAAGCTGTTGGATCTAACTTCACCAAGTCATCCATACCACCACTTACAGATAAAAATAATCACTTAGCCACAACATCAGAGGAAAAAGCCAATATGCTGGCCCAAATTTTTTCCTCCAACTCCAACCTAACAGTGCCAAACGGAAAAACTCCACCGTTCATTGAAAGGGTTTCCCATAGTATGCCAGAGGTACCCTTTTGTCACAGAGAAATACGAAAATCCCTTAAAAAGCTAGATACAAACAAAGCAATGGGTCCGGATGGTATTCCCGCAATAGTACTCAAAAATTGCGCCAACGAACTCACCCCAACTTTCGCAAAATTATTCAATTTGTCTTACAGGCAAGGAGTATATCCATCATCATGGAAGTCTGCCGCAGTACAACCCATTCCAAAGAAAGGAAAAAAGACAGATCCGTTAAACTATAGACCAATTGCTCTACTTCCGGTGATATCAAAAGTAATGGAAAGAGTTCTGAACAATCACCTAACCAAGTACTTGGAAAAGTACAAAATTATCAACGATAAGCAATACGGATTTCGAAAATTTAGGTCAACTGGCGATTTACTTACATACGTCACTCACTTATGGCAAAAAGCGATTGAGTTGCGGGGTGAAACAAGAACAATTGCCTTAGATATATCTAAAGCATTCGACAAAGTTTGGCATGAAAATCTGCTCAACAAGCTCAAAGCAATGGGATTATCGCCGAAACTTTGCAATTGGTTTGAAAGTTACCTAAAGGACAGATCCATTTATGTTGCACTGGATGGCCAGAACTCCAACTCTTACCAAATAAATGCTGGTGTGCCACAGGGAGCAATCCTTTCGCCAACTCTTTTTCTGATTTACATAAATGACCTCATAGATAAAACAGTAAATCCACTTTATTGCTTTGCAGACGATGGCAATGTAGTCTCCTCACTCATACCACCCACAGGTCTTTCCGCACCTGAATTCCATCATCTTAGACTAACTCAAGTATCGCAGATAAATAACGACCTGGAGATAATAGAGGACTGGGGTAACAAAAACCTTGTACAGTTCAACGCACAGAAAACCCAAGCAGCTCTGTTTTCAAAAAAGAACAGCACCGGTGAGCCAAACATTATGCTATCTGGAAGTGCTGTCACATTACAGAGTCAGTTGAACATCTTGGGAGTTACTGCAGAGACCAACATGTCTTGGCACAATCACGTGGCAGATATTGCTAAAAGGGCGTCCCAAAAGCTGGGGGTGCTATTTCGTACAAGATATTTGTACACACCAAGCCAATTGCTGACACTCTACAAAGCCCAGATTCGACCAACTATGGAGTACTGCTCACATATATGGAGTGCAGCACCCAAACATACCTTAATGCTTTTGAACACCGTGCAAAAACGAGCTATCAAGCTGATCAATGACCCCGCACTTACTCGTAACTTGGATGGTCTCGAACATCGCAGATCTGTGGGCGATTTATCTCTCTTCTACAGGTACTATCACGGAAAATGCTCTGAAGAGTTGGCACGTATAATTCCACCGAGAGTAGCGCCTACCAGGCGAACCCGTCAAACAGACGGTAACCATGAATTTACTGTCAAACTAGAGGCACCAAGAACCTCCTTATATCAGAATTCATATCTCTGGAGAACAGCATCGCTGTGGAATAAACTCCCTGCGACGGTTTTCCCTGCAGGTTACAACCTGAACCGTTTCAAGACCAACATACACCGACATTTCCGCGCACTTGCCGCTTCTCGAGCGTGATAGGACATTTCCTTGCGAGTGCGCATATCCGTAAAAAAAAAAAAAAAAAAAACTGCAAATGAGAGCATTGTGAAACAACGTACAAGGGATCTGTTATTGTTGCTAACATCGAGTACATTTTTCCTATAGTATTTTGTGAATTGGTGTTCATAATTAAGGCATTTTCGATATTTATTTGTGATTTTGGCTATAGTGGAAAATTGGTCCCGAAGTAATTTAATTGGCAGTACCGGTTTCCGGTGTGTTTTTGGGTACATGTTGCTAGCGATCTAGCGAAAGGGACTTGGTTCGTTCTCTTGGTACTGAACCCTCAACGAGAAAACAAGGCCTCCAGATATCAATTGGAAAAGTTAGTAATTTTCACCCTTAAATTGGGGATTTGATGGTGTCTGGATAGACGTTTGAACCCCTCAGACTTTGGAGATAGTTTTTGTATAGTTATCTGTGGGTTTCTGGGCTGTATTTGGCGATTTTAGTCGTGGCCGAGTTAACACGCCATTTCTCCATCGGCAACCATTTTTGGCATCAGTACATTTGCGCCACCCTCCTATCGAGGTAAGTTTTGGTATCTATTTTTGTTGTTCCTTGTGTGTAGGGATAATCTCTACATAATTCGATTCTTGTAGGGTGTTTTTCCTGGTGACTTGAACCGAGCTACATTTATCCTGTTGGGCCATCAACTCCCTGGCCTTTTGAGGCTGTTGCGCACTTGACTCCTGAATCGAGTCCTGAATAGAGAACCGTGCTGGCTGATTTACAATTGAGGAATTTGGAAATTGGCGATTGATTGTCAAACACACTGGACCGAAGCTTTTGAACTCAGCTAAGTGCTATAATAGTTGAATTTACCTGGTCATTATTGTCTCAAGGAGTCTTGGCAATTTATGGCGAAATGTTTGGACGAATGTCTCATTGAAGGTTTTAATTGTCGGAGTCTCACCTGAAACTTGCATAGAAGCATTTTCAATTGCCAAGACTGTTGAGTCAACATTATAGTTTTGTTTTTATTATTTATTATGAACCTTTGGGTAATTAGGTCAATTTATTGGTAAGAGCCTCATGTAATTGGTTAGTACTAAAACTCATTTGTTAGGTGAACTCGCGGCCGGCTACGTATCACTAAACAGTTGAATTGAATTTAATAACTTTAGCAAATACATATTGAGATTCAAAGTTTTCAAGGTTCACTAGTTGAAATAGAATATGAGCTTAGCAAATAGTTAGGTTCAAAGTTTCCAGGGTTCAATATCTGAACTAAATTTATTAACTTTAGTGAATATTTAGATACATAGTTTCCAAGGCTCAATAGGGTTAGATTATGAGCAATTTGGTAGACTTGAGTAGTTTTGAGGTTAATCGATAATGGGATTGTTAACCATTTGGTAGATTAGGCGTAGTTTGGGTTAGTGGGACGATTCTCCTGACTTAATTAAATGATTTGATAAAAATGTGGAATGTTGATTGTTTGTTGATTGGAAGTAATTTTTCAGGTGATTTTGATTTCCAAGTTTATATTTTCGGTACCTTGGTTAAACTTGGTGGCGCTCTGGGTATTTTCCTTTTGGGTAGAAGCTGGAGAATTGAGAAGAATCTTTCGAACCCAGTCGATTGAGCTACCGGGTAGGTGAGGCCATTTCCTTTGGGCAATTTCAGCATTGGAAGTTTTCCTGGCATTTCTTATTTGAAATTGTAGTTGTACATTTTTCAAAACATTAACACCTTACATTCCAAAACATAACACTCCTTACAAATTATTAATCGATACGTGTAGTCATGCTTCTTTGATAAGACCTTTCATAGCAGAATAATATGTTTCAAATTATATAATAAATTCGCAAAATATATTAACAACTTGTATGGGAACAAGAAAGGCCCTTGGAAAAGATGAAATGCCAATTTTACATAAATATGATATAAACAGAAACATCGAATTAATAATGTATAATTTTCATAATTACTTTGATGGAATTTTAGGAATCAAAGCAATTCAAGATAATAATCTGAATATCCGTTTTGCAAGAATGTGTGTTTATTAGAATGAAACAATTATTATTCCTTTTGAATTTCGAACAGATTTTGATAATCGGCATTTTGGAATTCCGGCTAAAACCATTCAAATATATCCTTTCGATACGAATATACTAGAAGGAACAGAAATTTGAACTCCTCTTAGCCAAGATGATAATTTTCTTATACCATCAACAATCGTAGAAGTTGAAAATGTCCTCTATAAGTCCATAATTTGACACATCATTCTATATTGTTTAATTATCATATTAATGATCTAGAAGACTCATCAGCCCTTCCTTATAATGCCGATAATTTGAAATATTTAATTTAGAGCGAATAATGCCATTACAGAATTATGAGTATGGAACAAAATCTCTAGAATTTTTAGATCTTCTGCGTACAAATCATTTAAATACAGAGAGTTGCTGCACTAAAAATTGTTATACATGCTTTTCCAAAAATCTTTTATCAACCTGATGATAATTGACATTTACAATGTAACACAACGGCGTAAAAATCCTTTTTTTTGCTGCGTAATACACTTAAATTGGCTTTTTTTTACCCAGCGAGATTAAATCGCTAAATTTCTGATGAAACCGTGTCAAGAGCCAAGGGTTTTCAGTCGGTTTTCGGAAGGCTGTGATGACCGTGTCTTTAAACACGACTCTCGACTCCTGGTTTCATGAACAAATCACATATTTTGCGACCGATAAGAATCCCAAAAGCGTCATCAAGCTGCCAATATAAATAGGCCTGTAAGTCTCCTAGATTCATTCAGTTCTGTAACGAAGTTCTGGTGTTTAGTGTTGACGTCTTTCTACTGACTCTCTTTCCGAGACCTTAGGTAATGTTTCAATTTCAAATATTTTATAAATTTATTCATCATGATTGTTGTTTTCTGAATTTTTATTTTCTGCCCTGTGTAAAGAACAAAACCGTTGAGTTAGCTTCACAACTCAAATCTCTTTTCCAACATGTATCTTACCCTGAATAACAAGGCCGTTTTGTCATTCCCTTGTCGAGTACGCCCGTGACTTTTACCCACTAAGAATTATAACCTAGTCTTTATTTTCTGTATCTTTTAATCTTTAGTTCCTCATATAACTTGTACCATCAAGGAACGCCCTATACAGGATGCTCATAATCATTCCAAATCTCCGTATGTATTTTTTTTCATTTCCTTATCAAGATTTACTATTTGTCCCATAAACCATTGTTAGAGTTTAGTAAAAAAAAACTGATTCTTTTATTTCCTTTGGAAAACCCCGAGCTAGCTTTCCAACTGGAAGAGGCGATCTAATCAGATTACTAAAAAGTATCCGTTCAAAGTTACCTAGATTTTCAGTGGGACTTTAAACAAAGTCCCTGGTGGCACGCTACCGCAGTACAAAAAAGGCCTTTACCAATGCTAAAACAAAGTCTCCCTTACCCAATCGTCGCAACCAGGTGGCGGTAGTAACAACAAATCAAGTGAAACATCAGATTAAAACTAAAGAAATTCCAATTTATACAAAAACTTATAGATACCCGTATATTCATAAAATGGAAGTTAACGAACAAATCAAAAAAATGTTGGAAGATGATATAATTAGACCATCATGCAGTCCTTGGTCGTCCCCAGTTTGGATAGTACCAAAAAAGAAAGATGCCTCCGGTATTCAAAATGGAGAATGGTGGTAGACTATAGAAAACTCAATGAAAAGACTGTTGATGATAGGTATCCTTTACCAAACATCACAGATATACTAGATAAATTAGGTCGCAGTAATTACTTCACAACCTTAGACCTAGCTTCAGGATTTCATCAAGTAGAAATTTAGAAATGCATCCTGATTCTATATCAAAAACAGCTTTTAATGTTGAAAATGGGTCATTTCGAATTTCGAAGAATGCCATTTGGTTTGAAAAATGCACCAGCAACATTTCAAAGAGCAATGGACAATATTTTGTCTGGTTTACAAAATAAAATATGATATAATTATTATATTTTCAACATCTCTACACGAACAAATTAAAAATTTAAAGAAAGTATTTGAGAGATCTTAGATCTTAGGTCTTATGGATCAATACAATCTAAAAATTCAATAAGATAAATCGTAATATTTATGAAAAACTGTAGCATTTTTAGGACATGTTATAACACCTAAAGAGATGGAACCAAATCCAAACAAGATATCAGCAACTAAAATTTTCCTATACCTAAAAACTGTAAAGGAAATAAAATCATTTTTAAGATTGGTAGGTTACTACCGTAAAGTTATAAAGAATTTTGCCAAGTTAACCAAACTTCTGACAAATTGCTTGAAAAATGACAGAAAAATAATACATGACACAGAATTAATAAAAAAATTTGAAACTTGTAAAAATGTGCTAATGCAATACTACAACATCCTGACTTTAATAAACCTTTTCTGTTGACGACAGACGCATCCAATTACGCGATAGGAGCAGATAATGAAGAAATAATTAAAACATATTTTACTACTTCGAAACCTTTTATGCCAAAACAATCTTCTGAAGAAGAGAAAAAAAAAATCATTAACTGAATCTATTCAAGTAATGAAAACGGCATCAGAACCTAAAAAAAGTTCAAAAATCAAGATAATATCACAGGTAGTAATACCTCCAAGAAATAAGAAAAAGGAAATTCTAATAGGAGAGGTTGAATCCTCGAAAATGCATCAAGAAGAAAAACCTTGTCTTTCAATAAAATCCAAACAAAGTTCTGATGATGAGAGAACAGTAAGAGCACCTTCGGAAAATGAACAAACAATACATAAATCACTTGGAGATCCAGTATTAGGAGCACCCTATTCTAAGAAAAATTTAAATTTATTTCAAAATCAAGTAATATTTCGAGATTTCAATAATAATTCAATTCGTAAAGAAATAATTAAACCATTTCCTAATAAAAGAAGAATAATATTTTTCCTACCAAATAACCCAACATTACAACAAATAACTGATTTTGTTAAAGAATTAATGCCACCTGTATTGTCTTTACTTTTTCAACAAGACATTGGAACTAATAATTCCTTTGCATTGTATATATCCAACTCATTCGTAGAAGATATAATAGACAATGACATTCAACAAGAAAAAATAAAGTTCTTCCATGAAACTAAAACGTCTCATGAAGGAGTAACGGAAAATTTATCAGCTTTGAAGAAGCGATATTATTCGCCTCATATTGAGCAAGCATATGTAAAAGCTTGTGAAATTTGTAATAAAACCAAATACGAACGTTGTTACGGGATGATTTTTCCTGGGTTGAAATGAAAGGAAATAAGTGTATTCGCCTCAATGAATAGCATACCTTCGTCAAGCCACTGTTGTCTTTTCAATAGTTGTGGCCAAACTTTTCATCAAACTTTTCATTCTTCCCAGAATCATTAAGTTAGAGGTTTATTAATGAGATTCATTTCCTGTTAGTAGGGTTAAAATAAATAGACAATTAATTTATTAAAAAACAAAATCACAATATTTACATTAGAACAGCTGATTGTCTGATCGGAGTAGATTGTCTAGATTGACAGCGCTCCAAATAGGGTCAATGACCGGTACTAACTTATGGCGTTTCCGATTGGTAAATTCAGTGCGCACTGAGTGTATTTGCATCCTTTTAATCGATCTGTAGAAGAAAAAGACAGAAATAGAAAAAATTGCACTAGTTCCGCACTAAATCTACCAATCGGAAACGCCATTAATCTGAATAAGTCCCATGCCCCAACTACCATCAAAATTCCCCAGTACCTTCCACCTTGGAGTTTTTGACAGAGCCTTTTTAAAGGACATTGCAGGGACAAGCAGAGGTCATTCAGGTCGAGGACTTTCCACGATTAAGTGTTCGGGAAAATTCCTCAGGCACATTTTGCCGATTTTCTGAGTTGTCTAGTTTTCGCTCATAGATCTAGGGTGGCTAATCCGTTATTTTAGCACCCAATCGCCTTGTGCGGATTTTTTTTTGTGAGTCGAAAAAGAGCAACGTGACCAATTGTTTGTTCCTAAAGGCCAAAGTAATTTTGGTAAGTGGTTTTTCTTATTAATCTTCTCTGTGTTTCTCTATTTCCTATGTAAAAGCATAGTTTTCTGTTAATTATACGGTTAAATTCCGAATATCGGACATATTTACCTATATTGCTCCACGCCCTGTCTCATAACGTCCATTTGTTTCAGGCCTTTATTCATCACCTTTAGAAGTTACACTTTAATCTTCACCTTTAGACGTTACGTTTTAATCGTCACCTTTTATTCGTCACGCTTAGTCCTTAACTTGAGTAAAGAGTTAAACGTTGAGCTTACTATGTGGTTCAAGTAGTACCTCCAATCTTCAGCCTCCTCTAGACCATTGGAAGCTTTAGTGACTCCTAATTACTGAACTTCAGTGCCCAGGGCCAGTGGCTTCTTGTTGTGGTCTTGATCCAGTCCCAGGCCATCGGAAACACTGGAAGATATTAATTCCATCCGTCAGGTTTTCCCAAGAGATTAGGGACTACTCAGGTTTGATAAGTGTGTTGTATTGTCTTAATATCAAACCTTACCAACCCCTTGTTGGAGTAAATCACCACAACAACGCAGTTCTACTACAAGATCAAATTACCCTTCAGATTATGTGTTGTTATTTCAATTTTTAATTAATTATATCTATATCACCTTTTTTTTTATGAAATTTACCATTCAGGTTATGTACTGTTAGGTACTTCAATTTTAAGTATTTATCTATACCTTCTATAGTATTCCATTATATTAAATTTGCCCCTCAGGCTATATATTGTTTCTTCAAGTTTAATCAATGATCTATATTTCTCTAATATCCCGTAAATACATGCTGCACTGAATACAGGAAAATACTTGTACACTGGCGTTAAATGGCCATTTACGAAGGTACTGCATTAAGTGAGCTTATTTATTAATTAATATTTCAGGTATTATTGCTGTTAATTGTTATACTTTTTATTTCTTTATTTAGGGAGTTGAGTGTAACTAATCATTATTGTAAATACTATTTTAAGAACAAATGGTTAGACGATTTCTTTTCTTGTTCTGTTCTGGTTCCAGTGTAAATAATTTTCAGTGTTCTAGGGCGGTCGGAAAACTTACTCCGAAGCTGCTCTGGAATCAAATCTTTCTTGTTCTAGTTCTAATTAAAACCCGTACCTGATTGTAGCAAAGCGTTTCACTTTTGTCCTTCCTTCTTGTTTACGTTTATATTTCAGGTTGTGCTGCTATAGGTCCGTAGAAGTTTCCTGCTTTCGTTATATCGGTTGATTTCGTGTACTGCAGGGAAAAAGCAGGTGGCGCTCTATATTTAGTTATTTAATTAACCCACCCCCTCTCCGCATTGGAAGCTAGTCGGCAACCCTTTACACGAAATCACGTTTCTAGATTTCAGCCACCAACCAACTCTCTCTTCTCTTTTTATTTTTTTTTCTTTTTAGTTACCCATTAACTTTCCCACCTCCTCAAAATCTTATCATTAACTTCTCCCTTACGTTTTGCGGGTAACAAAGTGGCAGTGCCCGTCCTGTCACGTAATAACGTCAACCATATAATAGTAGATTATACCACGAGTCAATAATGATAGCTATTATTCCCGAGGATTATTACGAACTGAGCCGCGTTAGCGGCGAGGGAGTAACATTCCGAGGGAATAATAGCCATTATTGCGAGTAGTATACTCTACTTTATTTACGACAAATTAATTTATTTGAGATTTTCAATGAACAAATTTCATCCGTCTCATAATTTTCAATACAAATCCACAAGCACTACACGTTTGACACTGACACTTTTGTGGAATAATGACCATTAATCCCGCTACGCGTCATTAATCCCTGGAGGAATAACAAATGTCATTATACTGCCAAAATCACACATATAATACGCACATTATACATTAGTCGTAAATAAAATAATATTTATACTATTTTTAATACCTATTTAGAAGTACCTGTCTGACAAAACGTATGTCGCTTCTTGACACACAGATAAAATTAGATTAGGAATTTCCTATTTGTAGATGAAATTGACGTATTAGCAATCGACGTTCGTTTTTGTTGGTAATTTTTTGTTTTATCTGATTCGTGATTGATAAATAAGGATGGGGTTATTCTAAATGGGTATTACAAATACTATAAACCAACACCGATTAGAGCAAAACCTTTCGAACATTTATATATCGATACTCACATGATAAATAAAGAAAAGATTTTACCTATAGATAGCTTTTCAAAATTCGGTCAAGCTATACCGATAACAACTAAAACAGCCTTTGAAATTGCATCACAACTTGAAAGTACTTTAGTGTTCACGGAATACCTCAAAGAATTACTTCGGATAACGGAGCGAATTTAAGAATGCAATAATTAGTGATTTATGTACATTGTATAAAATTGAATTTCACTATACAACTCCGAGAAATCCAACTTCAAACAGTCCTGTCGAAAGATTTAATTCAACGTTGCGTGAAAGCATCACAAGTCTACAACTTATAAATAAAAATAGGTCAGTGAGTGAATTAATGAGAATTTCTATTTTAAACTATATTAATATTATTCATAGCACAACGGAATATACACCCTTTCAAATAATAAAAGAGATTTAAATTATGCTATGGCAATAGAGCAATCACCAGACAAATTATTGACTGATTACATAAATAATTTAGCTGATTCCTTCACTAATTTAAATAAGGAAATTCAAAAAAAAACCTCAATTAAAATAAAGTAAAACTTTGAAGAAACGTAATGAAAATTGTGAATAAGAACCTATATTTGAAAAACCCGTATCTATTAAACAATTCAATAGGGACAAAATGAGCCCACGATACGATAATAAAATACCATTACACTTTAGTAAACAAAATGTGAAACGGAAATATCATATTTCAGGTGCACAAGAATGAAAGCCACAGTCTTTTTTATTCTAATGTGAATACCTACGTATTAAGTACGATGGAAAATCTCATACTACCTATTTCCTCAGGAACCACCTATGTGACTATACAGCACAATACAGCCTATCACATTAATACAACGTTTACGCAAACTAGACACAAATCAAAACTTCGTATGATCGTATCTTATCGTGTGAATCTCCTTTAAACCTGTTTCTCTGAGTTGCTGTGCTTTCGCTTATGTTGCCCCGACGAAAGCTAAAAAGCTGGAAACTGGTCTGCAATGGGGATATTTAGTGTTTTTTTTTTTTCTAATTCTAGAACACAAACGAAGTCTAATATGCTAGTTTTACACTAACAATTTAAATTGATAAATTTATTTGCCAATTTATTTGCCAACTTATGTTAGCTTAACACTGGCTTAACTTCGCATTACACCGGCTCAACTTGTTGACGACAGAAATGACAATAAACAATTCTACCAACTTAACCAGAATTTCAAGGTTAGGTAAGTTTTTATTTATGGTTCTTCACTCAGAAATATATTTAAGGATGTTTAATAATGAAACTAGAAGAAACTGAAGATAGAAGAATAAACTGAACATAAACAAGCAAATGATGAATAAAAATAATTATCCACACCTCGCTTTAATATTTTTAAAGTGTCATTTCTAGGTTGAAAGCCTGAATTGACACAAAAATAGAACATGCGCTAATCCGTAAATAAATTGAGCAAGAACTTGGACAAGTTAAATTGTCGCCAAGTTGGCATTTTACATTATCAATATTTCTTGACAAGCGACTTGATCAATAAATTGACCAATAAATTGTTAGTGTAAAACCGTCTATATAACACTATTTTGGGGAACATTTGAGTTGCCGTTAATGACGTCAGTCCCTACAACTAGCAAAAATATACTGCAAATACGTACGTTGTCAGATTGTCGTTGTCATTGTTGATTTCCAAGATTGCCTCTAGAAGCCTCGTTTTTATCCTTGCATTATATAGTTTTTTGTTGTATATTTTGGACTACAGTTATAAAATTAATGTAATTTTTTAATTGTTAGTAGGTTCAGTTGAAGAACAACAGTTTCTCTAGTGTTGAAAAAGGATTTATGCCAAGTCATTTTAGTATTAAGGAATTACGACATTCAGTTTGGCAACGTTACACTGTCTAACGTCAAGTAGGTTATGTTGACCAGCTTAAACGAACAAGATGCAAATAACGAATGAGAAGTTTCATCATTGTCACTCTTCAGAGCTTAGACAAGGAAAGCATATAAGATGTGCGCCAGAGCTATTGTGAACGATTCTTATTGGTCGAAATGTGTATATACGTCATACAATGGCGCCATTCCATTACGTTTAAATATGTGAGATGAAAATAGCATTTTTGAAAATTATTAAAAAAAAAAAATTAGGACATTTTAAACCCAACTGGAAGCAAAGGTATTTTTATTTTGGTTAATACAACTGATTAAAAATAATAAAACAATAAAATTCAAATATGGTGAATGTCCCCATTAGTGCCAGTACACAATAATTGAGAATTCGGGTTTCTCCATTGTCTTGTAAAGCAAAGCCACACGTATTGCGTAAATCTGACCGTGTCAGAGCAATACCAACTGAACGTATATGAGTAATTAGCAGTGTGTTGGAGCTTTGGTTAAACACTTGTGTTTTTTTCAAAAATATTTTCCAACAACTTCCTCAACTGTCAAGAACTCTTCGATTTTTTGAGAATTTATTTTAATTTTTTTCAATATAGGCAGATCATTATTGACAAGTCGAATACATACAAGTTATGAATATATATAAGTGTTGTTCTAATTATTATTACGGTATTGAAAAGCAAAATTTTCAAACTAGAACTAGAACGTAATTATAAATTCAAGACACAAATCATTAGCGATCGCTGCTTGAATTTGGATCGGAAATTCGGCATCGATTTAAGATTGCAATGAGAAGCGGTACGTTTTACAATGAGACTTAAATGGTATGCGCCATAATGGCAGATCGCCAACAAAGTTTAATTTCATGGGCCAGTTAATATGGAACTCTAATCTTTAGAGTAGTTCGCAAAAAAAATCCCCTTTAATGTTAAATAATAAAAATAGACCTGCCGGCATTAAAGGCTAAAAGTAGTTTTGAGAAACGTCTTAGCTGAAATTTCATGACGGCCCCGGAGCGAAGCTTTTTTATCAACCGAAAAACTTTTTAGCGAGTAAAAGGAGAGTACAAAGCGCCGCGACGCCTTTTTACTCAATGACCTAGACGTCGAGAGCCCTATATAACGGTAGAAAAATTAAATCAATTGCAAGAAACTTTGTGAAGTTTTTGGACTATTATCAGTATATGCTCTTTCATTTGAGGATTTTTGATGAATGGAACGGTTTATATGGAAATTTTGTTCAACTTACGTGAAACTTAGAATGATTAATGCGATTTTGGAGTCTCCGCTCCTATGTTTCTATGTCTGAACTTTAAACATATCCGTTTCCTGTCTTCTCTCACTTTTTTTTTTAATTTGAATATCTTCCATTCCCTTTTCTGCTTGTGTCTGTTTGTTTAATTTCTGTGGTAATAAATATAACATCCTTAGGTGGAATGTGGAATACCTTTCTCTTTCTCCACCAGAGCTTATCGGCAAGATACTTTTTTTCAGAATTTTTCGGTTTTCGAACCTTCCTTTAACTAGGAAGTAGATTAATTGCTTTTCCAATAGCTTCATCTAAAGCTTTTCGTATTGATTTTTGTAGCTCTATTTCTCCAATTTATTCTTCTTCATTACTAAATGAGATACTTATTGCTTCTTTTTCTGAAGCTTCTCAGCTTCTATTTTGTTCTAGCTTTGAATCCTCTTTTCTTCGTTCTTCAGGCGATTGTACTGGCTAGTTACTTTGTTCCAAGCTGGACCAGGAATTTGGCATTGCGGTATTTGTCCCACTTGGCCTGTCAGCTCTTCGGCAGGGTCCCTCATCTCAGGCTTTACACTGAGGTGTGAGCTTTAGACCCAGTCTTCCACGATTTTAAGTGCTTTTTGCATTTGCGCAGAAGTAGTTCGTGTATTTTTCCCCATGACTACGGTTACTACATTATCTGAGTAACCCTGTGTATAAATGTTTCGATTATCAAGTTCTACCAACCATTCTGGCCTTTCTCCATGTATGGGGTATAGTCATACCAAAGATAAGTGTCGTAAACTGGGTGCCAAAAATAAATCTACGCTCAGTGGCGGTTCATTAGTTGACACGGATCAAAATTTGGAACAAACGAGTTCGGTTGTGGTAACTACACAGCCTATTCGCATCAGCGCTCAGACTTATTCGGGTGTAGCATTCTATGGGCGTGGCAATCCTGGTTTTGTTCATTCTAATTGTCCAAAGTGTAGAAATTCATCAGCCACCGCGTCCATTGATTTTTCTAGTGCAGACATTAAACCAAACGATTATGTTGTAAAGACTACTAACCGATTAAAACTTTCTCCTCGTGCACATCCTATTTTAAAAATAGGAATTTTGGGTCACATAGGAACAGGAATTGTGGACTGAGCCGCCAAACAAAGCATTGCTGGTCACACATTACATAGGAACTTGTTAGAATTTGGACAGAAAATTGAAACTAAACATTTACCTTATAAACTAGCAGATGGAACTGTTGTTGACAGAGATGTAAAGTTGGCCAATGTTGATGTTTATTTAAATGAATATTGTGTACCCACAACTTTTATTATTTTGCCAGATGCGGTAAATCAAACCCTGCTAGAAGTGGAATTTATAACAGATGCCAACATAAATTTGAATATTCCTTTTGTGTTTCGAGGACCTGCTGTCCACCAATCAAGTTCCTACCAGTATCAAGCCTTGAACCATTGCGTAATGATGAAGGACATATGCTAGCTCCTGAACAATGTGAAAGATTGCAAGCCTTTTTTGATCGAAACGAGGATATTTTTGGTCTAGGGGGAGATGCCACACCATATGCCAAGCATACGCACTGAATTAGACAAGCTTCTTAAGGAAAATATAATAGGAGAGACAGAGAGTCCATGAGCATTTCCCGTTGTCTTAGTACCTAAAAAAGATGGGCAAGTAAGGCTATGTGTCAACTATCAAAAACTCAACGCCGTCAGCGTTACTGATTTATACCCTCTACCGCAAATGGATGATCTATTACATGCTGTAAAACATACCGCTTTCATGACTACCATAGACTTACGATCTGGTTATCACCAGATTATAGTGTCCGCGAGTGTGACAGCAATAAGACTGCTTTCACCATCTTCATCTTAATAAATGGTATGTCATATAGATATTCCTAGGAAGAAGGAGATGAAGAAGCGAAGTTAGTTGTCCCAACACATAAACGACAGAGGATCATGTACGAATATCATGATAGTCCTACTGCAGCCCATTATGGAATCGAGCGAACATATCAACGAGTTGCAAGAAAGTACTATTTTACTGGCATGAGACGATATATAGCTGACTATGGTAAAAACTTTCGTGACTGTCACAGGTACAAGGCAACGAATCAGAAACCAGCTGGGCAAACTCCAGCATACGCTCAAAGGTTTGAGATTGTAGCTGTTGACCTTTTTGGACCTTTGCCTAAATCTAATGATGGATTTGGATGGATACTGATTGCAGAAGATGCCTCAACCAAATGAATCGAGTTGTTTGCACCTAAGACCGCTGAGGAGATTGTGCACGAAAACTGGTAGGTAGAAGAAGTTTTCCTTCGATATAGAATACCACGCCAAATGACAAGTGATAATGGTATTCAATTTATTTCAACTGTTATACAACAAGTTTGTCATATTATGGGAATTCAGCAATCACTGACGCCATTTTATCGTCCGGAACGTAACATGGTAGAACGATTGAAGCCACGATTGGAAATTTTTGTCAAAGATAAGCACAACACTTGGCTTTCGTATCTTTCAACAATAAGATTTGCAATAAACACAGTCAAAAACGAAAATGTTGGATATACGTCGGCGTACTTGATATTTGGAAGGGAACTACGTACACTCAATAAAGTACAAAATGATATGCGACAAATCATTTCAGATAATTTTATACTCCAGATTATGCCTTATCTGGAGCGAATAATTACTGTTTGGCAGGACGCCAGAAGTACTAATGAAAATTCACGAGACCGACACAAAGTCTATACAGATGTTAGACGCAGAGTAATTCCTGAGTTTAACGTTGGAGACAAAGAACTTGTTAATCTTCATATGCATAGCATTACAGGCAAGAACTCGACTAAGAAGTTTGATCCCAAACGAGACGGTCCCTACAAAATATTAAGAAAGGTATCGCCCACCAGTTACGAGTTAGCTGAGACCAAAACCAGTGTACCACTAGGAAAGTACCACGTCAGTGATTTACAGCCTTATCGAGGACCGGAGACGATACCTGCTATTGGGATCCGCGAAAGAGGAAGACCCGCCAGAGTTGGAGAAAGTCTTACAAATTATATTTTCCTTCATTTCTCTCCTATTTTTTATATTTTAATTCGTTTGTATTGTTTAAATGTTTATAAAGCCTCCAGTGTCGTGTTTCCGTTTTAAAAGCAAGATATTACCGATAATTGCGAGGTTCTAAAAAACCCGGAAAAAAACCCAACGGGTACACCTTCCTATTTTTTCATAGGTTATGATTTCTTTTGCGCTGTCCCAGTTCTTGATTTTGTGATTACTTATATGAAATAATTTGTGGGTTTCCTTCCGTTCCAATTTCCACTGATTCTGGAAGATTAGGGGTCCAACTGGATTTATAGGATCCTTGGTCAGAATTTCTGATAAGGCCTGACTTATAAAATCGCAGATAGAACCAATCAAACGAGGACATCCATGCTTTTTGGAAGTGGAAATGGAAAAGATTTGTTCAGTTCAATGCTGGAAGGACCCGCAGACCGTAGTAATTTTCCTATAAACATCTAGGATTTATTTGCTTAATATTATTATGGACGCTAGAACTCTTACCCTGGCTTTTGGCCTTGCTATGGTGTTAATGCCTGCATAAATTTGCTTGTCGCGCTTACGTGCCCTACTTCTTAGTAGTTGAGCTTTCTTTTCCGTGCCAAGAAATAGTTCGCTAACTCTATAGAAATTAGAACAAAACCGGAAAACTTTCAGTTTGCATTAAGCTCTGCTCCCAAAACACAATTTGGCAATATTGAATTTTACTCAGCATAAACAAATACTTTTGTAGATTATTATGATCTGATAGAACGGCTGTTTCTTGCTCTACGTATATAGAGTGCTGGTTTATACAGCAATACCCAGGTACATACAATTAAAAAACCCATTTCCGAGTGTAATTTACAACAACAAAAAACCTACCATATGTTGCATATTATCTTGTCATCATAATTAATTTCTTTCTCCCAAACAACTCATATTTTTGCTTTTCCAAAAACTATTTGTCGTGTAGACAAAGCAAAACTGTTATTGTTTGCCCTATACACCTCTACGTCTCGTTGATTTATCTGTCCCCTTTAAGCATGTAACTTCATTATTTTAATGTCCTTTGTTGATGCTTATTCTTTTGGAATAATAGACTTTTTTGACTTTCAACAAAGTAAATTCTTTTGTATAAGTTTCCTGCAAATATTTTAGATTCCAGCGCTCAAAATTTACTTACCTTTATGCAGAATAGTAATTATTTCGCTTTAACATTCCTAGCAGTAATGCTATTGAACCAAAGAACAATTTCCTTGGCAATTCTAGGTCATGCGACCTTTTAATAAAGGCTTGTTTAAGGCCCACGCCTGGTAGATTTTGATACAAAATAGGAGGCGCAGTTAAACTATGCTCTGCACACGAGCTTTTCAAGAATCATTACTGGAATGTCGTATATCTCTCGCGTCTGCATTACAATGCAACATTTATTTTCTTGCTTTTGATACCTTAATGCAGAGCTTTCATCTATACATACACGTGTCAACGTTTCTGTATTTCAGAAAGATTTATTTGTTTCACTTTAGAAAACTTCACACGTATTTTACATAATATAGGTCGCGCAATTTATTCTTCATCGTTTGCTCATTTTTACTGCATATAATCACTTACACTACATCTATCTTACTTGGCCTGTGGTAAATTTGATTTGTCTGAAAACATTCGTTGGAGTGTGTGTTGAATTCAAGTCGTAATGTTCGCCTGCCTGGTTGGTTTGTCTTCGATTTTTTGGTGTTTGTCCTCGGTTGGTTGAATGAAGTCATCTGATGTTGGTTCCAGCATAGTTTCTCTATACTCCTTGCTTGTCCCTGCATTTTCCTGTAATACTTCGTGCTCTTCCATGCTGGTTCTACATTTTCTTCGATCAACGAAACCCTCTGTTACATGGTTTTCTTTTATATAGGATTCACATTTGATCATATTCCTACTCCTTCAGAATTAACTCATGGGGCTGATGCAAGGCAATTCTGGTTTCAGAGGTAGGTACATCGTACAACTTGATAGACAAGTGGTTTACGAGAAAAGAACGTTTCTCTTAATATTTTATTCTATGTTCTGTTTTCTCTTAATATTTCATTCTATGTTCTGTTTTCTTGCCATTGACCTGAATATTCCATTCCAATTGTTCAAGCGTAATTAACAAGCATGACAGTATTGTTTTAACTAACACTGAATCAGTTTTTTTTTCCTTAACATCCTGTCCTCGTCTACAGCGAGTCTCATTAATGGGAGTCCGCCAGAGAAAAATTTATGTCCAAAGCCATTTTTTGTTCGCCAAAAAATATAAAGAGAAACGTATTTTTCATTTGGATGAAAACTTAACAACTTTTTCTTTCCCAATTCTTTTGGAGCATCATTATAAAATCACTAATTATTTTTTCAATTATATTGTATTTTCTTCTTTTTCCAGAAGTTTTTCTAGTTTGAGCGAGATTTTCCGGAGGGACTCAATCCTTAAAGTAGGTACTAAAGATTCTTTTCAACCTTTTTCGTCAGCATTATGATTGGCTACGAGCCAGTATTTTTTATTCTCCTTAAACACCAAATACACCCGCTCCAAATGTGTAAATGTGCGCAGAGCCTCATAATTTGCTCCTTTTTACAAATTGGTAAATTATCTCCGTTTATTTTATCCTACCTACGACGTGGCGGATCAATGATTGTAGAAACTCCATTACAAATTCAGGCATTAAAAAAAATTGTTGGCGATTTGTTCCAATGACCTACACCCTTTAATTCTCATTGTTAAGCACTCTACTTTACAATTCAAATCGATGTCGAATTTCTGACTCGAATTTAAGCAGAATTCGCTAATCGAATTTCTATATTAATTTGTAAATTGAATTTTCAATTTCAATATCTCGCAAACTGTATAAGCCATTTATACCAAATTTTAGTAAGTTATCAACCTATCTAAAACCTTTTTTTCTCGGTACATTGTTTTAAAAGTTCTTTGCACAATCAATAATAAAACAAAAAGATCCGTTCAACCCTTTTTGTGCCTATGGCCAAAAGTTAGGTTTTAAAAGTGCCATTTATTTTTATATCTGCCCCGAAATTAGCCCCATAAATCCAGCCGCATTATCACATAAATGAGAAAATTTATCATCAAATAAAAGCAGCATTCGCCCTGCGTAGCCTTTTCAAACTTCTTCTAAAGTTCGTGCAATTGATTTTCGAGTTTTTTTTTGAGAGGCGACATCAGCGTCTTCTTATTAAAAAGTTTGCCATATTTGAATAATCTGAGACCTGAGCTTAATTAGGTAGGTATATATGTATAGCCGCAAATTGAGAATATATTGCTTTTGCCTTTTATAGTCTTAAAGCAGAAATACATTAAATTACACAAACCAAACGCAAAAAATACACCCCTGTCTTCTAGGGAAGAGGGATGGATAAACACGATTTTCTTTTTACTCCGGTGCTTTCGCCCTGTTTGACATCCTGTTTAATGAAAACATCAATTTCGAAAACTCGCGCAGAGATTTGTTCAGATTTGAAATTCGCTCAAAATTTTATAATAAATTATACACACAAATGCCTACTTTTTGGATTTAGGAAATAATTTGACGGTTAAAATGCTTTTTTTATACAATTATATTTGAATGTGTTTAATAGTATCTGTACACGATAGCTAAGGACGTTCAACAACAGAGTTAGGTACAAGACATAGTAAAATTGGTAGGATAAATAAGATAATATTGAAGCAAACAGTAGGTAGAATAGACGACAAGAGACAGGAAAAAACAGAGGATCAATCCATATATTAATTATTAGAAAGGAAGAATAAGAATAAGAAGCTCCCGTGTGGGGATTTGTCAGTTACCTCCATCGGGTGCGTCCCTATGGGAATTAGTAGGGGAAGCTCGCTGGGTCTGTAATCCAACAGATTCAGAGGGTAGTGGGAAAGTAAAATACCCACCGTGAAACAAAAACTGACCCGGTCCTCCAGGATGGGGGTTGAGGCATTAGTCTGGTTCTCTAATACTCGGAAAAATACAAAACTACCAAAAAACCTAAGCGAAGCCTCGGAACATTAGACGGATCACCAAGACGATGAACACGGCAAAGAAAATGGACTATGAATCTCGGTACGTGGAATGTGCAGGGTATTAGACTGAAAACGGATATCATTGCATCAGAAATTCAGAAATTGAACATCGATTTAGTAGCACTAACCGAAACTAAGAAAAAAGGAAATGGCACCGAAAATGTTGGAGAATATATTCACCTTTTTACTGGAGTGTCAAAGGACATGAGAGCAGCTAGTGGGGTATCCATATTGATAAGGAAAGACTGGAAAAACAAAATTAACAACTGGGAATCTGTAGACGAAAATATCCTAACGGTCAACTTGAAACTACATGGCTATAACATCACCATTATAGCAGCCTACGCTCCATCAGAGGACGAAAGAGTCGGCATTAGTTCTTTGATAAATTGGATGAAGTCCTACTAGATATTGGAAAAAATAGAGAAATCATAATGCTAGGGGATTTCAATGGAAGAACGGGAAGGACGAACAATAGCTCAGTTGTAGGACCATTTGGAGAAGAAATAATCAATGATAATGGCCAAAGGCTCATACATCTCTGTAAGACCTACAATCTTAGGATAAATAATGGATTTTTCAAACACAAAGATATTCACCGCTACACATGGATACAGAATACCCGTAACCTGAAAACTATTATTGACTATGTGATAAGCAAACAAAAAACAAACATAGAGATAAACGACGTAAGAGTCCTAAGAGGAATAACTTGCGGGTCAGATAATTTTTAAGTAAGAGCCAAAAAAAAGTTGTAATTTAGGAAAACGAACAAGAACCCAGAGGAACAAAACACCAATGCCATTCTAACGGACAGAGTGGATACAACAAATTATAATTTTGACAGTTTTAGAGATGACAGCACTGTATTTCTATATCAGAGGCGACTCGATAGCAAACTATTGAACCCTGAAGAATGTACCTTCAATAAACTCTATGAAAATATTATAAGGAATCTAATAGAAGCCACCCAAGAAGCAATAGGAACGAAGGAAACAAAAAAAAAAAACAAGAAATACTGGTGGAACGAGGAGATAGAGCTGTTAGTCCAACAGAAGAAGCAAAAATATCTAAAAAAATTAAATGGAAAATCTGAGTTAGAGGATCGATAGTTTGGCATTTCGACTTATCAGTGGACTTTTCAAAATAAATATAAAAAAATTATCCTCAATTCGACAGACTGCTTTAGAAATATCCCCATTTTGCTTGACAAGGGTATTATGCCGAAACGACCCATCGGACCGGGCCCAAATTTAGGCTCAATAAAGCCTGCCTCATCTACTATGTATGTGTAAAAAATTAATTGTCTAGCATGAAAATTAAAAAAGTTAGGAATTTTTTACGAAAATCTCTTTTTTGGGGGGAAAAAATCATTTCTCGAAGACTAAAAGACCTACAGGGTTGTATGATGGCTCATTTTAAAGCTTGTTCAATGCTCTAAAACTATTGCCATAGTAGCAAAACCATCCGACCATTAGTTTTCGAAATACAGTGAAATACACAAAAAAAGGCCTATTTTTGCACTAAATATTGTTTATAAAATCCCCTAAAACTAATTAGATGTTGCATTTTTGGTTTTTAGCATCTATAAATGATCCTTAACAATACTGCATCGATAGTATGCTGTTAAATTTTATGTTACGAAAAAATTTATCTGCCCTGGCCTAATATATATTAGATTCTCCAAGACATATTGAAGTACATGGAGAGGTAGTTGAGATATCTGAAGAAACAGTAAAAAAGACTGTTAAGAATCTTAAGTCAGGTAAAGCTAGCAGCCCAGAAGGGATATACTCAGAAATGCTGAAATGGAGAAGCTCTTTAAATGTCTCACATGTATTATCAATAAATGCCTAAATGGACATCCTGTTCCACAAGACTGGAAAACGGCTTTTATATCATCCATTCACAAAAAAGGAAATAAGCTGGATTGCAATAACTATCGGGGCATATCAGTCACAAGCACACTAAGCAGACTATACGGTAGAATCCTGCATGATCTCATTGAGAAGATTATAAAGAGCATGAAGAAGAAGAGCAGTGCGGCTTTAGAGCAGGAAGATCAGGTACGGACAACGTATTTTGCCTATTTTGTTGACCTACAAAAAACATACGATACAGTCCCAGTATCCAGACTATGGAAGGTATTAGAACACACAAACATCATTCACACCTACATAACGGCACCTAAAGAACTATATAAAGACTCAAAATCAAGAATTAAGATAGGTAAAAAACTCACAGACACATTTATAGTAAATAAAGGACTACGTCTCTCCTACGCTTTTTAAAATATACCTAGCAGTAGCACTGAAAAATTGGAAGAGGAAGATCCATGGAATGGGTATAGAGTTAAATGATAGCTGCCTGTTTACTCTTCAGTTTGCAGATGATCAGGTTATAGTGGCCAGTGACAAAGAGGTGGATATATATGATTAGAAAGCTGATAGAAGAGTATCAAGAATGGTGCCTGAGAGTTAATATAAATAAAACAAAATATCTATGTGTAGGCAACCAGAACGGAAACTTGGAAGTGGACGAGGTTCAGAAAATTCTGTAATGTCAAAAATATGAGTATCTAGGTATCACATTCGACAACACCGGAACAGACGTGAAAGAAATAGAAAAGCGAATAGTTAAAGCTAAAAAAGTAATAGGATGCCTAAATGGAATATTATGGAGCAAGGAAATTACAAAGAAGAGAAAATTTAATATATACGAGACAATGATAAAGAGCAGCCTTCTATATGGAGCCGAGACTTGGAGAATTACAGACAGACAAAAGAAAAAAGTGGAAGCAGTTGAAATGGATGCTATTAGAAGATCCATGCGAATCTCACGAAGAGACAGAATAAGGAACGACAATATAAAACAACAAATGGGTATAGAAGGTACGATAGTCCAGGACATTGAAAAGAAACAACTCACCTGGTACGGACACGTAGAACGAATGCCAAATGACAGGTGGCCCAGAAAAATGCTGCACTGGCAACCAACAGGTAGGGGAAAACGAGAAAGACCAAAACTGGAATGACAGAAGACCATACAAAAGTCCATGAGTGAAAGAAATCTCTCATCAGAGGATTGCGACGTTAGAAGAGGATGGAAATTAGGTGTCGGACAATGAAGAAAGACGTTCTAAAACGACATGTATATATATATATATATATAGAATAAGAAGCTCCGTTACATATAATCAATTGTGGAGAAAAACTCTTTCCAATCCATTTCATAAAAAAAAATTCTCTAAAATTTCTTAGTTTTTATACTTTGAATTAACACAGTAACCTTTTGTTCCCAACATTCCCTACTATTTATACGACACAAGTACATCGCCATCAATAACCTTATCCTTATCCTGATTCACAATAAACCATAACCCATTTAGAGCGAGTAATGGATACGCTTTATCGTAAACCAAGCAATAATTTTGTTAGTACTCAATGGACGTGGAATTTTTTATCAAGTAATTTTACACAGCTATCAATCGGTTGCATTTGTGAAATTAAAAAATAAAATAAAATAAAATAAGGTGTTATAGGACTATCTTGCTTTAACATTACTTTTTAAAACAAAAATTGCACAGTCAAAAATTTATTGAAGCTATCAAACGACCGGAGATTGAAAAAAATCCATTTGAAGGATAGACGAAGCAAACGCGGGCCCAAAAAATAGTAGACCCGAAAAAACATCTTCATAAATTCCCATCATTTCAAGCGACAAATTGTGCTTTCGAACTTTGCCATCGAACACTGGAAGACATCGCATGAAAGACTATGAACTGTTACGGTTACGGTGGGCAGGTCAAACGGTCACTAACTCATTTAATGACATTTTCTCGTTTTCCGAATCTTGTTTTTATTACTTTACGTCAGTTTACGTCCCGAATTTATTGCAGTTAGTTGCAGAATTTCCACATCGAAATGCCTTTTTTTTTAGTTTACTGCTCCGGCGATAAAAATATCCAGAGGCGACTGGAAACCGATAATTTTTATTGGTCGTTTTGCGGAGATGTTTTTAATCGCCCTTTAGTGATTAGGATTTAATTTGGTGATTGCTCCGGCTATAAATAAATTATTCAACCGCAATAATAGGTGGGGATGTAAACAGATTGGCAAATGTATGTACACACTATCCGCTGAATGCATAAATTTTGCGCTTGGTTTCCGGTTAAATGTGAACGTAATCAGTAATTTAAGCATGTTGACCATGTATTATGGAAGGGTGTTCACGATAATGCTTCTAACCAATATTATCTTGTGGTCGAGGGGACAGGATTTTTGGTTTGGTGAATAGTGAAATGAAGTGAATAAATTTGAATAAGTGAGATGATTCTTGGGATGCAGTCTTGGCTAGTTTTTTACAAACGCCGAGCGGAAATTTTATTGTTTCCTTTTTCAAGGCTTAAAGTATAAAGCGAAATAAAAAATTGTTGAAAATATAAAATATGTATACAAACTTACGTGCAAAGTTAGTTAAATTATTGTCGAATAAGCCATTGTTGAAAAATTATTGAAATTTGTTGTTTTCTTTGAACTATTGCTCTAATCTAATAATTATTTTGAAAAGTGAATTGAAATTTATCAAGAAATATATAAAGTGGTTTTCAACAATGGTTATTATTACAATGTTCGGTTATTGCTTTATACAGTTTTGTGTTACAAAAAATTTTCAATTTTAGTAATTTTGATAACTAATAACTCTCTATTGAGATATAGAATTTGAAAGTAAGGAATAGATTATATTTAGATCTTCTATGTCTTTCTTTTTGTTAATACAATTTTTTCAACTATTAATGCTAACCATTTCTAAAAATAATCTTTTATTATCAATTTATTATCAATCAATTACCTTTTATAGAAATTCAATTTCCACCTTGTAAATTATTAATTGATACCGGAAGTCATGCCTCACTAATAAGACCTTTCATAACTGAAAAAACTTTAATCGGTACATAACTAATACAAAATCTAAACTTTCCACATGTACGGGTTCCAACCACATAATTACAGAGGAACATGAAATTCCAATTTTAGGAGAATATAACATAAATGAAGTAGAAATGCTCATGTATTCATTTCATGATTATTTCGATGGAATGATAGAAATTAAAGCTCTAGATGATAACAAATTAAATATCGATTTTGAAAATATGTGTCTTGTAAATGATCGAAAAGTATACCATTCCAATTTAGAAGTGACTTTGAAAATCAAACTATCGAAATTCCTCCTAACACAGTTCAAAAATGTGAATTTCTTACGAGAATTCCAGACGGAACTAAAATAGTAACTGACCTTGTAGAAGATGAAAATTATTATATTCCATCAACTATCAATACAATAATATTCAAACCAACTCCAATCGGTTCAAAACCCTTTGAACACCTTTATATTGATACATACGTTGTTTCGAATCAAAAATTCCTAACAACTATTCAGAGCTTTTAGAAGTTTGCACAAGCTATTCTAATTATTAGCAAAACTTCAGTTGAGATTGCATCACAATTAATTAGATATTTCAGTGACCATGGAATTCCACAAAAAATAACTTCTGATAACGGAACTAAATTTAAAAATTGCAATTGTAAGAGATTTATGTACTATACATAAAATCGAATTCCATTATACGGTACCACGAAACCCTAATTCGAATAGTCCTATTGAGAGATCACATTCTATCTTGAGAGAAAGTTTAACAAGCTTGAAATTACAAAGCCCTAATAAAAACATCAATGACCTAATGGTAATTGCAATATTGAATTATAACAACAGCATACGTAGTACTACAGGTTATACACCTTTCCAGATAATTAACGGCCATTTGAATTATTCAATACCTATTGAAAATTCACAAAATAAGATAACCACAAATTATATCAATAATCTTGCCGATTCATAAGAAACTCTAAATAATGTTATTCATGACAAATTATTATAAAAACAAACACAAAATTTAGAGAAAATCAATAAGCAACGTGAAAAAGAACCTGAATTAAGGGATCCTATTTTTATCAAGCAATTTGACAGAAATAAAATTAGTCCTCGATATGGTGCTACAATACAAGTCAGATTTAGTAAACAAAATAATGGTACAGCGACAACATTTTGTTTCAGAAAAACCAAAATGTTCCTGGCAGTTTTCATCATCCTCCTCATAGGAATTTCCAGTAACGTCTACACGTTAAATCCATTAAGAAATCCTATTCTACCAATTTCTAGAGGAACCACTTATATCACAACACAACATAACACTGCATGTTATCACATTAATACTACCCTTATTGGAAAAAGTATTAACACTCTCGAAATAATTTTGAAGAATTTGAACAATACTTTAAATCTAACCAAATGGTCTAATAAAGACGAAATTATTAATTTATTACAAGTAAATCTTGAAACAAATCAATCACGTATATCAATACATTAAAGAAATTTGTAAAACAATTCTCACAGGAACAACGAAATAAACGTGGATTATTCAATTTCATAGGTACAGCAAAAAAATGGCTATATGGTACATTAGACGCAAGTGATGGCGATAGATATGATTCTTACATTCAAACATTAAATGAGAATCAGCAAACTATCGATAAAAATCTAAAAGATCAAACAAACGTACTTAAACAAGTTATGAAAACATTTCATGATGAATTTTCTAATATCGAAAATAATCAGATAATAATTTCAGATAAGATAAGAAATATTTCGACGGATAATCAAAATATTCAAACTATCCGAATGATGAAACTAATTTTAGAAAACATTAATATGCACAGTAGTAAACTACGCGAGTTAATTAACCACATACAAAACGTAATGAGTTTTGCTCACGCGAGCACAATGCACTATACAATACTGCAGCATAATGAATTGAACTTGATCTTGAAAAAAATACCCGCCAGTCAAGAATACCGTTTGACAACGTAATTAAATACTATGAGACAATGTCCTCTCATGTAATAATTACAAAGGAACTAATTACTTTTAGTATATTCGCACCAATAATTAATCCTAAACCATTTATATTGTATACATTATTTCCTATACCTATCCACAATTATACAATTAGTGTTAAGTATCCTTACCTTTTACTCACTACAGACACGTATTACAATGCTTTACAAAAATGTCCAAATATTGAAGACATTTATTGTGCAAAATGGAACTATTCACGACATTGTATCTAGTGAACATTAATTATGCCCATTAACGGAAATTCAATATGAAGAATCGACAGTTGAAGAAATACCCAATAATCAAGTAATGGTTATTCCAAAACAACATGTGACAGCAATGCTGCAATGTGACCAGAAGAAATATATGGAAATCATTTCCAGTCCAATCGTAACTTCCAAAGGTAAATGTTCAATAACAGTTAACAATCGAACATTTTTGGAAGTTACGCATGAGAACTTCAACCTAGAACTAGAACTACCCATCATCGAGATTCCTGAACTTCTAGAGAATACCACAACTGTAAGACTAAAAGCAGTCGACCATGAAGCTCTTCAATCAGCAATTGAAGAAGCAAACAAATTAAAGACTGACCATTAAAAGAGTTAAATTTTGAAACTAATAATGTGTCAACCTATATTATAATCATAGTATTAAGTTCTATTTTTATAACAATTATTCTTATTCTATATTTTAAAGGAAAAGGTAGTAAAACTAAAATTGAGCAGATTGAATTACCCAACATTGTTAGTCAATCCAAATTTGCAACCACTTAAGGAGGGACGAGTTAAATTATAAAACCCCTTTTTTATTATTATACCTACTAATAATTCACCTTTCCAATGCTAAATATAAGCGTACGCCACTGTAGAAGCTCACAATATTATAAGGATGCTGAATAAGCGGTTTTGCCTGGAAAAGTACAGTCATATCAAGGTTTCACTCACGGGAATGCTACCGTCAGCAGACTTTTATTATAAATACGGCGCGCAGAGCCTTCTCTATTCATTCATTTGTACTGTAGCGTTAGACTATAGCAATTTGGAATCAAGATTCTTGTGTTATCGGCTTTTCGCCGCAGCAATTAGAGTCTAGTATTTTTTGTTGTAACTTCTCAGTTTTTAATAAAATAAATAGTTTTTAAAAACAAGATTAACTGAACAAAAAATATAATTTGTTCATCTTGATAGCGTTTAAATTTGTTGAGAGAGAAGTTTGCAGATTCTTGCATACAAATGGAGAACAAACCTGACAATGTATCAAAGTTAATTATATTCGGTGTTTGTATAGATGTTGGCTGGTACAGGGGAAAAATTTGTCATCATGTGTCAAAGTCGACAGATGCACTTATTGTTGCTTGACCATTCATTTTATTTTTTGGCACTCAGACCTTATCCGCACTGAGTGCCGAAAACTGTAACTTTGAGCACAAAAATGCGTGCGGAAAAGTAGTAGTTTTCGCACGCTCGTATTAAAAATAAATTTTAAAGTATACTTTTCGAAAGTTTCAGATTTCCATCTCTTGCTGCAAAATTAAATTCACCTCTCTCAAATTTACGATATTTAAGTACTTGATGTTTTCAAAAATCGCCATAAGCAAAATGCAGTCTCTTATGGGAAAACTCATTAATGAAAAACTATAGAAGCCACGGACTTGCTGTTTCTACGATTAAAAGTGCACAATTTAAGGTTTACTTTCCAGAAGTTTTAGATCCGTAGCTGTTTCTAAAAAAGTTTCACCACAGAATGCCAATTCATAATTAAAATTTTTAGTATATTCACTACTAAATCCAATTAGATTAGGGGTAATCTCAATTCGAAACTAATGGAATAATTATTATAATGTGATGGGTTAATCTAAACTATACAAAAGTCAAAAATATTCTACAGCTTAACAAACTTTCATATTTGATATCGCGAGTAGTTACGCCCTTTCAGATAATGAGGTATTGCACAAGTATCCACGAAATTGAATTTGAACAAGCTTTCAATAAACCAAAGGGCCTTTAAAAGCAGAATATAGAGTGTATTTCTTGAAATATCCGAACACTAACTTTGACTTAGACAGCAAACTAAGTTGTTACAAGAAAAGATTTATTAGAAAGGCGTAAGAAAATCGATGTGGCCAGAAACAGAACCGAGTAGCTATAAACAAGTTTGAATTTTATACTGAGGCGCAGTTCCATGCTCCCGAATTAAATTATTCTCCTCTATTTACGAATACACTAAAAAAATCCCTGGAAAATCAGAATAACTTGCTGACTTTATATGTTTATTTAAACCCAGCCGTATTGGCTCAAACTACCTTAATTTGCCTCAGTTCAAAGTTCAATGCTTATCTTGACCTCGACTTTTGTTAGTTTACTTTTATATCCAACAACTGCAATCAGGAGGAGCAGGAATTTCTACTATCTAGTTGTAAAAAAAACTTCGAAATATATGAAACCTCTTGTAATTGCAAGCGCTTCTCTGCCATATCCAAGACATTTTCAAAAATCGCCAAAAGGGAAATGCAGTTTCTCACTGGAAAACTTTTAAAACTGAAAAACTATAGAAGACACGGACTTGCTGTTTCCACAATTAGAAGTGCACAATTCAAGGTTTACTTTCCAGAAGTTTCAGCTCTGTAGCTGTTTCTAAAAGAGCTCCACAGATTCCAATTTATAATCAAATTCTATATCTTCACTAATCCAATTAGGGGTAATCTCGATTCAAAATTAATGGAATAATTATTATAATGTGATGGGTTAATCTAAATTAAACAAAAGTCAAAGATATTTTACAGCCTAACATACTTCCATCGCGAGTAGTTACGCCCTTCCAGATAATGACTTATTGCACAAGTGTCCACGAAATCGAAGTTGAGCAAGCTTTCAATAAACCAAAAGGCCATTGAAAGCAGAATATAGTGTATCCCTTGAAATATCCGAACACTAACTTTGACTTAGACAGCAAACTAAGTTGCGAGAACGGATTTATTAGAATGGCGTAGAAAAATCGATGTGGCCAGAAACAGAACCAAGTAGCTATAAACAAGTTTGAATTTTTGACTGAGGCGCAGTTATATGCTCCCGAATTAAATTATTCTCCTCTATTTACGAATTCATTTGACTACAAAATTCCCTGGCAAATCAGAATAACTTGCTGACTTTATATGTTTATTTAAACCCAGCCGTATTGGCTCAAACTACCCTAATTTGGTTCAGCTCAAAGTTCAGTGCTTATCTTGACCTCGGCTTTTGTTAGTTTACGTTTATAAGAAAACTTTGAAATATATGAAACTTCATGAAATCGCAAGTGCCTTTTCTGCCATATCCAAGACATTTTCATAAAAGCACTTTCAAAAAAAAAAATAAAGAGAATTATTCTTGGTCTTTCGAGACCAGATCCGTTTTTCACCCACTTCGAATCGTTTAATCGTCAGTTAACAGAGAGTCTCGCCCAAATTTACCATAAACTCTCCAAAAAGCAATTTTAGTACGAAACGAGCGGCTCCTTTTTATCGCAGAGGTTTTGAGTTAAAACGTTTTCAGTATTCACGGCAGCTCTCTGGGTTTGAAATATATACGTGCCGAATTAGGTAAGGAGTCTTTCAATTTCAAACTCGAAAGTTACCGGAAATTTGAATTCTTATTATACCTTATTGTAGTCTTAATCTACTTGAATATCATCATAAATAACTTCACGTCGGGCATAAATCAAATTGCCAGTGCATCATTTGGTACAGACATCAGAGATGACATGTCATGCGATAACATACTATAGCTCAACTACTTGTCGTTGACTGCATAATTGCTTATCCAGTGCAACGCGATAGATAGGAATTTTGATGGTTTCCAATATTTCTTTTAAAAATAACGCTACCTGGATCATTCATTTAATAATGATTCCAATATTTGATTTGAATTCATACAATTTTTTAATCGGAAACCTTTTTTTTTAAATTTAAAATAATTTCGTCACTTACCAACTAAGTAATGAGTAATAATAATTAAACCGGTGAAAAAATCTGGAAACTTCGTCATCACTCTACGGCACTTTTACACTGCAAAATAGCGAGACACTCGAAAAAGCATTTCTTTTTTTGTTCACCACGACATAATCGTACCGTCGCTGAAGCTCGGAATACGCCGCATCGCCAGCCAGAAACGTCGTAGTTTATCGGTCCGATCGGGATCGTCGTGGATACTTTCCACGATTTTCCCAGCGGGAGAAAAGCAGATCCACGCGGTGCGGATTCTGGGGACGCCTGGATGGCCCGTTTTTGTATAGGGCGCCTGCGTACACCTCGCTAATTCGATTATTGGTAATAGCATAATAAGGGCCGCCGATATCAATGGGATTATTCTTTTTCAAGAAAAATTTCTTGATGATGGGAGAGTGCACGATGCAAATGCGGCAGACGTTCTTGTTGGTTCGTCAAGCGTTTTATTGAAGTTTTTATGAATTTTTTAAACGTCGGTTTGAAGCACTCGCATTAAGATTTTATTTGATCGAAGATGCTAAGCGCCCGTCTGTGGTATCTAAGCTAGCTAAGCTCTTCTCACTCGCAGTGAAATTTCCAGAATGTTTTCTTCTTTAATTGAAATTTATGCCAGAAACGGTCAAAATTTGATGACAAGAATGAGGTGAGCGGAGAAAGTTTTTCGTTTTAATGAAAAGTTATTTATCTGTAGGTATTTATTATTATAAAAGTAAATGGGAAGTTCAGCAGTCTTTTGGTCATCCAAACAAATCCCAACAATATTTCATGGGCCAAAATTCCAGACATTAAATTACGTATTGGACAATGAAATTGGATAGTGCTAGTACTGCTAGTGAAAATGTCATGGTGTCATTGATTTATTAAATTGATCAAAGTATCACACTTAAAATGCAAGCACAGATGCTGCAGGACCCATATGAATGAAGTTGAATCTTCCGTAACTTTCATCAATGATTCCCCCAAACTTTATTCATTTATCATATAATTCAAGCTAAAAGTGAAGTACCTACATCGATGTTTTAGAGAATACATGAGAATGGTTCAAGCTAACTTTTATCCAACATTAGCAATACTGAGATATGACAATGGCCGAGAATATATCGCCTCCTTCTAATGCGTATGCATTGATGGATGATGGCAATTACATTTTCCATTACTTCTATATTTCTTGAGGTATGTATGTATCAGCGACTATACATCGTGCAGACCTGTCTAGTCTAATATTTCACAGCTAAGATATTTCCTTCCTTCCGATTCCTTTTCTGCCCTCAATCTTACCTTCGATTATCAGTTGCAAGAAATTAGATTTTGTTTCATTTCAGTTCATTTTCATTTCGGTTCACGTTATTTGTCGATACGCCTTAGGACATTTTCATTTGTCAGTCTCGCCGTCCAAGGTATCTCAACGATCCTGAGATACAGCTACATCTCAAAACACTCCAATTGCACTCGCCTTCAATGTCCAACCCTCCATATCATAAGAAGCGCCGACCAAACGTAGCACTTTACGAACCTTAGTCTCAGGTTAAGATTAAAATCGGAAGAGGTAAGCACTTTTCCGAAGTTTAAAAATGCTTGCCGGGAGTGTTCAATGCATAATTTCACTTCCTTGTTCGATAGTTCGATGTCCAGTGTTCGAAAAGCCAGGTGCCCAAGGATTTGAATGTATCCACTCCAGTGGCGGCTCGTGGTATAACATATTGGGGGTGCACATAATTTGTAATTCATAATAAATGCCGGTTGCGTTTGTTTTGCTGGCGCATTTGGCCACTAATTTTTTAAATTAATACTTTACAGGTAGATTGTTAAAATTTGAAGAATGATAAAATTAAATTTAAAGTTGTTTGATATTAATTTGGGAGTGCACGTGCACATGTGCTCTTATGGAGGAACCGCCACTGATCCACTCTTTCTATGGGCATTGCGTTAAATATTATGGCCGAGTTTTCAAACACATTGGGGTTTCTAGAGATAATCATGAATCCGAATTTGAGTTGGATAGGAGTGAAGAGAGTACGCAGCTTTGTCACACTCCCCTTCTAGTTTGTGTGGTGTTGGATTGGATACATTATTTTCCAGTTTGATTTGTGCAATTTGCTGCCAATACATTGGATGTCTTTCTGATCTATAGCAAGTCTTTTGAGGAGCTGCATTCATATATGGTGTTGCACGCTATCGAATACTCGTCCTTTCTCTGATCGTAACAATTCTGACCAAGTATCTGCGGCACGACTTTCGCTTCTCTTGTACCTTACCCCTGTTCAAACCCAAATTGTGAGTTACTTATGACTCTTTCACACTTTTTGTATATTCTTTAGTGTATAATTTAGGAAATATTTTTAAGGTGTTACTCATCAGGCTAATAAGTCTATGATCACCGCATTTTCTTGCATTGACTTTTTAGGCAGGTGAATAAAGGTAGAGCATAACCATTATTCGGGGAATTGACCTGTCTCATATATAATCTTGAACACTTTATGTAATGCTGTGATTCCTCTTTCATCAAGAAGTTCAGGTATTTCGGAAGGAATTTCTTCTGGGCCAACCGGTATTGTTGTTTTTTGCATCACGTATAGCTTCTTCAATTTCGTCTCTAGTGATCGATGGTCCAGTTAGAGAGTTATTAACTTCAGTTTGAGGTCTGTCATCGTTAAAAAATTCTCCCATATACTTTTCCCAAACAAAGATCTTCAAGAACTATCTGGTTGTTACAGTTGGACTCATTTCTTTATAAATGCCAGTAGTCTCCTTCAGCTTTTTGTGTGGGTTGAAATCATCGTGCTAATTTTGCAGCTATTCTATTTCTCTGCATTGACGTTTCATTCACATTCATTTTTTGCTATTCTTATCTTCGATCTTATGAGTCTTTTGACGTTCATTCAACAACAACAAGATATCGTCGGTCATCCATTTCTGTTTTTGCTCCTAATCTGTTCTGTATTGATTTTCTTACAATATCCATTATCTTTGTCCATTATGGCGTTAGCTCTTTTTCAATATTTGACGTTATTGTTTGAATTTTGACATTTATGTGTGATGTTGCCTTTCTTTGACATGACAATGAAATTTTTATAACGCCTACTAATAGTAACTGGTCAGATGGTATATCTGCCCCAGGATATGTGCTGGGAATCTTCGATTGATGACGAAGAAATCTATTTGGTTTCATATCAGATTCCAAGTATAAAAACGGCGGGAACGGAGTTGAAATCATGTATTTGAAACTTTCATGCTTTCTTCCTGGTAGAATTGTAAAAGTCGTTTCTTTCTTTCTTCAAGGCCACGAGGCCCAAATATTTCCTCACATTTACCTTCTCCCATCGTGGCATTGAAATCTCCTATAATTATGTTGACATCATGTTTTTTTGTCAATTTAAGCAGTTCTTTGATTTCATCATAACATTTTTCTACATCTTGCTCTGGCAACTATGCGGTTGATGCGTTACATCAAAGTGGAAAGTCATCTGAACAGAATGGCAAAAGCAAGAAGTACGAGTCAAGATGCTCAGCTAAACTGATTCCCGAATGATTTATTTCGACTTGCAGCGTATGTTTTGAATAGAAGTTCAAGTAATGTTACCCAAATATGGAATGGAAAGAAACTATAGATTAGCAATTTTATATTATTCTAGTCTACAGCATACTATCATATTCCAAAACAAGATATAGATTATAAGATACTGAATACCAGAAAATAATAACGAAAATGGCCTCGACCTCGGGGCAAACTCACAAGTTTTCTTGGGTTTTGTATATGTATTCTACAGACGATTCTTAGAAGGATTTGCTAAGGTATAGTATTTTTAATCCGACTTGAAACACTGAAAAAACATCTAGTCGGATTCCTCTCTTGAAACTTCACCCTTTCAGCACTCTCCTTCCTCGGGAAGATAATGAGGGAATCAAACAATAAATGGCTATACAGGCCTCTGCCTGGGTTCGTCAGTGTTGATAGGGATGGACACACAAATTTGGTTTACATCGACTCTATTTAGAACAAATGGTCCAATAATCTCACACTAACAATTGATTCCGAAAACCAAAGCAGCAATACCTACTTATTTGCCAAAACTATGAATTGACTCTCCTCAGAAAAACGTGGCACCACACAAAATGGAGGCTCACAATAGATAAAAAATTAAAATATAATACATATTTATATTTTAAAGGTAGATAAGATAAGAATTATCAGGTTATAAAAACCCAACTGTGATAGTAGACACTGATAGTGAAATAAATTGAAAAATATTAAGGGAATATCTAGAAATCTAAATAAAAAAAATGCAAAGTGAAAATCGACTTGCCTGTTCAGCTATCTGCTAGAGAAGAGACCTTTTTACAACCAAATCCCTTGAAGAAAAACAGTCTCGTGTTTTTTATGCTTAACTGCGTAGTAACTAACCATCGACCAATCAGAAGACAACACTCAACACACACAAAAGATACCGCGTTCACTTCATTAATGAAACACCACGCTGATTAAATGAGAATAGATAAAAACACACTAGAAACTAGAATCATTCTACTTGTTTACAAATTATAATTAAATTTAAGGTTATGTTTGAAACACAAAACCACTAATAAATTAGGTTATCAAGTAAAAAATACTCATCTCAGAATCAGAAGTTAGAGAAAGACAGAAATACATTTTTTTGCTGAAATCAGAATAAAGATAATTTCTCCAAATAAAAATATCAATGAGGATAGTTACAGAAACCTACCACAATTTTAAAATAAATTTTTTCTACAACTGTCAAAAAATGATGATGTTCGCACACTCATGACAGTTTGCGAAGTCACACTTTTTTTCCCAGGTATTGATTTTTTAACTTTCCCATGGCGCCGTGCGCGAACTAGCTATTTCGCGCACGTGTGCGCGAAATAGCTATTTCGCACACTGGGTGTCATGGTGACACACACCTGTCAGAAAACCAAAAATAATTAAAATTCACCTACTTTTATTTGAAAATGCAATTTTAGCTTCGAATGATCGATATTTAAATGGAGTTGTAGAAAAAATATTGTTTGCAACTCGGGCGCGAAATACTTTGGTGATCTCGACTATTTTTTTAACTCGGCTACGCCTCGTTAAAAAAATCAGATCTCGATCACCAAAGTAGCATTTCGCGCACTAGATACAAAAATAACTATATTAGGTACTAGATGACGGTATGTTAGTACTTTTCTTAATAACAGATATTTGCATTTTTATGCTCATTTCATTTATGGATAGATGGCAATACTGATTATATTGAATTAATTAAAAGTAGATACTTTTCAAATTAGGTACTTAAGTTATGAATTATTATTTTGCTGATCTGAAATGACGAAAATACAACTTTATAATGAAAATTAGAAGAAATAGAACATGTTAGGAAAATGATAAATTTATCGTAACAAGATTTTCTCAGAAATTAATAGAAGAGAGCGACGTGATGTTGAAATATCCTCGTATAATGCAGTGTTTCAAGTCAGAATAAAAATACTTTACCAGCGCCGTTACATAAAATTACTGAAGAAAAAGTAGTAGTGACGTAGCTTTTGGGAGGCTAAAGGCACCTCTATGTTCCAGTCCTGTATTAGGCTACTCACGGGTACATGAAAAATTTATTTTGGACAGATACGCCAGCAACACAGGTATCGGAGTCCTGTCGCAAATACAAAATGGAGAAGAAAGGGTCATTGAATACTCCAGTAAAGTGCTTACTGCTTACCAAGCCCCAGCGTTAAAAGAAAGGAACCGTTAGCAATAGTCAGAGCAATTGACGATTTCCACAAGTTCCTGTCTGGGCAAGAATTTCTCATAAGAACAGACAATGCATCGCTCAAATGGCTTCTAAACATGAAGAAACCAGAAGGACAGGTAGCAAGGTGGCTGAAGAAGTTGCAGCAGTACAAATTTCATATCAAACGCCATTCTGCATAATGAGGTAGATCCAGGCGACCATGCCCAGCTCAATGGCCTCAGGATAGACCAAACGTGGTAAATAGCGTAAAAAAGTTCATAGTAGAAGCCTCCGATTTGAAACGGATCAAGAATGGAGTTCCGAACAGCACTTAGAAGTCACCAATATAGTGATCAAGAGAGTGACATTAAGTTATTTTTGGATGTAGGAAAATCCAGACCAACCTGATATCACCTGGAAGCTTAACTTTCAAGGCGCTGTGGGCTGAATGAGAGTTTTGTCAAAAATGGTTTACCCACTGGTTTTTCGAGTTTTATAAGAAGTGGGGTCACAATGGGACATCCGGAGCACACTTGGGAGTCAACAAGATCCGTTACAGATTTTCTTGGGTGAACAATTAACAGGATGTCAAGATATGGTGCCGACAATCAGGGCTATGCAGTAAGGACATTGACTTGTAGTCAAGGTTGAAATGTGACATAAAATTGAAATTGTACAGACATTTCAATATTTGCTATGCAGTAAGTCCACTTTTCAATTATTGACATTTTATAATTTCATGTTGAAATGAAATCAAGTGACCTTGTGAATTTCAATATTTGGTATGCAGTAAGGAAAAATATTGAAATAAATTCCAAGTCAACTTGAAAAAAAGTCAATAATCCTAACGTAACGCAAAATTTAGCCCGTTCGAAACCTTGAAATGATGTCAACAACAAAACTTAACCTAAAACATTTGTTTTTTTGAGATTTTGTTGGGAGTTTCTTTTATTTAATTATGTGAAATTCGATTTTTGTGAAGCTGTGGAAGGAAAATGCATTTGTTTTATATATCAATTCAAAATAAAATTCAGAAATGGGTAGTTCAAATCATATTTTGCCGCATAGTGCAAATTACTCAATTTACACAATTTGCTTTACAGTACCCAGGTATAGGGCCTTAAAGCAGTTAAGTCCCATATGTATACCCACATACTCGCACTCCCTTATTCTTTTAATATAGGTAGATACCTATACCTAGGCCCCCTGTCTTTTTTAAAGCTGATGCTGATGTACCTTCCAACACATTAAAATTTGTCTCAAAAGCACAATTGCCTATTAAAAAATGTAGGTACTTTCTACAATACAATACAGGTATAAAATGAAATGATTAAAACTTGATTAGGGTAGAGCTTCGCTTTGCTAGATAAGAAAAATCTGCTCTTAAGATGACGAAATTGGAGCTGAAAAAATCAAGTTAGAAATTGAGGAGAAGACAATTTTTATCGTGTTGAGGGAAACTATTCTTTACAACAGAGTCGTGATTGTGAAAAAACAGTGTGGTGGAAATATTGTCCTTGAATTATAATAAATAAGTACATCTGCATATTTTGGTTATGTGTATATTTACTTATTTGAAGTATTATCAGATTGTTAATTAATTTATTCAGGACTTGCAGGCTCTTTTCTATGGTAAATAAATAGATTTTGAGAACCTTGAATTTTTTTCATGTATGTTCACATCAATGGATTTTCCTAAAAACAGAATTAAATAAGTTAAAATAATTGTGAATACCTACACACAGTACCTAAGTCTCGACCTAGGTATATGCTCACTATGTATTCCCATCTTTATACAAAATAAATTCATCTGGCTTTCGACTTCGGTCTCGATTCTGGATTTCCATTCCCTCAAAATCTATTTGAGAAAATAAACCCAAAAGCAGTGTTTTACCCATATGTTCTAATTTGCCAATGATCTATTTGCATTGTTTTTATAAGCTCAAGAACAAATTTCCACTCACTCTAAATCCACAAAAAGTGTAAAGAAAGTAAAATTAATAATTAGACTTGGCTAGGAAAATCAAAACAAACTTTCAGTTTGTATTTTTAGGTTAGGAACCCCTCGAACACTCTTCTTTTTTCACGATTTTACAAAGAATTACAACGTTGCCACATAAAAACTTGACATCAATTTCAATGTTTTTCTATTTCAATAAAATTAAATCAAGGGTACTTACAGCATACCGTTTTTTTTCAATATTGAAATGAATGTCAAAATTTATTGAAATTATTTCAATATTGAAATTGAAGTCAATGTACTTACTGCATAAGGCTGAATGTGCGACTTGCGCAGCAAGTCAAGAGTCCAAAAGTCGATCTAGGGGGCAAATGAAGCAGTACTACGTGGGGATGCCTTTCTTTTGGGGATTGTCATTCATTCGAAAGAATTATTTCAGAAAGTGGCCAGAGGAAATTCATTCGAATCAAGGGCGCCATTTCAAGTCATACCTATTTCAATAACTCTGCGAACTGTTAGGCGTTCACAAGATAAGAACCACGGCATTGCATCCACAATCAGATGGTATGGTTGAGAGCTTCAACAGGACAATTGGGGAACATCTCTCCAAAGTAGTTGAGAAGCATAAGGAAGATTGGGATGAGCATATACTTCTATTTCTGATGGCATGTAGGTCAGCCATACATAACACAATTGGAATTGCATGCCAAAGTTTGGTTTATGTGACTGACGTTCAAGTCACCATATGTCGTCGACATGGAAGTCGAAGACTATGTTGCTTAACATTCATGATATAGAGAACCGACAGATTTCGCAAGTGATCGAATGAAAACCAGATATTATCTGGATCCAAACTTTACAGGTTTCCAGACGAATGACAAAGTTTGGCTCTATAACCCTCAATGGAAGAAAGGTAGATCTCACAAGCTAACATGGGAAGGCCCGTACGCTATTATAAAGAGACTAAACGAGATGGTGTATCGAACGCGGCCCCAAATATTGTACATCTTGATAGATTGAAGGCTTATCACAAGAATGATCAGATCGGAACGATCTCATTTAGGAGGGAGACAGTGTTACGAAAGTGCATAGCCCCGATTCCAAGGAATTAGTCACTAGTTTACGTCAGGCAGTGCACTTTTTCTGGGAATTCTATTATATTGGATTCGATGTTTTTCAAGCTAGATTCGGAGTGCAATTTTAACTCTATAAATAGACCGTAGTAATAGGTATAGTCAGTTTTAATTCGATATTTGTCGTATACATTTCAATAAATGATAGGTCAAATATTCAATAAAAGTTGTTACTGTCTGTGAAGTTTTAGTTTGGAATCCGTGACAATATCTAATATAAAGAGATGTGATTTCGAATAAGAATTAATTTTAATATAAAAACGAAATACTGGATAGAGACGATGAGCATTAAAACAGAAGTTAATGAGGAAAACGCGATTATAGAAGATAGTCAAGATAAACAAAAGGATATACAAGGAGAGGGAAATGAATATTGCTTCGCATGCAATATCATAAACACCCCAATTAGCAGAATTTGTTACGAAAAATTTATAATTTTCGTAACATGTTCCATTTCTTCTAATTTTCATTATAAAGTTGTATTTTTGCCATTTCAGAATCAGCAAAATAATAATTCATAAGTTAAGTAATTTAAAAGTATCTACAAAATTTAATTAATTCGATATAATATCAGTCCTTCGAACTATCCATAATGAGCATAAAAATGCAAATATCTGTTATTAAAAGAAGGTACCGCCATCTAGTACCTGATAAATTTATTTTTTAAAATATGATTTTTATTATTTCCCATTGACAATCTTTCGTATTTTCATTTAAAGACATTATATTTATCTCACTTTTAGCAAATAGATATATTTCTGTGTTTCTCTAACTTCTGATTCTGAAATAATTATTTTTCACCTAATGACCTAATTAATTAGTGGTTTTGTGTTTTGAACATAATTTTAATTTAAATCATTGTAATTTGTAAACAATTAAAATAATGCTAGTGTGTTTCTATCTATTCCTTTTTAATCAACTTGGTATTTCATTGATGAAGTGAGCACGGTCTTTTGTGTATGTTGAGTGTTGTCTTCTAACTGGTCGATGGTTACTACGCATCTAAGTATAAAAAAACACAAGATTGGTTTTCTGCAGGGTTTAGGTTCTAAAACGGTCTTTGTTCTGGCAGAACCACTAGACAGGCAAGTCTATTTCATTTTTGTAATTTTTTTATTCAGATTTGTAGATTTTCCCTTAATATTTTTCAATTTATTCTACCATCAGTGTATACTATCATATCACTGTTGAGTTTCTACTTGATAAATTTTATCTTATTTACCTTTGAAATATAAATATTATATTTTAATTTTTTTATCTAATTTTGTGCCTCCATTTTGTGATTGGTGGTCGCACGTTTTTTCTGAGGTGAGTCAATTCAGAGTTTTGGCTAATTACTAGGTATTGCTGCTCTGCTTTTCAGAATCAATTGTTAGTGTGGGATTATTGGACCATTTGCTCTAAATAGAGTCGGTGCAAACCAAATTTGTGTGTCTATCCCTATCAACATTTTACTAAATCCAGGCAGAGGCCTGTATAGCCATGTATTATTTGACTCTCTCAATTTTTTTTTTTTTTTTTCGAGAAGGAGACTGCTAAAAAAAAAGGTGTAATTTTCAAAATAGAAATCTAGATAGGTCAAAAATTCATTTAAAAAGTTTTAATTGAAACATCTCAAGAATTTTGACAATTCCTGGATTAAATTAATTTCACTCTCAGTCTTATCTTGTGGTACCTATAGTACGTAGCTCAATTATAACGAGCATCTATCTTTAATCTTGCTGTATACTTACCTAATTATTACGACATTATTATTTTATATATTTTTGAATTATTTGTTTTTTTTTTATATTAAAATAATTTTCCAATTTGCAATAGTTGCTCATACTTACCTGATTCTGTTGGAAAGGAGTGTCTGCGCAACAATAGTTTTATAATAAACGAATTTCAATTTAAATCTTCTTTGCAAGACAGAATTCAGGAATTTAATATTCCAAATCTTGATGAATCTGATACTGCATTATTATTTTCTGGTTACCTACTCGACACAAAGATCACTATTTGAAGTCTGGATCAGCTGGAGTGACGTTACACCGGCAATTTATCCTCTTTCCTGAATACCGGAAACAACACGAAGAGCTCCAGTTAACGAAGGTGAAGCCCCAACATGCATTGAAAAGCTCCGAATTGGAAAGGTACATATTGTGTCAGGTTCACCAGAACAACCAAACTGTTAACTGTCAAATTTTAAAGAAAAGTAACATTGTGAACGAATATTAAATAAAAATTTTTGTTGGGATTTGAGTGGTTTCATTTGCACATGAAGGGGCTACACGTTATCTGTATTTTTTTTTTAATTCCACGACCCTATATAACATCGAATCCAATATAATAGAATTCCCAGAAAAAGTGCACTGCCTGACGTAAACTAGTGCCTAATTCCTTGGAATCGCGGCTATGCACTTTCGTAACACTGCCTCCCTCCTAAATGAGATCGTTCCGATCTGATCATTAATTTATTCTTGTGATAAGCCTTCAATCTATCAAGATGTACAATCTTTGGGGCCGCGTTGGATTTGATACACCATCTCGTTTAGTCTCTTTATAATAGCGTACGGGCCTTCCCATGTTAGCTTGTGAGATCTACTTTTCTTCCATTGACAAAGAATGGATAAATAATGATATGAAGGTATTTAAAAAAGGAAACCTAAATAATATACCTAATAATTATCCAGTAAGAGCGTTTTCCATGAAAATATCACAGGTTCGTAGATAAGTAAGACCAGTGTTTCGCAGAAAAATAAATTTTATCCAAGACAATAACACGAAAATTAAGACAAAACTTAAAAACTAGCAATAATAGGTACTTGAACTTAAATATTTGCAAAATTCCATAACAATAAAAATTATCGCTTCACCTTCACGGTTCAAAAACTCTTCGAACTCGCTAAACGTTCAATGCAAAACCAAACGATAATTCGCGACAATTTGCTATAAAACAAGGATTAACATAAAAATGAAAATTACTTTCTCATATAAGTTCGCAAACACAGCTGCGACTAAGCATTGAATCGTGATGCATCGTGCACCCATGTTGAGGAATGTCTCGGGTTCTGTCCGGCAAAGAGGAAATGCTTTTTATGTCCCCGACAAAATGTTTTCTATCCCGGGACATTTCTGAACATGGGCAAACGACGCATCACGATCCACTGCTTAATTTCGCAGCTGTGTTTGCCAACTTATACACTACTAGAAAATTTAAATTTTTATAAAACGTAATCCTCGTTTGTCTTTTATTGAAATTTGAAAATCAAAGACAAAAGTTGAAGTTACTAGAAAGTTTTTATTCTACGACTGCTTCCTTCTCAATATTCAAATTCCGATTAAAATCAAATTTGTGGGTTCAAAAGCTATTCGAATAATTCTTGATATCGCCTTTGAAGTGCCTTGAATCGATTGAAATTCAAATCTGATTTAATTTCGTTCCACCTCAACCTAACTATCGCATTGAGAGAAATTTCCTCAATTCTATTTTGTTGTATTTAGTAAAGATAACATATTTATGTATATTACAAGGATTATGAAAACTCAAGCACAATAATTATTATATCAAATTTCAAATTGCACTAATTGGTAGGTATGCCAATTAAAAATCTTTTTATTCCTAAACTAAATGAAGTATTCTTATAATGAAATGGTAGATGGTAGCACAATTATACCTATGAATATTGGGTGCTGATTACACAAGCGAGAGCACAATTTACCTAATTATTGGTTTCCTATTTTTATTTGAAAGAAAGTATACTACAGAGTTATGTAAATCATACAAATCTCGTTCGTTAGTAAATCCGAGGACACATGTGCGTTAGAAAATGTTTGACATCGTTATACAAATTGGTGCTGCGCCAGCCTGGAGCAAATGCCAGATATCAATTGCATGTTCGATATTGTATAACAGTTTTTTTCTATTTTGGTGTCATATCGAAGTCTTTTCGACACTAAAAGTAGTTTCGAAAAGAAGCTCTTTGTGACACTCCTTTTTTACTTATCGCAGGTTGGTAACACTGGCTGACTGATGGCCATCGAACTGTCATTCGCGATAAAAAATAATAGAAGATTTCTATATTTGGCATGTAGTGTTACCAACCTAAACATATGAAATCAGGAAATATGAGAATAAAATTTCCAAGAAAAGTTTTTTTTTAAATTAAACAATACCAAAATAGAAAAAATAGTATAAAATATTCGTTTCATAAGACATTTTATCGCACTCGCCCTTTAGAAAACTCGCCTCCGGCTCGTTTTCTAATATAGGGCTCGTGCGATAAAATGACGTCTTATGAAACTTGTATTTTAATGTACTATTGAATATAGGGTCATTGTTAAAAAAAAATATCATTTGCCAATTATTTATCAATGTCATTAAACTTTTTTTTCCATTATCTTTTCCAACGTTATTATTAATTTAATTACAAATCCTCGCCTCGTTCTCTGGTTTATAATTGTATAATTATTTTGTTCAAAAGCGTGTGTGTTTTTTAAAGAGAAAACGACTATGACTAATGTCTTCCTTTATCATCTCCTCTAATTATCTGGTGTTTTGGCCGGAGGAAGATCCCAGGGCAATCTGGACAAGACAATTTATTAATGTCACTTCCGTCGTATATTTGCTTTGTGTCCTGACTTAACAACGTGATGGCATTTAATATTAAATCAGAGATTTTTAGGGTCCAGGTGGATTGATTTAAGAAAAAACACAATTTCGGTTCGTCGTACGAATTCTTTAAAATATTCTAATACTGATTCAGGGTATTGGAGACCCAAAAAAAAAACAAGAGTTTGCTTGCTGCGGTAGATTTTGTTTAGGAAAACACAAGAATCTGCCGAATAGAAAATAATATTGTCAAAAGTAAAATTTTCAGTAGCATTTCAAAGTTCAATTAATTGAAGAAAGTTACTTATTGATTCCTGATTAAGTAATTAACCGGTCATCAGTATTAGGCAATATCGATAGTGCATTGAACCAAATCCGAAAAGTGGAGTCAGCAACCAACTTGAGTTCACCAACCCAAAATATAAAATATTGATGTTTTTGCTGATTCCACTAAACCCAAATGGGTCGATTATTGTAAGTCATAACGCGAACCGAAAAGTTGTGCTCCGGTCTCGACTACAAGAAGAATGGAATCCCGGCAAGTACATAGTCAATTAATTTTCCTAGTCGTTTAAGTGTTCTCATCGTTCTTTAATTATCAATACTTAATTAATAAACTTTATACCTAATGTTGTACAAATCTATTGTTTTAATTTAATAAAACTCCTAAGATCCCGAGCCACAGTTCCAACAAACCAGGTTGTAACAATATCATTTTAAAAAGTGAATTTCCTTTTGGATGATAAATCGCCCTAAATAATATTTTCATTTATTTACCTATATCAAAGGGTTATCGTTAATAAATTGTAAAATATAAAGCCCTTTCAGGTTTTGTAATTGAATAAATTTCACAAAATAAAGTTGTTTTATACGCTTTTGCTTTAATTAAAGACAACAGAATATGAAAAGTATTTATTTCGGAAGCGGAATTATAAACCTAAGGTCGGTATAATTATAATTTGGTTTTAAAAAGGGTTTTATCCATTAACTTTGGTCATTAAGATAATCAGATACAAAGGCATTCTAAAGTGTGATGGTTTCTATTTTTCATTTAAAACTGGCAATACTGGCTAAAAATTGAGAATTGATGATCAGTGTTTAGGATAGTCCACAGAGAACATCAGTAATCTTTCAAATAAGTCTTATTATGAGAAGTTATCGGTTCAGTATTGCCAGGTCATATTTTGTTTTGTCAGTAGATTACCAGTCAAAATATCAGTAGATATCAGTAGACAAATGAGTTGCTTTGTTAAAGGGGTAAACCATTAGGGTATACTCAATTATTTATTTAAACTACGTTTTTTCAAATCATTAAATTATTAGACTGTGTATTAAAATATGAAAACTTGCATTAGAAAATCAAGCACCAATACTACTTATGAGAAATAGTTTATTAAGATTAGGACACATGAGATATTCCTATTAAATATGCACTACCTATGGGATGCACCATATTTGGTTTTAAAATTTTTTAAAATACTATGAGAGAAACCAAGTACCTACCTCAAATTTTACCTGCAGCTTTCACCTGTACAGGTAGAATGGTTCACAAAATCAGTATAGTAGGATAGTATTTTTACAATTTTTGGAGCCGAATATATGAGAGACCGTTCAATCAAATATAGACAAACTATATATTTTTGGGGCAATGTGATCTTCAAGAATGTACAATGAAATATAGGGCATCCCATTTGAAAAAAGCTGGAAGCATGCAAAATTTCACATTTCTAACATTCAAATTTTGTTTCTGACCATGGTTTCTAAAAATTCAGCCAAAACTATACAACTTTTGTATGTACACCTTTTTTCTACCTGTAAAGGTAAAAGAGGTAGGTAGGGTGTCAATATATAAAAAAACACCCTGTACAAATAAGTGGTTTATTGCGAAACTTATGGGTGAACCTCTGCGGGACGAGCGCCGCAGCCATTTACTCACCAATATACTGTTGAACTGTTCAATAAAAAAAAACACTCACCTGAAAAGTATAGTTTTTGAACTAATGAGAAAAATTCATAACTGGGTGAATCAGGTTAGTATTGTACTGTACTTGAACAACATATTGGTAAATAGATGGCTGGGTCTACCCATAAGTTCCGCAACAAGTCACTCATTTGTACTTGAATAACTTGTCACATTATGTTACTAGTTTGATAAAGTAACATTACGAATTCCTGTTCAAAGGTGAATTGACAAAAAGTGAATAATCATAATCTTATTATATAAAGTCAAGATTTTTAAGTTATTGTTCAAGTACAAATAAGTATATTATTGCGGAACTTATGGGTGGACCTCTGCGAGACGAGCGCAGCGAGTTCCGCAGCCATCTACTCACCAATATACTGTTGAACTGTTCAAGTAAGACATTATATAGATGGCTGCGAAACTCACTGCGCTCGTTCCGCAGAGGTCCACCCATAAGTTCCGCAACAAGCCACTCATTTGTACTTGAATAACTTGTCACAATATATTACTAGTTTGGTAAAGTAACATTATTAATTCCTATTGAAAGGCGAATTGACAAAAAGTGGATGATCTTACAAATTATGACTTTATATTAAGTTGTCATTGTTCAAGAAAAGAGTGTTTTTTCATGTATTGACACCCCACCTACAGCCTTCACCTTTACAAATAGATGAAAGGTGTGAATACAAAAGTTGTACAGTATTGGCTAAATTTTTAGAATCCATGGTCAGAAACAAAAATTGAATGTCAGAAATGTGAAATGTTGCATGTTTTCAGCTGGGAGTTCCATGCAGTAGTCTAGTCTTATAAAGACAGGTAAAACAGGCTGCAGTTAATTGTACAGCATAACGCTATGTGACCAATTGACTAACCAACAACAACGCATGCCTTTACGCAACTGGCAAGATAAAAGGCAAATAAACCAATGTTTAGAAGATGTATGTGAGGTTATGTTACCTTGTTTGTTTTGATTTTTAAAAATTTGCTGAAACGCGATTTTTAAGCCGTGCAAATTGTTCTTTTCAAGTCTGATTGGTCTGTTTTTGTCTTGTTACCTCACAGAAGTGTTAGCCAATTGCTTATTTCATTTTAAAAGTTTTTTTTTTCTGCAAAATTGTATTTTTGAGGCTAAGTGTGCATGCTTTTGGCAAATAAATATTGTTTAAAATGTCCAAGCCTTGCTATAAATGCTCTAAGGATTGTCACACTGATAAAATGAAGAAAACGGGAACCTTTGGATATCCATGTGACCTATGTTCTAAAATTGTTTGTCGGCTATGCACTGGACTTCAAGCCCAGGAGATACGCTGCATTCCTAGTCCTTCCAGAGTGATGCTGTTCGCTTGTCCAGACTGTCGTAGTGCTATAGGAAGGAGCTCCTGTACGCCCTAAAGCATCAGTGGACATTTCTGATGATGTATTTGAAACAAATGAGGCCGAAGTTTCTGGAACCAACATTGACTCAATAAGCAACTCAATCAGTACAGTGATTGATTCTCAGTTTTCAAGTAAACTGAATGACTTGATCGCAGTCCTGAAAAATGAGATCTTTATATCAATTACAGACAAAATAAATGATCTCAAAAGCACTTTAACCACCAAAATTTCAAACCAACATGATTATTTGATAAAGGAGCAAACGGGTCATGTTGAATGCTTTAAGTCGGTACTTCACAGTGCCAAAACAGAAGTGGTGGATCTCATTCAGAAATCGAGTACCATTAATCCTGCAGTAGCAACATGTGACACCTCCTCAGGACATCAGCTACCAAAGTTGACCAGTCAAGAAACCAATTCCTCAGGACCAACTACTAATGTCACAAATACACCATCATCTGCAATCAAAACCTATGCGCTTGCCTGTGGAACTGGAGCCAGTTCAACTGTACTAAAAGGTGTACCCGAGTTGAACCCATCAAGCGCCCCTGGTTTTATGTTGGTCGTGTCCATAATTCTGTCACTAATAACATGGTGATGGATTATGTGAAGGACAAGGCTAGTATCAGCGAGGATATATATGTTAGATTGTTAAAAAGCAATGCTGATTTCAATTCATTCAAGATAGGCATTCCATCCTGCTGCGAAGAAACAGTAAGCAAATGCGACTTTTGGCCTGCCAACATTTTGTTCCGGAAATTTGTATTTGACCACCAAAATTCTAAGTCAGTACGTAATCCACATCCAGCTTCAACTTTTTCAGCTACAATGCCAAAAAACTAACAAACCCCCTCAAATGCTACTTTCACAATGTGGGCGGTCTCCGTACTAAGCTTCATCATTTGAAAACTGTTGTGACATTGAACGATTATGACATCATTATATTGATTGAATCGTGGTTTTCTAATAAATTTTTGCATAGGGAGACTGACCTACAAGGCTATAATGTTTATAGACAGGACCGTTTACAACATCTAGATCATGATGTAGTTGGCTGTGGCTGTCAGGAGCAACTTACCATCCAAACTCTTGAGAAGCTGTAACCTGAATAAAATGGAGCAGCTCTTCGTAGAAGTCATAGTGAATGAAGAGTTATTTGTGTTAGGTGCTATCTACATTCCTCCTGAATCTCTTCGTGAATCCTACGAGATGCACTGTTCAATTGTAGAGGAAATCATTTCGCAAAATCCTAAATGTGTGCCAGTGTTGATTGATGATTATAATCTAAGAGAGGCCATTTGGGCCAATGATCATAGTGGTGTTTATCTTTCGGTACCAGTGAATGATAACTCTAATGCTAATATAATTTGTGATTCTTTTGCATATCTTGGTTTTTATCAGTGCAACCAGGTACCCAACAGGCATGGTACCTTTTTGGATCTCTTATTCTCAAAAATTTCCACAATTTCTGTAAATGTACCTCTCGATCCACTATTTGAGGAGAGTTTCAGGCATAAGCCATACGAATTTGAGGTTCCGGTTGGTTATTTCCAGTGCAAGGTTGGGTATGAGCATTGCATTTATGATTTTAAAAGAGCAGATTTTTATTCAATAAATGAATACTTGTCTGCTCTTGACTGGAGTAACTTTTATTTGATTAATGACGTCGAGGCAGCTACCCAAATATTTTATGATTACATGTATCAATGCATTGATTTATTTGTTCCAACGAAGTATGTGAAGTGCTCCTATAAATTTCCTATTTGGTTCTCACCCAAGTTAACCCCAGCCATAGCCAATCTTTTTGCAGAATTCTTCTCCATAGTGTATGAAGAGGACAACGAGGACTTGATCCCAGATTTTGAAAACCATGATCGACAGATTGACAATGCGAAAGAGATTCAGCTCCAGCTCACAGCTGTTTTTGATGAACTTATAAATCTCCCTCGTAAAAATTCATCAGGGCCAGATGGTATTCCACCAAATTTACTTCGCAATTGTCACTATTCACTTGTGACACCCCTCCATTTCATATTCAATCTCTCCCTCAAAACTGGCGTGTTTCCATCCTTCTGGAAAAAGAGTTACATCGTTCCTATTTTTAAATCAGGTGAGAGAGAAAACATTGAGAAATACAGAGGAATTTGTATTCAGTCAGCTATACCAAAGCTTTTAGACAAGCTAGTAACTAGCCAGCTCTCTAAACTCACTAATAAAATCATAATCTCACAACAACATGGTTTTCAGCCTGGATAAAGTACAGTGTCAAATTTGCTAATATATCAAGATAGCATATTGAACGCCTTTGAGAATAAATATCAGATAGATAGCATCTACACTGATTTCTCAAAGGCGTTTGATAAAGTTAACCATAGGTTCTTGTTGAGAAAGCTCGAGGCTATGGGCATTGTGGGTAGCTGGCTCGGCTGGTACAAAAGTTTCTTGGTTGGAAATTCTTAGTGTGTGAAGGTAAATGGAATTCTTTCTCAATCCATCGCAGTTACCTCAAGGGTCCCTCAGGGTTCTCACTGTGGACCCCTGCTGTTCTTATTATTTGTAAATGATGTGAAAAATGTCATCAGACACTCAGAATTTCTGAATTTTGCAGATGACAAAAAGCTATACAAAGTTATTCGCTGCTTCAATGATTAAGTCTTACTCCAGGAAGATTTAACCAGATTTAGTGAATGGTGTACTTTAAACGCTTTGAAATTAAACATAGACGAATGCTGTGTCATTACATTCCATCGAAAAAATAAGCCTTTGATCCACGACTATAAAATAGAGAACACCTCACTGGAAAGGGTCGACTGTGTCCAGGATTTGGGTGTCTTTTTTGATACCAGCCTAACATTCAATAAACACATTGATTCTGTTGTCAATGGAGCTTTTAAGCAACTTGGATTTATTCTTAGGAACTCAACACAGTTTTCTTGTTCAGTTCTGCCGATCCTTTTCAACAGCCTGGTTAGATCTAGATTGGAGTATGCAATAGTTGTATGGGGTCCTTACTATCAATCTTCCATAAATAAGCTGCAGCATAAGTTTTGTAAGCATTATCACTTTCGAAGCGCTTTTAATAATTTAGGAGTTTCTTAAATCTACAGCCTAATAGCAAGTCATCTGCGAATAGTTTCCATGGAAAAGCGAAAAGAGTATTTTACCATGTTATTCCTCTTTAAAATTGTAAACTCCCTAATCAACTGTCCTGACCTACTTGGCAGAATTGGCTTCAATACCTTTCATGGAACCAGACACACTACGCTTTTCCATGTTCCATTCCATCAATTTAATTATGAATATTTTACGCTTTTAACTAATATGGTGAGATTGTATAACAGACACCAAAGTGATTTAGACATATTTTCCCAATCTTTGAGTACCTTCAAAAATGTGATAAAAAGTCAAGTTATTTAAGTTTTAATATTGTTATATTGTGAAATGGTATATTCCGTTATTAAATAAATAAAAAAAAAAAAAAATAAACCAGACAACAAAACTCAAACACCAGGGATTCCTTAGTTAGGTTGAGTGCAGCGCCTGCACTGCGAGCGTTCGATTGTTTCAATACAAATCACACCGGACCCTCGGAATGTTACTCCCTCGCCGCTAACGCGGCTCAGTTCGTAAATATTCCTCGAGAATAATAGCTATCATTATTGACTCGTGGTATAATCTACTATTATTTGCAATCATATATGTAATCTTGTCATTACTGACTTTTTAAAAATTTGGAAGTGACATTTTACCTGTGCCACTTCCCTCTTCGATTTCCCTCACCGATTTCCCTATTCGACTTCCCTCACCGATTTCCCTCACTCTAATTTATTTACCTTTGCTGGCAACAATGAGAACATGTCAGGTAAAAACGTCAAAGCAGTGAATGACACATTTTAGCATGTTTGTTTTATTTTTTTAATATCAAAAAAACTGATTGACTAATTATAATTAATTGTGTGCTTGCAAATAAAATAGTATACAAACCTCGGAGGAAAGTTTTCATTTCTGTCTCGAGATTAATAGTCAATCTCGACGCTTCGCGTCTCGATTGACTATATAAATCTCTCGACAGTAATGAAACACTTCCCTACTCGGTATGTAATATACTATTTTTATCTTAAATTTGTCACAAAATTGCCGGTAAATCTGACAGTTAAACTGTAGACCATTATCTGAAATAATAGTTTGGGGAAAACCATATCTAGAAAAAATGAACTTTTTCCGCACTGATATGCGTGCGGACACTTGCGAAAAATTAATTTTCCGCACTTGTTAGGTAAATAGCTATTTTAACATTTTCAAAAGCCTGTTGATGACTAGGCAGTCTATGAAATGTACACGCTTTATGTAGTAGAGGTGTCAATGGAGCTATTAAATCTGACATATGTGACATATATTCCCTGAGCCAGTTGGGCTGTGCCCATGAAACTTTGGAGGTCTTTTTTGGATTTGGGAGTTTGAAAGTTCTATACTGCTATAACGTGCTTTTCTTGAGGTATAATGTGGCTACCCGATATATGGTGACCCAAGTAGTCGAGTTCCGATTAAGAAAATTGGCACTTATCTGGAGAAATTTTTAAACTATGAATTCTTAGCCTTTCGAAGACTAATTGTACGTGATTAAGATGACTTTTTATGCTAGAGGAGTAGATATATAATTATATCATCGAGATAAACTTTGCAAAATACATTGAGCAACCCACAGGGAACTTCATTATTCATTAAGCGCTGAAACGTGCCAGGCGCGGTTTTCAGGCCAAAAGGAATCACTGTGAAGTGATAAAGTGCACCATCAGGAGTGGAAAATGCAGTATATTGCTTGGAAGTGTCCTCGAGAGGAACCTGCCAATAACCTGATTTTAGATCAAGTACAGAGAAGATGGTGGAACATCCAAAATCCTTCAAGGTATCTGGAATCTTTGGCAAGATTGAAGGCTCATCTAAACTAATGCTATTTATTGAGCTAGAATCCACACAGAAACGCGGTTTTTTGTCTTCTTTTCTTACTATGACAACGGGCAAACTGCAGGCTGAAGAAGAGGGTTCAATAACCCCAACAGAAAGCATTTCATCTACTTGATTATACATGATTTCTTTGACCTCAGGGCTCATGGAATAGGGCCTCTGGATAATCCATTTATTCAAGTCTGAAAGGACAATTTTGTGTTTTATGGTAGTTGTAGTCGGTTGGTGAAGGCCATAATTGAAAATGACTGAATATTCTTCAATAAGATTAAATAGTTCATGATGATTTTGTACGTTTGATGTCAAAGATTTTAAAAAATCCTTAACAACTGGTAATATGTTCAATGCGACATGCCAATAAATTGTTGTTCTAGAATTGGTAAGTACCAATATATCCACATTTTCTATTAAAATCAAGTACAACGTCATACTGTCTTAAAAAAAGGCTCTCCTGAAATGCAAGATTCTTGTAAGTTTGGTAATAAGAAAAAAATCAAAATTCACACTTAATGTATCTGTATAAAAATTTACATTAGTGATTCAGGCCTTTCCCCACAAGCAAGGGTAAGTTGAAGAGATTTTTTTTTCAACAATTATGTTCGGTGGTAAAATGTCAGGTTGGATTATGTTTATACTAGAACCGGAATCTAACAATGCAGGAATTAGTTTATTATTGATATCAAATCAAATAGAAAATAGCTTCATTATCCTAAAATATTTCATGTCGGCTCAGCCCTACTAAAATATCGTTCTCATAGATCAAGAGGAGAAGCAGTCCCAACACAGATCCTTGAGGAACACCACAGCTCACTGCACCTATTGTTGACTTAACCCGCCACCGACGTCCCCCCTCCAAAAAGGAGTCAAATCAAGCAAGAACATTGCCCCTAAACCCATATCGCTCAAGTTATCAACTCCTCGAGAAGCGCTACACAAATTGGTAAGTTGTTTTTTTAAAGAATTAACTTCCAAGATCAGATCTTTTTTGATGGAGGAGGCTGTGTTTATAAGTTCCTCGCAGGTCATGGGTAAACGGAACCTTCTTAGTCTAGACCTCTGATCGGAATAGTTTCATTATAACAGCAGCTCTAATCTGATCCGGTTTAGCAGGGTCAAATCGAGCAAAGAGAGCCAATTTTTTAGCTATGAACACAGTCGAGGCTTCATTAGGCTTTTGAATTTTCCGATAAAGAGAGGAGGTTGCAGAGGCCATCGTTCAAATTTGGTAAAATTTGTCCAAAAATTGCTTTTTAAAGAAGGACCATGATAAATTGTAACATAAAAATGGGTCAAACCATTGTTTGGCCTCTCCTCGTAACAACGAGGCACCAATACTGGCCCTTTCAGCATCATCAGACAAGTTGGTATCCAAAAAATATTTTTCTAGGGTTTGAATAAATTAACTGGGGTAATCATATTGATAGGTAGGTGGTAGACGCTTTTTACTCATTGGGCGTCGACCGGTGAGATACCACCATGCCAGAATTGAGTAGCGCTAAGTGGTATCACCACGTTCCGCTACTGCGCTGGCAGTCTGGTTCCAACAATGAGTAACAGATAGCATGATGGCGCCTCCAGGATCAAAATATTCCGGAGGTAAAATACCCGACCACTCGGATCTCCGGGAGTCGGGTGATCCTGGGGGTCCTTCATGCAAAGATATAAAGAGAAGATCAAAAACTCAACTCAGAATTGATTTTAGCAATATAAGAGGAATAAGTACAAATATGAATTCAGTTCACCAACAGCTTGAAGAACAAAGACCTGACATCCTTGTTCTCACTGAAACTAAAATCAGTTCTGCAACACCTACTGTGAACTATCTTTATCCCGGCTATGACCTACACCACCGATTTCGACATAATTTTGGGATCTGTGTGTACATTAAAAATGACCTTTCATGTCATCGAGAGGAGAAGCTAGAACCAGCGAACCTTGATATCATATGGCTAAAATTCACCTCAAACTCATCGACCAAGTTTATCTGCTGCCTCTACCGACCGCCAAGTAACACCGATTACCAAAACTTTTTCGCGACATTATCCGAAAGCTGTGATAGTATACAGTCAAACTATCCACAGGCGGAAAATGTCTTTTTAGGCGATTTCAACGTCCACAATATACCCTGGCTGAAACACCACAACAAAACAGATAACGAAGGCAGAGAAGCAGAAGCTTTTGCCATAAGTTGTGGTCTAACGCAGCTTGTCGATGAACCTACCCGTATCTCAGAAAGGGGCGAATTTGCAGCGCTTTAAGACTTGTTCCTAACCACCAATCCTGACTCGTACACAATTCAAGTAGATGCTCCACTTGGTTCGTCCGATCATAAACTTATAATAAAAAAGTGCGAAATGCTCATCCCACCAAGCCTACAACCACTTCCTCGTAAAATGTGGCACTATAAATCGGCAAAATGGAATGACCTAAAACAGTATTACCTGGATTTTCCATGGCAAGAGGTTTGCTTTAAAACAGCTGATCCCACTATTTGCTGTAATGAAATAACACAAGTAATCTTATCTGGAATGGACGCATATATCCCACATACAACTAAACGTAGAGCTAATGCAAAACCTTGGTTCAACAGCCAGTGTCAAACGGCTGTACAGAAAAAACACAGAGCATATAACCTTTGGAAACGACAACAAACCGCTCAAAACCACACAGAATTTATAGAAGCCAGAAATAGTTGCAAAATTACTATTGACTCCGCTAAAGAAACATACAATCAAAGAATAAAAAACAGGTTGCTGAATTGTCCAAGTAGTTCTAGGTCTTTTTGGTCTCTTGCAAAAGCTGTTGGATCTAACTTCACCAAGTCATCCATACCACCACTTACAGATAAAAATAATCACTTAGCCACAACATCAGAGGAAAAAGCCAATATGCTTGCCCAAATGTTTTCCTCCAACTCCAACCTAACAGTGCCAAACGGAAAAACTCCACCGTTCATTGAAAGGGTTTCCCATAGTATGCCAGAGGTACCCTTTTGTCACAGAGAAATACGAAAATCCCTAAAAAAGCTGGATACAAACAAAGCAATGGGTCCGGATGGCATTCCCGCAATAGTACTCAAAAATTGCGCCAACGAACTCACCCCAACTTTCGCAAAATTATTCAATTTGTCTTACAGGCAAGGAGTATATCCATCATCATGGAAGTCTGCCGCAGTACAACCCATTCTGAAGAAAGGAAAAAAGACAGATCCGTTAAACTATAGACCAATTGCTCTACTTCCGGTGATATCAAAAGTAATGGAAAGAGTTGTGAACAATCACCTAATCAAGTACTTGGAAAAGTACAAAATTATCAAAGATAAGCAATACGGATTTCGAAAATATAGGTCAACTGGCGATTTACTTACATACGTCACTCACTTATGGCAAAAAGCGATTGAGTTGCGGGGTGAAACAAGAACAATTGCCTTAGATATATCTAAAGCATTCGACAAAGTTTGGCATGAAAATCTGCTCAACAAGCTCAAAGCAATGGGATTATCGCCGAAACTTTGCACTTGGTTTGAAAGTTACCTAAAGGACAGATCCATTTATGTCGCACTGGCTGGCCAGAACTCCAACTCTTACCAAATAAATGCTGGTGTGCCACAGGGAGCAATCCTTTCGCCAACTCTTTTCCTGATTTACATAAATGACCTCATAGATAAAACAGTAAATCCACTTTATTGCTTTGCAGACGATGGCAATGTAGTCTCCTCACTCATACCACCCACAGGTCTTTCCGCACGTGAATTCCATCATCTTAGACTAACTCAAATATCGCAGATAAATAACGACCTGGAGATAATAGAGGACTGGGGTAACAAAAACCTTGTACAGTTCAACGCGCAGAAAACCCAAGCAGCTCTGTTTTCAAAAAAGACCAGCACCGGTGAGCCAAACATCATGCTATCTGGAAGTGCTGTCACATTACAGAGTCAGTTGAACATCTTGGGGGTTACTGCAGAGACCAACATGTCTTGGCACAGTCACGTGGCAGATATTGCTAAAAGGGCCTCCCAAAAGCTGGAGGTGCTATTTCGTACAAGACATCTGTACACACCAAGCCAATTGCTGACACTCTACAAAGCCCAGATTCGACCAACTTGGAGTACTGCTCACATATATGGAGTGCAGCACCCAAACATACCTTAATGCTTTTGAATACCGTGCAAAAACGAGCTATCAAGCTGATCAATGACCCCGCACTTACTCGTAACTTGGATGGTCTCGAACATCGCAGATCTGTGGGCGATTTATCTCTCTTCTACAGGTACTATCACGGAAAATGCTCTGAAGAGTTGGCACGTATGATTCCACTGAGAGTAGCACCTGCCAGGCGAATCCGTCAAACAGACGGTAACCATGAATTCACTGTCAAACTAGAGGCACCAAGAACCTCATTATATCAGAATTCATATCTCTGGAGAACAGCATCGCTGTGGAATAAACTCCCTGCGACGGTTTTCCCTGCAGGTTACAACCTGAACCGTTTCAAGACCAACATACACCGACATTTCCGCGCACTTGCCGCTTCTCGAGCGTGATAGGACATTTCCTTGCGAGTGCGCATATCCGTAAAAAAAAAAAAAAATAAAAGCCACTAAAAACTATGTTTGCTTTTTTATTTGGTTTAGTGTAGTGTTCATTCAAATTTTTAAGCGTTTGAGTGAATACTTTGGTTATATTTAATAGGGCTGTTTCCATTGCCTGAAGACGAAACGTCGAATTTTAAATTTAGTAGCACCATCTGCTAAAGGGGATAAAGTTACAATGATGAAGTGACATTTATTTTAAAATTGCTCTGCAAATAAGCCCAGGAAAAAATAAAAACGATTTTACAAAATTTCGGTTTTTTTCCGAATACCTATCTCCGGAATTATTCGGAATCTTTCTAGTTTCAAAACGGCATTCTATTGGTCATAAAATTGCGCAACTTTGTCATAATTTGACCGACCTCGTATCTCTTACGGTTACCGAGATCCCAATGAAGAGGCTCGAATTTGGGCTACCCTACCTTAGTTTAAATGTAAAAAAAATCATGATAAAAGAAATACTAGCTCAAACGAGAGCTCAAATTACAGTAATTATACTCTTTTGAGTGTTAATCCAACAGATGAGAACAATGGTACACACATTGAGCTAATAATAATACTTGATGAATATTTGCAAAATATTTGCGAAATGTTGTGATGTCTGGCCACAAAAGTCATTAAATGTAAAAATTGTTGGCTTGGTACCTTGATTTTTTATTTTTTCCAATTTATTTCTTGGTCCTAGTGTCTTATGCTCAGGATTACGAAAAAATATTATCTCCTGCGTCCGGCATTCGATGTGAGCCCCACGTTGGGCGCCATGTCGTCAGATAAAAGGGGGTATCTGAAGTTGGGGCTCGATTTGGTTGGAAAGGAGGCTTTGGTTTTTTAGGCTATGTAGGGTTTTCGTCATTGGCACTAGCCTTATTATTGGTGTTTCTTTTTTGGTAGTTAAAATTAAACAACCCCTTCACGGTATTTTAACTGCATAACCAATTTCAGCTCTGCCTTTTCACGTTCCCCCATGGGCCTCATGTTGATTCGGCCAAAAAAAGAGAAAGCAATGCGGGTTGCATTGCACAGCCGTCATTGACAAAAAGGTCAACTGTCAACCGAACTAGGCGATTTCATATGGGCCAACTAACCGGCCCGGTTATTAAATTTGGTTAGTGAGCTTTTTCGTTAACAATATAACCAGAAGCAGTATGGCGTTGGAATATATACTTAAAATATGCAGAAGGGCAAGAGTCACTCTCATTCTAAAGGTAGGCAACAAGGATGGGACAGACCCCAAATCCTTCAGATCAATGAGCTTCTCCTTGTTCCTTCTAAAGACGATGGAAAAGGCAGTAGATAACTATATCAGATCTGCTATCACATATATTAACAGGGATGGATATCATAGGCTGCCAGATCATGTATTTTGTAGCGGAAAAAAAGGTCGAAATTAAGTTACAAATTACTTACTGTATGATCTGGCTGCCTATGATATCCATCCCTGTTAATATATGAGCTAATTTATTGCCCCTGATGATACGATTTACTATTCCCGAAACATGTAGGGCCGTTTAAAACAATTAAATTATTTGTGGAGGAATACTTCAAGTTTTTCTTTTGAATTAAATTTTAACTCAACTTTGAGATATGGACACCTTCTTCAATTTAATCGTTAACCAAGATTTTATAGGTATACTTTGTCCAACGCACTTACATCAACATAGTGGCCCAGTCATGAAAAAATGTGATTATTGAAAAATAATTCTGGAATATTCTAGAAGAATGCTAAAATGGTGAACGAAAGAAAAAAGAAGGTTCGAGGATTACCTTTATTAAGTAATTAGAAAATGTTAGGCCTGGAACTCATGTACCACCAGTTCGTATGGCAAAGTGCACAGTGCAATCTGCGATCTTGCCGATTAACCAAGCTTAATATTCATGAGAGCGCCGGGTTTTGTTTTTAATGAGCAGATCTAAAATTCACTCCATTAGGAAATTATGACCTAAATTCCCGTATTTTCAAACCCGCCGAAACGTATTTCAAATTCTTCTTCATTTAAAATGTAGCAATCAGCGAAATTTTCCGCTATCGATGTTTGGATAAAGTTCACGTGCGCTACATTACTGCGAGAAAGTTACAAATTTATCAGAAAGACGTCTGTGATTGGGTGCCAGCAGTTTTATAAAAGTATATTTCTGGTCAAATTCTATCGAGAAGAATAATCCTAAATCACCTATAGACAAATATTTACGGCCTGATTTGGTCCTCTGAAGTGAGTTGGCCTGAACGTCATCCATTTATTGAAATGCAGCTGCGCCAGCTACTATTTGAGAACCCAGGAAGCGATAAATTGCTCGAAATGTTGAGACTGAGTTATTTAAAACAAACGTAATAAATGTACAATGTCTCACTTTTAAACAAACACTAGTATATGTTTTGTTACACAAAAGTCCCTAAATCATTAAACTCTTTCTTTAGAATCTAAGTATCTCAGTACAAGAATTTGCATTTAAAACAAAGTTTAAATCATTGCACACACAAAAGGTATTAATATGAAATGCACATAGGCAATATAAATCATTTCTGCAGAACACCGACTTTGAAAAATTTATGTCTATGCCATAAATTCAGATTAAATACCTACATGCCATGGAAATCGGAATAGAATTTGAATATTTTTGTTGAATTTGATGGTATATTTACGAAATACAACTAACCAGATTGATTTTGACATGATGTGAAACGTTCCCTCCCACGCACAGGCCAGAAAAGAAAAATCCACTTTCAAAATACAATAATATACGACGCCCTAAGTGTATTAGGTTCCTAAATTTGATATACAATAGCCCAAGAATTTTCCAATTTTGAAGTAAGCTCTACAAAAATCTTCTTATCTATAAAAAGCTATGTGGAACACGTAGTAAATGTAAGGTTTTACCCTTGTCACCCTAGTTAAATCGGTTAAATATTGTTAATCAAATTCTTTTTCGCTTTTTTTGTCTACAAGCAAAATTGCCATTTTATTTTATACCCATAGATTTCATTGTATATTATTCGTTTTCCGGGTCAGTGAGAAATGGCAAAAGGGATTGCAAGTTTGGATTGGGCCCAGTACACGCTGCGGTATTAGAAGGAGGTTTTATAAAATGGACGTTTGTTCTTTTAATTAGATTTTCGAAATACTTCGTTTGAAGGGCTTATCTTTTTCACAGAGACAAATTGATGGATATTTACAAAAAAGCTTAGTTTATTTCTTTGGCTTGCAAACTACAAAAACACACAACAATTATCCATAACACTTAAAAACAGACGTTGTTAGGAAAAAACAGATTTTGATTAATAGTAACTCTAGAAAAATAATAGTGGAGGGTAAGAAAATAATTGACCAGATGACATGTTTTTCTGGCAAAAAAATATGAAAAGGATACAGAGAAATATGACGTTGGAGTTTACGAAAAAGGCTAGTTGAGATTATAACGATAGTTTAGTTTCGATAAAATTTATCATTAGTAGGTATATGTACAGGGTGTCAATTTGAAAACTTTCCACCCCTATTATCTCGGAGTAGAAAAGTTTTCGAAAAAATCCCTGAAACACGTCAACTATAATATGAAGGGGGATGAGTTTTTGCGCAAAATTGACCTTCCCTCTTTCAACTCCCCAGCCCCCAGAGCCACCTCCTAGAAAATTTCAAATGAGAAGGGGGGTCAAGTGATACATCATTGTGGAGGGTTTTCGATTCCACGCATTTTGGTACAAAATTTTAATCCCTAAGTTCAACAGTTTGGAAATATTGACAGTTGAAAATTGACTTTCTTGCAACTTTGACAGGCTGTAAAACCTAAACGGTTATTTTTAAAGGAAAACCGATCTTACATTCTTATCTTAAATTTTTATAAACTATCATTTGAAAGCAACTTCGAATTTAATCCACGATCAAAAATTCAGGTTGAAAATTTAATCTCCAGTTAAATTCAAAAATGGTATCAAATGATAGTTTATGAAAATCTAAGATAAGAATGTCAGATCGGTTTTGCTCTAAAATTAACCGTTTAGGTTTTACAGGCTGTCAAAGTAGCAAAAAAGTCAATTTTCAACTATCAATATTTCCAAACCAGTTGAACTGCTTCGCCTGATTTTGTCCATCGGATATGTTCGATATGTCAACAAATCTGAAGTGTGTGGGCTACGAATTTTAAAAACAACGGTTTTGTGTGGTGTGTGGTGCGTAGCTACATAATTTACATTATTAAAATTTAAAAAAATTAAGAACTTTCCAACATGACTGATGTTCGCCAAATTAAACCGAGGTCTGTGTGCAACTGCGATTCGTCGTTTTTGCTTGACCAGATTTGCTCGCCGAACAAAACCGTCAAACAAAAACGCAGTCTGTGGGGGCCTTTAGTGACTGAAATTTAGTACCAAAATGTATGGAATTAAAAACCCTGCAAAATGATGTATCACTTGACCCCCCTTCCCATTTAAAATTTTCTAAGGGGTGGCTCTGGGGGCTGGGGGGTTGAAAGGGAAGGTGAATTTGCATAAAAACTCATCCCCCTTCAAATTATAGTTGACGTGTTCAGGGATTTTTTCGAAAATTTTTCTACTACGAGATAAAAGGGGTGGGAAGTTTTCAAATTGACACCCTGTATGATGGTATAGCAAGGAGGTTAAATTTTACTATGTGATATCCATAATACACTCTGTTACATAGTCTTCTCTAAGGTACTGGACTCATTGCTGATTTGATAAACTATAATAGTGTAACGATGTTACCTAAATTTCCTGGGGTTGAATGTGTGCTTACGGTATAATTTGATATTAATTATTTCCCCGCTTGAGTATATTTCGATACGCGATATTCCGGAATCGTCGCGAGATGAACTCAAACACAAGCTTTCGCTTTGTAGTGGGGAAAACCAGTCGTGACAATAAAACCGCAGTACCCCGGCTATAGCAGGCAGACGGACACCGCCGTCTCACTGTTTCAGGTGCAGCAGCAGCATCAGAGCGACCATCACCAGGTACCGTTTCTACCGACGCCGACGCCGCTTCCACGTCATCACGCCGGATTCAAAGGTATAGGTTAGTGGTTGCTTTAAGGGTATGTCTGATACTGCCGTCTCTCTCCCTACCATGGTGACATGGTATGGAGCTGATGGTAGATTGCCTGCATTTCATCGTTTGGACCCGTATTACGTTCGATGGAATGCAGGGAATATTCAGCATTCTTTATTTTACGGAGATTTGTCTATCTCTCTGCCTCTTGCTTCCGTACTACGCCCGGTGCAAGGGGATGAGTGCGGCCGAAGTCTGTGACGTCATATCATAAGGCCCCCGTATTACAAATGGTATGACGGCGTAGATTAGGCTTGTTAGACACTTCTCTGTTGTCTATGTAAAATAAGCTCTCGTCCTTGCGTAGGTGTTGACCCGTGCTACATCGGACTCAAGAGGAGTAGAGCTACGCCATCTCGCCATGCCAACAGGCTCCCGTATTACAGTTCGTATGGCGAGGATGGCGATGCTTTCTCTCTCTCTCCGTTTTATTCTGTTTCTTACCTGTAAGCAACCTACTGTTCAACAATGTCAGACGCGCATGCGTATTTTATATTTTCGAATCATGTATACCAGGTGGAAGCGACGATGGTTCGTTGTCTGTTCTGTGCCTCATGTTTGTGTCGTTTTATCCGTTTGCGGTCGAGAGTCTTTTACCGTCTGACGTCACTAAACCGTCCGGACACTAAATATTATACCGTATTGTTCGATCCCAATTCACCGTGAGCAAAAGCACGCATACTTTCCCAGGTTCTCCTTTCTCTCCGAAGTAGGTTCTAAGGTTTACAATATACAGGGTGATTACTGGTTAGGATTGAGAAGAACTTATTATAAGTATATTTTGACAAACACGAACGATGCTTCATTTTCCTTGATTGCTTGTTTTATTTCTACCCATATCGTATCTATGACCCCTGGCATACCGTTTCTCCACTGTATAAAGGCTACCTTGTGCACGTGGGCCCTTAACCACTATAATCCTAAGGGTGGCGCCCGAGATAACCGTTGGACTGTAAGTCGAAAAAACCCTAAAACATCACGATATACAGGGACACCTAAAAAAGCGCTACAATATCATGAAATAGGCCTATACTTTCACACATTTAGACGATAATCACCAGGCCGTGCAATTTTCCGCCGTGATTATGGAACAAATCACCACCTTCAAGTCATCAAAACCTCATTTGAGAAACGTGTCGAATATATTGAACCGCATATATCCTTATATTTGTTACGCATAAGGGTTTGACACCATTGACAATAGAAAATGTTTCTAGCTCTTGCTAATTGTCGAGTAGTTCACCCATACATTGTTAAACAGATAACATCATGTTTTCATATTTCAGACTCTAAGAATTGAAATCGGACTAAAAATTAATAGTAATTAGTAGCAAAGTCCTGCTGAATGATGGAGAAATGGAGCAGGTAGTTTGAGTCAAGGCAATTAAGCTGCTGAGTTTCAAAGGGGCACAGAGCTTTCAGAGCCTTCGGAAATTTGAAAACCTTCCCTAGATCATAAATATCATTTTGCTTGAAAAAGAAAGTCTTCGATCAGTGTTTCCTACCTGTGCTGATTTGTAGATTGCATTTGGAGTTGTTATAGCTTTGTTCCAGCCGCTCCAGCACTGTTTTTTTTCCAGATATGATGATATTTTACCAAGCGATGTCCAGTGAGCAGACGAACGACTGTTCTAATATGCCTTCTGTTCATGTAAAGAAGTTAGTCACCTCTCTGTGTGTGCCAATAGGCATCTATTCTTGCCTCTTTTTGTACATATAGGTGAAGAGAAGCTATGTTCAGCTGTGCCTCTAAGGCGGCGCTGGGGCAAGTTAACATAGCTCCTGGTATTCCTAGACAGATTAGCCTTTGTACTTTGCGTAGACTGTTCTGTGCAATGATTTGCCTAATATTTGACCATTTTCTTAACGAGGCTTAGGTGACAATGGGTCTGACAACCGATTCGTAAATCCAATGTATAAATTTTAGTCTTATCTCCCATGTTTTTGCCTCGAATTTGCGGCATATCCAGTTATTTCTGTGAGCTCTCCATTTGACATTTTGTTGTAGCTGTGTAACCTAATCCTTACTCCACCTCGACCAAAAATGCTGTTTAAGGTGTTCTAAATGCTCCAGATGAGAAAGTCGATTTAAGGGTATGCAAGTATTATCAGGTTGTGGAATGGATTGTAGAGACCGACCAATTAAGGAATGCGCCGGTGTAAGTGCTTCAAAATAGTTCGGGTCGCTAGATAGCGGAGTTAAAGGACGCGAGTTCAGGACTGCTACAACTTCAGTCACTACTTTAGGAAAATTCTGAAAAGTGAATGAAACGGATAAAACTCGCTTTAAATGAAATTTCGCTGACTTCACGCGAGCCTCCCATAAGCCGCCATGATGGGGTGAGTAGGCTGGAATGAAGTGCCACTCTATGTTTATGCTAGCACCTAACTAAGCAGCTGATTATAGGTTCCCACAAAGTTGGTACCATTATCACTGTAAACTTTGAACGGTTTTTCCCGTCGCGCAATAAATCGTTTGAATGTTTCCAGAAAGGATGATGTACTCTGTCTGAAACAACCTCAAGGTTAACAGTATTTGCTACGAGACAAATGGAAAGAGCTATGTAATATTTAGAGACCTTACATCCTCGTCCCTCTCGATCTTTAATTGAGAATGGACTTGCATAGTCAACTCCAACGTGGAGAATGGCAATCTGGGGGAGGTTCTGACTCTTGGCAAATTTCCCATAGGAGGATTGTAAACCTTAGAATTGAAAGTTGATTGACAAATTAGACATTCGCGCAGAGTCCTTTGGGCTACGTGTGTGCCAGAAATTGTCCAATAGTTTTATCGAATGTTAGACAGAAGTTATTGAGGCCCACTATGGAGCAAATTTTCAAGATCCTGTCTAAATATTGTAAAATGGTATCTTTGAGCTAGTATGGCAGGAGGATGTTTCGTAGTAAATTAATACGAGGAAAGCTTCAACCTACCACCTATTCTTATAATGACCTTTTCATCCATGAAGGGTGTTAAGCTGATACTACTTTTGTTGGATACAGAACCTGTTTTTTGAGATCACGTTGTTTAACAGGAAAAGACTCAGTTTGAGCAAGCTTCAATAAAAGCTCAGAAGCAATTCGCAGCTCGAGAACAGTTAATGATGCGCATTTTTGTTTCAGGTTTTCCCTTTTACACTTGCAGCTATACACAAATCTTAGTATATGCAGCTGCTTTGTTAATTCGATAAAGTGAAGAAAAGTGAACAAAGGGAAAAACGTTTGGTTTTGTTTCAACAAAGGTATAAGCAGTGTTACGAATTTCTTGGAAATCCTCAATTGGAAGGAGTTTTTTTCTCAGAAATATCAGCAGTCCATTCGTCAAAGGATATCTTGAGCCAGGCTGGTCCATAGTAAGTCATTCTTATCGATATATTCGCTGGATTGAATTCAGTTGGAACGTGTCTCCAGCTTTTGATTAGCTTCACGCTTTGGATAGTGAAAACACGATTACCCACGAGAACTTGTAAATAAGCTGGAGGATAGCGTAACCAGGCTAGTGCCACAGTGGAATCACACCAGAAGAATGACATATCAATTTTTAAAGTAAGACACAATTTTACTTTATCGTGCAGTTGAGATAGGAGCAATGCGCCACACAATTCAAAACGAGGGATGCTTATGGATTTGAATGGAGCAACCCGTGTTTTTGACGCGAGAAATCTTCTCACAGCGTTATTCGAATCAACTGACTTGATGTACATATATGCAGGCTTCATAGGTACGCACTATTCGACGTACACTTTTTGGTTAGGGACAGAAAAAAAAGTGTCATGTGTTGAAGCTCTTGACAGTCCTGCATAAATTCTACATACATTTCTTTCAATTTGGAAATTCTGGCGAGCTTTCGCTCCAATGATAGAAATTGACTGGGTGCTTGATTGTATGATTCACCCAGTACCTCTGGAGACTGTTTCAATGGGATTGAAACTATGAAACGGCCATATGAATCAAGCTCAACGGTTTCAGAGAAGTACTTCTCACCTTGTATCTCCTCCCCAGATAGAATTGGCTTGGATGAAACCTCTTCAAGCTCCCAGAATTTGCCTAATTGAGTTTAAATATCTGTCGTCCTGGAAAAATTCCAAATGGAATACTTTGAATCTGAAGTTCCGAGCTAATCCGAAATAAACCAACCCAGCTTACTATTTTGAATCACAGGCTTTCCAGGGCCCAACGAACTTCGTTTACCGCCTACCATGTTCCAAAATGTCTCTGCACCAATTAAAAGGTTAATGGGATCAGGCTCATCGAATCTTGGATCTGCGAGGGTGCAATGAACTGGAATATTCAATGACACGGGCTCGAAATATGAACGGGGCAACTCACTTGTAATTTGTGGAAGTACCGGGTAGTTAATAGTTGTTTGAAAGTTTGAATGACATGATTTAATTTTAATTTCACACGATTGTTTGATGAGAGACAGGTTTTGGCCTATTCCTGCAGTTGAGGAGTTAATTTGATTTTGTGGAATGCGCAATTGACTGGCACATTTTGAATAAATAAAATTGGACATTGAAGCGCTATCGAGGAGTGCTCTACACCTTTGAAATGCACCCATATGGGATTGGATACTTGAAATATAGCAGTGGCAAGCAATACTTGACCTTGGTTAACTCTATTTTGCATTGATATCTTATTTGCATCTGAATCCTTTGGAGCTGGAGTTGGAATCGAATCAGTGGGATGCAATAACGAGTTATGATCTTGCTTACAATGCTTCCATTTACTGGTCCTACTTTTTTCCAGTTTACGGCCTGCATGGACACAATTGAGGCACAACTTCAAGGATTTGATGATTTCGACTCGTTTAGGAATAGACATTGCTAGAAATTTTGTGCATTTATAAATGCCATGAGCTTTTTTATAAGAGTAATAGGTGAATCTCCGAGTTTCACCTCCATATGAACTTTTCTCTTGATCTCGTCCACCGGAAATTAATTTCTTTGGACTGCTTCTGTACATGGACACCTTGTCAAAGAAATCTGCCCTAGCGGACAGAAACGAAATAAGTTTTGCTAAAGTTGAAAGTTCATCGTTAAACCATTCTTTTATCGTGTCGACATCTAGCTTGCTGGTTACTTAATAAATGATTAACGGCCCAATCTTTTATGACTAAACCTAAATTTTGAAGCGACCTCATATTCTTGGAGACTAGGCCCACAATATTGCGGAAGCTATGTGATGATTCACCTTTGACCTCGAATATGTTTGAAGAGGGAGTTTATATGATTGTGGACCATTAGTTTACTATTTTCAAATCTCTGGCACAAAATGTCCCATGCAACAGAATCATCATCTGACGAGATAGGGATTGATTGAATATAATGTGATGCAGATTCCTCTAGCGAGGCTTTTAGATACAGGAACTTCTCAATGGGTGAAATATAGTTATCTTTTATTAGATAATGGATTTCCACCAAGTAAAAGCCGATTCAATCAAAATATAGTTATTATCATGTAGGTACTAATGAAACGTGCAAATCCCTAAACTTCAACCATTTTTCAAAATATCCCCGAAAACCAGTTAAAGACTGAGCTTGAGAACTTGCCTGGGAATTAACAACCAAAAACTCCTTAATTTCAAATTTCAACTTCTTAGGCAGGTAGTTAAATAATACTAATACAAATCAAATTTAAATAAATCAATGTGGTATGTAATTGAAATCACTTTGGCTCAAACAAATGGAAAGCCGAAAACTTTCTGCTGATGCTCAAATCCTGAAGCGAAAATCAAATGTATGCTTTTAAATGGTGCTATTTTGCTGCCTTCGCTCGATTGCATGTAAACAAGGCAGTGTTTGAATGTGGACAAGTAACAAATAAACTACGCGTCAATTGAACTCGAACACCCCAATTTTTGGTCACTTTTTGAAAGGCTATAGCTCAAAAACTAGCAGGCCGATTTTGTTCAAATTTTCAGGAGTGAAAGGATGCTCTAATTACTATTTGATTTCCAGTTCTTAACAGATCCGGCCACCTGCTAAAAGATACACACACACAGATGAAACATAAGTAGGTGATTTTTTTGCGAAAGTTTGGGTTCACTCCATTCTGCTGGAGGGAGGGTTAAGTAGATTTTTGGTATGCAGTTTAGAAGAGTACCTTGGTACCTCGGGACGTTTTTGAGATTTTTTGAATATCGCAGCCCACTACGATTTTATCTTGAATTATGCGATTTTATGTAAAATATAGCTATTGACGTCATTATTTCTTTCGAAACAGACACTACAATTATGGCGCATATGGAAACACACTTTAAAACATATTATACAGGGTCATACAAAAATATACGGAGAGGGGGGGGGGGGGGGGTTATTTATCGGAATGAATAGACTGACCTGGTAATTTTAATGAGACTAAGTATGAAAGAAGAACGGTACCGTGATTTGTGTGTAAAGGCGGTTACACACAGACGTGGATGTCTGAAAACATGTACGCACATACATGAACGCGCGAAAAAAAAACATCAATGTGAATACCATCATATTTTTGAATGTGCAAGCGGTAGAAAGACGGTCAGGTGAATTTCTACGCATCAATCGAACTCGAACACCCCAATTTTTGGTCACTTCTTGACCAAACTCAAAATCTAGCAGGCAGATTTTGTTTAAATGTTCAGGAGTGAAAGGCTGCTTTAATTGCTAATTAATTTCCATTTGCTAACCTATTTCCGTCCACCTGCTGAAAGATACAGGGTGAAAAATAAGTTGGCGATTTCTTTACGAAAGTTTCGGTTCACCCCATTCTGCTGGAGGGAGGGCTAAGTAGATTTTTGGTATGTAGTTTAGAAGAGTACCTTAGTACCTCGGGACGTTTTTGAAATTTTTTGAATATCGCATATACGATTTTATCATGAGTTAAACGATTTTATGTAAAATATAGCTATTGACGTCATTATTTCTTTCGAAACAAATACTACAATTATGGCGTATGTGGAAACACACTTAGAACATATTATACAGGGTCATACAAAAGTATATAGGGTGTTCTGATAAGTGGTTCCGGATGTTTTTCTCAATTGAAATGAAAAGAAAACTAGGAAACATTTAATACTTTATAGCAATAAGTAACATGATCGTTTACAATTATACGTGAATCGTAATATCCAACAAATGGCCACCACGACTTCTCTCACAACACACAATTTGTTTGCCAAAATTTTCGATCACATTTATGCACATTTCCGGTAGTATCTCACGAATAATACGCCGAATCTCATCTTTCAACTCTTGAATTGTTTGGGGGATTGTTAGAATACGCTTTGCTTTTGATATAACCCCACAAAAAAGAGTCTAGTGACGTTAGATCGCAAGATCTAGGCGGCCAATTGACATCCCCATTTTTTGAAAGAAGTTTACCTTCCAAACCGTGTTTGCAATAAGTCAATAGTTTATCTTGCTGTATGATATGTTGAGCCGCTTACATTAAAATAAAAGCGTATGTGAACAATCCCAAAACAATTCAAGAGTTGAAAGATGTGATTCGGCGCATTATTCGTGAGATACCACCGTAAATGTGCATAGATGTGATCGAAAATGTTGGCAAAAGAGTTGTGTGCTGTGAGAGAAGTCGCGATGGCTATTTGTTGGATATTGTATTTTACGTATAATTGATAACGATCATTTTACTTATTACTATAAAGTATTAAAAGTTTCCTAGTTGGAATTGAAAAAAACATCTGGAAACTCTAATTGGAACACCCTAGATTGAAGATTGTAGATTGCTGGGGGAGTCGTTTCGGTTTTTCAGCCGCTCAGCACTGCTACCTTTGCAGATATTTTGTACGTGACTCTACATCTCAATTTGTCTCCAGCAAGAGTAGGCGTTGGCCCACTTCTTCTGGTGACAGTGTTGCTCCCTCGAGGAATTTGAGCCTCTTGCAGAATTGGGTTGGACATTCGCAGAGCAGGTACTCTGTGGTCTTTATTGCGTCGGAGCAAAATCTGCAGAGATCGTCTTCCGCTCTGTCCATTAACCTGGAACACCCTAATAATGCGTTCAAATTTTTATACTTGCAATAAGCAAGCTTTTTTTTGCAATAAGTACCCAACAGATAAAATGTTAATATCGGCTGATCAGTACACGAGACATTGTAGGTGGTCTAAATAAAACAAAAAGTTCCACATAACAACCAATATTGTCAGTGGCAATATATAGTCAAGTTTGACAGTTTTCCCTAATTTTGCAAATTAAGCTATATTTTTATTGATAAAAATAACAATAATGGAACAGTCACGATTAACCCCGAATGAAATGGATAACATTATAAGGTAAAATCACAATTTAAGCCATTATAAAAAATAAATGTATTCATAGGAGTTATATTGATTTAGGTTAACCAGACTAGGTCACTCCTTAAGAGATATTGGGAAAATATATGGTAAAGCTCCCTCTACAATAAAGGGCGTTTTAGATCGTGTTCATAACACTGGCACCGCTGCTTATAGACATGCAGGTGGTAGACCAAGAATTACTTCTGCCCGGGATGACAATAGAATCCTTTTGACAGTGCGACGAAACAGAACTCTAAATTCTTCGCAAATAAGGACAGCGGTAAGAGTTGAAGCATCAAAATCGACAATTCGAAGACGTCTCCACGAGAGAAATTTGAGAGCCAGAAGGCGAGCAGCATGTCCTTTATTGAAACCAGCTCATCGAAGAGCACAGCTAAACTGGGCTAATATTCATAGACACTGGGGAGTAGCTGAATGGCAGAGATGTTTGTTTGTGGATGAATGTAGATTCACGTTATATCAGAAAGACGGGCGTGTATTAGTATGGAGAGAAACGGGTGAGAGATATAGACCAGAATGTATGGAACCAAGAGAGGCCTTTGGTGGTGGTGGCGTGACAGTTTGGGGGGGTATTAACCGGAATGGGAAGACTGAACTGGTAATTTTAATGAGAGAAAGTATGAATGCAGAACGGTACCGTGATTTGTGTGTAAGAGATATTGTTGTTCCATATGCGAACAACTTTGGTAATGATTTTGTCTTTGTGGATGATAATGCTCGTCCACATCGAGCAAATATTGTTACCGAAATTCTTAGGAATAACAATATTAAAAGAATGGAGTGGCCTGCAAAGTCACCTGACATGAATCCGATTGAGCATGTATGGAGTAGAATGAAATTGAGACTGGCTGAACGGGTAAATGGTTTTGCAGATTTGAATGAATTGGTGAATGCAGTAAGGCAAGAGTGGGAAGCTATTCCCCAGAATTTAATAAGGGATTCGATAGATAGTATGCCGAGGAGAGTGGCGGATGTGCTTAGAAATCGGGGTGGGCCTACCAAGTACTAATAATCCTTTTGTAAAGTCCTCGTTAATTTTATTCTCGTTTTTGTTAAATTTCATTTAATATGTGTTTTGTTTTTATTTCATTTTAATAACGTCTACTTATAATTGTTTTTTTTTTTAAATTTATTATTAGTAATCTAGTAAATCTCGCTAAAAGTGGCAATGATGAAGTGACATTTATTTTTCAATAACACATCAACTAAATTCACAAAAATACAATTTTACAAAATTTCAGTTTTTTCCGGATTTCGCTGGAATATTTCAAGCCGCCATTTTATTGGACATAAAATTGCGCGACTTTGCCCTATAATTTAACCGAGTTCGTATCTTCAATAATAACCAAGTTACCTCTGGTTAGCAAAATAGACACACTGTATATTTTTGTACGACCCTGTATAATATGTTCAAGTATGTTTTCACATGCGTCATAATTGTAGTATTTGTTTCGAAAAGAAATAATGACATCAAAAGCTATATTTTATATAAAATCGCATAACTCATGAAATCATAGTAGGCTGCGATATTAAAAAAATCTCAAAAACGTCCGGAAGTACTAAGGTACTCTTCTCAACTGAATACCAAAAATTTACTTAACCCTTCCTCCAGCAGAATGAGGTGAACTCAAAGTTTCGTAAAGAAATCGCCAGCTTATATTTCCCCTGTATCTTTCAGCAGGTGGACGGAAAGATGTTAGCAAGTGGAAATTAATTAGCAATTTGAGCAGCCTTTCACTCCTGAAAATTTAAACAAAATCGGCTTGCTAGATTTTGAGTTATGATCTTACAAAAAGTGACCAAAAATTAGGATGTTCGAGTTCGATTGATGTGTGGAAATTCACCTGACCGTCATTCTACCGCTTGCACATTCAAAAACGCGATGGTATTCTGCATACACATTGATGTTTTTGTTCGCGCGCTTATGTCCGTGTGTCCGTGTGTAACCGCCTTAAAGGCGGCTACACACGAACGTGTATGTCTGAAAACATGTACGCACATACATGAACGCGCAAACAAAAACATCGATGTGTATGCAAAATACCGTCACGTTTTTGAATGTGCAAACTGAAGAATGACGCTCAAATGAATTCTGGAATCGCTAGAAATTTTGTATGCACAGTCGAAATACTGTAGCAAGAGTAGCAAGACTGAGAGTTTTGTGTGAACGTCTGTACAAAGGTGACATGCATGTTGTTGTTCGCACGTTGATGTATACACGTATATGTATCAAGCCATCCACATCCGTGTGTAACCGCCTTTACACACAAATCCCGGTACCTACCGTTCTTCATTCATACTTTCTCTCATTAAAATTACCAGGTCAGTCTACCCATTCCGACAAATAACCCCCCCCCCTCCAAACTGTCACACCACCGCCACCAAAAGCCTCTCTTACTTCCATGCATTCTTTTCTGTAGCTCTCACGCGTTTCTTTACATACTAATACACGCCCGTCATTCTGATACAGCGTGAATCTGCATGCATCCACGAGCAAACATCCCTACCATTCAGCTACTCCCCCCAGTGTCTATATATTGTCTATGAATATTAGCCCAGTTTATTCGTGCTCTTCGATGGACTGCTTTTAATAATGGACATGCTGTCTGGCTCTTAAATTTCTCTCATGGAGACGTCTTTGTTGATTTCGAGGCTTCAATTCCTAACGCGATCCTTATTCGCGAAGAATTGAGAAGTTCTGTTTTGTCGCACCAGTAAAAGTGTTCTGTCATCCCGGACGCATGGAGGAAAGTAACACCCTGTTTAGCATTCGGCAATCCGTTCGACAACGGTTCGGTTTTTTAAATGTAACACCCGTGGTTGCATGGATGTGCGCTTTATCGGGTGTTACTTACCCTCGGTATTAGATAAGCCTATTTACTATTACCATCTTGTAAATTATTATTTTAGGGCATTGAAATTTTAAAACATGAGTATAAGTGCAAAATATAATTAATATTGTTATAATATTCTAAATTATACTGTGCGTTCGTGATTTAGCAGATAAAAACAATAAAAGAAAAGAGCTTTCTCGAAAAACCTCGGACACTAATTTTAATTTAGGAGAACGTCTTTTTCACTATTTGTATAGTTGTGGAACATCGAAAAAGAAGGCCACGTTTCACATTTTTAAATAACACACTGTATATGACCTTCTTTTATTTGTTTTTTTTTTTGTGTGAAATAAGAAGGAATTTAATAATATATAGGGTGGGTTCAAAAACCGGAATTTTGTTTTTGAGCTGTAATTTTTTTGTTGTTGACCAATTTACTATTGTGTGTAGATATAGACTACAAAAGATTCAGAATAATTGTGTACGATAGGTATATAGGTGAACCACAGATTGAACAAAAATAGACGAGAACATAGTACTCCTTACATTACTTACAGTGAAATGCTCAAGATGAAAGAAAGAAGATTTTTACATTTTGCTGTTTTGATACAAAATATTATTTAGAACTCAGAATATCTCTCCGGTGAGGCTTGGTGACATTCATACCAGGTCAACAAGGAACAGATACTTTCGAAAAGCCATTACATCGTACTGAATTTTTTCAATCTTCTTTCTCTTAACTTGGGCCTACATGTTTACATGATACCAGAAGGAAATACAAAAAGTAGGGCCTATAAGCAAGAATTAACGAGCAAATTAATAAAATACAGTATGAAACATAAAAAACTAATAATATTATATCTATACTATGTATCTAATAAAGGCATTACTGTTAAACATTATGTGAATGCAAATCTGTCCAGGTTAAGTAACACCCGATAAAGAAACTCTCCGTTGCGATATCGGGTGTTACATTCAAATTTGCGAACGTGAGCCAAATGGGTGTTACTTACCTCCATGCATCCCGGACCTAAGTAATTCTTGGTTTACCACCTGCAATGTCTATAAGCAGCGGTGCCAGTGTTAAACCTCGTTTTATTGTCCATAAAATTGCGCGACTTTGCCCCAATTTAACCAACCTCATATCTTTAATAATAACCAAGATACCTCTGGTTAGAAAAATAGACACACTGTATATTTTTGTATGACCCTGTATAATATGTTTTAAAGTGTGTTTCCACATGCGCCATAATTGTAGTGTCTGTTTCGAAAGAAATAATGACGTCAATAGCTATATTTTACATAAAATCGCATAATTCAAGATAAAATCGCAGTGGGCTGCAATAATCAAAAAATCTCAAAAACGTCCCGAGGTACCAAGGTACTCTTCTAAACTGCATACCAAAAATCTACTTAACCCTCCCTCCAGCAGAATGGGGTGAACCCAAACTTTCGCAAAAAAATCACCTACTTATGTTTCACCCAGTATCTTTTAGCAGGTGGCCGGAAATCTGTTAAGAACTGGAAATTAAATAGTAATTAGAGCATCCTTTCACTCCTGAAAATTTGAACAAAATCGGCCTGCTAGTTTTTGAGTTATAGCCTTTCAAAAAGTGACTAAAAATTGGGGTGTTCGAGTTCAATTGACGCGTAGTTTATATTGCAGCTTTGAACTTTTTGTTAAGTTAGGTTAAATCTCAAATTAAGTGGAGCTATATGAACGACGTCGTTAACCTGCATATTCCGAACTTTTTAGGTTAGGTTAGTTTAAATTGAAGGGTCAACCACTATGCTTGCAAATGTAGGTACAATGATTTTTATATTTGGCAATCACTGATCAATTAATCTCATGTATTCCCATCCCAAGAATTGCGACTGACTGCCAATGATTTTGAGATATATTTGTATAATAACCAGGGGATTCCTATATCCTCACTCCCCAATTGATTACCTGATTTCCTCGATGATTTCCTACAATCATCCGATTTCCAACTGATTTTATCACGGGAACAATGTCTCATTGTTAAGCTTCGCATTGATATGACCAAAATAAACAGTCTTTTCTCTTATAAAAACACGTTTCCACTGGAAAATTGACAACTTCTGTATTTGCAACTCTAGAAAAAAGTTAGCAACTTTCATTTTCGTTGTTGTCCACACCCACACCGATTTTATTGTAGATATAAATATTTGTTGAGCCCTAGATACCATTGTGCATCTAGACTGCATAGTATGGATCTAAAATAATGGATATCTCTTTGATTTCACTAGGATGTTTATCTGGATCAGAGACATCTTCAGTTACGACAAACTTTTTTCTTATTTTGATTCACATGTGCTATCGTCTCTGCTTCTCGCCCTGCTTAGTATTTATTCTACTTTCCCTTTTCAAGTTCTTATTGCCTTGTTGGATTCCTGACTTTTTCTTTCGTGTCTTCCTCAGGGACATTCCCATAGCTCTTAATACTCGATCGACAAACGTCCGTGCTTCTCTGAAAAGAACCAAATTGAAGTTGAGCCCTGAATAATCTCTTAATTGTAGCGAATCGCAGTTGCTAAACCCTGATGTGTGGAGAAATTCTGTGTTCTTTTTAATTTTTATATGATCTACAACATTGTCATACTTCAGGTCTGTTATTATAGAAATCACAAACCAGTCAGAGAGAATTTCATTGGTTGAAAATAGTCAGAAATCTGGTCGTTGGCGATTTTCACCAATCCAAAACGCTCTAGACTGGTTTGTGATTTGGGTGAGAACAGGCCTAATCTTCATCTCGTTCTTCTTCTTCTTCAAGTTCTAAACTCTTCGTAGTCTCGGGTTCAGTTATTGGCTCAGTTATTGGGAAACTCTTTGGAACATCGAATACATTTCAAATTGTCTATCACTCAATGTTGCCTAAAACTTAGTCTTAAAGGCAAATACACAACTGACCGGAACGCTGTATCGTTCAAAATGTATAATATGCGATTTCTGTGTTAGAATGAGATGGTATTCCCAGCGATTACCACATTATTCTCAGCGATTGCCAATGGATTCCTATGTCATTCCTATGGAGTCCTAGGAGATTCCTAGCGATTCCCAGGTTATTCCCGGGGACTCCTAAGTGATTTCCGTGTATTCCTGATTGATTACTATGTGATTCCCAAAAAAATGTACAATGGTTTTCACTAGTGGTTTACCCCTCGGTTTAAATGTTAAGTTAGGTTAAATTTTCTGTTAGAACCCACCTTTATTCAAAAAAAAAAGTTATACCAAGACACTACTAGAATAAACTTTAGATTTTTCTGTTGAAACTTGCTATTTGATGTACTGTACTCTATAAAATTTCTCTAAATTAGTCTGAATTCAGGTATGATGGCTGAAGGCTGGAGGTGTTAGGGTTTTGCACACACGACAGCTTCCTACATCCTGGACGTTGCTTCCATGCCCCGCATCAATTCTGACGTAATGAATTTGGTTTTTGGTTCTATTGTCATTAGAGGCCCATATCTCTCTCGAATATATGTATATCTATCTACTTTTTATACTACTTGAGCGAGTTTCTCTCCATCAACCCCCAAAGCTACAATTCCTATATCATCCCTGTAAAACAGGCGGTTGTGCTATGCTATGTATGCAATAATTTACCTTGTTTATTGGGCTTTTGCACACATCGAATGCCTTTAAACTCACTGAACCTTTTGCACTGTTCACTGAAAACGAAACTCTGGGAATTTATCCGGATCTGAAGGGACCAAAATATTAACAAATCGGCCTTCAATGGGTCGAGTTTCCTTGTAGACTGTATTGTTACCAATTGTTGAATCTTTTTTGGAAACCTGTGTGCAACGCACGACGCGTATTACTTTCCGCAATGAGAAATTGATAATAATTCTGGTTTATTATTTTGTTGCTTGGCTTGGCTGAAACAATTACTAACTGTTCTTTTTTTGTTTCTCAATGCACACAAGACGCAAGGGTTACCTAGTTCCTGCATACCTACCGAACTTAGAGATGCATCCATAGTTGCCCATTTTTAAGTGAAAGATATGGGGCGCATGATATTGAAATGTAGCTTAGCGTTAGACATCGACACATGATGTAATTAAGAGGTAGACAACTTTTATGTGTACTTATCCAATGCCAGGAAAGAAGATTCTGGACATTTTACAGTTACCTACTCCGTTACTTTGTTACGATAAATTTATCATTTAGGTAACATGTTCCATCTCTTCTTATTTTTACTATAAAATTGTATTTTTGCAATTTCAGAATCAGCAAAATAATTATTCATAATTTAAGTAATCTAAAAATATCCACAAAGTTCAATATAATACCAGTACCATGTGCATAAAATGCAAATATCTATTATTAAAGGAAGAATGAAGGTACTGCCATCTAGTACTTGATGGATTTATTTTTCAAAGTATGATTTCAATTATTTCGTATTCGACAGTCATTTGTATTTTCATTGAAAGAAATTATATTTATCTCACTTTTAGCAAATGGATATATTTCTGTCTTTCTCTAACTTCTGATTCTGAAATGATTATTTTTGGCCTAATGACCTAATTAATTAGCGGTTTTTTGTTTTTAACATAACCCTAATTTAAAATATTGTAATTTGTAAACAAATAAAATAATTCTAGTAGATTTTTATTTATTCTCTTTTATTCCAAGTGGTTTTACATTGTGAAGTGAATATGGTCTTTTGAGTGTAGTTTTCTGATTGGTTGATCTGGTTAATATGCAGTTAAGTATAAAAAACACAAGATTGGTTTTCTATAGGGTTTGGTTTCTAAAACGGCCGCTTCTTCTGGCAGTGCTCTGGCAGGCAAGTCAAATTTATTTTTTTGCAATTTTTTCCTTTAGATTTCTAGATTCTCCTTTACAATTTTTTAATTTATTTTGCTATAAACGATACTACCATATCACTGTGGAGTTTTTACCTGATAAATCTTATCTTATCTGCTTTTGAAATATAAATATTATATTTTAATTTTTTTATCTAATTGTGGGCTTCCATTTTGTGTGAGTGCCGATTGGTGGGGCCACGTTTTTCTGAGGTAAGTCAATTCAGATTTTTGGGCCAATAAATAGGTAGTACTGCTCTGGTTTCCAGTATCAATTGTTAGTGTGGGATTATTGGACCATTCGCTCTAAATAGAGTCGGTGAAAACCAAATGTGTGTGTCCATCCCTATCAACTCTTTATTGAATCCAGGCAGAGGCCTATATAGCCATCTTCTGTTTGACTCCTTCAATTATTACCTTCTCGAGGAGAAGAGTGTTGAAAAAGGGTGTCATTTTCTAAAAAAAAAAATCCAGACTGGTCAAAAAATTCATTAAAAAAAAGTTTTAATTAAAATATGCCTAGAATTTTGACATATTCTGGATTTGATTGATTTCACCCTCAAGTTTATCTTGTAGTACCTATAGTAGCTACCTTGGCTTAAAAGGAAAATTTTGTCTATTTGGGGGAGAATCTAGAGATTTCATATTAAGTTTTTTTCTTTGCAAGACACTCAGAATTCAGGGATTTAATATTCCAAATCTTGGTGAACCTGATACTGCCTTATTCTTTTCTGGGTACCTACTCGATATAAAGATCACTGTTTGGAGTCTGGATCAGCTGGAGTGACGTCACCCCAGCAATCTATCCTCTTTCCTAGATACAGGAAACAACACGAAGAGCTCCAGTTCACGAAAGTGAAACCCCAAACATCTATTGAAGAAATTCGGATTGGAAAGGTACATGTGTCAGATTCACCAGAACGACCAAGCTGTTAACTGTCAAATTCTAAAGGAAAGTAACATTGTTACTTGTTACTTACATTGTGAACAAATATTAAATAAAATTAATGTTTGTTGGATTTTGAGTGGTTTCATTTGCACATGAAGGGGCTACACGCTCGTTAGTTCAAATAACAAGTTTTATTTGTAACAACTTCAGCGTTAAAGTCAGGATTAAAGTGGACTCGCCAGAAACAGACATTGAAAATTTCAGTGAACCAGATAGAGTTGGAAGACCAGACTCATTAATAACCTTTCTTCTAGAAAACAACCTTTTCCAACAGTTTCAAAGTAAAACATAACAAACACGATGTTTCAGAAAGTCTCTAAACTAGCATAAATGAAATTACTGCTGTAAACTAAGTTAAAGCTGTGTAGTTGTTGCACGAACGTAATCAATCCTCAACTATGAATATCGCTCCTCATCAGTTTATTCAGTGTATGACTAGGAAAACAGGAACACCACACTTTACGCAAAATTAAATAATATTTCTCCAGTCATATCTGTCTTTGCGTTTGAGGTACAAAATCTCCCAATTGAATATTTCGATCACGGATAATATTAAGCAATTACTCTTGAGATATATTGCTCTATGCTAATAACGCAAAATGTAGGAATGGAATTTCTCTGGCACAGTAGTTATAAAATAAACATAAACCAGCGGATTATACATACGGAAGCTTTATTGAGCGCTAGAAGCATCGTATTAAAGCTTGAAATATTATAATCTTCCGGTATAAGAACTAAATTCCAAAATGTACCTACCTTGGTAGTTTTTGCTTTCCTTATAACGAATGTTTGTCACGTAAAATCCTATTGTACTTGCAGTAAAAACACACGTGATATATTTATCCAAAAATTGTCGTACATAAATATTTTTAATTTATTAGTACGAGGAAAATAATTACCTAATTGTCGTTTGCAGAATATTACATTTCCGCTAAAACGAGATGAGGCTTTCCTTTGATGCAATAATATTTTGTAAAATTGCCCTCTAAAAATGAGGAAATTCTCTCCGGAAAACGCAATTAAGTTTCAAATCACCAACTCAATGAGTTTTATGTATGGCATCTACAAACCAGTTTCAAGGATTGTCAATGTTTTCGATACCACAAGCTTCAGCTACTTATATGAAAAGTTCTCAGTAACATAAATGAACAAAACCTTCAATGTACAATGATAAACATAAATTTAGTCAATCTCATCAAAGCGAACAGGGTAAGCTCAAAGTTGTTTCGAATATGGCTCTATCAAAGGACCTATCTCTCTATTACCTCATTGTTGTTGCTACTGATCCCCGCGTTATTAGTGGGTTGTTTATTTTGTGTACCCAGTTTGCAAAAGACACTTTAGTTAGGTAGATATAGAGCATGCTTTTGGCAAAATGTTAATTAGAAAATACATATACTGGTTTCTTCCTTATTATACTTACAGACTTTGAAGCTTGGATAATTCGAGTGCGCTTGTTTCAATGGAATTTTTATTTTTCGCAATATACCCACCTAATCACTAGAATAAAATTGATTGAATTTTTACGGCCCGGCACTCTCGAACCAATAAAAACGAATATAAACTTGAGAGGAGTGGAAATTCGCGTTTGCGGATTTTATATTTGAGAAACGGCGCTCGAAATATTTTTATCCTGAATACAAATTTCTAGAACTTCTATTTTTTCGGGTAATATTATCCGCTACATAAATGTGGCAAACAATCGAATCGATAATTGCTTTCTGCCAGATGCTGCGGCAATATCAAAAACCCCATTAATAAAATAAATTGAACCGCTTGACAACAGGATTGAGTCAATCAAAATAGAAATTAAAAATCGGGGAAAAAAAAATTGACGAGAAGTCTAACTTCTACAGAAGTTGCTAACTTGTCAGTTAGAAGATTAATTAAAACGTCAGACATAGGGAGAGTCTGATTTAATTTTCACAGAAAAAAAATGATTTAGTAAATAATAAATCTAAAAAAAAAAAACATTTTCTATAATAAAAATAAATTTATCAATTGTCTAGTTAAACTACATAACATAAATGGTGTAGACCAGTGAATAAATACGTTGTACAGTAGTGCCGCGACGATCTGGATCAAGTAAATACAGACTTACCTAAATTATCAAATTCTAAGGACATTGTGAATAGAAGCTTTTAAATTGGAAAAAACAAAATCAATCAAAATCTGCTTCTGAGCGAAGCAGTATTCCAAAATCCTTATTGCCATCGCGACACTACTGTATATTTTTTTCATTTACAATAATCAAAATAACATTGTTTTGTAGAAGTGCCTGATGTATGTCTGTCTGTTTTCTAAGCACTTGCGGTAAATTTATACAACATTTCTTAATTGGTAACTAATCAGTTCATTTATCAAAAAAGTTTTCAAAATTCACATTATTATTGAACTCACTACTAACATCATGATGCTTCTTCAACCAATGTTTCTTTATCATATCACTACCCATTTCGGCAATCATAATTGTAGGGGCATTAGTATTACCTCTTACAATTTTTGGCATTATCGAAGCATCGATCACTCTTAAATTTGAAATACCGTGCACTTTAAGTTCCGGTGAAACGACTGCTTCGCGATCATTTTTAGGCCCCATCTTGCAAGTGCCTACCGGATGGAAAATGGTCGTAGTATATGCTTGAGCAATACATGCCCAGTATTCATCGCTGCCGAATTTGACGTGCTCACAAGCTGGCAATGGGGTTGTGACTAATGCCGCACCCAATTGTTGTAAAGTTTTTGTTCTTAATAAATTCAAAGATTGTTTAACACCCTCTACAATTCTTAGCAAATCAATTTCCTTATAGAAAGTATTAGCATGTATCAAAGGAGTCCCGTTATAGGGATCAGTATCATTTAATTGAATCACTCCTCGACTTTCTGGGTTCAGTAAAATAGGCCTTACCATAAGGCCATTGTAATAGGCAAGTGGCAACACCGCAGTTTCAGCTGTTAATATAGGATCAGTAAAGAAATTTTCCACATTAGTAGCATCAATTGAATACTGAATATCTGGTCTTCCGGGCTCGTTTTCATATTTGGTTTGTACAAAAGCATTTGCTTGTAGCGGGCCTGTAGATGATAAAGGTCCTCGATGAGTTTCCTTGTAAAAATACATATCTTGCTGTATTTGTTGATCAGTGGCTGTAGTTGCTGAATAATTTGATAGAGCAATTACTACTCCATCAATTGTAGCGTGATCTTGTAAGTTATAACCGACAGGCAAATCCTTTAATACTTGAATACCGTGTTGTCGAAGATGGTCGCTAGGCCCAACTCCACTTAACATTAGAAGTATTGGAGAGTTTATGGTTCCAGCTGATAAAATCACTTCTTTTCTTGCAATAGCTCTGTGCAGTTTATTATTTTTTGAATACTCAACTCCATAGGCATGTTTCGTGTTTGGGTCGATGAGTATTCTGTACACATGTGTCTGAGATTGCACAGTGAGATTGGGTCGTTTTCTCCTTATAGGTCTTATAAATGCTACGTTGGTACTTGCACGCTTACCATCCTTAGTTGTATGTTGCAATAACATAGTTCCGATAAGTTTTTCGGTATTCTGATCAATATTAGGAAGGCCCAATTCTTCATAGGCGTCGACTAAAGCCAATGTGTTTGTATCTTGATATGGGAAATATTCAACTGGCTGATAGCCATCGAACCCGTGGTAATGCGTATCGACTTTTTCAGGATTTCTGTTTTTCTCCGATTTGATGAAATATGGCAATACGTCCTTGTATGACCAGCCTGGGTTACCCATTTCTTCCCATTCGTCATAATCGCGTGGATGGCCTCTGATGTAGATAAGGTAGTTAAGCGTGGACGAACCGCCCATAACTTTGCCTCTGTACCATCGACATTGTCCGTTACTTCTTGCCAGGCAACTGTGAGCGGAAGGTTGTGTACTGTAACCCCAATCGATGTTCGATCGGAGGATGGTCGGTGCAAAAGCAGGAACGTCGGCGACTTCTGGTTCTTCTACTCCTGCTTCAAGGAGTAACACCTGAAACAAACAAAAAATATATATAGATACGTACTGATGCAAAGTGAATTTCATACATTTAACAAAGTATTGTAGCTGTCCGCCCAAGTACTGTATTAATTAGTTAGATGGTAAATGGTTTTATTGATGCGGTGTTTACTTCCTTGGGTAGCTACAAATAAAATTGTGGAGGGGGTCTATTTGCAAATAAAATAAACAAGGTTAGGTTTTTATAGGTATACTTTTATTGTTATAAAATAAACAGAGCCAAAAAGCTAAAACTCCAAATTTCCCAATCGTTACAGCCATACGTCTTTTTACTTGCTATCTCCAGAGTTAAATCAAATCTATTATCTCCTATCAGTATCAAACAACCTACAACATGTATCGTTAATTTGAGTAAGCCATAATATTCAAATCCTACTTTTAAAAATTTTGGAAATATAAATAAATCTTTAATGGGGCCCTGAATCCATAGTATGAAATATCTTCAACTAAAAATCATAAACTAGACAGAACAATATTATTTCAAATGAACATTGCAAATTTTATTTGAATCTTCTTGAGTTACAGCCCAAAATATTCAACGGTCATTTTCAATTCAAATTCTTCAGAAAATATATAACAATAATTGGCAATAGTCATGTGCAATATATTTTCCCAATTATATTCTAAGCAAAAATCTTTGAAGGTCTTTTCACTCAAAAGCTCAATCATGTTCTATAGACCATTCACTTTCCATCATAGTCATTGCAATAAATGATTGAATACTATAGTCTCAATTTTTCTACGTGTACTTACAATTTTCTCTTAATTCACTAAATTATTCTAGAAAAATAAATCTTTTGATTACTTTAGAACACGCACATAATCTAGAAAGAATCAAATTTTCTTTCTTTCGCGACTTCTCTACTTTTTCAAATTTTTCACGAACAAGATTCGATTTCAAGCGCGACTTTGAACTGATGTCCGAGGCATTGAAGACAAAAAAAAATCATGTGCAGGACCGTACACGTGGTAGAAGTGAAACTTCTATCGCTCCGTATTGAGTGTATACGTCGCTCTCTCTCTTGCTCCACTTCCGTGTCATCAGAGTTGTACTGCGCGTTTGCGCGCCCACTATCTATTCTCTTTCATTGCCTAGTATTCAGTGAATACGTGGCTCTCTCTCTACTGCGCGTATGCGCGTCACACTCTCTATTCTCTTCCATTGCCTAGTATTCAGTGAATACATGGCTCTCTCTCTTGCTTTTTCAATGCTTCCTTAACTATTCCCCCTTCGAGCAACTGAGACTTCGGACTTAGCGCAGGAGTGGGGGTTAAAGACGAAGGACGGCACAAAATGGAGACGCGGAAAGCCGAAACTGTTTATTAGATATACAGTGTATTTCACGAACATCGAAACAGAGGCGTTTTAGCGTATTTTAAGGTCGACTTAAAAAAAAACCTCATACACGTCATTTTTGTATTCAACGGGGAAGCATTTTGACCCCATTGGTTTGTCTCTAGGGTGCACCCCCTGGGTGGGGTGACTTTCACCCCTCTTTTTTAGATAAGGAAGATGGATCAGGTGGCACCTTGTTTTAAAGGTATTTTGATTCTCGTCACAACTGCGTATTTTTTTTGAAAATTGAATGATTAGTTCTCAAGATATTCACTGTCAAAGTTACCATGGGCTAAATAAAAAACAATCTTCTAGCCCTGGTGTGCTTCTGAAAAAATGAAAAGTGATGTGTCCAAGAAAAAAGTCAGGAAAGTGTTAGTTTGAGAATAACAGGGCCAGAAGATTATTTCTTATTTAGCCCATGGCAACTTTGACAGTGACTTGTGAACTAATCTATCGATTTTTCAAAAAAATAAGCAGTTGTGACGAGAATCAAAATACCTTTGTAACAAGGTACTACTCGGCCCATCTTCCCTATCTAAAAAACAGGGATGAGTCACTCCACCCAGGGGGTGCACACTAGCGAAATACCAATGGGGTCAAAAAGTTTCCCCCTTGAATACAAAAATGACGTGTCCGAGCGTTTTTTTTTTTTAAATCGACCTTAAAACACCCTAAAACGCTTCTGTTTCGATGTTCATGAAACAACCTGTATGTATAAAAGCTATAGCTCTCTTTTTCTTGCTCTCTACGTTAAATCTCTCCACTCTGTCTTGCAACGAAGGTCTGTGTTCTAGATATAGCTCTCTCTTCTTCTCTCTACATTATTTTATTTTATTTTCTCTCTCGTGTAACGAAATGGGCCTTAACGTGACGCGTCTTTCAAATCACTCGCCATTCTCGGCCAAATATTAGACCGCCGCCTAAGAAGTTTTACTTCAAAAGCTATCCTCTCCTCAAACAACTTTTAGACTTAGCGTATGAGTCGGGTTAAAGACGGAGGACCACACAAAAGGAAGACGCGCATCTGTACTGACGTCACAAGGGTATCGGAGCTTGACAATAATAGGCAATCCTCTGTGCTTATAATCCTTGGTTTGTGTCAATCGTTCGTCGCCTGTCATTGTGTCCTTGTCTTTCTCCGTCTCTTTGCGTTATATTTTTCTTCTCTCTCGTGTAACGAAATTAGTCAAAACGTGACGTTACGTGACGCGTCTTTCAAATTACTCTCCATTCTCGTCCGAATATCAGATCTCCGTCTAAAAAATTTCACTTCAAAAACTCTTCGCGAATTTTATTTTCACTGGAAGATATGACTGTTTACTCTTTGCATTTCGACATAAATACACTCGTTGTCTTGGCTCTTGCATATTTCATGCGTATACACTCTATAGCTCCCATGTCCAAATAGGAACTGGGTAAGAAAGAAATTGGTTTCTCCATGCTTCCTTTTCAGCCATAGTTCAATGTTGGGTATTAATCTGGCCGTCATGTCATCTCTCCATGAGTTCTCTGAGACAGTAACCTCTCTGGGAGCTATTGGTCTTTTTGCGTTGGCTGATGTGTAAACTTCAATCCTATCCCTGACAATGAGGTCGATAGTAGGTGTCTAATCTTTCACTATCAGGGCGTCAGTGGAAACCGTGCAGAAGCTGCTGATTATCCTTATTGCAGAGTCTTTGCAGTCTCTCCTATGTTTTCCTTTTTTTTTTGACTTCATGGCGCCATGCCAGGTACTATTGAGTTAAGGACAGAGCACAGCAGTCTTCTCTTTACTGCTTGAGAGTCGCCGATGTTGGGCATAAGCCTTTCAAGGTCCATCATGGTGCTTCCGGCCCTTGCAGCAGCTTTTTTCACATGGTCATTGAAAGTTATTTTATTGTCTATCCAGACGCCTAAATACTTAACTGCGCTGTTCGGGGATAATACCACGAGAGCTTCAAAATTATCTGGTAAATTTTAAAGCTCGAGTGGTATTTAGAGGATTATTTCACGAATAAAAATGCAAAAAATAAGGAAAAAATATGGTTGCTAACAGGATCCGTTTGTTTGTATTGGTACAAATAAATGGCTGGTAATAGCAACTGTTTGTTTGTATCAAAAATTAGTATGACAACCATGTATACAATAACATGGGAGAATTATCGCTGTAATTTTGAAAATCGTCACTTGTCTTATGGGATTTCTAACACACGAGTGGAATAATCGGTATAATTTTCTTATTCAATATTCGAAAAGTGGTTTGCGGAATTTGTCTCTTGGAAGAAAGTATAACTATTCTTGTTTTTTCCATTGTCAGTTCTAGCTCGCTATCCTGTAGTCAGCTCTAGCTCGCTGTCCTGTAGCCAGCTCTCTGTCAATCTCATTGACGCCTCCATTTTTAACTGTATCTTTCTAGTGCTATGACCCGTTATTATCATAGATATACCGTCTGTATATCCTATGAGAACGACTCCTCCATCTGGTTGTTTAGTTCTTAGCAGTCCGTTGTAGAGGATTGGTCCAAAAACCGAGCCCTGTGAAAACTCACAAATCATCATAAATTCGTCGGTTTTTCCTTCGGCCTCCAGCACGATAGCTTTGATTGTTAAGTAGCTTTGAATTATTTCAATGAGATAGGGTGCGGTTGCTTTTCTTTTTAGCTCGGTGACTATATTTTTCCAGGAGGCCGAGGCAATTTTTATACAGCTTACTGGTTTTAAAGGCATTTTTTATACAGCTTACTGGTTTTAAAGCTTCCTGTACTGCATTTACAGTCGACTTATGTTTTCTAATTCCAACTTGTCTTGCTGAGAGTGTCTCATTTTGGTTTAAATTGTCCGTCAGTGTTTCTAAGATAATTGTGATCCAGAAGCTTGGCAGTTGTGCTTAGGAGACATACTGCTCTTTGGGATCTGGTTTCTTGCTTTGGATTTTCTAGTAGAGCTCAGCCTTTTTCCATATTGTAAGGGAATCCGCTCTCTGGATTGTTTCATTTAAGAAGGTTTTTGGGGTATTTGGGCTTTTTTGTGCCACAGCTGTTAGGATTTCTGCCGACACTCCATTTAGTCCTGGAGCTTTTTTGATTTTATGCTTTTGAGCGGCATTCTTTATTTCCTCTGTGGTAACATCAGGTATTTGCTCTTTATTTAGGCTGATCCGGTCCCAAAACAGCTCCTTCGTCACTTGTAGCATATGCTCCATGGTAAGTGTTCATTACACAGATCTCTCCAACATTTCCTTTTTGCCGTATTTATTTTGAACTCAAAGGCTTCTCTTTTCGTTCTTATTTTTTGTAAGTACTTTTAGCTGCCAAGCAGGATTATCTCAGCTCGGCTATATCCTCGAACCACCAGTAGGCTGGGTTTCTATGAGACACTGTTACTTTTGGTGGCATTGACGCATCGCATATTGCAATCAGTGCTGGGTCGACTTGTTCCGCCGTTCTTAGGACTGCTTCTGTACTCCTTATGGCTCCTTCGAGCTTTGTTGCATTTAGTCTTCTCATATTCCATCACTTAAGTTCTATTGCTGTTTGTTTATTGTTCTTAGGAAATTTGATTTCGAAGAATATATAAGTATGGTCACCTATCGTTTCTATCTCTAGCGTTTCCCAGTTCCTAGATGCTAGATGCTAGAAGTTACCTTTTGTCAATGTAGCTTGTTCTCTTTGGAATGGTTCTTTGGTGCCTCTATCCATAATTATGAAATCACGGCGAGTCATCCTTTCCGTCAGAACTATGCCTCTCAGATTTGTTTGCGTCATTTGCCATTATGTATCTCTACTGTTAAAATACCCGCTTATTTGAACATATTTTTGTACGCTGTCGACCTTTATTTCTTCCAGCATACTGTCAACTGGTCTATAAATAAAATCACTCTGTATATCAGAAACCCATTGAAACTAGAACGCGATTCATCGACAATCAGCAGTTTAAGCAGGTCAACGCGTAAACTAATGTTTACACGAAATGAATATAAAAACCGATGCAGCCCATGGTATCGGTAATCATTTGGGTCCTTCTCTCCTCAGGGTCTCCTTACCCAAAGGTGCTACACCTCTCTTCAGGGTCGCCTTACCCCAGAGAGTCTTGCCCTTCAGGGCATCGCCGCCTATGCGTGCGGGAACCATTTGCATCCCCGTATATGTACGTAAAGCCCTGAACGTGAGAATCGTGGGGCGCACCTATGTAGTGCCCCCTTGGTGATATACCCACTAGCAGACAATATACGTTAAGCTCCTTTTTGTAGTTGTGTGTTTTCCTGAAGAGCAACCCCTAACCTCAGGTCCTACCCACATTAGCCGCGAGGCCTGTGACATATGGTGGAGGCGCCGTTCAAAGAACCTGTGATGCTAAATCTCCTTATTTAGGCATCAAAGTACCTAAACGAGAGCACAGTGCCCAAACGAATTTATGGACTGTCGCCATTGTATCAGGAATGATGTTTGAATGTACTGATAGTTGTTTATAAAAGTGACATTCACCGATGTGTCAAGAACACGGACATTTCCGTATCTCAGCCGATGATACGTCGTTACCTGAAATAAGTAGGGTACACGGAAAAAAAAAAACTTTCTATAGGACATAGAAAGAAGGCTTCGCTGCAAGAATAGGAGGGCACGAGACAAGCGAGAAATATTACTTTCAAGAGAATTTTCTAAAAAACGAAGTGAGTTGAAGACCATTATGGAAAAATTAGGGGCCACGCGCCGTAGAGTTGTTGAAGATGAGAGCAAGATTATACTTATAAGAAAGTGAGCCAAAGAAGTCGTTCCAGGTCTCAATTTGGAGGCTAGAGGTCCCGAAACAGCAGCAATTTGAAATGCGGGAAAATACCCCAGTCAAAAGGCATAGAGAAGAGTTCCCACTTACGCAGTCGTTCTGCTAACATATCCAGGGTCTTCCGCTCTGGATTCAGCAGAACCAAAGAAGCCAGGAAGACGCCTTGCGGCCTATTTTCGAACACTAATGGTCGGGAGCAAGTTGCATCCCCGTATATGTACGTAGAGCCCCAAACATGAGAATCATGTGACGCACCTATGTAGTGCCCATTTAGTGATGTACCCACTAGCAGGCAATATACGTTAAGCTCCTTTTTGTAGTTGTGTGTTTTCCTGAAGAGCAACCCCTAACCTGAAGGTTGGAACCCACATTAGCCACAAGGCATGTGACAATACGTTTATATTCTTCGAACGGGCTGTTGGGTGGTAGGCTACAGCTATAAATTACGAAGTCAAATTCGATCCATGTAAATCCTGGTGCGGCATTCGTTCCCAAGAAGGGTATGCTTGTATTTACCATCTTAATGGCTGTGTCTTTGTTGCTATATCCAATAGTCATCCAGACTACGGTCGACGACCAATATATCGATTATCTGTTGTTTGGTTGTAGCCAGCAACAGATCGTGGGCAGCATGACACTTGTTAGGGTTGATCTGCGGAAATATAATGGTTGACTCTCTGAATTTCAGGCCCACTTTATCTTCTGTCTTTCTGGCGATAGACAGTGCTCTCCTGAAACTTTTGCAGAGGCTGTTGCCTGCTTTATGATCTTCTGGACAAAAATTTTCATTTGCGCAGTCCTTGGTAGCGTGGCCTTCCCTTTTATTTATAGCAATATTTTATTCTGTATTTTCTTTGCAATGGGCGTATCACTAGCATTTTCGACATCTAACCATGTTGATTCTGCTCTCCATGTAACAGCTTACTAGTCCTATCTTAATGTTTCTTTTCACCAGTAGTTTCTCTGCGTCCTCCTTGTTTTTCGTTAGGGTTATGGCTTGGGTATTATTTGCCATGAGCCTGTTCACTCAACCTGTATTTTTTGGTTTCCAGATCCTGTACCTATTCTCTCATTTACCTCTTCCTTCTCTGCAAGCGCATCTAGGCCTTTTATGTGTATCGTTTCCGAGCATTTCGAATCCAGACTTATCGCGGACTGATCTGGACTGATGACTGCTTTTTTTCCTCTCTACATGATAGTTTAAATAGTTTTTGGTCCTACCATAAATACGCGTCATTTCGATACGTTGACCTAAAAACCCTTCCCGCTATTTCTAAGAAATATAATTATTTGTTCAACCTAAGATGTCGCAATTTCCTGCCTTATGGGGGTCAGCATATATCGTAAAAATGTGAGGCCACAGGTATCAAAGGATGCCAAACTCGTGTCGGCCATAAATAATGTTTTCATTTTAGATGAGTCACTTGGCCCCCTCAAATCATCACCTTGCTTTTAATAGTTTTTTGTTGCCTAATTTATGGGTTCATCATCATCAAGTTACCAGAGGCTGGGACCAATATATGGTCACAACCAGCTACCTGGCTCGAAGGGCACCTATACCAGAAATGGGAAGTGTCAGTTTTAATGTAGAATGTCAGTTTCAGATAGATTCTTTATGGGCAGTCTCTACGTTGTTTTATCAATTCCTTCTGGCATCAAGAATTTACACGTTAATAGTTCAGGTGTGGGGTAGAGCCAAGGGTAGACCCATTACGTTTCCTAATTTTTTTTGTTGCATTTTGCGTTTCGCGGTTTCGTTCTATTGTTCTAATTTCAGACACTGAATAGTTGTATTTAAACCTCTCGTTAGTCGTTATAATTAGTATCATGCGAATTTGTGACTTTTGTAGTACGTTTTATTGCGACAGTACCTACTTTCCAGTATGTGACTAAGTTTCCAAAATGGGCAAAAGGTCGAAGCGACGAAATAGTTCTAGCAGTTCAAACTCGAGTTCTAGCTCCGATTCGACTAAATCAAAATTAAGATACCATAAAACGACTTTTGAACGTAGTCACACTCCGCCATCAAGAAGAGATAAGTCACTATACGAGAGAAAACAAAAACCGAAAACTTTGCCGGGTGAATCCAGACCTAGGATACGGCAGTTAAGCACCATCGTCAGCAAAAGTATCTGGGACACAAATAATGCATAATAATCTCCTGGACTAATTCTACTGTCATTCATTTCAATGCATTCAATTCATAGTTTGACAAATATTTGACATAATATTCATATAATAGGACAAGAGCTAATGTAATGCTGTCCCAGTTACTTTTGGTGACTATGGTACATCATGTCATAGGGAAGCGGATGAAATCGTGTAATTTTAAAAGATTTAGGGATTTTTAAATACGAATATGTTCTGATTAGAATGAAAAATAGCGTGCTAGCTTACTAAAAATATTTAGCAAGTACCGATACTGTTTTGCTACAACATTGTCCGAAATTGGTGAGACGACTTACAAAAATGTCAATAAATCTCACCGACGATAAGCCAGTCACGTATAGGTCTTATCAAATGGCGTTTTCAGAACGCGAAAAGGTAAGAAGTATAATCCAGGACCTTCTGGATAACGAAGTTGTCAGAGAATCTGATTCTCCCTATGCCAGTCCCATTTTGTTGGTCTAGAAAAAGAATGGCGAAGTTAGAATGTACGTCGACTATCATCTGCTGAACAAGAAGACTGAGAAAATGGTCTGAAATTTGCCTAGAAGGTCATCTATTACCTTCTAGATAATCTCGAAGGTAACTCATTTTTTACCGCCTTGGATTTGGCATCTGGGTACCATCAGATTCCTATGGAGGAAGAGCAAAAGCAACTTTTGCTATACCCGATGGACACTATGAGTTCCTGAGAGTACCATTTGGCCTAGTCAATGCGCCTACTGTCTTCCAGTCCGCCATGAATAAAATTTCAGGTTCACTACGTTTTAAATATGCATTGGCATATCTCGATGACGTGATTATACCATCAGAAACCGTCGAAAAAGGCTTATGGCCGGTATTATAAAACACTGAACCGATGGTTGAGTTCCAACCTTCGGTTAACCCCACGCAAATTGATAGGATTCAACCGAAGGTTGAAACTCAACCATCGGTTCAGTGTTTTATAATACCGGCCCTTAGAAAGAATCAAGCTAGTCTTTGAAAGCATTACGGGAGGCAGGAGTGACTTTGAGACTCAGCAAATGCAATTTTCTGCAATCAAGAATTAAATACTTGGGGCATTAAGCCGGGACCAGACAAAATTAATGCTGTCTCAGAGTTTCCAACACCTAAAACTGTCCATGACATATGATGATTCTTAGGTTTGGCTAGTTATTTCCGCAAGTTCATGAAGGGATTCGCTGGTATAGCAAAATGTATAGCCTCATTAACGCGAAAAGATTGTAATTTTGTTTGGGGTGAAGAACAAGAAAATGCTTTTGCTGAAAATAAACAAAAACTAGTTCCTGTTTTAGCTATTTACAAAGAGGAGCTGAGCGAGATTCACTGCGATGCAAGTAAGGCTCATGGATGAACACCCAATATAGGGTCATAACCAACTACCTGTCTCAAAGGGTACCTATAGGTACCTGTGATTTACCTATACCAGAAATGGAAAATGTCAATTTTAACGTAGGATGTAATTTTTTTAGATAGATTCTTTGTGTGCAGTCCTTGTTGTTTCATTGATTCCTTCTGGCATCAAGAATTTACGCGATTACATTTGAATTTAGAAAAATTTTCAATATTTTTGTACCAATGGTAATTTTTAATTATTTTCAATCTCAGTCGAATAGCATTGCTTTAAACTTTGATGATTTTGCTGACGTCTTTTGGTTAATGAATCATGGAAATGCAAGGAGGTCAGAATTAGGAAATGATGTATCACTAATATGCAGATTTTGGTTGCTTAGAAATTTCGCACTTCATATGACTTTTAACATCATTATGAACAATCTATAATTTCATGAAAAATGTTCCATTTTCACCAATTATCACAAAACCGCAAACTGTTGGTTCGTAATATTTCCGCTCGACAATTTATTTATTGACCATGTAAAATCCAATTTACATTATATTATCACGTATACTGCCAAATTTGCATCTCTATTTTATTAAAGCGTTGAGCTTCGGCCTTCCTCTATTACCTCATCAATTTGTCCCCGTCAATCACAGAGGTCCATATAATAGCTTCCGGCGACAAAATTTGTAACATTGACAGGCTACACATATGTACACCCGTTCATTTCGAGCTGATATTAGTTGTAATTAACGATTATTTAATTCAATCGGTCCTTAATTGGGCCGTTACCTAATTGATTATTTAATTACCTATTCAAATAAATATTAGCGGCAGAAATCGCTATAGTGATAATGACATTCTGTTCTTGGTTGTGTTGCTTAATATGTGAAAGTAAATCGTAGGTACTGAAACAAAATAGAGCAAAAAACTCGTAACAGTTTATAGCTCGTTAAAGTCAAATCAAAACAAATTATTTATAACCGATAAAAATGGAATGGGCATTGGGAAATCGTTTGGAATTCTAAGAGCACAAGCATTCTTCAAACCTAAAAAGTCGATATTTATATTCCAGTATTTCTCACCACGTAGTCTCAATAAATTTCATCAAAAACTAGTAATTTATTGATTTGCAATTGAAAGAAAAATCCAGTGATTTTTGAAATATCTTTACTCTTAGATGAATCAGGTGGCTTGTATTGTGATCTAGTAACTTCCTGAAATCTAAGCCGGAAATTTTACTATGGTATGTTTCATAATGTAGATATTAGAATTGGTAATTTATATTATCATAATACATAGGTAGGTATATCATTACTCGATTTTCCATTTGATTTGAAGTAATTATTTTTGTTCGAAAACTTGAATACCTACTCGATTGGTAATGACTGTGAAAAAGTACTTAGATATGTCGGATTTTATTGTACAAAATAGTATGGAGAAATTACGGCTGTTTGATTTGAAATTACTGTTGACTTAAATTAGCTAATCTAGCTTTATATTTGACATGCTGTTAATTTTGTTTTTTCAAGCTTTGAACAAATTTTGACTAGAGCAATAGAAAAGGAAGCACAAGATTGTTCCAGAAGAATGTTGGGTGAAAATCCCAATTTTCTCCTTTTGTAAAAGCATCAGCATCTTGAAACCAGAAACAAAAAATGATAAAATAGTCCAAAAAAAAACATGATCTGATGTTCTTTTATACTCCAAAACTAAAAACCAGATAATAATACAAAAGAATTAGTTCAAATTATGCTGGCAACTGAAAGAGGTCATTCTGCAAGCCCGACTTTTAAAACAATTTATTTTTCAAGCAGCGCGTTTATAGCACCGTGAAATATTATCCTGAAAAGCTTCGTACTTTGCAAGTTTAGAGAGTTAACGTCGGGTTTCCCCACTAGTATAGTCTGGTATAAAATTGCGTTCCGTTTCTGTCTATCACATTTAAGTTTTTAAATTATGCTTTTGTCAGTCGAGTGTCCGTCCAAACTTTGTTCCAGAAAAATGTTTAATTGGATTTCATTCACAGTTTTTTTTTTAGATACGGACGTTTACTCTATAAAATCCATTTTCCAGAGGCGTTATCTCGTAAATATAATTCCGGTTTTCACGTTAGGGGTTAATCAAATAAAAGTAGGTACAGGGAAAAGCGAATAATAAAGGTCGCACCATGGCTTAAAACCGTTGAATTGGATTTATTGTAAATGTACTAGACAAAACTTTGAAAAGAGCCAAATGAAAATGTACCTTCTTCATTTGATTATTTTCTCAAAAATGATTTTACACATGAAAATCGTTCGCTTCGACGATCTTTGTTCTGTGCTATTTTATTCCAATAGTGTTAACAACTACAAGGGAATTTACTAGAACCGACAATATTGCGGAATTTTGGTTTCTATGGTTAAAATACATTCACTTTGCTGGAAGAAAAGATGTCTGATTCTCGGTTTACTTTGAGTACTACTGTAACGATACATTTATAATTTTCGTAACATGTTCTATTTCTTCTAATTTTCATTATAAAGTTGTATTATTGCCATTTCAGAATCAGCAAAATAATAATTCATACCTTAAGTAATTTAAATTATCTACAATAATGAGCATAAAAATGCAAATATCCGTTATTAAAAGAAGGTACCGCTATCTAGTACCTGATAAATTTATTTTTTTAAATATGATTTTTATCATTTCTCAATGACAGTCATTCGTATTTTCATTTAAAGAAATTATTATTATCTCACTTTCAGCAAATAGATATATTTCTGTCTTTCACTAACTTCTGATTCTGAAATAAATATTTTTGACTTAATGACCTAAATTAATTAGTGGTTTTCTGTTTTCAACATAACCTTAATTTGAATTATTGTAATTTGTAAACAATTGAAATAATTCTAGTGGGTTTTTATCTATTCCCTTTTAATCAACGTGGTTTTTCATTGATGAAGTGAGCACGGTCTTTTGTGTGTGTCGGGTGTTGTCTTCTAATAGGCCGATGGTTACCAAAGTTGTTTGAGAGAATAAGGTTGCCTGGATAACTCTATGATGTCATCTGGGGTACCTCAACATAATGCAAATCTCCATAAGGCGCCCCAGATGCGTCATCAATTTACCCATTACCAGACAACCTATTAACTTCAGGAACCTTGGATGGTTAGTACGCAGTTAAGTATAAAAAAAAAGTCGCGTGCAGCACAGTACACGTGATAGAAGTGAATACTTCTTCTCTTTCTCTCTCTCTCCCTCATATTCATCATATGCTTCATCTCACTTGCGAGAGCAAAATTTTATAAATCGTGTCGTGACGCGACCTTGAAAAATTACTCTCATGCGGCCAAAGAAGTATTCACTTCAAAAAAAACATAAGATTGGTTGCCTGCATGGTTTAGGTTCTGAAACGGTCTCTTTCCTGGTAGAACCACTAAACAGGCGAGTCGATTTCAATTTTTGTAATTTTTTTCTTCAGATTTCTGGATTTTCCCTTAGTATTTTTCAATTTATTTTACCATCAGTGTGTACTATCATATCACTGTTGAGTTTTTACCTGATAAATCCTATCTTATCTACCTTTGAAATATTGTAACATTCGAAATGTCACAGAAATATATTTATTGTTCTTAATTATTTTTATATATTTTGGACTCACGTAAAAGTACTATTTCGTACACCTAGCGACATCTATGATTCTTTTGACTAGTTTTTCTAAGCTAATTAGGCAATCCAAACCACGTGACTTCTGCCAACCAGCCGGCATTTTGAAATTTTTATGAGGTTAGAATACGGGTTATTACATGTCAACGATGTCAAAAAAGTGTCAGATTTGAGTATTCGTGTATTGATGAAGCCTAGTACTCATAACCGCGAAATTCGCTTTTTTTTGATATTACTTCGACAATTTGACGTTGGATTCACGCATAAAACGTCAAATTGTCGAAGCAATGTCAAAAAAGAGCGAATTTCGCTGTTATGAATACCAAGTTTAATCCTGCCAAAAAAAAAAATATGTTTTTTGTTTATTGTTTGCTAACCAGACGCCATTTGGACAGGTCGTTAGATTGCCTAATATCGGGAATTCTGTTGTTTCCGAGCCACCTGTAGCGCTGTCATTTTTATGATTTTGACAAGCTTGACAGACAAAGAAAGAAAAGAAGCCAGAACCAATCTGAGTACTTTCGACTTACCCTTTTCTCTTTTGTTTTGGGACCGAACAGGTCGTCCAGATTTTTAGAAGTGATTAAAAATCCTAAAACTTTACCTTTATTTGAGGCCATCGAGTCAATATTCTTACCGAATAACTAGCCGGTAGAGTGCTCGCTCGTGTCTAGTAGAAAGTTTCCTGGATAATCAACCGATTGTTGATTTTTGTGAAGATTTTTGAAAGTGAGGTTATTATCGGCCGTTCAGGTATGTAAATTTGTTTTTCTCTCTAATGAATGAGTCCTTATATCCTCTCAATTCATTCAGGCACCTTCGGCAGGACGAAAAATCCGTGAAGGCACTTCTCCAAGTGAGAATTGACAAATTTGAGACTACACCGTCCTGAAACTCAGAGAAAATCTGGGCCCCCTTTTCAAGGAAAGTTTGTGTCCTGTAAGAAGTTTATCCCCAGCCATTATTTGGTTGTCTCCAGCCAGTTTGGTACCTCCAGAACTCAAATTTGTGGAAACTTCCGAGGCTTTACAAGGATTCCGTCCAGGCTTGTATAAGTACTTAGGTATTTATGGGTGTCCTAAACGTGCCATCTTAACTACCGTAACTTTTTTTACCTTTTCTTTATAGCCTCCTATCGTTTAGCTTTATTAGCTAATTAATATCTATGTAAATTAAATTACCGACTTAAATTGTTTACCGTATAGTAGTTTTTAGCTAGAATAGCTAACTACTGTTTAAATATAATTATTAATTTAATTAATTATTTATTATCAGAGTCAGATATTAGCTTTTATTATCGTTGTCTTTATCATTATTTATTATCCAATAAGTATGCATTATTATAATTATAATAAATTTATTTTCTTAATATCGAGTAGGTACTGATCGATATAATATAAGTATTATCGATTCATTAACCTTCAAAGGGTTTATTTAACTTTTAATTTCAAATCAATAATGTGGTAGTTTTACAAGGTAAACTAATGTAAAATCTTTAGGTAGTCAAATTTAAGTTTTATGTTTACCTATTTTGAACTTTAAAGGTAAGAAGGTTGAGCTCATCCGGAAACCCTGACCCCTTGATTTCACCTAGCAGGTCTTTGATATTTAAAACTACCTAGAAATTATTTTTTCTACGAGCGTGGGGAAAATTGCACTTTTCCACACGCATTTTAGTTTGGAAAATTTAACTTTTCCGCACTAGTGCGGAAAAGTGACAGATGTCACTTTTTAAATTATAAGCTGATACACTTAAACAAATATCAGCATTGAGAATTTTTGAACCAATAATGTTAATTATTGAATTATTTCAGTTTAAACTTAACTTTTCTTATCAAGTAACACACTAATGGTTACTTTATGCCTAAAAATTTTGAGAATTTCATAGTATGTATATCAAACGTACAAATTATTGTTAAAAGTTCTCGATTTTATTTTCTTCAGAATAGGGCACATTATTTCAGAATTAGTATTTTTTTTATTATTAAATAAGTAAATAAGTTTAATTTATAAAAGTAACCTAAATTAAGAAAAAATTACTTTATTTATTTTCAATACCAAGTGTTGCAAAAGAAATGTTGTCAAATATTGGTGTTAAAATTTACATTAATGAGGTACGTTCCTTCTATCTATCTCGTAGAAAAAATAGTGTTCCTAACTCGTGCGGCAAGTCTCTTTTCCTCATTTGATTGCACAATTATTAGCATTCTTTTTCTTCTGACAAAAGAGCGTTACAATATAAATAATATATTTTATCCCATTTTGACGTTCAAAAATGACATTATTAAACGCATAACAATAAAGGTAAATAGACGTTTATCACCTCAGTAATTTAAAAAGATTTTAATTCACTCTCGGCATTTTAAGTCACTTTGCCCAACTAAACATCTTGCACCTCAGTGATTTAAAATATTTTCAACTCACTCTCAGCATTTTTCCTTGAACTTTATTTTTTAAATTTCCACAAAATGGGATAAAATGTTGTATACATCACGTGAGTTAAAATGTTTATTCATTCGAAGAAAATTAACCCACTCGCTAGGGCTCGTGGGTTAAACTTTCTTCTCATGAATAAACATTCATTTAACTCACTTGGTTTATAAATAACTATAAATTTTTTTAAAATCTAATTGTTTGCCTCTATTTTGTGATTGGTGGTCCCACGTTTTTTTCTGAGGTGAGTCAATTCAGAGTTTTGGCTAATAAATAGGTACTGCTGCTCTGGTTTTCAGAATCAATTATTAGTGTGGTATAATTGGACCATTTGCTCTAAATAGAGCCGGTGCAAACCAAATTTGTGTGTCCATCCCTATAATCTCTTCACTGAATCCAAGCAGAGGCCTGTAAAGCCATTTACTGTTTGACTCCTTCAATTATCTTCTCGAGTAAGTAGAGCGCTGGAAGGCTGGAATTTTAAAGTAGAAATCCGGATAGGACAAAAATTCATTTAGAAAAAGGTTTTATTTAAAACATCTCAAGAATTTTGACAATTCTTGGATTTAGTTTATTTCATCCTTAGCTTTATCTTGTGGTACAGGGTTATTGGTTATAAATGTCATCCCCCTCTATCTTTTCCATTTGACATTTTAGAAAAAAGTGTCTCAAACAAAAAATTTATGGTTGAAATTAAATTTTTTGAAAAACTCACTTTTACATATACAGGGTGTTTCTAAAAAGATGATCGCACTCCAACATTTTTATTTTAAATTGAATACCCTGTATATTATTCAATATTCGGATTCTACGTCAAGTTCTGAGCAGATTTCATCTGATGTACCCTATACCTAAGTTCAACTGTTTTGGAAATATTGACAGTTGAAAATTTACTTTTTTGCAACTTTGACAGGCTGTTAATCCTAAAAGGGTAATTTTAGATCAAAACCGATCTTACATTTTTATCTTAGATTTTAATAAACTATCATTTGACACCAATATTTGACATCAACTTTGAATTTAAGCCCTGATTGAAAATTCCAATTAAATTTAATCTTCGGTTAAATTCAATGTTGGTGTCAAATGATAACTTGTGAAAGTCTTAGAAAAAAATGTGAGATTGGTTTTGCTCAAAAGTTAACCGTTTAGGTTTTACAGCCTGTCAAATTTGCAAAAAGTTCAATTTTCAACTGTCAATATTTCCAAAACAGTTGAACTTTTCTAAAATGTCAAATAAAAAAGATAGAGGGGGGTGACATTTATAACCAATAACCCTGTACCTATAGTAGGTACCTTAAAAAGGAAAATTTATCTATTTGGGGAAAATCTAGAGATTTTTTTTTTTTTTTATCTGATTCAATTTTTCCTACATTTTTTTAAATTTTGCCTGTTTAGTGCGAGTGCTAGAAATGCAGCATTCTGCTCAATTATAACGAGCATCTATCTTTAATCTTGCTGTATACTTACCTAATTATTACGACTTTATTATTTTATTATTATTTTTTTGAATTATTTAATTGTTTTTTTTTATATCAAAATAATTTTCCAATTTGCAATAATTGCTCATACCCACCTGATTCTGTTGGAAAGGAGTGTCTGCACAACAATAGTTTTATTAAAAACTAATTTCAATTTAAATCTTCTTTGCAAGACACTCGCTTTTTGACAGAATTCAGGGATTTAATATTCCAAATCTTGGTGAACCTAATACTGCCTCATTCTTTTCTGGGTACCTACTCGACATAAAAGATCACTATTTGGAGTCTGGATCAGCTAGAGTGACGTCACACCAGCAATTTATCCTCTTTCCTAGATACAGGAAACAACACGAAGAGCTCCAGTTCACGAAAGTGAAATCCCAACATCCATTGTAGAGCTCCGGATTGGAAAGGTACATATTGTATCAGATTCACCAGAACAACCATTCTATTACCTGTCAAAGTTTAAAGAAAAGTAACATTGTTACTTACACTGTGAACAAATATTAAATAAAATTATTGTTTGTTGGAATTTGAGTGGTTTCATTTGCACATAAAGAGGCTACACGTTATCTATATTTTTCAATTTCACGACCCTATAGGTTATCTTATCTTAAAGTACAAATAAACTAAATTTATTTGCAACAGTACCTAGTTGGTTTTCTCTATGTGTCGCAATATCCGGAGAATATACAGCAATTTATCTAGAAACAGAGAAAGAACAAGTTTACCTAGAAATAGCTAAGGCTCACCAAGTTATATAAAGATATCTGTTATCTATGTAGAAAACAGCCACTTCAATACCTTGTATTGCCTTAATCAGATACAAAACTCTGGAGATTTTTTCGTAGGAACATTCTAAATTTTGGATATTCTCTGGGCAGCTAGGGAACATTGAAACAGCTTTTTCGCCCTTCTGCTTAATGTTATGCTTCATTTCAATGCATGTAATGCATTCCACAGCATTCTTCATCTAGGCTGGCTTTAGTAAGTATCCGACTCATCAATTCATTGATTGGAAACTCTGCTTTTCGATTTCCAAGTATTCTTTCATTCATGCAAATCATAAATAGTTTAGCTCAAAAAGGGTATTGGGAGTAGGCAGTATAGGTCCTATACTATAGGACAATTTCTGCCAAAATTTTATCTGCAGCAGATGCTTTGTTGTATACCTACTATCAGCTGATGAACATTTCTCAAAAACGTGCAAGTCTCCTCCTTCTTATGTTATTGTTTTTTTATGGACGTTTTTTATGTTGCTCTTAGACAACCCATTCCACTCGATAAATCTTTCCATTTTAGCCTCGTACAAACGTTAAATGTACAATCCACTTTCATTACCTCATGTTTCAACGGTACGAGGTTTTGATACTGCTTGTTTAATGACTTAATAAAAATAATTTAGTTCAAATTGATCCGCAACATCTCACAATGAGTTGTAATACAATTTCACTGTATGTATGACAAAATTGTAACAAACATGTACCAATATCGACTTCTACTACCCTATTTGAAAATGATTTACGCAACAAACATCAGCTTCTTATCGGTTTCCAATTTTTACCCCTCTCGAACATGCCTATAAACCTCGTAATCTACCAAAAAAGATACGGTATGGTTTATATTGGACCATTTAGATCGGTTTCAATATAAGCAAATGTAATAAACCCACTCTAGCTCGGAACATGTTTATGATCCCGATTCACATAAAATCTTTCTGCCAAAGCCTCGGTCGATGTGTGATACAAGTTTGTGTTTGTTTAAGTTTTGGCTTTTGCCGTTCAGATTTTGATTAAAATGTTACAAACCAGAACTCAAAAAATAAAAAAATATATCATCAATTCTCCATTACCTTCTTCTTTTTTTCCAAAACCCACTTAACGACCCTCTATATATATTTGTATACTCAGTTTTTTATGGCGCTTTTATGCATCTGTTTAAGTACTCGAGACTAAATCCTGGAAAGCCCTAACTCTCTGTTTTATGCTACATAGCCATTACTGTACGGTTTACGACCGACCCGTTTGTAATATTCCCGCCTGCCTTTGTATATGAAATATTCCATTACACGCTTCTCTCTCTCTAGGAATGTAGGAATATGAAACTTGGCGCTTCTGGTTGTGTCGAATAATGCGTTATCGTTAAATTCGAAGATTTAGGAAGGTAATTATTAGCAATCATAATAATATATTGAAGCAAAAGCAATTTTGGTTACCTATGTCATGAGTAGGGATTGGCTAAACTCATTTTCTATCATAATGGATATAATTAATGTTGGTTATTTTCCATTAACCATAAGTAACCATTGTCCATATACATATTATCTCTATTATCAGGAGAGTTTTAAAGTTTTTTTTTTAGAATTAAAAATTTGGTTAGAGATTCCGGTGACTCACTGTTATAGTCATAGGTAGTTGATAACATATAAGATTCATTAGGCGTATTTTAGCGAGAGTTTTAACCCAGTAGTATGTTGTATTTACTTGGGATACTACATTTTAGCGATCATGGCTAACATAATATAAGGTCACAATATAAAACACAACATAAAACTCGGCTGTAAACATGTAACCATCCTACTGGTTGTAGTATGTCAGTGCATCTTTTTCTAATACACGAAAATGAGCATATTATGGGCAAAACATCAGCTGATTACGCTACGATTACCGACACAGTTCTTTCCATTATAAATAGAGGATTGTTTTTCCTCATTTTGCCATGGTTTTCTGTGATTTTATGTTAGAGGTTTTTTGCAAAAAAAATAAAATCTTCACTTGTGCACAAAAGTGTAATTTTATTTTTTTTGGCATAAGGTCCCCATAAAATTCAAAAATACCACAATCTTATCGAAAATCTTCACTGGAGAAATAATATTGAAACTCGAAAACGCAAAATTTTGCAAAATTCAACAAATCCAAATAAACAACGATCATGGCGTCCTCTCTTAGACCCTTTGTCAAATACACTCCACCTGTTAATTGGGTAACTATGACGTCATGAAACATAGTATGTGTAGTATGATGTTTACTTGTCGCTAAAATACGCCTATTGTCAATTCAACAATATCGAGTTTAAGTAATAGTTTTCTCAAAGCCAAATCCTTACGCCTGAGCAGCATAATAGAACAAAGTCTGCAGCCTTACGCCTCAACTGATAAAACATTTGGCAAACTATTATGGTTTCAAAAACGCTATAGAAATTGAAAAACGGACAAGATTTTATCAGAGTTTTGGTTTACGAATTCTAGGGTGAACAACTCGGAAATTCTGATCCGATTTACATGATCTCCCAGCTGATATAATTTATCTTTTTTCAATGGTGTCAATCAAAGAAAGATGAAAAGCAAACAGCTGGTGATTGGGTCAATCGGATCAGTGTTTCCGTAGAGGCCTAGAATGTTCTCCCGCGATATTCCAGCCCAAATTGACAAATTAGATGAAGGCAGATTGATTCCTGATATGATGAAGATTAAGATGATATAAGACAAAAATAATAAAATGCAGTTTGTTTGTTTTACCAAATTTCTTGCTTTCTTATTTTATCCGTAACGATCTATACCTACCTATTTTTGTATTTCGCTAGCATGAGTTAGAAGTCGCAGGAACAGCGCATATAGTTATTCAATATTCAGTCATAATATAAAAGAAGACATAAAAGTAGAGACAGAAAGATATTTATTCTAAAAGACTCGAATATGCCGGAAATAATTGACCTACGGAGATGAATTATTCCACTAGGCATGGAATATGCAAACATCAAACGATCCAATGGTATGCGGTTTTATTCAAACTTGCCAATCCAAGCAGCATGATACCGACAAGACAATTATGTAACTGCACGGAAATAGAGAAATTCGAAATAAACAGAATAAGTAGCTTTTCCAATAACGCTAAACTAAATAATAGATACGTATGTGACATTGTTGTTTTTGCCAGTAACTTGCAAGTTCGTAAGACTAAAATAGGAAACCTAACTAAATTATTTCGATGTGGATCTTAACTTCTATGACTAAATATTTAGTAGTAAACGACAACACACCTACCACATCCAGAGAGATTAATTGTTAACGATTTCTCAGTTGAAAGATTAAACAACATGCACGTAGCTAGGCATGACTAGGACTACTCCGTCGAGATTCGATTTCGAACAGGAGAAATTCAGCGCCAGCCTTCACTAACATGGACAAACTCGAATGGAAAATTAAGCTTTTAAGATAGATATGTGTTTCCGATTTCGCCTCAAATCGTGGCGAAGTATCATTGAATCCTTCGATTCAATATATCAGCAATAATTTTTGGTAGAGGGACTGAAACCCTTGATAATTTGGAATATCTTGGAATTGAGAGTTGTCATCTGCGATATGACCTGAAGAAGATTCTTCTAACACCCTGATCGATGATAGTCAAACTTTGATCTTTGAATATGAACAAGTCTCATCAGCGAACTCTTTATTGAGCGACTTCTCTCCAGTATTTTAGTATGGTCTCCATTATATTAGTTCTTATTTCCATCTGTGGCCTTTCTCTCTTGCACTGAGGAAATGTATTCTAGATGATTGCCTTCCTAGCTACATCTTCCAACCTAGTTCTCTCTCAGTCTTATCCAAGGGTTTCTCTTCTCAAGGGGCCTAGTGTTTAGCATTACATCTAGCTCTTTGAGTCTTAGATAGTTAGTAAACAATGTTTTTTGTGAATATCAAAGTCTGGGTAAGACTGTCATGTCTATGTAGACTAGTCTTGTTTAATGAAAACTTCCTCCATTGTCATTGTTAAAAGCTTCGTCGATATCACATCTTCTTGTCTAATGATTGAATCCGGCTGGTAGTAATTCTCTGACGCCACCGGGACACTACACTAGATCAGAGCCAAGCTGACCTAATGCAAAACGTTCTAGTGGACAGCGCAGGAATCCTATAGATGACCTGCGCTAACCAGGAGACAGCAGACTGGCTCAGGAGAAGCAACGAACCGCTTGGCCAACTCTTGGAGGGAGCAGAACTCAGGGTTGTTAACCCTGAGGATCTCCCAGCAAGGCCAAGTTCCTCGTTTTCGAGCCAGAGCCAGAAGCGACCTCAGAAGAAGTCATCAAGACCCGTCTTGGAATACAAAATCCAGGCCTAAAGATGGGAGACTGGCTCCTGCTGAGCCGGAAAACAGAGAAATAAGGAGAGCTGGCCTTCTCTATGGATGAAAACTCTTCCAAGACCCTGGAGAGAACCCAGTTTAGAGGATATTATAAACTGGAACGCGTGAACTTCAGGGCCATCGGAAAGGGGAAGGATGGGATCAAGGTGATTCAGATCAACCTCCAGCATCGGCGGTCCTTTTTGCTACTATGGAGGAAGTAGATATTGCCCTGATTCAGAAACCGTGGATCAGACACGGTGGAATTACAGGACTGAGCAGTGCTGATCTACAGCAGATCCACAGTCACTCCTCGGACCTGCATATACATTAAAAAGAACGTCAAGGTACTGCCCCTAACTCTTTTTTGTTGAAGGGATTTGACGGCAGCCAGAATCAGACTCTTCGGAAGCAATGGGCCGACGGATATTATTATCGAATCGTCCTACTTACCCTAATGATGATCCTGAATCAACACCAACCAGAAGTGTGGAGGACCTGGTGAGATACTGTGGGATGGATGGGACACAGCTGCTCATCGGGTGTGATGCGAATGCTCACCACACAGTCTGGGGAAGTACTAACATCAACGATATAGGGGAGACTTTACTACAGTAGCAAACAATTTAGATATAGTGAATGTAGAAATTAAACCTACCTTTGTTAATTCAACTAGGAAGGAGGTAATCGATGTGACACTAGCCTCAAATCATATGAGTAATAACGTCACAAACTGGCATGTATCTGATGAGACAAGTACCTCGGATCACAGATACATCAAATTTGGAATTTTAAGGGAAACAACTTCAGTAAATTATCGGAATCCTCGAAATACAGACTGGGACGCATACAAAGCCGAACATTAGGAAGACAATAAGAGACATTGCAGACTTGGAGATGGTTGTGGATCAATTCAATGATGCAATTATCTCAGCCTTCAATGAAAATTGCCCACTTACAACAGGGGACATCCACCAGGAAAGTACCCTGGTAGAACGAGAGTCTTGTAAAGTTCAGAAAAAAACTAGTACAGAATTCAATAAAGCCATGTTAAATATGAGATTAGTTCAGTGTAGTTTGGAGTCAACGAACGAACAGAACTATAAAATTTTATGTGGCAACATGGCAAAGCGGAATGTAAATGTCTTTTGTTCTGTTATGTCAAGTTTGTCATAATATATTGATCGATTATTTTCTTGGTTACGGTAACATTGAAATAGTTATTTTCATAGTGCGCAAAGTGTTACTTTTCCGCACGCAAACACAGTTATACGAACGATGCGAAGCGGAGTTCGGATAAGTGTTTGCGTGCGGAAAAGACACTTTGCGCACGTGTTAGGAACAACATTTTTCCTACGAGCTTCATATCAGGTAGGTAACAACAAAAATTTAAAAAAAAATTAATTTGTTCAATTATTCTCAATTAACTTGAAGCAAACCTATTCATTCATCAAAAAATTACATAACAAAAAAACAGAAAATTGAAATCCTCGTCAGAGCTGTTCATCTTAAAGCGTTTAAATTTGATGCGAAAGAAGTTTGTACATTCTTGCATGTAAATGGAGAACACAAATCTGACAATGGGTCAAAGTTAATTACATTCAATGTTTGTATAGATGTTGGTTGATATAGAAACAGAGGAAAAATTTGTCATCATGTGTCTAAGTCGACAGGTGCAATTATTGTTGCTTGACAATCATTTTTACTTTTCGGCACTCAGTGCGGAAAAGTGTAACTTTGAGAACGATAATGCGTGCGGAAAAGTACTACTTTGCGCACGCTCGTAGGAAATAGTATATTTCCTAACTAGTGCGGAAAAGAGACTTTCCGCACGAGTTAGGAACACTATTTTTTCTACGAGATAGAAGGAACGTACCAACGTAATGTAAATTTTAACACCAATATTTGACATTTCTTTTGCAACACCTGGTATTAAAAACAAATCGAGGAATTTTTTCCTAATATAGGTTAGGTACTCTTAAGTATAAATAAAACTTATTTGAAAAAAAAAAAAAAAAATCTGAAATAAGGTCCCTGATTCTGTAGGCAATAAAATCGAGAACTTTTAACAATAATTTGTACGTTTGATGTATCTACTATAAAATTTTCGAAATTTTCAAGCATAAAGTAACCATTCTATAGTAACTTGACAAGAAAAGTTAAGTTTAAACCGAAATAATTTAATAAATAACATTATTGTTTCAATAATTATCAATGCTGATACTTGTGTAAATGTGTCAGCTTATAATTTAAAAACTGACACCTGTCACTTTTCCGCACTAGTGCGGAAAAGTGAAACTTTCTAAATTAAAATGCGTGCGGAAAAGTGCACTTTTCCGCACGCTCGTAGAAAAATAGTTTTTTCGTTCTATGTTGTTTTATTATTAATAAACGTTAATAGTTATTTATACACCAAGTGAGTTAAATGAATGTTTATTCATGAGAAGAAAGTTTAACCTACGAGTCTTAGCGAGTGGGTTAATTTTCTTCGAATGAATAAACATTTCAACTGACGTAATGTATACAAAATTTTATCCCATTTTGTGGAAATTCCAAAAATAAAGTACAAGGAAAAATGCCGAGAGTGAGTCAAAAATATTTTAAATCACTGAGGTGTCAGGGTTTTAATTGGGCAGAGTGACTTAAAATGCCGAGAGTAAGTTAAAAAATCTTCAAATCACTGAGGTGATAAACGTCTACTTACCTTTATTGTTATGCATTCAATAATGTCATTTTCAAACGTCAAAATGGGATATTCATAATTATTAGAGCACCTTCTTATCGCTTTTTATTTAATTAGAACCTAACAATGGTTATGGGCCCAGGAAAGAAGACGTGCTATTCGTGCTGAGGTAAAACTCAGTGTAATGCTAAGATTTAGTTTCTGAATTTGGCTGATGGAATAATTGGAATTTTTGTAACCAACAATCAGGCGAGTCAAATTAAAAATAAACATGGAATTATTCCTTTCAATGGTAATGGTTTCGACAATTGGAAATTCATGCTTTATGCTGTACTGAAGGCATTGGATTTGAGTGATGTTCTGAAATCAGTTGCTCCAAGTGACAGAAATGATGATTGGCATAGAAAAAACAACAAAGCTTTTATGATAATCATACAATGTGTAGCAGATACTCATTTGGAATATGTCAAAGAAACGGATGTTGCAATTGATTCTTTCCTAATATCCTTAAGCATGCAGTGGTTGTGCCTCTTCACAAAGGGGGAGAGTTAGACTGTCCAGCAAATTTTTGTTTTATTTCTCTTCTTCCTTCACTTTGTAAGCTGATCGAGAAACTGGTCAAAACCAGAGTTATTTTATTTATAAATCTAATCAGGTCTCTCTCGGAGAATCAATTTGGCTTTCAGTGTGTTGGGAACATCTGATGTGATATTTTCCCTTCTAAAAGATATATATTGAAATAGAAATGAGAATCACCTTTCAGCGGCGGTATTTTGTGACTTGTCGAAGGCTTTCCACTGTGTCCACATTTTTGAAACTGACCAGTTTTAAAAAGCGCTTTTAAGTTAAAAGAGGATATTCCATACAGCTGTATGAAGCTAAGGTGGCATCTGTATTTTGTGATAAGAAAATTTCAACAATTAAATGTGAATATTGTTCTAGAGATTTATTAAATTTTTGTTCCAAGAAGGGCATTCAGGTAAGTTATACTCCTCCATATACTCCTCAAGTCAATAGAGTTGCGGAGAGGATGAACCAGACAATAATGGACAAGGCTAGATCCATGATCATGCAAGCCAAAATGGACACAATATTTTGGGAAGAGTCCGTGCTCGTAGCTGCCTATATTACAAATAGAACTGTCATGCGTTGCAAAAGGAATAACTCCTTATGAGTTGTGGTGTAAGAAGAAGCCGAATGTATCAAATATGAGGGTTTTTGGATGCATAACATATGCACCAGTGCCTGATTCTCTCAGAAAAATAGTGGACGATAAAGGTTTGAAATGCAGATTTATTGGATACTCAGAAAATAGATATAGATTATGGAATACAGAAGAATAGAAATCAATTCATTGTACGAATGTAATATTTGATGAAAACTTTTGAAATTATGTAAAAAAATATAAATAAGAAACTATGATATATATGAATGAAGCGAAGGAGAGTGATGACTGGAGTGAAGTTGGTAAAAAAGTTGAGGAAAATGAAAATCAAGGAGAAAATGAAAATAGTACAAATAATGAGAGAGTCGAGGAGAAAGTAGAAACTGAAAATGGTAAAGAACAAGAATATACAAGATCAAAACGACAAACAAAAATACCCATAGGATTTAACGATTATGACTTGGATATAAGCTGTTTGGCACTATTGATTGAATTTACAGAGGCACCACAATAATATTTACAAGCAAAAGAAAGTTCAAATTTCAATTTTTGGCGAAAGGCTATTGAAGATGAGTTAAATGCATTACAGGATAATAATACTTGGGAATTGGTGGAAAATCCTGGAAAAGAAGAAGTAATAAGCAATAGATGGGTAGAGTCAAAGAAGATGATGAATGAAAATGTTTGTATAAAGCCCGATTAGTTGCATGAGGCTTTGAACAACATGATTTTGGTGATTATGGACAAATACATGCTCCAGTTGCAAGACTTTCAACATTGAGAATTTTATTATCAATTTGTAATCACTATGATTTAGTTTTGGAACAATTACATGTCAAAAATGCTTTCCTTCACAGTAATATAAAAGAAAAAGTTTCAATGAAAATTCCAGGTCTTACAGTTGCAGAAAATGATAAAGGTAAAGTATGTTTGCTGAAGAGGACAATATATGGTTTGAAACAAGCCCCTAAAGCTTGGAACGATAAATTTAATTATTTCATGACAAATTTACAATTTGAACGTTCAAGATCTGATTATTGTTTGAAAAGTTTCATTGACCAAGATGTAAGATGCTACTTACTTCTATATGTTGATGACATTTTAATTGCATGTAATCCAAATTTTCTGAATTATTTATTATTTATTATTTAAAATTACAATTATGTGAAACTTTAAAAAAAAAAACGAAAAATGACCAATTTGATTTCTTGGTAATAATAGTTATTTATGTATCAAGGGTACTAAGTAGATGATTATGCCCTGAGGGCGACAGTCTTACAAAGCTGAGGGTCTCTGGCCCGAGGGTTCGTAAGTCGCCCGAGGGTATAATATATATCTATTAGTACCCGTGGTGCATACAAACTTTTATGTCATACCAGTTGGCATTGAAAAAAGTGTCACTTCGCAAATTGTCATCAGTGTGCAAACATCATAATTTTTTGATAAAAATAATATGTTTGTAAGCGTAAATTTATATTTTGTTAATAAAGAATAAGTTAATTGAAAACTGTTTTTTGCGTCTTTATGCCCGCGCGGGCCATAATGTGTACTTTATGCCCGCACGGGCATAAAGTAATGAATTATGTAGATGGTATCTAAGGTATAAAAACACAATAATGTATTGGTATGACATAATAGTTATTTATGTATCAAGGGTACTAAGTAGATGATTATGCCCTGAGGGCGACAGTCTTACAAAGCCGAGGGCTTCTGGCCCGAGGGTTCGTAAGTCGCCCGAGGGTATATATCTATTAGTACCCGTGGTGCATACAAACTTTTATGTCATACCAGTTGGTTGTGAATAATAAATAGGTACCTGGGAAAAAAACGTCACTTTGCAAATTGTCATCAGTGTGCAAAATCATCATTTTTTGACAAAAATAATATGTTTATAAGCGTAAATTTATATTTTGTTAATAAAGAATAAGTTAATTGAAAACTGTTTTTTCGCGTCTTTATGCCCGCGCGGGCCATAATGTGTACTTTATGCCCGCACGGGCATAAAGTAATGAATTATGTAGATGGTATCTAAGGTATAAAAACACAATAATGTATTGGTATGACATAAAAAAATATAAGGATTTGAAAATAGTATATTATATACCAAGGTAGAGAAGTTGGTCATTATATACCGAGCGCTTTTATAAACCGAGGCGCGAAGCGCCGAGGTTTATAATGCTTGAGGTATATAATGACTTTCACTATCGAGGGATATATAGAATTTTTTTTACTACTGCTAGTAGAAAATAAAAAATTTCTTTAAAATCTGTGCTCTAATTATTTATTTTTTTTGAACGCCCTCTTGAATGTGCTGCCCTCTATCAACAGCTTATGAGAACTTCCTATGCATCTACAGAAACCTGTAGTTTTTTTAAATTGACGTATGGAAATGAAATTGATAACCAATAAACACGTGACAATATCCTTGCGTCATGACGTCATTTTCATTATTGACCTAGGTATTTTTTCATTATTTTCATTATTCACATCGGAGAGAAATTCAATTTTTTCCTAGAAAAATAGATTGAATAATGACTATTTCTCAGGTTAGTAGTGAAAAAACAAAGTTATAAGCATGGATCAAATTTCAGCAATTAAAAATTTAATCAAAAAGTTCAATGTAGAATATTGTAAAAATTATAAAAAATTTAAGTTTGAAAAGAAATAGTTAGAAGGAAATTAAAACAAAATTGTCATATTATTATTAGGGGTCGACAAGACAAGAATTCTTGTCTTGATAACAGCTTCTTGTCTTGCCTACCATATTATTCTGATAAAAAAACGGGACATTTTGATGAAACAGATGTTTCATGTATTTGCAAAAAAAAAAGCGAATTTTTTTATTCGGGACCATGCTCGTAGCGTAGGACGAACTCACGGATAATACACCTTACTACTACAGGATACAGTTAGCTTATCCTCATAAGGCCTGTGTAGAACAAATCTGACACCCCCCACCCTATCAAATCACCATTTGTGACGTAGACAGCATGTCGTTTCTCGCCTTGACGTAGGCTGTTTGCAGTTTGCACCACAGGTTATGATTTCGCGGGCTTTTGCTTTATATGCATACTTGATTTTACTACATCAATTAACATCCTAAAACAACTATTTTTCAGATCTCGTTTGCACTTCCTATTTGCCTATTATGTCAATCAAAATTAAATAATATTTTATTACGACTACGACTGCTGGCGCAAACAGCTGACGTCGCTAACGGCTTATGGCAATATGGTGGCGATTACCAAAAACGAGGCTGATAAACAATGTGCCTTAGGGCCAAATTATGGACTAACTGGTAAACGTCTGGTTGTTACCTAGCAGGTACTTTCTATGCATTATTAGAGAATAGAAAGTACCTGCTGAATAACAACCAGACACTTACCAGTTGGTCCATAATTTGGCCCTTAGCGGTGTATATTATCCAGACCGAACTCGCCAAATTCTAAAATGTCAAATGTCAAATGCTATGTCGAATTAACCACCACGTTGTGATTTGCTGAGACTAGAGATGAGGCGCAAAATCGATTTATTTATGCCACCGCAGAGACTGGGAATGAGACGCAAAAATCGAATTATTTTACGCTTTTTGAAATATCAGAGAATACGGGACATTTACGCGTCCCGACAGCAAATTTGGGGACGCGGGACATGGACCTCGAAATAAGGGACTGTCCCGTATAATACTGGACGTATGGCAGGCTTAATGTTTGGTCTTCAATAAGTGGACTGTATGTTTATTTTATATTTAATAACTTTTATTCAACTGAATATACAAAATTTAACTTAAAAATCAAGAAATTTGTACTACAAAAATGAGAATAATGTTGCCTTTTATAAAGCTCGGCTAGTAGTCGCGAGCGAGAGAGCGCTTGCTTCCCAACAGGGCTCCCCTCTCTCGTAGTCGACGTCCATCGAATCGATCGATAATAGTCCTTATGCGCGAGCATGCGCGGACCTCGCAGTGGTACAACCGCAATAAAATGACGCACAAAAAGAGTTTTTAGTTTTTCTTATACAGAATTAGAAAACGGAACAAATACTTAGTGTAACAACGATCACCATACCGCCCGCCTTGAAATACTCCAGTCTTTCAAAACATAACTGAAACTGTATATCGAATGATAGGTCACAAAAGTTCCTTTCCATTATTGACTTGGCAAAGGGCAAATATTATTTAATGAACGTCTTATTGTTCCCTTATCGGTTTTAATGTCCACAACCCGCACAATTCCGTCACTTCCCGGCATAAGTTTAGTCACACGACCTAATTTCCAACTTAGAGTGGCCAGATTTTCTTCTTTCACCAACACTAACGAATCCACCTTGATAAGTTGGTTGGCATTTTGTTTCCACTTGTGACGGGTTTGAAGTTCTCCAACATATTCTTTTTGCCACCTTCTCCAAAAATGTTGTGTGGCAATTTGCAACTTCTGGTATAAATCTAGGCGATTTACGGGAACATCAAGTAAGTTATGTTCTGGTACAGACGTTAAATTACGCCCTATTAGGAAATGGGCTGGTGTCAATGCCGATAGATCCTCAGGATCCGAGGATAGGGGTGACAAAGGACGGCTGTTTAGGATTGCTTCAATTTGACAAATTATGGTCGAGAACTCTTCAAAAGTATATGCTGTGTTAGATAAAATTCTCTTAAGATGATATTTTACGCTTTTGATACCCGTTTCCCAGATACCACCAAAACTAGGAGATCTAGCAGGTATAAAATGCCAGCAAATGCGCTCAGTAGCCAGATTGTCATATACATATTGCTCATTGCTACGCAAAAATTCATATACTTCAGACAATTCATTGTTTGCCCCTAAAAAATTAGATCCGTTGTCACTAAAAACATTGACAGGTTTTCCGCGTCGGCTTATAAACCTTCTGAAAGTTGCAAGAAAACCGTCTGTGGTCAAACCGGAAACTATTTCCAAGTGTACAGCCTTTGTACTCATGCATACAAACAAGCATATGTATGCCTTAAAAATTTTTGCTCCACGTCCCTTACGGTCCTTTAAGCAAAATGGTCCCCCATAATCCACACCAACGTTCAAAAAAGGCATGTGACAATTTACGCGACTGCTGGGTAAATCTCCCATTAAGTAAGGGGAACTAGAGGGTATTGTTTTGAAACAGACTACACATTTTTTACAGATCTTTTTACATATACTTCGTCCAGAGATAGGCCAATACAATTCTCTTACTGAACAAAGGAGCAACTGAGAACCACAATGCAACAGTCGTTCATGCGCATCTCTGATAATTCTTTCAGTTAAAAGATGGGACTTTGGTAACAATATTGGGTGTTTCTTGTCAAAATTAAAAGCAGAATTCCTTAATCTTCCACCAACTCTGATTAAATCATTGTTTAAAAATGGATTTAAACATAACAAAGAGCTTTTATTACTTAGAGGTAAACCTCGATTTAAACAATTATACTCTTTGTTAAAACAATCCTGCTGTACCTTACTTATAAGTAAGTTAATTGAAGTTTCTAATTCGCCAACATCTAGTGGTTGAACTTCCCTTTCGATGAACTCATTGATGTTTACAACTTTAATGGAAAATTTTGGCATAGTTTTAGCTCCCTTTTTTATATTTTTAACAAATCTCAAAACATAAGCAAGAATTCTTTGAATTTTTTTTATAGACGAGAAATGAGTCAACAGTTCATCAAATATAGATTTTCCATTCTGAATCACAACAAGATTCACGGATTTTTGTTCTGGAAGATTCATCAAATCACTAGAAACATCAAATTTTAAATTCCAAGTTTCGTTAGAAAATAAAAACCACTCAGGGCCGCACCACCATAGCTTACTTGATTTTAAAATTTCTAGAGTGGTGCCTCGTGACAGCAAGTCAGCGGGATTTTTACTAGATTCAACATAGTTCCAGTCATTTGGATCTGTTAGAGTTTGAATCTCGCTAACCCTGTTTGCCACATATGTTTTCCATCTGGAGCAATCACTCTTAATCCAGTGAAGTGCAACCATCGAATCGGACCAAAAATATTTTTGATGAAAATTAATGTTCAGTGAAGCAAAAGCCTTATGCGCAAGATTCGCTAATAAAACGCTAGCATTTAATTCTAAACGCGGCAAAGTAACTTGCTTGACCGGTGCTACACGCGATTTTGCGCACAATAGTTGACTATGAATTCCTCCAGATGAAAGAATACACCTAACATAAAGGCATGCCCCAAAAGCCTTTTCACTGCTATCGGAAAATCCATGCATTTCTATAACTATATATGTGGAAACAGAAACATGCCTGGGGATTTCAAAATCATTTATTGAAGTTAGTTGATTTAGAAATTTTGACCATTTGTCATACAACTCACTAGGTACTTGTGCATCCCAGTCAATTTTAAGTTTCCACAGTTCCTGAATGATCAATTTAGCCACAATGATTATAGGTCCCAATAGACCCAGTGGGTCAAATATTTGACATATTATGGACAAAATAGTTCTCTTGGACGGTATTTCATCCGTCGATATATGATTTACACAATATTGAATAGAGTCACGATGGGAATTCCAATAAATGCCAAGGGTTTTGTTCTGCTCATGTTCGCCAATATGTAGAATACTGAAATTTTCGCCCTTATTTATATCAAATTGGCTCATTACCGTGGCATTATTGCAAATCCATTTTCGCAAATGTAATCCTGCTCCTTCTAAAATCTTAGAAACATTTCGCTGAATTTGAATTAGATCCGCTGCTGAGTCAGCGCCTGTCAGAAGGTCGTCCATATAAAAATCATTTGCTATTATTTTGCTAGCAAGCGGCATATTGGCCATATTTTCATTAGCAAGCTCTAATAGACACCTTACTGCCAGGAACGGTGCAGCTGCGGTTCCAAATGTTACTGTTTGTAGCTCATAGCATTTTAATTGATCATTAGGATCTCTTCTCCAAAAAATTTTTAAATATTTGGTGTGATTTTGACTCATTTTAATTTGTCTATACATTTTTGACACGTCGGCCGTCATGACAAACTCATACTTTCGGAATCTAAGCAAAATATCGAAAACGTCTTGCTGCAAATTTGGTCCACTGTATTGGACATCGTTCAAGGATAATCCCGAGGATGACTTGGCCGAAGCGTCAAATACGACTCTACATTTAGTGGTCAAAGAAGAATTTTTGATAACCGCATGATGCGGCAAAAAATAACCATCATTTGAAGACTCATCAGAAAAACCTACCTCTTTCATATGCCCGAGTGTTGAATATTCTTCCAAAATGTCAGAATATTCTTTCCTTAAATTTGCATCCTTGCTTAAACGTTTTTCTAGAAAATTGAATCTTTTTAAAGCTATGTCCCTACTCAAACCCAAATTGCATAAATTTTCTTTAAAAGGAATTTCGACAATAAATCTACCTGTTTCATCTCTTTTGGTTGTGCGTATAAAATGTTCTTCACAAAATTTTTCACTCTCGGATAATAAACCTTTTTTTGTTTGAACTTCTTCCAGTTCCCAAAATTTAATTACAATTTTATCTAAAGAAGACTTCTTATGATTGACAGTGACATTTGAAACAGAATAATTTTTTCCTAGTAAATTTAAGTTCAAATTTCCTGCAATTATCCAACCAAATTTGCTATTATATAAAACAGGTAAATTTTTGCCCAGGTTTCGTTTTTGGGAATTCAAAATCTTCCAGAATATGCTCGAGCCTATTAGCATATCAATGTCACTACTTATGTTAAATTTAGGATCTGCCAAATTATATTCCTTAGGAATGTTTAGTAATTTTGTATCAAAAGACACAAGTGGCAACTTGTCAGTTATTTTAGGCAACACCAAACAGTTAATTTTTTCTTGGTACTCTGAATAACAGGATTTAATCAATACATTAACCTGCTCATTTATATTAGCCAGAGCTAAACCAACACCTGTAATGACGTGATTTATTTTGGAAACATTTAAATGAAGTTTTCTACACAGTGACTCTGAAATAAAGTTGCTTTGAGAGCCACTGTCCAATAAAACTCTACACAAAACATAGTTATTATTAAAAAATACTTTTATAAGCGCAGTAGATAATAAAATCTGGGACGAGCTGATATTATTGGCTACAGCGCCAATGGACGAGGTGGAGGCTTGAGTTTCATCTTGGTCGTCTCTATTCTCTTGCATTTCAATGGGAGCGACCTGAACCTGCAGCTCCCCCTCGCTCACCACCGGAGCCGCCAGCAAGCCACAGTCAGCCGGGATAGATACTGCGCTTATTGACATATTATTATTTTCTTGATTTACTATATTTTCATTTGGTAAATTTTCCAAATGTAATAATTTATTATGGGGCCTTTTACACTTTTCGCAACGCTGGGATCTGCATTTCCAAAAAGCATGCTTTCCTCGTAAACAATTTAGACAAAAACCTAGTTGTTTTATTATTGCAATACGGTCCTTTACACTACGTTTTAAAAACAAGGGACATGATGCAACAGGGTGATCCTCCTTACAATGGGCGCATCCAAAAGGTTTTTTAATCTCTAGGTTATTAGCCTCGGTTGCTGAATAGACATTGCTTGCACTATGTGCTTGTTTTTTCGAATAGTTCTGACGTTTAACGTCGCTCTTCGAAAACTCAAGTTTTTCCAACAATTCACAACGAATTTTTAAAAAACGAGTAATATCATCCCATGTAGGAAGATCACCATGGTATTTGTAGCATTCCCAATCACGTTTTGTCGTACTATCAAATTTACCAGAAATTATATAAATCATTATGCGATCCCAGTGTTCGACTTTCTCGCCCATAGCTTCTAGAGCATGCAAATGTTTGCAAAAATTATCAAATAACGTTCTAAGACCTGAATGAGATTCACTACTGACAGCTGGATGTTCAAAAATGGATCTTATATGACTATGAATAATAATACTTCGATTTTCATATCGATCTAGAACTAATTTCCACGCAATCGGATAGTTTCTAGCAGATAATTCTATAGACCTAATAAGCTCTAATGCATCTTTTTCAAGTGACGACCTTAAATAAACCAATTTTTGAACTTCAGATATAGCACTATTTTCGTCAATTAGTGAAGTAAACAATTCTTTAAATTCAATCCATCTTGTATAATTGCCATCAAAAGTAGGTAGTTTTATGGGAGGCAATTGTACTTGTGGCTGAACTAGGGCATTTGGATTTGGCAAAACGGAATTTGGATTATTCACATTGGCAACAGTAATCGGATTAACCACAGACGGCTGGGGACCTGATCTATTTTTTTCATAATATTTATCTAAAATTGATCTAATTTCACCCACCAATTCGCAATATGAATCTTCAAATTTTTCACGTTCGTCAGAGTCGCATTTTTTCTCCAACTCTTCAATATCTGCTTGAACCTCTAGGAACTCAGTCCAAATAGGCTGTATTTGATCATATCTAACACGTACTTGTGCAATAATTTTATCATTTAAATTATTGATATCTAACCCGACTAAATATTTCCCTAATCTAGTTAAACGCCCTTTAAGGGCACCCCTCTTAATATGTAATATGCCGATATCAACATTATCTTCTTCCAATGGTTCATCAGCCATAATTTAACAATTAATAAAGCGGGTAAAAGGAAAATAAGTGAGATAATAGAAAAATCGGTATAAATAATATAAATGGAACGGACTTACATAGGAAAATCCTGAGGAATTTGCTTATTTCAGGTCCAATATTGCTGGATTTGCTGTAGCACTAGCTTTACTTAGCTTCAACACAACTTGTGTATAATATAAAATGGCTCGACCTGTCAATGACGTCACTAGCGAGTGTGCTACGCAATAATTTCACAGACAGGAATATTATTTTTCAGCTTTAAAGTCCCGATCCGGCTCGAAGCTGACCAAAATGGTCTTCAATAAGTGGACTGTATGTTTATTTTATATTTAATAACTTTTATTCAACTGAATATACAAAATTTAACTTAAAAATCAAGAAATTTGTACTACAAAAATGAGAATAATGTTGCCTTTTATAAAGCTCGGCTAGTAGTCGCGAGCGAGAGAGCGCTTGCTTCCCAACAGGGCTCCCCTCTCTCGTAGTCGACGTCCATCGAATCGATCGATAATAGTCCTTATGCGCGAGCATGCGCGGACCTCGCAGTGGTACAACCGCAATAAAATGACGCACAAAAAGAGTTTTTAGTTTTTCTTATACAGAATTAGAAAACGGAACAAATAGTGTAACAACGATCACCAATGTTCACGTGGGACAGTTTGTGTGCAAATTTGTAACACGCCACTTGATGACACGCTCATTTTATTCTATACATTTTATTTAGTAAAATCGTCAGTGGTTTTAAGGAGATTAGAAGTAGGTATAGAAGCAGTTCGTCTAGTGTCTTAGAGTTTCTAGAAGAATGTGCTGTTGCGGCTCTGATTTTATAGAAGAAAAAAAAAAATAGAAGAGCCTGGGAGCACTAAATGAACAGGAATCGAGAAAAATATGGTTCTGTACTATTTGCGACGCGACAAAATATTGAATAAATACAGAAACAGCTTACGTTCTAGCATTTTCATTGTTAGTCAAGAAAGGATAACGCACACCTAACATGGGATTTAAACTCTATGGATTTTGCCCATATGTTGTAGAGGATTTAATTCTGAACAACCTTTAAATGGGACGAAATCTTGTAGGTATTACGGTCTTTGAGATATGAGCGTTGAAAGATGAACTTTTTTACAACTTTTTGTGTGGAGAGTATACGAAAAGTGCGAAAAACTAATGTTTATCAGTCAAAATTTTGACAGGTCAACATATTTCACGTCACTAACAAATGTCAACATAGGCTAAGGCCGGGATCACACTGGCGCCAATATTGACTCCAGTGCGGTCCCGGCTTTAACCTAAGTTGACGTTAATTTTTAGGTGACGCAAAATATGTGAACCTGTCAATATTTTGACTGATAAACACCAGTAGCACCAGCATTTCGTATACTCTTCACACTTCACACAAAAAGTCGCAAAAAAGTTCATCTTTCAACGCTCATATCTCAAAGACTTTACCTACAAGATTTCGTCCCATTCAAAGGTTGTTCAGAATTAAATCCTCTACAACATATAAAAAAATGGGCAAAATCCATAGAGCCCAAAAATCCCATGTTAGGTGTGCGTTATCCATTTCAAGATTTCTTGTTTTCTTGACAAGAAATGTTGGTATTGACATAACATTTCTTGTCCTGTCTTGAAATCTGAAATTACTTCTTGTGTTAATCTTGTCTTGAAATCAAGACAAGATCAAGACAAGATCTTGAAATTTTCAAGAACTTGGCGACCCCTAATTATTATAAAGAGCTATTAGGTAGTCTCATCTTTATAATGATGGGTACGAGGCATATTTGTTTTGGTGTTAGTTATTTTGGTCAATTTCAGGACTGTGCCTGAAATTGCCTGTGATGAACATTTCAAGCATCTTTTAAGAGTGTTAAAATATGGACAGAAAATCTATAAGCGGTTATTGTTTTAAGTTATTTGATAATTTAATTTCATGGAGTTCAAGGAAACAACCATTTGTAACTTTATCAAGTACTGAATCAAAATCTGTAGCAGTTTGTGTTGCCTCATGTGAATTATTGCACATTAAGAACTTGTTTGATTTAAAAATTGATCTGTCATTACCATTTTGTCTTTTGGAGGATAATCAAAGTACAATGAAACTGCTTGAAAATTTTGAAAACAACAAACGCTGTAAACATATTGATGTAAAATTACATTTTGTTTTGGATTGAATAATATGTTTGTACAAATGAACAACTAGCAGACATATTCACTAAATCTTTAATGGCCGTTTCCACCAACTATTTTAGGGAAGCCTTAACGATAAGTATTCCCTAAAATGACATTTTTACATAGAGAAATGTCAGTTTAGGGAATACTTATGGTTAAAGCTCCCCTAAAATAGTTGGTGGAAACGGCCATAAGTAATGAAAAATTCTCTAGTTTGGAGGTTATTAAATATGAGATCAGTTCAGTGTAGTTTGGAGTCAACAAACGAACAAACCCATAAAATGTTATGTGGCAACATGGCAAAGCGAAATGTAAATGTCTTTTGTTCTGTTATGTCAATTTGTCATAATATATGATCGACATTAAACTAAACAAACACTCTGGAACGGGCGCACTGCTTTATGCTAGTGTACCGAATTTTGAAGTATGCAACCCAGCAATACAGAGGGATTGTTGTCTCGCTCGCACTCATTACGATTAACGTTAAAGAAAGAAGAGCTTCTTCATTTTCCTAACCTCAATCAAAGTCTAAAGATCCTCGAACAAGTCCGCTCACTCTCGCTCGTCGCCTAAAATTCCCCTCCTGCCGACGCGCTACTTCTAGCCTATGGTTTCCCTGCTCAAGAGGACCCTCGTCTATGCCTTCAGTTACCGGGTGGCTTGCATCGCGTTCTATATCGGGTGCGCCAAGCAAAAAGTGTAGTAAATTTTATTCGAAATTTTTGCGATTTGATAAAATTAAAACGCAATCATATATTTTTTAAGGTGTCAGCAATGGAAAGACATTTTAGGCTTTGTTGCAGAACATAGATAAGCAAACAAAATTAACACTCGAAGCGGCTAACAGAATTGTCAGAATATGTTCTGCACACTTTAATGAAAACTCATTCACTTTGTCCGAAAATAGTTATTTACCTAACAAGTGCGGAAACTTATACTTTTCTGCACGCAGCGGCAAGCCGTTAGTGCGGAAAAGATACTTTACGCTCGCGTTAGGTACAATATTTCTCCTACGAGCGTGCGGAAATTGACATACCTATTGTTTTTTTATTTGTTTTTGGATCTACTGATCCTAAAAGAAATGGTCAAAAATTTGATTTTTCAGGAATTAGAAGAAGTATAGAATTTTTAAAACGTATGTCGCTTCTTGAACACACAAATAAAAATAATTTCCTATTTGTACATGAAATCGATTGCTAATACATCAATTATTGACGTATTAGCAATCGAAGTTCGTTTTTCTTGGTAATATTTTATTTCATCTAATTCGTGATTGATAAATAGGGATGGAATTATTCCAATGGGTATCAAAAATACTATTTAATTAATTATTTATTATTTACCTAACAAATGCGGAAAATGATACTTTATCGCACGCAAAGCGCAGTTTGGTCAAGCCGTTAAGGGTGGTGAAGGCACTTTCCGCATGTGTTAGGCACAACATTTTACCTATGAGCATCTACATCTCCAAGCAAAGGCAGTAATAAAATTAATTAACGATTCAGATTAATTAATGAAATTAGATTAAATTTAAAAATGATCAAAAATCCCTTTCCTAGAAGAGAAGGGATTTTTGATTAACTTTACCGCACTCTATGCGGTAAAGTAACTTTACCTACGAGCGTGCGGTAAAGTGCACTTTACCGCACTTATTTGCAAATGGAAAGTGGCACTTTACCGCACACTATGCGGTGAAGTTACTTTACCGCATAGTGTGCGGTAAAGTTAACTTTACAGCATAGTATGCGGTAAAATGAACTGAAAAGTGTGCGGTAAAGTTAACTTTACCGTATAGTATGCGGTAAAGTAGACTTTGGTATTTATGATTAAAAATCCTTTATTTTTCAGGAAATGGATTTTTGATCATTTCTAAAATCCAATCTAATTTCATTAAGTAATCTGATTCATTAATTAATTTTATTAATGCCATTTTTTGGAGATGTAGATGCTCATAGGTAAAATTTTGTACCTAACATATGCGGAAAGTGCCTTTACCGCCCTTAACTGCCATTGCGTGCGGTAAAGTATCACTTTCCGCATTTGTTAGGTAAATAACTATTATCTCACACTTTGCAGTCTACTTCACCACACACTATGCAGTGAAGTTAACTTTACCGTACACTATATGGTAAAGTAACTCAACCGCATGGTGTGCGGTAAAGTGCTACTTTCCATTTGCGAATCGGTGCGGTAAAGTGCACTTTCCACATGTTCGTAGGTAAAACTCATTGAAGTTGTCGATATTGGTCAGTACAAAAAGTTAATATCTTTGTTGAAGAGAAAGAACGGAGGAACGTAATTTCGAAAAAAAAAATTTTTTTCAGAAGCATGACATAAGGAGAAAAATTGAAAAAAAAAAACTGTGTGGAAAAACTTTTCTCGCGCACGCCGGTCTGTTTTTTTTTTTTTCACGCACACTGTGCGGAAAAGTGATACTTTCCGCACGCAAATCGGTGCTTGAGAACACGTTTTCTGCACGCTTGTAGGAAAACCTTCATTAAAAACTGCTATTCCATCAAAGTTACTACCAGAACGTGATGTTAAGTAACACTTACCGCTGATTTTATAATATGAAATTAATTGAGTAACAATAATTATTGAGATTATCCGTCAATTAATTTAATGCTAATCGCTAAGCAGAAAAAGTTTTTCCATAATTTTTTAAAACCAAAAAATTATTAACGTAAATATTCTTAAAAGACATTCTTTTTCAAACTCCCCCTGTAAAAACATTACCAAGTACAATCGGGACCAGCGCCCTCGTATTTGCTTCTTATCTACAAATCGGCGCGTGCTGACATGATTTACGACCTTCCGCAAAAAAAGCCGGCTTTTTGAGGAGATCAAAGGAGTGACCGGACTTGTTCGAGGATCTTTAGACTTTGCCTCAATGATCTAAACACTTCAAACAGCTGTTCTCAATAGCCGCCATAGTGCAGAGAGAGATGCAAATCCCACTTGTTTGTTGTCCTTCCTGGCACAAACCCTTGCGTTAGAAACATTATGCAGCCACCCTTCCAGTGTGTTTGTTTAGTTCATTATTGATCGATTATTTTTTTGGTCACGGTACATTGAAAATAGTTGTTTTCGTTCTATGTTGTTTTATTATTAATAAACGTTAATAATAATTATTAGAGCACCTTCTTATCGCGTTTTATTTAATTGGAACCTAACGAGCCATAAGAACCGGGCAGTGGGAGACATACAGAGGAAGTACTGTGAGGATATAGAAAGTACTCAAGATTGTGGTAGACTACAAAGAACTCTATTAAGGGGCCCGAAGCCAGCAATCAAATCATTCAAAAACAACCTTGGTGAATAACAAAGACTAGGGAAAAGACGGCTAGGGTACTCCTAAGAACCCACTTTCCCGGCTCAAAGACAGTTGATCAAACTCAGTGGACATGGAATGAAAGTAGTCAACTATGAAAAAGTTAAATGGGATCTATCCCATAATGTTACAGAACAGAACTGAACTTGCAAACAGGATACTATGTAACATTCTAAGAAGTAGCCTAGCCTTTGGCTATATACCAAAGGCCTAAAGGCGCATTAGGGTATCGTTCATACCAAAACCTGGAAAAATAGGACAGGAATCGAAGGCAATAAAAAAACTAATGAACTAGCAAAGAGAGGGTCATGGACAAAACTTTTCGAGCCAGAACTGGCTCTAGGAATACCAAAAAGTATAACCGGAAGCCACATCAAAGACTGGATTCGTAAAGAAAATCGACGACACTGGACAACTTCCAAGCAGAATCATGGTGGGAATTCATTGACCAACCATGCAGCAAAAGGGCCGCAGAGCTGCTACACATGAGCAGGAGCCGACTGAGAACCATAACGGGACTCTTGACTGGCCACACACCAGTTAAGGTCCACTTGAACAGGATGAACCTGTACGACGGAGGCCTCAATTGCAGACTCTGCAATTAGGAACCTGACACAGCCAGACACATCCTGATGAACTGCGAGGAACTGGATCGCAGAAGACACAGCATTTTCGGGCAGCCTAATATAGAACCGGAAACAATAATAAAACATCACCTATATAGTAAAAGACCTGTACAACTTCGTACAATGCATAAAAATACTGGAATGGTTGGAATAAACCACACAGGCTAGGTACAATAGGCCTCCTCAGGCTTCAGTGCTGCATGGGGACAATAAGTCGGACAGGCCTGAAACAAGGGGCCAGAAATAAATGATTAAACTGGGATTAGTGTTCTTTTTAGCTGTAGGTACTTTCAATGCAACATTTCTGGATAGCTTATTTAAAAATGACTAATCGAAGATTTTTCATTACCTCCTCAAAGTCAGAGATATAGTATCCTTGGTATATTTCTATGGAGTATAATTTAGTTAATATTCTTTCGGGAAAACATATAGTCCTAGAAAAATAAGCCTTTTCAGGATGAGATATCTTACCACTTACTTTAACAAAACTGGCATCTTCAGGGCAGTGTTCAACTAACTACAAATCCGCATGGTTATTGCCAATACTCGAACACTTTCATACGATGAACATTTTTTCAAATTTTTCATGGTGTCATTTCGAGATTGGGTTAACCAAGTTCAATAACATAAGAAAGTCAGAAAAATTTCATTAATCAACCATGTCGACAAATTTATTCACATTCACCTTGCCAATCATAAAAATGACGACAATAAAACCAACTATTTTGCAGTAATTATTTCGAAATCGGGCTCGTGTACATTCTTTACTAATAAAATTTATCTAGAGAAAAACTTGCATTACCTATTCGTTCGTTTAACTAGCCGAGCATAAAACCGCACAATCGCTTTGCTATTTCCTGGATCTATCCTTTTTGTTTTCATACCTATAATCATATGCGATCAAGTTTATTACCCAAAAAAACTATGGTGCTGTTGTTTTTCGGTCGATTTTCCATTTTAAAATTTAACTGTCTTTGACCCCGATTCTTTTCAACGCAAATTTAATTGTATTTGTTTTTATCGTTAAGCTTTGATGAGATTTTTCCCATTGTATAATTTTGAATGGAAATTAATATCTAGTCGTTTTATTGGGAGGAAAATCAGCATAATGAATAATTTACTAATTTACATGCAATTTCTGAAATAGAACCTTCATTATTACAAACAAATAATGATGCTGTACTACTATAGTATTATATTATAAGGCGAACTCTGCATAAGTTGTTATAGGTATATTATATTAAATTTAGGATATATTAGGCTCATAGGACAAATATGCAATATGTAATTACAACATATTTTCTTTTTCAAGATTAGATAAGTAGGTAATGTCCGCTATTTCAAATTAATTTGTTATGTAGTATATAGATGAAATTCCTTGGTTCCGCAATTTGTTAAGTTATTATGCTATACTTACAGACCATATGGAAATTTGTATCTGTTGCAAATCGATTTTTGTAATTATTTATTGAAAACACCCATAGTTATTGGCTTATCAAAAAAACATGCACAAGAAACAAACATGTTCAATATAAACACGGTAATACCATACAATTGTGTTGCTAAATTGCTTGGAGGCGATCTTTATCTTTGCATTACAACAATTTTAGCTACTGGTTGGAGAAACCCGATATTATTAATCTGATAAATCACTTTCTTGTCATAATGAGGCAGAAAAAGCAGCAATTAAATCTGATTTACATACGATACAAGTTACTAGCCATGCTTAGTTTATTTTTGCATTGAACTCTTAAACAAATCAACAAATCGAATTAACAATGAATGAAGATAATTGTTTCTACAACCAAAATCGAGAAGTTCACATATCAAGGAGAGCCCGCAATGGATGAGTTTCAAGCCACAAACAGGAAACGCAATAATTGCCATTCGATTAAAATGCATAATACCTGTTTCTTCAAGCATTGACCTATAAATTCTGTACTTTATAAACTTGTTGCAATAATATTAAAGTTAGACGGCCAACAATAACAACTTAGCATATTATTCAAATACATTTTGCAACTAAACATAATTTATTCACTCAAAGTTTCTTGGAAGTTGTTACGGCTTCATAGTTTAGCCATAATAATTCAAGAAGAGATTATGGAGGCAAAGTTTAGTTGAATTCGCCATACATATTGTTGTAGCCAAACAATTTATGGAAAATTTATTTGTGCATAAGTAGGTACCAATACTAGAATATATTTGTATTTGTTTTTTCTACAAAAGAGTTATTTATGCCACATTAGACTGTTCCTGGACACTGATGTATATGAGAAAACATTCCAATCATCCCTTTTATTTCTCCATTCACCTTGTCAAAAGAGCATATTTTATCACCCCATTGGCAGGCAAAAAGCTATTTGACCCGAAAAACTCGGGATCAAGTTATTTCTTCAGCGTGCGTCAGCATCTCTAATACTGGACAAGAATCTCCCATTAAATCTTTTTCTATGGACGCAAAACTAGACGCGTGTTAAAAATCTCAAGGAAATTTTTTATTGCGTAATCACGACAGTAAATCAATTAATTATTTCGAGATGTTTCAGACATTGGAAAATCTTTTTATTTCTGCACTATTTGCTGGTATCGAAGGCGTTCAACCATATCTATAAAATTAAAGCTGACATAATTATTGGATTCAATCAAATTGTTATGCTAATATATTTTATTTATTACCTGTGTATATTGACCATGGAAAAACAGAAAAAAAAAACTCATAAGTATAAAAAAAATTATATATTGGCTCTAGATCGAAGTGGCAAGAGAATTCCAAGAATTTATATTGAAAGCAATAGGAGAGTTGAAAAAATTATGTTTCCAGGCGAAGCTAAAAAAAAACAGCAGATATTATATTCAAGCACTAAGAAGAATTTATACTGAGAGACAGATTTTGATCAGCTTAACTTTCGCTGTTACGGAAGCACTTTCGATAATTAAGGCGCTTTAAGTTTTATTAGTGCAGTGCAGTGTTTTGGTTTACTTCATTAACATTTTACTCGATTCTTACTTATCAAACAATCCAGATAACAAATTTCTACGTATAAGGAGGAAACTCTCACATTTGGTTCAATATTGAATCCTACATGAGAAGCTGCCCTTAAAAATTAAAATTCTCTAAAACAACAAACCAATAGCCTAATAGCCATCAGCTAGAAAAGTTGTTTCGATAACAACTAGAGTCTAGATCAGAGAAACCATGAAAAAGCATTTCAAGAGTATTATTACCTACTAAAAGAAGAGATTACCTTTTTGAGAAATATACAGAATGACTGGTAAGTGGACGTATTCCTTTGAAGAGGTAAAACTAGTGCCCATTTGCTACCGATTAAACATCATTTACCTCTATACCATTTTCGACGGTTTTCGAGATATTTTTTATTTTTATTTTTAAGAAATTCACTTTTTTGGGAGGTAAATATTTAAAATTAACGAAATAATTGGCGTCTTGTCCCAAACTTCCCTTTTCACAAAATAAAATGTCACTTTTAGCATAAATAACTATTTTCGATGAATCGCAATTATCAGTTTTACCCCCTTAAACCACCCTCAAAGTAATTTGCGAGTCAAGTGAGGTTCCCCAAACGATGTATTTTGGTACTTCCAAAGAAAAAAAAAAAAACATTTCATTGTTTTAGTAAGAACCTTATGATTTAGATTTTGGATAACTTTGGAAGGTCATAACTTTTTTTCTATTATAGATAGAAAGCTGAATTTTTCAGCGATTCTTATCTTAAAAGAGGACTAAAATCCCTGAAAATTTCAACTCATTTGGACTTATAGGTTCCGAGAAAAGCTTGCATAAATTGAACCCGCGGGTAACGAGTGGGAGCAAAATTTTCAAAGTGTCTTTCTCCATAGAATCCGGCTCCAAATCTCAGAATAATTTAGTGTATGGAGTTTGGGGGATCCCAAAGGACAGTGGGATACAGAATTTCAACAATTTTTTTTTTGAAATTTCATCGTTTTAGTAGTAAGGTATCTCAAAAATAAATTTAATGGATAAACAAAGAACGCTTCTAATGCTGCTAATTTACGAGGTCATAATGTAAACAATTGACTGGGACAGCTGTGAGCGTGCGCAGTGGATACCTGTACTGTGTGTGCACAAAATCTGGCCAATGAAAACGAAGGAATTTCAAAATTTAGAACAGTTGTTCGAAAGATAAGACACTGCGCAGGCGTTAAGCGGCGTTTCCACATGCATAGTTTATTGGCGCCAGTCGACTGGCGTAACTTTTCTGGCGCGTGGAAACGCGGGAAATTAACTGGCGCCACCTATCCATGCGCCAGTAAATTAGAATGGAGGTCTACTTTTTGGCGCCAGTTTGCCATGTGTGAAAATTTGTCAAAAAAAAATACAAACGTTCTCACTCGGTTTTCACTAGTCGTTTTCAGAAAAATAATCAAAATGTCAAGTAAATCTAAAAAATGGAACATATAAAGTTTATGGAAGTGCATCCCTGTTTGTGGAATCACAAACTTTTGTGTTACAAAGGCAGGAATAAACGGGATGATGCTATAAGGATACCTAAGTGTTGACGTATTGTGCGAGTTCTCGTGTTCTTAAGGGGTTTTGATATCACTGCTGCTAAAAGCAAAATAAGAAGCTTTAGAAATGCTTCATGGTCTCCATCCGCTAACTCAGACAGTGCATTATTTGATGCTCCTATAGAGCTTTTCTGCATGAAATCCATTTTCGTACCCAGATCTTGTGTTTATGTCTCTTCTTCTTGTTTTTTCAGGTCTTCTGCAATAATTCTAGTAACAAAATATCCACAGCAACATTATTACCTGCTTGAACCATTAAAGTTCACGCCATTTTTCATTTTTCTACTGCGGCAGTTAAAAGTTTTTGATATCAAGTGGAAACAGATACTGGCGCCACTATTATTACGCCAGCAAATTGGAACTTGCACTGGCACCAATAAACTATGCTTGTGGAAACGCCGCTTTAGGCTGTTCCGTTGCACAACTGTTCATAGAATATTGACCCCAAATTTTCGCACAGGTTTAGTCAATCGAGCCGTGCGATTGTTCATCCATTTATTTTTTAGATCAGTGGGTAGCTACCATATGATTTAGATTTTGGAAAACTGTGAAAGGTCATAACTTTTTTTCTATTATAGATAGAAAGCTAAAATTTGCAGCGATTCTTATTCCAGTAAAGCACTACAATCCCTAAAAATTTCAGCTGATTTAGACTTATAGGTTCCGAGAAAAAATCGCGTTAAGGAAACCCGCGTGTGCGAGCGGGAGCAAAATTATGTATATTTTCGTATGGATCTCCATTCATAGGTCGATCGAGTATACGCCACTGGTATGATCCTATTTCTGACAACTCCCTCAACCTTTCCTATTAGTATGAGTATGAATTTAATCCTTTGTACATTTTTTGAATAACCATACGATTTACGTTAAGGAAATCCGCGGATAATGGGTGTAAGCAAAATTTTGTATATTTTCGTATGGATCTCCATTCGTAGGTCGATCGAGTGTATGCCGCTGGTATCATCCTGTTCCTTGTTGGAAACAATATTCCAACAGTAAATTTAAAATTCAAATTTTAATTTTCCCGGTATGCACCGGAAGTGTGCGCGTATGTGTCAAACAGTGTCAAAAATCACTTGTCAAAGTTTTTGGTAAAGTGGCTTCCGGCATCTACGCGAGTGAACCAACGGGAACAGTCAGTGTCGAATCGAACCTCACCGAGCGCACCAGATAATTCTGGGCAGGTCCTATATGACCATTTTTACAGACTCTATAAGTCTAAAAACGTAAACAAAAACGAGAAAATGCAAATTGTAAATAGTGTAAATAGTCGTGTGTGTAAATAAATGTAAATATATAAATAATACAGTCCACTCTCATTATTTTAAAGAATCCAACATTTCTGACAACCCCTCAACCTTCCCTGTTAGTATGAATTTAATCCTATGTAGGGGAAAGTGTTCCACAATGAGACATAAATTGCGTTTCGGTAAATAGCCAGAAGTTATGATTGAAATTTGTAATTTCGATGTTGCATAGATCATAGATTGATATCGATTTATTGATTACTAGATGGCGGAAAATGATGATGATTTATTATTAGAGTCGCAAGAAGTAAATGTAAAAGTAGTGTGTGAAAGTTGTAAAAGATCTGTGAAAACTGAGTTGAAATGTGATAGGTGTCCCAGGCAATATCACCCTGCTAGTTTGACCGGATTAAGGGCGCAAAAACCCTAGGAATCGGTCAAATCCTATGTCCCGTTTGCGCGGCAGAAATTGATGATGACATTTCAAAAGATGTTCTAAATAAACTCCATGATGGAAAACCACGACTTGTTGAATGATCGATATGGAAATGAAAAATCGCAACTTACGCGAAGAAATTCGCATTTTGAAAGAAAATGGCAATATAATCAAACCCCCGCAAGTGCCCCACCACGGCTCCTTGCCAATCTCACCTCGGCAATCAGCTGATTCTAACAGGCCAAAGGATAAAGAAGAATTAGTTCAGAAGAGGTCTGATCATAACCTCAAAAAATTGAGGCATTCCATGTTGACGTCATAACCGATCCGCCATTTTAGCTGAGGGGCAAACAAAAGCCAAACATAACCTGATTTAATGTTATTTTCAATGCAAACCGAGAATTTTTGAAGTATTTTTTTGTGAAGATGCCTTTATTTTGTGGCGTTTTTGGGTGCTCCAATAGAGCTGAAAGGGATAAAGTGAGGTTTTCTAGGATTCCAGCAGCATTTAAAGATCGAGGGGATCGCATAAACGAGCTATCAAAAAAACAATGGAGTATGTGAATTAGATGCCTCAATAGGGGAGATTTGCCTGTAACGTTGTTAAAAATGCTCGAATTTGTTCGAAACATTTTGTTAATGGTAAGTTTTATGACTGTCTTGTTGTTAAAATACAAAAACACTTCATCTCGGTAGGTACATCAAAAAAGTTGTTTATGTTTCTACAAGTATACAGTGAGGGGCAAGCTACTAGGTATATAGGATGTAACCTGACGAATTTGCAGGCGTCCGCATGTCAGAAAATGACAAATCGATTTAGCGCTAACCTGGCGACAACCAAGTAAAAAGTTTCTAGGGTTGTTAATAATTTTCAAAAATACGGTTGTGTTTCTCCCTGAAACCAAACGAAATGACGTCCAGGAAAATAATGAGGATCAAGAAGCCAAATAAATTATGTTGTTGGTTGTTGGCATTAGTTAACAAAACTTGAACTATTTCGACTCGTGCGCTTGCGCAGGATATTGACTCAAGTACAAGGACGGTTAGGAGCCACAGAAAAAAAAAAGTATCGTTCGTACAAAGTAAGAAGCTCCCAAAAAATTGATCCTGAGGCGAATGGATTTTTGTGAAACTGTCATTAATAAGGCAAATGAAAATCAAGATTTTCTTAGAAAAATTGTCTTTACAGATGAGTCGACATTTTAACTCCATGGTCGACATAATCCTAGTCACACCCGTTATTGGTCTAAGGAGAATTTACACAGGTATTTTGAGCTTAGAGCCCAGCGTCGTCAAAAGGTAACTGTCTGGAGCGGTTTTTGTGGATAACATATTATTGGGCCGTACTTCATGGACGCTAACTTAACTGGTCCAAAATATTTGGATCTTTTGCAACGGGCCACCGGCAGATAATTCCAGAAATTGAAAGATTATCTGGTCCTATAGATTTAATGAAATATGGTATCAATAAGATGGATGTCCAGCCCATAATACGGGTTTCATTCTGGACCATTTGAATAATACTTTTCCGAACCGTCTCATTGCTGGGTCGAGAGCTACAATACTGTGACGCTCTCCCGATCTTGCACCCAACGATTATTTTCTCTGGGGTTATTGCAACTCAAAAATGTATGGTTTTCAGGAGAATCGCGCCGTGAACCTTGAGCAGCTGCGTTTCAAAATTCGAGAAATATATCTAACTGTCACCCCTGTGATGCTAAATAATATTCGTAGAGCCTTCTATGATCGTTTAGGTCATTGTTTAGTTCAAGAAGGTGGACTGGGACTGTTTGAACATTTGCTACATTGTAGTGCAAATGATAATCGAGCCAGGTTTTTGGGGTCAAAACTAGAATTTTTGTTTTTATTTTACCTAATTTTTGTTCTATTTTTTATGTTGAATATATTTTTAGTTTTTCCTGGATGGCTTTTTTAAAATACATGTTTTTTTTCCATAGATTATTGTTTCGGTTCCAAAAAAAAATCTATCTATACACGCCGTTTAATAATATAAGTACCTAAGTGAAGCTCGACGATACATCTAAAAGCACGGTCTAGATGCTACGTTTTGCATCAAGTTTTGTCTGCACAGTTCAACACGTGATCAGGTATCAGTAACGTAACGTCTGGACCAGGCTTAAGTCTGTAAAATCATAAAACGTACTGATGTGAACCATGGTTTATGAACGTCAAAGTCATCGAAAAAACGACAGCGGACCGACAGCGACAGGTGTTCAGACGGCTGCGGACGATCGTAAATTCGTCAAGTTGGATCCTATATACCTAGTAGCCTGCCCCTTACTGTATAGGTAACTTTTAATACCTTTTAGGTAGTCCAGGAGAATTTAAGGATACAAACAAACCGGATTGGGTCCCCAGTACAAATTTAGGATATACTACGATAATAGATAAAAGCCCAGAATGAACAAGCCAGTAAGCTAAGCTACATGCTACATGCCAGATCTGTGCACTGATCAGAACAGTCAAAACGTTTGAGGAGTCATTCTACCACAAATTTATTTTGCTAAAGTTTATTTGTAAGGTTGTTAGTATCAAACTTTTTTTTTAAACAATTTAGTCTGTAAATAAAAATTCATTCATTCATTCCATTCATTCACAAAAACTGAAAACAAAATTTATTGAACAAATCAAAAAATGCAAAAATTTCAAAGCACAAACTCAAAAGACATTGTAAACAAATGATCTATAGGCTTGGTTTGCCCCTCAGCTAATATGGCGGACCTGTCAAAAGTCACGTGACCTGGAATGCCTAATACAAACAACAATTCGCGAAAATTTCAAAGTGGGCGACATCTATTATCGAATTTATGAACTGAAATATCAGTGAACAACAACGCCAAATTGTATGTATCGTTATAGGAAGCCAAAATTAATTTACGATTTTTGTGTTCAAACTAAAGTATTTCGACCGAAATTTACCTCAAAAACTAATAATCTTCATATATTAAGAGTATTGTGACAAAAAACTTTCATATAGCATCATTGGGGATATTTGTATTTTTGTAATCAAACGAAATTTTTAGGTTAGAATACCTACATGTTTTGAGTGATTGTTCATGTTGAAAGTGAGTTTGAAAAGTGATAGATTTTATTAAAACGTTCACATAAATTAAACTTGCAACAATGTGTTTGCAAAAGCCAAACATTCCAGCTCTACAGGAACAAACGCATTTCCACTTCTTTACATACCTATTCATCCAAGATAATTGAAATTTCATGGGGTTTGAAAGTTAAAGAAAAGGTCTGCAAACACAAACTTTTATTTTTACGTGCCCTGCTTTATATGTTGCTTCTGCTTCTATAAGGGGTCTACTTTTGTCCCCAATATAAATCATTATATCACAAAGAATGTCAAAGAATAACCACAATATTTTGGTAAAGTTCATCAAATCATTCAATAACAACAAAATTATAAAGAAAACGTCAATCCCGCAATCTGAAAACACACACGTAACTACGAAACACACCAAAAAATAGCTAAATATCTAGTGCTTCGCGCGCGGATCATTCGATTGTTGTTCACTGCTATAGGCGTCATATTGCCAATTTACAGCGCCATCTATTGGTGGCCGATTTTCGCCAATAGACACAAACAAAACCAAGGACATGTTAATAATCGCAACGAACACTGTGATCCTGAGCTTATGATTACCACCAGTCAGGTGAGTAATGCCTTGAATGAGGCAGTGGTGCAAACGATTTTACCAAACTACATATACCAGAACGATGATGGTCATAACCCAAGACATAGCCCGATCGCAATGGCTCAAAAAGGATTAACTATTAATAAAGACTCAGCAGCTAGTCCAGTAGGTATATTTAGAGGTGTGCCATCAGGGAAAAGATGGTTATTTTAGGCCGTGTTGACAGTACCTAATGCAACTTCTCAGATTATCTTCGATCACATTAAAGAAAAGGCACAAATATCAAACAATGGTCAGCTGGTAGTAGAATAACTGCCCTCCAGAGCCAATTCTAAAAGTTTTAAGGTTGGCGTTTGCGAAATTTTTCATGACACTTTGAATGATAGCAGTTTTTGGCCTAGAAATGTTATCTTTAGGCCCTTTATGCCTCGTAATTATCGCAAAGTAAGATCATCTGGAGCAAATACTGCAAGAAATTTTCAAGTACCACCAGTAACAATAACAAATGTCTGACATTTTATTAAAATGTGAGGGGTATAAAGTCCAAACTGCAATCCCTAATGTACAATGTTCTTGTTAAGGCTTATGATGTATTGCTATTGACTGAAACGTTTCTTGATGATAGTGTTTTAACAAGTGAACTTGGCCTAGAGGGTTACTTTATATTTAGGTGCGATAGATCAGAGGCAACCATTAATTGTTTAGCCCAGGGTGGAGTGCTCATTGTTGTAAAGAGTACAATATCCTGTCAACTTCTCAATACTCCTATCAATCATGTTGAACAATTATTTGTTTTACTTACAATTGAAACAAATAGAATCTTGGTTTGCAATGTGTACATCCTAGGTGTCGCTTCTACCGAGGTATACGGAAGTTTCTGTCTCTCTGTGATGCATGGGATGGTTGAAATAGATGTCACTTATGTTTTTCTTTGGGGTGACTTCAACTTACCGAAAATAACTTGGACTAATGGTGGAAGTGGATCTTTTCCCAGTGGAAATCTTACAAATGAAGCCATTGCCATTTCGGACTGTATAGCCTACTTGGGTCTGTTCCAAAACATACAGGTTACAAATAGGTATGGTAATTATCTTGATTTATTGTTTTCTAGTCAACCAAATATCAGTGTTTCAATTTGTGATAAGCCTTTATTAAGGTTGGATGCACCTCATTCAGCTTTTGTATGTGATTTTGACCTGGGCATTACCTCACCAAAGAATATTGTATATGATTATTTTTACTATAATTTTAAATGCACCAATTTTAGAGAAATGAATTTGTTTTTGTCAGATGTTAATTGGGATTTTATTTGTGAGTGTGCTGATGTAGATGTGGTGGTTTCACGTTTTTATGATGTTCTTTACTATTGAGAGGTTTACACCAACTTCTCGTTATAAAACACCAAAGATTCCTAAGTGGATGAACAATAACCTCAAGACCTTAATAATAGAAAAGAAAAAAGCACATAAAATCTTCAAAAGTACAAACTCCTTAGAGCACTACTGTGTTTTTTCACATCTTAGGGAGCAGTGCAGAAATCTCTCTATTTCTTCACATAAAGATTGTATCAAGAACCTTGAAAATCAGTTAACAGATAAAAAATCTTTTTGGAGTTACGTAAACTCGAAAAAAGGTAACTTTGAGTATCCACAGTGTATGTCACTTAATGAAGAAATCAGCACTGATCCCCAGAGAATATCGGACATGTTTAACCAGCACATTTCTACTGTCTACTCGCAATATGTTGAATGTAATGAATCATTTTCTTGTGATAAATCTGTATGTCTAGGATTCGTAAAATTAAATGTTGTAGATGTTTTTATTAAACTATGTGTCTTGAAGCAAAGCCTTGGGCCTGGGCCATATGGCATTCCTGTAATTTTAGTACAAAATTGTAAATTTGTTCTGTCCGAAATACTATGTAAAATTTACAATGTCTCGTTAAGCAGTGGAGTGTTTCCCGCTTGTTGGAAAAAGTCTTATGTTACACCTATTTTTAAAGATGGTGATAGGGCCAATATAAAGAACTATCGCCCAATTTCTAAAATATGCTTGTTTTCAAAAATGTTTGAAGCTATAGTCTCTAATTATGTTACCCTTCATTTTAAAAATATAATAAACGAGCAACATGGCTTGGTCAATAGTTTCAAACCTACTAAGCTATAAGCAATCCCTGTTGGGAGCTTTCGAGAATAGGTATCAGGTTGATGCAATTTATACTGATTTCTCAAAGGCTTTCGACAGAGTTAATCATGGTATTATGGTTAAGAAGCTTGGAGCTATTGGGATCTTTGGAGTCCTTCTCAATTGGTTTGGAAGTAACTTAACAGATCGAAAGCAAGCTGTAAAAGTTAAACATTATATTTCATCAGAAGTGGGTGTGACATCGGGTGTTCCACAGGGAAGTCACCTTTCTACATTCCTTTTAAATGTTTTCATCAATGATCTGAAGGACGTTTTTCGTTTTTGTCAGTTTCTCGCATTTGCAGATGATTTGAAGCTTTTTAAAGTGATAAAATCACCTGTAGATTGTCAATTTCTGCAGGAGGACCTTAACAGGTTTTCTTCATGGTGCAAAAATAATAGTTTAACACTTAATCTTGATAAATGTAATATTATAACCTTTAAAAAAAACCAGTTCTTTTTGGCTATGGCTTGAACTCTGAAAGGTTAGAGAGGCGGAATCTAGTAAAAGATCTTGGAGTCTGGCTAGATTCTGAGCTTACTTTTACACACCACACCATATCGATGTCACTACTAACAGGGCTATACGCCTTCTTGGTTTCGTTTTTAGAACTTTAAGAGGTTTTGAAAATATTTTCACCTTCAAAGAGTTGTACTGTGCGCTTGTCCGTTCAATTCTTGAGTACGCAAGTTGTGTATGGCATCCAAATTACTTGATACATAAAGGAAAATTAGAAAGAGTTCAGAGAAAGTTTCTTAGAGGAATAGGTTTTGGATTGGGTATGTCATATGAGGAGATAAACTGTGATGAGATTATGAAACTTTTAAATTTGCCATCTTTAGAACATAGACGAATATCCTTTGACATATCAATGTTATATAAAATTGTTAACAACTTTATAGACGCACCCAGATCTTCTTGCAGCTGTTGGACTTCGTACCTATTTCTCCTGTTAATGCGAGAACCAGCTATCTTTTCAATATTGATTTTCATAGGACAAACCATTGAGTAGGATGTGTAGGTTGACAAATGATGTGTTAGCTAGAAATCACAATATTGACATATTTGTAGACTCTCTAAGTAGGTTTAATGAGAAAGTACGACAAATTGTATACAATTAATCCGCCATTTTGTAATTTTATAATCTTGTTATACTGATGTAAGCTTATATTTTAATGTCTAGTATCACCGTTTATTGTTATTTTAAATTATTTATCTCTGACTACTGTTTATCATGTCCCAGCTTTTACTGTGCTTATTTATTTTCTTGTAATTGCTTAATGCGTTAAAAAAAATTTGAATTTTGAATTTTGAATTGAATTTTGATATATTTCTCATAGTTTAACGCAATTAGATTATAATTATATCGATTCAAAAAATAAATAGGGCAATGTTTTCAAAACGCGATTTTTGTGTCATTGTGGGACAAGTATGTTCCACAGTGAGACAAGTCCTTTTACACCAAAAAACACTATAAAAAATATTGAAAAAAAAAAAAACATTAATAAGTGAAAAATAACCATTCTTTTAAAGAAACAGTAGGGCAACTTGAAATATTAATCCGACGAATCAAAAATATAAAAAACCCTTCAAAATATGAACGCACATTTATGAGGTTGAATTTACTTCAAAAAGTATTAGAGACTGTTGCCTCTCAGTTTTCCCAGTCGTTTAATGCTTGGAAAGTATTAGCATGATGTTTTTTTCTTCGGCCATACTTATATCTTCTGTTACGGGGTGAAAAAAGCAGTTGTCAGATTGTCTCATTGTGGAACAAAACCAGGGGCGGAACTACGAACAATCGCTATCGATAATTTCTCGACCAGTTCTCACCTCGTTCCCCCATCGCTCAACGTTAGTCACCAAAATTGCCACCGCAAACGTTCGTTTGCACCGCAAATGTTCGTTTGTGGTGGCAATTTTGGACCCTAACGTTGAGCGATGGGTGAACGAGGTGAGAAATGAGGAGAAATTGTCGAGAACTTATCGATAGCGATTGTTTGTGGTTCCAGTGCAGGTGTCTCTGTGGAACTTTTTCCAAATTTTTTCATGAAGTTGGCAAAAATGTTTTAAACATCCCTAGTTTATACAGAATCCCAACCCAGACATGCCTAAACATTTCCGGAATTTCAAATTTATCAAAAAACCACCGAATTTTATTTAATCGCCAATTGAAATATCGACTGTAAAAAAAAAAATTCAAAAACCTATTCCAAATGTTTCATTGTGGAACATGTCTCATTGTGGAACACTTTCCCCTAAAGTTTTTGAATAATCATCCAATTTGCATTAAGGAAACTCGCGGGTAATGGGTGGGAGCAAAATTGTGTAGATATATTTTTGTATGGATCTCCAGTCGTAGGTCGATCGAGTGTACGCCACTGGTATCATCCTATTTCTGACAACCCCCTTAACCTTCCCTGTTGGTATGCATTAAATCCTATGTAGGTACAGTTTTTGAATAATCATACAATTTGCGTTAAGAAAATCCGCGGGTAATGGGCGGGATCAAAATTTAAAAGGCCATCTTAAGACCAATAGGCATCTATGCAAATACATATCTTTGGTTCAATTTGTTTCTAATGAAGATATGGTACTGATCCTATTGACATTTTTCTTTAGGTAAACTTTGATAAACTCCACAAAATTATTGTTTGTATGACACATTTTGCTGTTGACTAAAAGTTCAACTTGGGATTGGGCAACATGGAATTTCGATGTTTTTGACTGTTGTCTTTTTCATAACTCTTTGTTTACAATTTACAATCCACCGAAAAAACCCCTGCAAAATTGGGCTTTCGAAAAAAAGTGCATCAAATGTAAATTGAAAAAGTGCAATAAGTTCCTATAATAGTTATCAAGAAGAAAAGTGAGCATCTGCTACAATACTTAAATTTTAAGACTTTTTGTGTGTTTATTTTTAATGCCGTACATCAAAAACAATAAATGAAAATTCATAGTAATGACATTTGGCAAACACAGTAGAAATTTCCTTTGGAATAATCGTTATGGTTCAGTTATGTTAAACCATCAACTAAACCCATCTCGAAGGTGACAGCTGATAATTTTTAAATTTACCTTCGCTAACACTTAAATATCTTATTTATAGAGAAATGAAAGGTGGTATAATGTATACATATAAATTTTTATATACCTTATACTACCTTTCATTTCTCTATCTACTAATGTATACTAGCCAATTTGTACGTAATCTTATTTTATATTTCAATCCAGCAAACTTGTAGCCTCCAGAGGCAATTTTGTATTTTTAACCCAAATTACGAAAAAAAATCTATATCCTTTTTACGTGAGTTTGAGGCTAAACAAAGTTATAGGTACTCTGCGAGAGTTAATTTGGCTTTTGGAAAAGTTTTAATTAAAAAAGATAAACGCGTCACAAAATACGTGAAAAAGTTTTTCATTTGATTTGAACCCATTAAACAAAATTTTCCCACATTAAACATAACATTCCCTTCTGCACATTATAGACTTTAGGTATATTTGGAAAGTTATTGCAAATTTGTCAAGATTTGGCTAGAGAAAAGAAGTCATCATAGAGCGTATGAGGATTCACGAAAACAAAATTTCAAATACATGCAAAACAATATAATAAATATCATCCCTCGATATCCTACTCATTTTATCAAGTATTAAATCATGTCAAATTATCTTCGTAACTACCTACCCTTTCGACGGAAATTATGATTCAATTTTAATCCTCAGCGAAAAATGTAAATGCAAATCGCCCCCGGTTGGCCGTACACAAAGAGAAAATTGTGTTGGTGAATGTGCAATAATTATTGTGTCGGTTAGCATTAAACTTTTTTTATTTGGAATTTATGAGTCTTTTGCATTGCAGCAGTCCACTTGGCCTAATGTCCTTCGAAATAATTAACTAATGACTGGTAACTGAACGGCCTTGCTTTTAACGCAGTGTTTTTACACATGGAAACGGTTATTTTTTTCGTTTATTGGTCAATAAGGATGTTAATGGAATGTGCAAGGATAACCTTATCGAATTAACGCCAATATCAACGAGGGATCAAAATGATATAATTTTTTTTTTTGTGGGTATGAAACCATTATATTGCAACGGCCGCCAGTGGGTCAAGAATCCTGTACAGAATTGCATAGCAGATTCGAGATTTTACCTTGATGTTCGAGAAGTTAAAGACGATGTTCAAGAAGTTAAAGACGATGTTCAGCAATTAAGACAAGAAGTTGAGGACCAAGTTCAAGCACTCGAAGATAAGATACGTAGATTAGAAATACAGTCCATCAATCCAGCTAGTGTTGGATCATTCTCCAGTATGAAGATAAAACCACCAACTTTTGACGGTTCTACGTCCTGGACCATGTATATTCGACAATTTGAAGCTGCTGCAAATACCAACGGATGGAACGACCAAGAAAAAGCTACAGCACTAATAGTGGCGCTACGGGGACCTGCTTTAGACCTTCTTCAGTCCATTCCTTCAGTCTACCAACAGAATTATCAGCATCTAAGTCAGACGTTAGAATTGCGCATCGGAGATCATTACAGGCAAGAAGTATTCAGAACTCAAGTCAAATCAAGAATTCAAAAACCCGGCGAGAGTTTACAAGAATTCGAATCAGAAGTTAAAAGGCTAGTGAGTTTGGCGTTTCGTGCAGCTGGGGAAGACATGCAGGAATGGATGGCAGTATCTGCGTTTATTGATGGTCTCAGAGATATGAAGATCCAGGAAAACCTAAGAATGTCCAAGTTCAGGAAAAGTAGCGAAGCCCTTGTCCGAGCATTAGAACTGGAAGCAATCTTTGATGCTTCAACACCCAGAATACGAGCAGTGTCCATTCAAGACCCAAAGGATGAACAAACGTCAAAAGAAGATGGTAGGTTCAAGAATCTTATGAGTACGTTCACGGAGAAGATGAAGAAACTAGTACTAGAAATAAGACATATGGAAAACGACTCGAAACAAATACCAACACCGAGAAACCGAGTAAAATGTTACCGGTGCTAGAAGCTTGGACACATGCAATGGGATTGCAGACTAAGGATGTCCTTTCCATCTGGGGATCATTCTCAATGCTTTTCAAGGTCTAGAGACGCTAGCCCTAATAACAAACAGGAACCAATTAGTACGGAAAGGAGGATGCTGGCTAGTAATGACGAAGCCCCCAGAGTTGTTTACATGAAATCATTGGGCAGTCATTATAGAGGATTAATATTCGAAGGACAAATTAATGGAGAATTGAAAACCATCACTTTTGATAGGGGTTCTGAAGTTTCCATAATTAAAAGAACATTAGTCAAGTCTCGGGCAATCCAACCCCTCACTAGAAACCCTTCACTACGAACAGTTACGGGCGATTCGGCACCAGAAAATTAGTCGCCGATATAGAAGATGATTTCATTTTGGTAATGGATTTGATCGGCCAACATGGTTTCTCTTTTGACCCTTCCATGAACATCCTTAAATTTGGTAACGAAGAAATTGTCCTAACAACACAAAAAGAATCCGAAGCCGTTAAGATCTTGGCCACAACCCCAGTAAGGATTCCTGGAAGTACTGAGAAGATCATTTGCGGAAGATTAGAAACAAACCCTGAGTGCTGCGTTGGACTAACACGTAATTTCATTGGAGATAAACCAGGAAGATTTCTTGTTGGAAAGACTCTAGTAAGAACAAATGGAGACATCATGATAAGAATTGCCAATGTTTCTCCCGAAACAGTAAGAATAAAATAAGGAGACATTATTGGAACTCTCGAACCAGTTAAGCAAATATCGAACTGTGACCTACCAGATAAGCGACATTTTGTGAAATCCAAATTAGATACAGACACCTTGATGCAGACCTTGGCGAAATAATGGAAACATCTCGATCCAGATAGACTTCAAGAAGCCACAGATTTCATCTTGAAAGAAGCAGACGTATTGGTGATGGACAATCAAACCGGACGGACCAGCTTAATTCAACACAAAATTGATACTGGATTGGCACACCCAATTAGACAACCACCACGACGTATGCCAATTGCTAAGCAACAGGAAGTGGAATACCAAATTGATAAAATGCTGCAAGAGGGAATCATTGAAGAGTCAAATAGTCCATGGTCTGCGCCAGTAGTTTTGGTTACAAAGAAAGATGGGAGTCTTAGATTTTTGGGTGGACTACCGAAAGCTTAATGACGTCACCAAGAAGGACGGCTTCCCTCTTCCGACAATAGACGATACATTAACAACTCTATCGGGCTCCAAATGGTTTTCCACCTTGGATCTCAAAAGTGAATACTGGCAAGTGGCAATACATGACGATGACAAAGAGAAAACTGCCTTCAGTACCGGAAGCGGGTTATACCAGTTCAATGTAATGCCTTTCGGATTGTGTAATGCTCCAGCTACGTTTGAGCGACTGATGCATTTTGTTTTGCGAGGCCTTACATGGAGAACTTGCCTGGTATATTTGGATGATATCATGATCATGGGAAATTCGTTCCAAGAACATCTCAATAACCTGAAAGAAGTTTTTGACCGCTTCCGGAATGCCAACTTGAAACTCAATCTAAATAAGTGTTTCCTATTTCAAAAGAAAGTGGAATTCTTAGGTCACGTGGTATCTGAAGATGGCATACAAGTTATGGAAGGGAAGATAGATGCTGTCAGGAATTGGCCAAAGCCACGCGACAAACATGAACTAAGGAGTTTTCTGGGATTATGTTCTTATTATCGAACATTTGTGGAAGGTTTCACCAATATAGTTGCTCTGCTTCATCGATTAACGGAAGAAAAATCAACATTTAATTGGACCCAAGAATGCGATTCCGCATTTAGAAAATTGAAAGGAGCATTATGTACGAGCCCATTATTGTCCTATCCCGATCAGAAAGGCATGTTGATATTGGACACAGATGCAAGTAACACCAGTGTTGGAGCTGTCCTTTCACAAATCCAAAATTCACAACAACATGTCGTGGAGTACTACAGCAGAACCTTATCAAAGCCGGAACGAAATTATTGTGTCACCAGAAGAGAGTTGCTTGCCATGGTAAAAGCAGTCGACCATTTTCATAAGTATGTCTATGGACGCAAGTTTCTAATTCGAACAGATCACGCAGCTCTAAAATGGCTTTTAGAAATGAAAATTCCTGATGGACAGCTTGCTAGATGGATTGAGAAATTGCAGCAATACGATTTCCAAATAAAACATCGACCTGGAAACCTGCATAAAAATGCTGACGCTCTGTCTAGACGGCCATGTAAAGAAGATTGCAAGCACTAGTCCAGCTATAAGAAAAACGGTTCTGATCGTCGATAATAAATGGACTACCAAACAAAAGAGAGAAGATCAGGAGGCAGACCAGGACATCGGGCAAATTCTACATCTTAAAAAAAAATGATAAATGTAGGACAAAATGGAGGGAAGTGTCGAGCAAGAGTTTGATTTACAAGGCGTTGTGGGCCCAGTGGAACTCTCTGGCCGTAGAAAACGGTTTGCTCAAAAGAGTTTGGGAAAGTGCCGATGGGAAATCCACTAAGAGCCAACTGGTTATCCCAAAAGACCGAGTGGAAGATGTATTAAAAGAAATACACGACGGAACTTCAGGGGCACATTTCGGAGTTAATAAAACTTTGGACAAAATCCGGGAACGTTTTTACTGGGTTCACTACCATGAAGACGTTAAAAGCTGGTGCCGAAAATGCGACATCTGTGCTACCAGTAAAGGCCCTAAACTAAGATCTCGGGGGCCCATGAAACAGTACAACGTCGGTCTTCCATTTGAAAGAATAGCGATAGATGTAGCCGGACCGTTTCCAGAGTCAGAACGTGGTAACAAATACATCTTAGTTATCATGGATTACTTCAGTAAATGGCCAGAAGTTTTCGCTATTCCCAATCAAGACGCCATCACTGTTGCCCAGGTGCTAGTGAACGAAGTTTTTAGTCGTCATGGTGTGCCACTAGAGTTACATTCAGACCAGGGACGAAACTTCGAATCTGCCATCTTTAAGAAAATTTGTGAGATCACGGGCATTCGTAAGACAACGACAACACCTTTACATCCACAGTCTGATGGCATGGTAGAACGATTCAGTAAGACCATAGAGGAACACCTGACAAAAGTGGTCGCAAGGAACCAGCGAGATTGGGACAAGCATTTGCCTCTATTTTTAATGGCCTACAGAGCAGCTGTTCACGAGTCAACAGGTGAAAGTCCAGCCAGAATCGTTTATGGAAGAGAACTCAGGTTACCTTGCGATCTGATGTTTGGGATACCTGAAGAAGAACGAAAAGAAATTCGAGACTATGCCGACGAAGTAAGGGCACGGCTTCTGGGTATCCATGATTTTGCTCGAGAGCATATTCAACTAGCCAGTGTCCGGATGAAGACCCGATACGACCTGAAAGCCAATTCAGCCGGATTTCAAGAAGGTGATTTGGTGTGGCTGTATAATCCAGCTAGGAAGAAAGGAGTATCGCCAAAATTGTCTTCAGTATGGGAAGGACCCTACAAAATAATCAAGAGGATCAATGATTTGGTTTATCGAGTCCAAGGCAACACCAGGAATAAGATGAAAGTTGTACATCTGATGGACAGGTTAACGAAATATCATGGGCGTGAAGTTGATCGGGACGATCAACCTTGAGAGGAGGGCAGTGCAACGGCCGCCAGTGTGTCAAGAATCCTGTACAGAATTGCATAGCGGATTCGAGATTTTACTTTGATGTTCGGGAACAAGGTCGATCGCGGTTCTTCTGGAATTTACAGGAATAAATTACGGCAATATATAAGGACGGGTTTTAGCTTGTAAGTTTAAAACCCAGATAAAGCTAAAGTCCTTTTAAAAGCCCTATGGTAGAAATCTTCTTTTTCCCTTTTCGGCATAGAGTCTTTGGTTAAAATACAGATGACAGTAGTGTTGTATTCTCGTTTGGAACAATATTGCTCTTAAAACTACTCGGTTTATTAACGGCTTTGACGTTGCGAGTAGAAGTTGTGAGTGATTAATTATTGGAGATTATTGAAAAACCAAAATGGCGAATTGGCGGTAAGTAAATTGAAAAAAATTATAAATTATTTGTAAAAGGAAAATAGTCAGTGAGATTTATAAGTTTTCATTGTAATATTTCTTATTCGGCGCCATAAATTGATTTTGTAGGAAGCAGTATTTTGTAAAATGGCGTCGTCCTTTTAAAAGGACATTAGCCTGATATAAGTAATATTAGAATACCTATCTATATATAAGTTAATTTCTGGTTGTTTTTAGAGACCAAAGACCGCTAAAACTGCACGAGTTGTTGGAAGAACTTGAAAATATCGAAGATGATAATTCTCAAGAAATTTCTATTACAATATTTCCGCCGGAGAACGCAAATGGGGCCATTACTGATGAGGATTCAGGAGAAGAAGATAACGTGGCTATCGACAATCTTCCAGGAAGTCAACTCAGGGCTTCTGCAGAGGTAAATTTTACTGGGGCAACACATCCAGAACGAGAAAAATCTGAAGAAGAATCTTCTGATGAAGAAGACAACTTACCATTTTCCCATTTGGTTCCCCTAAAAAAATTGAAGTCCTTTCATTGGGTCATTGGTCAGGATATTCCAGAATCAAATTTAGTCTGGAATCCGCCACAGACGGTCAAAAATAACAAAAATTGCGTTGAAATTTTCAAAGACTTTTTCGACTATTCGCTTATTACTAAGTTATGTCAATTTAGCAACATGTATGCGTCTCAAAAGAATCGGGAAGAAAATATATCTGAATCTGAAATAAGGTGCTTTTTGGGAGGTCTTATCTTGAGCGGGTACTGTCAGTTACCTCGTAAACATATGTACTGGGAAAATGCAAGCGATACCAAAAATGATCTAGTACGTAGTGCTATATCACGAGATCGTTTTAGATACGTGATGAAAAATATCCATTGTTGCGATAACAATAATTTGAATCCTAATGATAAGTTCGCAAAAGTTAGGCCATTTATGGATGAAAAGTTTCTGGAGTTTGCACCTATAGAAGAAGCACGCAGCATTGACGAGTCAATGATTCCCTATTACGGATGACATGAAACCAAGCAGTTTATTAGGGGAAAGCCTATCCGTTGGGGCTATAAATTTTGGACAGGTACTACCCGTCTTGGCTACATTGAATGGTTTGATCCTTACCAAGGCTCCTCGTGTATGATTCCACATAAATATAAAAATGTAGGACTTGGTTCCAGTGTCGTACTGCAGTTTGCTAACGAACTTCAAAAGTATTTTCCTAATTTACCCTTTCATATTTACTTTGATAACTTTTTTACGTGTCTCACTTTACTACATCAGTCTTAAACTAAAGGGCACAGGAACCATAAGGGAAAATCGAGTTGCTGAAAGTATTCTTGGTCCGTCAAATGAACATAAAAAGAAAAATAGGGGATCTTATGAATTCATGAATGATCCTGACCACCAAATTATTGTGTGCAGGTGGAATGACAATAATTTAGTTACCTTGGCGTCAAACAGTACCACCGTGAACCCAAAGAGATATTCTCAGAAAGAAAAGAAAAGTTTAATGGTTGACCAACCTTATATAGAGCCGACCAAAATATAAGTTTATACCGGGTATCGATTAGAGGCAAAAAATGGTATTTTCCAATTATTTGCCATCTGTTGGATATGGCTGTTCAGAATGCTTGGCAGTTATATAGAAAGAGTAATGGAAAAATGTATCAATTAGCTTTTAGAAGAATAGTTGCTCAGAGTATATTGGAAACTCATAAGAAACCAACAGCTTATCAGGCAGGAAAAACTGGAAAAAACTTACATCAATCTTCACGTTATGACCGCATAGATCATCTTATTTTGTATAGTGAAACACAAGTCAGATGCAAATATTGTACGAAAAAAGTAAATTTTACATGCAATAAATGTAAAGTTGGGCTTCACCCTAAAGAATGTTTTCACCTATATCATACACAGCAGTAGCATCAATTCCAAGACCACAACTTCAAATAATATTTCATTTGTTTCAAAGTTTGTAATGCCAATATACCTAGGTAAATATATTTTTAAATATTAATATGTGTATATAAAAAAGTATCTACCTAGTCAATACAGCTAAAGTCCTTTTAAAAAGACGTTTAATTACCTAAAAAATAATAATAACAGATTTTTTTAAATATTTTTCTATTATGTTCTAGGAACCCCAAATTCTCAGAATTACTCCCAAACCCAAATTTTCTTAAACTTTTTTCCATCAGCCTCATCTGGGTTAAGTTAAAGTTTGAATGTGATGCAAGTTAAATAGTGATTATTGTTGTAAAGAGTTTAATTGTTGAGTTAGTTATTAAAGTAATTAGTGTCAGAGTGTTACGTGGAATAAATTATTGCTGTGTTAATTGGACTTTGATTTTTGGAAAAAACGAAACGAACCCATGAACCCAAGATTTTTTTGTCAGGCAATCCAAAGCCGTGACAATATTTTCTGACCTGCCACTACTGCCAGGGTCAGTCCATGAAAATTGAATAGTGTTAGGAGTCTGATCTTCAGTCTGATCGACCTACTTTAGTTACATCGTTTTTGTTGTCAAGAGAGTTTTGCAGAAACGAGTTTTGATATCAAACATCTTTTTCTAGTAGCTTGTTAAATATGAAAGAACAAAATACATAAAGTATACTTACCAAGGAATTTCCTTCAATAAATAATAATATTAATTGAATTTATAATAAGGTCGAGTGGTAATAAACTAATGTTGTTTTCCTTATGATTCAAAATAGTGTATAATTCTCGAATGGAACCATAAAATTCTATTTCGCATGCATTACCCAACACGTGCTTTGAAAGCCTCTTTGCCTTTTCCTTCTGAATAGCAATTCACACATACCATTCACCACAAAATGGAATATAAAATAAACCATCGATTTTTTTCTCAGAGTCTCAGGCAGTCTATTTGAGTATCATAAAGTTCCTAACCATTTGGGACCAATAATTTCAGTTCACTTTGGCAGGTCCGTTACATTTACCACCACAGATCGCCGGTTTAGATTTCACTTTGAATTCGCATTTCGGTCAGCATTATAGTAGCTTAAGAACTGGTATTGCACAATTGCATTCGGACAATAATATTTTACTGCACTTGGCCTTTCTATTCGAACGAAAACCATTGTCCAATTCCGTGGGACCTTGTGGGTCCATCGAAATATAAAATATTTTTGAACTATATTTATATTGCAAAATGCATGTTTAACATTTCCGATAAATAGGAGCGTATTATAAAGTAAACACAAATATGTACCTACAATTCAATATTATAGGTAGGTAGTGCATAATATTTGATTTCAGCTCAGCATTAACTACTGCATAACAAATATGGAATAATTAAATTCAAATTTCATTACCCGATTTTATCTATTTACTTAATCTCATATTGCTTTGACATATATTTTCGTATAAAATTATATAATATTTATTTATATAGGTTAGGGCAGGAATATTTTTTTAAAGTTACAAAACCCAACAAGCCGAAATTAATATTCAAACAAAAAACTATTTCTATTGATTCTCTGTATTTTTCCTATGCTATTCAGATGCAAAATAAGCAAATAAATTCGTTTCTCACTCAGAGTAAGGGCTTTGTGATATTTTATTTATCCAACCGCCTGACGGTCAACACCGTTTTATACACCCTGGCAATAATAAATGAACGTGAAAATTTAATCCACATGGCTGCAAATGAATACCTGATAACGTTACGTGGGATCACGTTGTCGTCGCTCCATTTAATATTCTTCCTTTTGTGGTTTGGCTATTAATATGATAATGGGAAATATTGATGGGGTAAATATAAAATGGAAACAGGAGTTTTTTTTTTTTTTTTTCAGGATGTTGTTGCATCGAAAATATTACTATGAGATGGCCAACTTTTTTTTTTTAAATTGTACCCATTAACGGTGGTGAGTGAAAAAAGACTCCGTCAAGTTAGCCCGCCCCACATTCGAATTTTCTAACAAAATTGCAACCACTTACTGTGCTAGAAGTGAGCTTTACTGTGCCGATGATATTTTGAACTGTGTCGTTTCGATACCAAAGTTATAGGAAAAACAAGATGAGTGGCTAACTTGACGCTCAGCCCCCCTCAAAATTTTGGCAATCAGATCCAATAAAAATGGATTCTTATTCAATCTGAAGTGTGCTAGGATGTACTGTATCTAGTTTTTCTCAAAATTGCCATACACACAGCCGCAATGTCTAGGGATATATTAAAAATATGTGTGTTTTTTTTTTTTGGCCTTGTTTGATTTTTTCGAATGTAGATATACAAAACTGACTTGTAGAGGAATAAAACAAATGAAAAACCTAGAACTAAAGACTTCTATTTTTTCAAAAAAACAGAAAAATTTGAAAATGTATAAAAATATAGGATTACTAAACAAGAGTTCTGGAGTGGAAACTTAACAAAAAACAACATAACTATGCTTCAATAATTTGTATGACCTCCTCGATTATTAACGACTACTCTGCATCGTCTAGGCATGCTCAGAATTAAGTTATCGATGTCATGTTGGGGTATCTCATTCCAAGCGTCTTGAAGCGCTAAAAAAAGAGTCCTTCTATTATCTCTTGGCCTTTCCATACGCAGAAGTCTTCTTTGGAGCATATCCCACATGTGCTCGATGGGGTTTAGATCTGGGGACTGTGGTGGCCATGGTAACACATCGATATTGTTGTTTTCTAAACAGTCCATTGCAACCCTTGACGTGTGTGGTCTGGCATTGTCATGCATGTAAAGAAAGTTGGGACCAATAGCTGCTGCATATGGAAAAAAAACTGGTTCCAGTATGTGCTCCACGTATGTTATACCGATCAAAAAATTCTCCAGCAAAATGAGGTTGGTTCTTCCCCCGATGCTGATTCCTCCCCAGACCATAATTGTTCTCCCACGGTAAGAATGCACTTCCTGAACATTGCAAACCGCGCATTGTTAGGCTCCCTCCACACCACACGCGAACTCTTTTCGAGTCAGGGTAAATTCCGAACCGAGATTCATCACTGAAAAGCACAGTTTCCCAATTTTCATTTTGCCATAATGAATGTTCCTGTGCCCATAAAAGTCGTACTCCTCGATTACCCCATGATAACTGTTGAACCCTCAAAGGTCGACGACTGCGCAGGTTGTTTTCATGCAAGCGACGACGCACAGTATCGACCGAAACTTCAACATTGTGTACTTGCTGGAGCATGATTTGCAATTCTGGTGCCGTCACAGTAGGGCGTCTTCTAGCATTAAGTTGTAAAAAACGGTCTTGTGCAAGGGTTATAATAAGAGCACGACCCCGGTGCCTCTCCGCCTTTTCTCCCTCTTCTCGAAATCGTGCATAAAGTCGTGAAATCACGCTTTGAGTAGTGCCCATTTCCACAGCAACCTGAGTTTGCCTCATGCCCCCGTCCAAAAGGCCTACTGCCCTAATCATTTCTTCTCTATTCAAATGTCTTCGCTGCATGGTTAACCAACACTGGACTGAGGTGCAGGCATTAAAATAAAAGTGAACTATTGTTTTTTTGCAAGAATAATTGAAAAAATTAGGCTGTGTCTAGAATCCCGGTACCGGTAACACATTTTTTACCGGTAGTTCTGATGACGTCATCGATATGACGCACTTGTACCGGGATTTAAGTAAATCCCGGTGTTTTGATTTTGTTTTTATCGTTATTTATCAGCTGATTGGTATTTTAGGTTAATTTATTAATGTTTTCGTCACTTTTTTGAAACAATTCAAACAATAAAAGTTAGTTTAGGTTCGAAATACCTTATATAAATGATTTGCGTTCAGAAATGTCGAACAACTCATCCCAGATTAATCTGCAATCGGATGATAGTAAACTAGGGTTGTTATTCCCGAAAACCCCTGAGAATTTAAAAGAATTTGAAATGATGTCACTTCATATAGCAGTTTATAATCGGATTTAATAGATATTTATTAATTTACTTCAAGCAATATATGTAACTATACTGTTTAGGATGTAAATTAAAATGAATAACTCTCATTTTTTATTTATAAGTTTACAATCAGAACAATAGGTACCACTTTTGGGTATTTTATGGCCATTTGCACGGCTATCACTTAAGGGATATTTGATCTAAGAGAAGCTTTCAATGTGACTTCTGTTTCTACAAGGGGCACATTCAAAGCTTCACTTGAATTAAATATTCCTTGAGTTATGGGGTGCAAATGGCCGTTACACAACTGGCACATTTCACATATCAAAGTCTCTTCAACTTCTTTATAACTTTTAAATGTTTCTCCTACATTAAAAACCATTTCAAAAGTAATTTCACGTTGATAAACTCACGAAAACACTCCACTCTACGTTCACACATCAACAAAACAAGTTAAAAACATGAAAAGTTAGGTTAAGTTGGACTTTGATAAAACAAAAATCGCCAACGACTACATTTTTTACCGGGATTTGCTTAAATCCCGGGTACCTAGTTCGTCATATAGGTGACGACATCAAAACTACCGGTAATAAAAGTGTTACCGGTACCGGGATTCTAGACACAAATTATCGACGAACGAATATTCTGTTTATTTCATGAGATAAAAAATGAAGTAATAGTAGATTATACCACTAGTCAATAATGATAGCTATTATTCCCGAGGATTATTACGAACTGAGCCGCGTTAGCGGCGAGGGAGTAACATTCCGAGGGAATAATAGCCATTATTGCGAGTAGTATACTCTACTTTATTTACGACCAATTAATTTATTTGAGATTTTCAATGAACAAATTTCATCCGTCTCATAATTTTCAATACAAATCCACAAGCACTACACGTTTGACACTGACACTTTTGTGGAATAATGACCATTAATCCCGCTACTCGTCATTAATCCCTGGAGGAATAACATATGTCATTATACTGCCAAAATCAAAAACATAATACGCACATTATACATTAGTCGTAAATAAAAGAATTTTAAATCGGTCGTAAATACCATCAAATGATGCTAATGTAGTCGTATTTTCATACACATAGTAAATAAATAACCTTTGACAATTTTTTTTTCAAATTTAAGCAAAATACTAAATTATCCCTAGACATTGCGGTTGTGTGTATTTGGTCATTTTACGACAAAATCCTACTGGGGTGCTAACTTGACGCTCAGCCCCCAAAATTTTGGAAATCAGATAAAACAAAAACTAATTCTTATGCAGTCCGAAGTGTGCTGGACTGTGCTATATCAGGTTTTTCTCAAAATTTGCATATTCGGTCATTTTCCGACAAAAACCCTATTGGGGTGGCTAACTTGACGCTCAACCCACCCAAAATTTTGGAAATCAGATTAAACAAAAATGGATTCTTATGCAATCTGAAGTGTGCTGAACTATGGTGTATCAGGTTTTCCTCAAAATTTTCATATTCGGTCATTTTCCGACAAAATTCTATTGGGGACGCTAACGACCCTTCCCCCCCTTTCCTGAGTAGGATTTTGTCGGAAAATTACCGAATATGGAAATTTTGATAAAAATCTGATAGAGCACAGTTCAGCACACTTCCGATTGCATGAGAATCCATTTTTGTTTGATCTGATTTCCAAAATTTTGAGGGGGCTGAGCGTCAAGTTAGCCACCCCAATAGGGTTTTTGTCGGAAAATAAATAAATAAATAAATAAATAAATAAATAAATAAATAAATAAATAAATAAATAAATAAATAATGACTTTTATTAAGAACAAAACAGTTTACATTAAATAAAATACAAGAGTACTTATAAAGTACTCATCAATAAAACATTTTGTTCTTTATCGCTTAAGTTTGGAGCAAGTCTAGCTCTTGGCTACTCAACTGAACCAAACAAAAACATTACCTTAATAATTTACGATAAATTTGACAATCACTGAAAATGTTTACAATAAAAACTACACTTTTTATCATTTGGTAAAAACATTATTCTACACTCATATTAAAGAAAAGTTTTAACTGGCATCAATAATTTTTGTATAAATTTTAGATGTTTTGACTTAATAAATACATCTTCAGTTTTTTCTTAAGGGTTAAAGGACTTAGACTGAGGAAATTTCGGGGTAGTGAATTGAATTGTTTAACAGCATTATATGAAAATGATCGCTGGAAAATTGCAGTGCTATGATGCGGCATAGTTAATTTAATTGTATTTCTTAAATTAACATTATGTATGGTTTGACGAAATATCAAACGTTCTTTAATGGAACCAGGCGAACAAGGGCTATTTATTGCTTTTAATAAAAAGGTAGAAAAATGAAGAATTCTCCTATCACTCATCCTCCGATGACCGAATATGGAAATTTTGAGAAAAACCTGATACAGCACACTTCAGATTGCATAAGAATCCATTTTTGTTTGATCTGATTTTCAAAATTTTGGGAGTGCTGAGCGTCAAGTTAGCCCCCCCAATAGAATTTTGTCGGAAAATTACTGAATATGGAAATTTTGAGAAAAAACTGATACAGCGCAGTTCAGCACACTTCAGATTGCATAAAAATCCTTTTTTGTTTAATGTGATTTCCAAAATTTTTGGGCGCTGAGCGTCAAGTAAGCCACCCCAGTAGGATTTTGTTGGAAAATTACCGAATATGAAAATTTTGAGAAAACCTGATACAGCACAGTTCAGCACACTTCCAATTGCATAAGAATCAATTTTTGTTTCATCTGATTTCCAAAATTATGGGGGGCTGAGCGTCAAGTTAGCCCTCCAGTAAGATTTTGTGGGAAATTAACCGAATATGGGAATTTTGAGAAAAACCTGATACAGCACAGTCCAGCACACTTCAGATTGCATAAGAATCAACTGAGCTCTAAAATTTTGGGAGGCTGAGCGCAAGTTAGCCACCCCAGTAGGATTTTGTCAGAAAATGACCGAATATGGCAATTTTGAGAAAAACCTGATACAGCACAGTTTAGCACACTTCAGATTGCATAAGAATCCATTTTTGTTTAATCTGATTTCCAAAATTTTGGGGGACTAAGCGTCAAGTTAACCTGATACAGCACAGTTCAGTACACTTCTGATTGCATAGGAATCCATTTTTGTTTGATCTGTTTTCCAAAATTTTGGGGGTGCTGAGCGTCAAGTTAGCCCTCCCAATAGAATTTTGTCGGAAAATGACCGAATATGGAAATTTTGAGAAAACCCTGATACAGCACAGTCCAGCACACTTCGGATTGCATAAGAATCAATTTTTGTTTCATCTGATTTCCAAAATTTTTTGCGCTGAGCGTCAAGTTAGCCCCCCCAATAGAATTTTGTCGGAAAATTACCGAATATGGAAATTTTGATAAAAACCTGATACAGCACAGTTCAGCACACTTCGGACTGCATAAGAATCAGTTTTTGTTTTATCTGATTTCCAAAATTTTGGGGGCTGAGCGTCAAGTTAGCCCCCCAGTAGGATTTTGTCGTAAAATGACCAAATACATGCATGAGAATCCATTTTTGTTTGATCTGATTTCTAACATTTTGGGGGGGCTGAGCGTCAAGTTAGCGCCTCCAGTAGGATTTTGTCGGAAAAATACCGAATATGGAAATTTTGATAAATACCTGATACAGCACAGTTCAGCACACTTCCGATTGCATGAGAATCTATTTTTGTTTGATCTGATTTCCAACATTTTGGGGAGGCTGAGTGTCAAGTTAGCCCCCCCAATAGGATTTTTGTGGGAAAATGACCGAATATGGAAATTTTGAGATAAACCTGATACAGCACAATTCAGATGGCAAAAGAATCAATTTTTGTTTAATCTGTTGTAAGAGAAACTGATGCTTCTGATTCTGGAAAGAGAGGGTGCTGAGAAAACCAATTGAAGAGCTTCCTTCTGTTTCCATCATCTCTTTCCTGCCGAGACGCTCGATAATCGACATGTCGCTCCCTTGTAGAGAAGTGCAGGCCAGCGAAGTCTTCCAATGCAGAGCGATTTGTTGTTGACGTAAGTGCTCCGCTAATCCACCTTGCCAGTACAGAATCAGTTATCCTTCGCCCACTTGTTAGCCCTCCATGGGTCTTCATGCTATGCAATAAAGTGAGCTCTATTGTCATATCAGACCAGTTTCCAGAGCCGGGCGAATCTGATCTGCTCCCAGCGAAGTATTTGGTGAAATCGTCAGAGACCTGTGGATAGGTATTGGGAAGAGAACGCATGTCCTGCACATATAAATGTGCGCACTTCGCATACTGCAAGCGGCGGCCACTTGCATGGAAGAAGGGTAACATTCGCTGTACTGAGCACAGATGCAATTCCCAATTCCCTGAACGTTCAGCTTTTATGAACTGCTTCATCAGGGATGACATATGAAAGTATTGCACCCACAAGGCAGCAGTGGCCCCACGGACTTCAAAGGATGACAGTGCATCCTCAATTTTCACCAAGGAGAGGAGGAATAATTGGCTATTCTGCTTCATTATATCTTGGACGAGCGTGTTATCGTTGAGCTTTAACAACAGCTCTGTAAGTTCCGCCTTCTCTTCAACTGACACTTCCAAACTGTTCAAAATAATTTCAGCTAAGACACACTGTACCAAGGAGATGTCCTCGTACTGCTATGCTAAAGGCATGTACAATAAGCATTTTATCTACTGAATGTGCTGCAAATACAGTACACAACACCTCTTTGAAACCACTTCCAGCCCATCATAAACCCAATGCACCCCAAGAAATACATTGAAAGGTGAAACCCATCCAATCTTACGACAGCAAATTTTATGTGAGGGTCATCTTAGCTAGATGCTACAATTTCACGGGCCTTGATATATAAGGGCTAGTCAAATGTAGCATAACACGTATATTAATTTCGTGTCGGAGGCAGTATTCTGCAGCATATTTAAGGACTGTGTAAATGGTGTCGTTATCACTCGAAGATGCATTTATAAATGGCAGTGGCACTACAGAACTCCTATCTGGAGACTCTCCGTGATAGAGACCACGCAGATTACCTTTCCACTCGGGTATTTTTTCCAGTCTGAGCCATTTACCAACAAACCATAACACATCTGACAGTTTGAGGAAAGGAAAATCCGGAACAGGATTACAATCACTCAAATCCTTAACCACAACAGCCTTAAGCCCCTATTTTACCGATGTTTTCATAAGTCTCCAACGTTATGACTCCTAGCATTCCTATAGATGACGCTGGAGGGGCTTTTATCAGTCTTTCTATGCTCAAGGGAGGAGGCAGCTTACTTGCAGGGGTGAAGCAATTAATACCACCCATGCTGTGGAATGTTTTCAGACGATCCAACGTAGCTACGTTGTAGTCTACGTTATCAAAGACGTATTGGGTGAATACCCCATGTGGTATAAGTTGTTTGGGACTTTGAATAGCTGACATCTCTAACATTTGATCATTATTGTAAAAGGCACTGAAGCCAGAATTCGCTAGCAAGTTTACCAGGTTTTTAGCCCCATACTTCCGATGTTTAAAAAAGGCTATGCCATGCATGATAGGCGAAATGAAGTATCGAGGACGTACAGCAGTTATGACAGCATGGGAGAGAGACACGGTATTTTTTTCGTTTTACTCTTTGTTTTGGTACCTTAAAGTTAGAAGTATTTCAAAGAAAATTAAATCTTGACTAGGAGGGTATTGACTGGTGTCATACACGATTGCAGCCGAAGCCCGAACTACTCTAAGGCGTTCTTCTTCTGTCGTTTTTCCCCTCATACTGCTTTCGTACCAGGCGGAGTTTAAAATTTTGTCACCAACCTCTTTAAAGCACAGAACGGTCTTGTGGGAATGTAGCTGACTTAATTATTAAACGTTCCTTATACTTTTCCTGCCGCTTTTCTTTTACTGTTTTAAGTGTTGGCTTTTCTGTCGTAATTGCGCTCATAGCCTCATCCATCGAATACTGACAGTCAATTGCCTGATGGAGAAAAGTGTAGATATCTTCCATAGCAGCTATCACGTAGTCCTCTGGGGGATATCCTCTTTTTTCACTAGTACCACTTTTTTTGAGAAAAATTTGACACAGCACAGGTCATGGTAAATAGCTTCAGCGGCAACCAAATCGCAGACGATCCCAATTCGTATTGATACTTGTTGTCCCCACCCTTTCACATGCAGCTTTTAAAATGTTATTCTTCATCTCCAAAGTGCGCACTTCCAATACTACCTCCCACTTTTCCAATGTTTTTTTTTTCTGTTTTCATCGTTAATTGCACCACAGCAAAACAAACACTTAGTCTTGAAGCCAAATGTAGAAACCTTGGATCGTCGAAAGCTCCCTGCTGAACTTTGGGACTCGACTTCTTCTGCGTTTTTTTAAACAGAAGCAACAGATTGTGGCCTGGTGTAATGCTTTCGACAGGAGTTGTGAACAATTCCACGTGTTTTTTTCTCAAAAACCGAGTTCTTGCCATCATTTCTTGCAATGCTGGCACTCCTATCACTCTCAACAAGTTCATCACATACCAAGCACCTCTTAGCCATTATGACGCGGGGGTGGAACTAAAGTCACGATCTCGGTACACACAGCACGACGCGATTGGCAGTTAAAATATGAAACTAAACAAAAAAGCAACAAAACGGCCACACATGAACGCTACGATGTTCTTCGAGATAAACTGGCCGAAATGAAAACATAAAGAGCTTAGAGCGACAGCGCGGATAAAATTGTTGCCCAAGGAGTGCTGCGTTGCCAAATTGTCGCATATTCCTGTATCCGTGGGGGAATAAGAATCGATAGGAGTGATCGTTTTAGAGATTTGAGCGAAAAACTGAAAAATTTATTAGGGTGGGCAAACACACCGACAAAATTAGGGGAACGGACAAAATTCACACTAAGTCTAATATCAATTTTCTTTTGAACCTTTGGCTCCATTTCGATGTATTTTCCACAGATTGTGGCTTGATTCTGCACGGATACATCTGACGTATTACCGCCCTTAAATGATTCGTCTTTATATCATATACAGGGATATACAGAAAGTCGGTAATTTTCAGTTTTTTGAGACACCCTGTGGAGAAAATTGAGAGCAATTAATTTTCAACACCAAATTTTACCCTGATTTTTTCCTAACATTTCAATTTTTATTCACTCTGATATTTTCATTATTATGAAAACATGCAGAGTTTCGAAGAAAGGGTGAATATATTGAACTTAATTTTTTTCACATCGACATACGAATTGAAAACGAAAATGTGTCGTTTTCTACCTTCAGTCTTGTGTGTGAATTTTTAATTCAAATAATGCTTACAAATATACAGGGGATAAAGAAGTCTCTCCATTCATATTTACAGAATACTTATTATATCTACATGAAAAAGATCGAGCATTTTCTGAGAAATTCTAAAATTCACTAAATCACTAATATATCCTTCCACCAAAAAAATGTTATCTATTGGTCAAAATGTGGCCAATGACCATGTACCTATATTCATTATTTATAGGTATGTGACCTTTATTTCTTGATCATAGAATAGGCAAACAAAAAAAAGTTTCCAACCTGATTTGTTGAATTAAAAATCTTTTAAATCAAAAATGATTTGCATAACTCTTTGTCGAGAAATATCATTTTACCTAACTATTAAGTCTAGCAGCACAATAATAATTACTCATAATGTATGTATTTTCAAGGTCAGAAAGCAACATACTTAAGTCCTTTACAAACTATCAGTTTAACAGAAGAAAGTAGGTAGATAAAAATCAGAAAATTATTTACCATACTCATTTAAATTTTCAGTCAGATGATTTTTCAAATTTTAAAAAGAGCAAAAGTCCATTTCAAGTGGGAGAAAAAAATAAATTATTGTTATACAAATTTTCCAGTGTAGATAAAACAAAAAAAAAAACTTAATTGAATTCACCAATATGAAATATTATTTCGAAATTAAATTTCATTTTATTTTTGAAGGGGAAACTCAGAGATGCTGCGGAAGCAACCCTATTAAAATCTAAAAACGTCTCTTTCTATTTATTCACCATTAAACAAGCAAAATATATATAACGTTACATTCAGAAGCGCAGAAATGTAAAAACAATGTGATTGGCTTCATTCGTTTGCGGAACGTTGAGGAAAATTAATGATTTTTCCTGGTTCGTTTGTTGAACTCTTTCTGGATTTTTATGACAGCGCGTATTCAAAGCCCCATGCTATATTCAAAATGTATCCAGTTCTTTCTGCAATCGGACGTTCTAATCCATGGAGTTCGTGTATTTTCATTCGGTTCTCTGCCAGAAAATCCATCGCGATGCAAACGAGTGTTTTATGACATAAAGCAATTACTTTTTTATTGAAACGAAGAGAACGGGGGCTGATGGTTTGGAGTAGTGAATGATGGTTTTATCGGTTTTTTGCTTTGTTCTTCTAGTGCTTGGAAAAACTAGTCGAATAAGCGATGGATGCGAGTTTCAGAAACAAATAATCTGTAAACTGAAAGCAAAAATAATAAAACCTTCGAATTGCGACGGAGCCGAGCCAATCGAAATTGACCATCCATCCAGCTATTGTGCTTTGTATTGGTATTTTTCTGTTTGAAATCGGAGCTAATCACCGTATACGACCACAAAAGAATCGACCCTCTTTCAGAATATGCACAGGTTATTTGATTTCGGCTCTAAAAGACAAAACTACGAATTAGAGGCATTAGAAGAGGTTCGCTTATCGATCTGGAGAAAATTTACAATTATGGAACTTGACTGGTAGTTTACTATTTTTTTTTTTTTTTTTGATTTAATAAAACACTAAGCTAGTAATTTTTGTTTTTGTTTTTGTTTTTTTGGTGGATAAGTGTCGTCTGATTGAACTCCGAATAGCGCTGCAGCCGGAGGCTTATTGTGCTGAATCTTCCTGTTCACTCATTCCAAAGCCCTGGTTCCCTGCAGTAGGCGAAGTAGGTCTGTTGGATGTTTGCCGTATGTGTCTGGATCTAGTTCATCTTCTCCAAATATATTTTGTCTTCTGCGAGTTAGTGCATTGCATTCTGATATAATATAATGGGCTGTTTCGGTCTCTGTTCTGCATAGTCTGCAAACTCGTGTCTCCGTTGTACAAGCCCATTGTTTGCAGATGCTTCTTTACTAGGACATGCTCAGTAAGAAAGCCGGTTGCTACTTTGAGTGGATTCCTGCTTAGTTGTAGCAGTGTTTTTGCTCTTTTGCTGCATGTCTCACGTACCTATGGAAATTTTCCCATGTGCATGCTTGGTTATTTGCTTCCAGTATTGAGCATGTTTCGCTTTGATCCATTCCTTCAGCTCCTTTCTCACTGTGCTTTTAGGCATTCCGAGAGCTGTGTTTTGTAGCGATGTAAAGAATGTTGAGAATTTCACATTTTATTAATATTTAATAGTTGACTACAGAATTTAGTACGAATATTGGTAATTACTGTTGCTGGTCAATCGGCTACGCCTCGCCCGTCAACTTACACCGTCGGCCGAGAATGTGTCACTTTTCCACCTAAATACACAATATACTATTTTTGTTGTTGTTAGAAAGTTTTGATTGAGCGGGGGTTGCCACGCAATTTCCGCCCTTAAACCGCTTCAGCAATTTAAAGGGGAAGGTACGGTAAGGTGGACAACGGAATGCTAGGCTAGCGCAGCTCGGGAGTGGTCGTGCGGTTCAGACTCAAAATCACAGAAAAAAAAAATATGGGCGCCAGTAACCTATATAATAAAGCCCAATTCCCAAGGTAGATTGATAACCGGTTACGAGAAATCATCAAAAGTTACCATTCGCATAGCAGATCGAAAATAGCGGGTTGCCGGAGTAAAAGATAAAAAAACAATTAATTCCCAAAAATATTTAATCAGTATGAGCACGTTCCTTTTTTTCTATAACACCAGAAAATTTATATTACTTCAGCGTATATACTGATAGACGGAGAAAATACTATCAATTATAGTATTTTACATTATTAGCCAGGTAAAACAGTTTTTACTGGCGATTGAAGGAAATGACTAGCGAGCCGTCAGGCGAGCTTGTCACCTTCAAGAGCCAGTAAAAACTGCTACCTGGCGTATAATGTACAATAGTTTATTTGTTACTCATTTGTAAAAAATATAGGTAAAAATAAAAAATTGATACATAAAATTAGAAAAAAAAGAAATTTTTTTTTTTGATTTTTTGTCATACAAGCCTAGGACCTATACCTATAAGAACGAGATGTTGTTAAGTCGTTGTTTTTAGTTATAATCCGGTTTTCTGGAAGATTTGCATTTTGCAATTTTTTTCCAGAAATGAATGTGTCAGAAGATATTATTAATGAAACTACAGTCGTAGCTAACAGTTTATCACCAGATAAGGATTCCAGAAGGTACCTACATACAATTATTCTTGTGAAAAAACTGATTTTTTAAAAATAAATAATTCTACTGACTTGTAAAAAGTTTTTACAGTTTAGCTGTCAATTTTACAAGTCAGTAGAGCCAGTGCCTTGTAAAAATGAATTTTCGTTGTTTATGTTTTGACTTGATAAGTGACGTTTTACAAATGAGTGACAAATAAATCTATTATTTGATATTGATTACCTTTAATTTGGCGTTGTCAAGGGTGTAACTCAAAATACCTTACGTGATCACGGTCGGTGTACAATTAATCACAAAACCTATAATATATATAATATCAAACAAATGTTACAGCGCTCATGACACAAAAAAAAATAATGCACTCCGGCCCTGAGCAATACGAAATCCTAAAAGCTAATTAATAAATTAATGAATCTGTGGACTAATTAATGGTTATCGGTCTTCCACCAAAAAAAAAAAATGCTCAGGTACGGTCCTGCAGTGGTTGCGCCAGTTAGAAGCAATGAGATTTAGGTATAAATACCTTTAATACAAATGAACGTGCCAAATGCTAATCAAATAAAAAATCATATGTAAAATAAACATAACTGAGGTGATAATAATGAGATAATTAATAATTAATTGAAATTACTCTTCAGTCTGTTCATCAATAATAAAGTAGAAACAAAATAAGTAGTTTAGTTTATACTAGGTGGGTACCAAAACGTATTGATGAACCATGAAAAAGGCACCAATATTTTAATAATTGTAAGGTAATACAATAATGTTTATGCGTATTGTGAAATCCGCAATACTATTAAATCACAGGAGTCATCAGAACAAAACAATGCAATAATGGTTACTTGGAAACCTGGGTTTGCCAACAGGTTCAGATGTCCTGGGGCAGGAAAGCCTCTATCGAAGAAAATCAGCTCCAAGCTAATAAGCAGTCTCCCAAAGTGTTGCTTAGACACAATTGCAATGAGGATCCCTAGGACGCAACCCCAACCGTAGACCCTAATATTGAACAAAACACCGAGTTTTATGATACTATTCGGTACACAACAGTATTATTTAATCGAATAAATATCCCCAAGGTATTTTAAGGTATTTTAATAATCATTATAGAGAAAATTGGACCCACTCATTAATTAAATCCCCCCTCTTCAAGTTTTTTTTTTCTCCGGAGTCACCTGACAAGGATGAACTCAGAGTTAGAATGTGCATAAAAGGCTCCCTGATCCATCCATAAATACAATGCGTCAATCAATTAAAATTTGGAATTGATGGAGCATAGTATGATGGAACTCATGAATTCATTAATAACTAATGCAACAAAATTCCCCTTAATCCTTGAGAATACTATTCGAAATTTGAATTTAATGAAATTGTAAAATACTTACACACGATTCCGTGTGGCCAAACGCAGGAAAAATACCGGGATTTATTGATTTTGGGCAGTTTTGGAAAACGTGGAGCACTCTGGGTGGAGGACAAAAAAACGAAAACCCTCAAATCCAGCTGATTTCACAGCTGCAGCAAATCGGCACCAAAACGGCAATAGAACAAAACGCACCACCAATTCGCTGTTGAACCACCACGGTCAATTTATCCCTTAGGCTTGCACAAAATACTTGCAAATTTCGTAACTATGATGGCGTGGTTATCTGGCTTTCTGTCTCCGAATTTTCGAGAGTGATGGCCACTTCCTGAGTTCGTCGGTCCCCCTTTAGTGGAGAGGGAGTAGGGGAAATTTCCAAATACGCACCCGGCGGGAAAACCTAACTCTTCCGCGATGTCACCCACAGAGGCCACAGAATACTCAACTCTATACTGAATATCTCAAAACAAATCATCCGACAGGAATCTCATAGCCGCATAAAGTGTTTATTTATAAATCCGAAAATATTTAAAGAAATACGAAAATTCGACAGTACGGAATGGAACCCATTCCCCGGTGGTACTCCCAGAATAGTCGAAGACCTGACCATGCGTAGCGGATCCTACCAACGCGTCGGCCGAATATCCTTATCTATAAGGTCTATTATAAAGAAAATTGGTACTCGATTGTTGCAATTTAATAAATCACCAACCAAATTCGCACAGTACAGAACCGGGTCAGCCGTTTACGGCTATGGATTATTGTCGAAATTCTTAAAACTAACAAAAATTAATACGGATAATTTTAAACCGTTACAAATCCCCCCCTTCTTTAAAAGATTTTACCAAAATCGTTAATTCTCATCCTCCGGTGGATGGGCTTTTAAGTCCTTTATATTCCATACTCCGCAATATTTTCCGTTAGAGTCCTTCAGCTCATATGTCCAAGGAGACAGTCTTTTAGCGACAGAAAAAGGCCCAATAAACTTTGGAGCGAGTTTGGCGGTAAAATACTTCGCAGCATCCGAAAGAACATAGTTTTTACGCCAAACCAATTGATTCACGACCATTTCCTCTGGTCGACGACGAAGATCATAATTCTTTTTATTCTTTTCGTAAGCTTGATGCAACTTCCTTTTAATATCTTCATAAAGGATTTTAAGTTCTTTGGATCGTGTTTCTGCTACGGGAGTCCTCTTAAAAAGAATAGGTCCGTCATGGTTAACTGAGTGCGGGTTCCTAGACAATTCTCTTCCAAAAACTATAAAGTTCGGGGAATATCCCGTCACCTCATGAACTGAAGTTCTGATAGCATTGCCGACTACTCCCAGATACTTATCCCAGGTTCTATGATTTTCAGACACAAAGGACATCAGCATGGTTTTTATCACCTTGTTAACACGTTCACAAGGATTCGCTTGGGGATGATAGTAAGCCGTATATTTGATACGCGAACCATACTTTTGCATAAGACCTTGAAATTCCTTTGAACGGAATTGGACTCCATTATCTACGATTATGGTCGCAGGAATCCCAAACAATAACAAAACGTAATTTTCCATAATTTGACATATAGCTGAAGCGGTAGCGGCACGTAATGGGAACAATAAAGCAAATTTGCTGAAACAATCGGCAACAACAAATATATAAGAATAGCCACTATTAGAACGGGGAAGGGGACCAATAAGGTCGGCACAAATAAGTTCGAATGGCTCAGAAATGGAGACCTGAGAACTGAGCATGAGCCCAGCAGGTTGCTTTTGTTCGGGTTTAATGGAGAGGCACACACGACAGCGACGAATATAAGCTGCAACATCAGCTTTCATCTTTGGCCAATATGCCGTCTTAGTGAGATGTCGATATGTTTTGAACACACCAACGTGACAAAGTGAGGTATGAGCTTCCAGTATGACTTTATCACGATCCTCACGAGGAATCACCTCCCTCCAGAAATCCTTCTCAGTTGCCAACTCGGAGAATTTGGGTTTAACATACTTATAGATTTTAGCACCCAAGATGCGAAAAGCAGAATATTTTCTTGGAGAATTTTTAATTTTCCTATAAAGTTCCTGAAACCACAAATCCTTTACAGATTCCAACGGCGTATCGGATATGACGGTGTCAATAACGGGCACGGTTCTGGACAGAGTATGGGGCACGATGTGATCCTTGCCTTTACGATGTACGATGGTATAGTCGTATTGCTGCATCCGGATAGCCCATCTCGCCAACCGTCCAGTGGGGTTCTTTAGGTTATTAAGCCACACTAGACTATGATGGTCAGTGATCACAGTAAACGTTGATCCTTCCAGATATGGCCTCAACTTTTCGATAGCCCAAATCACTGCCAAACATTCTCGTTCAGTAACAGTGTAATGTCGTTCATTTCGATTCAGAGAACGGGAGACATATGCGACCACCTTTTCTCCTTCTGATGTTTCTTGCGTCAATACAGCGCCGATTCCAAAACCACTAGCATCAGCCTGTACGGTAAAGGGTAAGGAAAAATCGGGGCACGTCAGAACGGGCGCAGTTACTAAAGCATCCTTCAATGATTGGAAAGCGTCTCCACACTCTGGAGTCCACTTAAAAGGTTGGTTTTTCCGTGTCAGATTCGTTAGAGGAGATATTAAAGTAGAGAAACTGGGAATAAATCTTCTATACCAGGACGCCATGCCTATCACTCTTCGTATCTCTTGTACATTGGTAGGAGGTGGGATTTTCAAGATGGCACTGACCTTATCGGGGTCGACATGCAGACCATTACGATCAACGACATACCCCAAATATTTTAATTCCGGGCAGCAGAACTTACATTTTTCTTTAGAAACCGTGAGGTTGGCAGCTCTCAGCCTCTTGAAAACTTCATCTAATACTTCCAGGTGTTTCTCAAACGTGGAAGTCACAATAATTATATCGTCAAGATATACCAGTACGTACTCCTCCAGATCGGCCCCCAGAACTCGGTCTATTAGACGTTGCCAAGTGGCAGGTGCGTTGGATAATCCCATAGGTAGACGACGATATTGGTACAATCCGCGACCGGGAATGGTAAAAGCGGTTAATGGTTTTGAATCCTCTGAAAGGGGTACCTGGAAATATGCAGACTTGATATCCATCGTGGACAAATACCGAGCATTTTTAAGCTTGTCCAACGTAGCGGAAATGAATGGTAGAGGGTATGAGTCCTTTTGGGTAACCATATTCAATTTTCGGAAGTCCGTTACAAATCGCCATGAAACTCCATCCGATTTCTTCACAAGAAGAATTGGAGCTGCCCAAGGGCTGGAACTCGGTTCAACTATACCTTCTTTCAAAAGTTTGTCAAGCTCCGCATGAATGTGCTTCTGCATAATAGGCGAGACCGGGTAGTAGCGCTGTTTTATTGGTGGAGATGACGTTTCTATATGGTGCTCTACCAAGGTAGTACAACCGAGACGATCGCCCATTTCTGCAAAACATTGCTTGACCAAATCCTCCAATTCCTTATTTTGCTCAGGAGTTAATTCTGACTTTGAGCCTAAATTGTCTGAACCCAAGCTGATAGAAGTGATGGTTGTTTCAGTGGAAAATGTCCAATTGCCATGCCTCAAGTCAGGCACAATTCCCATCCGTCTCCAGAAATCTGCACCGAGTATCAAGGTATGCGGCAATGATGGTATTATTAGGAGTTGATGAACTTTTACCCGACCTTCCACTGCGATTGGCACAGATATAGAACCTATACTTAGACACTTATTACCATCCGCAACGGTACAAGATATTTGATGTTTTTCATTCAGGGGCAAATTGAGAGTTTTCAGAATGGACCATCCAGGCCCACCGGCGATACTTGAGGACGCGCCACTATCCAGGAGACCATATAACTCTAATCCCAAAATATTTACACAAAGGTAAGGTCTTTCATCTCCTTCAGCATGAGAGAGGATGAAATCCAGGACGGCTTTTTGTTTATGTGTTAAAATCCTATTGGGGATGACCGTGGGATCACGAGACACTTCACGGCCCTCTAATGTCTCGGCCTTGCGTTTCCCGAACTATTAGAGCATTTAGGACAGTTCCGAACTGTATAATTCGCAGTGCCACATCGGAAGCAATATTTAGTTTTGGGCTTACTACACTCCGAAGCTCGATGGCCACCAGCCCTGCAATTCCAACACGAGATCTCATCAATAACCACATCACCCACTGCACTAGTAGAAGCACTGCCTTCTGTATAAATATAGGCTAAATCAGGTTCCATCAGTTTCTTATTTCTATGCGGAGGAGGAGCAAATTCTTCAATTGACTGTTTGCTTTCCTCTATCTGCCTTCCCAGATCAATAAGGTGTTGAATAGACTTAACTGTGATTAAGCTCAGTTGACTTTGATAAAATGGTGAAATATTTTTCATCAAAATCTTGAGTACCAGAGCATCTGACACTGGACAGGTTAACCGTTTGAACATGTTGATCATTGTGGCCACATAGATACCCATCGATTCCTTAGGTCCTTGAGTTCGCTGTTTAATCTCATCAAACAATCGATCGTTATAGTCACTTGGCAAAAACTGTCTGCGTAATTCATGAACCAGTTGTTCCCAGGTTCCAATGTTATCTTTATTAGCATTATACCAAATTTTCGCTTTCCCTACGAAAAGATCAGCAGCGGATGCACACAATTGTGGCTTTGTAACATTTCGAGAAACACTCATTTCTGCCACAGTCTCGAGGAAACTATTTAGGGACATTGATTCGCCATCGTATTTTAAATTCCATTGGTAAACGGGTACGGACTTTGGTCTATTGTTTTGAGAACTTTGTGGTATAGCCGGTGCGGCTGCGACATTATTCTCCGTCTCAGAATCCTCAGAACTTCCCTCGGACGAAGAAGAGCCTTGGTCGTCCTCATCATCCAATACGGTTGATGACAGCAGATTTACGACATCTAAAGGACTATGGGCCAGAGAGAGTTTTTTGAATTTTCTCGCTTTCTGTTGAAGTGTGGAATATAGGGATAGAACCTTAACAACCGCTTCTGAGCGTTGACAAATCTTCTCGTCTCCCCTCGGTACACTACGGTCGGCTCGGCCATAGGCATGCCATAATTTCGTAGAAATCTTCATAAAATTTCCACTCTCCGCTGAATCGCAAAATTCACCAACAAGATTTTCGAGCTCTGATATCTTTCCAGTTATTTCTTTATAATCATCATCAAACTCAAATGGATACTTCGGATACTTTAAGGCGGCACCCTTTTTTTCCAATTTCAGTAATTGTCTTAAACTCTTTCGCATCTCAACCACTGTGGTCGTATCTTTGACGTTAATTCCCCTAAATCTCAATTCATATACTATCTCTTCTCTGTCAAGTCGATTTATCTCCATCTTCATAGCCATTTTTTTTTTTTTTCCAATACACAAATCAAATTAAAATCACAATAAAACTTTAAGTAAATTACTTAGATCGCCACGTTAACCAATTCGAAACAATTAAAAACGAATCAGGAGTAACATTCATTTACCTGAAGCAGAAATATTCACGTCTACACACAACACAAAAAAACTGTCTGCCAAAATCAAGAGAGGCCCCTGCCAACTTACTGAGTGCAATTCACCAGAGTATAAATATGCTGGAACAATTCCAAAATTAAATCAGGAAAGGGAAAGAGAAAGAGAAAAAAAAAAAATCCCCAACCTAGAGAAATTTCCTTTAAATGGCAACCTCGCAAAGCGATGAAAAATTTCGAAAATGGGGCCCCACGTTGGGCGCCAAAATTTGCCACGCAATTTCCGCCCTTAAACCGCTTCAGCAATTTAAAGGGGAAGGTACGGTAAGGTGGACAACGGAATGCTAGGCTAGCGCAGCTCGGGAATGGTCGTGCGGTTCAGACTCAAAATCACAGAAAAAAAAAATATGGGCGCCAGTAACCTATATAATAAAGCCCAATTCCCAAGGTAGATTGATAACCGGTTACGAGAAATCATCAAAAGTTACCATTCGCATAGCAGATCGAAAATAGCGGGTTGCCGGAGTAAAAGATAAAAAAACAATTAATTCCCAAAAATATTTAATCAGTATGAGCACGTTCCTTTTTTTCTATAACACCAGAAAATTTATATTACTTCAGCGTATATACTGATAGACGGAGAAAATACTATCAATTAATCTATTATTTGATATTGATTACCTTTAATTTGGCGTTGTCAAGGGTGTAACTCAAAATACCTTACGTGATCACGGTCGGTGTACAATTAATCACAAAACCTATAATATATATAATATCAAACAAATGTTACAGCGCTCATGACACAAAAAAAAATAATGCACTCCGGCCCTGAGCAATACGAAATCCTAAAAGCTAATTAATAAATTAATGAATCTGTGGACTAATTAATGGTTATCGGTCTTCCACCAAAAAAAAAAAATGCTCAGGTACGGTCCTGCAGTGGTTGCGCCAGTTAGAAGCAATGAGATTTAGGTATAAATACCTTTAATACAAATGAACGTGCCAAATGCTAATCAAATAAAAAATCATATGTAAAATAAACATAACTGAGGTGATAATAATGAGATAATTAATAATTAATTGAAATTACTCTTCAGTCTGTTCATCAATAATAAAGTAGAAACAAAATAAGTAGTTTAGTTTATACTAGGTGGGTACCAAAACGTATTGATGAACCATGAAAAAGGCACCAATATTTTAATAATTGTAAGGTAATACAATAATGTTTATGCGTATTGTGAAATCCGCAATACTATTAAATCACAGGAGTCATCAGAACAAAACAATGCAATAATGGTTACTTGGAAACCTGGGTTTGCCAACAGGTTCAGATGTCCTGGGGCAGGAAAGCCTCTATCGAAGAAAATCAGCTCCAAGCTAATAAGCAGTCTCCCAAAGTGTTGCTTAGACACAATTGCAATGAGGATCCCTAGGACGCAACCCCAACCGTAGACCCTAATATTGAACAAAACACCGAGTTTTATGATACTATTCGGTACACAACAGTATTATTTAATCGAATAAATATCCCCAAGGTATTTTAAGGTATTTTAATAATCATTATAGAGAAAATTAGACCCACTCATTAATTAAATCCCCCCTCTTCAAGTTTTTTTTTTCTCCGGAGTCACCTGACAAGGATGAACTCAGAGTTAGAATGTGCATAAAAGGCTCCCTGATCCATCCATAAATACAATGCGTCAATCAATTAAAATTTGGAATTGATGGAGCATAGTATGATGGAACTCATGAATTCATTAATAACTAATGCAACAAAATTCCCCTTAATCCTTGAGAATACTATTCGAAATTTGAATTTAATGAAATTGTAAAATACTTACACACGATTCCGTGTGGCCAAACGCAGGAAAAATACCGGGATTTCTTGATTTTGGGCAGTTTTGGAAAACGTGGAGCACTCTGGGTGGAGGACAAAAAAACGAAAACCCTCAAATCCAGCTGATTTCACAGCTGCAGCAAATCGGCACCAAAACGGCAATAGAACAAAACGCACCACCAATTCGCTGTTGAACCACCACGGTCAATTTATCCCTTAGGCTTGCACAAAATACTTGCAAATTTCGTAACTATGATGGCGTGGTTATCTGGCTTTCTGTCTCCGAATTTTCGAGAGTGATGGCCACTTCCTGAGTTCGTCGGTCCCCCTTTAGTGGAGAGGGAGTAGGGGAAATTTCCAAATACGCACCCGGCGGGAAAACCTAACTCTTCCGCGATGTCACCCACAGAGGCCACAGAATACTCAACTCTATACTGAATATCTCAAAACAAATCATCCGACAGGAATCTCATAGCCGCATAAAGTGTTTATTTATAAATCCGAAAATATTTAAAGAAATACGAAAATTCGACAGTACGGAATGGAACCCATTCCCCGGTGGTACTCCCAGAATAGTCGAAGACCTGACCATGCGTAGCGGATCCTACCAACGCGTCGGCCGAATATCCTTATCTATAAGGTCTATTATAAAGAAAATTGGTACTCGATTGTTGCAATTTAATAAATCACCAACCAAATTCGCACAGTACAGAACCGGGTCAGCCGTTTACGGCTATGGATTATTGTCGAAATTCTTAAAACTAACAAAAATTAATACGGATAATTTTAAACCGTTACAGGGTGTTGCTGGGTCAATTAAAATTAGGTTTAAGTTGGTGCTGAGAAATAATTGAAAGTAAAAAAAAGTGAAATGTGTCATGACAACAACAATAAATAGTGTGTGTCATTAATTTGTTAAAAATCTAGAGCAGCACATAATATTCAGCTCCATTGTCTTTTTCCATATTAAAGAAGTATTGAAGCACACCGAAGAAAGAGTTGTTTTATTACTACCACAAGCTTCCTCAATAGGTTATGGGCCCAGCAAGCTCATATTTGTGGTAGTAATCTGAAGATTTTTTTGTGTTTCTGTGTCTACAGTGGAAACAAGCATGGAGGCTCCCACACTGAGTAAGTTGAACAATTCCAACTGGAATGTTTGGAAGTTTCAAGTGGGAGTTGTGCTGATGGCAAAAGGGCTTTATGAGATCACCCATGGAATTGAAGTACCTAGCTCCAATTGGTGATGATGATAAGTTAGCAAAATGGAAATTAAAAGACGCCAAAGTTCAGGAAGCTCTAGTTATCAGAATGGAGGAAGGCATAATTTCTCACGTAATGCAGTGCGAAACTGCTAGGGAGATGTGGCTAAAACTGGAAAGCGTTTTTGAAAGAAAGTCAGAGGTTAGTACGCATTTATTGAATGAGCAATTTTACAATTTGAAGTTCCAAAATGAAACTGTTATAGTTATTTACATTACAAGTGCGTTTATGAACATGATTACAATAACGAGTGTGAAAGGTTAGAACGACGAGGTCGTAGACCGAGTCGTTCTAATTACACGAGTTTTGTAGTCATGTTTAAACGCACGTGTGATGTACAACGTTTTATCTACAAAGCGAAAAATAAGAATGTTTTTTCAATTATTTTCGTTTATTAGTAGCTGTCTACCTTCATTTTACCTTTACAGGTTTACCTTTGACATTTGTCAAATCACCAAAAATAGTTGTGTTATAGATTCATAACCTCGTCCATAACACCACTAGTTGTGTTATAAATTCATAACCTAGTCTATAACACCACTAGTTGTGTTATGAGTCTCATGACACAACTCAAATACTAGAAAAATAGTTATGTAAAAACGTCATAACCCAACGCTTGTAGATAAATAGTTTTATTACCAAAGTTATGAATTTGCAAGCAAAGCTCAAGCAACAGGGAGAAGAAATTCCAGAAAAAATGATTTTGACAAAAATTATCATGACGTTGCCAGAAAAGTATAAGCATTTTCGTTCAACTTGGGAGAGTGTCAGCTTGGACAACCAAACCCTTAATCATTTGACAGCCCGCCTCTTAATTGAAGAAGAAAGATTAGAAAAAGATGAAGACTCGACAGTGGCAGTAGTGGCACTTATGTCAGTTCACCGCATAGAAAAGTGATTTATATTCTTGATATAGAACGCTCACTTCTGTTGTAGTCGCCCAGTGACATTTCCGACGGTGCTGCCATAGCGGTGTAGTCATTGAACTAATATTTGGCGGGCCGTTTGAATCTTGGTTTTAAATGACGTACTGGTTTGACATTTCAATTATTTCAAAATAAGGCAGTGCTTCAAAACTTCATAAACTAAAATTTTATACATTTTATTTTCATATATGTATTTATGTGAGAATCACTTAATGAATAAAATAGTCTATCACCTATTCATAGATGATCTGGCGTATCTGGCTCATGAGCTAACTGAAACACTTTTCAGTCTGCTTTTTGAAAATGTCCATTTTTCCAGTTAAAAGGCTGTCATATTTCATCATGTTGAGAAACGGCGATATGGGCGCACAGCGGTGTAGTCACGAACTAAAACAAAAAGTGGAGGGGATGAATCCAGTGAATGTTCTATTTAAGAATTTATAAATCACTTTTCTATGGTTCACCGACAGCCAGGAAACTCATTGTCAAAGAATGTAAATTATGTCAATAAGCAACAACAACAACAAAGGACATGTTTTGCCTGTGGAAAAGTTGGACATTTAAAATTTCAGTGCCGAAATGTTCAATGTAGCTATTGCAAAAGAAAAGGGCATATGGTAAAGGATTGTTATGCTAAATAGAAAAAGGATGAAAAGGATAAGCAAACCAATAACTACAAAGGGAATGTCGCTCTTGTTGCAATGTCTGATGTTCAGTCTCAGATAAATGTTGAGTGGTACATGGATAGTGGGGCTTCACAATATATGTGTAAAGACAGGGAAGTATTTTGTTTTTTTGAAGAATTAGAAGTGCCAAAGTTTGTGAAAATTGGTGACGGTACAACTTTAAAGGCTGTTGGACAAGGTAATGTTTGTATTTCAGCATATAATGGTCAGGGTTTTCATCATGTAAGATTATTTGATGTTCTGTTTGTGCCACAACTTAAAGTTAATTTGTTTTCTCAAGGGAAGGCTCTAGATAAAGGCTTGTATCTCGTTTCAGATGCTGAAAAGGCTCAATTTATGAATAAGGAGAATGTTACCCTTGTAATAGCAATACGTTCTGATAGGCTTTTTAAAATGATGTTCCAGTCTGTAGGTAAGTCCAGCATTTCTCAACACACATGTCAATGTCTAAAGAATAATACTGGGTTAAAGGGTGAAAATTGTTTCTTTTCAAAAATTAATCAAGATATCAAATGGTGGCATAAGGCTTTGGGACACCAAAATTTTAGATACATTAAAAATATTTTGAACCAACATAACATCGTAGCGAAACAAACGGAAGCGTTTTGTTCTTCCTGTGTTCAAGGGAAACAATGTAGAGAACCTTTTAGAGCAAATGAAAGTAGGGCAGATGATCTCGGAGCTATAATTCATATAGATTTATGTGGTCCTATGGAGGAACCATCTTTGAACAATTCTCGTTACGTTTTTTTGTTGAAAGATGATTTTAGTAATTTTAGGTTTGTTTACTTCATAAAAAATAAGTCAGATGTTTATGAAAAATTGAAAGATTTTTTAGTATATTTTAAAAATCAGACAGGTAAGTTCGTCAAGCTAATAAGAAGTGACAATGGTACTGAGTTTGATAATTATGCTGTATGACAGTTATTCATTAAAAATGGCATAAAGCATGAATTTACTGTGCCATATACACCACAGCAAAACGGCCGGGCGGAAAGAGAATTTCGTACCATAATAGAGGCAGTGAGAGCTATTCTCGCAGAAGAGAAGCTACCAAAAAGTTTGTGGGCTGAAGTAGCCAATACAGCTGTTTTTCTGTTGAATAGAACCGGTATGAGTCCCGTCCAAGGTAAAACTCCTTACGAGGTGGTATATAAAAGGTCTTTTGACATAAATATGATAAAAGGTATCTTTGGAAGTAAAGTATGGGTATATATACCTAAAGAAAAAAGGAAGAAGTTAGATATGAAAAGTAAAGAAGGTTTGTTTGTTGGATATGCTGAAAATGTCAAAGGATATAAAGTATATTATGAGAAAGAAAAAAAAAGTTGCTATAGAGAGAGAAATAACATTTGCAGTAGAAGAAAAATCACAAGAAAAAGTTATTACTTCCGGACTAAAATTGACAAAAAACACCTCAGAGAGCACTGAAGAAGATATTGTTGAAAATATAATAGAAGAACCTCCAAGGGTTATAGATGAATCTCGACACGAATTGAGTGTCTTAGAACAACCTGATGAAGAACCAGTATTAAATCAAACACCTCCAATCGAGAGAAATGAAAGATTGAGACCTTCTAATATTTTGACAAGGCCACAATATCTGTTGGACGATTATGATATGAGTTTTTTTTGTTTGGACATAGATGAGCCCATAACATACAAAGAGGCAATGGAAAGTAAGTATGCGAGTAGATGGAAGGAAGCAATAAACGAAGAAAGGAGCGCCTTAATAGAGAATAACACATGGCAGTTGATAGAAAAACCAGAAAAATGTGAAATAATAGATAGTAAATGGGTTTTCAAAGTCAAGAAGGACAAGGAAGGTAAGATAAGTAAATTTAAATGTAGACTAGTAGCACGGGGATTTAAACAAACCGTTTTTGAAAACGTATATAGTCCGGTTGTCAGGTTAACCACTATAAGAACTTTTTTGGCTGTGTGTGTTCACAAATGCTGGAACGTCTATCAGATGGATGTATGTAATGCTTTTCTACATGGAGAACTGAAAGAAAATTTGTATATGTATTTGCCACAAGGTTGTCAAACAGATGGTAAGGTTTGTAAACTTAATAAAGCAATATATGGGCTAAAGAAGGCACCACTCTACTGGTACCAAAAATTTGACAACTTTATGACAAATCAGGGGTTCGAAAAGAATAAATGTGACAATTGTTTATATTTCAGAAATACTGAGGATGTAACATTATATGTAATTATTTTTGTAGACGACATTCTAATTAGCGGTTCATGTCTCAAAGAAATTCAGTGCTTAAAGTTTAATTTGAGCAGATTTAAAATGAAAGACCTAGGTTTAATGCATTATTTCTTAGGCATTTCTGTACAAGACAAGACATGAACAATGGGACGATTATTTTAAGTCAAAAACAGTATTTGAAGGACGTTTTGGAAAAGTTTGGCATGTCTGAGTGTAAACCTGTAGGTAGACCAATGGATTGTAACGTTGATTATGACTCTCTGAAGGTTGATAAATCTGAAAATTATGACATTGAAAACAAATGTAGACAAATTATAGGTAGTATAATGTACGCTATGCTTGGAACCAGGCCGGACTTATGTTCAAGTATTAGCTTATTGTCAAGATATCAAAGCTGTGCCAGTGAAAAATTATTTGTTTCATTGAAAAGAGTCTTGAGATATATTAAGGGAACACTTGAACTTAAGTTGGTCTATAAAAAAAGAAGCAACAGACCTCTTTTAGGATTTGCTGATGCAGATTGGGGTGGCGATACTACTGACCGGAAATCAACAAGTGGCTTTTGTCTCTATGTCTATGACAATATTGTATCTTGGAACTCGAAAAAGCAAAGTACTGTCGCCATCTCAACCACAGAGTCTGAAATCATAGCCTAAAGTTTTTGTGTAAGTGAAGCTTATTGGTTACGTAATATGTTGTTAGATCTAAGGCTGGTAAATGAATTTAAAGTAATTATTTATGAGGACAACCAATCTGCAATTCGTTCCTGCAGCTCACATGAGCAACTGCAAAGAATTAAGCACTTAGATATAAAGTACGATTTTGTTAAAGATCAAGGAAGAAATCATAGAATTAAAATATGTTGCAAGCAGTGAACAAATTGCAGATATCTTGACTAAACCTTTAACTAAATTGACATTTGAAAAACTGAGAAGTTTTATGCTGAATTAAGCATGGTTAAAAGTTAAAACTTAGAGATATGTATTTTTTTGTTGTTGTTAGAAAGTTTTGATTGAGCGGAGGTGTTGCTGGGTCAATTAAAATTAGGTTTAAGTTGGTGCTGAGAAATAATTGAAAGTAAAAAAAAGTGAAATGTGTCATGACAACAACAATAAATAGTGTGTGTCATTAATTTGTTAAAAATCTAGAGCAGCACATATTCAGCTCCATTGTCTTTTTCCATATTAAAGAAGAATTGAAGCACACCGAAGAAAGAGTTGTTTTATTACTACCACAAGCTTCCTCAATAAATTACAATGTGCAAAGCAAAGCTTGTTGTAAAAAAAGTGACAATCATGAAGTATGACCTATTATTATTCTAGAAAAGTTTCTAACCGCCCTTTCTTCCGTGAAAATCTAACCACAAACCTCATTCTTCGGTCTGACACGGTAGAGGGAAGCACTCGTCACAGCCGCACTTCACTATCAAGCCATGTTCCTAATCTGGTAGGCTGGTGCAGTATAATAAATAAAACTTTATTGTTCGTTAAGACCGAACATATAGCCCCCGGCCTTGAAACCCTCCAGGGTTTTAAAGCAAAATGTTATTGTTCTGGTTGTATTGGTAGAACACAAAGTTTTACAACAGGTCGTTTAATCACTCCTGTAAGATGTCTTTAGAGTCACGCACCGCACAATATCATCAGAGCCCGGGTGTGTTGCAAGGACTCTGCCAAGCTGCCATTTAAGTGGCGGAAGACCATCTTCTCTAATAAGAACGAGGACGTCGGGTTTGAGAAGATGAGCAAAATTCTCCTTCCATTTGGTTCGTTGCTGTAAATTCGAGATGTAGTCTTTGGACCACTTAGCCCAAAAGTGTTAGAGTAGTTGCTGGATACGTTGAAATGTAGAAAGGCAGTTTTCCTTAACTCTAATATATTGCTGATCCGGGATGGAAGAGAGAGGTTCTCCGATAAGCAAATGTCCAGGAGTGAGGGAATTTGTATCGCTGGGGTCTTGAGAAAGAGGGTATAATAGACGGGAGTTGAGGCAAGCCTCTATTTGGTATAAAACGGTACAGAATTCCTCGAAGGTTAAAACAGATTCGCCAATTACACGCTTAAGATGGTGCTTTACCGATGTAAGTCCTGATTCTCCAATGCAACCGAAATGCGGACTACGTGGAGGGATGAAATTCCATTTAACTCCATTGTTTGCTAGATCTTCCGCGATTGTATTGTTATTTAAATCAAAGAATTTTTTGATTTTAATATTGGCGCCCACAAATGTAGTGCCATTGTCGAAATATATCTGTGAACACTTACCGCGACGAAGTCGTAGTGAGATCACTTACGACCTCCAGGTGTATTGCTTTGCTAACAAAGCAAATATATAAAGATTAAGTATGCTTTAGTGGTTTTATAGTTACGCCCCTTTCTATCTCGTAAGAGAAATTGTCCGGCATAATCTACGCCGGAAATGGCAAAAGGTCGTTTGGGTGTAATGCAAAAAGAAGGAAGATTACCCATTAATTATTTTTTTGGTTTTTTACTAAATCTAAAACAACGAATACATGTATGTACAACTTTTCTTCAAAGATTTCGTCCAAACAAAGGCCGAAGACGTTCTCTTAATGAAGCTAGAACCGCTTGTGGGCCAGCATGTAAAAGCATCAAATGTTCTTGTTTTGCGACAAGTGTACTAAAGTGGTGATTTGAAGGTAAAATTGCTGGGTGCTTTTTAGAAAAATCAAAGGGAGAGTTTCGTATTCGTCCACCTACTCAAATTAGAAAATACCTGCCGGATTGTCCTGACATATTTCCAAGATCCCGGTTCGGTTAAATTCTGGATTTGGGCCACTCGATTTGCAACAAAAGTTTTCAATAAATGGGGTGAATTGTTATTCCAGGATTTAACAATAGTTGAATCCATCCAATCTCGTCAAATGTTTTGGTAAATGCAGATATGAATGTACTAGAAAGTTCAGCAAGTAGAGAAGCAGTACATAATTCCAGGCGTGGTATAAAATAGTTTTCAATGGAGCAACTCTTGTTTTTGCACAGCAAAGATTGGAAGTGCAATTTCCAAGAGTCCTAACAACGAAGGTAGATGCACGCACCGTAAGCAGCTTGGGAAGCATCACAGAAGCCGTATATCTGAGTAGAAATTGGGTTTGGTATGAATACATGTCTAGCTATTTTTATCTTTTTGACATGAAGAAGTTCAGAACGATAAATAGACCATTGGGTATGTAGATTTGCAGGAACAGATTCGTCTCATAAAAGTTTTAGTTTCCAGAGTTCTTGTAAAATTATTTTTGCTGTTACTGTTACAGGTGAAAGTAAACCTAAAGGGTCGAATATTTGAGCTGTACATGAAAGAATTTGTCGTTTGGTTACCTTGGTATTGTGATCAGGAATGTTGATTGAAAATTGTGAACAGTCCTCAGAAGAATTCCAAAGCAAGCCAAGTGTTTTATTGGGCTCTTCTGAGCCAATCTGTAGCAAATGTGTCTGAGAACTATTAATAGATGAATCGTTGGTTGTCCATTTTCTTAAAGGAAAACCATATTGTGACAAAAGACTTGAAAAGCCAACCTTTATATCATTTAATTCACCTGGTGTGTCGCTGCCTGTCAGCAAGTCATCGACGTAGGAGTCGTGAAGAATAATAGAGGCGAGTCTCGGTTCATCGTCAATATGACAATATGCAACTTCGTGAAGAGATCTTATGGCAAGGAACGCAGCCGAAGCAGTGCCATAGGTAACTGTGTTCAAGGTGTAAACAGAAATGTCATCATCAGTATTGAAGCGCCAAATAATTTTTTGTAAGTTGCGTTGATCCTGTTTAACCAGCTCCTGACAATTCATTTTTTCTATATGAGCACCAAGAACAAAGTTATGTTGACGAAAACGTAAAAAGATTAGAAATAGATTAGGTATCTTGCATGTTATGTCCAATCATCAAGATGTCGTTTAATGAGTAACCAGAAAGAGATTTCACAGAGCCATCAAAGACTACACGAAGTTTCGTTGTCGTTGAAGAATTTTTCAACACACAATGGTGAGGTAAAAAGAAACCTATATCAGTGTGATCATCCAATTTTGACATATGACCAAGTTCAATATATTCCTTCATAAAGGCATTATATTGCAATTTTAGGTCAGAGTTTTTAAGAAATTTTCTTTCCATGTTAAGAAAACGATTGATGGCCGTCTCTTTTGAATCACCCAGTATGGAAGGAGGGGATTTCACAGGTAAAACTACAATGAAGCCACCATCAATGTCACGGGAAACATTTTCCTTAAAATGATTTTCACAGTAAGATTGCTCTTTGGATAGGAATCTGGTTTTGGGATACTCCTCCAATTCCCAGAATTTTGAAGGTTGGGATTCCAAGCTAGAATTTGTCGAAAAGCAACATTGTTGTGTGGAGGTATGCTGAGTCTGAGTGTTGGCATATAAAGGACCCGAAATGATCCAGCCTAGAGTAGTCTTGTGCAAGGTAAGAGAATTGGTACCAAGTTTGAACTGATATATGCTTATAAGGTCCCAGAATGTGTCAGCTCCTATCAGCATGTCTACTGGAGCTGGTTTTTCAAAGTTTGGATCAGCAATGATTAAATTTTGAGGAATGTTGAGAACAGAAATATTAACGGGTATAAAAGGCAAGTTTCCAGTTATTTGAGGCACAACAAGACAAGAAAGATTTCGTTGAAAATTGTTTATGTTCGATTTGAAGGTTACATGAACAAGTAAATTAATTTTGTAATTCATATCATTTATTCCGGAAATAGTCATATCAAGGTTTTGCTTAGGTAATTGTAGAATGTCACACAGCCTTTGGAAGATAAAGTTTGACTGACTACCATTGTCAAGAAGAACCCTGCATCGTAATTTGCCAAGCTTATCAAAAACTTCAACCATGGCACTGGAGAGTAAAATATGACGTTTTTTACCAGAAGAGTTAATATGATATGAAGCTGAGTTGCCCGAGGAGCTACCTATTGTATCAACCCTTTCACAAGTGTCTTCTGAAGAGCGTGTAGGATTTAATCCAGAAGCGTTTGTAGCATTCGTGTTCGTTTCAAAGTGCAACAAGGTGTGGTGGATCTTCTTGCACTTCCTGCAACCAGAGGATTTGCAGTTTTTTGTCACATGATTTTGACAAAGGCAGTTAATGCATAAACGTAATTGTTTAGCTGTGTTTAGTCGGTCGAAAGAAGTGAGCTTAAGAAAATCAGAACAGCTGTAAATAGTGTGTTCTTTATCACAAGGTACACATTTACTTTTATTAGTGGATAAAAAGGCCTTGGAAGGCTTTCTTGAAAAATTTTGCTTAGGAGGTTCACGATGCTGTGAAGTTGTGGTGTAGCGGTCATTGATTCCAAAACTCGACATTTTTCTTTCATAAAGTTAAACAAATTTTCAATAGAAGGCAAGTTACCTGAATTATTTTGTGTTTCCCAAGAACGTCTTGTGAAACTGTCAAACTTTGTCGATAAATAAACAATAAGATCATCCCAGTGATCAGTAGGGCAACCAAGCACCTCTAAAGAGCGTAGATGTTTTTGGGATTCATCTAAAAGCTGCCTTAGACCTTCATGTGACTCTTTTGTAAGCGAATTTATGTTAAAAAGGGCTTTAATGTGATTATTCACAAGCAAAGGTTTGTTTTCAAAACGTTCTGTTGAGAGATTCCAGGCAATGTCATAGTTATCATCACAAATTTGTAAAGATTTTATTGTATTTGAAGCAGGACCTTTCAATGATAGGCGCAAATAGTGAAACTTTTGTACATTTGTAAGCTTAGCATTGTCATGTATGCCGACCTTAGGTCGCCATACACACACGTTATTTCGCGCGGTTTATCGTGGCGTGTTGGGATGTAGCGGTTTGCATGCGCGAAAGGACGGAGTGGCAAAAAAAGTGTCATGTCCATACACTTGACAAAGTATTCAAGTGATTTAGCACGTGATTACGCGCGGCATATCAGTTTGAGAGGAAAAATCGTATGTGTATGGGTAAAAAGTATCATTTATCGTGTCGTTTGAAAGTGCATGTTGTCATGTACTGATTTTCAACGTGATAGTTCGCTACGCAACGTTTATGTCTTCGAGTTGTTGCTTAATAATTTATTAGTGTTTTGTGAGTTGTTGATTTTTTGAAGTGGAATGGATAAGAAGAAAAAAATTTGTATTGTTGCATGCGCGGTCATGGCCATGGGAATGTCTAAAGAAAACGACGAGTATGGCAGAAAAGTTGGCTGACTAACAGAGAAAGATATTCCCACATGTCGCTTTTGCGAGAATTGAGTGACAATAATCCAGAAGACTAAAAATTACTTAACGATGGACACTAACACGTTTGATGAACTATTAAATTTAATGAGGCCTCATCTGAGTAAACAAAATACTGCAATGAGACAAAGTATACCTGCCGATGAACGCCTAATTGCCACCTTTTGTTTTCTTGCTACTGGGCGCAGTTATGAAGATCTAAAATTTAGTACAGGAATATCTGCTCAAGCTTTAGGACGCATCATACCCGAAACGTGCAAGGCTCTGTATGAAGTATTACATAGGGATTACTTAAAGGCAAGTTTAATATAATATAATATCATTTATTTAGGTGTAGGTATGTTCACATACGCTAAAAACTTGAAAAATTTGTCAATAATTGTGCTGCGTTCTGTGGGTGCTCCTGATCTTCCGCACTTCCAAGTGGAGATGTATAGGTGAAGGTGTTTCTGATGACAAAGTAGCTGAAGAAAGAGTATTGTGAACTTGCAGCTGATGATTACAACGGCCAAAAGGTGTTCCTGATGGTGAAAAACTACGCGGAGAAAAACTATTCACAACTTGCGTCTGCAGGTATTCCTGATCTTCCACACCTCCAGGTGATAGTGTAGGTGATGGTGTTGCTGATGATGACAAAGTAGCTGAAAACAGAGTATTTTGTTGCATCTGATGGTCAAAACGATGATGGGGAAAACGGCTGATGAGCCCAACTTGCGGCAGAGGGTCAACAATGCTAGTATCCTCTGTTAATTTATTTAGGACTGCGTTATGTGATATTTTTGTAATTAGGGTTTCAGCATACATCTTTTGGGTTTCAAGTTTCATTTAACTTCGCATGTTTTGTGGCAACAAATCTTCCAAAAGCTGTAATTTCTGATTCTTCATCACACACAACTCTTCATAAATGTTTGCTGCTGCATCTCCTGAGGTGTTACCTTCATCTTTCTCTTTTGACAGGTGTTTTGAAAATCTGTAAAATGAAATAACCTCGGTAACATACCATGTTTAAAAATACTCATTGGTAATAATTGTTTAGTTTCTTTAATAATTTCATATTTTTTTAAAGCAAAATAGCGGTGTGAGAACAAAGAAAATAATTCCTATTTCTTAAAAATTGCCGGCTAATAAAAGTCACAACGTCGACAATTTAAATAAATAATATAAATTGCTAATTTTTATCAAAATTAACCTTTATATTGTGACTCTTAATTCAGATGCCGTCAAGTAAAGACGACTGGAAAAGCATTGCTGAAGGCTTTATCTCACGATTGCAGATACCTAACTGTGAAGGCGCCATCGACGGAAAACACATTCGCATATTTCCGCCACCAAATACAGGTGCATTATACTATAATTATAAGAATTTTTATAGTATTGTGTTAATGGCAATCGTAAATGCAGAGTATGAGTTCTTGTACAGGGTGGGCCAATTTGGACACTTCCTTATGGAAACACCCTTTATTTTTAGAGATAGAAAAAAATGAACCCCCCACTCTGAGGCTCAAATTTCATGAAATTTTGATTGGTGCAAACCGCTTTTTGATATCTTCAACCGTTTAGCCGCTAGAGGGCGATTCTCGATTTTGAGCAATATTGTGCACCCTTCATAACTTTTTTGTTTATGAAAATAATTGATTTCCGTGAAAACTTTCTGGAAGTACTTTTTAAAACAGATTCAGGGACGTTCTCGGTTTTTTTCTATTTGGCGCCGATTTTGAGATATTGACCTAAGTTTGATTTTTTTCAATGGGACACCCTTTATATTAATAGCTCATTGCAAATCTATGATTTTTCTGATTTTAATGATATAAAGTTCGATAGGGGTATCTCTAACCGTTTTCGAGAAAAAAAATAATTTCGGTTTTTCTCATAAGAAGCAATGTGTTAGAAAAGGACTTTATATCTATAAGGAAAATGAAAAAGGTCTCTTTCTAATACATTGTTTCTTATGACAAAAACCAAAATATTTTTTTTTCTCGAAAACGGTTAGAGATAAACCTATCGAACTTTATATATCATTAAAATCAGAAAAATCATAGCTCTTCAATGGGCTATTAATATGAAGGGTTTCCCATTAAAAAAAATCAGACTTTAGTCAATATCTCAAAATCGGCGCCAAATAGAGAAAAACTGAGAACGTCCCTGAATTCTGTTTTAAAAAGTGCTTCCAGAAAGTTTTCACGGAAATCAATTATTTTCATAAACAAAAAAGTTATGGAGGGTTCACAATATTGCTCAAAATCGAGAATCGCCCTCTAGCGGCTAAACGGTTGAAGATATCAAAAAGCGGTTTGCACCAATCAAAATTTCATGAAATTTGAGCCTCAGAGTGGGGTGTTCATTTTTTTCTATCTCTAAAAATAAAGGGTGTTTCCATAAGGAAGTGTCCAAATTGGTCCACCCTGTACATTGATTTTGGAGAAAACGGTCGGCTATCAGATGGCGGGGTACTGGAACAAACGAAGTTTTTCAGACATTTAAGTTCAGATCGACTCAAGTTGCCTGATAGTGCGGAAAATATTTCGGATTTGAATTTCGTATTTATAGGAGATGAAGCTTTTGCTTTACACGACCATATTGTAAAACCATTTTCGCAGAGGGATCTCACCCATGAAAGGCGTATATATAATTACAGATTATCAAGAGGAAGAAATGTTGTTGAGAATGTTTTCGGCTTGATTGCAGCCAGAATTCGAATTTTGCATACGCCTATAAATGTAGCAGTTGAAAAAGTTTGCTGCTTTATTATGGCAATATGTGTGCTTCATAACTTTTTAAGGAGGAAGGCAAGATCTTATGTTGGTGAGAATACTTTCGATTCTGCGAATGCAACGTCCCACGAAATAAATTGCAATGCTGAATAGCGAGAAAATGAAGTACAACTTGCTGGTCTAAGAACTGTACGTCAGAGTACTTATTTATCAGCTAAATCAAATCGCGAAAAATATGTTACCTACTTTAATAGAGAAGGTGTAGTGCCATGGCAAGAAGATATGCTAAATAAGGAAAGAGCCTAGACAATTGTTCAACTACTAGTAGTTCTCATTTAAAATTTAATATAATTTTATGTAAATAAAAGCTGTAATAATATAATATACTAACCATTCCATTGCTTCCAACTTTTTCCTAGGAACATCACATGGTTGCTCTTCTTCTACAGAAATTTGGCTATTATCAGTGGAGTCTTCGTTAAGATTGTCAACAGTCTCAGAAGCGGGGGTCTCTTCTGGGGAGAAGAAAATATTCGCCATATTGTCGAAACTCTCTGTGGCTGGTTCATCTTCTCGGGTAAACATTAATAAATCGAAATACCAGAGACTTGGCACGTACTGATCATCACTAGAAGCGCCACTTCTCTTGTATTTTTCAAATTTTTTCAGCTCCTTCCGAAACGATCCCCTCATCGATTGAATTTTCTGGAACGGACTGACCTGCTTCCAAATATCACTCTTTCCAGTTCTTCAGCTCGTCCAGGAGGTATTTTTAACCTCACTTGTAACCAAATATTAGGTTATTTTGGTTCAAATATCTGAATCAAAGGACCAATGTTTTGTAGCGATGTAAAGAATGTTGAGAATTTCACATTTTATTAATATTTAATAGTTTACTACAAAATTTAGTACGAATATTGGTAATTACAATGTTCAAAGCAAAGCTTTTTGTAAAAAAAGTGAAAATCATGAAATATTACATACTTACCTAATATTATTCTAGAAAAGTTTTTAACCGCCCTTTGTTCCGTCAAAATCTAACCACAAACCTCAACCTTCGGTGTGACCCGGTAGAGGGAAGCACTCGTCACAGCCGCACTTCACTATCAAACCACGTTCCTAATCTGGTAGGCTGGTACAGTATAATAAATAAAACGTTATTGTTCGTTAAGACCGAACAAGCTGGTTTGGGACCAAGGTATTCTGTGGATGACCCCCTGCGTGCAAGTTCGTCAGCCTTTTCGTTGCCCGGGATACCTCTATGTCCTGGCACCCACATCAATGTGACATTATTTTGGTCCGCCAAGTTGTTGAGTTCTTCTCGGCATTCTATTACCAGTGAAGGGTTTGCCTTAGGGTTCTACAATGATTCCAGTGCTGCCTTACTGTGAGTAAAGTGAATCTCCTATCTTTTCAGGCCCTCATATTGTTGATTCTTGCGAATTTTAGTATTGTTTATACCTCTGCCTGGAAAATAGATGTATGTGACCTTAGAGAGAAGAAGGTCTACAGTCTCGGTCCACCTAGAGATCATTGTTAGAGCCTGCTGCATGTAATATTTAACTGTTTGGTTAAATTTTCCCTGGAATATTATGACCAAGTCATCTGCATATCCCACTACTTGATGGTTGTTGCTCTTCAGTAGCTCTATCATCTCGTTTATCACCAGATTTCAGAAGCAATTCTTTTCTTACAGCCACTTTCCAGCACGCTTTTTTTTGGAAGTAAAACTTAACCAAAATCGCCATATCGTGTTCTTCTTAAGTGAAAAATTATTCAAATCCTAATCCTATGTTCCTCTTGTATCAATTTTGCTAGTAATTAAAAAAATACTAGTTAGGTAGCTACAATATCTAAAGGTTGCCCTTTTTCAATTAGTTCTCTTTATATACATTTTCTAAAAGTAAACTTCAAAACCACTCTTGGCTTATCCGATACGAGCTCGCAGCATATTGAAATAGCAAAAGGGGGCTTATTTTAAGGGTCGACTTAATAAGACTAATAAGAGGTTTACTAGAACAACAGAGAAAATAGGGACGCTTTCTCTTAGTATTCAATATGGGTGCCGTTTCGACGATAAATAATAAATTCAAGTATAACATGCAAAATAAGCGTAACGAAATAAACGTGCTTAATTATTTATCAAGATAATTGGGGTTGATTTTGATGAACTATTAAAATATTTGCATACTCCGAACAGTGAATCATTTGTGAGATTTGATTTCGGAAATTTTCTTCCGTCTCCTTAGGGAGGTGTATCTCTGGAATTCATTTCAGATACAGAAATGATTTTATATAGTTTTGAAAATTTGTCTTCAAAGGTACCAACCTACCATTTTTACTTCAAATGATCATTTGGAACTGTCCATAGGTACTCTATATATGAATAATTGTGAGATTTGCATGCTGGAATGATTCGATTAAAAGCAGGGGAAAAATTATTGGAAAATCATAAAATTTCCTCCTCTTTTCTGAGTGATGTAGAGTTTGTAGTCCTTTCTAGAATGAGATTTTCTAAAAGATTCAAGAGTCCTATCTGTGAAATAATTGGATGGGAGATATGATTTTTCATGTGCCTATACCTGGGTCATGAGATGAGAAATCACAGAGATAACCAAACATACGAATTGACGAGAAAAATAACGTTGGGATGGGCAGCATTCGGGAAAATGAGGGGCTGACATTTCAATATCCCTGAAATGAAAAGCACTCAACTAAGGTGTCCTCCCAGTCCCGAACTATGGTGCGGAGACAATAACTCGTCCCGAACTATGGTGCGGAGACATTAACTCTCACCAAAGCATCAGCAGAAAAGTTGAGAGTAAAATAGAAACAAATGGGAAGATCCATGATCGACTTTAAAAGACCGAGTGAGGAATAAGGAGACCTGGATGTTCAACAATGGACGAGAAAAGACGATGATGATAATTTTTCATAGTTTTTAGAAATCTGTCCAAATGTTGAAGCCATTCTTGCAGCAGAATTTGTTGTTACAGGACATTAAGTAGGTACCTACTGCAGAAAAACGTATTCTTATGTTCCGAATTGCTTTTTGTTGTTGTTAAATTGCCCAAAAATATTTTTTTTGCAATATATTGATTTGTATTCACATTAATAATACTTTATTAATATACTTGTAACAAGCAAAAGTTTAGCGAAAGCATTTAACTAGAAACCGCATATCAAGTTTCATGAATGGCTTGTATAGACCCTTTACAATTAGATTAAACTCGCCCGAAACTTGTTAAAGTCTTAAATAAGGTTTGTTATAATCAATAGTTCACAGAGATCGTGAACTTTATGCATAGTATACTTGATAATAATTTTATAATTTGAGTTTCAGTAAATACATATCTTCAAATTGCAAACATTACATTATTTAGTTTTAATCATAGTTCCTCTTACATTATTATAGTAGATGCGAAACGTTGACTTTTCCTGTTATATATATATAGGCTATATCTATCATGTAGGGATGGGTGCCACAGTGACATGCTCATATGACACCTCCCCTTTCAAGACAGAGTAAATGAAACAATAACTAAAGTACCTAAACAAGAAAATGAAATTATAAAAGTATAAATTAAGCTCATGCTTTAGAAATTCAAATTAAAATCATTAAATCTTTTAGGTTGTTTAACGACTCTGCTGCTTCTTCTAGGAACTAAATTATTAGTTGTAGAACTCGTCAAAGTTTCGGTTGGCTCAACAATGTTTTTGTCGCTGACATTGTCTTCAGTTGTGAGGGTATGATCAAAGTTCGCAAGATCCTTTCTTAATTGATAATGTCCTCGAGATGATCTAATATGGCTACTATTTCTTCCTAATAGTTTTCCATTCTGCTTCTGCTTTTGTACTATGTAAGACCTTGGAGTACCTATCTAATTTTTTGGTAACTATTGCAGGTTGCCAAGTTTTACATTATCCTTTTCTCCAAATTCTTTTCTTATTACTGCATTCCTGTCATAGTAATTTTTGTAGATGTTTCTATTTTTTCCAACTTCTGTTTTTCTTCCTCCCAATCAATAGAAGTAGGAGTTGACAACTGTTTTGCTGAAGGCAGTTTGGCTCTCAATAGTCTACCTGTGTGTAGTAGTTGGGTAGGAGATTTATCCAATCCTGTGACTGGAGTATTGCGATATTCAAGCAGAGCCAAATCTAAATCGTGACATTTCCTTAACATGTTTTTGGCTATTCCAACTGCTCTTTCAGTCAGACCATTAGACTTGGGGTAATGAGGGCTAGATGTGACAAACTTGAAACACCAACTTCTTGCGTAATCTAAACATTCTTTTGAATTACATGGCATATTATCTGCATCAACCTCTGTGGGGATACCATGGTTTGAGAATACTTTTTTCATGGCCGCAATAATAGCACCAGAAGTTTTTCTTTCCAGCCTTATAACCTCTAACTATTTCGAGATATAGTCTATTTTGACTATGTAAGAATGTCCTCCATATTCTAGAATATCACTGGCTACTTTCTCAAATGGTAAATCTGGAAATTTTCTAAGTATCATTGGTTCTTTCACATTGCTTCTTTGATGTTTTTCACATATTTTACACTCTTTGACCTTGTTTTCTATGTCACTGTTAATTCGAGGACAGAATAAAATTTGTTTCGCCCTTTGTTTTATTTTGGTGATTCCATAGTGTATTTCATGAAAAAATGTCAGCATCTGCGCATGCATTAATATTTGAACTAGGAACCCGCGCCAATTTGATATTCTTACCTAACTAATATGTTGAATTCATTGTCCTACGGTTTTAAATGCAAATATAGCAGAATTTTTTAAATTATGTTCATTTTGTCCGTTTATAATAAGTCCTACGACAAAAGTACATAAGACCATTTTTGCAAAAAATCGATAGGACGGATCGTTTTCGAGATTGAAGCGAAAAACTGGAAAATGGTACCTTCAACCCTCACCCCCTACATGGAACAAGAAAAATGAGATATTTTACAGTTCTACTCAAAGTACTTATAAGAAAAATAAGCAAGACAAGGATACCGTAGGGCATACAGAAAACGTCAAAAACACCAACTGAAAATACTTTTGTAAATTTAATCAACTAAGAAACTCAAAAACTTTACAGAAGAAAAAGGCTAATCGTCGCGCGAATCAAAATGAAGAGCTTTTTGTCTTATTATGTTTCCAAGCCAAGATAAAATATAAACTTTAATATCTTTATTTTTCTTTTAAAGGAGATCTCAAGAATGTTGCTTAATTATAATTTATTTGTAGAAAATCCCAGGCATTCGATTTCCACTGCTATAGTAAAATTTCAGTTATGAAATACTGGAAAATACAAAATATGCTGGAAAAATATAAATTTCGACTATTGTTACAGACTTTATCACGCGAATTTTCGCACCACTACTTTGTTATTCAAGCTCCAAGCCTATTTATTTAAACGATTTAATTTAGTTTGATAATATAGTATTTTCTCTTCAAGAATAAAAGGAATTCATTAAAAGATTTTCCCAATAATAAATATGATGGTGTTTAGACTATGGTTTATGCTTTCACACTGGCAAATCGTGAAAAGGTAAATAACTGATGCTTTTTCTGCTTTTCCCTTTGAAATTTTCCACATGAACAGAGGATTTTCTCTCAGTTATTTAGAATAAATTGTATTATTTATTCAAATAAATTCAAATTCGTAGCTTGTAAGTTAATTGGGTATTCTACATTTACATTATGCAAAAATCTTGTTCACATTACGTCGCGAAGCCATTTTTTTTTCAACTATCCACCGGTTAGATTTACGTAACACGCTTTGAACGTGGACATAATTTTTGTTAGGTCCATATACTACACACGATAAAATAGTCAGTTAGTGAAAGGTAAGTACGCCTTCAACATGCATGTAATAAATCGAGTAAACTAAAATAAATAAAATACAAATTACGCGTTTGTTTTTTGGTTTGAATTTGTAAGCTTCAGTTCAGGTTTTGTTTTATTGAACCTGATCCATTTGCACCCTTATAATTATTGTAAAACACAATAAATATTCATGAAATATCGTCAAATATAATAGGTAATAAATGTATCCGTTTTAACACCCACATGCCGGCTACGGCTGTCTGCTGTTACGTTACAATTCAATAATTTTTCCATTCTATTTACACGCTGATTATAAATTTTAAATGCACGTACCAACATTGGCATTATTGCTTTTGTATATAATTTGAAAGCTAAATATGCACCAGAAATTCAATAATGAAGCATAAATGGTCTCAAGGTAAATTCAATTTACGTGAAGGAATTTAGTTCTTTGCCTTTTTGATTAATGAATGCACAGACCCTTTACCTTTAATAGTGGCTTGGTGATTGTTGAGTCTATTACGAAATAATTATTATTGTATAGGCTTGATACTATTGGTCATTTGGGTTAGGCGACAGTTTCCTTGTGTATATATTTTTTTTATTTTAGAAACTGGGACAAGAAACAAGCTCTTTCTCTTCCTCATTTTATTCACGAACCCATAAAAGGTAAGTACATCCAGGATTATTAGCAAAGAGCATATTTGTATATTCGAAAAGACGAAGCAGATAAAGCGGTGGTAGTCTATTATTGGCTGTGTCGCCAGCTAATTTCAGTATGATAAGCACCTACTTCTCCTCTTTCCACCCCTAAAAATTTCACTAGTTTTCCAAAAAAATAGCAGAATGTGAGAGGGTGTATTTGCTTAATTTCTTTTCTAATATAATCCTAATATCAATAGAAAACTCAAATATCAATGGTGATTATCCCCATTAATATTTATATCGCAAAACTACAAGCTTTGCATATATATCATAAATTATTATGATACTGAGCAAAATCTGGGTTATCATTGTTCCGATAGGTAAATTTATTACCCATACAGATCTCTAAAAGGGTTAAATTCGAACTGAGCTTTGACTAATGCCGAAGCCGTATTTGGCAATAAAACCCCAATGAGTTCGATTCTATTCGTTTTCGACTGTGCATATATGGGCTGGGAAATGTTTGAAGTTTTAATGCTTTGGATAGGACGCAAACAAAAAATGAAAACGTATTGAGAGCTTTTCAATAGGATTGTCCTTTTATTTTCCTAGTATTGGCAGGTGAATGTTATTTGAATGCAATCGGAGAATAGTAGGTATAATGCTTAAACCAGCATGAATATTAAAATGAATTTCAAATGGAATGCAATATTATACACTCGGGAAGAGCGTTGGATCAATCTCTTCGGAAAGATCTTTATAATATGCAGACGGTTTGCTTATAAGCATCTTCAGGCACCAGAATTAAAAACTATCTGTAATATACTCAATAATAATTAACGATGTTCAGATATGCGCGCCGTATGCTAATCGGAAATACCGTCATCCATAAATTGTATAGGTCGTATCAGTACGTCACTCGAGCCGACACTCAGTGTTCGTCATGATAGTCCGTATGTAACATGTTTTTGTATGCTCTATGTCAAGTGTTTAATAGTAGATTATACCACGAGTCAATAATGATATAGCTATTATTCCCGAGGAATATTTACGAACTGAGCCGCGTTAGCGGCGAGGGAGTAACATTCCGAGGGAATAATAGCCATTATTGCGAGTAGTATACTCTACTTTATTTACGACAAATTATTTTATTTGAGATTTTTAATAGCAAATTTCATCCATTTCAATACAAATCCACAAGCACTACACGTTTGACACTGACACTTTTGAGCAATAATGACCATTAATCCCGCTACTCGTCATTATTCCCTGCGGGAGACATTAGTCGTAAATAAATGTATATAATAAAAGTCGTTTTGTTACTGTCGTGTTTGAACCAGGTTTCGGAATGCGGAGTAAAATTTCAATATTTAAATAATAATTGACTTCCAAAATCTAGTCTATAGCTGAGCATCAGCTGTGAGAAAAGTGGACTGTATTTTGCGGTTTCAAAATTACGGGTACAATTGAGATCTTACCTAATCCAAATCCAGTTACAGCTGCGAGTTGCGGAGTTGCGGTTGAACTTGATCGATCACAGTTCGCGAATACCACGGCCGGCCGGCAAGTTATTTGCGGTATGGTTGAGTGCGAGTAAAATTGGTCGAGAACGGAGGGCTTCTAATCGCGACCATTCCCAAAAATGCACTGGTTCTTAATTTCCGACGCGTCACGTCGAATTGTCGTATGATTCTTCCACGCATATATGAGGGCAATGCGTTAAGTAGATAAAGACCTCAAATATTCAAGAACGCGAAAATAATCTGAAGGGTGAATCGAGGATTGAAAGTTTACTCCAAATTTAAAGTATGTACTTCAATAAATAATTGGCAAAATAAAAAAAAACAAAATAATTCAATGAAGGACAATCTTAACAATTTAATACAAATAACTTAAAACTATTGAGTGGACGAAACATTCCGCCCACCAAAATTGCAATGCAATTTTTAATTAATAAAGTGGCAAAGGATAAAGCTTTACCACCGGACGCTTGAGCAATCCGTTAGAGGTTTGCACGGTGGCAACCCTGACAACCCCGTCTAACCCTGGATGTACCTGCGTCACTCTGGCGAGATGCCATTTCATTGGCGGCGCTAACTCATTTCTAATTAAAACTAACGTTCCAACGGAAGCGGTCACTTTATGCCATTTAGGTCGTTGATGTAGAGTATGAAGATACTCCTTCGACCATCTGGACCAAAAGTCTTGATGGATCCTTTGAAGAAGTTGCCAACGATCCAAACGTGATATTGGGACAGAAGTGACGTCAGGCTCAGGTAGAGAAGCTAAAGGCTCCATGGTTAAAAAATGACCAGGAGTGAGGGCAGTTAAGTTATTTGGGTCGTTACTGATGGGGGTGATGGGCCTTGAATTCACAAAGGCTTCAATTTGAATAAATATGGTATTCAATTCTTCGTAAGTCAATATTTGAGCTCCTATGACACGATACAAGTGAGTTTTGACAGATTTAAGCCCAGCCTCCCACAAACCTCCAAAATGAGTAGCTGAGGGGGGATTAAAATGCCAAATGACGGCTTCCTGCGAAGCAGCTTTCTGGACGTAGCTGTCCAATTGTCTGCGGGCACTTACGAAATTAGTGCCACAATCACTATATAAATGCTGACAGCGACCACGGCGAGCTATGAATCGACGGAGTGCGGCTAAAAAAACGTCGGCCGATAAATTAGATACAAGCTCCAGGTGAAGAGCCTTTGTGGAAAAGCAAACAAACAGACAAAGATATGCCTTGGTGGACTTACTTCCACGTAGACTAGTCATGGTAACATTAAAAGGGCCAGCAAAATCAACCCCGGTGTGCAACAAAGCTTTTGCTTGACTTAAGCGTGACAAGGGTAGATCACCCATAGGAGGTTGCAACGGTTGAGGTTTTTGCTTCCAACAAGTAAGACATTTACTTAAAATTTTGCGAATAACTCTCTTTGAAGACAAAATCCAGAACTGTTGTGAGAGCAAGAATTGAACAGTTTGAGCACCTGCATGAAAATATTTGAGGTGATAATGTTCGACAATTAAATTAGTGAGATGGTGCTTACTAGGCAAAATAATAGGAAACTTGCGGTCAAATGGAATTGGAGCATGGCGAATCCTGCCACCAACTCTGAGAACTCCCTTACTGTCAAGAAAGGGGGTGAGGTTTTTAAGATATTTTGGGTAAAGGTTTTCACCTTTGATTTGAGAAATCTCATCAGCAAAGACTGAAGACTGAACATGCTTAACTAAAACCAGGAGGGCCTCATGCTTTTCTAAACACGATAAGAAGGTAAGTTTCCGTTGGTCGCGGTGTGCGCGAAGATTATGGATGAAACGTAATACATAAGTGAAAAAACGGTGTAGACGGGAAAAAGAAGAGAAATTGGACAAAAGTTTATCCAATAGAGGAGGGGTTTTATCGTCTGACATGGTGGTCAGGACTACGACGCGCTCTTCTTTCAATGCATCGGCTGATAAGGGATTATCGGAAATTTGATTCCAGGGTTGGGATCGATCTTTCAAAAAGGAAGGACCCGCCCACCATAAGGAACTGGCTAACAATTCTGAAGGTAGTAGGCCTCTGGAACCACAACAGCTGGGTTGTCGGCAGATGAGACATGATGCCAACAAGAAGGCATCACTCTTTCGTGGATGAAGCTTACTCTGTTGCTGACAAAAGTCTTCCACCGGTGTGGGGAGGACTTGATCCACGAAAGTGTAATGGTGGAATCAGACCATGCAAAAATGGAAAATTCAAAAGGGAGTTTGTCCTTATAGACATTAGTGACAAATTTCACGAGACGTGAAAGCAGAACGGCTGCACAACGCTCCAACCGTGGATGGATTGAACTTGCAGTGGGGCAACTTTTGATTTTCCACAAACGAAATGAGTGGTTATGTCATCATTATTGTGAACAAAAACGAAATATACCACTGCGGCATAACCCTTTTCGGAACTGTCACAGAAGGCATGCATTTCACAAGAATCAATATCAGTCGGAATGAGCAAACGTGGAAGTTTACACAAAGACAAACAAGAAATTTCTGATGTGTATTTATTCCAGGCACGAATAATTTCATTTGGAGGTGTTTGATCCCAATCGAGTTTCAAGGACCAGAGTCTTTGAATGAGGTGCTTAATGAAAATGGTGACTGGGGACAAAATACCAAGTGGGTCAAAAATTTGTGCCATATTAGACAGCAAATTGCGTTTTGTACATGAAGTATTGATGTGTTTTACAGAAAATGAAAAACAATCAGAAGCAGGTAACCATTGTAAACCTACGATCTTGAGGGGCGAATCTGAGACAGAATTGAATGAAATATTCTCATTGGAAAGATGAGAACTGGGCAAATCGGCCAATAAACTAGGCTCGTTGCTGCATCACTTACGTAACTCAAAACCTCCCTTTTGTAACAATGAAATTAGATCCTGTTGTAGCTTTTTTGCTTCGGAAATCGATGAAGCTCCGGATAAAATATCATCCACGTAAGAATTGTCGGAAACTACAGAAGCGGCATGAGGAAAATTTGACATTTCAATATCGGCCAATGTTAGAAGAGATTTTATTGCTAAATAAGGAGCACTGGTTAGACCGTATGTGACGGTTAAAAGTCTGTACTCAGAAATAGGTTCACTAGTTGAAAAACGCTACAAAATACGTTGATAGTCGGCGTGCGGTGGAAAAATTCTGATTTGACGAAACATTTGGCGAACGTCAGCAGTAAATACTACGCGGTGAAGTCGGAATAATAATAATAGTCCAAAAATGTCACTTTGAAGTTTGGGCCCAGGCAAAAGACACTCATTCAAGGAAGGTTGACCTGGCAACTTTGCAGATCCCTTGAATACAACTCGTAATTTCGAGGTAGGATTGGATGATTTGAAAACACAATCATGCGGGATATAATAGGTTTTTTGCGGTGATGGAACATCAATCGGAACAAGTTCCACATGACTGCAGTCAAGATAATCTTGCATAAAGGCAGAATATTCCTTATATAGACAGGAATTTTTCAGAAGTCGACGCTCTAAAGATAAAAATACTTCTACTATTGGGAAAAATTGGTTCGACAGTGCGAAAGGGCAATGAAACGACAAATCGGCCAGTTTCATCCCTAGAGGTAGTTTTCAGGAATATGGATTCACAAAGCTCATCCTCTGGAGCCAAAGTTTTGACAGAAGGCACCTCTTCAACTTCCCAAAAGCGGTGTATCATCTTCTCAAGCGACGGTGAATCGGTGCATAGAAAAGTTTTGGAAGTAAAAGGTTGATTGGTTGAGCTGCAGGTTCTTCCCATGATCACAAACTCAAAAATGGTGTTTATGGCAACTGGGTCATTGAGGTCTCCCATCAAACGACCGTTCTGGAGAATATGAGGAAACAAGTCAGCCCCTAGCAAAAGATCAATTGATCCTGGGTGATTAAACCAGGATCAGCAAGGTTGCAGTTGGCAATATGTGACCAAGAAGAAGTAGGGATAGAAAAGGAAGGCAAATTTCCACATATTTTAGGAATAACGACTGCTTCAAAATCAAACACAGGAGAAATCTTGTTCCAAAGACGAAGTTGAGTGCTGACGCCTGAAGAACTGTTGAGAGTTTCAATTTATCCTAGACTTTGGGCGGAGAAATTTAAATTATAGGATCGCAAGGCTAGACGTTTGACACAGGATTGAGAAATAAAATGAGATTGAGAGCCTGAGTCTAGTAAAATTCTAATTTTTTGAAAATTTCCATGGCCATCCATGATCTCTGCGACCGCAGTGGAAACCAATAAGCTTGATTGCTGCGAATTAGTCTGGGACGAAAATGCATTGCTGACTTCAGCAGTACTATTGGGTGATTGTTGGTCAGTGTTACTTGCCTGCTTTTCAAAATGCAACAAAGTGTGATGTCTTTGTTTACATTTATGACAACAATATGTAGATTGACATTTTTTTGCGGTGTGAGCACGACTTAGACAATTTATGCAGAGATTATTTGTTTTTATCAACTGATAACGCTCTGGAGGAGATTTTGACAAAAGGTCGGGGCATTTGTAAACGAGATGATTACTTTTGCATAAACAACATAAGTCTTGACTTGAATTGGTTGGCAAATTGCTACTATTTAAAAAAGCAGATGACTTGATCAAGTTAGGAGATTTAAAAATTTTCTTTTCTTTTCTGGCTACTGACACATTTTCTTAGGCAGCGCAATGATTATTTAAGTAGCCCATTAACACAGAAAATTTTGGAAACTTTGTAGGGTCATGCTGCAACTCAAACTTGGTTGCTACTGAAACATCAATACGCTTGAGCAGTATTTGAACTAGGATAAAATCCCATTGGTCAGTCGGCAAACTGAAGTTCTTTAATGCAGCGATATTATCTGCAAAAACGTCAAGCAGACTACGCAAATCCTGCGGATTATCATTAAATAATTTAGGACTGTTTTCAATAGCAGCCCAGTGATTGGCAGCAATAACTCTAGGTTTAAGATATCTTTTTATGAGTGTTTCGTATGCAATTAAATAGTTGTCAGCGGATTGAGGTAGTTTCTGAACTAACGAGAGAGGTTGACCTGTTAGAGTACTAACCAAAAAATGAAACCTCTCTGCGTCAGTTAGGGTGACACTATTATGAATTACGGAATCGAATATGTCCTTATAGGACTGCAATTGGGAAATATCTCCTGAAAAAGAAGGCAAGTTTATTTTGGGAACTATGGCGTTCACATGCGCCGATGCGCCAGGCGCTATGACACTAGGGGTCGTTGCAAACAAACTATAATAAATTGCTTTTGTTGGGAAAAATTGATTATCAAAACCAAGTCTTACTTGGTCCTCAGTTTCAAAATCCTCATCAGGGATTAAAGTGATCACAACATTATGTTGTTTACCAAACTCAAGTTGTATCGTGTCAATTTGCTCATATTGCATTTTAAACAGAATATGTAGAGATGAATCATTTTCAGCGCTTTTGGCTATATTAAAAAGTTCCGTCATGCGATTGACTTCGGTTTGACGCAATGATTTCGCCCTTCTCAGCTTATCAGTCATTTTTTAAAAATTAAATTAACTGAATAAATGCAGAGAAAAATCGAGTGAATAAGCTTAAAAATGATAGAACAATTTCCATGTCCCTTGTATTCAAAAGGAACCAAGTAATAAATTGCGAGGTATATAAACTATTTATAAACGATTTATAAACCATAAACCAGCTTGCTGAAGCTTGATAAAAAAGTGGTTTGTTTATAATTCGCCCAACATGAATTACTAAATGTAGTTATTTGCCAAGAATGTGTGATTTTATATTTGAAGGTCAAGAAAATTAATCGATATTTGAATTTAAATAAAATAAATATCTAAACTGAAGTTAAATAACTATTGTAAAAAAACTGTAAAACTGAATTTGAAGTTCATTCGGCTCGAAGGACCAAAAATGTCGTGTTTAAACCAGGTTTCGGAATGCGGAGTAAAATTTCAATATTTAAATAATAATTGACTTCCAAAATCTAGTCTATAGCTGAGCATCAGCTGTGAGAAAAGTGGACTGTATTTTGCGGTTTCAAAATTACGGGTACAATTGAGATCTTACCTAATCCAAATCCAGTTCCAGCTTTGAGTTGTGGAGTTGCGGTTGAACTTGATCGATCACAGTTCGCGAATACCACGGCCGGCCGGCAAGTTATTTGCGGTATGGTTGAGTGCGAGTAAAATTGGTCGAGAACGGAGGGCTTCTAATCGCGACCATTCCCAAAAATGCACTGGTTTTTAATTTCCGACGCGTCACGTCGAATTGTCGTGTGATTTTTCCACGCATATATGAGGGCAATGCGTTAAGTAGATAAAGACCTCAAATATTCAAGAACGCGAAAATAATCTGAAGGGTGAATCGTGGATTAAAAGTTTACTCCAAATTTAAAGCATGTACTTCAATAAATAATTGGCAAAATAAACAAAACAAAATAATTCAATGAAGGACAATCTTAACAATTTAATACAAATAACTTAAAACTATTGAGTGGACGAAACAGTTACTAAGGAAGTGTTTTGTTGAAGATACATAAATGGCGACGAGGATTAATGGACAAATGGATGAGAAAAAGCGATAACGGTCGCAAGGCAAGAATTCAGTGAAATTTGATCCCATATGAGCAAGGTCATTGGAGGTCGCAACGTTTTAAATCAAGGTTCCCAAACTCTACTAGGCAACGAACGTGCAGTCTGAATCGTACGAAGCAACTCAAGCAACTAGCGGCATACTGTCAGTTGTCGAGTCAAAGTCGCAAAATCAAAACAAAAGAAAAATAATTTTGTTATTTTTTTCTTTGTGAAGAGGACTGAACCGTAAGAAAAAGTGAAAATCATGGCATCAATTGGACAATTCGGAGAGTTTAACCCAGAACGATACGATTGGACGATTTACGAAGAAAGAATGGAACAATATTTTGTTGTTAACAAGATTGGTGATGCATTGAAAGTGGCAACGCTATTGAGTGTAATTGGAACTGCAGTTTATCAGACACTTCGTTATTTAACATCGCCAACTTTGCCAAAAGACAAGACCTATAATGAGTTAACAGTGTTGCTGAAACGTCAATATGCCCCCCACATCAGCATTATGAGAGAAAGAATAAAGTTTTACGAACTACGTCAAATGGATCGAGAGACAGTGAACGAATGGAACGTGAGAATTCGGCGAGCAGCAATCAACTGCAAATTTGGTCCTATTTTAGATGAAATTTTAAAAGATAAATTTGTTTGTTACAGGTTTACAAAAGGGAAAAGTACAAGATCGATTATGCGAAGAAGATGAAACCAAAGCTTACTCCGAGTTCCTAACCTCAGCACAGAAGGTTGAGTCGTCAGTTGTCAACCAACAGTCAGAATTGAACTTCATTAGAAGAAAGCAAGTTCAACATAGACCACTGAATAGACCAAACACAGCAAGATTTCCAAGAAATGATGGTAATTCCATAGCTCCAACCAGAAGGTATGGACAAACATATGGACAAATGAGTGGTAATACAAAATCAATATGCTACCATTGCGGAAAAAATCATGGTAATGCAATTTGCAGATATAAATCGTATATATGTAGAAAATGTAATCGTGTAGGGCACTTGGAAAATGTTTGTAAAAGTATAAGGCGGCAGAAGTTTGTGGATGAATGTTTGGAAAACAATGATTTATATTCGGATGTTGAGTGTGATGATGAGGAGAATTTTGAAATTTATTCAGTAACTAATGAAAAAACCCATAATCCCTTTAAAATGAATGTCATTATTAACAACAAAATTTTCGAATTTGCAGTCGATACTGGTGCTGCAATAACAGCTCTTAACTATAAATTTTATATGAAAAACTTTTCAGATTTTGATCTGCATGACGATAGTATAATTTTGAAAGGATATACTGGTCATGTGATAAATACAGTAGGTTATTTTTATGCCCCTACCACAGTCAAAAATACTACCAAATCTGTAAAATATCATGTTGTGGACAATGAAGGTCCAAATTTGATAGGTCGTAATTTTTTGAAAAATTTTGATATTAGACTCGATTTAAATAATGTCTTTAGTGTAGAAACCTTTGGTAGTCAAATCATTAACAAATTTCCTGAAGTATTCACTAACAAATTGGGTGAGTATAAATATTTAAAAGTATCTATACCTGTCAAGCCGGATACAAAGCCTATATTTCAAAAGCCCAGACCTGTTCCGCTAGCATATAGGAAGGAGATTGAAGACCAACAACAAGAAAAATGGTTGTTGACAAAGTTATTGAGCCTGTGGAAGCAAGCAATTAGGGAACGCAGATTGTAGTCGTTCACAAGACTGATGGAACTTTAAGAATTTGCGGCAATTATAAAAGAACAGTCAACCCTAACCTCGAAAATATAAGATACCCGTTACCTCGCATCGAGGAGATTTTCGATAAATTGAGAGGTGGAGTGTTTTTCTCAAAGATAGACTTGAATGGTGCATACAATCAACTAGCTTCAGATGAAATATCTCAAGAAATGTTAAGTTTGAGCACCCACATTGGAATATTCAAACAACTAAGAATGCCATATGGAACACCAGCGAGCGCAATTTTTCAAAGAATAATAGATCAATTAACTCAAGGAATACTATTTACTGCTTCATATCAAGATGATATCATTGTAAGTGGAAAGTCATTGAAAAATTGTCGGGAAAACCTGAAAGTAGTTTTGAGTAAATTGAAAGCAGCTGGATTGATTATAAAAAGGAAGAAGTACGAATTGTTTAAGAAAGAAATTGAGTATCTGGGACACGTAATAACAAGAGATGGTTTAAAAAAGTCAGAGTCAAAGATAGAAGCTATAAAAGAGGCACCCAGACCAAGTTCTATTCATGCTGTGAGATCATTTTATGGACTGGTACCATACCAAATCTAAGTCAGATTTTAAGTTCAATCTACCAACTTTTAACAAAGGGAACAAAATTTGAATGGAACGGAAAGTGCGAACATTCGTTTCAGTTAATTAAAAAACTAATAGCTCAAGACATCATACTAACAAGATTTGATCCAGAAAAACCTGTTATATTAATTGCAGATGCGTCATCTGATGGAATCTCAGCAATTTTGTACCACAAAGAAGCTAATGGCACAGAAAAACCTATAGCATGCTGTTCCAGAACTTTAATGCCGCAAGAAAAAGTTCATGCAACCATTGACCTAGAAGCATTAGCAATAGTTTACGAATGCAAAAGGTTCTCAAACTATTTGCAAGAAATAAGTTTTACCATAAGAACTGATCATATGCCCTTATTGGGTTTATTTAAGGAAAACAAAGAAATACCTCAAAGACGCAAGGACCGCCTTCAGCGTTGGGCACTATATTTATCAGGATTCAACTATAAATTAGAACATATTAAAGGAACACAAAACCACTTTACCGATTGTCTATCCAGAATCCCAGTGCCAACAAAAACAACTTCAGAAGAATATGACTACGAAGGAATGTTAAATTATGCAGAGAAAAATGAAGAATGGCCTTTAGACAATAGTAAAGTCAAAGAAGAAGCCTGTAATGACAAAGAACTTCAGGAAGTCAAAAAATTCATGGAGGAAGGATGGCCTAAAAACTGCCCGGAGGAAGTAAAGCCGTATTTTATTCGAAAAGAAAACTGAGCATAGACAGTGGCGCACCCAAGGGGGGGTTTTGGGGGTTAAAACCCCCTCCCGAAATTTAGCACTGGTACAAAGTATTTTCCGGTAAAAATATTTTTTTCTGGGATTTTGGTTAATAGGTACCTACCTATAAACTTTCCATTTTACATAAAAAAAATATCCTATTTACGTTACGCGACATTACTCAAATCTGGAAACGAAACCAAGAACATGGAAATATGGCAACCCGGCCCGGCATCGTACATCGCAATTCGCAGTCATGTAAAGTTGCATTTCCACCAAGCGTGCAAAACGATTGCAAATTTGCGAATGATCAGCAATGTTTGTGAACAAATTTATTTGATTGGTGGAGACGGAATTTACAATGTTTGCAACCATGTGGGAAACTCTCTTTCTCTTAAATACACATGATTATAAAAACAGTGGCGGCGACAACAGCTTTTTTTCGCGCAGCTATTTTGTTGCGAACGTTCGTTTAAATTGTTTTTTGATGGAAACGCACCTTCACGATTTGATGCAAGTTGCAGCAAGTTTTTGGCCAAGTTGGCCTTTTAATCTATTTTTTATGTACCGGATGTTCCTAAATATCATGTACAAACGGAAGGGGGCGATTCTTTAGTTTATTCTATGACTAAAATTTCTAATAAGCATAGGTCCGCAAATGCTCCGTTACCGATCTACAGGGTATTGAAGTTTTGATGTATTCATATTGAAAATTAGCAAGAATATGGCGGCGAGGGGTGTCTTACTTCTAGATTCCTATTGGAAATGGGCAAGAATATGGCTGCGGGACCTCTATTGTCACCACTGTAGGTAGAAAAGGTTTATTGAGTCACTAGTTTCATCTAGCTAATTACAGATATTTGTTTTTTAATTTTTTTCTCGATAAGGGTCGGTGATACGAAAAAGCTACAGGAGAACAAAAAGTTTTTAAATAAGGTAGTAAAATTATTTTGTTTCTTAGAATCGACCAGCGGCACACGCGAAAAAGTTCAGGGGCAGAAAAGGGGGCATGACCCCTGAAAAAACATCACCCTGTAGATTCTGGCAAACGTTTGACATGTGCAATCATCCAGCTCCTATTGCGTAACCTATATTCCAAATTTGACCTAAATCCCTCAAAAGTTGCAGGAGCTATAAAGAAAAAACTAAAATAATATTAAAATTTCAACCCCCTGTAGATCGGTGACGCTGACGAATCGTTTGCGGACCTATGCTTATCAGAAGTTTTAGTCATAAAATAAACCAAAGAATCACCCCCTTTCGTTTGTACATGATATTTAGAAACAGCCTGTATGTAAATATTTCTTAAAAAAAAAGTTTCTTCAATATTTCGCGTGGTCCGTCATCTAACAAATTAATTTTTCCGCTTTCACTTCAACTATACATTTTTTAATTTGAATTTTAGCGAAAGCGACTGGTGAAGATATCCCTAAAATTGAACTTCAAATTGAGCAAGTAAATAATCAAACGACAAGTGAAAAATGCTGCGATTCCTACGATAAAAGTAGCTAATTTTTCAAATACCAAATTGAGAAATACTAGAAAAGGAAGAAGTTTTGGATAAATTGTGGTTAAATTTATGTAGTATGTTATGTATTCCGTTTTCGTTAATAAAAATAACAAACATCTCATGAAGTGAGTTGATTTGGGTGAGTAAACAGCGAGGTAAACACAGAACTTATACAAGCACTTACGAAAAGTAATTTTTTGAAGGCTTAAAATAAACGTTTTTGGTTTTGGGCCGGACACCCGAAAAAAAATTCTTCCTATGGCGGCCGGCCTACGACACCGCCTGCTTGCGGCGACCCTTCATTATTATGAAACCGCCCCCCCCCCCCCCCCCTCCCCCAAATAAAAAACCTGGGTGCGCCACTGAGCATAGATAGCCAAGAACAAGCCATAGAAAACATGAAAAAGAAGAATGAAAAATTGATGGAAAGAGGGATGAAAAAGGAGTTGAACGTGGGAGAAGAAATCATGGTCAGAGATTACAGAAAAATGAACCACAAAGGCTGGATAGAAGCAAAAGTGAAAAACCAGTTAGGAAAATCTATTTACCCTTGCAGATTACAAGATGGAGGGACCTGGAAGCGTCACAAAGACCAAATAAGAAAAAGGCTAGAAAGAAACGAAGGATGTGACAGGTATTTTAATAAAGAGCCAATAGAAGCTCCTTTCAGAATCGCGTACACAGAGCCACCCATGAATGTCATGAATACAACCATCAACAAACAAAATCAATCAGACAAGAATAAGAATAGTTTGCCTAACAAGGATAACAAGGATATTAGTGTAACAAGCATGAATGAGACGAATAAAAATAATGATATTGTAACAAGCGTGAATGAGAGTGACAGCAGTGTCAAGGATGCACATCAATGCGATGGAAAAATTCAAATTGAGATTGAATGCGTGTATGACAAACAAAATAGACCATGCATTGACGGAAACACAACAAAAGTTACATCCGAGAATGTAAAAAGTTCAGAGAATAGGGACAATAGTAAAAGTGCAAAAACATCTAATAAAATCAGACCAATTAGGATAACAAAGAAACCTAGCATGTTTAAGGATTTCCAAGTAAATATTGACTAATGTAGTTTGTATAAATATGTATTAGGAAACCAGAAAGAGACTTCTCAGTGTTCGTCATGATAGTCCGTGTGTAACATGTTTTTGTATGCTCTATGTCAAGTGTTTAAATGTATATAATAAAAGTCGTTTTGTTACTAAGGAAGTGTTTTATTGAAGATACATAAATATCAACGAATTAAATTTTGATCAAATGAAAAACACAAAATGGAAACCAAATTTGGGACCCCAAATCATAATTCCTTTTCTGCAGATCAAAATCAGAAAGAAGTAATGAGAACTGAATCTGAAGTAACAATAGGTATATAAAATCAAACTATAACTCAACGTCTATAGATACAGATAACTGTTGCTATTGATAATCATCAAATTACCTATAGGTAAAGAGTATAGTCATAAAAATCTGTATATTATTGAAAACTGAGCAAGATACACTCTTAAATAAATTGCACGTCCAACAGAACAAGGTTCTATTGATCAACAAATATACAGGTTAAATACGAATCAGACAGCTTCAAGTCTCTTATAATAGTGAAATAAAAATGTTTGAGTTCTTATTTGACTCATAATAATCTTAATAACTAGGAAATATTTTTCCTTGTTTTCAGATTACCAATAATTTTATTTAGTTATCTATCAAGACCTAGTTCTAATAAAGAAAACCGAAAGCCGTCAAACCTATATGGGTGATATAGGTACTAGACTTTGTAGGTACTATTCTAGTTAATGTTCAATTATAGAACCAGTTTAGTAGTACTTTTATTAAAATTTTGCAATCGAAATATTTTTTTTTCCATTATTGAAAAAAAAAGAAACACTCAATAACTAAATTTAGCAATAATAATTATTTATAAATAAAATGAAATAATATCCTTATTGAACGACAATAAAAATACTGTGATATAATGGATAATGAAAATCAGAGCGTTAATTTCTGATTCATGTCAATTAAATGGTAAATCAATTGTAATCATTACCGGCGCCAAATAAAAAACCAATTTAGGTCACTTTTATTGGGCGAGGAAGCGTTTCAATAAAAATAATATCAATGTGTAGGTTTGCTAAACAACCAAATAATAACAAATAGTTTCTTTTCCTATATTTCGAAATCATACTATCAAAAATTCCAAACTTTGTAATATAATTTACCGACCATCAAAAACATCGGAGAGTAAAGTTTGTTTTATCGTTAAATTTTGCATCCCATACGAAAATGCAATTTCGGCATTATATTTTCTAGCATGCACCAACTGTAAATTTACTTATAAAAACAATACCCGGGCGTAAAATAATTACCATATTGCAGAACAAACAAACGCAATAATTGCCGAATGAGATAATACATTTTAAATATTTAGCTTGGACATTGAATTTATTTTTAGAGGATTGGAAAAATTAATTATTAATATTTAGTGTTTTTTTTAATAAAATTCATTATGTTTGATTTCCTGGAGTATAGCTATATGTAGAGAAAATAGATAATTGTAGTTATTTTTGACCTGATTATATTGTTGTAAGAGAAGCAGAGACAGCAAGTAGTTGGCAAATGAGTCGAAAATACTTCCAATGAACTAAAGAAGATGTTAATCGAGCATTCGTTCTGAGAATCTTTCAAATAGTGATGCCGCGAGACGAGACGAGAATACGGTCTCTCTGGTCGAAGGTTCGAGAGAAAACTAGTCTCTTTTCTCGAGGAGGGATCTTTGATAAGAAACGAGAGAGCTCTTCTCTTGTCTCGTATCGTTTTCTTTCGTCTCTCGTGAGTTCGAACGCATAGTAAGTTAACTTCCAATTTCGGGGAATCCCCAGTAAAAAGGAGTAGATTTTCTTTTGGAACTTTTAGCTTTCGGAGGCGTTGGACGTAAAATTGACAGGATACCTTTCCGGTTTCTTTTTTCCTTTTCTACCGGAGACAAAATACTTTATCCGGTTACCGGATAAGGTATTTTGTTTTTTCGAAATTCAAAAAAAGTCAACTTTCAATTTCGGGGAATCCCTAGTAAAAAAGAATGGATTTTCTTCTGGAACTTCCTTTAGCTTTAGGAGGCGTTAGAAGTTAAATTACCAAGAAAGCTTTTCGGTTTATCGTCCCCTTCTTTATTGGATAGTGCATTCTCATTTTTAGAAATTCAAAAAAAGTCAACTTCAAATTTTGTGGAATGCCCAGTAAAAAGGAGTAAATATTTTCTTCTGGAAGTTTTTCTAGCTTTAGGAGGCGTTAGACGTAAAATTGCCAAGAGATCTTTTTGGTACCGTCTCGAAGTGACTTTTCGAAAGAAAATCAGTCTCTATATAGATCTAAAGCATGCGTAGTTTTCAAAAATCTTTATAATTCGAGGTTATGTTATCAGGGGAACGTTTGGGCAATCTTACTGGTAATCAAAATAATTCTGGGAAAATCATGGGAAATCATCCATGATTTCGCCTAAAACCGTAATCTGGTATACAAAAACTGACCTGCGATTTAGTACCATGAGGGATAAACCGCAAGGATTAGCTGGTATACCTACAAATTAGGGGAAATCAGGAGGAAATCCGAGGACATCTAAGGCAATCATGGGAACTCAAAAGAAATCACGAGAAAATCAGGGAACTCGGAGGAAATCTTGAGCGAATCATGGAAAATCTCAAGAAAATCAGTCAATCTCTAGATCTAACGCAAGCGCAGTTTTCAAATATCTTCATAATTTGAGGTTATATTATCAGGGGAGCTTTTGTGCATGCTTACTATTCATAAGAAATCATTCATGATTTCCGCTAAAACCGAAATCTGGTACGGTACCTACACAAAAACAGACCGGTTTTAGTACCATGAGGGGTAAACCGAGAGGATAAGCTGATATACCTACAAATTAGGGGAAATCAAAAGGAAATCCGAAGAAATCTACGACAATCAGAGGAAATTATGAGAAAATCAGGGAACTCGGAGGAAATCTTAAGAGAATCATAGGAAATCTCAGGGAAATCAGTCAATCTCTAGATCTAACGCATGCGCAGTTTTCAAAAATCTTCAGAATTTGAGGTTATGTTATCAGGTGGATTGTTGGGCAATCTTACTAGTCATGGGAAATCATTCATGATTTCCCCTGAAACCAAAATCTGGTATACAAAAACTGACCTGCGGTTTAGTACCATGAGGGGTAAACCGCAAGGATAAGCTGGTATAACTACAAATTAGGAGAAATCAGGAGGAAATCCGAGGAAATCTAAGGCTATCAAAGGAAATCAGAGAAAATCAAAGAACTCAGGGAAAATCTCAAAGAAATCATAGGGAATCTAGAGGAAGTCAGTCAATCTCCAGATCTAACGCATGCGCCGTTTTCAAAAATCTTTCAGTATACCTACAAATTAGGAAAAATCAAGAGGAAATCCTGACAAAATCAGGAAAATCTTATGGGAATTATGAGAAATTCCAAGGAAATCAGTCAATCTCTAGATCTAAGGCATGCGCAGTTTTCAAAAATCTTCAGAATTTGAGGTCATGTTATCAGGTGAACTGTTTGGCAATCTTACTAGTCATGGGAAATCATTCATGATTTCCCCTAAAACCGAAATCTGGTATATAAAAACTGACCTGCGTTTAGTACCATGTGGGGTAAACCGCAAGGATAAGATAGTATACCACCGTATACCTACAAATTAGGAGAAATCAGGAGAAAATCCGAGGAAATCTAAGGCAATCAGGAAAAAACAGAGAAAATCAAGGAACTCAGGAAAAATCTTGAAGAAATCATGGGAAATCTTAAGGAAGTCAGTCAATCTCTAGATCTAACGCATGCGCAGTTTTCAAAAATCTTCAGAATTTGAGGTTATATTATCAGGGGAACTGTTAGGCAATCTTTCTAGTCATAGGAAATGATTCATGATTTCCCCTAAAACCGAAATATACATACATGAGGGGTAAACCGCAAGGCTAATCTGGAATACCTATCTACAAATTAGGGGAGATCAAGAGGAAATCCGAGGAAATTTAAGACAATCAGAGGAAATCAGAGAAAATCAAGTAACTCAGGAGAAATCTTAAAGAAATCATGGGAAATCTTAAGAAAGTCAGTCAATCTCTAGATCTAACGCATGCGCAGTTCTCAAAAATTTTCATAATTTGAGGTTGTGTTATCACTTATCAGGGGAACTCTTGGTCAATCTTACTAGCAATCGAAAGAAATCATCCCTGATTTCCCCTAAAACCGCAATCTGTTGTACAAAAATTGACCTGCGGTTTACCATCAGGGGTTAACTGCGAGGGAAATTTGGTGTGCCTACAAATTAGGGAAAATACAGAGGAAATCCAAGAAAATATAAGGCAATTGGGGGAAATCAGAGAAAATCATGAAAATTTCTCGTCTTGGCGATGAGCAAGCTTAAAACAGAAGCTGTTTCTCAGGAAAATGATTTGCTGCAGAAGAGTTTGTACAACCATACTGCATTATTTAGACCAACAGAAAAAAAAATAGTTTAAAATACATGTGAAATGTCGCCTGAGTCGTAATAACTATGGGTGAAGAATCCTCTCTTTCCAAGGAAATATTGGGGAAGCCTTATTGCTAGTTGATGGTCACTTCTAACATCACAAATATTCCAATAGTAGAGTTTGCTGAAATAATTACATCATTTTGTATTATGACCAGGATTGATCGCTTGACGTCTTTCTTTTCGTTTGTTGCTTTAGTTGGTGTGATTAGGATTTTTCCAGACCTAGAAAGAGTTGCAAGATGATCCAAGATTTCCAGCAGAAAGACCTGGATGGAGCGTCTTTTTGACAGAATTTCATCTGCATGAACTACAGAAATTCCAGAAAGAGAAGGGAATTATTAAGTCATGCTAGATTTGACATAGAATATCAAATTTTTCAATGGAGGATTCAAAAGTGATTAAAGAAAATATGCAAATACTATATACATAAATGGACTGAGCTTTCTATTTTGGAAGCTTCGAGAACCAATTGACAAGAGGAGCTACACCGTTAGATGTAGATTTATGGATTCACTTCAATACAGCCTTGGTTAATTTTTTTGTCCTTAGAAGAAATGGAAAATAATCAGAAGTTAACAATTAGAAAATTTAAAAAAATAACAAAGATAAGAAAGAATGAATAAAAGGAGAACACAAGTAAATTAAACTATTTAAAAAAAAATGAAGAAATAAAAGGAGAATATTTTGAGCAATTAATTGAAGAATCAATGAAGAACAACAGAACCCCTAGTGCCAAGATTACCAACGAAAAAATCTGGAGGAAGCATCTTTTTGACAAAATTTCATCAGCATCAACAGAAACTCCAGAAATAGAAGGAAATTATTAAAGTCCATCGATTTCAATCTGATACTCCAAAAAAATGTGAGCTGGTGGCTCGCTACGTTAGAACGCCAATGGCCACCTGACGTCACACCTGTTTTTGCCATAAGCTTCACCCCCTCGCTCCTCATACGGAAAGTGTCAGATTAAAAACGAAAAACAATAAGTCATGCCAGATTTGACAAAGAACATCATTGAAATTGGAGGATCCAAAAGTGAATCATCCAAGTGATTAAAGAAGCTTAAAAATATGCAAATACTATACATAAATGGACTGAGCTTTCTATTTTGGAATCTTCGAGAACCAGTTGACAAGAGAAGCTAAACCATTAGATGTCAATGAAGAAATTAGGACTTTCAGTGATTTTGAATCAGCCTTTGAAAACCTTTATTCTACAAGTATCTACAACAGAGAAATTGAGAATAAAGACCAGATTACAAGCAAGAAATGAAAGTTTAGCAAGTTATTCTGACGGAAAGATTGGCTTATGCAAAGACCTGAAGTTATATAGGTACTACGCTGCTCGTGGAAAATATTACTGTAACATTTTATTGTTTACGTTATATTAATGTAATATTACTTGTTACAGAATCATTATAAATAACGCCTTATTATAACCTTCAGCAAAGACGTTACAATATAATTACTTCCGTGTTATATAACATGTTACAAAAATCTGTAACATTGAGGTTATAAACTTATGTTATATAATTTTGTTATATAACTATTCCATTGCGTCTTAGTAACGTTGACTGGGAAATAGTAACAGAACCATTACAGATTTGTTATGCACTGGTAATATCACTTGTTACAAAGTTAGGAGAATATATAACATTTATGTAATGGGAATACCTATAAGGATATTTGCTGGGTATCATTACATGAAGCCCTATAGAAAATTCTTATTGGACTATTTAATAAAACATTCGACCTAATCACGATGAATATGATCTACTCCATCCATCAGAACATTATGAAAGGATCCAGGAGAGAAGAAGTTCTGGATTCCGACAGTGGGCGAAAAATCGAAGGAATAAAGTAGAAAAAAAGTGCTTCCGATAAAACCCCAGGGTCCTTATTCTTGAAACAGGGGAGCAGCGTTCCCAGGAGAACGAGTGTTTTGTCTTTGTTTCTTATATTGCCACTTACATATCATTAGGAAAGACGGAACACTCGTTCTCCTGGGAACGCTGCTCCCCTGTTTCAAGAATAAGGACCCAGGTGAAAGAAGACTGCAACATCTTTATCCAATTGGAATCGGCGTTGTGGTTTTTGCCACCTACCATGCAGGCCAGGGTTCAATCCCCGGGCGGGTCAACGTCGATGTTGATATTTGGAATTTGGTCTAAGCAAAAATGCCATCTTTCGGAAAGCGATGTAAACTATTGGCCCGTGCATCAATGATATAATGCACGAAAAAGATCCCTACCATCGACAAAAGATGGTTTCGGCAAAATTTCCACTTGTGATGTGACAAATTTCGCGATAAACCGACAAAAAATCAATGAATGAAAAAAAAATCCAATTGGAATGCTTTATGAAGAGCAGAATGTCAAGCTGATCATAGAGGCTCTACCAAATTCACTATTCCTCAAATAGTCTTTTTAACGCATTCTACACTGAGGGACATAGAAATTGCAACACCCAGTAAATATAGATATATTTTATTAATATTTTGGGAAGTACTTGGGATAAATATAAATAACAATCGATGACATTTTCAAACAAATTCATTAAAAGGAATTCTTAACAATTCAATAGTCAGTTGCGCCTACGCGTAAGTTTTGAAATTCTGTAACTCTTCGTGACATGCTGCGAATCAGATGACCGATATCTCCCATGCTAATCTTATCTCATGACGTTGACGTTGTACATCCAGTAGAAGATATGGCAACTGCCTCAGCCTTTTACCTACCATATCTCAGACATGTTCAATAGGCGATAAGCCTGCTGACATTGCGAGCCATGGAAGAAGGGTCACATTAGTTTGTTGGAGGAAGTTTCTAGTAACTGCAGCGGTATGTGGTCCTTGTCATTGTCTTATGAAAAATTGGATCTTGCAGTTGCTGAAGGGCAACGTAGAAGAGTCCATTGCAGACATGGAGAAAGGCACCAACTTCAATTTTGCATCGAGAGTGAGATTGCGCTTACTAGGAGCGTTATGGCTTGGGATGCCACAGCAGTTGAAGCAGGTCACCTCTAATTTTTTTAAATAAAGACATGAATGCTCAATTCTACATTAATAACGTATTACAACCTGTCGCGTTGCCCTACCTTCAGCAACTGCAAGATCCAATTTTTCAACAAGACAATGCGAGATCACATAGCAGTTACTAGAAACTTCCTCCAACAAGCTAATGTAATCCTTCTTCCATGGCCCGCAAGGTCACTAGACTTATCGCCTATTGAAAATGTCTGAAATGTGATAGGTAGAAGGCTGAGACAGTTCCCACATCTTGTACTGTCTACGTCATGAGGTAAGGTTAGTCTGGGAGAACCTTCCACAGGCATATATCAATCATCTGATTCGCAGCAATGCCACGAAGAGGTGCAGAATGTCAAAACTAACGTGGACGCGCAACTCACTATTGAATTGTTAAAAATTCCTTTCAATAAATTTGTTTGCAAATGTAATCGATTGTTATTCATATTTATCCTAACTACTTCCCAAAATATTAATAAAACATATTTACATTTACTGGGTGTTGCAATTTCTATGTCACTCAGTATATATGATTGGAGATAATTACAAAAATATTTCATATAGAGGAACTGCTTTCACGAGTGAATAATTTAAAGATGTTTGAGAAGTTTCAATTTTTTTTTTGTTGATTGTTGTTTCAGTAACCTCTTCGTTGAGGCTAATAGAGAAAATCTTCCTAAAGTTATCCGTAAATCTTTTGTGCAGTCTCATTGCGTCGTATTTCCTTTCAAATAAGCAGGCGTGAAGTTTCAAAAAGCGCTATTATCGCTTTTATTCTAAAGATAGTTGAGAAGCATGAGACAGACGTTGATATACAATAGTTTTTACTCGAACTTTGAAATAGTTTTCGAGCCTGAGAGAGATTAGACACAAGTGCATTTAAATTTGCGCTAGAATTAAAGTTTTTTTTATGAAAGTTCACTTTAATTGAATAGAATAAGTTTGGACAAAAGCTGGGGCAGACACACCTACACAAACCGATATAAAAATCTGAAAATCTGATTCTATTTTCAAATAATCAATTCGCCCAACTTTACTCAATGTAAATGACTGGCCGCAAAAACAACACAAATAACTGTTTTGCAAAACCTCTAGTTTAATTGAAAATTTAATTTATTGCATTGTTTACTTTTTAAATGAGTTAAAACCGAAATTAATTTAATAATTATATTTTTGGCTAGCAAAACACGTATGCGAACGTGAGCCTGGAATAAACTGACCCTATTCGTGCATTATTAAAGTATTCATGAAATGCATACATATTAAAATGTCTCAAACATGCATTTCTTGTATAATAATATAGCCATGTAATTGCATTTTGTGTGGTCTGTATTATATTAATGTGATCTAACGTTACATTAATTCAAAATTTTGTTAAAAATATACCTACACAAAAGCTATAAATTTAGATATCTAGGTATATTGACAAGCAGTTAGGTTATTATTAGATATTTTCTTTATTAATAAACATAAATTTTCAACAATTGCCAATTAGTATTTTAGTTATATGAACTAATTAGTTGAACATGTGACAAAATGTATATTTGCATACGCAATTAAAATATCCATGATATGCACGCAACGCCATGAAATATTGCATACAATTAATTTTATTGTTTAAACACAAATGGCGAAGACAAGGGACTAATAATCCCACTTTGACATTCGAAAGCAAACTGCTAAATTATTTGTAATTTTATTTTCTCCTTGCATTTATTTCATAGTATATTTAAATTAATGCGTTAATTGTTGTAAATTTTCCCATAATAACACATAATTGGGTATTATTTGTATAAACTTACTTCACACAAGAAGAAAAAGCAAGGATTTTTGTAAAAAAATCAAATAACAATAATGTAAGGGTAATTTAGATTATTTAGCTTTGTGCCTACTTTTACTTTTTTTCTTTTTCCCATTTTTCGAGAGGTTGTCAGTGTGAGAGTGGTGAGAAACATTTAATTGAAAAATTTTAACCAAGAGATGAGACGAAAGACGACCAACGTGGAAATCTAAAGAGAGAATATCCATGTATCTAAATTAAGACGAAAGATGAAGGTGGAGCGCTCACCAGATTTCAATTTGAACCAAGAAGATACTAAACATGAAGAGTAATCTTGCTTGGATCAGAAACTTACTTGGCATCAACATATAAAATCTACAAGCATGGAGAGGCTATCAACATTGGTAATTTTGCAAGAAATTAATTTTTAAAATAAAACAAGTCCCATCAAATATATTCACATATTTCATTGAGGTTTTATCCTATAAAGATGTAATATTGAAGCTATACAAGTTACACTTTTTCTTGATAAAAGTGCTCGCTACGAGGGTCTGATATATTCCAGTAGTACATGATGGATTCACATCAATACAGCCTTGCTTAATCATTCGTCCTATGGGAAAATAGAAAATAATCAGAAGTGAGAACATTAAAAAATCGAAGCAGAAAAAAAACAGAGGTACCTATGTATAAGGAAAAAGCAGCTGCAGTAGTTAGACAAGGACACACCTGGTAAGTGCAAGGTTCAAAAACTTTACTCCAAGTCAATTTCTGTACCACAATAATTCACTCTGCGCGCAACCAGCCCTGTGTTTTGAAAAACGAAATCGATTTCGATCCCATGCGTTCGTAATTACTGCTGACATAGCAAAAATGTACCGTATGGTTAAGGTTCACCCTGATGATAGGAACATGCAGCGTATCCTCTGGCGTTCTTCAAAAGATCAACCATTTGAATCCTATACCCTATCAACCGTAACCCACGGTACTAGCCCAGCACCATTCAACGGTGTTCACACGAAGTAGCACATTACAATATGTCTCAATTTGCCACTACATACAAAATAATTTTCAAAGATTTTTATGTAGATGATCTCCCAACAGGAAAAGAAACAATCGAGGAGGCAATTCAAGTGAAACAATTTTGAGTTCTTATGATTCTCATCTTCGAAAATGGACATCATACAATGTTAATATTTTACAAGACCTAGATAGTGCTCCTTCTACAAAATCATTTATCGGTGACAATCACGAAAGGGAACTAAAAACCTTGGGATTAGTGTGGAATTCAGAAAAGGATGCATTCCATTGTACAAGTAACGTTATTTTTCGTGAAAAATACACAAAACGTCGAGTCATAGGCCAGATTTATGATACATTGGGTCTGGTTGGTCCAATTTTGATTAAGGCAAAAATTCTAATGCAAAGGTTGTGGCAATGCTAACTCGGTTGGGACGATTTCAGATTTCCCATTTCAGATTTTAGATTTCAGGTTTCAGATTTCCAGTCGAATACAATTCATTGATTCGAATTAAAAATTACATTGATTAATAACTATATTATATTAATAACTAATTAAACATTTAAAATCGTGGAAAATTTTTGGCGCCCAACGTGAGGCCCGACAATTTCTTGTTGGTTTTCAAACCTTTTTAACTCAATTACAATCACTTAGTGTAATCACTATTCCACGATTTTGTCTTGTATTTCCAAGAGAACGTACAGAGATCCACGGATTTTGTGACTCATCAGAATCTGCATATTGGTGTTGCATATATTTTCGTTGTGTTAGTAAGGGTAGTATTTTAGTCACGTTATCGTGTGCTAAATCTCGAGTAGCCCCTCTAAAAAAGGTTACTCTTCCTAGGTTGGAACTCTGTGGAGCTTTATTGTTGGCAAGGCTTTTTGATAAGGTTAAGAATGCATTACAGTTGGAAATTGATCAAGTTAGTGGCGCAGCCAGAAATTTTGTCTGGGGGGGGTCATGCAGAAAAAAATGTAGGAAAAAACACAGATCCACTTTCCTTTAAACTTTTTCTGATATGAGTAGTTTACAGCTTTCGTCTTCTTCATTATTTTTCTATTTTTCTCTGAAGCCTTGGGGGGCCCAGGCCCTCTGGCCCCCCCCTGACTGCGCCACTGGATCAAGTATTTTTATGGACAGATTAAACAATCGTTCTCTCTTGGATTTCGACTCAGACTGGTTATTTAAAGACTTTCGTAGCGAATCGAGTGTCTGAGATAAACAAGCTTACAGAAATATAGAAGATTGGCGATATGTCAGCACAGTTGACAACCCTGCTGACATAATATCTCGTCGTTTAAATAATGATATGTTACAGGAAAGTCACTTGTGGTGGTTTGGTCCTAGTTTCATCCAGGATTGTATGGAAAATTGGCCCAATGTCATTCCTGTCCAAAGTGATATAATAAGCATTCCCAGTAGTGGTGGGAAAATATCGAATTCAAAAACTATCGATAGTTTGATAGTAGTGATTGATTAACTATCCATATATCGATAGTACTATCGATTTAAAAATATTACCTAGAACTGAAATGAAAATTGAAGATTCTAATAGTACTTGTACAAAAATAATTATTTAACTACAACGCTTTAAGAAAGCAACCATTTATTTTGATTAAACAACATATTTATATTTTTAGATTTAAGTTTGGATCTTTTAACTGTCAAAATATTACCAGCCTTCGAGAATAACCTTTTCGAAATGGCGCGGAAAAACGTCCCCTACATCGGCTATCTGTCACTCCGTCACTCCTGTCAGAATTCAGCATCAGCTGTCGACCTGTCACCACTCCTAGTTAGTAAACGCTTTCTTTTATTCACCGATGGCTCCATCGATGACCTGTCTATCTTTGTCTAGTTCATAGAAAATCGGAATGGCTGTCTCATAATGCTTTCAGCAGATGGATCCATCGACGAATAAAAGAATTCGCCCAGTGTTACCAATTTGATAATACAAAATTCGATAATATTCGATAGTCTAGGGAAAATTATCGATAGTTCGATATTTTTAATTCCGCAACGAACTATCGATATATCGATAGTTTCCCACCTCTAATTCCCAGATGTCAAACAAAAAACGTTCACCTTTGCCACATTCGAACATGATTTTTCAATTTTTACAAGATAGGTACTCTTCTTTAACACCGGTTACAACGTGTTGTTGCTTTGATATTACGATTTAGAACTTTTTGTCTGTCGAAATTTAAAGAAGCTTCTAATTTAACTGTTCAGGAACTAGAAACTGCACGATTATGTCTTTTGAGGTTAGCACAAAAACAAGAATTTTCCGAGGAACTTTTGGCTTTACAAAACCAAAGGCCTTTAAAATCTACAAGCAACTTGTTAAATTTAAATCTATTTTTGAAATACGGACTTATCCGAGTAGGGGGAAGGTTAGGGTTCTTAACTTCTCTAGTCTTAACAGAAATGAATGATCATTGTTCATTTTCATCGAAAACATCTACACGTAGGAACACAGTCCCTTCTTTAATGATTCGTTTGTAATACCGGCCACTATCTGGTAGAGATGCAATAGAACGAGTCTTGAGAAAATGCGTACGTTGTTTTCGGCCGGGGTTATCCAATTCCTTAATTATTAATTTTTGTTCTTAATTCTTAATCTTTAAAAACCCCAATGTTAAATAAATTGAACTCTTTAAAAATTAAGAATTTAGGACAAATATTAAGAATCAAGGAATTTGGTACTCCGGCCTTAGAGCCATCCCTAAACCACTGACTCAGTGATGGGTGACTTGCCACCTACAAGTGTTTCTACATTAAGACCATTTTTTAAATGTGAAGTCCATTCATGATCAAGGATGGTGTATTGAGAAGATCTAAAATTATTAAAGCATACATTATGTATGTTCGTATATTTTTCAACCAAGGCAGTTCATATTGAATTGGTTTCGAACTTAACATCAGAAGGTTTTCTCAATGGTTTTAAGCGATTTGTTTGCAGACGTTGGAACCCATCCGACATAATAAATAGGTACTGCTGCTCTGGTTTTCAGAATCAATTGTTAGGGTGGGAGTATTGGACCATTTGCTCTAAATAGAGTCGGTGAAAACCAAATTTGTGTGTCCATCTCTATCAACTCTTTATTGAATCCAGGCAGAGACCTAAATAGCCATTTTCTGTTTGACTCCGTCAATTATTATCTCGACTAAAGGGTGTTTTTTTGTTCTAATAAAAGTCCAGATAGGTCAAAAATTCAGTAAAAAAAAGTTTTAATTAAAACACCTCAAGAATTTTGACATATTCTGGATTTGATTAATTTCAACCCCAGGTTTATCTTGTAGAACCTATAGTAGCTACCTTAATTTTGAAAGGAAAAATTTGTCTATTTGGGGGAGAATCTAAAGATTTAATTTCCTATTGCTTTTATCTTATTTTGTTCATATTTTTTGCCTGCTAGTGCTACTGTCAGAAAAGCAGCATTTTGCTCAATCATAACGAGCATTTTAATTTAATCTTACCATTATTCTCAATTATTTAATTGTATCTTTTTTATATTAAAGTTTTTTTTTTTGCAATTTGCAATAGCTGTTCATACCTGATTCTGTTGGAAGGGAGTGTCTGTACAACAATAGTTTAATATTAAATTTCAATTTAAATTTTCTTTGCAAGGCACTCACTTTTTGACAGAATTCAGGTATCTAATATTTTAAATATTGGTGAACCTGATACTGCCTTATTCTTTTCTGGGTACCTACTCCACATAAAGCTACGTACGCACTTTGCGAGGCGTGCTTCGCAAAATTAGTACCTGCCTCGACGCACTGTCTGCCGCGTTGAGAGGCAGCCTCACGGTGAGCCATGTTTAGTCGGTTTTTTGGTCGTGCTCAAAGAAGCCTCGTAGCGCGGCATTTCCCAAGTTTGTACGTGTTTGCTGGTTATAAGCGACATTGTTGTTGCCTCAGAGCGAGTCAATGAATGCCGGCTCGCGTTGCCTCATGTTTAGCTTCTACTACCACTTCAAAAGTAGTGCGAGGCCGCTCACACTGCGGCAGTCTCGCGAGGCGTGCCTCGCGAGGCAGCCTCGCAAAGTCCGTACGCGGCTTAAAGATCACTGTTTAGAGTCTGGATCAGCTGGAGTGACGTCACCCCAGCAAACTATCCTTTTCCTGGATACAGGAAACAACACGAAGAGCTCCAGTTCACGAAAGTGAAACCCCAACACCCATTGAAGAGCTCCGGATTGGAAAGGGTCATTGTATCAGATTCACCGGAAAAAACCAAGCTGTCAACTGTCATGTTTTAAAGATAGTGGCATTGTCACTATATTGTTAAACACAGATATCGAATAAAATTATTGTTTGTTGCATTTTGAGTGGTTTCATTTGCACATAAAGGGACTACACGTTATCTTAATTTTTTGAATTCCACGACCCTAGGTTATCTTATCTTAAAGTTCAAAAATAATCAAATTAATTTGTAACAAAGTCAATTTCTGTACCACAATAATTCACTCTGCGCGCAACCAGCCCTGTGTTTTGAAAAACCCTATAGTGACGTCAATCAACAGTTCGAAAGAAATCGCCCAGCGTATAGAGCGACACCTGTGGCAAAAAATTAATCATTCAGCAACTTTTTGTGAGAGCGAATCCATCTTGTCTTGTCCAGTCTTGTCTCCCACTATTTGGTTAATATTTTTAATAAAAGACCCCGCACACCTCTTATGGGATTTGGGACTTCCGCCAAATTTAACCAAATTCTAGTATGATATAAATTTGACCTTTCTGATCAATACTTATCATTGGCCCAACTTGATCCTATGACTAGTTTTTGAGATACAGGTAGCTTAATGTTCAAGAAATGTACACATTTTATATGTTAGCGTGAGGATACCTGTCCATCCTAGTATTAATATATTATTAGGTGACAGGTAGATGTAAATTCTTATAAAATGTGTACATTTCTTGGACATAAGCTACCTGTATCTCAAAAACTAGTCATACGATCAAGTTGGGCCAATGATAAGTATTGATCAGAAAGGTCAAATTTATATCATACTAGAATTTGGTTAAATTTGGCGGAAGTCCCAAATCCCATAAGAGGTGTGCGGGGTCCTTTGATTTCTAAACCTAACGATAATAAAAAGTAAAGTAACCCAGAGTTTCTACAAGTGTTTGGTCTTATTTTTATGGTATATTATGGTCCTTCGTACGAATAACAACACCATCTCTCCCAAACTACTATTCACTGCTTTGTTACAATGCGCCTTGAAGAACGACAATTAGGAAAATATCGCAGTAAACATCAATGGAGAGTACCTATCCAAACAATCTGAAGATTGCAGAGGACATAGTCCTCAATTATTGCAGACAGGGTAGATCATTCATATCAGCTTGTCCATTGAAATAAATTTCTCCGTAACACAAGTCATGACCAACCTTGAACTGACCAAAAACATTTCAACGTATGGCAAACAAATAGAACAGTTTGATTCCTATAAATATTAAGGCCATGAGAATAATCAGTAAGATAAAACCACACCACAGAATTGAACAGGAGAATAGGATCGACATGGGCAGCCTTCGGAAAACTGATGGATGTCTCTAAATCAGATATTTCCATGTGCTTTGAGATGAAGGTCTTTGATCAATGTGTGCTTCCATTTCTTACATATGGAGCAGAAATATTGACTCTAACCGGAAAAGTAGTACACAAATTCCAAGTGGCACAGAAGGCAATATGGTAAGATCAATGTTGAATATAACTCTCAAATGCAAAGTTCGAAATCATATCATCAGGTAAAGAACCAGGGTTACGGACGCAGTTGATGAAAGAATTACAACGGTGAAATGGAACTGGGCATGTCATGTTGCCAGAGTCAGAGATTTGAGATGGACTAGGAAAATACTAGAATTGAGACCTAGACACGATGCGGATCGTAACCGAGGACACTGAAATTATTTACGGGAGGCCTATGTTCAGCAGTGGACTCAAAACAGTGATGATGATGATGATGATGATGATGATGATGATGATGATGATGAAAGAACAAGGCCACGGCCAAGTCCTTACAATTGGGATCGATACCAAAAGTAAGGAAGCTATCAAGGCCAAGGGACACTCCATCCACTACAGGTTTGGGCAAGTCCCGGTATCTGGCCTTAAGAAGCGAGAAGAAGCGGAGGAAGAGAAAATAGACTTTGAACCAACAGCCTCAACCGCCTCTTCTCTGTTGGAGAACACCCTCACCGATGAGACTGCATCAAAGGGAAAGGAGGGGCAAGAGACCGAGGGCTTAAGCCTCGAATCTCTTAAAGTCAACTCTTCTTCTGAGGATGAGGTCATCAGCAAGGAAGATGAAGAGAAGCTTCTGGCGGATCAGAGTAAGGAACAGCAGAGGGAAGGACAGGATAGTCCAAACAGACCACCTGCTGATCCCTCCCCCCATTACTAGAATATTCATCAGATTAGCGCAAATCAATCTGCAACACAAACGGGCATCCTCCGATGTGATTGTACGAATGTTTGCTAACCAAGATCTGGGACTAGTTATGATCCAAGAAACCTGGATCAATAGAGGGCAAATCAGAGGTTTGTCAAGCAAACTTTCAAAGGTAGTATACGATAACAGGCAGGAATCACCCAGAGCCTGTATTCTCATAAGAAATGACATTATTTATATGTGTGCTACAGATTTTATGTCACGGGACTTGACACCCATTGTCGTACAACTCGACATTGGGGGCTGCAACCGCAACATAGCAATTGCTTCAGCATACTTTCCTGGAGATGGGCTAACGATACCACCGCCAGAGGTACAAGAGCTGATTCAATATTGCAGAAGAGAGCGCCTGCCACTACTCTTAGGCTGCGACGCAAATGCACATTATAACTACCGGCCTTGAGGTCTTGAATGTTGGTACTATGCCTACATTCGTGACTAGAGCAAGGTCGGAAGTATTAGATATAACTTTAGTCAGCTCCAGTATTAGAGACCTCATCAAAAACTGGAGAGTATCAACCGAACCATCCCTGTCAGATCACAGGATAATTGAGTTGAACCTGGAGAATGTAAAATACAATAGACCCATACGAAGGGTTCCGAGAAAAACTAATTGGGAAGCCTACAAAACCAATTTACAGAACAACCTTCACTGCTTAAGTGCAGGTGGGAAAAGACACCACATGGACTTGGAGCAGGACACTAAGGAAGTCACAAAGGCAATTATGGAAGCCTTTGAATCCAGTTGCCCAGTGACTACAGCGAGATCAAAAAAAGATGCACCATGAGATTTCAAGTCCGTCATCTTTTCAATACAGCAAAAAGTGACGGAAATTGGCAGGGATACGCAGAAGTGCTTACTCTGTATAACAAAGAGATAAGAAAAGCCAAAAGGCAACATTTAAGAACCTTTTGTGAGGAAATTGCTGACACTCCAACGGCTGCAAGGCTACATAAGGCCATGGTCAAAGGAGGAACAAATCCAGTTATGGCCCTCAAAAAGCCGGACGGCACCTACACGAAAGGAGAAGAGGTGCAGGCCATCCTATTACTTCAAACGCATTTTCCAGGTAGCGTACCAATAGAAATAACCACGGTAGTCGACACCAGTAAACCGAAGAAGGACGACTGGGAAGCTGCAAAGAGGGTTTTTACTGCGGAACGGAAGAAATGGGCAATAAGTAGGTACCTTTCAACCGTTTAAGTCACCAGGGGTGGACGGAATATTTCCTGCCCTCCATGAATCCCCATGAATACCCTCCTGAAATCATCCAAAAAACCCTTAAGGAAAAAGAAACAGCCATATGTGCCTTCCTGGATATATCTGGGACTTTTGATAACACGTCCCATGGGGCGGTAAAAATTGCTCTGGAGAGGAGAGGAGTGAATAAAACCATAGTCTGGTGGGGTCTGAGATACGAGAACAGCTGAGACAACTGTGGGTGAACAAACCACAAGCATCAGAACCACTCGTGGTACACCTCAAGGGGGAGTAACCTCACCCCTGTTGTGGAGCCTGGTAGTTGATGAACTCCTGTCCAGACTGACAAATCAGGGTCTAACTTGTATAGGTTACGCCGATGATATTGTCATTATTGCCAAAGGCAAGTTTGAGGGCATACTATACGACCTCATACAAAAAGGCCTAAGTACTACCGAAGAATGGTGCACATCGGTGGGGCTGAGCATCAACTCAGCAAAAACCACTATTGTACCATTTACACTTAGAAGAAAAATTCAACTTACTAGGGAAATTCACCTAAGTGGAGAGGTTGTAAATCAAGCAAACGAAGTCAAATATCTGAGCATAACACTGGATAGTAAACTTCTATAGAAAAAACACCTAGAAGCCATTGTTAACAAAGCCACTAAAGCCATTATGGTGTGCAGAAACTTGACGGGTAAAAACTAGGGATGTACACCAAAAATACTGCGGTGGATGTACATTATGATGGTAAAACCCATAATCACATATGGGGCAGCAGTTTGGTATGGCATAGCAGAACAAAGCACTACAAGGCGAGCACTTGATAAATTGCAAAGACTGGCAAGTGTATGTATTACAGGAGCCATGAGAACATGTCCAGAAGCAGCGTTGAACGTCATACTTGACCTCACACCTTTGCACTTGTCGGTGAAGGGAGCTGCAGAAAGGGCTATGTTTAAACTCGCTAGCAATAGGACCGAGGCTAAGGACATCATCGATCAAGGAGCATGGTCATCCCAGACACGGTATATTCCCTTATTCGATCTTCCTAAAGACGATATAACCAAAGAATATCACTTTGAGAGAAACTTCCTCACAAGGATTGATAATAAAAGCGACTGGGAAAGCGGCAAGATCACCGAATCTCTCAAAGAAAACACCATTAAATGGTACACAGACGGTTCGAAAACCGACAAAGGATCAGGAACTGGATTATTTGGGCCTCGTACCAAATATTTTGAGTCACTGGGTAAATACACCAGTATCTTTCAGGCGGAAATACACGCCATTGAAAGATGTGCTCAAATGATCCTGAACATGAACTAACTCAAGCAAGAGATTGCAATATTCACCGACAGTCAATCGGCCATAATGGCACTGAGTTCATATGTCATCAGTTCTAAGATAGTACAGGATTGCCTAGGGAAACTAAATGAGGTAGGAAAGAAAAATAAAGTCACTTTACTATGGGTGCCTGGACACGCAGGAGTAGAAGGTAACGAAGAAGCCAATACCTTGGCAAAGAAAGGATCCGGTTCCCCGTTTGTAGGACCGGAGCCTTTTTGCGGTATAGGTAAAAACACTTATACAGCGGAGCTTAAGAAAATGGAAGATAGCCTCAGAGCTCGCCTCTGGGACAACCTTCCGGGACTTAGACACTCTAAGATATTCCTTGGAAACTTCAATCCCAAAAAATCTAAAGCTCTAGTAAATTTAAGTAAAACTAAACTAAGAATTCTTACAGGGTTTATGACAGGGCACTGCCACCTTCGAGAACACTGCAGGAAAATGCTACTCGAGAGATCCAGTGAATGCAGGTTTTGCGGGGAGGAGGAAGAAACTCCAGAACACCTACTAACCGTATGCGAAGCCGTCGCTAGAAGCCGGGCTACACATCTCGGTGACTATGTAGTTTTAGAAGGAGACATACCATCCTTGACACCGTACCAGTTACTAGCACTCATCAAGGCCATAGGACTGGACGAAGTACTATGATTTGAGATCCACATCAAATCGGCTTCAGCAGGAGACACAATAGATCTTTAGGTCGCAGTGCAACAACACCCCAATATTAATCTAATCTAATCTAATCTAATGATGATGATGATGATGATGATGATGATGAAAAAATAATAATTCAAAAATCTAACAAATATCAAATACCACTATATCGACACTCATAGAGATTAGGAGAAAGCCTCCGATAGCTAAGAACACTGGGTATTATACAAGGCAACAAGTCCTTAACTAATAATTAAAATCCCTATATTGAAATTACATGAGTAAAAGTATGTACCTACTTCCTAAAATATCGAATAAAAATAAAAAATTATTGGAGAAAAAAAAAATATGTGAAAAAAGTATCAGCTGTTGTTTAATTATAGGCGTAATTTGAATTAATAAATTGATATTTAGTAATATTTCACCGGAAACTGGTTTTATACAAAAAACAAATGGGTTTTGAAATGGTCAATACTTAAATGTAAATTCGTACAACTCATGTAACTTAACTGTTATAAATAAAACACTAATTTCCAATATTGCTGCAATGTATCAATAATCGACGACGCCCATAAAATTTAACCTAATAACCAGCTAGACCAAACTACTGATTATACAAAACCCCATAAATTAATACACAATTCACACCGCAAAATACACTCGGTTAACGATGAAGAGCTAATCTTTTGACTTAATTGAGTGTAATGATCATTCACGAAGATATATTATCGTTTACCCGGCATCTAACTCCGTGAATCTTTCGGCGAATCAAGCGAGAAAGATGATCTTTTATGAACGTGTACTTGTAGGAATAGCTTAAGATTTAGTCTGGTAACTATTTGATTATTGTCATGTTTGTAGACAAAATGGATGTTTTTCTAAATGATAATTCAATATCCTGTTATCTATTATTCTAATAAGAAGCCAGTGAAATTAATTACAATTTTTGTCGATGGCTCTTTAAAAAACGATAGTCCTAATTAAGGTCGATAAAAAAAGGAGTCTTAAGATCCACTAAGCATAAAGACTCGATCTCCGAATCGACCGAGAAAAAAATTACCATCAGGGCAAGGGAAGTTAATTTCTGGGTATATAAAGGAAACTCTTACCGTTAAAAAACGTAAGAGACTGTCATTTTAATACTACGCATCTTTCTCTCAACCATAACGAAGTGATAAAACAAGGGAGTCAATCAAACTATGCCCTTTTTGTACAAATGTGCACATTTTTGAAAAATATTTGGAATTGCTACTCATCTTAGACTTATAGAGCCTGGATAAAATTTAAAATCACTCACCTTCCATTCTGGTATCTCTGTCAGCCTATTAGCTACCACACATCCAGCACTACCAGCACCAACAACAATAAAGTCATACTCTTGCGGTTTTTCGTTATCAACGTTACCCGAAGAGTAGCTATTGAAATCCTCACTTAAACCGCCTCCGTACGAATACTCAAAACCAGTCCCAAAACTTTGACGAGGCGATTTCTCGTCTTTTGAGTAACCGAACAATTGAGCCACTAATTGTAAAAATATAAAGGTCGAAGCTTGACATGTCGTTATCGTTGTGTGGACGGCACATGCCTCCGATAAATCCGGCGGTATCCAAACCATAATCACACGATGGTTCTCGCTGTGTCAAAGAACCACAATGGACTATAATTTAGCTGAGACCATAATCAAAGTTTTCTCAATCAATTTTGTAACCCTTCCATTAGAATAAGCCTTGGCACCTGACGCCTGCACACGTACGCTCAAATCGAAAGTAAAAGTGTTATAATCTGTTGCGAATTTCTCCGATACGGTTTTACAATACATTTGAACATAATTGAATTGGATTATCCAAGGTTTGACTGGTTCCTTTTTTTGTTCCAAGATATATTTTGGTGGTTCTTGCCAAACCGATATTGATATAACCGCTGTACATTTTTTTGGATTGCTAGTTAATAATTGTTGCAGACATAGAGCAAAAAAATTGAATACAATAATAATTATTAGGTATTATAGTTATTCGAAAATGCGAATTAGAAGTTTCACAAGGGATTTTTTGTGGTTTAAGATATGTAATACATAAGCGTAAATTTCAATTTTTATGCTACAAGATTAAAAAATAAAATATTCTAGAATTAGCGATGTCTATATGACCTTCCAGTCAGTAAAAAAATTTTACGAGTTCAAAAAGTCTGGCACAAAACCCTTATTATGTTCTGCATTGGAGAGTGGACCAGGGAGACGTTTTAAATCCATATTATTTCCATCCAAAAGATTAAATTCAACTGGCTCCAAATCCCCTTACTATATTTTTGGAGGTGTTAGAAACTCGTACTTATAAATTCAACTTTATACAATCGGTTCTGTATTATCTTTCAAATCTAAATCAATAATTTTACTAATATTAGGAATTACTATGAAAACGTTTAAATAAATCTCTCATAATTTACTAGTAGGTACACCATGAAATCGATTAATGGTCGATTTCATCAAGCTTTTAACTCGGCTTTTAATGAATTACAATTGGTTCTTGGTCAGCCTTCGTTAACAAATATGGAGCTTACTCAATGGAGTGTTACTGGATTGATTATATAATATTGTTGGTGGCGGAATAATGTCTCAATTATTGAATATTGGCTTTAAAAAATTACAGGGCCGAAGTAGGTAGGTAAATAACCTACAAAACAAAATTTGGAAGTCTTATATGGTGATATAGCCCAAATTGGGCCCTGGCCTCCAAGCATTGCAGTCCAAGGTTTCTCTTCTTCATACTCTGACGCCACCAAGTTTTTTTAACTTTCTTCTTTTCAATTACAACTTTCTCTTCAATAATTCCTTCTACCTTTTCCTCTGGCTTTATTATTGTTTCAAGCTCAACTTCACCTTCTTCTTCTGGCTGGATAGTTTCTCTTTAAATATAATTGTTTCTGCTTCAACTTCATCTTCCACTCCTCTTGATATAGTTTTTCGAGATTATTCAGTTTTAGCTCAGTCTTCTTTTTCTTTGGCTTGATTTCATCAGCTACTTTGATGTTCCTTGATAAGATTGTCTTTCATTGTCTTTAGTTATAGGTTCTGAATCTTTTACCAAAGAACTCCTGCTGAACGTGGGAGGTCCACATAATTTAATCTAATCTTTAATCTGAATTCTAATTCCGCCTTTTTATTTTCTTCTGGCTATTTTAGTGAGTAGTGACTTTTTTTTGGAAGGTGCGGTACAGTTTCTTTAGGCTTCTACTGTATTGGTTTTGGTTCAAGGGGTTCTGTCTCATCAATTGCCTTCTCAAAAGGTTTTAGTTTAATATCCCTCGCCTTCTCCTCGGGCTCTGATTTCTGTTTATATTTCAAACTTATTTCTTCAGGTTCTTCCTGTTGTGGTTGTTTAGGTTCGACCTTTTATAGGAAATCTCCTCAGATGTTTCTTTAGGCTTGATTATCTTTCTCTTTCTAAGTGGCACTTTGATTTTCTCGGTAGGTTCAGTATCTTTCTTGTGTATGTTCGGGCTTCTCGAGTTCGACCTTTTCAACTTCAACATCTTCAATTTCCCTAGGTTCAAATGGTGGAACTTCTGTGTCATCCGTAGCATCTTCAGGTTCTTTTGTTTTCTCGAAGTCAGCAACAAATTCTTCAGGTGCTCCAGGGATTTTGGGCGCTGTCCTTAGTTATGGCAATTCGCCATCTTCCAGGTTTTTGGGTAGTTGGCTTTTTCCAATTTTCAATTTCTGGTCTTCTTCAGGTTTCTCAGGCTTCTTTTCGTATTTGAAAGCATCATCGACCTTTTCGAGTTCCTTATTCTTCTGTTCTTCATATTCCAAGTCAAGTCTTTCTAAATCCGTTATTTCGTGAAGAACTTCTTCAAGTTTACTGCGTTTTGGTTTTTTCACTTTAGCAGCTTCTTCAATATTCCTTAGGTAACAATATTCCATTATCGCGAAAAACTGGTTCTAGTTCTGTGATATTTGGTAATATTTCGGCTTCGCATTGTGGTGGGAAAGGTACGTGTAGGTGACCTTTTAATCTTGGGATTTTGTCTTTTTTCTCTTCTGATTTTGATAGAGGTCGCTTTGGTTTTTTAGGTTTAGCTTCTAGAGCTTCAGACGAACTTTCTTTTCTATCTTTCTGTGGTTTTTCTTCAAATATTATTTCTTGTTGTTCAATAATATCTTCTCTTACAGGCTTTTTGATCATTATTTCTGGTTGTTCAGTTACTTCCATTATTTCTTGAGGTTCTTCTGGTTTTTCTTCCGTGGCCTTCGTTTCGATCTTTTTCCACACATTCGGCGGTTAAGTCTCTCTTCTGGCATTCTGATCACCTGACCTACACATCGAAGTCTTTGCAGCGTGATTAATTTTGAGTTGAGAGCTTCTCTGAACAGTTGGTATAGTTCGTGATTGTAACGCATTCTCCATATCCTATTCTCATTGACGCCCCTATATATTTTTCGAAGGATTTTTCATTTAAAAATTCCCAGTTTGCTTTTCAGGCTGTCAGTCATGGCCCATGTTACGCATCTATAGCATAGAACTCGTCTGATGATGGTTTGGGTTAGTTAGATCCTGATCTTGGATTCGCGATGGATGGTTCCTGAGTAAAATACTTGTGACATAGAGAAGAATGCCTTATTTGCGTTCTGTATTCTGTTTTGTATTTCGCCTTCCTCGTTCCCTAATGTGTTTATTTCAACTTCCAGGTACTTTGAAGCTCTGAACCGCTTCAAGGTAGTCCCCAACTGTCATTGTTGTTTCCTCTTATTCGGGCCTGTGGCAGCGTCTTTGTTTTTTAGGTGTTTATTTCGAGCCCAATGTTTTTAACTTCTCTCTTCAGCTTCATATATATTTCTGGTGTGTCTTAAGTCTTAATTCTGTTCTCCGAGACATGATGTTTATGTCGTCTGCGTATGCTGCTAATTGTATTGATTCGGATGTTGATAGGTTTGATCTTCCTACGTCTATTTTGCGGATGACGTACTCTAGCTCCGAGGTGAACAGTGTGTAAGCTAGTCCATATCTTCTTGCTAGAGCCCTTTATTTATATTTTGATAAATTGTTGAAGAAAAATTTTGATCCTCTCTTTCCCCTGCATCTGGCATTTCCATGTGTTGATCATTTTCTTGCAATAACAATAACTTTCAGAAGTATGTTTTCCATGTGTTCTTGATTTGTTATGGATCACTGGTTATTTGTCGTTCGTCGTTTCTACAAATAGTTGTGCGTGGTTTGTATCCTTCTTTCAAACTGCGTAGATGTTTATAAGCCGTCCTCAGATCATTGTTTTCAAAATAATGTTTCAGTGTTGCATTTTCTAGTTTTCAGATCTTCGCTTCTTTTTGCGGAATATTTTGTCAGCCTTTATTCTTGCATCTTCAAATGCAGATCTTCTTTCTCTTGTTCTTCTGAGCGTTTCTCCGCCCTTTTCCGTCTCTTCTTCTTGTCTATTATTTGCATTGCGGCTTCTAGCATTTCGGATTTAAGTTTATGCCAATATTCCTCAGCACTTAGAGGTTCTGTGTTTGTGAATCATCGGGAAAGTATTTGCATTTGCTTGTATCTTTCAACAGTGGCGGATCTAGGACCTTTGGAGCCCGACGCAAAAAAAAAAATTGGGGCCCGACGCAAAAAAGTCTTTGAGGTTTTTCAAAGCCAAATATGAAAACATATTTAAAAAACAAGTTTAATAGGAACATATGAGACAATATTATGGAAACAAGTTAAATGAAAAAAACATTTGAAATGTTTGTAGTCACAGCCACTATTTCCCTTGGTTAACTGACACCTACTACTACACACACAGGCACCAAAAACAAAAACTAAAAACCACCGTACTGTACTATCTGTACTCCACCGACTAGTTCCATCAATTATATCTGTAGGCCAGGGAACATAGGCTGATTGCCGAATGTGTAGCCGAATTAATTCTCGGAAAGCTGGAAATGGTTTTATTTTAATGTTTTCATTCATGTGTAAATAGACTATTGTTGTATTAGGAGTAGAAGCTTAACTTTTTTGTGCTGAAGCAGTAGGTTTGCGAGCCGAACGCTATTTTTTCGCTCGGTGGCAAGTGAATGGTTGAGCAGCAGTAAAAGTACGAGCGGCACTAAAAGTACTTGTGCTGCCGCTGGGGTTGCCAAGCAGCATAGAAATTGAATTTCTACCACCTCGACAGGTGTTAACCTGCTGGATTTGCCTACCAGCATAGAAATTAAATTTCTGACATCTTGACAGAGGTTAACAAAGTGGCGTTTTTTTGACGTTTGGAGAAAAATTAAATTTCCATTACCTCGACAGGTGTTAACCCGCTAGATTTGCCTACCAGCCTAGAAATTATAGTTATTTATGTATCAAGGGAATTATGCAGGTGTTAATACCCCAGGGCAACGTTTGTGTCCCGAGGGCCTCCGGCCCGAGGGACACCAATTGCCCGTGGGTATTAACTCCTGATAATTCCCGTGGTACATAGATAATTTTATATCCTACTGAATTTACTGTATTCTGTCTATTTTTATAAAGGAATAAGCCATAAATCAAAATCTCTATTTTTTGTCAAAGTGTTACCTATTCAAGGTAAAAGCGGGAGTTATGGAAATCCTTAACTCCCTTGGGAGTTATGATATCCTTAACTCCCTTCCTTAACTCCCTTGGGAGTTATGAAAATCCTTAACTCCCTTGGGAGTTAAGACCCTGTTTATGATTATCGTAACCAAGGTATATGGTTTTAATAGTTCAGTAGGATATAAAATTTCTAACATCTTGACAGGTGATGACAAAGTGACGTTTTTTTGTCGTTTGGAGAAAAAAGGGTTTTTTATTTGCACAAATTTTCTGCTTTTGCTCTATACCGGGTGTCCCAATAACCTAGACATATGCTGACTTTTATCAGTTTTTACTAATTACTGAACGATGCATTTCTAGGAAAGTTTCACTCTTCTATAAATTGGTGCCGCCTCTGAAGTTCTGGGGCCCATTGCATCTTGCATCAACACACCAGAAGAAATCGATGAAAAACACTTCAATGATGACGAAATATTGCTACCTGACAAAGAGGACGTTCTGGATGACGATGACCTTAAATTGGACTTATTGCTTCAATCAACTTCTACTTTTGAACGCAACAAATTCAGTTGACATCATGGTATTCATTTAATTCTGTATTTTTTATTTATTTTTTGATATACCTAAATAAAAAGATTGAAAACCACTTCCAGCTTTCTGAGAATTAATTCGCCTACGAACCCTATGTTGCCTGGCCTACTGGATCTCTTTCAAAATTGAATTTTCGATTTTTTTTTTTTTTTCAAAAATATTTTTTTATGAGCTTATTGAATTTTTGCCGCACTTCCTATATCACTCTGTATAAAAAATGCTCAAATTCTATATTTTTTTGTGTGAACCAGATGATTAACAAGGAATCGCTTTCAAAAATGATAAAAAAGGCATATTTTCAGGGCCGTAGCTAGAGTCAAATTGGTGATATGGCATGACAAATTTGATATAGGTCATATCATAGACGCATACACTACCTGCATCCCCCCCCCCCCCATTGCGTTAAATTTTTTATAGGTAAACAAAATGGGGGTAATGGTGGGGTAATACCGTCGAAGGCAATTGTTTTAATAAATAACGGGCTATTTTTCGCGACATAATTTTTCCAAGGATTATGTTGGGTACCTAATCCAAATGTCATTCGGTAATCCTCAAATTATTCAACATAATCGAACATAACCTTTGGGAAAATTATGACGCGAAAAATACCCTAACATATCTGGCGAGTAAACAAAATGGCGCGCACAGGCGATAATTTTTGAGGGACCTGTTGTACCTAATTCTACTTGTAAAATAACTGTACCTATCAACTTACTCGATTACACGCCAATTCATCAGCTACTCTTAAATTTCCTACAGAAACCTTAACGTATGTTGTGTTTTAAAGGTATAGGGCATCATCATTTGAAATATAGGGCATTGCCCCCCAATGCCCCCCACCAGGCTACGGCTCTGCATATTTTTCCGAATTCATTAAAAAGTTGTCGCTTCTCAAAAATTGGTGAAATTTATGCTTGGAACGAACCTATTGTTGAGTAGTTTATATTAAAATAAAAAAATGACCGGGAGGTACCTACCTATAGGTACTGAGTTGTGAACCGTTTCTAAAAATTTAAAATGTATATGATTTTCAATTTCCAATTTCCCAGAAAATAATCATTTATAGAGCTTATAGCTCCAGTGGCGTATTCAGCCTGAGATTCTGGGGGGGGGGCAGACCAGATGCAAATTTTTTTTTGAGGTGCCACGCCCAAAAGTCGTTAAAATCACACATCTTGATGGCGCGCTTCTAATACTTTTATAGGACAAGAATATATTTTTACCGAAAAATAAGGTTCTGTCATGGTTCTGTACGTTCTTTATTCCTGCGAGCCGTCACTGAAAATATGTTTGGGCTGCTCTATGAAACAATACGAAGTTTATAACTGCAATTATTCTTTTTTTCTCAGAAATCGACTTTCAAGAAACAAATAACATATCATATAACACAAAACACAAAACCAAATTTAAGTTAAATTCAAAGGTGTATATTGTCATATCTACATAAAAATACTAAAAATAGTTATTTTCCTAAAGGGCCCCACAGACTGCGTTTTTGTTGGACGGTTTTGTTCGACGAGCAAATTGGTCAAGCAAAAACGTCGCAAAACCGAAGTGTGTGGGCAAGAAATTGTCATTTTTGCTCGCATACAAAACCGATGCAAATATTTGGCTTTGCCTGATTTTGTCCGTCGGATATGTTCGATTTGTCAACAAATCTGAAGTGTGTGGGCTACGAATATCAAAAACGACGGTTTTGTGTCGTGTGTGTTGCGTAGCTACAGAATTTTATATTATTAACTTATTGAAACAAAAAACAAAAAAAAATCAAAACTTTTCAATATGACTGATCTTCGCCAAACTAAACCGAGGTCTGTGTGCACTCCGATCCGTCGTTTTTGCTCGACCAGATTTGTTCGTCGAACAAAACCGTTAAACAAAAACGCAGTCTGTGGGGGCCTTCGACTGCGCAGAGAGATACTTTCCCGCATGAAAAAGACGAACGACGCGAAGCGGAGTTCTGATAAGCTTTCAGTGTGGGAAAGACACTTTGCGCAAGTGTTAGGAACAATAACAATACTATTTCTTCGAGTGTTTGAAGATTTGCATAGCATCTAGAGGAGCTGTCCCTAATCGTAAATGTTTCCAGATGCTCAAAACTGATAATTTTCTCTCTTAGGGCCAAATTTATAGTAACTCCTTGAGTTCTCCTTGGACTTCGAGGAAGCCTTTGCCTTATACGTTTAGAATTGACTTGATAGACCACCCTCAAGGATGCCTCAAAGATCGTCTATAAATTTTGCCCTTAGTTCAATGAGTTGTGTGTGTGTTTTTTTTTCAGTGATCCGCTTGACTTTATTTGCAACAGTGGTTGTGCTAGCGAGGTTTACTTAAAATTTGTTTTTCCTGCCAGATTTTAAGACTAAACTTCCCAGCCAGCAAGGGTACGTCATATTGACGTCCTTATATGGTGATAATTCGTCAATACTCGTCACCTGACCAAAAACTGACGACATATTGACGTGTGATAAATGCCGTTCAAATGACGTGCTTTTTGTCACGTAATATTGACGCGTTTTTCTGGTGATAAATGTAATACACATTGACGTCAATATATATCATGTAATATTCACGTATTTTGCTTGTGGTTCAGTAAACCTGGTTTTTTGAATTAGTTTTCTTTTTTCAATGTGTTTTGAATGTATTCCTAGAATTCCTAGGGTTGTGCCGTGTATACTGTATTCTATAGTGAATAGGAGACAAAGTGATGATACAAATCATTATTTTTTTTCGCATTTGTAACTACTTACTCACGAAAATTTTGATCGAATCGAATGCGAATAATACCCCTACCCTCGCATTTTTTCGACATCCTGTTTTTTAATTTTTACTACAGCAAAACTTTGATGCGTTTGAAAACACATCTTTGAATAAAAATTAAATGGAAAACTCCCATAGTTCATACTCATAGTTCCATCTCTGACTTTCAAATAGTATAGAAATAAACGGTAGAAACTGTGGAAAGGCCAGAAAGGGGACGTATTTGGTTTGTTTTTGTGTTTGGTCAACGGTTTGGTGAATGCGGAAATTACTGTATTCCTTTTATACATCGAGTGACACCGAACAAACACCGAACGAAAAACGTTCAAGCTTCTGACTTTGAGCAGCTCCGAGTAACTCAACGGGAAAAAGGAAAAGAGTAAATACAAATACAATACAAATTCTAGCATTAGTTTAGTATTAGTAAGGGACAACAATAAATATTGCATCGCCGCGTGGGGAAACGAATATGCTATTCAGCGAATTCTATTGGTAGAACCAGTGCAGAAAAATGTTTTTTTATCTCTTTCTTATAGAAGTCGGTAGAAAAGACACGAACACACTCAGTGCGCACTAACCCTTCCAATTCGCTACTGTGTGTGTGACTGTTGACGTTGATTGTTGTGAGGGAGTTTGTTGAGGTTATGTTGTGGTTGTAGCATGGCGTGGTCGTGTTTCATTTGGTTTTCCCTCGCTTTTTGCTTTCTCATTTCCCTCCAAGTTTCCCTCATTTCTTTTTTACGCAAGTATCGCGTGGAATTATTAATTCTTGATATATTTTTCGGTTTTAATTTCTCTTCAGAATCATCCTGCTGCATCCAAGTGAAACGCCTCTATATGAATGTGAGTTTTATTCACGTGTTTGTGTTGAGACTAATAACAATCACCAACCGTAAGTATATGTCTTTTGTTTTAATATACCTTATTTTATATTATAATATACATTATTATTATTGCTTGTTCACCTAAGGGCCAACTTATGGACCAACAGGTAAGTGTCTGGTTGTTACCTCACCTAGCAAGTACTACAAGTAATATGTTTAATACGCCTACAGAATATTTATATTGTCTTTTTTTAAATATATTTTTCTCAAAAGTGATATAGTGTTGGTTCATTTTCGTTACAGGTCATATAAATTTGAAAAAACAAGGATTTATAGAAAATATATCAGGTAAATATGACGTCATTTATAAAATAGATATCACGCGAATGGAACGTTATTAATACGCCAATATCACGTTAAATAACTCATAAACTTGACGTCAAATAACACGTAAAAATGACGTACCAACTATGACGTCATTCGTCCCAGACATTAGGAAGTCATTTTCACGTCATAATTAAGTCATTTAGCTCGTCATTTCTCGTCACTTGATGACCAGTATTTAACGTCATTTTCACGTGCTGTTGTTACTTGGGTTATCAGGGTGATATTTTTCCATGTGATTTATACAGTAATTATGTGAAACAAAAATGAGTGCGCAAAGAGTTTCTGTGCCCAAGGTTCAACTTTGCGCACGCAAATAAGTGTTCAAAGTAATAACTTTGCGCACGCAAGTAGAAACTAGTTATTTTCCTAACAAGTGCGCAAAGTGTTACTTTTGGTTTAAGAACCGACGAACGTTTTTGACGTCATTGATTTGTTTCAGTCAATTTTTATTTGTTAAACAAGGAAGGCAAATGCTGGTGGCAAGTACAAACGCGAAACAAACTTTAGATGTTGGCTGATATAGAAACAGGAAAAATTTGTCAACATGTGTCAAAGTCGGCAGGTGCACTTATTGTTGCTTGACAATTATAATTACTTTTCGGCACTCAGTGCGGATAAGGCCTGTATCCGCACTGAGTGCGGAAAAGTGTAACTTTGAGCCCGGAAATGCGTGCGGAAGACTACTTTGCCCACGCTCGTAGGAAAATTATTTTTTGTTATTTGAGATATTTTTAAGAGATACATAAAAGGAATAAAAGATTGTTGCTCTGGCAGATAGATTAGCGTTTTCTTTTGTTGGAACTCTAGCGGCCATTTGCAACGCTATAACTTAAGGGATATTTAATCCAAGTGGAGCTTTGAATGTGACTCTCATAGAAACAAAAGTCACATTCAAAAGCTCCACTTGAATTAAATATCCCTTAATTTCCCTTAAGTGATAGCGGTGCAAATGGCCATAGGAGAATTCATCCATAGGTAAAGTTTTTTTTTTTTTTTAAAGCTAAAAGTCAAAATGACATTATGTTGGCAATACAATGTAAAATTGTCAATAGCTCTGTTCCAACCGACATGAGAACCGTTCTAGAACGGTAATTTCCAGTCGATCAATTCATTTGTCAAGTAGGATAAATATTCAACTTATTGAAAAATAAGTGGACCTTTGGAAATTACTGGTTCTAAAACGGTTCTCATGTCGGTTGGAACAGAGTCAATGCTTTCAAATTTTTTGCGTAGAAAAGTCTTGTGTTGCCAACATAATTAAAGTTTGTTTTTTATTTAAAGATAATTCCCCAAGTCAAAAATTTAGTAACTATAGCCGCTTTCCAGCTGTGTGCTTCAAGCACGGTGCAGCACAGTGTTCTGTGTTTGAAACGCAAAAATTAACAGCTCTTGAAGCGCAGTACGGCTGGAACACGAACACGTGCTTGAAGCATTTGCGCGCGCAACAGCTCGATTGCGTGCTCAAAAGCGTCAGCTGGAAAGCGGCTTATGTTGGCAGCACAAGCCTTTTCTATATGAAAAAATTGAAAGCATTGACAATTTTACATTGTATTGCCAACATAATGTCATTTTGACTTTTAGTTTTATCTTTAAAAAAACATACAAAACCGCGGAGAAGTTCGAATAATGATTTTAAAAATTATAACATTTTCAGCTTCACTACTCCCAAGAGTGCTCACGGTCTGGGCGGTGACGTCATATGTCTTTGTGGGAGTGCTCCGGACACAATTTAAATTATCATTATTCTTTATATTTAAATAACCTAAAAGGGCTTCTTGCACCCCCCGCTTTGATGCATCAAAAGAAAGGGCCGAAAGGGGGGTGCACTAGGAGTGACTCGAGTGCCAAAGGTGCATTTTGTTGGAGCTTCGATAAACGATAAGAGCATCTAGCGATACTAGAAGGTGTTTATCCGTGCGTTCGGTAATTTGATCTGAGTTCTCCGAGCTTGAATTTACCGTTCGTTTATTTGAAAAGTGTACTCGGTGCAAGCTCATTCGCGTTCGTTTATTGAAATTTTGGGCTCTCCGATACAGCGTTCAATTGCTCTGTTCGCTCGTTGGTCATGTGATTACTGCTCTACTCGGCACGCTTTGCTCTTTGAGCAAAATACCGAACGCAAGGTATGTAGGAGCGACGCGTTGAGACAAGTTTCCAATGAAATTAATTTTCGCTGGTCCGTTCACTGCTCTCATCGCCGCTTCTATCGTTTATCGCAGCTCCAATCGCACCCTTCGCATTTTTAAAAGGAATGTTCAAACTTGTGACATTGAGCTGCTCCGAGTAAAGATCGAATTTGACGGAGCAAAAAAGAGCGCTCCGTGCGATGTTTGAGAGCACTCTATTGCTCAAGTCGAACATGTGAATCTCGCCGAGAGCAATGCTCCGTTTTAAGCCGAACATAAGAATCTGTTTCAGATCGCTTTTTGATCAATCCGATGCAGTTTTGAGGCAAAAGTCGAAAGCGCTATTAGTTCGTTTTTACTTGTCAGCTCGCATCCGTGAGAAATCACCTAATAAGTCACGACTGTCAAATCTACTCCCAATTTTTCAAAACAAAAACAGCTGAGAGCTGAAAATTTGTGATTGTGTTTGTGGATTTTCAGAAAACTCCCCCCTATCGAAAATCCCATTTAATTTCGGCAAATTCAATTTAAAAAAATGCTTGTATGTGGGTAAAAGATTCGACGAATTCAGATTTGCTCTATTTCCATTTTGGATATCTGGAAAGGCTCAATAGTTGTGATGTGTTGAATCAGCAGAAATTGTAGCAACTACAAAGAATAGGCAAATATGATTCCTTTATCAGATAATCACGATATTGCTTGTTTTTTGGTGACCAAGCATTCCACTTGGAAAGGAAAGTAAGTACATTAGATTAATCCACTTATTTATTAATATTTGACTGATCAAGAGAAGTTAAAAAAATGTACTCCACCTTACTCAATGTTAAGAAACTAAATTTTTGAAAAGCTCGGCATTCCGTATGAGGATATCAACCTCGATATTAACTGTGGTGACATAAAACTCCTAAATCTTTCACCACCAGGGGTGGAATATTAAAAAGGATCCACCTGGATTTTCTCCAAAATTATCAGGAAATTAAAAAAACGCCGAAACTCATTTTGTTTGCAAGGGAGACACTTTTTGGCTATTTCAAATTTTTTCTAGATTGCACCCCTTTACTAGGGTGAGTTGCACCCTCAAAACTTGAATAGGGAAACTGGGTCGAGTAGTACCTTGTTTAAGAGGTATTTGAAATGACTTTACAGATCTGTAAAAGTGATAAGAAAGATAGTATTGAAAATTATAGGCCTATAAGCTTATTGAATGGCATAGCCAAAATATTTGAAAATATTCTCTATATTAACCTTTTTGAGCTGGTCCAACCATCAATATCAGTTTCACAACATGGATTTGTTCCTGATAAGTCCACGGCCACAAATCTATGTATATTTTCAGAACATGCGTGTCGTGTGAGGCAATAATTAATAAGTCTCAGCTAGATGTTATATATAGGTACTGACTGCAAAGGCATTTGACAAAGTAGACCATTGTATTCTGCTGGATAAACTGGTTGATTTCGGATTTTCCAAGGAAGCTTACAGTTTTATGAAATCATATCTTTTTAACAGAACTCAGGTTGTAAATCAGAGCAGTTCATTGCGACCTCTGGGGTACCTCAGGGTAGTAAGCTAGGACCACTTTTATTTATTATTTTTATTAACGATTTACCATATTCTGTAACCACATCAGCCAGTTTGTTGTATGCAGATGATTTCAAACTGTTTAGACCAGTATTATGCGATCATGACTGTAATGATCTTCAGTCTGATCTGAACTCCGTGGTCAATTGGTTTTGTGTGAATAAGATGTCCCTCAATGTTGATAAATGTTCAGTTGTTAGTTTCACTCGAAAACAAAATATTATTATACACGATTACTATGTAGATGGTGTATCATTGAAAAGAAATAGTAAAGTCAAAGACCTTGGAGTAACTTTTGAATCAACATTAAAATTTAATGATCATGTTGTTAACATTGTGAATAGGGCTTATAAAGTGTTGGGCTTTGTATTCCGAAACAGTAGGAGTTTCAGTATTGAGACAGTAACAAAACTGTATAATGCCCTTGTGAGGTCTCATTTGGAGTATGCATCGAATGTATGGTCACCAACAACAGCAGTATGTATCTCTAAATAAATAAATAAATAAATCTGTAATTTATTTCGAAATCTGACTACTTACTAGTTTTCAAGATATTCGCCTCGGAAGTTGCCATGGGGCGAAAAGAGAACGTGTTTTTCGTACATTTCTACAAGAAAAAATTGAAATTCCTGAAACACGTCAATTTTGTTTATTTTGAACCTTCGTTTCTTTGTTAGTTTGAACCTTTTAAAGAACCTTTCAAACATGACCCACTTTTCATTTTTTCACGAAAAACACGTTCTCTTTTTGCCCCATGGCAACTTTCGAGGCGAAAATCTTGAAAACTAGAAGTCAGATGAAAAAAATGACAGATCTGTAAAGTCATCTCAAATACCTCTCAAACAAGGTACCTACCACTCGACCCAGTTTCCCTATTCAACTTTTGAGGCTGCAACTCACCCCGTTAAGGAGGCGCAATCTAGGAAAATTTTGAAATAGCCAAAAAGTGTCCCCCTTGCAAACAAAATCGACGTGTTTCGGCGTTTTTCTAATTTCCTGATAATTTTCGAGAAAATCCAGGTGGATCCTTTTTAATTTTCCACCCTGTATTTCACTTTGTAGTTTGGGGACCAGACATGACAACCATATTCAAGTATGGATATTACTTATTGCTGAACAATGAACAGATTTCAATGCATAAATATTGTAAATATCTTTCAATTTGCGGACTACAAAGCCAAAGAGCTTCAAGACTCTAGTACAAATATTTTCAATATAATGCAGATTAAAAGTACCTAAGATCCTGTTGGAAAGTTATTCCTAAGTCTTTCAAAAATTTTCCCAAAAATTTTACAATCTAATTCCTGTCAAAGCAATATGTATGGGTATATTTGAAGCTATATTATGACTACATAATATTTGAAAAAGGAGTCCTCAACTAACATGATGAAATTTCAAATTTTTTTATGTTGAGATTTTGTGTCTTGATGATCATTCGGTACCCCCCAAAGTCTATACACTAAATTATTCTCAGAGCCGAAATCTTTGAAAAAAGGATGTTAGAAAAATTGATAATTCACCCCAAATAGCTTAACAGGATTTTATTTCTGAAACATAGGTCCAAATGAACTGACATTTTCAGGGATTGTAGTTCTCTACTAGGATAAGAATCGCTGAAAATTTCAGCTTCCTATCTCTAATAGAAAAAAAGTTATAGCTACCTTAAGTAGTACTAAAATGATTAAATTTCTAGTTTTCCTATGATGAGATTTTGTGTTTGAATGATCATTAGGGACTCACCAAACTCCATACACCAAATTATTCTGAGATTTGAGACCAAAGTGTCTGAAATCTCTGAAAAAAGGATGTCCGGAATATGAAAAATCAAAAACTCACCACAAATTGATTAACATGATTTTATTTCTGAAGCCATGCATTGTAGTCCTCCACGAGGATAAGAATCACTGAAAATTTCAGCTTTCTATCTATAATAGAAAAAAACTCGGAAAAAAGTTATGATAATTCAAAGTTTTCAAAAATCCAAATCATAAGGTTGCTACCTACTACTAAAATGATGAAATTTCAATTGTTTTTATGTTGAGATTTGGTCTTTAAATGGTTATGAGGGACTCCCCAAACTTCATACACTAACTTATTCTGAGATTTGAAGCCGAAATCTTCGAAAAAAAGGAAGTCAGGAAAATCGAAAAATCGGAAAATTCACCCCAAATTGCTTAAGCCGATCTTATTTCTGGAACTATAAGTACAAATGAGCTGAAATTTTCAGAAAGGAGATTATATGATTTAACGGTCATCTCGAGGGTCATCTGCAAACAGTGTGGTTACGATATGAGCAAAGCAGGAATTTGTCTATATTTTAATTACTTCCTGATATTTTGGAAATAAAATAAATTTTATCAATGATAATAATAATAATTACACAGCTATTTTTATTACATTTGCTTGCTACTAATTATTTTTTAACGCTAATAGGCTGATTAGAACTTCAATCCATAATATATTTTATTTTTGTTTATACATTTTTTTATCATTTGGCGGTTTGGTAAATAAATAAGCATTGAATATTTGTTATAAATTGAAATATTTTGACTCATTTAAAGCCGTTGATTAACATACAAATTAGCTACACATCATTTTTGGAAATATTTCTATTTATAAGTATGAAATTATGAGTAATTTCTATGCTAATCAACCCTTCAACATGTCAAAGATTATACTCCACAAATTACTAGGAAGTAAAAGCTCGTACTTGAAGTACGAGCAAATACTCTTTTTAATCATACTGGCCTGTAGATTAACTATGTATTTTGAATCATTTGGTATTAGACAAAACATTCACTTTTTTAAGATAGCAGAATGCTGCTTCAATGATCAACAACTTGATCAAAATAAAAGTTTTTCCTTCATAAGACTCATTAAAATCATTTACCTACTTCTATTTCAGATACAAAAGAATATTTTCAATAGGAACCAAAGGCATCACAACCTACAACCCTGGCACGTTTGAGGTTACCAACAAGTGGTTTTACAATGAATTTTACTCTATCCAATCTGTCAAGACTGGGAACAATGCTTCCAATGAGTTCCAGATTACAGTCAAAAAAGATAAAAAGCAAAACAAAATGCTCTTTTCGACTGAACATAGAACCCACATTATTACGGAAGCTATGAAATTCAAACATTTATTTATTGAGAAACCAAAGGAAATTTATGTAAGGGCAATATTTCTCACATTTCTATGCTTTACATTATTTTCTTTTAGCGTTATCAAGCCTATAAATATCATTGGTCAGACATAAGATTACCCATTCTACTAGAAGTGACACCTTACTCTCTAGATCAGCTGGACCCAACTACAAATACAATACTTGCCAGTTATGCTTACAAGGATTTTGAAGGAATCTGTACTGTGCACGACTTACCTGGTAGAAACTTCTAAATTGTTTTCGTATATTTCCCACAAACACGATGAATATTTTTTTTAGGTGCTTTTGTTATAGTTTGTGGTGGTTTTGGAAGGTTGCACTTATTCCAGACTGTAGACTTTGAAGAAATTAAGATTAAAATACTCGAAAATGCTGTTCAGTTTTTAGGTGTTAATATTAAGGTTTTAGGGCAACCTATTAGTTTAGAGGATTTTCAAAGGCAAAGATTTGGAAAGTATAGGTAATAAAAGTTTTGCACTAAATAATTCCACAAGAATTACACGAATAACATTTTCTTTTAGTGATGATGAATTTCTGACTTCATCATCAGAATTCTACGTTCACAAAATTCACAAACCTAGACATTCTGAGCCTGTAAGAAGAATTTTATGTTTGTCTGAATATTGTTTGCTCGAACGAGATCCTCAAACCTACAGTATTTGTACTTTACAGCCATTATGTGATATATTTGCTTTAGTTAGGAATTTTGATAATCCACAAGCTTTTAGTATAGAATATGTGAATGGGCAAGTGAGAACTTATATATCCACTGACAGGTATAAGTTTGAGATTTTATAAAATGTTTAAAATAAAATAAGTGTTTTTAGAGATTCCCTATTAGCCTCACTCCTAGATGGTGTTAGAGGATCTGGCAATAAAGATGTTTACATCACAATGCGGCCCACTCCAAGAGGCCTGAGACTGGGACCATTACACATTCCAGTAGAAGAAGAAGTAGAGAGCCTCCACTTGAAATTATTTCAAAGTTCACAACCTCATGTTAATTTTTCAGCTTGTGTAAAACGTTTCAATGCAAATATTTCTTATAGCGGACTTTTATATAGTGTAACACAAGAGGTAGTTTATTTATACTTCTGATGTTTGTATTATAATTAAATTTTTTATAGGGGATATTTGCAGAAAATAAGGAGAAGTTAATTCTGGCTGCATTGCAGGCGCTAGTGTCACGAGAAGGCGATCAAAAAACAATACTAGCCGAGGAATTAGAATCTCAATTTCAAGCTTTAAGGCGGCTAGTTGCAAGTAAAATTGGATTTGCTGCTTTCACAAAACTTCCAGGGTAAATAAAAAAAATATTCATTAACACAACTTCAAGAATGTTTTATAGATTCCGAGAATCAATTGGTATAAAAGTAGTAACGGCATTGAAAAGAAATGATTATGGAGTAACTCATGCGGCAATCGATATGATTTGTGCCTTAATGCATCCAATGCATGACGATTATGACCTTAAACAAGAACAACTGAATAAGTCTTCTTTGCTGCAAACTAAACCGTTTTTGGAAAACTTGCTTAACATGTGGTCTACACATATTGTAAGTAATTTCCTTTGAGTTGTGCGTTTTTATTTGGAACAACATTTTGTTTTAGAATCAAGGAACTGGAGCTTTGGTAGTTTCAGCTATGTTAGATTTTCTTACCTTTGCACTTTGTGTGCCTTATAGTGAAACAACAGATGGAAAACATTTTGATATTTTGTTGGAAATGGTAGCAGAACGTGGCAGGTTGCTTTTCAAATTATTTCAGGTAAGAACTACATAAAAATTTCAATTTAAAATAGACATTTTTTTCTAGCACCCTTCTATGGCCATTGTAAAAGGTGTAGGATTAGTCATGCGTGCTTTAATAGAAGAAGGAGACTCGGAAGTTGCAGTCAAAATGCAAAATTTATCCTTAGCTGAAGGAGCCTTGCCTAGACATTTATTATCTGCTCTTTACACTCAAGGTTTAGATGGTAGGATGTTGACACATAGACAATTATCAAGACATTTGATTGGGCTTTGGGTTACTGGAAATCCTATTGCTATGGGACTACTGAAGAGGATTATGGTAAGTTTTGCAGTTAAGTTAAGCTTCAGATAAAATCGTCTTTTTTTTAGCCTACTGGTCTAATATCCTTTCTGGATTCCGAAGACTCCTTACCCAAAGAAGCCAAAGAACAAGAACTATTAAACCACAGAGATAACTTGAAAATGGCACAAGATCATGCAGCCAAATCGAGAAAGAATCCTAATTGGATTGCAGTAGAAAGACAATTAAAACATGTTGAAAAACGGGTTGAATATTATACAAATTTAGCGTTGGAACATTGGGGTGCCAAAGTCGGATTAAACGTGAAACGAGAAGAGAAAATTAAGGAGAGGCCTATTGTTTTAAGAAAGAGGAGAGAAAGGGTGAAAGCTGAAAGTAATTGGCCATTGTTTTATTGGGTTTTTAATCAAGATCATGCGCTTCCAAATTTGATTTGGAATCACAAGGTAGGAGTTTTAAATTTAAACCGAAACAGCGATATTTTGTCCACCTAGTGTTTTGTTTGGTGGTTTTTTGAATATTGTTTAAGATTCTCAATTCCCTTTTTAGACAAGAGAAGAACTTCGTGCGGCTTTAGACAGCGAAATTCGAACTTTTTCAAATGACAGAGACTTAGCTGGTAATGCGTTAGTGGCATGGAATCACCAAGAATTCGAATTAAATTATCAATGTTTAGCCAATGAAGTAAAAATAGGCGATTACTATTTAAGGCTGTTACTTGAAATGGATGAGCATAACGATGATTCACCTATTAGGAAATCGTAAGTATTACTATGAATTTTTCTCCAGCATATTTTATATTGCTTATGTTTACAGGTATGAGTTCTTCAATGATCTATATCACAGATTTTTACTCACAAATAAAGGCGAAATGAAATGCATGTGCTTACAAGCAATGGCAATAGTTTACTGTCGTTATTTTGAAGATATAGGCCCTTTTGGTGATACAAAATTTATGACTTTGATGTTAGAAAGAGTGAGGATTTTTTCCTTATTGTTTTACTATTTTCCTAATTTAATTTGTTTCACAGTGCATCGACAAAATGGAAAGAGACCGACTAGTCATATTTATAGGCAAATTAATGTACCATAGAAAAAATGTGAGAGAATTGATAGATGTTGGAGGTGTTAAAATATTAGTGGATTTAATGACATTGGCACATCTTCATACTGGTAGGGCCGTCATTCCGACACAAACCAATGTTATTGAGGCCTCAGCTGATATGTATATGGATCAGAAAAAAGAGTGGCATTATAATACTGATGAAGGTGGGAAGGGACCAATTACTTTAAATGAGGTATGGATTCATGCAGAACTTCATAAATTTTCAATAATTGCTTTAAAAGAAGGAATTCATCTGCTAGTTATTGATATATTTTTACCGGGTGCATTTATTTTTGGAGGTGTTATGAACTGATATGCTTTTCCCAGAAAGTCCAATTTTGGTCATTCAATTTTAGGCATCCATAATATGACGCATTTAATTTCGTTGAGCAAAAAAAATTGTTTTTACTGAAAATTGAGGCAATGCATTTTGATTACCAGAAATACTTCTCCAAACAGGAACTGTCAAAGAACTTGATATTAAAAAGATATAATGCACTGAAGAAGTATTCAGTACCTAAATGAATTTGAATTTTGACAATATTGTCGGACCTAGGGGTTATGAGGGGGTGAGAATCAAAACTAGAGCCAAGTATAAAAATAGGAAAGTGGATTTGAAACAAAACTCTCCACAAATACATTTCAGATATGGGCATGGGCACTAATGATTATCACAGGACTAAAAGGCACTATTATTACTGACTAACTAACGCGGTTAATTCTCAGTCTGTAGATTAACTTCTCATATTTCAAAAACCATTATCTAATATTAATACCGCGACCCTGGTGCGTGATCATTGATTAAAACAATTACCGGTGAACCGTCGTTGACATTGACCTTCCATGGGTTCAGGTTCCTCATATAATTTAATAATTTGTTCAACTTGCAACCGAATGTTATTTGAACGTGACGTGATCAACGATTTTCCTGAAACCCATGAACATTTTCTGGAAGACGATTAAGTTTAATTAACCAAAGGGAGATGCCTAATTCCTAGATACAACAATATTTCCTGCAAAAAGTTGGTCCATTACCACATTTGAGCAAACTCGCTTATGCTATAAATGGACGAAGAAGTCAGATAAAAAAATCTTTTGTATTTGAAAGAAAAATTGGTATTCAATTGAGAAAAAGACATTTGCTAACTCTGACTTGATCCACATAGGCAAGGGAAAGTCTCAATAAGAGAGGGTTGGCATACAATTTTCTCTACTCCTTGGTTTTTGGATGGATTTTTGATGGATGTTTCCATATAGATTAACACAAATTCCCAACAAATATTTAATAAAGGACAAATACAAAACCGTTTTTCAAACATACTCCTGTCACAGACAAAAAATTAAAATAAAACTCTGAAACCTATAACTAATGCTCTTAAAACGCCAAGATGTTCTAGAAGCTATCAGAAATTTCCCAAATATTCTTAAGCACTCTTTGATACTTCTAATTAAAATTCTAACGCCTGAACGTGTTTTTAGAGAGTTCTAATATGTTCATGGAAGTTTAAAAATTGTTCTAAAGTGTCATGTAACGATTCTCAAGATATTCTGTAAGTTTCCAATTCAAGATTGTTTCCAAAAGTTCCATATGATTTGTAAAGTGTTCTAGAGCGTTCCAAAATACTCCTGGAAATTTTAACTTGGATCTAAACCCAAACTTTAAAATATCTCAAGCTTTCACAAATGTTCCCAAAAATTCGGAAGTGTTCTGGTTCGTTCTAGAATGTTTCTGAAAATCTAATTTCATTCTAAATTGACCTGTAGCGTTTTACAATGTTCGTGCAAGTTCCAATTTGTCTCGGACAAATGCAGGAGGATTGACAATTTAATTTAAAGTCTTCTGAAGTTTATCAAAGTTTTAAATTTATTTTAAAGAGCGTCTCACAATGCTTAAGTATATTTGGGAGATTTCTGATAATCTAAATATTCTTACGGGCTTTTTGATAATTCTAATTGTAATTCTAAATAAGTTCAGAAGTATTTTAGACTGTTCTTTTATGTTCATGGAAGTTTTAAGTTAGTTCTAAAGTGTCATATAACGATTTTTAAGATATTCTGGAAGTTTTCAGTTCTAGTTGTTCCCAAAAGTTCCATATGATTTGTAAAGTGTTCTTGGAGTGTTCCAAAAGCTTTCTAAAATGTTGCCGAAAGTTCAGAAGTGTTCCGGTTTGTTCTAGAATGTTTCTGAAATTCTAAATTGGTTCTAAAGGCCAATGGTTCTGTAACGTTTTACAATGTTTTTAAAGATTTCAGTTTGTCTCAAACAAATACAGGGAGGTTCAAACTTAAATTGAAAGTTTTCTAAAGCTTATCTAAGTTCTAAATTGCTCTAGAGCATCTTAAAATGCTCAAAAATGTTCTTACTTGGCGCTGAAGCTTTTCAAAATGCTTACCAAAGTTTTTAACTGGTTCCCTAATGATTTTGAAGCTCTGGAATGTTCTAGAAGTTATCAGAAATCTTCCAAATGTTCTTGAGCGCTCTTCGATAGTTCTGTAGTTATCTATACGAAAATATTAGGTTTTGATACATAAAAATAGGTATATATCAGAAACACAAATATCCACCAAAAACATCAAAAATCCAAACCAAAAATCCAATTCTCTATCTACTATAACGCAATTCGCCGGATTTTTGCTAACCCTGCAATAAGATTATAGAAAGAGCTTTTGAAAAGGGGATTGCAAGATCTGCAGAAAAGCCTGCTAGTATACAGAGTATGAAAAAAGATAAGAAGAACAGAAGATATTCAGGCAGAAAATCTGTTGGATTTGGAATCACTGATACAAGAGGCAGACAATAATACCAGTTTAAGTACAAGTTTGAGCTTGAAACTGGTTGTAGGCAATGAACTATTACCAAAAACTGGAATGCGCACACTAATTTCCATATGTGCCAAAAAGTAAAGCTGCCAAAGACGGATGCCACAAGGGGAAATGTTGTTCTTTTTTTGTTGCTCACTGACATATAACGTTTTGGAAATTTCGTTATATTTTACCTACACAAGTTTTATTGATTGGAATACGTGTTGAAATCAATTTCCGCGATTTAACGTAATGAGTGCCACAAAAACAGGCATCCCCTCCGCAGCAGCGGCACTAGGCTTCACGAATCTTCACGTTCGTCGATATGTGTGCGCATTCCAGCTTTTAGTTATAGTTCATTGGTTGTAGATATTCTACTGGGTATTCTGGTAGGCGTAGTTTGTATCCTGAGGTAATTATCCAAATGTGGTTGGTGCTGAAAATTTATCACGATTGTTGAAGTGGGAGAATTTTGTAATCAGTTTGATTGAATTCCGTTCTATGAATAAACTTATATATCAATCAATAAGATTCATGCAACAGGTGAAAATGTATTAATGACTAAGAAACTCCTTCAATTGGAGACAAAGTGTATCTTCTTATCAGCCTGTTCTAATCCTTTCCTGATTACAGGCCTGTTCCATATTTTTCCATTTACCATTGCTGTCCACATCCAGTTTCCTTTGACAATTTTCTGGATGTCATCACGCCATCTCTTTTGAGTTCTTCTAACACTACTCTTGCTTTCTTACAGTGTATATTTATACTTAAATTCTTCTAGGTAAAAGAATTATTTACCAAAGGCACAATAAATAGTAAAACTCGTTGCTGGGCAATGGGTCTAGATGGTTGGAGAGCCCTAGCTCAACTACCCCAACTAAAATGGTGCCTACTAGCCAAAGGAAACCCAGTTTTGAACGAAAGTGATCTTGCCACTCACATCCTAAATATTCTTATAAGAACTTGCGAGTACTATCCCAGCAGAGACCCAGATGGTGCCATTGTGAGACCAATGCCAAAAATTAAAAGAATCCTTTCTGAGCAAGCAATACTGTCACACGTGGTGCAATTGTTGCTCACGTTTGATCCGATTTTAGTTGAGAAAGTTTCCACATTGCTTTGTGAAATTATGACTGATAATCCTGATATGCCTAAAGTGTATTTGACGGGAGTTTTTTACTTTATATTGATGTATACTGGTAGTAATGTGCTTCCTATTGCGAAATTTTTGCAGTTGACTCATATGAAACAAGCATTTAAAACAGAGGAGGTAAATATTATTTTTATTTTAATGTTTCAAATAAATACTGTAAAATTTTAGAGTATAATCACAACAGCAACAAAGAGTATACTCGGCCGCTTACTACCTGAAGCAATGATCAATTATTTAGAAAATCACGGGGCTGACAAGTTTGCCCATATATTTTTAGGTGAATTTGATACGCCCGAGGCCATATGGAATTCACAAATGAGGTAACCAGCTTAAATTTTGATGATTTTTCTACCATATAAATTTCTGTTTTTGTTAGACGAATGTTGATAGAAAGAATTGCAGCCCACATAGCTGATTTCACTCCTAGGCTTCGAACTCACACCATGGCCAGATACTTGTATATCGCCATACCAACAATACGTTATCCTCAATTAGAACGTGAACTGTTTTGTAACATTTTTTATTTGAGACATCTCTGTGATACTGTTAAATTTCCTGATTGGCCTATACCGGATCCGGTAATAACTTTGTATGGAATTTTTTTAATTGCTGATTGATTAATTTTTAGGTTGCCCTTTTAAAAGATGTTTTAGATACGTGGAAGTGTGAAGTAGAGAAAAAACCACCTCAAATGACAGTTGAGGAGGCATATACAAATTTGGGCTTACAAGGTACTGCTCATGATGAATCTGTGATAAGAAAGGCGTATTACAAATTGGCTCAGCAATTTCATCCTGATAAGAATCCTAATGGACGAGTATGTATTTTGTTATTATTGGATTTTAAGAAATATTTTTGCCCGTTTTTTTTTAGGAAAGATTTGAACAAGTTAGTCAAGCCTACGAATTCCTCTGTAGTAGGACAAGTTGGAATGGAGATGGACCCAATCCTAATAATGTCGTATTGTTACTCAAGACACAAAGTATTTTATTTCATAGGCATTCAGACGGTAAGTTTATATTTTGGGGAATATTTTTTTGTTTGTTTAATATTTTCCTTCCTTTAGTTCTTCAGCCATATAAGTATGCCGGTTATCCTCAACTAATAACAACAATTAAGATTGAAACAGCTGACGACCAGTTGTTCTCTAAAACAGAGCCTTTATTGGCGTCTGCTGCGGAATTAGCATATCATACTGTAAACTGTTCTGCTCTTAATGCTGAGGAACTTAGACGGCAAAATGGCTTAGAGGTAACTATATTTGTATTATTGGTCACCATTTTTACCCTTATTTTTTACAACTTTGTAGATACTCCTAGAAGCATTCTCTCGTTGTGTCGACGTTTTAAGCAAATCATCTAAACCAGACGATGTAGCAGTACAAGTTTGCATGCATATCACAAGGTGCTTCAGTGTTGCCGCTCAATTCCAAGGATGTCGGGAACGAATCATCAATTTACCACAACTTGTTAAAGATCTTTGTCGGATTTTGCATTTTAAAGTAAAAACTCCACTCTAAAGAAAAAAATTATTTCAACAATTTATTTCTAGCATCTTACAAAGCTCTGCAGCGTAACAACCGAATGTATAAACGCCTTAGCAGTAGACTCAATTCTGCAATTGGAACTTCTGAAAAGCGGCGCCCTCTGGCATTTATTGTTATTTATATTTAAATACGATTTTACGTTGGAAGAGGGCGGTATTGAACGTAGTGAAGATTCTAATGAACAAGCTGTCAGCAATCGTTTAGCCAGAGAGTCTTTGAAGGCTTGTGCGTCTATGGCAGGCTTGAATTCCGATCGTAACTCTTTGATTTTGGAGATCCTGACAAGTTTGTTGACGCCGTTTATCGTCAGTCATTTGTCGGATGAAAAACCCGAAGAGGTGATAAAAGTTGACAGCTTTTATGCCGAGACTAAATTGAGATGTGCATTTTCAGATTCTGAAGATTCTCAACTCAAATAGTGAGACACCGTATTTGATTTGGAATAATGGTACTAGGATGGAGCTGACAGAATTTTTGGTTATTCAAGTAAATACAAGGGAACATGGGGACTTCAATGCGGCCACTTCTTTTGAATTTTCGGCGCAAAAGAATGAGTTGGTTATCGGTGGGATATTTGTCAAGATCTATAATGATCAGCCTACTTTCCAGATACAGGTAATCATATTTGTTTATACCGGGTGGTCCTCCGGGAATGACATCGATTGCTTATGGGAAAACTGTGAAAGATAAAAATTTGAAAATTTGGCAACATAGCAATGTCGATGGGGGACATCTAGGTAAAATATTTTCAAGATGGCGGCATTTCCGGTCATACCGGAAGTTGATACCAACTCGGTTATTTTAAATAGAACACCCCATATATTAATGTATTTTTGGATTCTACATAAAATTCTGAGCAGATTTCATGTAATATACCCTATACCTAAGTTCAACTGTTTTGGAAATATTGACAGTTGAAAATTGACTTTTTGCAACTTTGACAAGCTGTAAAACCTAATTGGTTAATTTTAGAGGAAAACCGATTTCACATTCCTATCTTAGATTTTGATAAACTATCATTTGACACCAACTTTGAACTTAAACGGAGATTAAATTTAACTGAAATTTTTAATCATGGATTTAATTCAAAGTTGATGTCAAATGATAGTTTATAAAAATCTAAGATAGGAATGTCAAATCGGGTTTCCTCTAAAATTAACTGTTCAGGTTTTACAGCCTGTCAAAGTTGCAAAAAGTCAATTTTCAACTGTCAATATTTCCAAAACAGTTGAACTTAGGTATAGGGTATATTACATGAAATCTGCTCAGAATTTTATGTAGAATCCAAAAATACATTTATATACGGAGTGTTCTATTTAAAATAACCGAGTTGGTATCAACTTCCGGTATGACCGGAAATGCCGCCATCTTGAAAATATTTTACCTAGATGTCCCCCATCGACATTGCTATGTTGCCAAATTTTCAAATTTTTACCTTTCACAGTTTTCCCATAAGCAATCGATGTCATTCCCGAAGGACCACCCTGTATGTATAAGCTAGTGATTTTTGATACAGTTTGGTTTTTGTTGTGCTTCTTACAGCTAATTTTTTTAATAGACAGGACAGGTAATAGGGGTAAAAACTTTATGACATCACCTAATGCTGTAATCTGTAATATTCTATCAATCAACTTCTGTTTTTCTTTTGGAATGTTGTCTCTTAAGTCTTAAGTGACCTTTCCTGGTTGGTTTGTAGCTATAAACCGAAGTTATTAGGAATTCCCGGAAAAAGAATCTGTAGGGGATAGGTCAGGGCTCCTAGGAGGCATCAGATTATTACTTCTATGTATATATCTCGTTTTTGACAACCACATATTCGTTGGTAACTATGGGTAAATTTATTGACTATTGATTCTTCAATTTCCAATTTTCTTGGTGCCAATACAAGAAATTAATGCCAGAAAAAAAATGCTGCTAAAAACTGCAAAATGCTCTAACATTGTTCTGCACTGATTGATCTTATAAGAGTGCAATTTAAGATTTTTTTTTTTCGGAACAGCAAGTTGAGCTAGAACACAATAATTCTTATTGTCTTTGGCTTCTGATTGAGATATAGAGGTGACTTGTGGAAACCTTGATAAGCAAAACTTTTGATTCTCAATTAAAATTTTCCAACTCTTCCAGGGGTGAACCACAAGGGAAATCTGGTGTACCAATTAGGGGAAATCAAGAAGAAATCAGGAGAAATTATAAGGAAATCAAGGGAAATCTTGGATTTCGGGGAAAATCAATATCCAAATGTAACTCATTTCAAAAATTTCAATAACTGCAAATTTTCCTAATACTAAAAGTTTGCGGAATTAGAGATTTTAAAAATTGTAGATTCTCGCCAAAAGTTATGAGCCAAAATCTGCCTCGATATTGTAAAACAGCACTTACGAGTTCACTCTTTAATTTTTCAATTTAATTTTTTTACTGTTAAAGAGCTTTATTAATCCCAAGAAGAAATTACAAGATTATTCTTATTTTAGGAATTAGCTTAATCTAAAAAAAAATAACCCTTATATTAAACAATGATATGATGTGATGATGGCGCTTCACAACTATCTAGCAGCAGCATAATATTCAACAGATACTAACTATTATCACAAGTTGAGGAACACAAAAGAAAAAAAAAAATATATATATATATATATTTACATATAAAACAAATAAATATTTTTAGTAACATCCAACATAATGTAGGTACATAATATGATCCATGAGAGAACAACACACATTTAATAATTTTACAATTTTCGCATCACAAATTCCTTTAACTTTCTTCTAAACAAAGTTTGCCTATCAATATTTCTTATAGCCACTGGTAGGCTATTATATAATTTTATACCTTTATGGTAAATAGATTTTAAACCTATTCCTGATTTCACCTTTGGCAAATATATATCATTCATTCTCCTAGTATAGTGATCATGTACGGTTTGAACAGTAACAAATGTTATTATTGACTTTTTCTCTTTTTTAACTATATAATAAATATACAACATTGTCTTATAACTATAAATTTGGTTAATATTAAAGAATTTATAAATTTCATACAAGTTCTTAGTATGATATCGAAAGGGAAGTTTAAAAACATTTTTTATAGCTTTATTTTGGAGAGTTCTCAAGGGATTTAAAATGTAGTCGGCTGCCGTGCCCCAGACTGTTATTAGATAATGCAAGTGGCTATAAACATGTGCATAATAGAGCTGTTTTCTCAATTTTTCAGTCAACAGATGTCCAACTTTGTACAGAATCCCTACAAAAGGTGCAATTTTTTTCCTAACATGACCAATATGTGCTGCCCACGACAGTATACTATCTATGAAAAGACCAACATAACTTATTACAGAAACATTTTGTAATTGCTGACTCTCAAACACTATGTTATGGCATTTATTATTTAAATTTTTCCTACCTAAAAACATATATGACGATTTATCCATGTTAGCTGTCAATTTGTGAGACTTCAACCACACACTTATTGTGGATAAATCTTCACTGATGTCGGACTTAATAGACTCAACACTCCTACCATAATACACCAATGTTGTGTCGTCTGCATACAATTTTATTTTACCCCTTAATGAAAGTCTCCCAATAGAATTAATATAAATTAAAAACAATGTGGGGCCTAGAACTGATCCTTGAGGAACCCCGCACCTGATCAATTGTAAATTGCTGTTAGCATTATTTGCATTCACAAATTGCCTTCTGTTCTGCAGATAGTTTCTGAACCAGAAGTACGGAATTCCTCTAATACCTGCCTCCTCCAACCTTAACAGTAAAATCTCATGGTCTACAGTGTCAAATGCCTTCTGCAAATCCAAAGACACCAGAGAACAGAGAGAAATTTAATTTGTTTATCAACGGACTTGCCATTCAGCTTTTACAATCTATCATAAATTACATTTAATGCACTAAAATTACAAAAATATATAACATCAAAAATCACTTAACAAAGTTAGACACACAAAAATTAAAATACTGCAACTGCAACAAATAGAATAGGATAATTAATAGATTCACCCAGCCTTTTCAGTAATTTAATACAATTTAATAATTAACTGTATAGGTCTCTTGAAACACGGAAGATCAGTACAGAAAAAAAAAAACTTTGACATTACATTACATTACACTACCACTCTTTGAATTTGCCAGCCCACATATTCTGGACATAGGACTATTTAAGCCATAGTTAGTTCTATGAAAATCTATTGCAAATAAATCATGCTGACAGGTTAATTTTTGGGGTAGTCCTTAATATTACTTAACAATTCAGGGCTGTCAATAATGCCATTTACAATTTTGAACAAAGGAAATATATCAAATTGAGTCCTTCCAACAGTGGTAAATTCAACTTTTCATACAAATGTTCATAATTAATATCTTACATGGGAATTCAGAGTTTAAAATTTATAGTTCTCAAAAATCGTCTGTCTACCTTCTTCAATGAATCTATATAAACATTATAATATGGAGACCAGGCTGGACTAGCATACTTCAACACTGATCTTACAAAACTACAATACAGTGTTCTAAAACACGTGCCATCACAAAAATCAGTCAGTCTTCTATTTACAAAGCCTAACATTTTTATTTCTTTATTCCTCATATAATTTATATGATAATGAAACCGTCTAGATAGGGTTAAGATCTTACATTTCTGAATATTCAATTCCATACCGTTTAACTTACACCACAGGCACAGGCTATTTAAGTCTTTTTGCAACTCAAGACAATCTTCAGTGTTTCTTATAGTCTTAAATACATAACTTCAAATCATCAGCAAAAAAAAAGTTTATTTGCAATCATATATGTAATCTTGTCATTACTGACTTTTTAAAAATTTGTAAGTGACACTTTACCTGTGCCACTTCCCTCTTCGATTTCCCTCACCGATTTCCCTATTCGACTTCCCTCACCGATTTCCCTCACTCTAATTTATTTACCTTTGCTGGCAACAATGAAAACAAGTCAGGTAAAAACGTCAAAGCAGCGAATGACAGATTTTGGCATGTTTGTTTTTTTTTTAATATTAAAAAAATTGATTAACTAATCATAATTAATGGTGTGCTTGCAAATAAAATAGTATACAAACCTCGGAGGGAAGTTTTCATTTCTGTCTCGAGATTATTAGTCAATCTCGACGCTTCGCGTCTCGATTGACTATATAAATCTCTCGACAGTAATGAAACACTTCCCTACTCGGTATGTAATATACTATTACTACTGCATTTGATTTTAGAAACAAGATCATTTATAAAAATGTCAAAAAGTATTGGTGTCAAATGTGATTCTTGGGGCACTCCAGATAACACATTAATATTGGATGATATCACATTCTTTATCTTAACTGCCAGCGTACGGTCTGATAAATAACTCCTAAACCAGGCCAGAATTGGACCATGAAAACCTATACACTACAATTTGTGTATAAAAATATCGTGCTGCACCCTGTCAAAAGCCTTGGAATAATCGGTGTAGACTGAGTCATTCTGATATCTGGCCTCCAAAGCCCTTGCCAGTGATTCAGTGTAGACCAGAAGGTTCGTACCAGTTGAACGACCCTTAACAAAACCATGTAGGGATGACGATGATACACAGTACACTAAAGGAACTATCTTATTAGTTACTATTGATTCAAATAACTTTGTGATAATACTAAACTTAGAAATCAACCAAAGATTTATCGCCACTCTTGAAAACTGGAGTTACTCGAGAATCCTTCCATTGTGAAGGGAATGTTCCAGATGACAAAGATACATTATACAATTACACTAAAATTTCAGACAATATACAGGGTGTTAATAAATAGTGGGATCAAACTTCTAGGATAAATAGTACTCATTAAAATAAGAAACACTTTAATAGAAACATGGATCCGCGAATGCTTAGTTTTCAAGATACAGGGTGTCAAAGTTTGAAAAAAAAATCCGTTTTTTAGCTCAAAAATCCCTTTTCGAATTTTATTTTCCAAATTTGGCAGGTTTGTTTCTGACAACGAAAGGTATCTTTTGAGTTTTGACTGTGATATGACTTAATCTGCAAAAATATCAAAGTTATAAAAAAATTGTGTTTTTTTTTCTACTTTTACCAACAAGTTATCCTCTGGAGCGCCACTGGAATAATTATGGTAAATCTGATTTAATCAAAAGATACCTTTTGCTATTATTACAAACAAATCTGCCAAGTTTTAAAAAATTCGGGAAACAGATTTTGAAAAACCGATATTTTCAAACTTTGACACCCTGTATCTCGAAAACTAAGCATTTGCGGACCTAGGTTTTCATCAACTTTTTTCTTATTTTAATGAGTACTATTTATCCTAGAAGTTTGATCCCACTATTTATTAACACCCTGTATATTTACGCTCCTTAAAAATTTGTACAGGTAATTAATCGGGACCAGCTGATAAATTTGTTTTAATATTTACGATCGAATTGAATACATCCATTATATTTATATCACAGGTATTAATATCAAGGGTTCTATCACAATCTACCTCCGGTACACCACCAACATCTAATTACTTTTAGGGGATTGTATAAACAATATTTAGTGCAAAAATAGGGCTTTTTTTTTGTTTATTTCACTGTATTTCGAAAACTATGGATCGGATGGTTTTGTTACTGTGGCAATAGTTTTAGAGCATTGAACAAGCTTTAAAATGAGCCATCATACAACCCAAGTCGAAATACCAAACTATCGATCCTCTATCTCAGATTTTCCATTTAATTTTTTTATCGCAAGTAAAACGGCTCCGAACATCACTGAAAATGGAGAAAAAAAAAATGTAATATGCGTGGGCAGGTGGGAGCTCGCTGTCACTCCGTTTGAATTCCCGCCGATTTTTTCCATTTTCAGTCATGTTCGAAACCGTTTTACTTGCGATAAAAAAATTAAATGGAAAATCTGAGATAGAGGATCGATTAGCACTTTTAGCATGTATAAATGATCCTTAACAATATTGCATCGATAGTTTGCTGTTAAATTTTATGTTAAAATAGGTATGGCTGTTATTTCGCTAAGTGCCTTGGCCTATAAGGCATATTCTAATGAAAAAGTCTTGAATTCAAAGCTGAGAAAGCTTCTTACTGCCCGACATGAGCAATGACAAATACACCTTGTATGAATATCTGCTGTACCTATGGGGCGCCGTTTGGGCCAAAATACAATTTCTTGCAATATATATAATGTTATACAAATTTCATATAGAAAAGTGAAAAGTTCCATATAGAGTATTTAAAAATTCCATATATAGAAAAGTTCCATATGCATAGACAAATTCCGTATATATAAGGTTTTCATATAGAATTTCAATTTAATTTTCAACCGCAATAGAATGAGGGCGCTCACGATTTGGCCGGTATACTCTGGCCGGAAACCAGCTGGAGTTGCCGCACACCTGATGTAGGTAGGTGTGTTGTGAGATACCGAATTATAATTACAAAATAAAATTTAAAATAAAGTGAATGGGAATGCCGATATGTGAGTCGGAATTCCGACTTATAGGTCGGAATGATGTTATTCAGATGTCAGAATTCCGAGATGTAAGTCGGAAGCTGGGAAGAGTAATTTATTACGAATATTTTGATACCACATCGGTATTTAATTGGACTTTATCGCCAGAGTCCCGGCCTACAGTGGCTAAATAAACCTTTACATACAGTGGCGACAATAAAGTGGTCCCGCCGCCATTTTATGCCCAACCTTTTGCTACTTTTAAATATGAATATATAGGATTTAAATGGACGTCCATCATAAAAACTTGAAAACAACGTATTTGATGTGCCTAATTATAGTAATCGGATACGTTGTTTTCAATTTTTTATGATGGATGTCCATTTAAATCCTATACATATTTTAAAGTAGCAACAGGTTGGCCACAAAATGGCGGCGTTTTCCATATGAATATATAGGATTTTGGTCAAGAGCCAATAAAAAAAAAGACGGCAATTGTCGCCACTATGGCAATAGAGTTACTGTATCCCGGCCAAATCGTAAGCGCCCTCATTCTATTGCGGTAGTGAATGAAATTAAAAGTCTATATGAAAACATATATAAGAAATTTGTAATTTGTCTACACATATATGGAAATTTTCTATATAATATTTAATTACTCTATATATGGAACTTTTCACTTTTGTATGTGAAATTTGTATAATATTATCATATAGCAAAAAAATGTATTTTGGCCCAAACGGCGCCCCATATGTACCATACTGAAAGATATAGAGGCAGTGTAGCCTTGTATGTCTCCAGTAAATTCAAATCCCAAAAACTAACTATATATAATACAGTAACAAAGATCGACCAACTTTGGGTGAGAGTCGTGATTGAAAATGTACGTATAGCCATTGGTATTATTTATAAACCCCCCTGGGTACCATATGGGACGCTCCACTGTCTGCATGATACCATACCTGATATGGTTATATCTAACGACATTGTTATATGTACAGGAGACTTTAACAGAGATCTGCTTTCATTGCAGGATTATGACTGTAAATTTCTAGATCAAGTTACAACTTCATTTGGCTTTCATCAGCTCATAAAAGAGAAAAAAAAAGAAGAGTTGGCACGTATGATTCCACCGAGAGTAGCGCCTACCAGGCGAACCCGTCAAACAGACGGTAACCATGAATTTACTGTCAAACTAGAGGCACCAAGAACCTCATTATATCAGAATTCATATCTCTGGAGAACAGCATCGCTGTGGAATAAACTCCCTGCGACGGTTTTCCCTGCAGGTTACAACCTGAACCGTTTCAAGACCAACATACACCGACATTTCCGCGCACTTGCCGCTTCTCGAGCGTGATAGGACATTTCCTTGCGAGTGCGCATATCCGTAAAAAAAAAAAAAAAAAAAAAAAACAAGAATTACAGCCAACACTGCTACACTGTTAGACTGTTAGACCATATGTATGTCACCGACAGCGAAATAGTTTTAGAAAGTGGAGTCTTGCCTGCAGAACCAATTATCACCGACCATGAGGTAGTGTATCTGGACTTTTCATGTGCAGCTTATAAAATAAAGCGACAGGAACGAACATAAGAAATCTAAAATCAATAGACCCAGAAATGTTTGACCAAGATTTGAAAATTTTGGATTTTAAACAACTGTACATACCTAGGTGATGATATTGACTTTAAAGTAGAATACTTCACTCGCCAGCTAACTGTACTCTTTGATGAGCATGCACAGAAAAACATGAGAACTATAAAGAAACGCAAATAACGTATAACATTCGTTGCATTATGAAGCTAAAAAGTAGAGCTTTCTTAAAATTTCGAAGTACCTACTGGAAGACCAGAACATAGGCAACTACTACTGTGAGTTCAAAAACTACTTGAGTAGGGCCATTAGAAGAGAAAAGGCTGCATTTCACACACATGAGCTGCAAAAGTGCATTGGTACCGCTGAAACCTAGAAAACTGTAAAATCGTTGAACATCCATTGTAAACCATCAAAAATACTACCCCCAGACATGAATGAACCAGATGAAATCAATGATGCCTTCCTGAATAACATTCCCTGACTGCCAGTCAGCCAAGAAACTACCTATACAAGCGTTTCAAAACAACCGATGCTCAGAAGCGCTATTTTTATTTACACTGGCAAATAGGGAGGATATACAGACAGCGCTCTACTCTCCATTAAAACAAATACCGAGGCAATTGATGGTCTTACATCGGTTATGCTTAAATTGTGTAGGTTGGCATGCCTGGATCCACTAATTTAGTCAATACCTCTCTCCTAGAGGGAAAAGTACCCACTTTATGGAAATTAGCTCTTAATTGTCGTATATATATAATTATCGGTTTATAACGTTCTACGTCTTCCGATTCCCGATCTCCAACCATCTCTGTCAATCCAGGCATCCTCCTCCAAGCCTCTGTCTCTCATTTTTTCGTCCACTCCACTTCTCCAGCTTCTTCTTGGTCTGCCGAGTCTTCTTCTTCCTCCTGGCTTCCACTCAATTATTTGCTTGGGTATTCTTGTATCTGCCATTCTTTCTACATGTCCGAACCAAATCAGCTGTTTGTCCTTTATATCATCTACTGTCCTTATTCAGGAAATATGATTGTTCAATGAATTTGAGGGGGATTTGCTGTTGATAATGCAACTTTAACACGATTTTTTACTTTACATTTTATATTACCTTTTATTGTAGCAGCCTTAGTAATTATTCATTTAATATTTCTTCACCAAACAGGATCAAATAATCCTATAGGAATATTATCCCTATAGGAATTCAGCACTATTGTGTGTTTTACGTCCATAATCTTCGCTCTTGTCATGCCTATACCAAAAGTTGAAAATCCAACTCTGGGCGAACTAAGACCTATTAGTATACTTCCTGCAGCATCGAAAATACTCGAAAAAACCGTAAACAATGATAACCCATTTAAGCAGGACAAATTTGTTGCCAAAAAATCAGTCTGATTTTAGGGGAGGATACAGCTGTACCTCGGCTATCCTCAAAATTACCAATGACATAGTGAAAGCTGCTGACCAACAAAAAGTCACTTTTCTTGTGCTGCTGGACATTTCAAAAGCCTTCGACTCCGAGTTCGACTCTGTAAACCATAAACTCATCATTGGGAAGCTCAAATACTGTAATTTTGATAACATACCAGTCAAATGGTTCGAGAGTTACTTTGAAGGCACAGATCAGAGGGTCAAGAATAAAAACTTCCTATCCAGCCCAAGGGCAATCAGTTCAAGGGTAGCTCAAAGGTCTATTTTCAGGCCGCAGTTGTACTCAATATACTTGGCTGATGCTGCAAATGAGGCCCTGTCTTGTCACTACTATGTCGATGATACCCAATACCAATACTACCTATCGTTCTTTTTGGCATCCCATTCCCATTGACAGTAGATCAAATAAATCAAGATTTGGAGCGTTACACGATATGGGCAACCAACAACTGCCTCCTAGTAAATTCCACAAAGACGAAAGCAATTCTGTTTGGCCTGAATCTAGAAAAACATCCTACTGTGAATGTAAAAGTTATGGGTGTCGACGTCTCTTGGGAGCGAGAAGTTGAGAACTTGGGTATGCTGGTCGATCAAACATTGACATTCAATGGCCAAGGGAGCAGCTTGTCGCAAAAGTGTTATTATGCATTAAGTGTTTATATGAGTTTAAAAACTATCTACCAACTAGTTCAAAAATTTCGCTATTAGAGTCATTAGTGTTATCGAAATGCAATTATATGGATGTTGTATATGGACCATTTCTAAGTTTTCTTGATAAGTCAATGTTAAATATGGCAGAAAGACGATATGTGAACTCTGCTATGCTGGTTTTGGGGGTTATTGAGGCTAACTGTTTTGGCTACCTGAGAGGACTTATTGTGCCTTTGGGCGATATTAATAGGATGTAGACTAGACATGTAAATATGCTAGAGGTTCCCAGGCATAGACTACAGTTCTTCAAGAACTCTTTTAGATATCTTGCATCAGCGATTTTCAATGAAATACCAAAGGGAAAAAGTAATACTAAGTACAAGAAAGACTTAAAACATTTTATTGTAGACCATCATCTTAACTTATAATTATATCCACTTACAACATTCAATTACTAGAGCAATCTTACTGGTAATCAAATAAATCAGGGAAAATCATAGAAAATCATCCATGATCTGGTGTACAAAAACTTACCTGCGGTTTACCCTTCAGGGGTAAACCGCGAGGGAAATCTAGTGTATAAATTCGGGGAAATCAAGAAGAAATCCGAAGAAGTCTAAGGCAATCAGGGGAAATCATAAGGAAATCAAAGGAAATAAGTAAAATCTTAAGGATCTCGGTGGAACAAAACTGACCTGCGGCTCTCTCCTCGATAAAAAATTGAAAACCCTTTGATACTTGTGCCAAAAAGTTCAAATGAAAGATCACATGAGCTTTTCTCAGCAGTCTCTTTTAGCTATCAAAGGATTAACCAAACTCAACTTTGATAATAATACCTACTAGTCAAACTGGTGCAGGTTATCAATATTTGGTCCAAAAAGTTTCTACTACCTTTGAAACCTTATCATTTTTATAGAAATTCTTACATAAAAATTTCTTTTTCAGAATCCGAAAAATCTGGTAATTGCTCTTCTGGAGTACCTCCACAACCAATTCGAGTTCCTAAAGAATCTGGCCAACATCGCTTATTCAGTATCAAAAGACAACAAACTAAATCACACATCGATGGCCTTAAGGGCGTTAACCAACGTGATCCTTCACAATCCCGGCGTCGAGCTGCAATGCATCGGACATTTTAGATTAATATTCAATTTACTAGTGGTCAATAATGTTCCTATTCAAACCGAAACTTTAAACGTGATATCGGTGGTGACCAGAAATAATGAGTGCATAAACGACATTGCCGGTTCGGCCGTGTTGAGTTTCTTATTGTTGAGTATTTATACTTTGCTTGAATCGCATCTGCAAATACTCGAAGTACTTTCAGCTTTAGTTACCAATACGAAAATAGTGAAAGAAGCTTTGAATAAAGGCGCGGTTTTGTATTTATTAAACTTATTCTGTAACTCGAGTAATCCTCAAGTTAGACAAAGTGCTGCGGAATTGCTCGCCAGAATGACGCTGGATAAATTAGTTGGACCGAAAATTAAAATTGCCACGGAAGTGTTTTTGCCGCCAATATTTTTGGATGCGATGAGAGACAGTCCGGAAACTTCCATGAATATGTTGGAATCTACTCATGAACATCCAGAGCTTATTTGGAATGAAGATGCTAAGAACAGGGTGTGTTCGGTGATATCTAGACTTACAGACGAGTAAGTAAATTATTTTGGTTTAATTGTTTAGTTTAAGTATATAAAATTTATAAACATTTTCCACACATTCTCATACGGTAATGTTTGATATTTTGTTTTCATTTTTGTTTTAAAATATGTAATTGGTTTAAATAAAATATCGATGTTCTTTTATCAAGAGCCTTATCGATATCATAGGATCTTACTTGTTTTCCAGTTTTGATCATTGAGAAAAATAAAACCAGAAACTGTGGATCTGAGCAAGCTTAGGGACAATTTCTGATTCTCAACTCAAAACATTTATTATTTACAAGATTTTGAAGCAATTCCAGGAATGATTTCAATCAAATTGAGTCTGAACAAAATTGATGATTCTACCTTACTTTCAATATTTCCTATGGCTGAAGAACAGACTGCTATCTGTTGAACTTTTTCTAATATCGATACTTGCATTAGAACTTGATTTCTACGTTCCTTAAGTTGTAAAAGAGCTCCTGTCCTACTCGCGCTAGTTTCAAAACTTGGAAAACTGTCACTAGAGCCTGTGAATTTTTTGTTAGCTGGTTCACTAATTTATTGTCTTATCTCTAGTTCAAAAGTGCTAATGTATTGTCTTATCTCAGGCATTACAATGAACAATGTACAAACCCATCCATCCAATGGAAGAAGCCAGAAGGTACCGGATTAGCCAACATTACATCACCAAACGAAGTGATTATAGGAGGCGTTTATTTACGGCTTTTTATTGAAAATCCTGCGTGGACTTTGAGAAAACCAAAGGAATTCCTATCAGAACTTCTGGAGACGTGTTTGGAAAATATGTCGAAAGAAACACCAAACGTAAGCGAATTTAAAACAACATCTGCAGTTTAATAAAAATCTTGACACATTTTAGGGAGAATTATTGGAATTAACAACAAACGCTTTATGTGCTTTGCTCCAAGCCCAACCAGCTCTATTGGATTTGATACCCTCTTTCGGACATATACCACGTATTTGTAAGCAAATGGGTTCAAATATACGACAAATAGCCATACCAAAAGCAGCCATTCTTATATTAAAGGCATTATCAATGAGCAATGTAAGTGGATATAATTTTAGATTCAACTTCTAATATTCTTTGTAGCTTTGTGTAGGAGCTATTGCTGAAACCCAATGTATGCATCCACTGAAACGAGCCATGCAAGCGCGCAAAGACATGACAGCAGTAGCATGCGAGGCCCTGAGTCGTCTATTCACCAACAGCCAAGATCAATTAGTCAAACAAGCACTGGACGTGGATTTCATTCAATTCTTGTTGAACCTTCTAGAAGAACAGTTGGAACTTATCGATAATCCTGCCATGACTAAAGCGCAAATTGTGAATGCATTGAAATCCATGTCCAGGAGTTTGTTGTACGGTGACCGGGTGAATGCTATATTGGAAAAAAGTAGCATTTGGGCTGAATACAAGGATCAGAAACATGATTTGTTTATTAGTAATTCGAATATTTCTGGATACTTAACAGGTAAACTAGGGATTAGAATAAGTCGCAAAAAAAGAAATCCTAATAAGCTGCATTTTTGCTTACATACCTTAACCTCTATTTCAGCTTTATATTCATGCTTAGGATTTTAGTTATATAAGGTCACACTTTACTTTGGAGATAGAATGCATCAGGCGTTCTTATCTTTGTTGAGATGTTCTTGTATGGTCACTACTTCCTCCTCATCTTCAACATCTGTCTCTTCTTCATTTATACTCAAAATGGAGAGATCAATATTATTAATTTGGTTCTATTTGAGATCATATTGTTCATCTTTCAAGATGTTGGTAGTCGGTAAGAGGAAATTTTTGAATCTTACACATCGATTCAGTCAATGGACACATCTGATTTCAAGACAATTTTACTTTCACCTTCTGCCCGCTTCTCAAGCATTTTCATTTAGATTTTTCAATTCTTAAAGAATGTGGATTCAGTGGGTATCGAACATCTTGATTTAAATTCATATTTTTTTTAATGAGAACTAAATCTTCTCCGACGAAGGCTGTATTATTTTCAGGTATAATTTACTACAAGGTGTATGCAAAAATCCATCTAATTCTTCTATATTCATGTATGTAACTGCTATATTTGAAAGAGTTTTTTTTTTCAGGAGTTCCTACTCCAGCTGGTTATTTAACTCAGGGATCAGGGAATACGCTTCAAGTGGTTCCACCTCCTGTCCATAGGGAAGACCATCAATTCAAACATGACGGTTTTTAACATAAGTACTTTAATATAGCTTGCCAGAAATAAATTGTAAGTTATTGTTAGTTTTTCGTCAATTTAATCTGAAATGTAATGAGGATAAACTCGTTATTTTTTGAGCAATACTAAATTATTAAATTACTGTCACATTCTTTATGTTTTAGGCAATTGAAATTTTTATATTATTTAATAATAAAACACAAAGGTAATTTTTGTTCCCATTCCTATTAAAATTAGGGCGCAATAATGTTAAAAACATTTTTTTTTTATCTTACACATGTTAATCTTTGTAAACCCTTTTTATAGCCGTGTAAGTGATTGTAACATAAGATGTATGTATAAAACTAAGGAATAATAACTATTTATAATTAATAATATATTTTTCATAATGTTTGCAATTAGTTTTTTTACAAGTTTGCGATTTTTCGTCCCAATCTTAGTGTGGAAAAATGATGTTTCCTCACTACTGTGGATTTTTGGACATTTTCGTAGGGGATCCATTAGTAGAATTTTTTTAATGGAAATATCGAATATTTGATGAACTTAATGTTGGTACATTTCTGTGTTGTAGTTTGTAAGTGCAGTTCGCTGTAAGTGTGCGAACAACCATTCAGCCACCAGTAAGGTGTGATAGAACTGACAGTAGGAAAAGTCAACAGGTTTTTTGGTTGGTGGTTCGACGTTTTTGATGTAAAATATCTGCAAGTTGAAATAAATATAATATAGGACGAACTGTTTTCCACTCATGGTTCAATAGGTTATGTGCCCAGTTCACGTGGAAGTCGCAGAAGTTTGTTTCGTACTTGTATATGAGTGAAAATTCGTAAAATTGGAAGTAAAAAAATTGTTGCGGACATTGGAAAGAAAAGGGAATTCTCATGAGAAATAAATATGGTTCATTTTGTTTTTATGATGCACATATTTCTGTAAAATATCGATATTATTGTCATAGGGCAATTATTAGTTTTAAATTGAAAAGTTTCGCGCGGAAAAGTTACGTTTGACATGGCCGCTTTCGGTGACGTCAACTGTTCATAAACTAAGGTTAAGGGTAGTTCACACTGACCGTGAATAACGAACGTACGTGGTCCACGCTTTCGTAGTCCACTCTTGGTTCGTGAAGAACGATTGGTCCACGATCAGCTCACTTCACTGATATTAAACCACCATAAATGGGTCTATAGAGGAAAGATTGTCAGGCTGCGCTTCTGTAAATCTTATATCAATCATGATAAGCTGATTGAAATACAAAATGTCACAATACGCCAAATACAGAAACACCACGTAAAAACCACATTGTCAATGCAGTCGAAGGTACGAGCAACTCTGTCTGACAGTTTGTAAAGTGTCAGAGAGTCTTGTGAGAACAGACCTTAACGTTGACGTCACAAATACCGACATCTTGAAGGTAATCGTTTTCGCGCCAACGGAAATAATTTGAAATTTTATATATTTTTTTTATTTTAATGAGGACATAATACAAAAGAAAACATATGTATTTTATATTTGAAAACATAAGCAATCAAAAAAAAAATAATTTAAAAAATATGATTGTTCCCTATTGTTGGAACATGGATACAAGAAATTTGCAGTAGGTATACACTAGAGTTAAATTACTGCTTGAAAGAGCTGAAGCCCTGGATGTTGTTACAGAGCCTGTGAAAAGTTGTGAAAACGTAGTAGGTATTACCTCATTATAAAAAGACTGATGGAAAGGCTCCAAACATAATCGTCCAGTGCCTAGCAGACAACATGTTAGAAACAATAAGATAAAAAATCAGGGAAGGAAATCATGGAATCTCTAGAACAGACATATCTCAATATGGGAATATTTATGCAGGTACAAACGCAGAGGAAGCCAAGGTCAATGAAATTTATAAGAAAACCCAGTCAAATACATTCTTTACTGATTTTGCTGAAACAGTAAGTCAAATAAAAGCGTCCAGTTTCCCGCACTCATTTTAATTCGGAAACTATCTTTTTCCCGCACGATGCGGAAAACTTTTTTCCCACACGGCGCGCGGGTAAAAATTTTTCCCAAGTTAATGAAACGAACTGTACCTACTTTTAGTATCCATAATAAAAATAAATAAAAAAAAATGTAAATTGTTATTTAAAATAAAATTTGAAAAAAATTATAGAGTAGTTATGTGCGTCTATGGCAAAATATATCTATCAGTGATAAAAAAGGACGCGATTTGTATGTCGAACACAAATACACGCCTGATAAAAAAATCAGAAAAGAAAATGTTTGGGAATGCAAAGAATTATCACACCATTTATTGTCCGTCAGAAAGCTGGAATGAAAGTTGTATTTGAAAATTGGGAAGTAATAGAAGAAAAACAAAATAGTTCTACAAGGAAAAATACAGAAAGTAACTAACCCAACGAGCAGTTCGGATTCCGCCCCCGTCACAACACAACTCTTCTTGCAGCCAAAATCTGCTGCGACGTTTTCCAAGCGTTCATGCAACAGGTGCATGAACACGACACGATAGGGTCTGGCACGCAGGCCTTATCTACAAACTTCTCGTAACTTTCAATTTTCCACTGCACATCATCTCTCTGATACAGTCTTTCATCAGCGGCCGCACTTTCTACGTCAAACAAGACGACGCCCTCTCAACCTCCAAACCAATTCAGGCCGGAGTACCGCAGGGGTCGGCACGCACTCAGTCCGTTGCTGTACTCTCTGTACACAACGGACATTCCAAAATACAAATCTGGCGCTGTACGCAGATGACACCGCTGTTTACGCTCAATCCTTTTACACTCAAGCAACAAAATTTCAACTTGCCCATCACCTTTCAATCCTTCATCTCTATTACAATAAGTGGAAGTTTGGTGTTAATGGTCAAAAAACGGAAATGATATGTTTCCACAAGAAACATACCAATAGCACCATGCCCACCCCACTTATCGTAAACAACATCCCAGTGACTCTATCCCCGAAAGCCAGATACCTCGGCATCATATTCGATCAGAGAATGAAATTCCACCACCACGTCTCTCACGCTCTGGCTCGCACCTTCAGTGCGCAGCAAAAACTCTACCCCCTCATCGGTCCTAATTCCTCCCTATCGCCAGGTAATAAATTGTTGATCTACAAACAGGTAATATAAGACCTATGTTGACCTATGGGGCCCCTGTCTGGAATATCATATCAACAACACAAAGGAACTGCCTGCAGCGGTTCCAAAACCGCATCCTGAGAGGAGTCCTGTCGGAATCCAGGTACACCAGAATAAGGAACATGCATGCGCAAGCATGCGTTCCTTATATCTCTGACTACCTGGACGACCGACGTCAGCGACAAGTTTTATAAACAAGGAATCAGTGGATCTCCTATCACGCGCAGCATAACTGCAACGACATATGATTCAGACAACCCCATAGTTCACGGACCCCCATACAAGAATAATTTACCCAAGAATTTACCACTCTATTTTAAACCCCCATGAACACCTTTCACATTCCATAACCTGCTAACCACACTCCAAATTAAATTAAAAACCCATCCAATGCACAGCTAAAATCCATCAATCGTCGAGACAAAATTAGACAAGAAAGATTTGGCGATGATGCCAAGAGCCAAGTCTAAAGCAGGAGACTGGCAATTCCATCAACGGTCTAATCCTGTCCTCAGTTTTTCGGAAAATTCCAACTAGCCAGAGATTTAGTTAAGCTGTGGATTTAGTGTGTAGTTAACTCCTCTTTCGCTGGCTATGAGGAAATGAACTTGTCTAATTAACCATCAATCACCCCCATTTTGACTAGGCGCAAATAGCCCAATAGCTGCAAGCCATTACCTAGAGGCTCCTCAGGTCTCAGGATTGGTCAGGGTGCAGGGTTGTAGCACCCCTTTAATTAAAACCTGCGCTCACGCGCGCACATCATCAAAGCTCACAGCTCATTTAATGTTAGTGAGACCGCGTCCAGTGGACCAGATCGCCCAAGAGGGCTCAACTTTTTTGTTTTGCTTTTTTCATTAAATTAATGAAAAGCGGGGTTTTTCGATGCTTTTTCCCCGCAGAACGGGCGCTGGCGCGCTTCAACCCCAACTCTGAGCACACCACCCATACCCTCAGGTCCCTCAGACAAGCCACTGTAATGACCTACTCTAAGGTCATAAAATCGACATTGAAGGGCAACCAGGAAACGTCGAAGAAAGCTTTCCGAACAAAAATAGGTACAGGGGTTTGAATGGTCACAACATCGACCGGGGCTCAAGGTCGTGCACTGCACGCTAGGCGTGCAAGTATGCACAGCGTCACAGATCACAGCACAGCGTGCTGCGTCACGCTGCAGTTTTAGTCCTAAGTAGTCTCTGTCCTAGGTTAAGTAGATGTAAATATTTTAGTTACGGGGCTCCAGCCCAGTAGATTTAAAGTTTAAAATCAATATAATTTATTGAATGAAGAGTTTTTGAGTTTGAGAAGCTAACAGAAAATATAATGAGAGTCAAAGCAAAATTTAACAATAATAAAATAGACTGAATTAGACTATCCAAAACACGTGACACAAATATGGCCGACAAGAGGCACACAAACATTTGACACAAACACAAACCATAACGTCATTAGCCTTCATTTCACTTGGACACCTAGGACCTACCCTTAAAATGTGAAAATATTTATTCGTTGCAACTCTACCGTCCAGTGTTGTGCTACCTACTTCAAATAATGGATACAGGAGCATCTACAGAAAGACGATGAAACAGGCAAGGAAGATTTATTACAATGAGAGGTTGGGCATCCGCATCCAATAAACAAAAAGAGTAACGACCTACGCGAAAAAAAAAAAAAATATACATATGTGCTTCCAATTTGAAAGCAGATAATATTAATTCATACTACTGTACGATTGCTCAGAAACTGAGTATCAAAAATGGAAAATCTTCTGGATGGAACGATGATATCTCAGTTAGGCTGTTGATGTGTTGGCGGATTCCATTATTAATTCTTTTCTTACCGGAAGTTTTCCCTCATTTTTGAAGCAATTTTGGGTAGTACCTTTGTTTAATAGGGGGGTGATAAGAATTTACCATCTTATTACCGGCCAATATCCTTACTGCCAACTTTGACTAAAATTGTAGAGTGGCTAATTAAGGTGGATGGTGAGCTTCCTTGATAGACATAAATTGCTTTCTCTGTCTCTGTTTCAGCAGTCAAAAAACACTGATGATACCATATTTCATCTCCTGGATGAGCTGTATTAGAAGATAAATGACGAAGAAGTGGCCGCGGTAGTTTATTGTGACCTGAAAAAAGCTTTCGATTGTGTCTGTCATGAAGTACTGCTTCTAGGGGTTCAGTACTTCAGAGGGGTTGGATATCACTGCAGGAGTGCCCTAGGGATCTGTTTTATTTCTAACATTAATAAAAATACGAGTAAAAAGAACGAGTATCAAAACGCAAATGAACAATGAGCACTATTTTTTTCAAAAAATTTCATGACACATTGAATGACAAATAAAAAAAGGGTTTGTGTGCCTCTAGGCGGTCATTTTAATTCAAGTTTGACAGCATCTTGGATAGTTCAATAGGTATATAAGGTTGGATAATGGTGGCGAATATGTTTCTCAAAAATTAAGAGAATTGTGTAACAATAAAGGAATTCATTTGCTGTACACTGTTCTGATCACTGTTCCAAGAGGTCCAGAACAAAATGGGATAGCTGAGAGGCAAAATCGAACATTAATGGAAAAGGCGCGACTTTAAATTATATGAACCACAGTAAATCCCGATTCATAAACTCCACCATTCCCGTCACCGTTCGTCGCTGCCGTTTCCGTTCCAACTTCACAAAAAAGCGAAATCAATCAGTGTATGCATTCATATCCACCGTTCCCGTTTCGTCGTTTCTCTTGGGAACAGCACCGTTCCACCCATACACGTTCCACCTTGGCAAACTTTTAACTCCAGTTTTTGTCGTTCGTGCAGTAGCGCCAGTAGCCAATCAAATTAGACAATTTTGATCATGTGATTTAAGATAAATATTTTGGGTCATGTGATGTGTTTTTGTCATCGAGCTTGTATTTACAAAACAGTAGGTATATTGTGTAAAGTGAGACATTCTCGGCCGACGGTGTAAGTTGACGGGTGAGGCGTAGCCGAGGCCGGCAAACACCGAAGGCCGAGAATGTGCTTTTCCACCGAAATGCACATACTATTTTTTCTGCGATCGGTTAAATGTTTGTCTTTTTGTTTCAATTATTCAGCAATACGAGAATCACTTTCCCGACCTAGGCCGTAAAAGTGATTCTCGTATTGTTATTCATTGATTCCTTAGCAACTATTAAAATATAATTAAAACACCAGAATATTGAGTTTTGCGACCTGTCAACCGGTTAAAAATGCTGCCATTTCTTGTCAATCGCAGAAAAACTATTTATTTTCTAGAGTACAGAGATTAGAGAAAAAAAAACACACGAGACTATCTATACCAAGAGTGCGTTCGAAATCACCCTGGGCGTCACACCGAGTGCAAACCCTAGTCTTTCAGAGACATGAGTATGAAATGGACTGCGTGTTCCGTATAGTTGCCGTACACGGCAGTGATGGAAGGATAGTTAGGCAACCAGTCTTTCGCATTGTGGGCAAGAAGCTACACAAGCGCATTACCCACAACGAGAAATAACACATAATTTCATTTAAAGGTGACATATAATTAGTTATCCATAGTGTATCATCAAAAACTAAATACCAGACGTGCTTAAATGTATGTGTTTTGTGTAGACCTGTGAGGCAAAAAAATAAAACAACACTCTTAAACGTTAGATAAAACTTGTTATTCCTAAACAAATCTTGGGCAAATTCAAAGGCACAAAATACTAGATTGTAAGGTACAAATACTTAATGTAAACCTAAATTTAGGAGTTAGATGCAAAACTGATTTTAATTCTACTGGTTCTTAAAAATACAAGTTTTTTATACATTTGCCTAACTCTATCAGTGATTCTACTTGCTTCCTTATTCTGATAATGGATTCTAACGAGAAAATAAACACGTAAAATTGCGTTGATCAGTTGAAGTAAATGATTATTAATAGGATCTTGGTCCAATATATGATCACCAAGCTCCTTAAAATAATTGTGAATGTTCATGTCACTCATGGTCCATGTTATAATATTACAGGTATCTAACACTAACGTATAACAAGTGGACGCGGATTTCTGCCCCTAATGTGCAGTTAGGGTTGCCTACCATGTTTACATCACTGTTCGTGCCGTACGCCCAGTCACAGTTCATACTCATGTCTCTGTAGTCTTTACGCCAAAAATAAATTATGCCGCGGCGCCATCTTGTACGTCAAACACAAATCGCCCTATCGACCGTCAAGAACTTGTAAATTCGATTTTCTTCCTTCAATTCTCAGTACTCTCACGAGATGGCGCCAATTTAAAATTATCGAATGCTTTTCCGCGCATTTGCCATTGTACAAAAATAGGGTATTTTATTTGCGCAAAATTTTTATTCAAGCATCTTCATCATATTTCCGTGAGAAGGAGTATTTAAAAGCTCTATTAATGATTATTTTCGAAAGAATTTAAAATTGAGAATCACCAACATTTTAAATTTTCAGAAACGGTTTTGATTGGTTTACATCAGAACTCAGTACCTATAGGTACCATCGTCACCAAAAGTAACTGGGACAAAAATAATTCATATAAATCTCCTGGACTATTTCAAGTTAACCTAGATAAACTTAAAATTATCCATAGTTTCACAAATACCTGACATCTAAAATCATATAGGTAATAGTACAAGAGCTAAATATGATGCTGTCCCAGTTACTTTTGGTGACGATGGTACATACTGGCGTTGTTTTATTCCTAGGTAAAGTTGTACTTTATAAATAAAAAAAAAAAAACGTAATAAAATTTATCATAAATAATTTTTCAGACACAGAGATTTTTATTTATTTTTTTTGGATATATTTCAAAACCATTCAAAATAGTGATCTCGCCGAGACGAGAGATTCTTGTCTCGTCTCGACATTTTTATACATTTTAGCAAAGATAATCCTAACTCCGGAATAGGGATTATCTTTGATTTTAATTAAGGAGCATGAATACAAATTAACCTATATCCTATACCTACTGCTATATGCGTGAAAACTGACGAGAGAAAGCGATGAGGTTCGTATCGAGGTTCTTTTGTCGAGACGAGAGACTTATTTTCTCTCGAACCTTTCAAAACAAGAAGAGAGAAAGCGTCTCGTCTCGTCTGGCGGCATCACTTATTCAAAAAGAAATGTTGGAGCTAGTGAAAAGACGACAATCAGTTTTTTTTTTCCATTCGCTTTTGAAATTTCTTTATTTTGAAAAATTAATAAAAGAGCTAGGAATAGACAAAAATTGAGCTAGAAAAATTGACAAATAGAGAAGAAATTCGAGAGAAATTGGGAAAACGATAGGCAAATAGACTCAATATACCTATCCCATTTCTAGTCCAACCCCTTGAATTTTCTCTGAGTATAGGTGCCTACCTATAGAGAAATTTACAAGAAAACGGAAACTCAAGAGATGGGAATAGACAAACATTGACATAGAAAAACTGAGAAATAGAGAGAAGAAATATAAGAAAAAAATTGGTAGATAAGTGGAAATTAATGTTTTTTTTATATATTCCAGGCTCTTGAATTTTCTTTATTTCGACAATTTCAAGAGCCGGGAATAGATGAAAATTGAACTGAAGAAATTGAGAAACAGAGAAAAGAAATTCGAGAGAAAATGAGAAAAAACTGGTAGAGAAAAAGACTCAAAATATCTTATTTCTACGCCCAACTCTTGAACTTTCTCAATTTAGAGAAATTTACAAGAAAACGGAAAGCTCAAGAAATGGAAATTGAGATGAGAGAAATTAAAACAAAATTCTTAGATAGATGGAATTGATGGAAATTAATGTTTTTTCTATTCCAGGCTCTTGAGTATTCTTAGTAGACAAGTAGACACAAAGAATTTGGTTTCTATTCCAAGCTATTGAATTCTCTCTATTCAGTGAAATTTACAAGAAAACAAAAACTCGAGAGCCAGGTATAGGCAAAAAATGAGACGGAAAAAATTGAGAAATAGTGAATTTTTGGAGGCAGACGATTTTATCAGATTTTGACAGTCGATAGATTATTTTCATTTTTGAAATAATAATCCAATAAATTCAAAAACCAATGCGCACACAGAATTCATAAAAATAGTTATTATCCTAAAAAGTGCGGAAAGTTATACTTTCCGCAAGAGTTAGGTTCTATATTTTTTAAATGAAAATCTAAAATATTTTTATTTATTTTAAAGCAGATGACTATAGCAACCCTATAACCACGCGCGACTTAAGCAGGTGAGTTTGTCATTGCTTTTAGTAAATTCTACACAGGTGTTTCAGGTACGCCGTGCGGGAATTTTTTTTTCCCGTACGCCGTGCGGGAAAGAAATAGTTTTTTTGTTTTTGAATTAAAATGCGTGCGGGAAAGTGGCCAAAAACGCACGCTTGTAGAAAAAATATAATTCAAAACTGTGCAAGTACCTACCTACCTACCTACCCTATTATTACACTCCATTTATCTTATCAACACATTACCATCTTTTATCCTGTAATCTTCCATTATGTGACAAGTAAAATTAACAATAGAGCACAATTATTGATAATGGAAATACAGATCTCATAAAGCTATTTTGTTGTCCATTTCTAGTTAGCTGAACATTATTGTTGGAAAAATATTTAGGCACATCATTCACTAATCAGTTTCCAGGCAAAATGTATAAGACTAAACTAAAAAAATTCTGGACAAATCTTGTCTACAAATTTGATTATTATTGTAAAACTACACACATACACGGTTTGAGATTGCTAGGAAATCGGGACAGTCACATCTTATTGAGGTCGACATTTTTATTAAATTGTCCATTCATTTAAAACAAGTTCTTTTATCAGGGTGTTATGGGCAATCACTTTTGGTATCTACTACGCCAAAATGGTGACAACTTTTATAAGTTTGGTGGAAAACTATAAAGACAACTCAATCAGTTTTCTAACCGAAACTACTTATTTGGATTGGAATACAACTTTTCCTTCAGTGACTGTTTGCCAAATTAATGGAAAAAATTCTTCATTGCTGGAAGCGTAAGAAGAAAATCGTATATTTTTGTAAAAAAGTTTATGTTTATTATTTTTATAGGCCCTATGATGAGCGAGACAGCTCTGCAACTCTTGAATTTTTCATAGATGACATACTATTTTTTTCAGGAAACTGTTATTCATGTGAATCTACACTGAAATGCTATTCGTGTCCTAAAGTAAATATTTCAAAAACTGTTTTGAAAGTAGGTGGCTATATTATTGGTATTCTATAAAAAAAAAAAAACATCATTTTCAGTTAAGAAAACCGTGTAAAGAAATTTTAGGTACTTGTAAGTGGAACGATATCGATTTTAACTGCTGCGACGAGTTTATGCCATTAGAAACTGAATTTGGAACTTGTTACTCAATAAACTCCTTGCATACAATGTAAGCACTCCTATATTTCACTAGATGCTTTAAAATTATTTAGCAACAATTTTAGAAAGCCCATTGACTCAAAATTGAACTGGAAAATGAATAGAAAAAATGCCGCTGGGAAATTGTTTATAGAAACACTAGAAGATGTTAGAGTAAGAATTATACCTACCTTTGACTTAATATTTTTCATATTTTGTATTTTGCCCTCTGAGTAGATTGTTTCTGTCTGGTCAGAAAAGTAGAATTAAATTTCACTTTTATTGTAGGCTTATTTTCATGCACCAGAAGATGTTCCATTCATGAATTCGGATGCTGATCAGAAGAAAGTTGTTGCAGTTGGTGATGTAGACGAAGTAGTCTTTAATGTAAGAGAGCTTACCTACTCCTTCAAAAATACGGTAATTGTCAATTTCTGAATTTCAATAAGACGTTTTTAGGTAATGGAAATTGAAAATGATCAAACCATCGTAAACGTCCCAATTAAAAAAAGAGAATGCAGATTTCCCAAAGAAGTTCCACATTATTTAAAAGTCCACAAGCTCTACAGTTACTCTACATGTATGGTTCAATGCCATGCGAAATATCATTTGAAAATGTGCAATTGCACTCATCATTTTATGCCTTATTACAGTATCTAAGTTAATTTAGGAATAATTAACAATTTCGATTAATTTCAGTTTGTTTTAGGCAAACAAGGTTACTGCGATATCGATGGCCTAAAGTGCCTGACCGACAATTTTGGTGAGTAGGTAGCTAAAATATATCACTGAATAAATATTGAAAAAATACGTTTCCGTTTTAGAAATTTTCAACCGCCTGAGACTCCTGAGAGACACTGAAGAGTTAAGAAACATATGCGAATGCCTACCCTCGTGCACTGAGCCTGAATACAATATTATTTCACATAAGAAAACGTAAGCATTAATAAATAGATGATAATCATACAAAGGAGTTAAGCTGCACTTTCCCACCGAGTCTCAAGGACGCATTGGTAGTACCGATACATAAAAGAACCATCAAATTATTGGCTTATATCATTGCGGTCAGTAATATCCAAAGTTGTAGAAAACGTATTATGGACTTCCTATCAAAACATAAAGTTTTTAACTCCGCTAAATTTGAATTCCTTTCTGAGAAGGGTACCAATGATGCCATGTTTGGCGTGGTAGAACAACTTTTTAAGCACTACAGCAATGACTTTTCTACCGGGCGGGTGTTCTGTCACTTCTCAAAGGCCTTTAACTATGTGAGTCACAGACTATTGCTGAGGAAGTTAGTAGTCTATGACTTTCGGGGTGTGAGCTTAAAGTGGACTACCTTTTTGAGGCTGTTTCAGCCAATACCATAAACTACACAAGCGAGCAGTGCACTTCATCGCTGGTGCTTCTCCAGTGCAACACTGCAAACCCTTATTTAAAAAATATAATATCTTAATAACATTGCCTTGACTTTTTATCCTTGAGTTGGTTGGTCTCATACATAAACACATATCTTCATTCCCTGTACACCCAACTATACCTTTTCCACACAACAGACGCACGATATATATACCGCTTCTTCTTTTATTATTAAATTTCCTAGGCCGCTTCCCTGGAGCAGGACGAATTTCAGCGGCAAATTCCGGTAGACATTAAAGAAACTGCGATTGGCCAAAAGTATTCGCTATTCAGTTTTCTGCCAAATTGCTATTAGTAAAGTTGAATCTCTAACACAAACGTCCCTGACTTTGTTCGAAGCGATGAAAATCGATTCATTTTCAAAATAACTAACTAAAAGTCTAACTAATAAATGAGTAAAACTGTCTTATGACATCAGCTACGTGTGAATAGTTCTTCGCTGAGAAAATTTTTTCATTGTCATAGCTAATTTTTCTGCTGCCGTAGCCAAAAATTTTGGCTACATAGGGGACAGCCAAGATCTTTATTACTATAGAAAAGCTACTTTGCTGTCGTAGAAAGTAACTATGCTGTCCTAGAAAAGAGGTTATATACCCTCAAAAATATCCTTTTTTGCTATTGAAAAGTAGATTGCTAAGACAGAAAAGATATTTGTTGTTGTTATTAGAAATGCTTCCTCAAATAGGAAAGCGTTTGTCTCAGAACAAAAAATTTCTTGCCAGAATCACCCAAGTGTTTTATTAGCTATGGGAAGTTATTTGTCTCACCAATAGCAAAAATATGTTGCTGGAAATCTTTGGAAATATGTAGTAGCGCGTCCATCATAACAAAACCAGGAGATAAACAAACTCTATTTAAACCCCTAAACTTTCATTACCTGATCTGAAATAATGCCAATTAATGAAAAGTTTGGCGCTAGAGTTGTTTCTGCTAGTTTTGATGGATGCGCTGGCACCATTTCCAAAAAGATTCCCAGCGACCGACACTCGACTTGACTCGACAGCATCCACGATCCACACCGTACGGCGTTAGCTACTAAACTAAAATGGAAGAAAATGAACACGAAACATATTGTATCGGTTATTTTTGGACCCGAAGAAATCACGGAAATGTCCGAACGGTATTTTTAGTTAAGTTATTTGGCTAGGGTAGCAAAAAACATTACTGTAACAATAACAAAAATTACAGGAATTTTTTTTTTGCTGCAACAGTAAAGTACCTATCTATCTTAGAAAAGTTCTATTTCGGAGAAGCAGAAATATTTTCATAAAGTTTTAATTTTGCTATAACAGCAAAGTTTGGTTTTGGAATAAGAAATATCTTTGCAGTTTCAATAAAGTAGTTTCAGCAAAGTGGTCTTTTCTGTAGAAGCAAAATAACATTGCTACCTCTAAAACATTTTCCACTGTAACAGCTAAAAAAAAACCAGCAAAGAATTTTCTCCTGGGACTTTTCTAAGTGTTGAGAAAGGACTTTCAAGATTCTGCTATGATGCATCAAACATGGAGTTAGCACTAGGCAGAAACTCAGTTAACTGATATTTTAGCAATGCACCGCAAGTAGAGAATATGGCTGTCTCTTCTCGAAGGTACGCCATAAAATAATTGTCTCGTCTCGTACAAGGAGATCCTCGAAACAAGACGAGAGTTCCTTGAGTGACGTTCAGTTGCAGAAAGAAAAACGCCCTTATGTATTTCAGCCTTTAGTACCTATGCTAGTCATTGCATTTGTCAAAAAACTGTCAACGCATTGTTAAAATATCATATCGGCATCAATTATGAAATACCGTACATTGTTATTTGGCGAATTGGGTCCTAATATGGCCCTAGTTTACGTTTACACTACCCTGTTACTTTTTGCAGTACTAACCAGTCAGCTAGCGGTATATCTTACAACATGCAATCCTTGCCAACTTCCAGATTTAGAAGGGTACTGGTCAAGACTCCCTTGGATTTGGCAGGTACATTTTTCAACTTTGTTTAAACTGGTTCCAAGATTTTTTTGTTTTGTTTCAGTTTCGATCGGAGGAGCAGCCGGTTTGTTCATAGGAGCTTCTCTTTTATCCTTCGTGGAAGCTTTTTATTTATTCTTTATTAGAATTTAATATTAATTTGTTTTGAGTTATTAAAACAATTTGTGTAGGCTATTATTAAATTGTTTAAAAATTAGTTCTTTTTGTTTCACTTAAGTTATCATTAGCTCGCTTTTCCAGGCTTGAGCAGTAGCAAACCAGTTTGCTGTGATTCGTTTTAAACCGTCCATGATGTGGATGGCCTTCCTCTATTTCATCTGTCGGTTCTCGGTATCCAACCACTATGTATTTAACCTTCCAATAAGTTCAGCCCATCGCCATTTCGTTCCCAAAAATGTGTTCATATTCTACTTTAGCTCTTCGGATGTCTGCGTTTCTCAATGCCCTATGTCTCAATTTTGCAAGTTTCTTTTAGCTTTTCTATTGAAGATTTGGTATCTGCGCTATAGGGTAAAACAGGCATTAGGTAATCGTTGAGAGTCCGTTCTGAAACATTAATCGGAGCATTATGGGAAAATAAATAGCAACTTTCTTTAAACACTTTTGTTGGTTTATTGTCCAAAACTTTTATCATAGACTTATAAACGACGTGACAAATTAAGTTCTATACCATTTCCAAATCCAAGCGGCAGTAAATGACATCAAATAATCTAAATTGTAAACAAACATCAGCCTTCCTATTGGTTGAAACGCCTGATCTGGACCAGTGCGTATGCATGGACGAAATTTGATAGGTTGTAACAACGAAAATGACCAGTTAATGTCATTACTGCCGCTTGGATTTTGTTCAACCATAGAATTGTCAATAATAATGACATGTGTTTATATAACCTAAATCAGAAAATCAGTATGTTCAACAGGCCCTCTCAATTTAAATGTATCAACAAAATAAGAACTGATTAAATAGGTAATCAAAAATAAACATTTTTCCAATACATACGTTCAAATTGACAAATAGTATATTGTGTATTTAGGTGGAAAAGTGACACATTCTCGGCTGACGGTGTAAGTGACGGGCGAGGCGTAGCCGAGGCCGGCAAACACCGAAGGCTGAGAATGTGCTTTTCCACCGCTCTCCGCTTCCATTGATGACAACGCCAAACTATTCTGCTGTTGAGAGTGCCAAGCTATTGGGTTACCAGGATGATAACAAATAAACCCACTAACACTTCTTCTGGTATGTCGATCACCAGCCCAATCCGCATCACACAATTCCACAATTTCATTCTTGCCTTTCTTGTAATGTAAACCAAAGTCTCTTGTTTAGCTCAATTATCGAAGAATCCTCTTCCCAGCTTGTGAAGTAGGCTTATCAAGATACCTACTCAAGTATGATACACTGTAGGTTATGACAGGTCATTTACAATGGACATATACATCAGACTACACACAGGCCTTCGATATGACACATTTTCTTCAATTGGTTCTTTTTCATCGATCTGAAAATTCACTTCCATAGGCGTAGACACTGGACGACATTCTTGCATGTCAAACTCGCTTAACAATCGGGAAATCATCTTAGATTGATTGATTTTTGTACCTTATTTTGTATTTTCTAATCCCATGCCCAAAAATGATGTTACATTTTCAATATTCTTAACTTGAAATTCATGGTAGTTTCTAACTTGTTTATTCCAATCTCTTCTCCAGTTACTACAAACTGGTGCATAGCTAAACTTGTCGCCACTTCTAGGTATTTGAAACCCTCTAGCCACCAATCTTGCCTTTTTCGTTCCATCTTCCTTAACCTTGAAAATCCACTTTGTATCTATTGCCTTTTGTCCTTCTGGTAGTTTTTGTACTGGTTTCCAAGTTTGTAAGTGCTCGTGAGAATTTAATTCTTTATTTATAGCTTGTTTCCATTCTGAAATTTTACTGACTGGCTTCTTCATATGTTGCTGGTTCTTCACTGGTAGATGTCAGCAAACAATAAGTAGCATATATTTCGTAATCTAACAAACTTCAAAAAAATTTCTCCCTAATCTAGTTTGTGTCTCTGTCATCGGTATAGTATCTTCAAATTCGTCACTCGAATTACTTGAGCTTTCAACATTGATTGGATATTTTTCGTCTGTCTCATTTTCTTCCATATTTTTTTCAATATTTTTCATCTCTGTCTGGTCTTTATTTTCTGGTAAATACAATAGTTTTGATCTTCCTTCCTTATTTTGACACTCTTTGGTCTTATTTTCTTGCAATTTTACTTTATACTCCATCAAATCTTACATCTCTAGATTTTATTATTTTTCTTTCATCTGGTAGCAGCTATATTCGATATCCTCCTTTACAGTAACCAACCATCATTCCACTCTTTGCTTTCGGTTCTAGTTTAGTGCCTTTTGGCGATAATGTATACCACACCCGACATCCAAAAATCTTAAGCTTTGACAAATCATTGCAACCATGGAATACTTTAGCTGGTGTTAATTCTGGGCAAAGCTGTGCAGTGAGGGTACGATTCAATTCATAAACGGAACTTTTTAGTGCTTCACCCAATAGCTCTTTGGGGATTCCGGAGTCAATTATTTTTGTTCATATCATGTTTAACAGTGTTCGGTTTAATCTTTCAGCTTTACCATAACTTTGAGGTGAATAAGCCATCGTATATTCTAGCTTTATTTCCTTTTGCTTACAAAATTTTTTGAAGTTGCTCGAGATAAACTTCCTACCATTGTCTAATCTAAATCTTTCTACCTTTGCATCATATTGCCTTTCCAGCATCCTCGCGTATTCTTCCAAGTTTAGTCCAGCTTCATCCTTGGTTTTTAATAATTGTATTACTAAAAAATGAGAAAAATCATCCACTATCGCCTGAAAATATCTTTCACCTCGAATTGTAGGTACTTGGATTTATTATTGGCCCACAGACATCACTATGATTCAACTCTCCTATTCCATCGGTAGATCTCTCATTGCTCTTGAAAGGACTTCTCGTAGCTTTTGCTTCTACACATGTTGAATAGATTTTATCAGATTTTTCTAGCCCTAACTGCTGCATTGAATTCTTACATGCATGCCCTAGTCTCCTACGCCACAAATCTTCTACCTCTGTCAAATTACACTGTTCTTTCACGCTATCTAGCTTCAAAATATACAGCCTCACAAATTAAGGGAACATTTTTGCTTATTATTGTTAATTTTCCTAGCTCCACTATCACCTTATGTCTATTTGAAGTAAGTTCAGAAGCTGCCATCAGATTATGTTTCAATTTGGGTGCGATAAGTGCCTGAATTGTTATATCATATCCTTGACACTTTGCCTTCAAGACTCCAACTTTATTCGATTCCAAAGCTTCTCCGTTGACAATATGTATCGTTACAAAATTGGGCAATAGTTATACAGGGTGTTAATAAATAGTGGGATCAAACTTCTAGGATAATTAATACTCATTAAGGCCGAGTTAATTGCCGCCATGTTTAAATTTAGTTTTTTTTATTGATAACCTATTTCACTTATTTAAATTACTCCTCAGCGTGTTTAAATCCAACATTCAAAAACGCGCGTGTTTTAAAGTTACCAATGACAACATCCCAACATCAACAACCCGAGAAATGTCTAAATGTCAACTTTTTAATTATTGATTTGTCAGGAGTAGGTACTTGTAGATAACGTCAAATAAAATATAACAAGTGTTAAGCACGAATTTGGCATTCTACAATTATTAGTAATTTATGATTTGAACGTATACCAATAAAAAAAAATAGTGTAAAGTATTCGTGGATAACTGGTCTTTAAAACACGCGCGATTTAATATCCACTTATACTTTAATATACTATTTTGAAAATGACGACTGCGTCACTCTACACATAGGGTTCAATATTTCATTATTTGTCCAAAAGAAAATATGTTTGTCGGTGAAACACTTAGTGACAGAGAAAGACAAATATACAATTATGATGCTCCCAATGTAGCTTTTTTGCCGTGGCGCCATCTAGTTGAAATTGCTTGAACTGTTTTCACCTTCAAAATTCGTTTTAAGCTCATCTCAAAGAATCCGCAATAAATTCCAAAATCCTTTGGCATAAACATTATTTGATATATTATCTACAATCTCTACAATTAGCTTTTTTTAGATTTTCGTGGTTATCAATAAAATATGCTTTTCACGGATCCAAGCTTGATAAACATGCAAATATGCAACCACCAACACATTCAATTGTTTTGGTGGTTGCAAACATGATTTTTGAATTAAAAAAAAAGGCTGAATATCGAAAAACCAAAATAAGGAATTGTAGATAATCGGGGATAATACCACGAGAGCTTCAAAATTACCGATAATTTTTCACAATTGCGTGTTTTCTATAATTTCACGAGTCCGTAGGACGAGTGAAATTTGCAGAGAAGACACGCATGAGTGAAAAATTATCTGGTTCATTTTAAAGCTCAAGTGGTATTAAGAGGATTATTTCACGTATGAGAATGCAAAAAATATGGAAATAATTTTTTATCAAACGATTTGAACATCTTAACAATCAATACAAATAAATGGTTGCTATCAGGAACCGTTTGTTTGTATCAAAAATTAGCATGACAACCATATATACAATAACATGGGAGAATTATCGCTGTAATTCTCTCTAGTTAAGTAAATGGAAGAGAGAATTTTCGCTGTTATTCTGAAAATCGTCACTTGTCTTATGGGCTTTCTAACACGTGAGTGGAATAATCGATCAAATAATGTTTATGCCAAATTTGAGCCAATTCTGATGTGCCATTTTTTTAAAGACCCTAAAACAAGTTTCGAAAAATCAACCAATCACAGTTTAAACATGGCGGCCATTAACGCGGCCTTAAAATAAGGAAAAAAGTTGATAGAAGCATAGGTCCGCAAATGCTTAGTTTTCGAGATACAGGGTGTCAAAGTTTGAAAAAATCGGTTTTTTATAATCCGTTTCCCGAATTTCTTTAAACTTGGCAGATTTGTTTGTAATAATAACAAAAGGTATCTTTTGATTCAATTAGATTTGCCGTTATTATTCCAGTGGCGCCCAAGAAGTCAAAAACGTTGGTAAAAGTAGAAAAAAATAACATGTCACTATTTTTTTGTAGATTAAGTCATATTACAGTCAAAACTGAAAAGATACCTTTTGTTATCAGAAACAAACCTGCTAAGTTCAAAAAAGAAAATTGGAAAAGGGATTTTTGAGCTAAAAACACGATTTTATTCCAAACTTTGACACCCTGTATCTTGAAAACTAAGCATTCGCGGACCCATGTTTCTATTAACTTTTTTCTTATTTTAATGAGTACTATTTATCCTAGAAGTTTGATCCCACTATTTATTAACACCCTGTATATTGTTCATGTATTTTTCAAGCTTGTACAAAATTATTACTCACTCCAGAATCTATCATAAATCTTATGTATCCATCATTTTCACTGCATAAGTTTACTGCATATAAGTTTATTTCGGTCTCTTCTACTGTATTTGTTTGATATTTAGTCTTATACGAATTATTTTCATAAATCTGGTGTCTATAGCCTCTATAATTTTGGCCGCTGCCTCTAAAATTGCCTCGTCGTCTAAAATTGCCATGCCCTCTACCTCTCATGCTACCATTCCTTTGAACAATCTCTCAAAAAATGCTGCGTACTTCCATATCCATAACATACATCCATAGCATTTACTTATACTAGCCTTAAAACTAGACTCACTCTTCTCAGTGCCGGTACTTTTGCTCTCATTTGACAGCCGTTAAGAATAATCAGGGGTTTGAATGTGCTCTAACCACATCATACTTATAGACCTTGGCTCAGTGTATCTCAAGTAATCTGGGGCCGTATTTTCGAATATTCTCGCATACGAAATGTGATACGATTACGAATGCTCCCCATTTAATTCACATTACTGTCAATCAAATTTCGTGTACGGAATGTACTCGAATAAATTCTAAAATACGACCCCTGGCTTTTACAAAATCCATCTTTGCATCTGATACTGTTTCTAATGCCATCACAACTGTGTTGAATTTTTCTGGTAGCGACAATAAAAGATGACAAAACCTATCACTTTCACTCAAGTCAGTTAGTTCCATGATCACGTATTTTTCGAATAAATGCATCAGGGTGGTAAAGGTGGTAGACGCTTTTTACTAAAGGTGGTAGACGCTTTTTACTCATTGGGCGTCGACCGGTGAGATACCACCATGCCAGAATTGAGTAGCGCTAAGTGGTATCACCACGTTCCGCTACTGCGCTGGCAGTCCGGTTCCAACAATGAGTAACAGATAGCATGATGGCGCCTCCAGGATCAAAATATTCCGGAGGTAAAATACCCGACCACTCGGATCTCCGGGCGTCGGGTGATCCTGGGGGTCCTTCATGCAAAGATATAAAGAGAAGATCAAAAACTCAACTCAGAATTGATTTTAGCAATATAAGAGGAATAAGTACAAATATGAATTCAGTTCACAAACATTTTGAAGAACAAAGACCTGACATCCTTGTTCTCACTGAAACTAAAATCAGTTCTGCAACACCTATTGTGAACTATCTTTATCCCGGCTATGACCTACACCACCGATTTCGACATAATTTTGGGATGTGTGTGTACATTAAAAATGACCTTTCATGTCATCGAGAGGAGAAGCTAGAACCAGCGAACCTTGATATCATATGGCTAAAATTCACCTCAAAGTCATCGACCAAGTTTATCTGCTGCCTCTACCGACCGCCATCTAACACCGAGTACCAAAACTTTTTCGCGACATTATCCGAAAGCTGTGATAGTATACAGTCAAACTATCCACAGGCGGAAATTGTCTTTTTAGGCGATTTCAACGTCCACAATATACCCTGGCTGAAACACCACAACAAAACAGATAACGAAGGCAGAGAAGCAGAAGCTTTTGCCATAAGTTGTGGTCTAACGCAGCTTGTCGATGAACCTACCCGTATCTCAGAAAGGGGCGAATTTGCAGCGCTTTTAGACTTGTTCCTAACCACAAATCCTGACTCGTACACAATTCAAGTAGATGCTCCACTTGGTTCGTCCGATCATAAACTTATAATAACAAAGTGCGAAATGCTCATCCCACCAAGCCAACAACCACTTCCTCGTAAAATGTGGCACTATAAATCGGCAAAATGGAATGACCTAAAACAGTTTTACCTGGATTTTCCATGGCAAGAGGTTTGCTTTAAAACAGCTGATCCCACTATTTGCTGTAATGAAATAACACAAGTAATCTTATCTGGAATGGATGCATATATCCCACATACAACTAAACGTAGAGCTAATGCAAAACCATGGTTCAACAGCCAGTGTCAAACGGCTGTACAGAAAAAACACAGAGCATATAACCTTTGGAAACGACAACAAACCGCTCAAAACCACACAGAATTTATAGAAGCCAGAAATAGTTGCAAAATTACTATTGACTCCGCTAAAGAAACATACAATCAAAGAATAAAAAACAGGTTGCTGAATTGTCCAAGTAGTTCTAGGTCTTTTTGGTCTCTTGCAAAAGCTGTTGGATCTAACTTCACCAAGTCATCCATACCAACACTTACAGATAAAAATAATCACTTAGCCACAACATCAGAGGAAAAAGCCAATATGCTTGCCCCAATGTTTTCCTCCAACTCCAACCTAACAGTGCCAAACGGAAAAAATCCACCGTTCATTGAAAGGGTTTCCCATAGTATGCCAGAGGTACCCTTTTGTCACAGAGAAATACGAAAATCCCTTAAAAAACTGGATACAAACAAAGCAATGGGTCCGGATGGCATTCCCGCAATAGTACTCAAAAATTGCGCCAACGAACTCACCCCAACTTTCGCAAAATTATTCAATTTGTCTTACAGGCAAGGAGTATATCCATCATCATGGAAGTCTGCCGCAGTACAACCCATTCCAAAGAAAGGAAAAAAGACAGATCCGTTAAACTATAGACCAATTGCTCTACTTCCGGTGATATCAAAAGTAATGGAAAGAGTTGTGAACAATCACCTAACAAAGTACTTGGAAAAGTACAAAATTATCAACGATAAGCAATACGGATTTCGAAAATATAGGTCAACTGGCGATTTACTTACATACGTCACTCACTTATGGCAAAAAGCGATTGAGTTGCGGGGTGAAACAAGAACAATTGCCTTAGATATATCTAAAGCATTCGACAAAGTTTGGCATGAAGATCTGCTCAACAAGCTCAAAGCAATGGGATTATCGCCGAAACTTTGCACTTGGTTTGAAAGTTACCTAAAGGACAGATCCATTTATGTTGCACTGGATGGCCAGAACTCCAACTCTTACCAAATAAATGCTAGTGTGCCACAGGGAGCAATCCTTTCGCCAACTCTTTTTCTGATTTACATAAATGACCTCATAGATAAAACAGTAAATCCACTTTATTGCTTTGCAGACGATGGCAATGTAGTCTCCTCACTCATACCACCCACAGGTCTTTCCGCACGTGAATTCCATCATCTTAGACTAACTCAAATATCGCAGATAAATAACGACCTGGAGATAATAGAGGACTGGGGTAACAAAAACCTTGTACAGTTCGATGCGCAGAAAACCCAAGCAGCTCTGTTTTCAAAAAAGACCAGCACCGGTGAGCCAAACATCATGCTATCTGGAAGTGCTGTCACATTACAGAGTCAGTTGAACATCTTGGGGGTTACTGCAGAGACCAACATGTCTTGGCACAATCACGTGGCAGATATTGCTAAAAGGGCGTCCCAAAAGCTGGGGGTGCTATTTCGTACAAGACGTCTGTACACACCAAGCCAATTGCTGACACTCTACAAAGCCCAGATTCGACCAACTATGGAGTACTGCTCACATATATGGAGTGTAGCACCCAAACATACCTTAATGCTTTTGAACACCGTGCAAAAACGAGCTATCAAGCTGATCAATGACCCCGCACTTACTCGTAACTTGGATGGTCTCGAACATCGCAGATCTGTGGGCGATTTATCTCTCTTCTACAGGTACTATCACGAAAAATTCTCTGAAGAGTTGGCACGTATGATTCCACCGAGAGTAGCGCCTACCAGGCGAACCCGTCAAACAGACGGTAACCATGAATTTACTGTCAAACTAGAGGCACCAAGAACCTCATTATATCAGAATTCATATCTCTGGAGAACAGCATCGCTGTGGAATAAACTCCCTGCGACGGTTTTCCCTGCAGGTTACAACCTGAACCGTTTCAAGACCAACATACACTGACATTTCCGCGCACTTGCCGCTTGTCGAGCGTGATAGGACATTTCCTTGCGAGTGCACATATCCGTAAAAAAAAAAAAAATCAGAGTGATCCTCCAATTTTTCATCAGCATTTGTTTTTAATTTTAATAATTTTCTCCAAAGTGATTACTTTGACTTTGTAAATGTACTCCTGGACCTTACAAAATATTTTGCCAACAGTCACGTTCTAGCACCATCTGATTTTTAATGATCATATCAAAATTTTGTGTGAGCAGGGCTTGAGGAAATTGGGATTTGTCTTGAGAACTTGCCGGGACTTTAAAACACCGAACATCCAGTGCTTACTATCCAATGCTTATGTAAGATCAAAACTTGAATATGCACTCAGGAAACATTGAGAGAATTTAGATTTTTTTTAAGGTCTGTATATTTCCATAAACATGACATTTACCCACTTTTCCCAAACCTTGTTTCCTACGAAGATCAGATATGATTTAGTTAGGTTGGAAAAACGACGTGAACTAAATGATATTTTTAGAGAGATTTTTTCAGGTAATGACCAACGTGAATACAGGAACACAACGGTCCTGTTTGGGAATCGACCCACTGAGCAGTGGACCCAGACTTCCCGTGCCAATCCTTGACGCGTTTCGTCCTTGTTAGGACTCATCAGAAGGACATAGGCTGAAGCTCCCTGTCCAAGCAAAATTGAACTTCGTTGACCAGTCAGAAACAACTACTCCGAGGGCAAATACCCCTACCGGCGTTGAACTACACTGATTGGTCTGAGCTTTCGTTGGCAATGAAAATTGTTAGAGAGATTTTTTCAGGTAATGACCAACGTGAATACAGGAACACAACGGTCCTGTTTGGGAATCGACCCACTGAGCAGTGGACCCAGACTTCCCGTGCCAATCCTTGACGCGTTTCGTCCTTGTTAGGACTCATCAGAAGGACATAGGCTGAAGCTCCCTGTCCAAGCAAAATTGAACTTCGTTGACCAGTCAGAAACAACTACTCCGAGGGCAAATACCCCTACCGGCGTTGAACTACACTGATTGGTCTGAGCTTTCGTTGGCAATGAAAATTGTTAGAGAGATTTTTTCAGGTAATGACCAACGTGAATACAGGAACACAACGGTCCTGTTTGGGAATCGACCCACTGAGCAGTGGACCCAGACTTCCCGTGCCAATCCTTGACGCGTTTCGTCCTTGTTAGGACTCATCAGAAGGACATAGGCTGAAGCTCCCTGTCCAAGCAAAATTGAACTTCGTTGACCAGTCAGAAACAACTACTCCGAGGGCAAATACCCCTACCGGCGTTGAACTACACTGATTGGTCTGAGCTTTCGTTGGCAATGAAAATTGTTAGAGAGATTTTTTCAGGTAATGACCAACGTGAATACAGGAACACAACGGTCCTGTTTGGGAATCGACCCACTGAGCAGTGGACCCAGACTTCCCGTGCCAATCCTTGACGCGTTTCGTCCTTGTTAGGACTCATCAGAAGGACATAGGCTGAAGCTCCCTGTCCAAGCAAAATTGAACTTCGTTGACCAGTCAGAAACAACTACTCCGAGGGCAAACACCCCTACCGGCGTTGAACTACACTGATTGGTCTGAGCTTTCGTTGGCAATGAAAATTGTTAGAGAGATTTTTTTTTCAGGTAATGACCAACGTGAATACAGGAACACAACGGTCCTGTTTGGGAATCGACCCACTGAGCAGTGGACCCAGACTTCCCGTGCCAATCCTTGACGCGTTTCGTCCTTGTTAGGACTCATCAGAAGGACATAGGCTGAAGCTCCCTGTCCAAGCAAAATTGAACTTCGTTGACCAGTCAGAAACAACTACTCCGAGGGCAAATACCCCTACCGGCGTTGAACTACACTGATTGGTCTGAGCTTTCGTTGGCAATGAAAATTGTTAGAGAGATTTTTTCAGGTAATGACCAACGTGAATACAGGAACACAACGGTCCTGTTTGGGAATCGACCCACTGAGCAGTGGACCCAGACTTCCCGTGCCAATCCTTGACGCGTTTCGTCCTTGTTAGGACTCATCAGAAGGACATAGGCTGAAGCTCCCTGTCCAAGCAAAATTGAACTTCGTTGACCAGTCAGAAACAACTACTCCGAGGGCAAATACCCCTACCGGCGTTGAACTACACTGATTGGTCTGAGCTTTCGTTGGCAATGAAAATTGTTAGAGAGATTTTTTCAGGTAATGACCAACGTGAATACAGGAACACAACGGTCCTGTTTGGGAATCGACCCACTGAGCAGTGGACCCAGACTTCCCGTGCCAATCCTTGACGCGTTTCGTCCTTGTTAGGACTCATCAGAAGGACATAGGCTGAAGCTCCCTGTCCAAGCAAAATTGAACTTCGTTGACCAGTCAGAAACAACTACTCCGAGGGCAAATACCCCTACCGGCGTTGAACTACACTGATTGGTCTGAGCTTTCGTTGGCAATGAAAATTGTTAGAGAGATTTTTTCAGGTAATGACCAACGTGAATACAGGAACACAACGGTCCTGTTTGGGAATCGACCCACTGAGCAGTGGACCCAGACTTCCCGTGCCAATCCTTGACGCGTTTCGTCCTTGTTAGGACTCATCAGAAGGACATAGGCTGAAGCTCCCTGTCCAAGCAAAATTGAACTTCGTTGACCAGTCAGAAACAACTACTCCGAGGGCAAATACCCCTACCGGCGTTGAACTACACTGATTGGTCTGAGCTTTCGTTGGCAATGAAAATTGTTAGAGAGATTTTTTCAGGTAATGACCAACGTGAATACAGGAACACAACGGTCCTGTTTGGGAATCGACCCACTGAGCAGTGGACCCAGACTTCCCGTGCCAATCCTTGACGCGTTTCGTCCTTGTTAGGACTCATCAGAAGGACATAGGCTGAAGCTCCCTGTCCAAGCAAAATTGAACTTCGTTGACCAGTCAGAAACAACTACTCCGAGGGCAAACACCCCTACCGGCGTTGAACTACACTGATTGGTCTGAGCTTTCGTTGGCAATGAAAATTGTTAGAGAGATTTTTTTTTCAGGTAATGACCAACGTGAATACAGGAACACAACGGTCCTGTTTGGGAATCGACCCACTGAGCAGTGGACCCAGACTTCCCGTGCCAATCCTTGACGCGTTTCGTCCTTGTTAGGACTCATCAGAAGGACATAGGCTGAAGCTCCCTGTCCAAGCAAAATTGAACTTCGTTGACCAGTCAGAAACAACTACTCCGAGGGCAAATACCCCTACCGGCGTTGAACTACACTGATTGGTCTGAGCTTTCGTTGGCAATGAAAATTGTTAGAGAGATTTTTTCAGGTAATGACCAACGTGAATACAGGAACACAACGGTCCTGTTTGGGAATCGACCCACTGAGCAGTGGACCCAGACTTCCCGTGCCAATCCTTGACGCGTTTCGTCCTTGTTAGGACTCATCAGAAGGACATAGGCTGAAGCTCCCTGTCCAAGCAAAATTGAACTTCGTTGACCAGTCAGAAACAACTACTCCGAGGGCAAATACCCCTACCGGCGTTGAACTACACTGATTGGTCTGAGCTTTCGTTGGCAATGAAAATTGTTAGAGAGATTTTTTCAGGTAATGACCAACGTGAATACAGGAACACAACGGTCCTGTTTGGGAATCGACCCACTGAGCAGTGGACCCAGACTTCCCGTGCCAATCCTTGACGCGTTTCGTCCTTGTTAGGACTCATCAGAAGGACATAGGCTGAAGCTCCCTGTCCAAGCAAAATTGAACTTCGTTGACCAGTCAGAAACAACTACTCCGAGGGCAAATACCCCTACCGGCGTTGAACTACACTGATTGGTCTGAGCTTTCGTTGGCAATGAAAATTGTTAGAGAGATTTTTTCAGGTAATGACCAACGTGAATACAGGAACACAACGGTCCTGTTTGGGAATCGACCCACTGAGCAGTGGACCCAGACTTCCCGTGCCAATCCTTGACGCGTTTCGTCCTTGTTAGGACTCATCAGAAGGACATAGGCTGAAGCTCCCTGTCCAAGCAAAATTGAACTTCGTTGACCAGTCAGAAACAACTACTCCGAGGGCAAATACCCCTACCGGCGTTGAACTACACTGATTGGTCTGAGCTTTCGTTGGCAATGAAAATTGTTAGAGAGATTTTTTCAGGTAATGACCAACGTGAATACAGGAACACAACGGTCCTGTTTGGGAATCGACCCACTGAGCAGTGGACCCAGACTTCCCGTGCCAATCCTTGACGCGTTTCGTCCTTGTTAGGACTCATCAGAAGGACATAGGCTGAAGCTCCCTGTCCAAGCAAAATTGAACTTCGTTGACCAGTCAGAAACAACTACTCCGAGGGCAAATACCCCTACCGGCGTTGAACTACACTGATTGGTCTGAGCTTTCGTTGGCAATGAAAATTGTTAGAGAGATTTTTTCATTTCATTTTGCTTGGACAGGGAGCTTCAGCCTATGTCCTTCTGATGAGTCCTAACAAGGACGAAACGCGTCAAGGATTGGCACGGGAAGTCTGGGTCCACTGCTCAGTGGGTCGATTCCCAAACAGGACCGTTGTGTTCCTGTATTCACGTTGGTCATTACCTGAAAAAATCTCTCTAACAATTTTCATTGCCAACGAAAGCTCAGACCAATCAGTGTAGTTCAACGCCGGTAGGGGTATTTGCCCTCGGAGTAGTTGTTTCTGACTGGTCAACGAAGTTCAATTTTGCTTGGACAGGGAGCTTCAGCCTATGTCCTTCTGATGAGTCCTAACAAGGACGAAACGCGTCAAGGATTGGCACGGGAAGTCTGGGTCCACTGCTCAGTGGGTCGATTCCCAAACAGGACCGTTGTGTTCCTGTATTCACGTTGGTCATTACCTGAAAAAATCTCTCTAACAATTTTCATTGCCAACGAAAGCTCAGACCAATCAGTGTAGTTCAACGCCGGTAGGGGTATTTGCCCTCGGAGTAGTTGTTTCTGACTGGTCAACGAAGTTCAATTTTGCTTGGACAGGGAGCTTCAGCCTATGTCCTTCTGATGAGTCCTAACAAGGACGAAACGCGTCAAGGATTGGCACGGGAAGTCTGGGTCCACTGCTCAGTGGGTCGATTCCCAAACAGGACCGTTGTGTTCCTGTATTCACGTTGGTCATTACCTGAAAAAATCTCTCTAACAATTTTCATTGCCAACGAAAGCTCAGACCAATCAGTGTAGTTCAACGCCGGTAGGGGTATTTGCCCTCGGAGTAGTTGTTTCTGACTGGTCAACGAAGTTAAATGATATTTTGTTTTGTTACGTGATTCTGTACCTGAAATATTGCAATCTATTTTTTTTAAATTTTGTACCTCATTTAGGCTAACAAGGAGACATGAAACGTTTAATTTTTTCTATGTATCTCACCAAAGGTGACCTGTGAATAGATGTTTGCGAGCTGCTAATACCTTTTGTCAAAAGTACCTACTCGACATTTGATATTTTCTGGGATAAAAAAGGTCAATTGTTAAAGCTTTATCATAGTTAGATTTTGTTGTGTTTTGATTTGTTTTATAATTATATTATTTATTTTTATATTTACATTTATATATTTATTTATTCATTTACATTTATATTTTGTGTTGTTAAACTGGCCTTCTGATAGGCATGTTTTTTTACTTGTTCCAAATTTTATTATATTTTTGTCTGGAGTTTTCTCTACTGTTATCATGTGTACCTACTTAGTGACTAAAATGTGTATTTGTTGTGGAAGCTTTGCTCTGTTGGCTATGCAGTACAAATAAATTTCTTTATTATTATTAATATTATTATTATTATTATTATTGAAATTGAAACTTTCTCAGAGAATTGTGGTTTAATGTTGCTGTGACGGGCTATGCCAAGTCACTGCAATTAAATTGAATTGAAGAATGATCTGACAATATGGCATGTTTTAAAAGGGGGTGTGCGCCAAAAAAACAACTTCATCTCAAAAAAAAGAGAAAAAAAATCTAAGAATAACAGTGAAATCCGCACCCCTCTATGACAAATAATACCGCAGATATGGCTCTATGAAGGTACCGCATCTCACCCTATGACGTCACGAAAGCTCAAGCGACGCACGAGAAAGTGGATTTAATTAAATTTACATAATGTTTTTCCTGTGTTACCTGCAATAATCTAAACAAAAACCACTCACGCGTGCCGGGCACAATCAAATTAACAATGCAGAGCGCCGCTGGACGAAGTTTTCGTGACGTCACGAGAGCGTCGTCCACACTTTAAAGCGGTATATCTCAGCGATAGTTTATCGTAGAATAACGAGGTTTGAACAGTTATTCTTAGATTTTTTTACACTAAAACTTTAATTTTTGGCGCACACCCCCTTTAAGATGACTGATTTCTGAAAGTTTTTGTGTATGTTAGTGTTGAGTCCTAGCTGTTTCAGGTGGGATTTGAATGTTTTGGGTGTGAGGCCTGTTACTGACATAATCAGGGGAATAATAGTAACTTTTTCCTGCTTCCAGAAACTCTTCATTTCGATTGCTAGGTCTGTGTATTTACAGAATTTTTCATTGTACTTTGTCTGGATGTTTTATCACTGGGAATAGCTATGTCAATTAGGTAGGTATGTGATTTTTTCTCTTTTTAACTGAAACGTGATATCTCTGGTCTATTGGCGGATATTGTTTAATCGGTCTGAATATTGATATCCCAGTACAGGGTGTCCCATTTAAGATGGTATTGAGGGTTATCTGCTAAACTCATAGAGGTAGATTTTTTTTGATTTCACATTCCTGGGCCAATTTTTTATGACGGATCGAATGCCGCAAACCGCAAGTCTCTATCTCGTACCGTTTCGAAGATACAGGGTGAAACTTGAAATTCTCACTTTTCGAGGGAAGTCATTATCTTGCCTAAGAAAAAAGATATCAGAAAGATGAAAATTATATCTGACGCAGTTTTTTACGTAGATTCCATTGGCGTACTGCAATTTTTTTTCCAAGGTACCGTTTAAGAGATATGACTCAAACTTCATCTTTTTTAAATGGGACACCCTGTAAATTTTTACATTTTTAGAATATGCATAAAATTACCTTTCCAATGATATACAGGGTGCCCCACGGTGGATGGCGTATTAGACGTTTATGGAGAACTAAAAAGCGGATCATTTTGAAAATTTGGCAACCGGGATAAACGACCATAATCTACACTTTAAAAATATTTTTGTTTATGCGGTGTTGCCGCTTCTACTTTAAACCAGTGGCAACAGCGCTATTTCAAAGGGAACACCCTGTATTTGATTACATATTTGGATTTTACGTAAAATTCTGAGCAGATTTCGTGTGATATACCCTATAGCTAAGTTCAACTGTTTTGGAATTATTGACAGTTGAAAATCGACTTTTTGCAACTTTGACAGGCTGTAAAACCTTTGGTTTTTCTCTTAAATTAACCGTTCAGGTTTTACAGCCTGTCAAAGTTGCAAAAAGTCAATTTTCAACTGTCAATAATTCCAAAACAGTTGAACTTAGGTATAGGGTATATCACATGAAATCTGCTCAGAATTTTACGTAGAATCAAAATATGTAATCACATACAGGGTATTCCATTTAAAATAGCGTTGTTGCCACTGGTTTAGAGTAGAAGCGGCAACACCGCATAAACAAAAATATTTTAAAGTGTAGATCATGGCTGTTTACCCCGGTTGCCAAATTTTCAAAATGATCCGCTTTTTAGTTCTCCATAAACGTCTGATACGCCATCCACCGTGGGACACCCTGTATAGTTCGAAATCCTTGCTTTCGAGTATAGACGATGGTGCGTATTTGTAGTATGGCTCTGTGTTTTCTATTAGTTTAAATGCTGTGGCCAGTGCTTGGTGGATTACTTTTGCTGCTGCGTTATGTCTTGCTGTGTATTCTGAGCCAGCTAGGGACTTGCATCCACTTGTAATATGCTCAATTGTTTCCTTTTGAAGGTGACATTTCCTGCATGTATCATCTGCTGTAGCCGGGTCTTTGATGACATATTTTTGATAATTTCTGGTTGCTATGACCTTATCTTGGATGGCGAGCAGGAATCCTTCCGTTTCGGGAAAGAGCTGACCATCCTCTAACCAGGTGTATGATGATTTTTGATCAATATAATCTTGTTTCATGTGGTATCTGTGCTGTCCATGCAGAATCTTTTCTGACCAGATGTTCATTTTCCGCTGTTGCAATTGCGTCTCGTTGTATATGTCTATTGGATGTGTTGTTTGGGATAGGTTGAAGGGTGTTTAGTTTTTATCTGCTATGCTTATCGCTGTGTGGAGCCCAGTCTGTCTAGCATGGAAGAATTTCCTAAGTGTTGTATTTGCCTTGCGTGTAGTGATGTTACGTATGCAATTCGTCTTCCTCCTTCATTCTTTTTGATTGTTAGCCTTTCCCTGCATGAATTGGGATTGGGGTGTGACTTTCTGTGTTTGGTAAGTTCAGAGCGCATGAGGATGTTAATGTTTTCCAGGTCAGTTTCGGACCACTTGATCATACCGAATGAGTATGTAAGAGTAGGAATGACGTATGTGTTTATGGCGTTAGTGAGATTTCGGGAATTTAATTTACTTTTTATAAGCCTGATGAGTCTATTTCTGAATTCAGTTTTAAGCTCTATTTTGATATGAGTGTGATTGAGTTTGGTACTTTGATGGAACCCTAGGTATTTATATGTTTCATTCCTGAGCATGTCTAGTGTTTCACTATCGACGGTTTGGACATCATGATGTTTTTCCACTGGCCTTTATTTATGTGGAGTACCCTACATTTACTTATACCAAACTACATACAGACGTCTGGGGTGAATGTTTCTGTAATTTTGAGGAGGCTTTTCAACTGCGTTTCCGTGGCTGCGTAGAGTTTGATGTCATCCATATACAGTAAGTGGTTTATTTGGTGTTGGTTATTATTATTATTATTATTATTATTATTATTATTATTATTATTATTATTATTATTATTATTATTATTATTATTATTATTATTATTATTATTATTATTATTATTATTATTATTATTATTATTATTATTATTATTATTATTATTATTATTATTATTATTATTATTATTATTATTATTATTATTATTATTATTATTATTATTATTATTATTATTATTATTATTATTATTAGTAATAACACTCAATCTGCTTCTTAGCAGTTTTTGCATCTTACACACAGGGACACTTTATCCGTTAGGACAATTAGGTCATGTCCTACGGGCCACTAGAGGATGGAAGGCCAACTGCTGGCCTTTAATTTATAATATAAAATATAAAAGCCCACTATATTAAAAACATCGACTTGTTTAGTAGCAGGAATTCACACTGCACAAGCACATTTGGTTTGGCCAGAGTGCACTGCCTGACGTCACGATGCTCTGGAATCGCTCCTCTCGCTCCATCGAGCATCAATCCGGAATACGCCCTAAAGTCACTGAGCTGCGCTGACTCGCCGTCGCGTCATTAACGCAGCACGGGCACGTGGCAACTGGCAACGACTAGAGGAACCTGTTAGTGTTTGCGCCAAGCTAAGCCGTTTGTTTGGTCGTGGATCTATTAATGGTGTCAAATGTGATCGTGTAATTTACAACTTTACGAATTTCTACGTGTTAACTAAAATCTTTGAGAATCGCATACGATTCTGTTCGTCTACTCCTGAAATATAGTGTTATTTTTTGGTCATAGTGTATCATAAAACCTATGAAATATTTTTTAGTGGTTTTTTTAGTAGTTTGAAATAGTCTGAATGATTTTATTTAACCCCATAAAGAAGAATGAAAGGCCATACCAAATAATTGACCTACGGGCCAGAGAAAGGTTAAAGCGTCACTGCTTACACAAGTCTAAGTGCTTATCATATACCTATTCCCGAGGGGGCGACCACCTCCTGCAATACGTGTATATTTGGCCTGAAATCACTTGCAATCATCTCCGAAATCATTCTGAAATCCCGCAGTCAGTTCGCAAAATCCTTCTTGCAGTCCCAAAATCGTTTTCCGCAATCGCTGAAATCCTATGCAATCACCTCTGCAATCTCTGAAATCGCTCAAAATCAACTCTAGTAGGGATAAAAAATCAGCTGTTGATCAGGATTTTGCGCGTTTTTGCTGTACATTGATAATTGTAATCAAGTTTTTGTTGCTCTCATTTTCGGATTCTGCAGTGTTTTTTTTTGAGAATCGATCATTATCCAATGAAAAATATTATGCAGCTCTTTATGACACCTGGTATATTGGGCGTATTTCAGAATCATTGGAAAATGACACTTGAATCAAGTTTTCAAAGTGGCAGTTGGACATGTACAGGGTGTCAAGTTATAAAATACCACCACCTGTAACTCATCTATGTACGATCAAAAATAAAAAAGTTACAGGTGGTGATACTTCATAACTTGACACCCTGTACAGGGTGGCCCATTTCCGATGTTTCAATGGGCTTTATCGAAAACCAGCGGAGATTTTTTTTGAGAAAATAACAATGGGGAAGACAACTCACGGCTGAATTTTTTTCCAAGTACAATGCAGTGGCATGACTAGTTTTTTTTTTTTTGAGATGCCACCGATTTTGGAATAGTAACCCTGATGTTAAGTTGTATTTTTTAAATGAGACACCCCGTATATTATTTCTTCATTGCATAGCTCTTTTCGAGCACTGATATAAGGTTTTATAGCTTTACCTTCGAAAGTTTTTGAGAAAAGATAAATAAATTCCGTTTCTTTATAAGAAACAATGAATCAGAAAGAGATAGTTGAAATATGAATCGGCTACTTTCTATTCTTAATTCAACATTTCAACAAGCTTGTTTTTTATTTTCAAATTGAACTATGAATTGGGGGTGATAATAAATGATAAATAAGCAACACATAATTTATTTCATGACTTATCTCTTTCTAGCTCATTGTTTCTTATGGAGAAACGGAATTTATTTTTTTCCTTAAAAGCTATTGAAGGCAAAGCTATAAAACCTCTATATGGGTACATTCAGGCGGTCCCAGCGGCTTAGTTCAGCTACTCAGCAGGAACTTTATTCTCGAAACAGGGGAGCAGCGCTCTCATTGGAAAGAAGTTTCTGTCTTTGTCGTCGGGCAATGACAATGACAGAGCAATCGTTCTTATGAGAACGCCAGTGGCGTATTCAGGGGGGGGGGGCAAAGGGAGCAATTGCCCCCGCACTCGTTAGGAAAATAGCTATTTCAATCTCAAAAATCACCTCGCAATCTCAAAAATTAGTTCGCAATCCCCCCTGCAGTCTCTGCAGTCACTGAAATCGCCTCGCAATCCTCCGAAATCACAAATTTTTAGAAAAATCGCTGCAATCATTTGGAAATCATAGGATTTCCGCAATACGTGTACATATTTTTCGGAAGTGGTCGCCCCCTCGCCTATTTCAGAAACAATTTAAGACGTAGTTTTTGCATCAGCCTTCTCCCATTGCTCTTTTTCTCGCTGCGAATCCATCTGGGTAGGTTTTTCCTTCGTTAATGCATCTTCGCAATTTTCCTTCCTTAAAATAGTTTGAATTTTATATTTCCAATTGTTAGAGTTATTTGCTTCAAGTACTGCCACACAAACATTGTTGGAAACGTATCCAACAGTCTAGTTGTCTCTCTCTTTTCTCTAACCGCAATTCATTAGGTTAAATGTTTTATTCTGTCATCTGTCATGAATTGTGGGAGAAGAAGAGTGGAGGAAAAAAGGCAAGCTAAAAACGTCACCTCAGCCTCTTCTCTTCCAACCTTCATAAAAAAGAACAACGTTTTGGAGGAGCTCCTCCAAGTTTCAAGTTTTTGCCATTCATTGTATAAAAATACAGCTCTGCCTTTGTGGCATCTTAAACATAACATAAGCTCTGGCCTATAGCCATCTTATTCCCGTGTAAAGTGTAAATAAAGTGTAAATATTGTACATAACAAAGAGTCGAAGTTTCTGTTCTCCAGTTTTGGCCTACAGATTTTCAGCCCTACAGTTACAGTTCAAAAATATCTTATGTGGCAGATGCCTACAAACACCGCTTATTACACTTGACATTTTCTCTGAAGTTTGTAAAGCCACTCAAGTTCAGTACCTATAATACTTTTATATTCAATCTTTTTTTCGTTTTCCTAACTTTTTCAAGGTTTTCTGCTTTCACTGACTGTTAACTAGGCCCATAACCTGATAAGAACCATGCGAAAATAAATAGCAATTTTCGTTAAACACTTTAGTTGGTTCATTGTCCAAAACTTTTATAGACGACGCGACAAATTATTTTCTAGAATTGCCAATAATAATGACATCTGTCCCAATAATAATGACATCTGTCTATATAATCAAAATCATGAAAATCAGAAGATCAATAGTCAATTAAAGGCGATTAACCAGTCGGTTATATTGACAGATGGACAATGTATTTAACGTCATTTATTACCGATTGGTTGACAAATGACGTTTGTTTCATTGGTTATCTGTCAACAATGACCGACCGGTTAATCGCCTGTAATCGATGATTATGATTAACTACAGACGTTTCATTTCCCTGGTTCATAATGTTTGTTGAGATCTTGGGTAATGGGAAAGGAGACAAAGACCATAAAATTAAAATCAAAGCGTGCTGAAATTTTGGAAAAAAAAAATAATTAGAAGGAAATAATTTCGAACTCAAAATTGTCTGTAATATGAATATAATTAGTAATCCACCATTATTTACATAAAGAGCACAATGTGTACCTTGCCCGATATCTCTCACAAATGGAGTTGACTGCATATTTGAGGCTTGAAAAAGTATAGATGTAATATACGAAACGTCGCCAGAGAATAGTTGGTCTTTGTCTCCTTTCCCATTACCCAAGATCTCAACAAACATTATGATTAACATTACCCAGATTCGCTTGGAATCGTTGTTTATGTTGTGCTTCAAAACTTACCATTGTATTGAGAGAAAAATGGCTACAGCCACCCATCCTTATAGTTTCGGCTACTGGCCAATACTGCTATGTGAGGATCATCGCCGACCACTTTCTAACTAAAAAGCATTCTCCTCCAGCATAAGGCTTCAAATAATCACCAAAATTTGAACAATCGATAGTTTATTAGAAAAAGATTATACAGCAGAAAAAATGAATGTCCCCTTCTGTTTAATTTATAGGTACTTCTTAGAGGACTAAAATTTATACAAAAAACATTTTTCACCCAAAAAGAAAAATGACCCTTTGGCTAGAACTCAAGGAGTTGAGGCCACCCCCCGGGAGATGGTCAACCACCCTTTCTATATCGAGAGAATAATAAAATGTGCTCAGTCAACATCCTGCAAGGATTGCTTTCACGAGTTTTATACCGATATCTGATTCCTGCAAGCGACGTTGATTAGTTGCTATAAAAAAAAACACACAACGTCCACCACCGGACATTTGCGGACATTATTATTCTCCCTTTGTATTATGAGATTATAAATCTACCTTTCTCGGCTCTAAACTTCTGCCAGCCACATATAGCTTTATTAATATTTTTCTCCTTTTTTTCATCCAGGACCCCGTTTATGTTTTTTGTTTTTCTCCTTTTAGGATTTATAGTGGTTTGGTTTTTCCATATCCGTATCGATTCTTAATCCTCTAAGGTACATTGTATTTTCGAACGACCCGGGAAATCGGTTTTACTCGTATTAATTAATGGGCTTATTGTTTTGGCGCCGCAATTGAATGGTGATTATTATTATTTTTAATTTAGTTAATCACTTATTTAACACGACGACGCAGGAGTTGAACGAGAACGTACTCTTTTGTTAGAATTTTAATTTACGCGATAAATGTAGATTTGAAAAAAAATGTCCACATTCAATATTTTAAAGAGTTTGTTATTTTCTCAACCATTTTAATTGATAACAATACTCATTCTTCAATCGTACAACTTGACTTAATACAATAAACATCTTACCTCTACAAGTAAAATAAGTACAAACCTCTATGTAGGTACACGGTTTCATACCATAACGTAATTTTAATTATCTTATTCAGATTTCAGATTCAACTTAACAGTGCAATAATGAGCCACTTAATGGCCATCAAAACTGTACAATAAAGACACGTTTTTATTCCAATAAATATCCAATTCCCCATCCCATCCTGACCATAAAATGAATACAGAAAGTCTGACCCCATAATCATTACAAACAGAAGCAGATCTCTCCCTTTTGATTGTGTTTCACTCTTCAGGGCAAATATAAAACAATTCTGAGGCATTATATATGTCAAGTGCAACCCCTCTCAATAATGACCCGTTTATCTTGTCTATAACTCTCTGAATATAAACAATGTGCTTGTGTTGTGTTGACAAGGAATACAGGTTTGATATGACACGTCGTTGTTGCTCTCAATACGCGTCACTCGATTAGAACTTCCGACCCCATTCGATCTAGTTGATTGGTGGTCAATACAGTATTTTGACTCCTGTTGTGACCAAATCCACCTAACATGGATCTAAACGGAGATTATCAAATAAAATTGTCATATTTTTTATTATAAATTTTTTGGCAATTATTCATATATTAATGGTAATCTCATAGGTTATCCTTATTAAAAGGCAGTTAATTTCAATTCAAAAAACTTGTTTAGAAAATTCATTTCAATAATTTGCAATAGTCATGTGTATTATATTTTCCTAATTATGCTCATAGCATAGTCATTACACTCAAAAGTTAATTAAATTTTCAATAATTACGCCCAGTTTCACAATGTCTGGTGACCTTCTTGGTCACTTAACTAATCCGTTTACAGTAAGCAATGGTTAAGGCATATAGCGTTTCACAGCAAAAAAAAAATGTGCTGGTGACTTAACCAATATTTTGTTTTAATTTTTCTTAGGTTGTCAGCAGAATTTCTAGATTTTACGATTTCAGTGTAAATCGCAGATTGATCAAGATTGACAAATAACGACAAAAATTATTCGAATGAATATGCAGAATAATCTGTAATTCCTCCACAATTTACACTTATTCTTTCCACTGTTCTTGGTGATAATGGTGATAAACCCAAGTCAAAACCGATCAAAACAATCTTTTTTATCATATCCTTCAAAATTAGTTCTAGGTTTAACTATTTTTGCACGTCGTCCACCTTCGTCTTCATTATCGATGCATTCTTTTCCGACTGTGCAGGCCGATTTGCGCAAAGGACCCTGCCCAAAGTATACGGAAATTGTGTTTATGTCAGAATTGGCTGAATTTTATATATAATGTAGATCGCGCCTTCCGGATTAGAAGCTACAATTGCACCAATCCTGAAAAATGACTCCTTTTTGAGAAAATTAATTTCATATGTAGCAAGTAAAACGCTTGGACATTGTGATGGACGTTCCATGTAGCACAAATAGGTGTAGAAAAGGTATCAATCAATCAATCAGTCGAAATAAATTTTATTGACAAAGCATGATCTTAAGTAATGTGCAAGTAATATAAAATTATCGGGTTATAAAAAAAAACTTACAAACAATAAAAAAAAAGGTAAGCTTGTGGCGCAGTGGTGTGCTACGTGGAGTCATTTTTCAGGATTGGTGCAATGGTAACTTTTAATCAGAAAGGCGTGATCTACATTATATACAAAATTTGGCTAATTCTGACATAAACACAATTTCCGTAAACTTTGGGCAGGGTCCTTTATCTGTACAAGGTTTTTTTTTATATATTGACACCCCGTCTACAGCCTTTACCTTTGCAGGTAGAAGAAAGGTGTTAATACAAAAGCTGTACAATTTTGGCAAAATTTTTAAAATCCATAATCAGAAACAAAAATTGAATGTCAGAAATGAGAATGTTGCATGCTTTCAGCTTTTTTCAAATGGCAAGCCCTATATTTCGTTTTATATTCTTGAAGAGCACAATTTCCCGATTCCAAAACTATGTAGTTTGTCTATATTTGGTTGAGCCGTCTCCAACATATTTGGTTCTAAAAATTTTTAAAATACTATCAGAGAAACCAAGTAGCTCAAATTTTACCTGCAGCTTTCACTTTTACAGGTAGAATGGTTCACAAAATCAGTAGTAGAATAGTATTTTTACAATTTTTGGAGCCGAATATATGAGAGACTGTTCAATCAAATATAAACAAACTATATATTTTTGGAATCGGGACATTGTGCTCTTCAAGAATATAGAATAAAATATAGGGCATCCCATTTGAAAAAAATTGAAAGCATGCAAAATTTCACATTTCTGACATTTAAATTTTGTTTCTGACCATGGTATCTGAAAATTCAACCAAAATGTCACAACTTTTGTATTCACACCTTTCTTCTACCTGTAATGGTAAAGGCTGTAGGTGGGGTGTTAATATATAAAAAAAACACCCTGTACAAATACGTGACTTATTGCAGAACTTATGGGTGGACCTCTGCGGGACGAGCGCAGCGAGTTCCGCAGCCATTTACTCACCAATATACTGTTGAATTGTTGAAATAAGACACTAACCTGAAACATGTAGTTTTTAAACTAGAGAATAACTGACATTTGAGTGAGTCAGCTTAGTATCGTACTTAAATAACATATTGGTGAATAGATGGCTGTGGGACGAGCGCAGCTAATTCCGCAGCCAACTACTCACCAATATACTGTTGAACTGTTCAAGATAAACATTCATCTAAATGTAGTTCTTGAACTAATGAGAATAACTGACATTTGAGTGAGTCAAGTTATTATCGTACTTGAATAACATATTGGTAAATAGATGGTCCACTTCTCGGTCCACCCATAAGTTCCGCAACAATCCACTCGCTTGTACTTGAATAACTTATCACATTATGTTACTAGTTTGGTAAAGTAGCATTACTAATTCCTGTTGAAAGGCAAATTACCAAAAAGTGAATAATCTTACAAAATTTCACTTTATATAGGGGAAGTTGTGGATGATTCAAACACTTAGGTTTTTGTGAGGTGCTACTTCCAATAGAGTAATAATTTTGGTGGTTTTTTTGAATGTACCTACATATAGTTTAACATATTTTCTACTTACTTTGATCCATTAAAAAACTGAGGATATCTTTAGGAATTTTAAAATTTTCAACAAAAAAAGTGCGATTTTGTTGAATCATTTCCAGGCTGGGGTAGATTAAACCATGTTATGGGTATGTTTCAATCACAAATATATTACTGTAATCAAGTAAAAAAATCAAAAAGTAAAAAGTATCTAGTAAAAAATGGGTAAACCAAACATTTGATTAAGAAATATTCCATCCTGTGAAATTAAGTTTAAACTTATATAATGAAGAAGATCTTGCAGTTCCCTTGGTTTGGGGGCTTGGCAATGTTTGTAAAATATCGCTTCTTTCGATAGAAGAGATATCATCTACTAGTGGAAATGTGTTAGAATTGTTCTTTCTTCTTTTGAAGTACTTGACTAATGTAGTAACGAACTGTGGTCTTTGTGACAAATTTTGCTATTACACAGTCACCTTTAGACACGAGAAAATCTTGTTCAAAAGATAAGGGGAACTCATCCACTGACAAATCCTCATCTGTGTCGACTAGCTCCAATGAATCGCCTGAACTCTCGGAAGAATCACTCTCTTCGAACACCTTTCTTTTAGCTGTTTTTGAATTCTGGAAACTTTTTGTTCTTTGTTGTTGCTGGACATTCCATGTCATGTCCATCAGTTCATTTGGAACTGGAGTAGATGTAAAGATCACTGACTTTGACTCCTTTTTTCTTCCTTCAGGTTTTAATTTTTTTTTTTCATTTTTGGATACGGTCTTACATCAGTTAAACTTATCTTTCTGGTTTCACAGTTTTTTTCATGGGAAACCTGGCGTGATGACTCTGCATTGGAAGTTGACTGAGGTGCTTCTTCATGTAAAATATGGGTTGGAGATGACATAGTAGAGGTTGACGGCTGGGCAAGCCTACAGCTTGAATCGCCATTTGGAGCCAATGTTTCAGATTGTTCTCTATTAGCAGTTGAATCTTGAGCTTGGTTTTGAGATTTGTCTGTAACTGTGCTTGCAATAAAATCTTCGTCGGAAAAAGCTAAACGATCAACAGGTCAAATACCTGGCTTCTTGAAAGAGTTTATGATGTTTTGTCTCGTAAATGCTCTGTTAAAAGCTTTATTGATAAATTCTCCTAGATTTCGAATTGTGATGGTCTTCCCAGGGTTAGAAATCAACCAGTCGTCATACATAGTGGCCAAGGCAGACTTGAAGGGTCTATATATCCCAACATCCAGAGGCTGCATGCGGTGAGTGGTATGCCATGCGGTTGGAATGAAAGAAGAGTAATTCCTGATTCTTCACAAAATTTTACTGCTTCTAAGGACACATGTGATGTGTGATTATCCACAAGAAGTAGAATGGGGTTTTCTGCAGAGCTATTCGTGTAGTTTTTAATGTGTTCTAAAACACGCACAAACAACTCTTTTGTCATCCAAGCAGTTTTGTTTCCCAAAACTAAAGACGATTCTTGAGCTCCTTGTATATATTCGCTAGAATGTCGAATTCTACCAACTATGTACACAGGAGCAATAGTATTGCCTGCAGCATTTATGATTCCTACAAATGTTACATTTTCTCCCCGCTCTCCTAAAGATACTTGGCCAACTTGTTCCTTCCCCTTGTTAGCTATGACATTCACTGATTTCAGGACTGTTGAGACTCCGGTTTTGTCCAAGTTGAAGTTTCTTTCTCCTTTAAATTTAAAGTTTTCCAAAACCGATAAATAATTTTCAAAAAATTCCTTCACACCATCCTTGTCGAACCCAGTAGCTCTCAATAAAACTGGTGCTTTCTGGCTTTCTTAATGATAGCTATTTTTGCCGGGACATAAATCCATAAACCCATTCGAGACCTTGAAATATTATTGTGTTAAACAGAACAAGATACATAGTGAAAGAGCTTACCAGCAATCTTATTGATTTTCCATGATTCAGGCATTTTACATTCTGGTATTTGAGAAGCAATGATTTGCCAATAGGAGAGCCCGTAATGTAAATCAGAACAACGTTGAACATAAGATACTAATTCTTCTTCTTCAGAATTCGAGAATGCTTGATTACTCGTGTATTTATTCTTAAAACCTCTTGAATTTTCATCATCCCACAGGCCTGAGTCTGATGAATTTTCATAGCGGTACTCCATCCTCTTAGTTTTTATGAGTCGAACCCGTGAAACTAGAGTATTTCTGTTCAAGTTATATAATCTTGCAGCAGTTCTAACCGGCGCATTTTTCTTAAAAATCTCTTTCAAAGCGTTTTTCATAACGTTTTCGTCGACCTCTCTGTCGGTTTTCCGAACATACTTCCGGGGCATCTACAATTATATTTATTTCAAAATAAAAATATCTGTATCTATTTACAATTTGCAGGGGGGATGCTTCAACCTGGTTTATTCATCCACGGACCATATGGTTGAATCATCCCCATATGTAATGCTGATAGTCTAGGAGGCACTGACGATTTTCGGCACTTATTTTTCCAGTCAGATAACATGGATATAATTGTAGGGTTAGTAATTCTAAGCAAAATTCATATATTTTTAGGGGGGGTTTTCCGACGGATTGAGATGCAAAATGCGTTAGAGCTTACGAATGCAAGACCCTTCTTTTTTCCAGTGACAAAATAGGTCTATTATAAGAAGTATACTGAAGTAAAACAATAGTCCGGCTAATCTGTGAGTATGGATAATACGCCTGGCAAGTGAAAAATTGAAGATCCGAAAAATTTCAGCCCGACTCACTTTCCACTATCTGACATAAGCCAAATTGCTATTTTCATTTACCTTATGTTCTATTATAGTGAATGTGGAAATTTATGACTGGGAAAATCAGTGTACCTACTTGTATTTTTCATTGATCTTGTGAATCCATCTGAAAGTTTTTGTGAAAGTCAAACTATGCTTGTTTTGTATCACCAAGAGAACAAACTATTTAATATACACCAACTGGGAAAATAAGTGCTAAAAAATTTCACTGCCTCCTGGACTATAAAATTTGGACTGGTGAAAAATCACAGAGACAAACTTTAAGGTTATATTATCTTATTTTCTTATTGCTATAATGTATCAACTTTAAAATGGAACAGAAATTTGAACACTATACTAGCGCAATTACTGCAATGAACGACAAAAATCTAAATCGTTAATTCTCACCTTTTGAGATCCAAAATTTTCAAATACAATGAGGTGTTGTTTAACTGATGCACACACAACTGAAACTTAATACATACTGTTGCCAGATGTTGTACTGACTTTTAAATATAAAATATTGCGGGAAATTCGAACCAGTGTTTAAAATATTTAGACTGGTTGAATCTTCCCCATGGTTGAATCATCCACAGTCTCCCCTAATAAGTTATTGTTCAAGCACAAATAAGTAGATTGTTGCGGAATTTATGTGTGGACCTCTGCGGTACGAGCGCAGCGAGTTCCGCAGCTATCTACTCACCAATATACTGTTGAACTATTCAAATAACTCACCTAAAACGTGTAGTTTTTGAACTAATGAGAATAACTGACATTTGAGTGAGTCAGGTTAGTATTACCTATACTTGAACAACATATTAATGAATGGATTACTGCTGGATTACTGCGGAACTCGCTGCGCTCGTCCCGCAGAGCTCCACCCATAAGGCCCGCAATAATCCACTCGTTTTGTACTTGAATAACCTGTCACAATATATTAATAGTTTGGTTTGGTAAAGTAACATTACAGGCAAATTTACAAAAAGTGAATAATTTGACTTTATATAATAAGTTAATGTTCAAGTACAAATAAATGGATTGTTGCGGAACTTATGAGTGGACCTCTGCGGAACGAGCGCAGCGAGTTCCGCAGCCATATATTCACTAATATACTGTTAAACCGTTCAAATAAGACACTCACCTGAAACGTGTAGTTTTTGAACTAATGAGAATAACTGACAGTCAGGCTAGTATCATACTTGAATAACATATTAGTGAATGGATGGCTGCGGAACTCGCTGCGCTCGTGCCGCAGAGGTCCACCCATAAGTTCCGCAACAATCCACTCGTTTGTACTTGAATAACTTGTTACATTATAAAACTAGTTTGGTAAAGTAGGTAGGAACGTTACTAATTCCTGTTAAAAGGCAAATTGACAAAAAGGTGATAATCTTACAAATTCTGACTTTACATAATAAGTTATTGTTCAAATGAAGGGTGTTTTCTTATATATTGACACCCCATTTACAGCCTTTACCTTTACAGGTAGATGAAAGGGGTAAATACAAAAGTTGTACAGTATTGAAATGTGAAATAATGTTGCATGCTTTCAGCTTTTTCAAATGGCATCCCCCTATATTTGGTTTTATATTCTTGAAGAGCACAATTTCCCGATTCCAAAGCTATATAGTTTGTCTGTATTTGGTTGAGCCGTCTCCAACATATTTGGTTCTAAAAATCTAAAGGCTGTAGGTGGGGTGTCAATACATAAAAAAATGCCCTGTACCTGTGCCTGTCGCACACACGCTCAGTTCTTTCCAAACAGGATGACGAACGCAATTCAAACGTATTTTTCTTCTACAGTGAAAATGGCTTCTCAGAATACAGCTTTGTCTTGTATTCTGCTTGCTTGTGCAATAAATAAGAATATTTCATAGGCAGTCGATTTCTTGTTCCTATAACTAGTCCTTACTTTTTATTTTCCATAAGCATTGAAAGGTTTTGTATATCTTCAATTTGCTCAGGCCAGGCCAACGGCCTGCACAGTCGGCCGGAAGTATCCACTGACGTGCCGATATGCCTGCACAAACCAGGTTTGCACAGTCGGCCTGTGCAAAATAACTAAGCGTCTGTGAGGACTTTTAAATCCATATTCAGTTTGAACACAACTAAAAAAATACACGATACAGGAAAACAACCCATCAATAGGACAAGACTGGATAAGACTTTAACCAAAATTTTGGCTAGGTCTTTTCTTGTTTAATTTTAACCACATAATTTTCTTATGGTCAACTAAACCTAAAGTTAACTGAAAGATGGTGCTTGACCAGATGATGTGAAACACTTTTTGTTCATTAACCTTTGGTCTTCGTTTAACCATTTGGTGACTACACATTGTGAAACTGGGGGTTAATATTCCATAGTCAATTCACCTTACTTCATACTTATTCCAATAAATGGTTATATACTAATGTCACGAATTATACCTATACGTGTAGATAGGTACTTACAATTTTCCCTTACTTTCACTAAGCGAATCAAATTTTCTTTCTTCCACAACTTCTTTACTTTTTCAAAATTTTCACTGACAAGATTCGATTTTAGGCGCGAATTCAAATTGATTTCCGAGGGCCCTCATGATATCAAGCCACCTATCACGGTGCTATTTTGATTTAGTTGTTACTTTTCTGATAGTAGGTACATTAAAATCTATAGAATCTAGAAACAATTCAGGCTGTTTTAAATTATATTGAAAAAAAAAATCCAAGAAAATCGAACAATCCTAACAAGAAATTGAAATAAAGGAGCGGCATCGTGGCGGTTTCATAAGAAATCGCTCAAAATTGTCTCTCTCTCCTCGAAAACGCAATAAAGGCGACCGGTATGCGAAATGTTATATGTAGAATAAAAGAAGGGGATAATGAATTCAACAATGAAAGCTCAATGTCGCACCCTCCGGAATTTAATTAAATGCGGATTACCCCGAACACGACATAATAAGATAGAGAGATACACGGGAATGTATTTCGAATTTGTACATCAATTTTGGATCCTCTTTTTATTTGAAAGAAAACAATGATACCTTTTGTGCTTGTGTTCTTTAGATGGTTGCTTGGCAATAGTTTTAATACCAGGATGTCACTGGAAAGACATTATAAATTTGATTATTTCACTTTCCTTCTTTGTGTCCTTTGTTAAGTGTATTAAAATTATCTATATATTTTTTATATCAACATTGCATACTGCATCTATAGGTAATTAAAACCGATTCACAAATCATATATAATAATTCAAAATTAAATATTCAGAGTGCCAAAAAACCAGCGGAGACGACATCAGCATCAGACAGAATATTTCGATTAACCGGTGACTTTTTACAAAGTATTTTAATTAATTTCTCGGCGCGCTTCTTGGATATTTCTTTTCGGGCGTCGGGAGTGTAAGTGACACCTCTGGATAAGAGAAATTGAAATTTCATCTCTCCCACAGTTTTCTGATCCTTGTCGAACAATGACTCTGTATGGAAAAGCTATTTATTTATTAAGCACCAATTTTTGTCCTCCGTATATAGTTCATTGTCAAGTTAATACGCTTTCAATAAAAATGAAATTGAGTCGGCGACGACGGCATATCTTATATTAAAGAAGTTTTTCTCTTATTCATGTAGTATATATTTTGTAAAAGACGTACATATACATAAAATAAATGTGTCCATAAGAAATAATATTTATTTCTATATAACCCTCTTCACATTGGAACATTGACATAAGGTTGCCTTTTGAACAAACTGGAAAGTTGGGCGGAAACAGCAGAAAAGCCCTTTTCATTGGATACATTTTAATAAAGGCGTGTTTGGGAAAGTCTCGGATAAATCCCGAATCCCGTTTTTAGATACATTTGTATGTGAGAGGCGGCATTATCCATAGGATAGGCAGCAGTTCTCGACGAATTTTCCGAGATATCTCGGATTTCATCGACTAAAATACATCAGTCCCAAAGGAATGGAAATTCTGTAAAAAAAGTTAAGGGTATCTATTACTAAATAATTTTTTTCTTCTTCAACAATTTCATTTTAGAAAACTAGGTTTTCCGTTTTCCATTCTCGACTATACAATATTCAGAAGTAGTGAAGAAACAGACAACAAAAAATAACTTATCAATTCCTGCATGAAAATCAATAGAATTGTCATTTTATACAAACTAGTACCTACTTAAAAGTAGCAATAATTTCTCGTTAGGCTTTTTTTCCACTGAAAGAAGGAAAACAATTATTTTGTTCTCGTTACGCGACAAATTAAACTCCGAAATAAGAGTTGCTGCTGCATTTTTCTACCGCTTGGAGATTTTCCAAACAATTACAAACATGAAAGCGATTTTACTTTACGCAAGCCTCCAATTTGTGTCGCCTCTGGAAAAATGTCTTTTGTGCCAGATTTTTGAACCTTTAGAGTAAAGCATTTTACACCAACGCCTTAACCATTTACTAACCGCGGTAGCATTTTTATAGCGTCGTTGAAACATTTTTCTGCCGTAAGTACATGGATCGTTAGTCGAGACTTGGTAAATAGATATTTTTTTAGAGAAACGTATTTTTTTTTATTTTTATTTTCTGTTTTTTATGTTTTGGTAAATACTTTCACGTATTTATTTATTTACGTCTAAAAAAAATACATACATTTGAAGTTGTATAGAGTTTAAATCTAAAATAATTTAACCTGACGCAATTCTCTTTGTGTGTGTCTTAAATTCATTTTAAGATAAACTGAAAAAGTTAAAACCTTCATAGAACTTATTTACATTGGCAGATATTCTATTAACATGTCGACCGAATAGTGAGTACAAGTACCAACCGTAAGGAATGTGCAGTAAAGATTTACTTTCGTGTCCGATAACTTTGAGTGTGTAGATAAAAACATCCAACATATTCGTGGCTTTTTATGTAGTAGTTAAGGATATTAAAAGCAAAATGGACATCAAAGTATTCCCTTCTGCGAACAAGAGTAGTTGAGTCTAAGTAAGTCATAGTTTGGTCATCACTAAGAATCACACCACTCAGAGAAAGATTGTACCTTGCAAACTTGATAAATTTGTGTTAAACATTCTCTCAAGCCTATTATTGATGTGGATCTGATAGTGAGGTGACCAGACTATGCATGAAAATTCAAGAACGGATCTGACTAGTGATGTGTAAAGAATCTTCACGAGGCTTATACTTGTAAAAGTCCCTAGTAGTAGTAGCTCTCTTAATGAAACCCAACATTCTATTAGGTCCATTAACACTTCAAAATGCTCTGCGAGCACCTAATATCTAGATAGACACCAACAAAGATCTTTAATAACGGAACCTTTAGACAAGCTAACATTATTCAAGCAATACCACATATCACCTGACGATACAACTTCAAGTCATTAGCGAAAAGTGAAAAATTTGATCATGAAATCCTTATCATTGAAAAATAAGCTGAGTAGAAGGGGTCCAAGTGAGGGTGCCCTACCCCAGAAGATGCATGAAAAAGAGAAGAAAGATATCCTCTTGTTGCATTCTTTTAGTAAAGTAAGTTTTCATCCATGAAATTAGAGGTCCAGAAACGCCATAACTTGAGAGCTTTGAAAAAAAGATGTTGCGGTTCACCTTATCAAAGGCTTTACTGACGTCAGTATAGATTGCATATTGTTTCTCCATTGTTATCAAATGACGAATTTCTAAAGTTTCTGAAGAGAAACAGGTTCATGTTAACAGATCTACCGGCTGTAAAGCTGATGACGATCCGGCAGCTAGCTTCTCTGCAGCCAAGCTACATTTCGTTCACTTAGATTCCGTGTGCGTCTAGAAGTTATTGAGCTTTCCATCTGCTGCATGTGATGTTACGGGTCACAATTCAACAGCTTCTATTGGTTTCGAATCTAACAATAAACTGAATTTACAAGACCTTACCTTATCTTCAGCTGCTCTATTTTAGGATTTGTGACTAAAGAGTGAGCCACTGGTTTCGAAATCATTTATTAGCAGGTCTTTACAAAATACTTTAACAACTAAAGAACCTTCGAACATCTTCTTTCAGGGACCTCGAACCCTCCTAAAATGAAATTTACTGTTAAGTACCTTGGTTTGAATTCTAAATATAACTTACCTTGCTCAATGCTCCATTAAGTGAAACAGTTATATCTCCACCATCAGTCATTTCAACTGATTTATCTGAAAATAAAGAATTTAAATTTTTGAAAAATTATCAAATATCAATAATAATCAAAACAACGAACCATTGAGGTTAAAGTTTTTTTCAAACAATGGTAACGTAAAATTGGTACCGATAGAAATAAATTACGTACCTACTTTGATTGTTGATCAATGTCATTTAAGAACCTAAATCAAGAAAGACTCATTAAACAATAATTTTAACTTCAAGTTTCCTCTTTGGTTTCCTAGATGAAAATTTAATAAATGATCTTATCCCTAATTTTCCCTGGAACCTTAATTCCAGCGCCAAGGTACCAAAAAGGAATAGCCGATTCGTGACAGAAACACATTTCCTTGAGAAGAAGCAGCAGATTTTTGCTTTTCTTGTGGCTTTTTGGCCGATTGTCGAAAGGTTTAGGCCCAAGTAAATTTCAAAAGGTGGCTATTAGCTCTTTCATAGCACCAAAGCACTATTCTGCTGATTTATTGTCGAATTACTGGAAAAAACCTAGACTTAGGTTCCACGTCAGGGAGTTTGTACAAAAAAGGCCAATTTCCCATTGGCTTTTTTATGTTTCCCCGCTTTGTCTCTGTATCTAAAGCCTATCAAGCAAGTTGCATCGAACCTTATCTTGAAGCTAAGCGTTCACAGACAGAGGCCTCGAATGTACTTTGAGATTGAATATTTTCTCGACAAGAAGTCCTGGACCTGGTGGATCGCCCGTAGAACTTTGAGGACTTTGTTATTCTCTCACTATTTTAGGAGCCTATTAGACCCAACCAGTATATATTAATAAGGTTTGAGTATTGTGGTGCTGTCTTTGGGAACTATCCAAGCCGCAAGCCTCCAAACTAATCATCTAGCAGTAGGTTTTCCATGTCATTGAGAGCTGGAGCCTCATTTAATCACCAACAGCTACAGGGTATTTCTGGATTATAAAACCAGCGGACCCTTAGTCCTACTTTGCTGTTTTTTTTTTTTAACCCCTCAGGGTTACAGTTTTAATTAGATTCTTACCTTTAAGTATATGTTAATCACTTGGACATAAATTGCACTCAAATTATCACACTTTTAATTATTGTCACTAGTCACTGTAAACCATCAGCAAAGACATCAGGTATAAATAGATCTATTTACTAATAAAGGTATTTTAGGTATTTTGACGTGAATTGTTAGAAAGCTGAGGAACATATAACCATAGAGAACTACCGCCCTATTTGAATTCGAACCCCTCTGGTCATTTTAGATATTTTTAAGAATATTTAGGTATAGAGATCACCACCTTCAAGTGTGGATTTAATTTACTTGTTTCGACGATTGTGTATTTATTAAGAGTAGGTAAGTACCGACTAGTATCTATACCTAGCTTATCAGTTATTTCTTTTTTACCAGCTGATTTTCGCTGAGTTTTTTTTTTTTGAAGTATCGAATCTCCGTTCAACTGGGCATTAAAACAGGTGGCGTTTTTTTATTAAATTACCCGCACCAGTCTCCACTGTAAGAGTTAGTCGGCAGCTTTTTTGAAACTGAGTTTCCTTTCTCGTCTTGTAGTGCTGTGGGCACCTTGCTAGATTTTCACCTTTCGAAATTTTCATTTTCACTTAATTTTTTTTATATAACTTTTTGGATTTGCATTTTTTTTAATTACATAATAGTGAGCAGGCGCGTTCATTAAACGGGCAAGGAAGCAATCACTGGAGTAGGTTCTCTGTTTTAACGTCTATCCATAAGTTGCACGCCCCTGCAACGCTCAGACTTCAGAGTCTGTGGAAAGATAACTATGGAAATCTAGGAGATTTGAGCCTTTTAACATAACTAAACGCGAAATATTTTGTTGAGATTTTCTATTATTTTAGCAAATTCGATGCCATAATATAATAATATGTTTTTTGCACCAAATTGAAGACGAAATACAAACCTATTCTATTTTTTTTTTGTACCTATTGAAATACTTAATAGGTTTGTTCCAACCTGCAATAATATTACTGTAATATTATCATCCGTAACCGCGCTAATGCGACTGCGCAATCAAAAACAGTAATATTATACTAAATAACTTAAAAACTTGTTGGAACGTTTTTTGAACTAGTAGTACTCACAACACAAGATGAAAATAACAAAATCAACATAACTTGCATACTTGCAGGTGAATCATCTTCCATCACAATAAGGAATTCTTCTAAACTTAATATAAGACAAAAATCAGATTTATTAACTCTGAGAATAAATAAAATAAAATTACTTAACTTCTATAGCAGTCATTTTCAAATAAATAATTTAAATAAACAAAAAACTGAGGTTCTGGGTTATGTATTATTATTTATGATCGTTGTTGTTCAACCACTGACCCGTTTTCGACCTCACTACGCATGCGTCTAATTTCAGAATCAACAGTTCTTCCTGTCAAGCAAGAATCGTTTGAACCGTAATTTTACTATCCGTAACTCCGGTTGGAACGACGAACTGTCAATTATCGCTAATTCTAAATTAGTAATTTTAACTGGTTGGAACAGCATTTCACAATTGCGCATGTGTGCCAGTAATATTACTGGAAATTACTGCCGGTTGGAACAAACCTATTAATAATGTTGTTAGAAGTACCGCCCGAATTGCTTGATAAATCTAAAATAGGCTCCTTGCATCAAATTTTTTATTTGCGGATTTCGATAGTCCATGAAAAATAAGTCAACACATGTTTTTTCTTTTTCGTGTGAGTCAAAAATTGACGGAGATACAACGCTTTGAAATGTCCTTCCGACGTCATAACTTAGGTATAATACGTTGTGAGTTGTGACGTCGCACATGCTCAGTATATTTATCTATATAAAACTCAATATTTGTTATAACTTCCAAAATAATCATATTTGGACAAAATAGAAAAACATTTCGATTTCCCACAGTTTGCAATAAACAATAATCAATTTAATTTTTCATGCAAGTACCCTATTATTAGAAAATTGAGGCTTTTCACGGCCAGTGGTTTTATTGTAATTGATGTTTTCCGAGCTTGTGGGTTATAGGAGTTTCGCCTGCGTTAGACATTATCGAAGGCGATGGGAGAAAGTATTTTCATCTGACTCTGGCAATGTTTTCCACAATGCAGACGAAACATTCAAATGTAATTTTTATCTATGGCCCACGTAAGCAAATTATGATTTTCCAGGGAAGTTGTGATATCCTGAATAAGGTCTCAAAAGTCCCCGATTTGAAAGTGTAAGGATAAAATTTGCAAAGGTTGGCAACAATTTCAATGATATTAGATTGTCACCTGCTGACAGGGTGCTTCCACTATCAACAAATAGCAATGTTAAAGTTTATTATACCACACTACCTATTGATCCATTATTATTGCTTTCAAAGCCCAAAGGATTAAAATCTCTTCTTGGCCAGATGGTCTGTCTCTTGAGATGATTAAACTATGTTGTCCGGTCATTGTACCATTCCTGGTTCATATTTCCAACATATCTTTAGACAGATCTGTGTTGCCATCGAGCTGGAAAGTTGCCATGGTCGTACCTTTGCCAAAAAGTAACCACCCAATCCAACAGATTTGTCAGTTTGATGATTCAATATTTCGATGAAAAAAATTCCATGCCCTCATCTCAGTCTGCGGATTTCGTAAAGGTTATGCCACGGCTTCAGTATTGTTGAAGGTTTTGTATGATATCGTTAGGGCTGCCGACAGTATAAGTATTGCTTGACTACAGTAAAGCATTCGATACGCTTGATCATCGACTGTTATGTTTCGCTCATTTGGCTTTACTGACACATTAGTTCATCAGTAAATTTTTTCGAAGATTACGTACCTATTAAAGGGGGTTCTCAGTTTTTTTTCTTAGAAAAATCATCGTTCCTTTTCTAGGTATGTTAATATGGGTGTCTTGTAGCACACTTGTTCGATCTTGGGACCGCTGCTCTTTGTGGTTTAATCGATATCGATCATTTCCTCAAGAAATGCGATATGAAAAGATATGCCGATGACACGTAGCTACGTCTGAGTTTTAAAAAATTTAACGCTTTTGAGGCGAGGGTTAATATCACATAGTGCTCGGAATCATCAGCATCATCATCCGCTGTCGAACATAAGCCTACTCTAGATATTTCCAATTTCCTCTGTTTTGAGCGGTTGCAACCTAATTTGTATTGAGTGTTTTCAGATCATCCCTCCATTTCGTAGGAGATCTTCCTCGGGTTCGCTTGTCTGATCTCGGACTTCACTCTAAAACTTTCTTGTCCATCTATCATCCTTCTGCCTTGCGACATGACCAGCCCATTTTCATTTAGATTTTGCGATGTCCTCTATTATGTTTTCCACTCCAGTTCTTCTTCGGATCTCATCGTTTCTTATCTTGTCTCGCAGAGTTATTCCCAGCATCGATCTTTCCATCTTGCGTTGTGTGACACGCAAAGCTTTCTGGCTGATGCTTTTGTGAGTGTTAAGGTCTCTGCTTTATAGGCAAGAGCCGGCAAAACGCACGTATTAAAAGTTTTCCTCTTCAAGGATATGGGTATATCATGGTCTTTGAGTATATGTCTGTGCCGACCATATGCCGTCCAGTCGTGAGCGATACGCCTTAATAAAAGTTCGCACGTTTGATTGTCTCTGTCAATTCTAATCTCATTTCCCAAAAAACAATATTTTCCCTCAAATTCTGTATCTGCTCTGTGAATTTGTATATTTTCACTACGGACTAGGTTTGTCATTGCCTCAGTCTTGCCGTAATTGATGTTTAGACCCATCATCTGCATTGCTCTTCAAAGTTCTTGTTTGCTTTTCCTTGTTGTAGGTCATCTATGATTAGTACTAAGTATATCCATCCGCAAAACGGAGATTATTTAGTCCATCCATCCATCTACAGTTATGCCTTTGTTGTCCCTATCTCACTCCTCGTTTGATTTCAATTTTTTGTGTGGTTTTATGTATTTTTATGTTGGTTGTTGTAAATATTGTAAATGATGTTGGTATATTGATAGTCTATCCTACATTCTTTCAAGGCCCTTAAGATTGCGCTCATTTCGACCATATCAACAGCTTTTTTCAAATCTACAAGTATCAATACTAGTGGTCTATTGTATTCAACGGTCTTCTCAATAAGTGTTTTTGAGCATTGCAAATGGTCATTTGTCCCATATCTGAAGCGGAAGCCAGCCGTGTGTTGTTTGATAGAAATCGAGCTCAGCTTCTAGTCTTGATGTTATTATATACGGGTGTACAGTTTACAGATGTGATTTAGAAGGCTAAGAGTTCTATAATTTTTCTCGATAATAATTGTTAAGCTGCGTTTCCCTTTTTTTTGAGGGAAGATAGTAATTGCATTGTTCCATTTAGACGGGAAAACTTTGTTGTGTAAACATAGGTTAAGCTAAGATTCGTGACTAATTTGAGGAATGATTTGAAATTAAGTCCTAAAAAATCCGCAATAATTTATTTTATTTTCTACTTTACTATTATAGATCCATAATACCTAGGAAACGAAATACGTTAACACACCTATAACAACCTGATCCATAACGCCCGCTTTTGCGGGCGTTATGATCTATAACGCCCGCTTATAATACCTTAAGGTGTTTTTGTTTTTGTTGTTCTATTAATTTGCACTTTACCCTAGACAGCCACTAAATGTCTGACCGAAAATAATTTTCGGTCTAGCCAGGATTCGAACCCGGTCTACCATCAACGTTTCCCATGTAGTCGAGCGCGTTAACCCACAGGACCACCACCGTTGCCTTGCCTTATGAGATGTTTATAGATATATCAATTTATTTCGTTTCTATGTACAGGTCGCAGGTACAGGTACAGGTCACAGGTACAGGTACATGTCAAAATACAAATCAATATTCTGTCACACAAGTTTAACTGATTTTGTTAATAATAAATTGATGAAAAAATATTGGGCTGAGTAGAAAATAAAGCATTGTATGCACCACGGGGATTTCAAGATTATAATGCCCTTCAGGCGAAATATATCCCTCGGGCCATAGGCCCTCGGGCTAGTTTCGCCTTCGGGCATTATAATCTACATAATCCCCTTGGTACATAAATAGCTATTGGATCTGACAGTCAGGTGGGCATCAGAAAATATGGACGTGACCATAGAGAAATATTATAAACCAAGGTGAGAGTTACCGATTCTGTGGTAAGACATTGGCAATGCGATGACGTCAGATCGATACTAGCGCCACCGTCCACTAGAAGGCCTACTTAGATAACATTTGGAGGGCTTTTTGAACTTTTAAATTATAGTTTTGTTATTTTTGAAGGTAGAAAATCTGGCCCAGCGTTTTTCCGCAGTCGACAGAAAAAAAATTGCGGAAAAACGCTGGACTGAAAACAAAAATAAATCCTCTGTCCTCTCTTTTTTTATTAACGCATCTGTTAACAAGAGATAGATTTAAGAATGAAAGGTGATTTCAGAATTGTTAGATAATACCAAGCTATGCTAGCGACACCATCTGCTACAAGAAATACGTTGCCACTTCGCGCATATGAATCGGTAACTCGACCATGGCTGCTACAGTTATACCTGTTGTCCAGGAATATAAAAATTTGGGGGTTATTTTTGATCAGGCTTCTGTTTAGAAGTTATCAGGTATAGGTAAAATTATTTTCCTACGAGCGTGCGCAAAGTAGTACTTTTCCGCACGCATTTCGGTTCTCAAAGTTGCACTTTTCCGCACTCAGTGCGGATACAGGCCTTATCCGCACTGAGTGCCGAAAAGTAAAAATAATTGTCAAGCAACAATAAGTACACTTGTCGACTTTGACACATGATGACAAATTTTTCCTCTGTTTCTGTACCAGCTAACATCTATACCTACAAACACCAAATTTAATTAACTTCAACACATTGTCAGATTTGTTTTCTATTTATATGCAAGAATCTACAAACTTTCTCATCAAATTTATAGCGTTTTCCATTTGTCGAAACAGGGCAAAAAAATGTATCCTTATCCTTACATGTTTTTAGAAAAAGATGCGGATGCACTCAGTGCGGCACTGATGACAAATGGAAATCGCCATTAAACGCTTTAAGATGAAGAGCTCTGACGATGATTTTCTGTTATATTTTTTTTTTGTTATGTTATTTTTTGATAAATGCATAGGTTCCCTTCAAGTTAATTAAAAATAATTAAACAAATTATCGTTTTTTTTTTGATTTTTGTTGTTACCTACCTGATATGAAGCTCGTAGGAAAAATTTTGTTCCTAACACGTGCGCAAAGTGTCTTTTCCGCACGTAAACACGTATCCGAACTCCGCTTCGCGTCGTTCGTATAACTGTGTTTGCGTGCGGAAAAGTAACACTTTGCGCACTTGTTAGGAAAATAACTATTTTCTACAAGCGTGCGTTTTGGTCAACTTTCCCGCACGCATTTCAATTCGGAAACTATCTTTTTCCCGCACGGCATAGATGGAACACCTGTATAGAATTTACTAAAAGCAATGAAAAACTCACCTGCTTAAGTCGCGTGGTTATAGGGTTCGCATGGTTATCTGATTAGAATGTTATCAAAGTTAATGAAACGAAATGTACTTTTAGTATCCATATTAATAATAAATAAAATTCTTTTAGATTGTTATTTAAAATAAAATTTAAAAAAAATTATAAAGTATGTGCTTGTATAGAAAAGATCTTGATCCTAACTCTTGCGGAAAGTAACTTTCCGCTCTTGTTAGGATAACTATTTTGCCTTGAGAAACTTATTTAAAATTTAATATATTTCAAGACCTCAGCTCACTGAAACTCTTGTCCTCTCACGCTAACCACTGTTGAAGTTTACTGTGACAATGTGTATAAGGGCCTAGATGTACACAGTAGGACCAGATTGCAAAGAGTTTGGAATTCTTGTTATCAGGCTGCGGGCTAGGGACTGCGTTAGTTCCAAATTGTCTGAACAAAAATAGTTAAAAACTGTGGACCGAGAAAGACTGCATTCTGCTCTGCTTATACCGAAACACAGAAAAGCGCTATTTTAGCTTTAGCGTAGTGCTTCTTATTTGGCTCCTAAGGTTTACAAGTCTGATTTATGATGTACCAAGCTCAACAACTTAAGTTTGGACTCATTTAAAACCAAGTATCGGAAGAATCTGTTAGGTAAATATGTTTAGATATTTAAAATTCATATTGATTGATGGTAATATAATTAACCAATGTAACTTATTATTTAGTTTATCGGCTTTTTCAAATGGTTAATTACCTATCTAATTTTGTATTTAATTATCCCTATGTCATCAGGCTTAGGCTTTATTCCGGTAAAATATACCTAAGGGCGTTCTTGATGCCAAAGCAAGGACTAGCAGGTAGGTATTAAATCTACATGCTGCACTTGTGCATCAGATGCCATATTTATAGGTACTATCCGATGTATAGTCTTCACATGTGCAAATATGACAGAGATCAGTGAATGAACAATCTATAGACATCTTAAGAGAAACAAATAGTGATCACTTTGTGAAGTTGCCTAAAAATTGCCTGGAAGAAAACCGCAAGGAAATTTCATTCGTTTTATTTGAATAAGGAGATCCCAACAATATAGATAAAATGTTAGCAGTGATAAGGGCGGACGAGAATATACCAGAAATATATTACACTAGTTTTTTTGTTGGGTAAGGCGGAGCAGAAAATCGATTCTGATTGACAAAGAATAAATACCTAATCTGTTGGAGAAGAAAATATCTATCATATTTGAGACAGTACCTACAGAAGAGAACAAAGAAACATTTATCACTTGGACAGAACGTGGCTTAACGAAGGACACCACAGTAAATAAATTCTGGCAAGAGAAAAATGACAATTCTCGCCAGGCATTTGTGGATAGTCTTTCGACTGGCTTAAAAATGCTTTCCGGCAAGACCGCGAATTAATAATAAGTTGGTAGTGATAGAAGCTTTTCAAATGGAGGTTTCCTTGAATTCGGATGAAAATCAACCAACGATTACTAAAATGAAATGACAATATTTTTGAAGAGTTTCTGAAATGATAACATCAATTCCTAAAGGTTTCGTCATTGTCATGGACAACGCCCAGCTATCATTTCAGACTAGCAGAAAAATTAACCTCAACCTGGCAGAAAGAAGACATTCTAAATTGGCTAAATGAAAATAGCTAAAGAAAGAAAATCACAGTTCAAAAGGCATCATGTTGTTGATGAAATGGCTAAGGATTATACTTCACTTGTGAATTAAATCCGATTAAACTAATGTGGGCTCAGGTGAAAGGATTGATACCAAGAATAACACCACACTAAAATTACAATAAGGTAACTGCAAAAAACTGGTGTTGTGCTGTAAACCGCAAACCATGTACCTAATAGAGGAAAAACAAAACATGTGAAACCTTGCCTACCTCGTGGAAAGTCTACAACCTTTGATTAATGATTATTATAGGTACTAACTGTGACAACATCTGATTCAGATCAGTTTGATTCAGGGTAAAGTCGTTTAGAGATCAATATTTTTCTGAGTTACCTTCCTCAGTGAAATTAATTTTATTTTCGAACGTCCTAACAGTGTAATTTTTGTGATAATTTTGACAGGATATGAGAGTCACTTCTATGACTTTCAGCTTGAGCGGCGTATAAATGTTATACTCCGGCGGAGTATAACATTTATACGCTGTTATACATATTTCCCCATAGCGATTTATGGTAGTTCACCTGTACATACAGGTATTAGGTGCTTATAAAAGTGATCCTTCTGAATATGGATGTCATAATTTAACTTAAAAAATGTGCACTATTTGGAATAGAGATCGTTATAGATAAACTGAGTGTGTCCATGAAATATTGTTGAAACAGCCTGGTTTATGGTTCTGTTACATTTAGGTATATATTATACAATGCTCACCCTGTTTTCAATCCTGTTTTTTGTGTGTTTAAACGCATACAGGGTGGGGCACGAAAAACTTTCCACACAGAGTTTCTCAGGTGTTAGAGGTTTAATCAAAAATCGCTCAGACACGTCAATTTTTGTTTTTTGGGGGACACATTTTATTGGTATTTTCACCCCCTACCTGTCAACCTCTAAGTGGGGGTAACAGGTACCCCCAAAATTTTAAATGGAAAGAGGGTTCGAGTGATATGTCATTTAGTAGCTATTTTCATTAAGATTATATCCCCGAAGTTTTAAGTTGCTATTATTTACCCTGCCGAAATGGCGGCATGTCAAAGTTACGATGAATGTTTTTTTTCGAAAATTTCCTTCAGGTAATATTCAGGTGAAAATACAGAGGCGTCTGGCAATTTTGGACCAATAGGAAGCGAATTACAGCGATAATTTTGCACAAGTGCAAATTATCGATAATTTGCACAAATGCTAATTGCCGATAATTTTTTTCAGGTATTTTTTACCTGTGTCAACAAGTTATTATCAGCTTTGAACATAGTAAATTAGACACAAATTATCGGCTTTGAGTAAAGTAGATTAGAATATTTCCAAATCGACGTTTGAGATCTCTTCGTATTGATCGGCGTAAGGTCTTCGATACTTTTATCATTATTACAAATTCGAAATTATTTTTTTAAATGAAACTTTTGACAAATTTGTTGATTGACAACATATAGCAACACAATGATTGTTTTGAACAAGGTCCCTAGTGAAATACTGCGAACAGCTATTATGATTCAGGAAATTTTCTTATAAAATATAACTCGTGCAATGAAAATATATCTATAATTTTCATTGCACTTGTTATATTACTACTGATAATCTAAACTGTATAGTTTTTACCTGTTACACCTATGCGTAGGTAACAGGTAAAAACCACACACCATTTTTCCATTGATTTTTCCTAACTTTGACAAGGTAAATAGTAGCAACTTAAAACTTCGGGGATATAATTTTAATGAAAATAGCTATCAGATGACGTATCACTCGACCCCCCTTTTCATTTGAAATTTTGGGGGTAGCTGTCACCCTCACTTAGGGTCAAAATACCAATAAAATGTGTCCCCCAAAAAACAAAAATTGACGTGTTCGAGCGATTTTCAATAAATCATCTAACACGTGAGAAAACCTGGGTGGGAAGTTTTTCGTGCCCCACCCTGTATAGAATAAGGTTATGTGCTCCTAACGAAAAAGAAACCTGGGATAGGCCAACATCCAACCAAATATTAAACTTAACTATAATTATTCGATGTACCTACAAATCCTTCAAGAAGATGTATCAAAAACGGAGCCAGTTCAATGACAAATTCATGACTAAGGTAAAAATTCTTCGAATTTTTTTTTAATGCTTAATTGGCTCCAATTTGTAAGCCGCTTAGACTCAGAGGTATAACAATTCCTTCTCAACAAAAATTTATCTTATTCATGAGAGCTCTTAACATTTTTGCCAGATTTCTTGGTAATTCCTTAATCAGCTATAAAACCATCCTCCCATATTCGAAATGCCAGTTATGAAGTGCCACATGCCGCACAATATAATTTTTAGCACTGGGTCCCTACTAATTTTTATAAATCCCTTTCGGAGCAAACATCAACATTTTTCACGCTTGACCTCACTCTCAACGGATCCCATACAGAATATTAGTGATATTAAAATGTTTTAAAGTAGGTATAATACAAACTCCCCCAATTTTCCAGTGGCGAGACAGAGAGAGAAAAACGAGAAACCGAATCTACTTCACAAATTCAACAATACCATATCGCCGCAACTTCTCTATACATTTATATTTCTCCCTGTTCTTAAGGGTCCCATTATGCTATCAGAATATAATATATTTGCCATTGAAAACTAGTTTGTATTCCTATTCAACCGCTCATTGTGCAACGGCACATAATACAGTAAACACCAGATTGTGGGGTGGTAGGCGCGGTTTAGTACGAAATGTCACGGAAATAAGGGTGGGACTTGTTCGAACTTGCCACGGCATTGGCTGTTGTAACTAAGCGGTGACAGCCAACAGTTTCAGCACTGTAACCAGCCACCGGATACCTATTAACTTTAAGGATTGAGGAGTGTCAGTTGCTTTAACTGGCAAATCTAAGACGGAAGTTTAAAAATTTTTTTGGTACAAGTTTATGTTTATGTATGTTTGAATTTACATTAGTAAAATATGGGTATGCCTAATAGCGGTGTCGATATGTCGGCGATAATGTCGCAACATCCAGTTTTGGGCGCTATCCCGCCAGGGTTGTTTTTTCGTACGTCGGAAAGGTATCAGAGGACTCCAAAGTGTGCTCGGTGTAGAAACCATGGTGTTGTGTCGGCTTTGAAAGGACATAAAAGGTAGGATAACTTTGTTTATTTTTTGACATTATGTTTAGTATAAAATGTACTGTAGCTTCATGTAGGTTTATTAATGTCTAAGAGCATCAATAAGATAGAAGTCTACAGTCTTCGGTAGTATGTTAATATAAACCACTGATTCAAATACTACCTTAAAATCTTATCAGTTTAAGGAGATATAGGTAGCTTTGTTTAATGTTCAATATATCTATTCTATTTTATATGTTGCATAAAATGTTCAAATAGCTAAAGCTGCTTAAAGCTTTAATGGTTTTATCATAGAGGTATTTTATAATAATAATATTCGGAATGTGAACGATCGGTTAGGCTTAAAGCTTTCAGAGTTTAACCGTATCCATTGTATAACAATATTTTGTATGAAATATGCAGCATTATCAATGATACATAAAGCTTTTCAATAGGTACATTGTTCTCACAATTTTTGATTTTGTGAAAAGTAAACAACAAGTTTGTAATCTAAGTTTAAATTTTATTAGGTTGGAAATATGCCTATAAAAACTCATAATTTAAAAGTATCTGATAGACCATTTATAACATACTGAAAAAACTGATTTAATTAGTCAATAAATTTCATAGATAGGACGTATGCTTCGCTATTTCAATTATCGTCGCATCAAAAGTCCGGCATTATAAAAAGCCTTCAAATTCTTACCTGCATACTCTTCTGGGATTTAATTTTAAAAGCTAAAGGTAAACTTTGGCTAATGTAGATAAATCGAAAATAAATAGTAGAAATATACCTACTTATCTACAAAACTATACATGGTCCATTGTCCATGATGTATAGTATTTCTTACAGAATTTATAAGAATATTTCATTCATTATCCTGGTTACTCAATTCAGCACCGTTTGGCCGAGTGACTAAAATATCAGAATTTTGTTTATTTATTTTTTCCACTAATACAATTGAGGTCATGTCCGGATATTTCAAAAGATCAGTCAAACAAGGTTGTGTTCAGTTTGCATCTGCCTACAAAGAATTATCTTCATCCCAACAACAATCAAATCTGGTGGACATTATGGCCTATTTTGGTCGAAACTTTTAATTCCCATGATTCGTAGGTATATAAGTATTTTTGTAGATGTAATAGCTGACTTTTATATAAAGAGATTTATCAATAAGAATAATTTATTCAATAAATACTATTCTCATACTATACTCAATGGTTACTCTTCTTTATTCTTCGGTGTTATATGACATCCCCATTTTCATCTTCAAGCCATTTTTTCCGAGTCTCTTGCGTCAGGTCTGTTTTCACAGAAATCACAAACCAGTCAGAGCGTTTTTGATTGGTGCAAATCGCCAACAAACAGTTTTCTGACTATTTTCAACCAATGAAATTTGCTGACTGGTTTGTGATTTCTGTAAGAACCCTGTCCCTAGATAATTTATGTGCATTTGCAATTTGCATGTATGTTGTTTCTAGATCAGTCTTGTTTCTTGAATACCTACTTGCTGGGATTGATGTTCTCTTCCAGCTGTTTTATCTCCTTCTTCTATGCGAATTTTCAATGGATTGGTAGCTATTAATTTCTGGTGTCAAGTGGTTAGTAATGATTTTCATGAGCACCTTTGTTTATTTGGGACGGTAGTATAGGTATTTTTTGGAGAGCCGAACTTTAAGCCTATTATTCCATCATTTCCCTGAGTTTCCTGACTCTTTTTAGATAAAACTTCTCTTCTACTCGAGCCGTTCCCTGGTCCTCTGGATATAGTCCTCTCTCAGATTTTGCCAGGCATTTCCATTCTGTGCGACCTGGAACCAGTTTAGTCCTGCTATTCGCTTGATGTCATCGTACCAGCATTGTTGAGGTCTGTCGAAGCTTCTTCGTTCCCCTAGCTCAATGTTTCCCCCAGTGTCTCCATCTTGTTACCTTTCCGCTCCAGTTGTTGCTTATGTTTCTCGCTACGTGTTCGGTCATATTCTAAGTGTAATGTTTTCGACCTTTGTTATATTTCTTATCCACTTGTTGGTCTTGTGATCCCATAGTAAATGTCATACCGATCACTGTCTTTCGATTGTTATCTGATGCACTTGCAGCTTATCTAGGATTTTGTTGGTGAGAGTCCATGTTTCGCTTTCATAGGCAACTACTTGCAGAATGCATGCGTTGTAGACTTTCAGTTTTCATTTCAAAGGTAAGATTTTACTGTTTTCACTTGCTGGTTTTCTATGGTTATTGTGTTCCAATCTGTTTGCTCATTGGTCATAAACTCTGTTTTTGATGTGTTCATTTCTAATCCTTTTTGGCTTCTTGAAGTAATTCTTTTAGCATGATTTCTGCGCGAGTATAACGATGTCATCGGCGAATCTTAAATTGTTGAGGTTTTCTCCAGATATATTGCTCCCTCTATTTTCCCAATGTAGGTCCTGTTATATTCGGTCGTCTTTTTTCATTGAGTTTTCTCATTGTGTGAAAATGCTCTATAGTGCCATAGCTCTTTCTATACCCTGCTTGTTCTCTAGGTTGGTAATCATCGAGTTTCCTTTCTAGGCGGTTGGTGATTATTCTCATAAACAGTTTGTATATGTGAGACAAGAGGCTTTTGGGTCTATAGTTTTCAAGATTTGATGGGTCTCCTTTTTTGTTTACAGAACGATGATGGCAGTCTTCCAGTCGTGCGGTCTTTTCCCCTCTGGATAGATATTTATTGAAAAGTGTTTTCAGTTTTTTTTCCCAAGGCATTCTCCTGGCCTCCTTCCATTTTTGGTAGTATATCGTCCATTCCTGGGGCTTTTGCAATTTTTTCCTCTTTTATATAAGCGATTTCTTCTGACTCAACATTTAAAATTTTGGATGTTGCGCTTCCGGTTTCTTGTTTTTTATTTTCGTTGTTGCTTTTTGCGTCGTATAGTTCATTATAACATTTTCCGCCATACCCAATGTAGTTTCTCTGTCTTCTATAATGTTTTCTTCTTTGTCCGTCAGCTTTCTAATTTCTCTTTCTCCCTTTTGATAACGTTTAAGCCTTTTTGTTGTTCTATCAGTTTTTCGATTTGTACTTCTTTGGTCTTGTTTTTTCATCCTTCTGGGGTCCTATGGGATTTTTCCCCCAGTTTTTGTGTTAATTTGGTTGCGAAGTCTGTTTTTTGTGTTTTACTGGTATGTGTGCTTAATTTCTTTTGGGAGCAGTTGAATTTCTTTGCTGTTTCTATGCTCACATTAATGGCTATTTTACACCTTACCATTCTATGATAACTGCCATCAATCGTGAATGAGCCTGAGACGTCTATATCTTGGATTATATGTTAATGATGTATATAGTCTATTTCGTTTTTTGTCTTTCCATCCAGACTTGTCCATTTTTTGTTAGATTTCTTTTTGAAGAATGTGTTCATCGCAAAGAGTTGCTTTCTTTCTTAAAAGTTGATTAGCATGTTGCCTCTTCCATTTCTTGTACCATGTCCTAATTTGCCAATGTAACATGATTCGGTGTCATCTTAGCCTATCTTTGCATTAAAGTCTCCCATCACTAGCGTGTACTTTACCTATATATTTTGTTCTCATGCAGATACAGTGTGTTACCTATTCATGAAGTTCCTCTTCTTGGTCCTCGTGGTCTTCAGATATACAGGATTACCAGGGCCGTAACTAGACAAAAATGTACTGAAGGCAGATCGAATTTTGGCGCCACCGAAAAATCTCTGAATAGGTATTCTTCATTTTCCTGAAGTTTCTTTGATACCTGTATTTCATATACCTAGATAGTTCTGAAATACCAGGATAGGAAGTAGGGGAGTTTGGGGCAAAGTGGATTACCTTAAAATGTTCTGTATACTGATGACATATATACGCGCTTCTAGCCCTAGTGATTCCTCTCTGGATACACAAGTAGGTACACAGGTTAAAAATTTGCATTCCTCAAACGCTATAAAAATATAATTTTTAAGAGACAATCAGGCCTATGATGAATCCTGTCCTGTGTTAAGGCTTTTCTTTTTTCCATCTCTATTTTGATGTATAGAATAAATAAACAGTGACAGCTAACTTAACGCTTGTGTTAAAATAACAGAAAATGATACATCATAGGCCTGAATATTCGCCAAGATCTTTGGAAATGTTCTCAGAACGTCCTCCTAATGCCTCATTCTCACTTGCGCGAAATCCGCTCTTTTTGCGCGAAATTCGCTCTTTTTTTGACAATGCTTCGATAATTTGATGTTTTATGCGTATATCAAACATCAAATTGTCGAAGCATGCCAAAAAAGAGCAAATTTCGCGCGAGTAAGAATTAAGCTTAAAAAGAAATTAAACGCAGCCCAATTCTAATACCCATGCAAAATATTCTTAGAATGTATTTATTGTTATATTTGGATGTGATGCTTTCAACATTCCTAGTAGGATATTCCTTCTAATCCGAAAAATATTCTTTTATGGAAGTTTTTTTTTAATAAAAATAGGATTTAAAACATTTGGACCATTTGGTACATTATTCATTGACATAAATTTCTTCAAAATCATGCTCAGCATTCTTGTGAGCCTTGTAGCGAAACAATAAGTACCTAAGCATAGCTAGTTTTCTATTAAAAAAAAATTTCATATATTTTTATATATTTATTTATGGCAGTTTTATTTGGTATATTATTCTAATCATTTGACAAGGATATCAACCAAAAGAACATTCTTTTAGGTACATATTTCTGAAAGAAACAAACATGTAACATAAGTTATAGTGACGGTCGTGACGGATTTACCGGTACGCTTAGGCCCAGTTTCACAATCGGTGGTAACCAGCGCTGGTTTCCCACTGAACAAACAATCGTTGGTTAAATGACTAATGGTTAAATTTTATTTCTCAAAGGTTGGTATTTGATTTTTTGACAAAATTTTAAAAACCACCTTGAAAAATAAACAAAGGCCCCTTTAAACTTCACTATAACGTCACTTTTTGTGATTTGTCATTAATAATTATATTTTTCTACAAACGTCACTAAAAGTGTCATTTTTAACGGATGCTGCCAGTGTCTAAAATGCCATTTTATGACACTGGTGTTAAAAGTGCTTACTTTTAGCACTAGTGCTAAAAGTAATCACTTTTAGTGCGTTTGTAGAAAAAATAGTGTAAGATATTCGTGCTAAAAGTGATTCTATTTTGTTCAAAGGGATGGAACACTCCGCCTTTGGCGTCGTGTCCCAAACTTCCCTTTTCACAAAATAAAATGTCACTTTTAGCACTTATATCATAAATAACTATTATTTACGACTAATGTATAATGTGCGTATTATATTTGTGATTTTGGCAGTATAATGACATATGTTATTCCTCCAGGGATTAATGACGAGTAGCGGGATTAATGGTCATTATTCCACAAAAGTGTCAGTGTCAAACGTGTAGTGCTTGTGGATTTGTATTGAAAATTATGAGACGGAAATTTGTTCATTGAAAATCTCAAATAAATTAATTTGTCATAAATAAAGTAGAGTATACTACTCGCAATAATGGCTATTATTCCCTCGGAATGTTACTCCCTCGCCGCTAACGCGGCTCAGTTCGTAATAATCCTCGGGAATAATAGCTATCATTATTGACTCGTGGTATAATCTACTATAATTTTTATCAGTGGCAGTAAAATTTCACAGATACCTATTCAATTCAATATTGGGTTTTGTGTCGTGTTTCCTGTTCAAATTTAAATCATGAAGTCAAGTGAGAAAAGGTCTGCGAATTTTTCAAACGAAGAAGAGTATTTATTAGTGTCTCTCGGGCAAAAATATAAGTTCATTATAGAATGTAAAAAAAGCGGCGCATCGACGTGGAAAAAAAGAAGAAAATGCTTGGAGAAGGGTGGGAGCAGATTTAATTCCAATTGTATCACTACGGAAAAAGAAATGCAAAAGTTTTCATTCAATAATTTTACCTTTTCAAACTTGACACTTTTGAACTGCCCTAAAAAACGAAGCATTTCAGCTTACTCATAGTTAACTCATACGCATCTTTGGGTTAATTCAACTACTGGTTAACTAAAGGTGTCACGTTGAACCGTCAATTGTGAAATGCTGTTTTCGTTTTAACCATTAGTTATCTCATAACTAGTAGTTTACTACACTTTGTGAAACTGGGCCTTATAGTAATAAGTTGATGCATATAGGACCTTGAGTAGCAGTTTTGTAATCATATTGGCTATGTTCCGATATCAACTGTCAGTACTGAATTTACTGGACGTCGTTCCGATATTATTTTCAGTACACTGGATTCAGTCGATTCAGTACTGAATGGCCACAAGAGTACACTGTTGAAATCGGAACGGCAAATGACACTAAAATCAGCACAGTAAATCCAGTACTGCCCCCCAGGGCAAACTATCAATTTTGGATCCACTACCGTTCCTTGAAAAGCTAAGTTAGTAAAGAAACTGATTGCTCTAAGAATGACTTGAGACTTAAATTTAATTCTCATTCTCCAATTTTCGGTAGTGCTAGTACTAATCATCTATTTTCCTTCCTTCAGAGCTGTCAATCCATCTTCTTCTGCAATTTTTGTGATTTTTCGATTGATACCTAATTGCCTTCTCAATCTAAAGTTCTTCGAAATCTAATCTTCCGACCCGATATTTTCTATTTCTCGCTGGTTATCTGTCTTTCTCCATATCGAGATCTTGCTTTGAACTGAATAGATCACGATAGACGAAGCGATGTTTTTGTTCATTTTGTCTCTTTCATCTTTATTTCTTAGAAGTTTAGAACTCTATTATCACTACCTGTGGTTTAATGTACCGTTAATCTATCCGGTGAATCCGGTGATATCTATGGTTTATTTTCTGTTGGGACTCCCCTTAAAAAAACTATTGATAGCATACAGATCTTGTTGTCCTAGGTATTCAGCCTTTCTCCTTTTTCATTTTTGGATTTGTATCCGAAGTTGCGATGTTTTTTTTCATCTTCTTCATATAGGTATTAACGATAAGATAAGTATTTTTCCTAAAAGCTCTAAATAGGTTGGGATTTTTTTGATCTTCGACATCCAGTTGTTCCATGCTTTATAAGCCTTATGCCCGTATTACATCTGTGTATTTTTCTTTGTATTTGTTCATGTACTTCAGGGTGCCAACATTATTTTGTTTTTCATAATGCTGATCTAAAGTTGTCACCCTGAACTACATGAATAAATACACGGAAAAATACACAGATGTAATAAGGGCATTACGATAAAAATATTTCTCCTGATGAAGCCTTAACTGACATTTCTTCCAGAGCCTTTCTACTTTATCAAGTTCTCTTTTTTTCTTCTTCATAGTCATTAGAGACAAATGTTGATTCTTATTTTGCATTATTAGATTTTTTCGTGAATTGAATTCTTTGGTCTTCTTCACAAAGTGCTTAATTTTCTTCAGCATTACTATGAGGCTCTTCATTTACCCTAGCTACTTGATGATCAAATACTAAAAGGCATTTTTCGGCAGATGCTTGCCATAATATAGACTTATCGTCCAGGAGGCAGTGAAATTTTTTAGCACTTATTTTCCCAGTTGGTGTCTATCAAATAGTTTGTTCTCCTGGTGATACAAAACAAGAATTTTTGAGTCTGGCTAAAATTTTCGAATGGGTTCACAAGATCAATGAAAAATACAAGTACCTTTTTTTTCCAGACAAAAATATTTCACATTTATTACAATAGAACATAAAGTATATGAAAATAGCAATTTGGCTTATCTCAGATGGTGGAAGTGAGTCTGGCTCACTTTTCGGGTCTTCAATTTTTCACTTGCCAGACATATTATCCATACTCACAGATTAGCCGGACTATTTTTTTACGTAACTTCAGTATACTTCTCATTAGTAGACCTATTTTTATCACTGAGAAAAAAAAGGCCGCGCATTCGTAAGCTTTAACGCATTTTGCGCCTCAACCCATCGGAAAACCCCCCCTAAAAATATATGTATTTTGCTTAGAATTAGTAACCCTACAATTCTATCCATGTTGTCGGACTGGGAAAATAAGTACCGAAAATCGTAACTGCCTCCTAGACTATTATTTCTTGATTATTCTTTTTTTACTTTCTAACATTTCTGGAGAAATATTTTTTTCTCGTAGCTCCACTACATCTGATAATGTTAATATATTAGCCAATCGTCTAGCCTAGTAGCATAAATTATTATCACAAGAGCCAACCTTGACATTAAATTCAGCTGCTGGGATTTCTTCAATCATGCCATTATTGTCTTCTACACTGATGCTTCTTTCACCAAAAATTGAGCAAACAACAGATTCTTCACATTTTTATCAATAATAGAGAGATATCGGTAACCCAAATAGCGTCATGCACTATTAGCGCCCACGTTATTTTGACAATAAATGTATGCGCGATTTTTAACACTGCGTACTGAAATAACGTTACCGCATAACGTAATTTACCCAACATTTGCGTTAAGCGCTATTTCGATAACGCCTAAAAAATTCTCAAATAGGCATGCGCAGATTTTTGACAACGGGCCAGCTGGTTGAATATTATAGGTTATGTTATGTTTATCATTGATGTTTTGTTGTAGTTGGGGAGCTGGCGTCAAAAACATGCAAGAGTTTTCGCAAGGCGGATATTTTCAAAATAGGTCGTACTTTAGTGCTAGAATGCTAGTGTACAGTCAGCACTCACAGTTCCGGGACAGCTGGCTCTGGGACGCGGGCAAAGTTTTAATTTTAAGAAGCATCTAAACTGTTTTCTCAAAGCTCAAAATTTATAGAAATTTTGCACATTATCTGTTTGAAGGTTACAGATAACGTATGTAAATCGTCAGACGTCTAGTTCGTTGCAAAAAGGGGGTCAGACGTCCTCAAAGTTTTTATTTTATGGCTTTTTCTTCGGTGTCTTGTCAAAATATATTTTTGCAGGTATTTGACAAATATTTGAAGAAAATGCCATAAAATAAAAACTTTGAGGACGTCTGACCCCCTTTTTGCAACGAACTAGACGTTTGACGATTTACATACGTTATCTGTGACCTTCAAACAGATAATGTGCAAAATTTCTATAAATTTTGAGCTTAGAGAAAACAGTTTAGATGCTTCTTAAAATTACAACTTTGCCCGCGTCCCAGAGCCAGCTGTCCCGGAACTGTGAGTGCTGACTGTACACTAGCATTCTAGCACTAAAGTACGACCTATTTTGAAAATATCCGCCTTGCGAAAACTCTTGCATGTTTTTGGCGCCACCTCCTGGACTATTGTGTCCAATTAGACTATCCAAGATGCTGTCAAACTTAAATTAAAATGTCCGCCAAGAGGCACACATACCCTTTGTTTGCTTGTAAAAGTCACGTGTTTTGGATAGGTTAATTAAAAATTAATTGTAAATAAACTCATTGTTCAAAAAATAATGAAAAAGCATTGAAATTTCAAATCCTGTGACCCTGACCATAAACAACAGAGCCGATATCTCTCTAATATGACTACCTATTTATCGCTGTATGCAATATCCTGTTTTAACTTAAAAGCGCTTTTTAAAACTTAGCTTAGAATAAAGAATCTTAAAAGTGACCAGTTTTAAAAAGCGCTTTTAAGTTAAAAGAGGTTGTTGCATACAGCTGTTATTGTTTTTTTTTTTTTTTTTATTAATCATCATGATCATTACCCAGCCATTTCGGTCCGCTGTCGGACATAGGCCTTCTCTAGATATTTCCACTCTCCCTATTTTGAGCGGTTGCAACCCAATTTGTATTAGGTCTTTTCAGATCATCCGTTCATCTCGTGGAAGTCTTCCTCGGTTTAGCTTGTATGATCTAGATGTCCACTCTATAACTTTTTTGTCCATCTACCATCCTTCTGCCTTGCGACATGACCAGCCCATCTCCATTTTGATTTTGCGATTTCCTCTATTATGTCTTCCACCCCAATAATTCTTCTTCGGGGCTCGTGGGTTGTTATTTTGTCTCTCTGAGTTTTTCCGCAGCATCGATCTTTCCATGTTGCGTTGTGTGAAACGTAACTTTCTGGCTGATGCTTTTGTAAGTGTTAAGCTCTCTGCTCCATAGGCGAGAACTGGCATTCTTTTTCCTTGTTGTAGGTCGTCTGTGATTAGTACTATATCATCCGCAAAACGGAGATTATTTTAAGTTTTTCTCCATGTACAGTTATGCCTTTGTTGTTCCATTCTAGTATTTTAAAGGCATATTCTAAAAGGGTTGTAAACAATTTTGGTAGGTACCTACTATAGTATCGCCCTATCTCATTCCTCGTTTTATATCTATTTTGTGTGTGGTTTTATGTATTGTTAAGGTGGTTGTTGCATTTTTAAAGATTTTGAATGATGTTGGTATATCGGATAGTCTATCCTACATTCTTCCAAGGCTGTTAAGATTTCGCTCATTTCGACTGTATCAAAGGCTTCTTTTAAATCTACAAATATCAACACTAGTGGTTTATTGTATTCAACGGTCTTCTTAGTTCTTAATAAGTGTTTTTAAGCATTACAAATGGTCATTTGTCCCATATCCGGAGCGGAAGTCAGCCGGCTGGGACTCTGTAACGGATAGAGATCGTTATCCCTATCGCTACGGCACTTGCTGTCTTCTTCTCTCTTTTCGAAATCAATAGAGAGAGGACGTCAATGGCGATAGAGAAAATATCTCTATTCGTTACAGAGTCCCAGTCGAGCTCTGGTCTCTTGTTTGATAAAAATCGAGCTTAGCTTCTAGTCTTGATACCGGGTGTACAGTTTATAGATGTGGTTTAGGAAGCTAATAGGTCTGTATATAATTGTTGAGCTGTGTTATGTCCCCTTTTTTATGGAGGAGGATAGTAATCGCATTGTTCCATCTAGACGGGATCTCTTCTTTGTGAAAACATAGGTTGAAAATCTTTTGTATCTTTTCTATTAAGACCGATCTTCCTATTTTTATAACTTCTGCCACTATTTTGTCTTCATCAGGCGCTTCATTATTTTTAATTTTTTTCAGGACATAGTTAATTTCCTCTTTCGTGATATTGGGAATGTCTTCTGATCTTTCGTTTTGTATGTGGTGTAGGTAATGAGTTGTTAGGTCGGGGTAAGGATTTTTGTTCTTTGTAAAATTCTTCTATGATCTTTATTATTTGTTCTCGATTTGATGTTATGTTCCCTTTCCTTGTCTTTAAGTTGGATTTTTTTTACCATTTGTTAGGTGTTTTCTCAATACTTTCAGGCTTTTGTTTTGTTCTATTATTTGTACTACTTTGTCATATCTGTATTTCTTGATTTCTTTCCTCGGTGCTTTTTATATGTCTCTGTTAATTTCTAATAATCTCTCTCAGTTTTTGTTGGTCTGAATTTGATTTCCCCTTAAATGCTCTACGTTCTTCGATTTTTGTTTGGGTTTCTGGGCTGATTTTTTTCTTGTTTAGGATTTTTTGGGCAGTACTTCTGTGCATCCATTAGTGTTTCAATTATGTTTTCATTTAAGTCATTATTACACTTTAAGTTGTTGCTTTGTTTTTGAAGGGATTTTCGATATTTTTTTGAAAAATTTCCTATTTTCTTTGGGTGTGTCCATGTTTTGGGGATTTTTTTTCTCAATCAGTCTGGTTCGTTTATTTTCGAGGTTTATTTGAGACTACCATGCGGTAGTCGCTTCCAGTAGCAACTCTTTTTATAACTGACACGTCTTTGAAAATAGGTTGAATGAAATTCCTCATTTCTTCCTCCAAAACCAAGGGTCTAGGTATCAAAGTTTTGCATACACTTTGTAATCTACACTTTACTCTACTGAGTCGGTGTTTCACATTTGAATCATCTTGTCATGCAGAACAAAAAATTTATAGAAATCAAAAATAACTTAGAAGGCCGAGAAAAAAAAAAGGATTAGGAATGAATTAGATACAGTAAAACTTGAAAAAATTCCTCAGCAAAAATACAGTTACTAAAGAGAAATCTCGAAGGTTGATGTTTTTTCTCTCCAGAAATAACTGGTTAGTCAGTTAGTTCAACTTCTTGGTACATTTTAAGACTTTTTTATACCTGATGAAGGCTATCTTCTTATAAGTTATAATACAATAATTAATCATCATAGATATCATATTAAACGTCTGCTAAAACTCAAATTTCCCATCTCAAACATACACTATTAAGTATAACCACCCGTCACTCATCATTGTATTCATATTATCAGATAATCAATTTGTCCACAACCGGAGGGTCATAATTTGCATAGAATTAGGAACACAGGAAAGGGTGGATGATAAAGAGGGGCTGAAGTGGATTGAGGACACCGCCGACACACACACCCTATAATATTTGATTTTTTTTCTGATCTTATCATTTACCACAACAGATATTTAGATATGATCCTTTATTATTTTTTGTTTTGTATGAAATATCAAATCTAAAGGGACTATTTACGAGATTTTATCTTCAATTAATAGAGGGACACTACTTTAATCATTATATTTTAAATTCTGACTAATGTGTTAAGTTAGTCTTTGTTAAACTAAAACTTTCACATATCAGTAACTGATGTTCCATGCATTTAGGGTTATAACTTAAGTTACGTATTGATATATATGCATTAAATATTTCCATTAATACATATTATGTACCTAGCTGTTTTCTGAATATTATTCACGAGTGTGGAGTATTGTGAGAACTTCATCTATAATCTCACTGTAATGTACAAAATTTTATCTTTCTAACAAAACTTGTTCCATCACTAGTGCGGCAATAAACTTCATCACGCAACTTAAATGAATGAACTATATTTTTTTCCAAAACCCATTATGTCGAAGACAAATACGCCACTGGTTTTAACATGCACGTGTCTGAGGGTTTTGCAAACGACTCTAATCCTAGCAACGCAACGCTCTAATTATAAGGGTTTATAGGCTTTAAGAATGTGTTAAAAAATACTGCCAGATTCCTATTCAGTAGTTGAAATTAATTTATTTTAAATTCTTTAATGTTAAGCTAGACTTATCGCAATAAATGTGTTGTGCGTCATTTTAATCTACTATTCAATCAAAAAATTTGTAATCCCTATATTAGTATGTGTCGAAATAAGTTATACCTCCTAAAACCATTGAACAAATTAGTTACTATTTATTTTTCTATTCAAATCAGGTACTGTCGATGGAGAGACTGCAACTGCGCCAAATGCACCCTGATCGCCGAAAGGCAAAGAGTTATGGCAGCCCAAGTCGCCCTCCGAAGACAACAAGCCCAAGAAGAGAACGAGGCTCGCGAATTGGGCATCATATTTCCGACCCCGTCAGTTTTGGGCGAGTCCGCCTTACCGCCGTTAACACCGCCCGAATCTGCAGCACCTTTAGAAATGGGCGCTGCGCCGACAACGTTTGTTCATCATCAGAAGTCGTCGTTTGTCGCTTCAGATTCCTCGAATCCTTCTAGTCCAAGTAAGAATTTACAATTTTTAAATTACTTTGTTGTAATAATAATTATTGACGATAGAGTTGCTAGTGAAATGAAACAAAAGATCCATATCACTATCATTTTTTGATGGTAACTATAGAAGAACAAAAAATTTACGAAAGTAATGCAAGAAGAAGTCTAATAAACCTACATGAATTCCATGCACATTTTTCCAAATATCTCAATCTAAACTCATGTTGGTCTGATCACCTGCAATGAGGAGATTAAAGGTTGCCTGCAACTGCTCTTCCTTTGTAAAATTCCTGCAAACTCTTCCTCCTCTATTAAGGACACTTGAAGGTGCAGATGCAATATGCAATAATAATTTCAAGAACCGAAGCTAAATCGCGTGACCGTTATTACGGATGCCCTTATGCAGCTCCTCAACCAATCCCTAACATCTTCACTTTTCAACGACCCTCATCTTTTCTTCTCCCAATGCCAACCCTATTAAAGATATGGCTCCAATTATGTGTAAATTATTGTTGGTTGGGAAGAATATGAATCTTCTTATTATGATATTCGTTGAAAATCAAGCTATACCTAGAGGGTTTTGCATAAATATACGTATAATTTTTCACGTAGAAACTTTTTCAGTTATTCTTGTTTTCGATCCGCGATTTTCTTCCAAAAGCCAGTCATGTGCAGTTCCAGCTTATCGAAACTCCTCAGATATTTTGAAATATGTAGGTAGATACTTCTAAACAAGAAAAATGGATCTGTACAATACTATTTCTATTTTCATTATCCATGTTTATTCAATTCTGGTACCTTGACGCTGACAAAAATCTGAAATTGTTTGCTATTTTTTTTGAATTTATCACTACGTTTTCTGTGTAATTGAATCTATAGATTTTTTGAAATTTAATTCAATTTTTCCTAAATGTAATTTTCTGATGTGTTGGTAAAGGAAAAGAACCAGCCTGAGATTTTGGCATCAGTTTTGGAGGCTCTGCTTTTTAAGGCTTCTCCAGAGACTGGACAGAATTCAAGTAGCCTCAGTTTCTCCATTTCAACACTCTTCATAGACTGTGTTAAATTCAATAGTTCTCAGTTGCCAAAGAAGAAAAACTAGCCTGAATGTAGGTTAACAAATAGCAGTCTTTCTTAAGTTTTAATTGTTTTTTGACATGAATAGTTTCAATTTTGCGAGCTGAAACTTCTTTTTGAGACCATTCAGAGCAAGTTTTGGACCCCTCTAAACCAGTTACATGTGTAATTCAGATATCACATGCAATTCAGAGTAAAATTCGGATATTCCATTTTGTTTTTAAAATGTGTATCACCTAATTATAAGTTCAATCAATTTGTTCTCAGAAATTATTATGTGCAATAGTCTCACTCATTCGTAAGTATATCAAATATGATGAGAATACTTGGGGAAACTAAACTATGACCTAAAAAATTGAAGCAGAAACTGAATTTTTGTAAAACCCTAATTGCACTTTCTTAATAAAATTGTATTTATTATCAATTATTTCAAACTATGTATTAACAAAATAAACAAAATTTATATTAACCACAACAATAATTAACCATCCATCAACATTAGAACCATACTTCCAATGTTAAACAGATTACGGTACTCGAAAGTCCCGGCTGCTGAAGCGAAAGAGCATTCGGTTCTCAAATAACAAATCTCGGAAGGTCTCTCGAAGTGTTTGCATTACAAACTGTCAATAATATATGAGTTATTCTTAATATAAAAGAGTTGTTTAACTTTAATTATATTTGTCATGGTGAAACTGTTACTTAGAATAAGTAACATTTGCTAAGATAATGGTTAGGCAAACAAGAATCACTTAGGTTTCTTTTATTTGATTGTTTGGTGTACTAACAAATGAGAAGAGAATATATTATGTAGGTAGGGTAGGCAGATGAAAAAGGAAGAAAAAAGAGATCAGTTAAGTGGATCAGGAATTTTACCGATGCTTTAAAAAAGCATGTATGAAATGAAGAATTGAGTCAGATATAGAGAAAATTGGAGCGCACCCGACGGATCGTGATCCCATTATAGAACATCAATCTGGATTTCATAAAATTGAAAAATTGTTCCATGTTATTGATATTTGATTAAATAGGGCTCATATATTCAAAATTATCGATTTATGGACAAACACTAGGCATTTATTTTTTATAAATTAACTAAGTGGTTTGATATTTAAAAAGGAACTTTATATTAATTTGGTAAACAAAGCGAGTAATATTTGAATATTAAAGCCCACTAATGGTGTTGTTATAAGGAGATATTGTTTGCTTTTCTTTTATGCCGTTAGAGCCCAAGCAATGATTGGTTTATACCAATTTACAATTCGTGGTCCCAATGCCGCTGTTACTTTGTTGAAATAATATGCCAGTAACTATTTGCTTATTAATTTTTGAAATGACAAAATATACCAATTATGTATTTGAAACTAACAATAAGAAAGTAGTTTGCTCCGTTGGTTGAGTAGTAGGTACATACATAATATGTAGTGGCAAAAAAAAACATCTTTGTTGAACTTCTCGATATTTGATTTCTGATTTTTGGTCTTTTGAACTGCATGTTTTGGAGAAAATCCATAATAATCAAAAATCAAGAAATCTTCTTTATCTTAAGATAACTGATTCGTTCATTAATACACTTTTTTTTTCATAGCAAAAAGCATCCTTATTAGGTATTACATTATTTTCCAAGTCGGAAATAGAGACTGATCGTCCATGAATAAATAAAAGTGTTGCCAAATTGAAAGAAATTTTCTGATTTTTTTTCTGATGGTTAGAATTTGCTTCAGTTCCTGGAGATGGTTACCTCTTATTTCTTACCTGGTATCAAAAAATTGCCAAAATCCATAGAACCCAAAACTCCCATGTTAGCCGTGCGTTATCCTTTGTGAGAAAGTATCTAAACCAAAAATCGAGAAAAACCAACTTTCTTTTTTCATTTTCGCGATTTTGATGGTACAAAAGTTAATTGATGTTCTAAGAAAAATGCAGCTTTTCTTAGGGAATCTGTTAAATTTTTTTAATTGAAGCGATTTTTGACTACGAAATATCAAAAATTTTATGGTAGGGAAATTAACTGAGGTTTCATTCTTTAAAAAAAGAACCTCAAAATAGTAGATAAAGATACAGATTTTGAGAAATGAAGAGAATGAAGACTCATATATCATTACTAGATCTATCCACTTATACTAATCAATGAAAAAAGTTATCACATGCACCCTTTGGAAAAAGCGACCATGTCGTAATCACACCCAAGTCACAAATCAATGTGACTGGAAAGCAGATTACATCGTAGTTTATTTATTTATTTGTACAGACACGCTGGACCCAATTGGTTACAGTAACAATGAGATAATAAGTACTATAACCTAATCTAAAACTAAAAAAGAATAGAAACAATACACGCCGCAGATTGGCTAAATCTAAATGACAACTAATAATAAAAGCTTATCTCTTTCAAAACACTTGCTGAACAACATGTGGGTATATAAACAAAAGCAAAAATAAAAATTTAACAATCACAATTAGTCCCCAGTACATCGACCCTAAAATTTTGTAACTCATGTACACGCCAAACTTCCTGAGCGGCTTCATAATACCAAGTCGGACAATATTTTTCATATCTCCACCCTGGGCGATGGGACATTGCCGCGCTAGCTCTTCGTGAAGTTGTCGTTCTGACGTCCCTAAGGAAGTTGATACATGTACGTGTAGTTTCAATGCCAATCGACTGCTTTTTACATTACATTAACGATATCACATTTGTCGGACAAAAACCATGTGGCTTTGGGGAAGGTCCGACGCCATCAACATGTCGCTATGGCGTCCCTGAGGAAGTTGATGCCAATCGACTGTTTTCTATGTTACATTATTGATATCACATAGGTCGGACAAAAATCACGTGGCTTTGGGGGGGTCCGACGCCCCCAACATGTCGCTGTGACGTCCCTAAGGAAGTTGACACATGTATGTCCGACAAAAATAATTATGAATAACGATGTATTTTTAAAACATGTGCAGTAAATGTCGGACAAATAAAATGAGTATTAAAGTCAGTCGGACAACAAAAGTCGTTTTGAGCAATTTCTGCCGAAATTCAGGATCTTCACTCCTGAGATTGCACAAAAAACACGACTGAATATCCATTCTTTCTCACACGCGTGGTTTTGAATGACCGTTTACTGAATAATTTCCGTAAATGCTCGGAGAACTATCAAAAAAACAGATTAGGGAATATGACACAGGGCCCCACAGGTATTTGACAAAGTAGGTAAATAATAAACTGACTAATATGCATGTTGCGTTAAGGCAAACTAATTTTAATTTTTTCATTGATTGTCTCAAATTTCTTGTCCGACAAATGTGATATCGTTAATGTAATGTAAAAAACTGTCGATTGGTATTAAAAACACACGTACATGTATCAACTTCCTTAGGGACGCCACAGCGACATGTTGAGAGCGTCGGACCCCCCCGAAGCCACGTGATTTTTGTCCGACATATATGATATCGTTAATGTAATACAAAAAACAATCGATTGGCATTGAAACTACACGTACATGTATCAACTTCCTTAGGGACGTCAGAACGACAACTTCACGAAGAGCTAGCGCAGCAATGTCCCATCGCCCAGGGTGGAAACATGAAAAATATTGTCCGACTTGGTGTTATGAAGCCGCTCAGGAAGTTGGGCGTGTACATGAGTTACAAAATTCGATGTACTGGGGACTAAATACAAATGAGACTACACAATATAAATCACTGACAATCACGATTTTTTAGGTACTTCTTCAGATTTTGTTGTGACACAATAAATAAATCTTTCTCACAGTTGTCACAGATTTTCATAATTCTATTTATTGCACTATTCTGGCCATAAAGAGTTCTATGCTGACGCAGTTCAAAAGTTCTTTGGTCTCTTAAAAGTCTAGGAGGGACAAAAAAATTCAGTCTAAATAATAGCTCACTGCAGTCACACAAGCCATTAATTAATTTATGAGCAAAAACTATATCGGCAGTTTCTCTCCTATTTTTCAGAGAGCCAATTTTAAGACTGCACTCCAACTGGTGATAATTTATTTCCTCCATGGGAATGTGCATCTTATATGCTATATACCTAAGGAACTTCCTTTGAACTTTGTCTAGCATAACTTGATATGTAATAGAGTATGGAGACCAAACACTGGAAAAATTTTCCGAATGTGGCCTTACAAGAGAAACGTAAAGCAGCTTTATAGCTGTGATATCATTAAAACTCATTGTGTGTCTTTCTACAAATCCCAGCATTTTCATTGCCCTATTTCTACAAATTTCAGTGTGCTGTCGAAAAGTAAAGCCACTATCAAAGATGACACCAAGATCCTTTAACATGTCTACCCTTTCAAGCTTGTTATTATTGAAATGATAGTTATTAAATGTATTTTTTTTTTAATTTACTGAATTGTATGTAGGTACTTGCATTTTGATAAGTTTAACGCCATTTTGTTGTCAGTGCACCAGTCATAAAATCTGGTGAGGTGAGATCAGACTGCAGTTTAATACTAGACTTATAATCAGTGATTGGAAGGAAAATCTTAATGTCATCGGCATACATTAAAAATTCACAAAATTTAAAACACTGAACAACGTCCTGTGGGACTCCAGATGTAACATCTATAGGCTTAGATAAGTAACCTTTTACTCTTACTACCTGCTTTCTTATTAGAGAGATAGTTAGACGGGAATTGAGAAGCTTGGCAAACCCATCAAATGCCAACGAATTCTATGAAGCTTTAACAAACACAATATATCCCAAAGAAACCACAAAAAGTAAACTCGCAGAAACCATGGCTCACAAAGAATTATCTGGCATAAATATCAAATCGAGGTTCAGGACCATGAAGTATTGCATTGTAAGCATTGTAAAACCATTGTAAACCATAGGGCTTACAATGACTTTATAGTCCTAACCCTTGATTCAGGCTATCAACTGCATTGAAACAGGCTATAGTTAAGGATAACTCAACACTGCTTAAAACTGACAAGGAAAAATCAGTATTTTGCGCAACAGTCTGAGACTATTTTTACTATTTTGGATACAAACAATCTACCTAGCGAATGCGTTTAACATCCTGTTGAGAACTAGGAAATTTCCAGAAGCCTGGAAGAAAGCCATTGTCACACCTATGCACCAATATTTAAAAAAAGAAATAAGCAATTAGCAGGAAACTACAGGCAAATAGGTTCAACCAGCATGCAGGGGCGAATTAAACTGGGCATCCGCGAAATGTCAACGGAGGCGAAAATATTTTAAAAAACAACAAGAAAAATAAGAGGAAAAAAATCAGAAAATTGGACAGCAAAATGACAAAACTAGGCAGTCAAGCACAAAATATGGAAAAAAGGATTCCTTAATTGAAATAAATACGCACTTTATTCAATAAAATTGCGACTTTGGAGATGGCCAAGTGAATATTCTCTTAAAAGAAGCTAAATATTTTCTTCTCATAGGATTGTTCGAATACTTTACTGGAAAGAAATAAGTTTTTGTCTCAAGAACACTATCCCAATGTATTCCACACAAATTCCTTGTCCCAAGGTATTTAATTTTCCAATTTTCTTGTCCCAAGAAATTTATTCGATTCCATTGAAGACCAAAGTACTAAGCTGAAGATCTCAATTTTTGCACTAGAGGTCATCACGGCTCAAGTGAAGATGAGATTTTTTTGGCTGGAATCCATAGGTATTTGATGATAGAATTATTGGCCATAAAGAAACATCAGATTTTGTTTATCTTTGAAAATATTTATTAACCTAAGAATTCAAAGATTTTTTACAAAATATTGGCCCACTAACTGAAAAATAATTATATTACTACAATTCAAATAATTAAAACTGCTAAATTGGAAACATAATTATTAGGTAAGTATGCCAATTGTAAAATTTACATTATATACCTTTTAACTTTTCCAACAAGTGGGAGTAGTGAGACAGCTTGTTTGCCTCCAAAAATTCTTGTATTGGGGCCATCGCGATTATTTTTCAAACAGCATTGCAAGATAATTTTGGTTCCATGACGCACTGATACCCTGGGCAACACCATAGGAAACGGGATATAACTATTTGATATAAGTTAAAAACTGGAACCTCCGAATCAAAAACTAGTCGCAGGCAGTACGATACACTATACTGCTAGGCACTACAAAATTGAGTTAGAGGGCATCGGCAGAAACTTGAATTTTGAATAAGATTTTGGAACATTCCCTCAAAAATTAAGATTTTTGGCCTAAATGACAAGGAGCTTAAAAATTATGCAATAAAAGATCATTCATTGTATAAGAGAATATAATTTCGCCTGAAAGAAACGCCATTCAAGAGTAATTTTAAAAAATATCAAGAACCACGAAATTCTCAGAACAAAGTAAGTAGTTTTTCTTATGCAGTTGATTTAACGCTTCATACGAGATAATTTATTTCAAGATCACTGAATACCTTGAAGTAAGGGGAGGTGTTTTCTCAAAATTTTGAACTTGTTTGGATTTTTGGAAAAAAATGTCATATTATCTGACGAGGAAACAAAAACAAAAGCGCATCGACTTAAGGAGACATATAAAAACTATCTAGACGATAATTTTCCTCAGGAATGTGATCAATATAAATCTTTTCTGATTTCTAGTGCGGTCACGATGGCACTTTAAATTTGGGAGAACTTCTACAAATTTTAAATTCTAAAAAACTAATCGACATTTCGTCATTTCCCAATATCAAGGTAGCACTGAGAATATAATAAGGAATAAGGCTATTAGTCTTTACTATCCTTCGATTCCTTCATATTTTCTTATTAAGTACTAAGTATAGAACTTAGATGGGAAATGTGTTAATGTTTACCACTATCCTTTCTTATCCTAATTTTTCATTTATCGTTCTAAGGATTCTAGATTTTCAACTTAATTCCTAGTGAGTCTTTGTTCCTATATTACCGCTTCTTTAGTATATATCCCTTAAATCGAACAGACCATTTTATGTCCCGTGTCCTTGTACTTCTTGGTACTTCAGGGTCATGTTCCTCGTTCCCTTCTTCTTCTTCTACAATTTCTTGGTCCATATTTTCTTCTTCAGTTTCGCTATCGCTATATTCCATTTCTTCATGGGTAATTCTCGCCCCCTTGCTTTAAATTCCTTCCATCGACTAATGCGTCTGAAGAGAGGTCCTTTTCCACCCTAAGAAGGATTAAAGACTATCTTAGAAACACACTTTCAGGTGAAAAGACAAGACCTGGCACTAATCAATATGTCTCATGCTATTTTTACAATACTAAGTACCTATTTATCTTTTTTATATTAAAGAATCTTCAAATGAAAAAATGAAATATAATGATATAAGCCAGAGAGCCTGGAAGGGACGAAATGATTTTAATCGCACAGGGGCGAAAAAAGGCCTGATACGCCCCTGCCAGCATGCTGTGCAAGTGCATGGAACAGATCATAGCAAAAGAACTTACCATCTTTCTTTTTGGAAACAAGGATCAGGATCATTCCTTCACAGCAGCATGTATTTCTTCTAAATAAATCCAATTCACTAACCTTCTAACCAGGTTCAACACCTGGACACTGGCTGATGACAACTGGGAACCAATAGACGTAGTCTGACTTGACTTCGAAAAGGTGTTTGACAAGATACCAATCGAATACATTAAAGATAAAATTCAATATTTTGGGGTCAGGGGTAATTTACTACGGCTAATCAGTGAATGTTTTTTGTCTGTCCGTACTTTCCAGGTACGAATTGGTACTAGTCTGCCGCAGGAGCACTAAGTACACAGCGGAGTTGCCCAAGGCTCAGTTCTCGGTCCCCTCTTATTTATAACGTACCTACTTAAGTGATCTGCACCAGGGACTTAAAACAGAAATGGCATCTTTTGCAGGTGATGGTAAATATAATATCAACCTCTATTTCAACATAATGATCTACAGCAAGATCTCTTCAGTACAAAATAGTGGACAACAAAGTAGGGAATGCCACTTAATGATTCCAAATGTACTATACTACACATAGGTCAGAATAACCCAAGTCATAGCTATTTTCTACAACAAACACCAATAGCAACTATTGCAAAACAGAGAGACTTTGGAATCACAGTGACAGCAGACCTAAAGTGGGAGACTCGCATTACTGATGTAATGAAAAAGGCAAACTTAATGACATATCTCGTCCAAACAGCATTTAAAGACCACTCTAAAGAGATGATTTTGAAATTGTATAAGTCCTCGTACGACCAAAACTTGAGTATGCCCAATCAATCTGAAACCCTTTCTATGCGCAGGACATTGAACAACTCGAGCGAGTTTGAAGGCGAACTACTAAACTTCCTGACGAACTTAAAGAACAGCCTTACGAAATCGGACTGACCCAATTAAATCTGACCACACTGAAGGAGCGCAGAACTAGAAGAGATCTTATCGAGACATTTAATATAATTCTTAATAGATACTATGCCTGCAATTTAACCAATGTACCAACTCAGCATTGATCAAAACTTAAGGTCCCAAAAAAAAAACTCTCCAAAAAAAAGTGCAACAAAATGCTTAGACGAAACTTCTTGTCCAATAGGGTATTGTAGTACATTGGAACTCCTTGAGTAGCAACACCGTAACCAATTTAAAAATCACCTTGATTACGATATTGAAGACAGTATATTTGTGCATTATTCTACGAAACAGTTACACATGTACAACAGACTCAGTAGTCTTATCGGATTTGGAATCCGCCTACTACTGAAACCCAAAAAAAAATAAAGCTTTTGGGTAGATTTCTACTCTTTATCCAGTTCAGAGCGTTGTTGTCATACATCTATTTAGATCTTATTGTTTCAAATAAATAAACTGCTGGGTCAGTTAAGTTAGCCCCCCCCCCATAGAAAATTTCTGGATGAAAATTATCCCATAATTTTGCTCTCATTTTGCTCCATTTTGCTCCACTAATTTCGATTTTTGCTCCATTACAGTGGAGAGACTATGTGGCCTATTAGGTGGGGGGGGCTGAATTAACGCTAGCCCCCCCCAGTGAAAATTCAGAAATTTGATCATGCTCATTTTGTTCTCCGAGTTTTGCTCCATTTTGCTCCACTATCGGCGAGTTTTGCTCCATTACTAGTAGAGACCTACAGAGCTTCCAAGAATCTCTCCCAGCCCCCCCCCCCCCCCCGGTGAAAATTTTTAAAAATTTGAACATGTCCATTCTGTTCTCCGAGTTTTGCTCCGTTTTGCTCCATTATCGGCGAGTTTTGCTCCATTACCAGGAATGACCTAGAGAGCTCCAAAGAATCTCTTCTTGCCCCCCAGTGAAAATTTTGAAACTTGAAATTTCGAGTTAGTCCAAAATACTCCGCCTCCAATTTTATACATTCGAGCGAACATAGTTTCTCAAGCTGCTTTCACTTTCCTCGCCTGTTTCGCCTGAAGCACCTCTGTAACTAACTTTCAAGCGTTCGAGTGCAAAGCGCATTGAGTATAATGGCTAAGAAGAGAACGGTGGTCCCTGGTTTCACTAGCTTTGTTTGTTTATTCGCACCAACAAGGCACCAACCGACACTTTCTACACCAAACGTGTTTGTTTATCCAAGGTTTATTCCTATATTTTTTTTTGTATGGAACTGACTTTTTGGTGCACTTGGTGCAGACTGGTGTAACTTTGGTACAAACACACAAACAGAGCCCGCAAGAAGCCCTGTTAGTAAAAACTAATTTCGATCCTTTTTTTTTCCACGTGCTTCTAGAAAAAGACAGAAATAGTCTAAGTACGCACTGAATTTACAAATGGGAATCGCTTGCAAAAATAGTTATTTATGTCATAAATAAATACCGATAATCAAGCTCGTTTGCTCGAGCGCCCATGTTCGGAGCAGTGAAATGTGTTCCGAATGATTTTATATTGACATGACAGTGCAAATCGATGAGACAAAGATGGCGCCTATTTTCAAGTGAACAAATTTGACAGACGTCGTAAATTATAGGGACAGCCTTTTATTTTTCCGAAATAGCTATTTATGGCGGTGATCTTTTTTTAACTGTCAGTAATGTACCCAGTTACTTTTGGTGACGATGGTATTTGCTGCAAATCGTTCCAAAATCAATTTACTGGCTTGGCAAGCTTTTGAAATCCACAATGACATATGCGCATTTTCACCGATGTAATGCTGTCCTTGTCATTTGACAGCAGCAAAACAAGGATAGGTTACTCCTCATCAAGAGAAATGCGCATAAGCAATTGGTGAATTCAAAAATTTGGCCTTCCTTCAAGAACCCTAAATCTTAATAGAATGGCTTATCTAGCTGAAAGTGTCTGCCATGTTCACGCGAAAACTCCCCACCATTTGTGTCATTTTGACGTCAATGTAGACCTCAAGACTTCAGTGACGTCACGACTAGTCGAAAAGCGAACGTACGCCTTATGCCTCATTCTCACTTGCGCGAAATTCGCTCTTCTTTTGAAATTGTTTCGACAATTTGACGTTTTATGCGTGTATCAAACGTCAAATTGTCGAAGCAATGTCAAAAAAGAGAGAATTTTGCGCAAGTGAGGCTTTATGGGGAAAAGCCATCCTGTTAGTTGAGGGTTGTTGGCCTTCCTTTATCCAATTTTCTTGCTCTTTCTTTCTGTTCCAAACCGTTCCTTGTTTACTTTGGAGCAGAACGAGTTTATCTGACGGCCGTTCCCATATTACATTAGTTGTATTCCTTTCACACCTAGGAGGAGCTCCGGAACAGCTCCGGGGCGTTACGCGCTTATTCCTTTCGAAAAGTGTTTGTTGCACCCCGCATCTTTCCCTTTAAAATCATGTTGACTAACACCGGAGCGAGTAGCTCGAGTGTTCCAAACTCTTGAAAGGAATGCAACTATTATGAGTATAGTCCGCCGCAAAAATATTGAAGGACCGAAGGAGTGCGACCGCGAACACACACAACTCCTACGCATTATTTGTTGTCCTTTTCTAGTCAACAGGCTATTAAGTATATCTCGATCGTTTTGGTGGACTTTCTAGGTTCATAAAATCTGTCGCTATAAGTTCTGTCGCATTGGCTTCCTCTTCCCCTTCAGAGGTCGGCCGTCAGGATCTGTGCTGTGGACTTCAACAAAGGCGGAACACTCTTTCTAATGGAAACGCTGCTCCCCTGTTTCAAGAATAAGGACCCTAGAGGTCATTCCAAGTAATGGAAAACTCGCCGATCATGGAGCAAAATGGAGCAAAGCTCGGAAAACAAAATGCGCATATAAAAACTCCAAAATTGTTGCTAGGAGATCTTCCTCGTAGCTGTGTAGTTCATTCTAGAGTCGCTTTCATGTGCAGTGTGCGAAGCACCTGGAGCATTTCACGCCCATTATACTCAATGCGTTTTGCACGCGAACGTTTGAAAATCAGTTACAGGTGCATCAAGGGAAACAGGCAAGGAAAGTGAGAGCAGCTTGAGAGCGCCCGAATGTGTAAAATTGTAGCCGGAGTACTTCGGCCTAATTCGAGAGCGTTGAGCGCTCAAAGCGTGGCACCCGGAAGCGGCTCGTCATGGAGCGAGTCATGGAGCAAAACGAGCTGATCATGGTGCAAAATAGAGCAAGACTCGGAGAACAAAATGAATATGATCAAATTTCAGAATTTTCACTGAGGGGGCTAGGAGAGATTTTTGGGAGCTCTGTAGGTCTCTCCTGGTAATGGAGCAAAACTCGCCGATTATGGAGCAAAACGGAGCAAAACTCGGGAAAACAAAATGAGCATGTTCAAATTTGAAAATTTTTACCGGGGGGGGGGGGGGGCTGGGAGAGATTTTTGGAAGCTCTATAGGTCTCTCCTGGTAATGGAGCAAAACTCGCCGATAGTGGAGCAAAATGGAGCAAAACTCGGCGAACAAAATGAGCATGATCAAATTTCAAAATTTTCACCGGGGGGGGGCTGGGAGAGATTCTTGGAAGCTCTGTAGGTCTCTCCTGGTAATGGAGCAAAACTCGCCGATAGTGGAGCAAAATGGAGCAAAACTCGGAGAACAAAATGAGCATGATCAAATTTCAAAATTTTCACCGGGGGGGGGGGCTGGGAGAGATTCTTGGAAGCTCTGTAGGTCTCTCCTGGTAATGGAGCAAAACTCGCCGATAGTGGAGCTTAATGGAGCAAAACTCGGAGAACAAAATGAGCATGATCAAATTTCTGAATTTTCACTGGGGGGGGGGCTAGCGTTAATTCAGCCCCCCCCCCACCTAATAGGCCACATAGTCTCTCCACTGTAATGGAGCAAAAATCGAAATTAGTGGAGCAAAATGAGAGCAAAATTATGGGATAATTTTCATCCAGAAATTTTCTTTGGGGGGGGCTAACTTAACTGACCCTAAACTGCTGGACAATTGCTTTGGAACAGAAGAAAAATTTCGCCTAACTTTCAAGCTCGATATTTTTGGAACCAAAACATCAACCTCTAGTTTCCATATACATTTTTTTTCACAAAAAGTCAATCTGTTTGCCCGTGAAAACCGGAGGTCGATATTTGGTCTGGTTCCAAAAATATTGAGCTTGAGACTTAGGCGAAAAAATTTCCTTGCTCGAAAGCAATTGTCTAGAATTTTAGATTACCTAATCGGATTAGCCATGGGATTTATTTGTAATTTTCCAATTAGATATGTTCACAAATATCGTGAACTTGTTGCCAAGTTTTTGAAATCTGGTATAGTCTTAGATATGCTGTTGAGGTTTTAGGAAACCATCGCAAGCAACTTGTGGGCGACTTCTGGTGGCCTGTTTGCTGCTGAGTAAGGACATGCCAAATTGTACCTACCTCGTCAGAGTGGACACAAACATGGTTGTTCTGGCCGTCTATCACTTCAAACGGTTGAATATGTCAGAGTTATAGATAAGTTTTGGATCGGCAAAGACCTTTAGGAAGATTCCAATCCATCATGTCTGCCAACAGCTTGGACCTGAACGCTCGGAAGCCCCTTCTCTTTTCTCATGCACTTACGGGGTGTGATGTTTGGAATAGGTAAAAAGACTGGATGGAATGCATGGGCTGCTTATCCTGAGGTCACTGATACGTTCACTGACGTCACCGATACACCGAATAGTTTCACGTTGGAATCACAGCACATGTCTCCTTTTGATCGCTTTTCACGTCTGATGTACAGCATAAACTGTAGTGCAGATTCAGTCAATGATGCAAGGAAGTTGATGTTTACCCAAGGCCTGAAGACTCTTGAATCTATAACACCATCACAACAGGCTTTATTTCAGCATACAAAGCGAGCCCTGATCACTACCGTATCCATTTGGAAGACATTTCTATATCCAAATCGCCCTGCTTAGAGTAAATGGGGTTGGGAATGGAATGACAGAACCAAAGAATGGCTACCTACCTTATTGTACTGTCTTCCGGATATAAGCCATTGATGTTCATTGCTACTTAATTGTGGTTGTTCGGTCTCATGCGCAGGCAGATGTAAATGTTTCGAGTCGGGGTTCGCTGCAGCCCATTATGCAAGTTTCAAGAAGCTTGCACAAACAACTCATATGATGCATGAAGTAATAAGTATTATATCATATTGCAATGCTGTAATTTACGTCAGATTCTAACGCATTTGTGTCAAACATTTCAAGTGTCTTTATATTTTGTAATTATAAAATTACATTCAATTAATAAGAAAATATTTCTTCACCGTGCATTGTATTGTCTAATCTGTCATATTAATAGTTGTTTATGTATCAAGGGTACTAAGTAGATGATTATGCCCTGAGGGCGACAGTCTTACAAAGCCGAGGGCCTCTGGCCCGAGGGTTCGTAAGTCGCCCGAGGGTATATATATCTATTAGTACCCGTGATGCATACAAACTTTTATGTCATACCAGTTGATTGTGAATAATAAATACCTGGGAAAAAAGTGTCACTTCGCAAATTGTCATAAGTGTGCAAACATTTTTTGACAAAAATAACATGTTTATAAGCGTAAATTTATATTTGGTTAATAAAGAATTATAGAAAACTGTTTTTTGCGTCTTTATGCCCGCGCGGGCCATAATGTGTACTTTTGCCCGCACGGGCATAAAGTAATAACTTATGTAGATGGTATCTAAGGTATAAAAACACAATAATGTATTGGTATGACATAAAATAACTAATGACCTTGAAATTGATTTTGAAACACAAATTAGACCTGAGAAATGGATTCCTCGCATCCTAGAAACCATAAAAAGTGGTAATACTCAAGAATTTGTGTCTTATAGAAGAGCATCTTTTAAAAAAGCCCAATACAGGCGGCCATATTCTAAAATTATAATTACCTATATATAACATATACTAAGTACCTATATCATTTCCGACGTTAGAATTAGACAAAGTTTAAGCAATGTATAGTTTCGTGGTTATATTCCATCATTTTCATCTCAAGGTCTGCCATTCCTCTTCTTTATTGAAATTGAACCTATAAAATAATCTTTTGCTCTATTTATTCTATATGTTGAGCAAGAAATTTTCTGGCAATTTGGTTACTGGATCAAGTTATGGATCAATAAATTGTAAGATCTTGGAGACAGAAATGCGAAGCCTTTGTCAAAAAAACACGAAATTACTCATAAATAATTGCGAATTTCCAACATAAAAACTTCAAACTTACAGCGGTGTATAGAAGTTCCAAAATAAAGTATATTGTGACGTAATTGCTTTTTTCCCATAAATAATTCCTGAAATTTTTAGAATAATTCGAAATGGCAAGCTTCGCAACAGAATTCTATTTCGTTCCTCTATATATGTATACTTATGCGTATAAAAGTTGGAAATTTAAATTTTAAAATCCTGGAAAGAGTCGTCCAAAGTCTATAAATGTTTTGAAAATGAAGAGAGAAAGTTAAGGAAAAATTGATATTGCGTTATAAATGTTTTGTCTTGCATCTATTTGAGAATCTTCTTCTTTGTCAACCTCCATCCATCCACGCCTGGATGTAGATTTCTCCTAATTTTTTCCATGTTTTTCTGTCCTTCGCCAGTCTCATTCACTGTTTTCCTGCCACTGTCCACCCATCTTTTCTAGGTCTTCCCGGGCTTGTTGTTGTTTCCCTTGGTCTTTATTCCAGGATTCTTCGTGTCCATCTGACGTCATCTAATCTGGCTATTGGCCAACCCATCGTCGTTTCATCTTTACTACCTCTCCACAATGTCCATGACTTTCGTTTTGCGTCTTATCTCGGTGTTTCCAATTTTGTCTCTTAGTGATATTCCAAGCATGTTTCTTTCCATCGCTCTTTGGGTGGTTTTAAATTTTTTAGTGAGGGACATGGTATCTAATCCGTATAGGTACTCACCGGTAATGTGCAAGTGTCGTATATTTTTATTTTTAGGTTTATGGTAATGGCTCTATTTGTCAGAATGTACTTATCTTAGTTTGCCGAAAGCCGCCCGTTCTTCTTTTGATTTCCGTAGTCTGATGTCATGGCCCAAGTATATATGGTGTTCAACATTTTGTATCCCCTGGGTCTGTATTGCTATGTATCTGTTCCTGACTCATTATTTTTGTTTTGTTTTAGTTCATTTTAAGGCCTACAGTTGCGGATGTGTCATAAGGCTGTTAGAGCATTTCATTTACCTCTTGGTTATTTTTTGCTATAAGAACTATGTCATCAGCAAATCTTAGATGGGTTAATACTCCTCGGTACACTCCGTCGTTATTTATACCTTTGGTGTTCCATTTCAGTTTCTTGAAAATTTCAGGAAAAAAGTGAATATTTTGGGCACCCCCATTTGTATTTTTATGGAGTTCGTTTTTGTCTAGTCGTCCAGTTTTCTTTTCCTATATTCTCTATAACGTTCGTGTATCTTGAATCGATTCTCGCGTTTTCTAAGGATTTTCATACTGCCCATATTTCGACGGAGTCGAGTGCTTTATGGAAATCAAGGAAGGTATGTTATACTCGGTGCACTTCTCTATTAGTGTTCTTATGGTGTATAGATCTGTGGTGCTAAAGTGTTTTCTGAATCCAGCCTGTTCGACAGGTTGATAGATGTCAAGTTTATTTGTTATGCGCTTGGTTATGGTTCTAGTAAATAGTTTGCAGAAGGGAGATGGAAAAGATATTGGTCGGTAGTTTTCTATACTTATTGTATCTTGAATATTAACTTCGCAGTTATACGGAGTTATACAACAGTTATATGCCAATCTTGTGGGATCTTTTCTTCTTCAATTATTTCATTAAGTAAATAGAATCTTGATTGTATGTTCTATTTTTCTGCTGCCAATTTTCAACATTTCTACTGTGGTTCTGTCCTCTACCGCATATATTGTTTTTTGATTGGTTAAGTTAAGTGTCTTTCTTATTTCGGACTTTCGAGAATGGACACTGTTAATCAACATGATAAGTCCAGTAATTAATTATTTTTGTTTTCTGACACTCCAAATACACATTTATTTCTAAACTCCGGGTAAATTCGAATGTCTGCTATGTCTTCTTTTTTTGTGTATTGGGTTCATTTTCTGTGATAATTCCTCCTACGAACAGATCTGCAAGAGCTTCAACTGCAACTTACTTTAAAAGCTTCAAATGTACTTGACGTTGAATATCTACTCCACTCAAAAGTCCAATCATGTCTTATTCAACAAAATGAAGATTCCAAATTGTTTTGATAAAGGTTTCGTTTTGTACTTTCAAATGTGTAAACCTTAGGAAACTTGAACTCTTCCTATGGCATCAACCAAATTTTAGATTTTGACTAAAAGAGGCATAATTATGATATGCACAAATTCAGAAGTGGGTTATTAAAAACATGTTGTAGGTATGCATTTCAATTATTCTGTTCCTTCTACCGAATTATATTTCTTGTAACGCCACTGCAGTAAAGTTCGATTGATTCAATTCTTGTTTTACGGTTTGACTTAATGCTTGCGGAGAGTAAAAAAATAATAATGCAAAACGCGCCTGAGTGTATCGTGCCACCACTAAAGTACCCAGCAAATCTCTTGAAAATCCCTTTAATTGATCAACCCCCCAAGGTCTCTCGTTCTTAACCCCTAACGACTCTCGAAAAGGATACACAAGTCATTAGGGAACATACGCTCGCGCGTATACCACGCGATTTGAAAAGACTGTTAGTTTTCAGTCCGGATATTAAAATTAAATTGGCGCAGTTTAATGTTGGATTTTATCCATCCGGCAATTTAATTGTTCGGTGTGCAGGATTTTATTCTTTGTTTTTTCTATTTGTATTTGACGGGGTTTAACGTGATGCCATTATAAAAAAAAAAACGTCGCGATATTGAAAAGTTCTTGGAGATTGAAAGAGGTTGCATGGGGTTGCAGAAATTGATGATGCGAAGCACAAGAGGCGAGTGCGAAGGTTTAAAAAAATATAAATATATACGCAAATACGAAAAAAGTTCAAACCACAAAAACTTTAATGGTGAAATGAAGAAATCGAGAAAGATGTAGCAGGCAAAAAGAAGAATTATCAAGAGTACCAAAGTTCAAATAAAACAGGAGACAAAGAAATATGTAGAAAAGCAAACGAGTCAACAGAAAGTTGGTGAAGAATACCAAAAAACATCTGGACAATAAAAAATTAGGGATATTATTATCACAATAACACCCCAACAATGGGAAGAGTATTTCAAAGAATTACTGACAGAACAAGGGGCAGAATTTAAAGAAAAAGAGAGTAAACACAATACTAACATGAAAACTGCACGATCACTAACAGAAGTTGTGAAGGAAGCTCATGAAAAATGGAAGATCGCCAGGGCCAGGAGAAATGTATGGAGAACTGAGTTATGCACTTTATAAACATCTGAAAAACTATTTTAAACATGTATAGATATAGACATGAAGTGCCTACAGGAAGAGTGAAAGATAAGGAAAATTCAATGAAAAATATGAAAAATTTCACCAGCATAAATCATAAATTGTCCACACCCTCAACCAATTTTTTTTTCAAGCGAACGTACGTAAGTATACCTTGTTTTGAAAACTCAATAAGCAACTTCCTATACGTTTAGCATTAACCAATAAAAAATTGTATAAAAATTAATTATCCATCAACCGCTCAGTCCTAAGTCGTAAAACAGACATTTAATTTTGCTTTTATGGCAAATGCCCAACAGATACTCATATTTATACCGGCATATCACCCTCTCCGCCCTATTACATTCCTTCTTTATTGCGAATTCCCAAGTATCATTTACGGTTAATGAAGAGGCGACGACGGCTCTTTTAAAAGACCCTTATTAACCCCGATGCTACTTGCTACATATCTTTGCTCTTCATTTTCGAAATCCCCTTTGAAAAACCTGTTGAGTTTAACTTAAAATGACACTAAACGACATTTGCAGTGAATTTGACACCATATAGTACAGGATTTAAAAAAAATATATTCTGTATAAGAATTAGAAAAAGTTTCTATGCCGTTGGAGTCTAGAATAAAGCAACCATTATACTTTTTTTTAAAGTTCTGAAAGAAAATTAAACGCGGCATTGTGAGAGTTTACGAGACTTCTTCCTTTTGCGGTTTCGTATAAAAGTTTCCGACCATAAGATGCATGGTTACTGGCAGCCATCAAATTTATTGCACTTTAAAACCTTTTTGGATTTTCTTAATGCTCTCTCTCATTCAAGTATTTACTTCCAGAAGTTTTACTGCGCCATTCTAATTAGGAAGAAAGGTTCAAACTTTAAGATGCACTAATTATACTTGAAATTTTTTTATAGGATATACCTCTTTGGTGTTAAAAGTAGAGGTAGTAGATTTGTAACCGGATACAGAGACATGTTGGCATTAAGTTTTCAGGAAAGCGTAGGGTTGATCCAAAACTAAATCCGTTGCACTTTATCAACTGCATTTATATTTCATTTGCTGTATGTAGGATGTAGTTTTGGGTCAACTAAAGTTTCTTTTTTTTTTCCAAGATTTTGACAAGCTGTCATTCCGTTACGGATGAAAATAATAAGACGAAATTCTAAGTCCATAAAGAACTTGATGAGACCTTCAAAAAGAGGTATGACATGACCCCTATCCCCTATTCAAATTTTGGGGGTTGTTCTTCCCCTAGCTAGGGGGTTAAAGCTATACGTGGGTGAAAAAAACTGAAAAATATTTCCCCATCAATCAAATCAGATTTTTCTCTGGGACACCCGTATATGTTTTTTCCATGTGAGGCGGCGGTCTAAGTGCATCCGAGATATTTAGCATCTTCGGCTTGTGGGAGTCGATGGTTATTAATCCTTACAGGGGTACACGTTTCTTTGCATAATGTAAATGTTACATTACATGCGTGGACTTAGTTTCATTAGCTTTAATTCGCCAAGTTTTTAACTAGTACTGAATTTTGTTTAGATTTGTTTGAAGATGTCTTGGAGCTAGTATTGGAGCAGTATGGAATACCAGAATAGCAGTGTCGTCAGCATATGTTGCTACCGTAGTAGTTCTTGTTGTTAGTAGGTCTGCTGTATATAGAAGGTATAATATTGGGCCCAAGACGCTGCCTTGAGGAGTGCCTGAAAATATACAGTGACGCCAGCATTCGATTCCTTGTTTTACCAAGAAGTGTCTGTCTGATACATAGGATTTTAGTAGTTGGAAGTGGTGGTAAGCAAGGATCTTCTTCAATTTGACTTGTAGTCCCGTGTGCCACACCTTGTCGAAGGCTTCTAATCTAATCAAATGGTTATTAAGGAGGGCAAATAGGGGAAAGTTTTGGTGTAGTTTTGATATTTGGTTTCCATATGTTTTATAGGCAGATGTACACGAATTTTATGTTTGCCAACACGATTTTTCACCGAAAACTCTTTTTTTGTCCAAAAAAAGAAGATTCTTTTTCATTTTTTTTAAAGAGTTCTAGATAAGAGCATAAAATATCCTATATTTGATGTCATATGCCTTTGTTCCATCCCAGCAGGATTATGTGCAGGACCCTGGAAATACTGCAATGCAATAATATATTGATTTAAATTATGAAGATTAACCCCAACTTCAGAAACGCGATCGCAGCCGCTCAATCAAAATTCATTCATGGGCAATACATCCCCAAACATATTTTTACCAGTCCATTATTGGAATATTTCTCCTTAGCTGCCCTGATGAGTCTATTAGGGGGACACACGGTAATTTCTACAATAACTTATAAAATTGACATCATCAGTGAATCTCCTAATCAACTTGAGGCAGCGTAGGTTTCGGCAAGAAATTCTGAAGCCCGCTGTGTACCATGGCCTGCGTGTCTTAGTTTTAATGCTCTTTAGAGGAAAAGCAGTATTGCATCAAGAAAAACAAAATCAGTAGATCAGCAGAAGAGTGGGGATGGAAAAGATTAAAAACTGGTCTTGCACCTGTGGCTAGCTTGTTACCACCTGCTCACCCAGATTTATTGAAGCTTGTCTCATGTAAGTGCACTACAAATTACCAAAGAAGTTATGGCTGTAAAAAAAACAGGACTGAGCTGTAGTACCTTGTGCTTGAACTGTGGAAACAGTTACGACAATATGGCCAGGGGCGGATGGGCCCACCGGGATACCGGGAGATTTCCCGGTGCGCCGGTCCTTTGGGCGTCGATTGGCGCCGCCGCGGGAAGTTCCAAAATTATTAAAAAAACAAAAAAGCCAGATAGATAATTTGTTGATTGATTTGACAGTTGGAAACTTTGCAATTGTGCATCTTGTAAATCATAGGTATGCATGCCGTAAGCGCCCATACCATTCCTAATGATTCATGGTAAGTTGCATTGCTTGCTATGTTCCGTTTTGAGGTATCTTCACGATCGTCTGCCTGTTTTATTCCATATTGCATCATTGCATGCATAATGGACTAGAGATGGGTGGACACTTGGTGGACAAGAGTCTTGTCTACGTACTCGAGCGGCGCGGCGCAGATTTTCAGCGAATAGAGTAGTTTTGTCGTCTTGTCTTTATCCATAAATCATAAGTATGAATGCCGTAGGCGTTCATACCATTCCTAATGTTTCATGGCACGTTGCATGGCTTGCTATGTTGCGTTTTGAGGTATCTTCGCGTTCGTCTGCCTCTGTTTACTATTCCAGATTAATTGCATGTATAATGAACTAATGGAGTAGAAAAAGACGGGTGACAAGAGAGTCTCGTCTCCGTACACTTGGTATGTTCTCACAGAAATCACAAACCAGTCAGAGCGAATTTCGTTGGTTGGAAATAGTCAGAAAACTTGTTAAGGGATGATTTTTCCTGGGTTAAAATGAAAGGCAATAAGCGTATTCGCCTCAATGAATAGCATACCTTCGTCAAGCCACTGTTGTCTTTTCAATAGTTGTAGCCAAACTTTTCATCAAACTTTTCATTCTTCCCAGAATCATTAAGTTAGAGGTTTATTAATGGAATTGATTTCCTGTTAGTAGGATTAAAATAAATAGACAATTAATTTATTAACAAACAAAATCACAATATTTGCATTAGAACAGCTGATTGTCTGATCCGAGTAGATTGTCTAGATTGACAGCGCTCCAAATAGAGTCAATGACCGGTACTAACTTAATTTGAATAAGTCCCATGCCCCAACTACCATCAAAATTCCCCAGTACCTTCCACCTTGGAGTTTTGACAGAACCTTTTTAAAGGACATTGCAGGGTTAAGCAGAGGTCATTCAGGTCGAGGACTTTCCACGATTAAGTGTTCGGGAAAATTCCTCAGGCACATTTTGCCGATTTTCTGAGTTCTCTAGTTTTCGCTCATAGATCTAGGGTGGCTAATCCGTTATTTTAGCACCCAATCGCCTTGTGCGGATTTTTTTTTTGTGAGTCGAGAAAGAGCAACGTGACCAATTGTTTGTTCCTAAAGGCCAAAGTAATTTTGGCCTTTATTCATCACCTTTAGAAGTTACACTTTAATCTTCACCTTTAGACGTTACGCTTTATTCGTCACCTTTTGTTCGTCACGCTTAGTCCTTAACTTGAGTAAAGAGTTAGAAGTTGAGCTTACTGTATGTTTCAAGTAGTACCTCCAATCTTCAGCCTCCTCTGGACAATTGGAAGCCTTAGTGACTCCCCGTTACTGAACTTCAGTGCCCAGGGCCAGTTGTTTCTTGTCACGATCCTGATCCAGTTTCAGGCCATCGGAAACATTGGGAGATATTAATTCCATCCGTCAGGTTTCCCCAAGAGATTAGGGACTACTCAGGTTTGATAAGTGTGTTTTATTGTCTTAATATCAAACCTTACCAACCCCTTGTTGGAGTAAATCACCACAACAACGCAGTTCTACTACAATATTAAATTACCCTTCAGATTAGATGTTATTTCAGTTTCAATTAATTATTACCTTTGTTATATGAAATTTTCCATTCAGGTTATGTACTATTAGGTACTTCAATTTTAAGTATTTATCTATACCTTCTATATTATTCCATAATATTAAATTTGCCCCTCAGGCTACTTATTGTTACTTCAACTTTAATTATTGATCTATATTTCTCTTATAACTATCCCATAAATACATGCCGCACTGAATACCGGAAATACTTGTACACTGGGGTTAAATGGCCATTTACGAAGGTACTGCATTTAGTAAGCTTATTTATTAATTTATATTTCAGGTATTATTGCTGTTAATTGTTATACTTTTTATTTCTTTATTTAGGGACTAAAGTTGAGTGTAATTAATCATTATTGTAAATACTATTTTAAGAACATATGGTTAGATACTTCTAGACGATTTCTTTTCTTGTTCTGGTTCCAGTGTAAATAATTTTCAGTGTTCTAGGGCGGTCGGAAAACCCACTCCGAACCTGCTCTGGAATCAAACTTGTCTTGTTCTGGTTCTAATTAAAACCCGTACCTGATTGTAGCAAAGCGTTTCACTTTTGTCATCCCTTCTTGTTTACGTTTATATTTCAGGTTGTGCTGCTATTGGTCCGTAGAAGTTTCCTGCTTTCGTTATATCGGTTGATTTCGTGTACTGCAGGGAAAAAAGCAGGTGACGCTCTATATTTAGTTACTTAATTGACCCACACCCCTCTCCGCATTGGAAGCTAGTCGGCAACACTTTACACGAAATCACGGTTCTAGATTTCAGCCACCAACCAACCCTCTCTCTTTATTTCTCTGTTTTAGTTACCCATTCACTATCTCCCTTCCTCAAATCTTATCATTAACTTCTCCCTTACGTTTTGCGGGTAACAAAGTGGCAGTGTCCGTTTTGCCGCGTAACAAACTGGTTGTTAGTGATTGGTACCAATAAAAAACGCCGTGACTGGTAGACTGGTTTGTGTTTTCTGTGAGAAACAGACCTTCGAGCGGCGCGGCTCCGATTACCGGCGAATAGAGTTATATCGTCGTCGTTATGCGTAGAAGTCGATCGCTTATGTTTTTCAATTTTTTTTTACTGGACAGGCGCAGCGCCGTTTAATCAAGTTCCCGCGCCGGTCTGATGGGCCCCATCCGCCCCTGAAGATGGCAGTCATTTTTGCAAACCCAGAGATGAGGTGAAAATGACGAACGAATTGGAGTTGGATTTCTCAGTCACTGAGCCAATGAATGAAGACGAGGAAATAAGAATCAGTTGTAACTAAGAATAAATAAACCACAAAATGTAATTGCATTTGTCTCTTTCTATATTGTAGATGCCGATGAAGAGCCAAGATACATTCAACTTTGCGTCCTAATCGCGGCTGAACCGTTGATCCTAGACAAACACTCAAATGAAATGAAATGTAGGAAATTCTATACTCTTTCATTTTATATATAATCAATATTTACCAAACTGGATAGCTTTCCAGTTATTTGATAAAAACTGTAAAAAGGCACTTTTTAAAGAGAGTTTCCTCCACAAAACCCATTTCCAGTCAAATTTCTTGTTGGTAAACTTGGTATTTATGTAAATGTAAAGCAACCCAAAAAATATATGTATACAAACAAAATTTCAAAACTACACCAAAACTTTCCCCTATTTTTTACGATTTGATTAGACTATTTAATTGGGATATATCAAGAAAGGCAGCTATGAACAGTATGTCTTAGCGTTTACGTCTTTGTCTATTTGGCTGATCAGCCTATGCACTTGCTCTATTGTTAATATATAATTGTATAATTGTCATTATAAGTAGATGAGATTTGGTTTTTCAAAATTTCAGAAAATTTATTTTAGAAGACTCCCCTTTCCCTTAAAAAAATTTAAAATTCAAAACATTTCCATTTTGGGATTGGAAATGATAATTTTTTGGACCGCTCCAACCCCATACTGTCTAATAATTTGAAGTCGAAATGTTTCGAAAGTACAAAATACAAAAAATGTTAAAATCTTGTCCTCTCGCCCACAACATCTTTGTATCTCATCTGAAAAAGAATTCCAAACGAGACAAAATTTGCAGGATTTGTAGTCCTTCACTAAAACTGATTCTCAGAAAATTTTAGATTCAGTTTGATATCTATGATACAGTTGGAGATATGATTTTTCCAAGTAGAAATGTTGAAATTTGAAACTTTTGCATGTTGAGAGTTTTACATGAAATTATTATTTGGTACCGGCCCAAATTCCATACTGTCATAATCAATGCAAGATTTGAAATGTTTGAAAACATTCCAGTGGAAAGTGTTCTAATCTTGTCCTCTCGCCCTTAGCAAGTTTGTATTTTTGGAACTATAATTCCCAAATTATCCAGAATTTGCAAGCTTTGCAATCCTATTCTCAGCTTTGGTTGCCAACTATATTTTTCTGGATTGTCTTAGTAAGTAACATATTATTTCCAATAATTGTCGACCTTCTATACACATACTTCATTGGAAAAGTATAGAAGTATAATCGAGAAAAGAGTTACTCAGAAATTTAAAAACATATTAAACCATATTCTGACACAATAACGAAAAAATCTACTCTATACAACTGGGTAAATAAAATGACCCTCGTCCATTCAAAAAACGACGAGAATTGTATCTCGACAAGAGAGAAATTGAAAACTTGCCTGCCGATTTTGAAATTGAATTGCAAACTGTAAAAATACCCATTTAAAAAAAGCTGCTTTTTTAAACAAAACTGAAGTGGTGGTCATTAAATTGGAAAAGAGAGAAACACAGTTTTACATTGACTTCGCCCTCTAATAAAACGCCAAGCCCCGACCGTTATTTCAAAAGAATTAAGCTTTTTTAATTAAGTACTCGAGCAAACGGGGCATTTTTCTGGCTTTACGTTTTTTTTTTAACAAACATATTTTTTATCGTCTCTTACAAATCTGAAATTTAATTTTCTAAAGAGAATGTAATTATACTTTTAATTGTTGTTTAATTAAATGCATTTTATTTTAGCTTAAGAAACATAAGAAAGTATTGAGTTAATCTGGGTTAATTATTGCAACCCTCCAATAACGTACCAATTATAAGACACATCCATATTTTAGGAAAGTAAGTCAATACTTAAGTATATAGTATTAACTCTTCTTTATTCTGAGAAACAAATTTTGTCTGCAAAACTTACACCTTAAGCCAAAAATGTCAATAAAACCCTCCTGGGTCGTGTCCCACCAACTATATATTCCGCAAACATTCCGGAAAGTTTAAATTCAGTTTAGCCCGAACAAACTCACATAAACTCAAGCTCGATAAACGGAGGTTTATACGAACGGTATGTATAAAAGCGAAAAAAAGGGGAGAAGGAAACACAAGTGCTTCCCATCCCCCCACGAAATTCTTTATTTCTCGGGTTGGAATTGTGACACAGCAGCTTTATATTATTAAAAGTGGGAAATAAGAGGAGAACGAGCAAAAGAGAAAAAAGTGGAAAACAATACCTTCTGCGTTTTTATGGTGTGATATTTTTATTGCGACCACATCAGCAGTCAATGGTAACGTTTTCAGATGGCTTTTGTTCCATAACAGGATATGCCTTTTTTGATGTTCGTTTTGTTTTTGAGAGGTGATTTTTTTCTTATTATTTTCTCACTGTTTTTATTCCTGGCGATTGTCTTTGCTTCCCTTCACGTGTATCCTTTAGTTGGTACCTGATACATATCTTTAATACTGAATCCATCACTTCTATAACATTTGCCAAGAGCTACCCGGTACTCTTCTACCTTAAGTCACCAACAATATGAGACTCAAAATTTATATTTATTGGGTAACTTCATACTTTTCGCCCCGTTGGTATTGTAGCAACATACATTTCATCTTTGTTACTAATTTTTAGATCCACTGTATCTTCGGGGTGATTTTCTTGAACAATCCGCTGAACTTCAGGATGTTTTTTTCCAGGAAGCTGCTTTTCTTTGAAGGATAAATATAAATTTCTTCCATTTCAATGGGAAATATACGTGAATAGGTCAAACTAATTTTCCAGAACCGGTTTTCAATTTTTTACCATCTCTACCTCGTATCACCTTCTTAATGCGACCCAGAATCCAGTCGATTCTTTTCTGGCTATCATCATTCACCACAAAGACAATACCTCCAACTTTTACTTTGAGACTTTACTTATTCTTTTTTGCTAACAGTGTGAGCTGAACCAAATATTCATTTCAAAACCTGGCTTTAAGTAGGTACTTCTTTAAGCCTCAGTCAGTACTTACATCTTTTTCTTAAATCTTTTGCTACTATCTCGTGAAGATCAGCAACATCAATATGGGACATCTCTTTCAAAAACATATTTGGAGTTGACGTTATCTTCTAAAATAAAAGTGGTACTCAGTTCCTCAGCAGATAGATGAGATTTTCCTCGAACCCTTCTTAGCATATTTTTGACAAGCCTTATCAAACGTTCTTACCAACTGCCCCACCAAGCTGCAGTTGGCGGATTGCTCTTCCATTTGATTTTTTCAATATTGCTCTTTTCAATAATCTGGTTCCAGTTCAGTTTTTGGAAAGCATTCTCAGCACCGACGAAGTTTGTTCCGTTATCACTATATACAGTGTGTCCGTAAAGTAACGGATAAATTTATTTAAAATTCAAGCATATTTTTTTTGGAAAAACGCTCGGACACGTCGATCTCAATTTTTAGTGGCGCTATTTTCAAACTAATTTGTATTTATATAAGGTGATCCAAAAACGACATATCACTTCATTTTTTTAAATAGAATGCCCTGTATATTTTGATGAATATCGGTAGGGCTCATCCAGACGAATTCAACGATATAGGATTTGATAGGTCTATCTTGAACCGTCTTTTTACAAAAAATTAAATACTTCACGCAGCGGTTATAATTGTATATTTGCTCAGTGGTTATGATTTATTTTAATGACAATGCTAAGAAACGGTAATAAGGTATGTAATAACTTACTATTTAATGAAGTGTTCGAATTAAAAACCCTCTTGAACTTGACAGAAACCTAAGCGATTGATCCCTGAACCCTTACTTATAGTGAACCCTGCTTATAGTTGAAGCCTGCTTATAGTTTCTTGAGAAATGTTCTCGCATTATCTTCAAATCCTATCCTATCAATTCTTCAATTTCACCAGGTTTGCATTGCACTGAATACGACGACGGTCTTCAGGTGACCCCAGAGGAAGAAATCAAGCGGTGTGAAGTCAGGCGACCTTGGCGGCCATTCGATAGTTTCTCGCCTTCCAATTCACCTCCCTGGAAAAGTTTGATTCAGAAAACGTCTCACATAAACCGCATAATGTGGCGGTGCACCACAAATTTTCGTCAAACCTTTGAGGATTATTTCTATTTGGAAATAATCCCCTTAGTATAGGTACAAGATAATTCTGCAGAAATTGACGATACCTGATCCCAGTTAGAGTGCCGTCAAAAAAGTTGGGCCCAATAATACGATTTTCCACAATGCCCGCCCAAACGTTGATTTTCTTGGGATATTGAGTATGGCTTTCTCTTATCCACTTAGGGTTTTCCTTGGACCAATATCGTAAGTTTTGGCGGTTTACCTCTCCATTTAAAGTTAATGTAGATTCATCTGTGAAGATAATACGTTTCACTAATAATGGATCGTTACTGCATATATCCATCAATATTTGGCAAAACTGCATTCTACGGTCTGAATCGTCTTCGGATAACTCCTGTACTAAGATCATTTTATATGGGTGCCACTACTCCACTTTTAGCGAGCTGTGTACACAGCTTTTGGAAACATCACATTCTCGACCAACTTGGTGGACACTATCATGTGGATTTTCTTCGAAAGATAAGAGAACGTTAAGTTTGGTTTCCTCGTTGACAGAAGGATGCCCACCCGCAAATTATCGACAGAGCCGGTTTCTCGTAATTTATTTTTTATTCTACTCACTGTTGATTGGGATATGTTCATCTCAGGATATTTATTATTGAACAAAACGCGAATTTATCCGTTACTTTACAGACAAACTGTATATAGTTAATGGACGACCTCTTCTTGCTATAAAGCGTCTTAGTGACTGTAAAGATGCACTTGTACTCAATGAAGACATCAATTCTAAAGTACTGTTTTATACACAGCACACAGAGTTATCTAAACTTCATCGCCGGTTATCAAGTATAAAGGACCTGCTAAGTCAATACGCAGTAACTTCAAAAACTGCTAATTCTCGAACTCGATCAATGATAAGAGGAATTGGGACTGAATCTAAAGTTTTTGCATTATATCGCCTTCAGAGTTGACACTGCCTAATGACTGATTTAATTGTTAATATTTCTCGTAACGCACTCATCAAACATTGGACTCCTGTGTGCGAATTTCTTAGATTTCATCTTTTCTGTCAAATATTTTGGTTTAATTCCTCATAATACCATCATCATCTATGAAAGGTCATGATTTTGAGAGTTTCAAATCATTAACAAATTGTGGAAAACTTCTACCTTCTACTACTAGTCAGGTCAGTATTATAACAGACAATTCTTTTGCATTTATTGGCGAATCTTTTTATCCACCTGATAATATTTTGAAATACTGAAATAATACTCAATTCCAAATAAACTTTTATTTATTTGTATCATTGAGTGAAAATGTTATTTTTTTCATTGAATTCATAATTTCGCACAGTCGTTCCTCAAACGGTATTCTCAGATATGAAGGGCCCTCCCACCAACTTTTATCAGCTAATTTCTTACTAAAATACCCACGAAATAGAAGATTTGCTGGATTGTCTTCACCAGATATATGGAACCAGTTATTTTTATTGGTTAACTTCCTTATTTCTCTAACAGAATTTCAAACAAATAGTTTCCATTGTTCTTCTCTTCGAATCCATGCCAACACCATCGAAGAATCAGACTAAAGTAGATTTTAATAAAGAAATCAATATTTTCCACAATATTGCACGACATCCTAGATCCTATAATTATTGCAGCGATTAATTCTAAACAAGGTATGCTTTTATGTTTAATTTCTTCACAGGCGGAACTCTTGATTTTGCTTGAACGAGAATAACATCAACTCCCATGCTTGTTTCCGATCTCAAAAAAAACGGCTGTAGTGTAAGCTTCTTTGCTGGCATCGCAAAATATATATAAGGTCCTACGTTCTAGATTATGTGAAGACGAAAACCATCTAGAGACTAGAGAGAGAGATATATGCCAAATAGGGTATATCAATCAGCCATCTAAGAAAATCGTTTCTTATTTTATCCTGGATCTCTATGTCCCAACCTAACTTTTGTATCGAATGGAATCAAAGAGCTTATGAGCTGAAAACATTATTACCCGTTTCGTTCCTTTTGTCTAAACCATTCTAAAGAAATTTGTAGAGTTTCTTGATATTTGTTCCACAAAAGACCTAAAACCATAGGTTCAGTTTCCATGACTGCTCCTTTCTGAAGAGTGTTCTCCCACCCTCTAAGATCCATTTTGCCTTTCTTCAAAAGTTCCACACTCTCATGAATAAATTGATTTAAATCTCTTTCTGTATCTACACTTGCAATAACATTGTCGACATTACATACATTACATCTTCAGATTTTTTAAACCATTTTTCAAATGATATTTTATCAATGCTCCTAACAAAAATGGTCTGCACTTACCCCAAATACAATTCTAGCATGCCGAAAAAACTGTAATCAGTTTCTTTATTATACCAAACAGATTTAAGAAAATTTCGGTTCAGCTATAGCACCAATTCTGTGAATACGAAATCTTATCAACATAGAAGAAATCAACTCAATAAGGCTGATGCTTTTTTCTGAACACAAAAAAGGCATAATTCTTTCGTGAGCTTTGGCATCAAATACTGGGTGAATATTCGTTGTATCACTGGACAGCTTAATAACTGGATGGTGTGGCAAAAAATATCCCCAGTATCCCTTTCTATTTGAACTGGAATTTGTTCAATAACTTCTTCTTGTAGCCGTTCGGCAAAAACTGTGATCTTCATAATTATTACCTATCTGTTTGCGATTTTTTCATCACACAAGTCAGTCTTCTATGTGCTAGGTTATAATTTGTGAATAATGGGGGATGATTATTGATTGTCAATTCATGGCATCTGGACTTCGTACCTTCTCTATTCTTTTCTTTTTATAGTTTTTAAAAAGTGTTCCATATAACTAACTTTGTGGGCTCTTTGGATGTTTTACATTTTTACTCTCTTGGGGATCTTGAATTCCAAGTACATCTAAATTCCATAATTTCGTTATAGTGTTTGTAACCATTGTTGAAAATTTCTGAACAGTATGAGAATTTTTGACTTTCCCCAATCAAGCTTTCTTCTAAATAGTTAAAAGTTTTGCCATGACATCAGCCCCAAGTAAAACGTCCATTGGTTCATCTTCGGTGTCCGTAATCTGTAAACCCAATTTCTTAAGTTCTGATAACCAAGGACCCGACCTCACAAATGATACATTGTTGCAGATTATCGGCTGATTTAAAATTTCAAAATTGTAAGCATAGTCTTCTGTCAGACTTTTCATGCGCAGACGACAGAGCTGTTGTACTGAGTATTTAAAATACTTGAAGTAAATACCTAAGTACAAAAATATACTCAAGTATTTGACTTAAGTACTAATCTAAACATTGGTACTTGTACTTGCAATTTCAACTTTTACTTGTACTTAATAGGTACTTAAAATATCAGTATTTTACTTGAAAGCTTTTGAAAATTTGTACTTAAGTGATATTAAATTACTCAAGTACCAGTGAAATTGCTTGAAGTAAATATTTTTAATTGACTTGACGACTAAATAAAGTTTTTTCTATTCATCGCGTGACGTCATAAACACACGCAAAAATTTAAAAACTTATTTAAACTGACGCAACAATATGTGCGAGAACGCAAAAACAATACGATAATGTTGATAATAGCTCTGTTCCAACCACTGATGTCAAAAATAAATGGATAAACAAAGAACGCTTCTAATTCTGCTAATTTACGAGGTCATAATGTAAACAACTGGGACAGCCGTGACCGTGCGCAGTAGATACATGTACTGTGCGTGCACAAAATCTGGCCAATGAAAATGAAGGAATTTCAAAATTTAGAACAGTTGTTCGAAAGATAAGACACTGCGCAGGCGTTAGGCTGTTCCGTTGCACAACTGTTCGTAGAATATTGACCCCAAATTTTCACACAAGTTTAGCCAATCGAGCCGTTTGATTGTTTATCCATTTATTTTTTAGATCAGTGGTTCCAACCGACATGAGAAACGTTTTAGAACGGTGATTTTCAGTTCGGTTGGAACAGAGCTAATATATGCAGCAAGAATCAGAAAACGCGCGCCAGCATTGGCTGTCAGACTCAGTTTGTGCATATGACGTCACAGAGCTAGGAGTGGGAACTTTATACCACGGTATCTTCGCAACGGTTGGTCGTAGCCTACTGCGGTTTGAAAATTTGTTGTTGGATTTTGATTTTCTGAAACTTTTATTTTTGGGTCACACCCCCTTTAAGATTTTCGATAGCAATAATTTAATTTGTTAGCTTAATTCGAACAATAGGTACTTGAAATTAAAAATAATTAAATTATTTTTCAAGTATTTCTACGTAAATGTCATTTCAAGTACGCAAGTTTGAGTAGATACTTAAACTTAACTCTGACTTTTGTGGAATTTGGTACATGTACTCGAATTTGGACAATTTACTTGATATTTTAAGTATTTCCTTTTGTACTTACACTTGTAGTGATACTTGATTCGTATTAAAAAAGAAACTTATACTTAATACTTAAGTACAGGTTGAGTATGTACAACAGGTCTGGCAGACGATAACAGTTATGATTCACAGTTTGACTTATTTTCTTTTAATTATTAGACTATTACATCATCATTCAGTTCTCTAGCCAGTGAGGAAGTAATATAAGACCTGGGAGATGACCCTGATGACGTGTTTTATCAGCACCTTTCAATTCAATCACTATTGTCTGTAAGAAAACCTCCTGACACAGCTCCTGATACGTGTGATTTGACACAGACTGTTCGGCGCCTGGGACATTTTCGTAAACCTCTGCTCCATCTGATTTTGAATGCTCATGTTTTGGACATACACCTAGACTCTACATCTTCGAGCGGTATGTTCGACGAATCAATGAACTACTATAACCAAAAACTGGAATGCGCACACTAATTGCCAAATCCGCCAAAAAGTAAAGCCACCGAGGACAGATGCCACAAGGGGAAATGTTGTTCTTTTTTGTTGCTCACTGACATATGACGTTTTGGGCAGTTTCTGAGTGCGACAAAAACAGGCATCCCCTCCGCAGCAACACTAGGCTTCACGTTCGTCAATATGTGTGCGCATTCCAGTTTTTGCTTATAGTTTATGACAGCAACCATTTTCAAAAAGTACTTTCTTTTTTTCTGAAAGATTTCATTTAAAAATTTTATCGCATTTGTCACTGTGGGGGACTTTACAAAAAATACATTTGGAAAAATTGATGTTCAATAAATCCAGTAGCTGCATGTAAAATCTTATCAGGACTATCGTATTTTCTCTTTTGTTCAACCTTATTTTCAAATCGAGAAGCAGCTGATGCAATTCTGTCTTCATTCTCGACTTTTTTCTTCAAAAATTCCATAAACTTCTCTAGCCTGTCGTAGATTGTAACAAATACTGGAATTTGTCTTCTTCTTCCATCGATATGGAAGAACATATTCCGATGAATCTTCGTCGATCCGGTGGAATTGACTCCAGAATGGCAGCCATTCCTTCAGATCACCTCCAACCTTTTTAAGTTCAATCCTAGGTAGCTTTAACTTATTTTTATAAGACGAAGACTTAGTAGAAGAAATGTAACCAGCTTTGCTGCTGCTCAGAGTCAGGTGTTCTACTTAGATCTTCAATTTATGATATTTGCAAGAAATTTCTTTAGCCAACTGCGTCTCAGCATCAAGCATCTCAGTACTCTCATCAGAAGATATTAGCATTTAATCTAATAAAAGCTGACTTAGGACTGGTTTATCAGTGTACAGTGCACGGTTATTTAGTTAAGATGTCAGTTAACTTATAAGTAGCAATAGATAACCGACAAATAAACTAAATAATCTTCCACGATATATCCGATCCTTGATACACTAATATTTGCCAACGGTTCAGCTCGTGCACTGCCTTGTATATTCATTCTTCTTTCTTATTAATAATTATTGTCCCTAGTATCACGGTTTCAATACTTTCATAGTTTAATTACTCTGTCAGAGGTATATTTTGTTTTGTTCCAATTCTTGAAATTATCCCAACTCCTCTGGAACATCCAGGCCAATGAAACGATCCTTTGTTATCTCTAGCTTTTCCATTGATATTGTATTACTTTATAGGCTTTTGCATTAGGCGTTTTTTAGAATAATTTTTTAATGATGTTACAGAAAATTCCTACAAAATTGTAGCACACATTATAAAAATCTTACAAACAAAAAAAATATATACACATAAATATTTACTTAAAGAAAAGGGGCACAAAAGGATATAAGGGTTGTCCGAATATAAGACCGATTTACTGTAAAAGGAGAATAAAAGCCTTCTGAATCGCTATTGACAAGATACAATGGAAATGTATACCTTTAAGCAATTACCTAGAGGCTTTAGACCATGAAACAATGTTGGTATTATGTTACGACCGCAACCTGACAGAAAGAAAAAAAGACTAAACATATCGTTATACCTACGGGATGATTGATATACGAGACGTTTTATTGAAGACACAAATTTGTTCTTTTCTTTAGCAATTTGTGTTTTCGATTCATCAAAAAAAATACTAACGAGATTGACAGCTTAAGCGTCTATATCTTTGTTGCATTTTTCTTCTTCTTCTCAAATCTCCGTTAATGAAAACTTTTATGCACTTGATGTAACAATCCAAATTTTCCTTGTTTCAGCTTCTAAACGAGCAAAAATCAATATAGACGAATCAGATTCCGACCAAGAAGACACCAAGTGCAACCGACCATCAGCTCTATCTGTGGCGCCTGGTGATCAACCACCCTCTATCCCTCAAACTTTAGTGTCGTGCTCATCACCTGATCCAGTAACCAGTCCCGAAACTGACCTGAACGTTGAGGAAAACGACACAAATACTCCTGAAAATTTATCTTTGAAACGCGACAACAATGCCAGTCCAGAACCAGTTGCTCCGCAAACCGATGCGTACATTTCTCATCATCATTCGAGATTTATGCAAATGCCTCAAATGCAACCGTCGCCTCAAAGATCGCCGGTGAATATTTTGATGAGAGTTTTCCCTGGGAAAAGACGATCGGATGTTGAAGCCATTTTACAAAGGTAATAATTCAAGTTGTTTTTGACAAAATAATGTTTCATCAACATATACAATTATTTTCAGATGTAAAGGCGATATTCTTCAAGCTATGGAACTCATGGTGGGTGACGAAGAAGTCTCATCTCCGTCAGCCTTTTCTCCACTAGGCCCACCCCATCATTTCCATCGCTACAGCCCTTCTAGAAGATTTTTGTCAGCCCCTTATGCCGGCACGGGTTATCTTTCATCTATAATTCGACCACCACCAGATTATCTAGCGATGATGGGACCTTTGCACGATGTCTACAATGAAAAGGCGACGGCGTCATCTCCTGGTTCCAACACCAGTTCGGATAAAACTTCATATTCCGAATAGCTGGAATTTGTATATAAGTAAGTTTTTTTTGTTGTTATATAAGTGATATTTTAGATTATATTAATTTATGTAATAGCGTTAAACGCAACAAATATTTCAATAATGAATGATTATGGAATGTCTGAAAATTGTAGAGGAATAATTTGAATTTACGATATGAGAAGTCATAAGAATAAATTTAGTGGATGTTTGGTGGGTAGGGATCAAAGCAAGATGAATTTATAGAAAAACACTTTTGAAAATGCAGCTGCTTCTATTAAGGCATCTTGATCCCTATAGCCACCAATCATAGATGACGTTGATGCTTTATGAAAAAGAAGCTTGAAAATAAAGGAAAAATAAACATAAATACAAGCCATTAGATTAATTTTCAAACGCATATGATGTACATAGTCGAAATTTTATCCCATTCCTGTGCATTATTTTCTAGAAATGTAATATTTGTAGCCGAAAAACTAATATGGTTTTTCCACAAGTTTAAATGTAGGTACATACTTATAGGTATATTTATAGCTAAAATACCATGTAATATTGTCATAGTAACCTCTAGCAGAATGTATACTTCCAAAATTAGAATTAAGATTTGTTAAAAGCTTTAGCGGTAAAATTTTACCTTTCTTTAGAGATGAAAATGTAATTACCTAGATTCTTTATTATTTCAAAATCGTCTATATATAAGTGAAGAAAAATATTATATGAATTAAATAATGATATTAAAGAGATCATAATGTATAGTATGAAGTTTTATTTTATACACATTTCCAACAGGGGGGGTGTCAAAAGGCCTGGGAAGACAAAGGGTTGAGAAGGATGCAAATTGTAGATCGTCTAGGATAGTTTGACTTGGCTTTGATCTTATTTGGAAGAAATCTTTGTTTCTGGTAAGAAGCACAATAATCAACATTGTATATCGAGTAAAGTTAGTAATCACGTTATCTGATCTTCAAAAACAAACATTTCTATTCGCTGAAGACCATCAAGAGCTTAAGGCTTGATCCTATTCCACTTTTTTAAATGATGAAATCTTCAAGGATCTTTCTTGATAAATGTAAGAAAGTAACAGCCAGAAAATAAATAGGAAAGTGGGCAATCACGTATTCGATCTTCAAATTGCTGGAGGCCATCAAGATCACAAAGTATTTGAAATAACAGAAAATTCTCTTGCTCAAAATTATAAATATTGTATCTTTTCTTAAAAAATTAAATATTATTATGGATTAAAACGATGCTGCAATAAGCGAGTATAAAACTGAAAACGCTTTATCTGGGTGCTCAATCCTTTTGTGTGATCTTCTTGAAGTTGTTTAAAAGAGGTTGATTTGTCTGCTTTATTCGAGAACAATTAATGGGGAGACTAGTCAAAGTTTCCACGCGAACAATCACATCAAAATTTAATTATAAAATACATATTATGAATCAACCGAGAGTTCCGTCCCTCTATTCAATGGGTCACCCTACTATGCAGTTCCAGCTCTCTCTCGCTCCCCGGTATATAGCTTTTCGGTATTGAATACATGAAGCCAGTTATTAGGTCCCATTGTTAGCCTGTAGCTAACAGATCGTATAAATTATATTGTAAACAGTGGCGTGTGTTTAGTTTTATTGTTCGCAATTAAACTGTGGTTATTTCTCCCTTGTTATAAAGCCGTTTAGAGTGATTGATGATGATTTAATTATTTGTAATAGGTCGGGGGGTAGCGGATTTTTTAATTTTCGATTCGAAAAAAACCAGGTTACGATTCAACATTTAATAAATTGTGAATTCGTGAGGCGTGAAAATGTGGTTTGATTTGATTCAGATAATATACCTGGAGCTTCTGTACAATGGGTTTATCGATGTCGAAGCATTTTTGATATACAATTATGAGATTTAATATGGGGTATGGGTTTAAAGATGGATACTTACATGACATGTTTTTAAAGATGTGTGTATAATTTTATAATAGGTTATTTGAATCAATCTTGGAGTTTCAGGCTGGAGATTGTTGTTGATATTTTCATTGGGATATAGTAGGAGTTGCTACTTGTAGCAGATACTGAATTTCCTCTCTCAGTTTTTGTAGTTTGGGATTTGAGTTAGCTGAAGTTACAGAATCTGTTCCTCATGTTAGGGCGGATGAAGTTATCACTCAACAAGACATCTTGCCAACGTTATGTTTCATGGCAAAAACTCTCTCAAATAACAGGAAGACAAAGGAAAGAGCCCTCAGTTTCCAGCAGCCCTGGAAGGTGCTAAGAATCTCCGGGCCTGTTATGAAGACGATGGCAACCTGGAACGTTCAAAGTATGTTTCAGACAGGAAAAGTGAATAATGACCTCAGAGAGATAAAAAAAGTTAGACATAGAGATTTTGAGAGTTAGTGAAGTAAGATGGCCTAGCTCAGGTGAATATGCCAGATAGACGATCACCACATCTATCACGCAGGCAATGACGACCCAAATCACAATAACGGCGTCACAATCATTCTAAACAAAGAAACTCAGAAAACCCTTATCTCTTTTTTTTGTCTCTGTGTCGGATCGAGTCATATTTCTCCATTTAAACTCTATACCCTTTAATGTTAATATTATTCAAGTGTACGCTCCTACATGTGAATACTCAGACGATGTCATAGAGACATTTTAGGATCAAATTCAAACCGCCCTAAGCTTCACAAAAAAAAGCAGGAATTCTGGTGGACAACCAAGGCAAAATTATACCGATACCAAAGAAAAATTACAAGAATAGTGTAACTGCAGAGAAAATCTTTTTACCGATAATCGGTCCGAACCTCCGGAGAAATTCTCAAACCAAGGCATATATTACAAACGAAGTTCAGCACACAATATCGTTGGCTAAAACCATAAAAGCGGTAGGGCAAGACGACATATACAGGGAAGTTTTAAAACTTCTAAAGAACGAAGATTCGTTAAATACGCTGGTCAAACTATTTAACTTGATTTATCGCAGCGGTAATATTCCAGTTGACTGGATGAAATCAACCTTTGTTACACTGCCTAAAAAGCACTCAGCAAAGTAGTGTAGTGATTACCGTTTAATCAGCCTAATGAGTCATATGCTGAAAATATTTTAAAAGATTATCCATAAAAGAATATTCAGAGAGTGCGAATAATTCATGGGAGACACACAGTTTGGATTTCGTGGAGGGCAGAGCTGGGCAGTAGCTAGCTACCAAGTAGTTAAGCTACTAGCTTAGCTACTTTTTTGGTAGCTAATAACTTATTCAAGCTACTTTGAAAAAAAAGTAGCCTATAGCTGTAGCTTTTGGTAATGTGTTTCAAGTATTCATAAGCTACTGTGAAAAGTAGCTAGCTACTAAAACAAGCTACTTAAGCTACTTTTGGTAGATAGTTAATAGTTATTTAGGTAATAATGGCGGAAAGTGTCATTTACCGCCCGAGGGTGTGGTTAACGATACTTAACGCCTAAAATACTTATTACGTTTTATGCGCAGCAGAATCTTTTAGTTCAAAAATGAAATAACTATACCTATAATATAATGGCATCCATTCGACATTGTTTTCAAAAATAAACATTGTCCCCCTTATAAAGGCACGTTTCCACCAACCTATCGCCCGCGTTTGAATTAACCGCTCGATAAAAGTAACTTTATACTTTAATTGCTCAAGCTACAATTATCATTTTCCGGAAAATTCTTATCCTGCCTTGTTTAGACTAGTTTCTAGTTATCTCTGTATGTTTTATGTGTCCTATTTTTAGGTAGGCGCAGACCAACGCGGGACTTCGGTAGCGGGAGTGGAAACGGGAACGATACGTTAGATGCGGCAGCGGCGAGTTTAAATAGCATGCACACCAACGCGATAGTTTCCGCCATACTGGAAACACGTGGTATTGTCCAAACAATACAAAAACATCATCAAACTACTATGCGAACTGCGGGAAAACGCTGCACCTTGCGAACCGAAATTCATTCTCAGACATCCCGCAATTCGCATGCGTTTCCTTCGTACCGGTATGCACTCCTTCATTTCCCGCTGTTGATTTACGTCCCTCACAAGTTTCGTTCTCGCTTCCGCTCCCGCAGTCCCGCCTTGGTCTGCGCCTACCTTTATTCTCGCATTCCCAGATCACTGTGATCAAAGTGAACCTGAACCTAATAAATTAATGTCCAGTGGTTTTTGACAAAAATATGAATCCTACTTCTTAGAGAAAGTTAATATGTTATTTTCGTATGATGATATTATGAAATTTTATTAGGTAAGGTATGTACATTGATGGTGGCGATTGTGCACGCTTTTTTGTTTTTATCAATTTAACTTTTAAAAAAGTAGCTTAAATAGTAGCTTTCAAAAATTCAAAAGGTAGTTAAGCTACTAATAGCTTAGCTAGTTTTTCAAAGAGGTAGTTGAGCTACTGAGTAACTTAGCTACTTACAATATAAAGTAGCTTGTAGCTTGTAGCTAGCTACTTTTTCCAAGTAGCTTGCCCAGCTCTGGTGGAGGGTTTGGTATACTAAAGAGGTTTTATTTGGTGTTCAGGTCTTGATTCAAAGGGTTCTAAGGATGTGTCGGTGCCAGTATATGCCTTTTTCATGGATTATGAGAAAGCTTTTGATCGAGTCCAGCACGAAAAGCTCATAGAATGTCTTAAAGAAGTTGGTCTAGATGATGACACAGTTATTATCGCAGATACACTGAAAGGTCTGCAGGAGCTCCTAAATAAAGTTGCAGCTCGCAATTTGGACTTTACTTAATTAAATGTAGGAAAAACAAAATGGATTATGGTTATAGCTAAAGAAAGGTAGGTACATTAGGGGTAGATTGTAGATTTATAGATTTAGGGAGAGTCGTTTCGGCTTTTCAGCCGCTCAGCACTGCTACCTTTGCAGATATTTTGTGCGTGACTCTACATCTTAATTTGTCTCCAGGAAGCGTAGACTTCTGCCGAAGGAAGCTATTTTCCTGGGTGTCAGTTGGCCCACTTCTTCTGGTGACAGTGTTGCCCCCTCGAGGAATTTGAGCCTCTTGCAGGATTGGGCTGGACAATCGCAGAGCAGCAGGTGCTCTGTGGTTTCTATTGCGTCTGAGCAAAATCTGCAGAGATCGTCTTCCGCTCTGCCCATTAACCTTAAATGGTATTTTACTGGGCAGTGTCCTGTGAGCAGTCCCACCACCAATCTGATGTCTGGTCTGCTCATGCTTAGGAGCTGTTCAGCTCTTTTTGCTGAAAGGGTAATAAACCTTTTTGACTGTCTGAGTCCCGGTGTGTGCCTCCAATATGATGACAGTTGGTCTTTCTCCCATTTGTTGAGTTCTGCCATGATGTGGCTTTTCATTAAGCCACAGTAGGGCTCTTACATTAGGGGTATATTAGAAGTCAATGGCCAACAATTCGAACGCGTTAATTCTTACAAATACCTGGGTTGTCAGCTCAATGAAAACTGGGACAACATGCAAGAGGTCCGGGCAAGAATCGAACAGGCCAGATCGTCTTTCATTAAAATGAAGTCAGTGTTGTGTACTCGCGACTCTCCGAATTCGTGTGCTTTGTTGTTATGTGTTTAGCATTTTATATTACGGTGTAGAGGCGTGGACATTAACTGATGCCATGAGCAAAAAATTGGCAGCATTTGAGAAGTGGTGCTATCCTAGAATGCTCAGAATATCTTGGATACTTTTCAGAGGTTGATGGAAATCGTACTACAAGAAATTGGAGCGAAACGTATGCCTTGTCTACCTGGATGATGTATTAGCGATGGGAAAAAACTTCCGATGAGCACCTACAAAACTTACAAGAAGTATTAGCTCGTATCCGTGAGGCAAAGCTCGGATTAAATTACAAGAAACACAACTCTTCCAACAACGCGTTGATTTTATTGGCCACGTAGTTTCACTCGAAGAAATTCATACTGGCGTGAGAAAAATCCAAGCAATTCGTGAATGGCTTCGACTTCGGGACAAACATGAATCCAGCAGTTTTCTTGGGTTTTGTAAATAATTCAGACGATTTGTAGAAGGACTTGCTAAGGTAGCAGCGCCGTTGCATAAACTTAGTGAAAAAAAAGCTAGATAGACGTCGACATATGTTAGAGAAAAAACAGTTACATAGTTAGAGAAAAAACAGAGTTCGCAAGTGACCGGATGAAATCTAGATTTGGCTCTAAAGCGAACTCTACAGGCTTCCAGGCGAAAAACAAAGTTTGGCTCTATAACTCTCAAAGGAAGAAAGGCAGATCTCCTAAGCTAACACCAGTATGGGAAAACCCGAACAGGATTATAAAAAGACCAAACGACGTGGTGTATCGAATCTAACGCGGCCCCAAAGGTTAGATGAAGGTGGTAGGTACATCTTGTCAGGTTGAAGGCTTATCACGAGGATAAATGGACAGATCGGGACGATCTAATTTAGGCGCCATGATTCCGATAATAATGGAACTTGTTTTCGTCGGACAGCGCGTCTTTCTGGGAATTTCATTTTATTCGATCCGAATTTCATTCTATCTAGATCCAGAGTGCATTTTGACTATATAGGTAAATAGAGCGTAGTAATAAGTTGCAGTTTCAATTCGATATTTGTCGTGTATTCGAATAGTGATAAGTGATTTATATAAAGTTAGCTTAATAAAAGTTGTGAAGTGATTTTCAGTGAACCTGGAATCCGTGACAATGAAATCAATTTAAAAAGAATACAAAATCAAATTGAACTTGTTAATTTTGAACGTAAAACAATGGGTGAATAATTTACATTTACCTACATACAAAATATTTTCAAATCAAAATAATATCATTTACAGTGATTAGTGATTATAGAAAACTATATCTCACACTTGAGAAGAGAAGAGATGATTTCCTGTTGAATTTTTGCTCTATTTAAACTGATATGATATCCATTTCTTTCAGATCTTCAAAACACACAGAATGAAATTATCTTGTTTGGTACAACTACATATATGGTTATTTTAAGTGAAACTCACTTACCTATGAAATTTTGCTTCAAATATTAACGTATTATAAGTTGAATTATCTTAAAAGTTCATTTTAAAATCACATTTACTCATTAGTGTAAACGCGAAGTCCCTATCCATTATTTTCAAGTGGACATCAAATGCTTAGATGTAACATACATTTTAAGCAATTCAAGATACCTACACTTAATTCCGGAATTTCTTTTTTTCTGTTTATCAGGACAAAAAAGAAATAAATACTCGGGAGCCAGAAGATTTGCTGGAATTATGAAAAACTCATACGCCTCTCTGGAGACTATACAGACCAAAGAACTCGCCGTTTCCGGTCAGCAACTCACCATCTGGACCAAGAATATTGTATAGAAAATAAAGCTGCTTCAGGATCACACGACATGTCGAAAACATTTCAGAATATAAAGTCTGGTGAAAATTTTCGGGGATAATACCACGAGAGCTTCAAAATTATCTGGTTCATTTTAAAGCTCAAGTGGTATTTAGAGGATTATTTCACGTATGAGAATGCAAAAAAATATGGAAATAAATATGTATTAAACGATTTGAACATCTTAACAATCAATACAAATAAATGGTTGCTATCAGGAACCGTTTGTTTGTATCAAAAATTAGCATGACAACCATATATACAATAACATGGGAGATTTATCGCTGTAATTCTCTCTAGTTAAACAAATGGAAGAGAGAATTTTCGCTGTTATTCTGAAAATCGTCACTTGTCTTATGGGATTTCTAACACATGAGTGGAATAATCAATAATATCTACGACTAGGAAACATTTCAACGGTTAACTATACCTAACTTTAGGTTACATTTATAATTATACCAAAGACAAGAAAAGCGAAAGGAAAGCAAAATCACGAAAACATCGCAGGCAAATCCAGCAACATCCGACGATATTTCTACAACAACGGGAGTTCATCAAAGCAGCTACTAACAGAATTTAATTTTTCTTATTTTAAGTTTTGTATAGGTACCTCAATTTTCCGCAATCAACACCGATAAGAACTACAACAAAAGCCATCATAAAATATTCACCATAATCTATTTCCAAGTTTAGACCGTGGATGAGCTATTGAACAACAGGAAGATTCCTCTGATGGATGATGGGTACCTACCATCCAGAATAACTATTCTATAATGCAGAATAACAAAAAGACTACCAGCAGCAGAAATTTGAAGAACATCAATATGCAGAAGAAGGAAAATTTTCAGGAAATGTCTATAGCTAATAGAATATAGTGACGAAAAGGAGCTACATTTAAATATCGATATCCAAATAAACTTTTAAGTTCTTCTTTCATATATTGGTCCGCTAACAAAAATTGACAAGTTCGTTTGAACATATTAACTAGTGATGCCGCGAGACTCGATACTGGTCTCGTCTCGTCTCGACTTTTCGAGACGACACTGACTTTTGGTCTCGTCTCGTGAAGTCTCGACGAGACGAGACCAGACTCGGCGAGAGTCTCGTGTAGTCTCGAGTCTCGAGATTACACCCGAGCCGAGACTTGGAGAATTACAGACAGACAAAAAAAAAAGTGGAAGCAGTTGAAATGGATGCTATTAGAAGATCTATGCGAATCTCACGAAGAGACAGAATAAGGAACGACAATATAAAACAACAAATGGGTATAGAAGGTACGATAGTCCAGGACATTGAAAAGAAACAACTTACCTGGTACGGACACGTAGAACGAATGCCAAATGACAGGTGGCCCAGAAAAATGCTGCATTGGCAACCAACAGGTAGAAGAAAACGAGGAAGACCAAAACTGGAATGGCAGAAGACCATACAAAAGTCCATGAGTGAAAGAAATCTCTCATCAGAGGATTGCGACGATAGAAGAGGATGGAAATTACGTGTCGGACAACGAAGAAAGACGTTCTAAAACGACATGTATATATATATTCCCCAAGGCTCAATTCTGTTCTCAACACTGTTTCTCATTTTTATAAATGATTTGCTAAATGTGACAAGAAAGCTCATATACAGCTTCGCGGCGATAGTAGCTTGATGGCATCTTTCTCATCTGACGAACCGCTTACTGCTGCACTCTATCAACAGTGATCTTGATACCATTATTACCTATCAACTGAGGGCTTATCAATCTTCCGCCGATGATAACCCAGTCTCAAGGATGTCGGGACGAAACCTTTCTATCAATCCCTCAGTATCGTTTCTTGGGGTGACCGCATCGACCAACTTGTGTTGGCAAGACCAAGCTATCTTCGATCGCCTAAACCGCTTCCCAAATATTAGGTTTTCTCTTTCGTGCAAAGAGCTTCTTTACTTCTGAAAAACTCCTCCTTTATAAGGCTCTAATCGGAGTATGTATGGAATACTGTTCCCACATCTGGAGTAACGCTCCAAAGCATTCGTTGGCTCTATTAGATGCAGTAAGTACAAAGAAGAGCAATACAGAGCAATATCGATAATCCAACTCTTACCGATTTATTGTATTCTCTCGAACATAGACGCAAGGTGGTCGACTTGTCGTTATTCTATCGCTATTACCATGTGAGATTTTCTGACGATCTGGCCAGATGCCTCATTCCAGCTAGGGAAAGTAATTTCAGAATCACAAGAACCTACATACAGATACAGTTAACCAGAAAGGCTTCGAATAGAAGCAATGAAAAGAAAACGTATTACTAAAAGATTTGTGACAGATACATAAATCTTGTGATAGGTAAACCTTGCCTACTAGCATGACCTCTCAAACATTAGCTACTAAATTTGTAATATGGTGACAACATGTAACAAGGTTACTGCAAAATATTCAAAATTCAAGATCAACGAAAGCAAACAGAGAAAAGTTCATGTTGGATATGAAAGGACCTGTAAATCCTGCAGCTACTTATATACACATATTTTTGAGTTTTGAAAAAAATTACTTAAGTAGTGGAAAAAAAATCTGTTTTTATAAGCCATGGGGCAACATAATACAATTCATTAGAGGTTTACATACCTACCTATACAATAAATAAAATGAAAGCCTTCGAAACGAGGAATTATAAGAAATTGGTGCATACTAAAGGTTTCCTAATGGTCAGATTAAAGAAAACTGTCTGTCGGTACTGATATGTATGAAAACGTAAGCAAAGAGTTATACTTAGAACTAAATAACTAATAACTGCGAATTAACACATACCCAGCGTCAGTGATCACTCCGCAAATAAATGGGGTCAAATGCTTACTTAAATATAAGTAACGGGTATGTGGCAAAGTTGGCTAACCCGAGGATCTCTGGTGGCGTATGGCCCACATTTGGACGTTAATGTGAGTGATGCCGCGAGACGAGACTAGACGAGACATAGGGTTGGTCTCGTCTCGTCTCGACATCTCGAGACGAGACCGTGATTTAGTCTCGGTCTCGAGTACCAAGGTCTCGTCTCGTCCGAGTGGTCTCGTCTGGTCTCGAGTTATACAGGGTGTCCAAAAAATAGCGTAAAAACTCTTCTCTACGTGGTGGAGGACCCTACAGGGACCCCAGAAAAATACTTTAAAAAATCTAGTGGCATTCTTGAGAAAGTTATTTGCATTTTAATATTTATTAAAATTGGTAACACTGAAAATATCCCGTTAACAATATGCCAGAGAATCAAATTAAATACCCATGTATCTACCTGAAGAATTCGAAGGTGAATTTCCACATCTACCTCTTCATATTACTAAGAATAATGCTGGAGAAGGATTTTTTTAATTTAATTATTTTTCCAGGGTTTCTGAAAGAGTCCTCTACTACGTGGAGAGTTTTTAGCTATTTTTCGGACACCCTGTATTTATGGTTTTTGTTTTTATATTATAACGGATGCACAAACTGCCACAGTGAAAAACCAATTTGTGAAAAATCACAGTAAAGAGTAACCCAGATATTTAATTTACTGATTTCATATTCAAATAGCCCAGAATAGTCCAATAATAAAGCTATGGAAGAAAAATTTTAAGTGTAATCTCGAGACTCGAGACTACACGAGACTCTCGCCGAGTCTGGTCTCGTCTCGTCGAGACTTCACGAGACGAGACCAGACTCGGCGAGAGTCTCGTGTAGTCTCGAGTCTCGAGATTACACTTAAAATTTTTCTTCCATAGCTTTATTATTGGACTATTCTGGGCTATTTGAATATGAAATCAGTAAATTAAATATCTGGGTTACTCTTTACTGTGATTTTTCACAAATTGGTTTTTCACTGTGGCAGTTTGTGCATCCGTTATAATATAAAAACAAAAACCATAAATACAGGGTGTCCGAAAAATAGCTAAAAACTCTCCACGTAGTAGAGGACTCTTTCAGAAACCCTGGAAAAATAATTAAATTAAAAAAATCCTTCTCCAGCATTATTCTTAGTAATATGAAGAGGTAGATGTGGAAATTCACCTTCGAATTCTTCAGGTAGATACATGGGTATTTAATTTGATTCTCTGACATATTGTTAACGGGATATTTTCAGTGTTACCAATTTTAATAAATATTAAAATGCAAATAACTTTCTCAAGAATGCCACTAGATTTTTTAAAGTATTTTTCTGGGGTCCCTGTAGGGTCCTCCACCACGCAGAGAAGAGTTTTTACGCTATTTTTTGGACACCCTGTATAACTCGAGACCAGACGAGACCACTCGGACGAGACGAGACCTTGGTACTCGAGACCGAGACTAAATCACGGTCTCGTCTCGAGATGTCGAGACGAGACGAGACCAACCCTATGTCTCGTCTAGTCTCGTCTCGCGGCATCACTCACATTAACGTCCAAATGTGGGCCATACGCCACCAGAGATCCTCGGGTTAGCCAACTTTGCCACATACCCGTTACTTATATTTAAGTAAGCATTTGACCCCATTTATTTGCGGAGTGATCACTGACGCTGGGTATGTGTTAATTCGCAGTTATTAGTTATTTAGTTCTAAGTATAACTCTTTGCTTACGTTTTCATACATATCAGTACCGACAGACAGTTTTCTTTAATCTGACCATTAGGAAACCTTTAGTATGCACCAATTTCTTATAATTCCTCGTTTCGAAGGCTTTCATTTTATTTATTGTATAGGTAGGTATGTAAACCTCTAATGAATTGTATTATGTTGCCCCATGGCTTATAAAAACAGATTTTTTTCCACTACTTAAGTAATTTTTTTCAAAACTCAAAAATATGTGTATATAAGTAGCTGCAGGATTTACAGGTCCTTTCATATCCAACATGAACTTTTCTCTGTTTGCTTTCGTTGATCTTGAATTTTGAATATTTTGCAGTAACCTTGTTACATGTTGTCACCATATTACAAATTTAGTAGCTAATGTTTGAGAGGTCATGCTAGTAGGCAAGGTTTACCTATCACAAGATTTATGTATCTGTCACAAATCTTTTAGTAATACGTTTTCTTTTCATTGCTTCTATTCGAAGCCTTTCTGGTTAACTGTATCTGTATGTAGGTTCTTGTGATTCTGAAATTACTTTCCCTAGCTGGAATGAGGCATCTGGCCAGATCGTCAGAAAATCTCACATGGTAATAGCGATAGAATAACGACAAGTCGACCACCTTGCGTCTATGTTCGAGAGAATACAATAAATCGGTAAGAGTTGGATTATCGATATTGCTCTGTATTGCTCTTCTTTGTACTTACTGCATCTAATAGAGCCAACGAATGCTTTGGAGCGTTACTCCAGATGTGGGAACAGTATTCCATACATACTCCGATTAGAGCCTTATAAAGGAGGAGTTTTTCAGAAGTAAAGAAGCTCTTTGCACGAAAGAGAAAACCTAATATTTGGGAAGCGGTTTAGGCGATCGAAGATAGCTTGGTCTTGCCAACACAAGTTGGTCGATGCGGTCACCCCAAGAAACGATACTGAGGGATTGATAGAAAGGTTTCGTCCCGACATCCTTGAGACTGGGTTATCATCGGCGGAAGATTGATAAGCCCTCAGTTGATAGGTAATAATGGTATCAATATCAAGATCACTGTTGATAGAGTGCAGCAGTAAGCGGTTCGTCAGATGAGAAAGATGCCATCAAGCTACTATCGCCGCGAAGCTGTATATGAGTTTTCTTGTCACATTTAGCAAATCATTTATAAAAATGAGAAACAGTGTTGAGAACAGAATTGAGCCTTGGGGAATATATATATACATGTCGTTTTAGAACGTCTTTCTTCGTTGTCCGACACGTAATTTCCATCCTCTTCTATCGTCGCAATCCTCTGATGAGAGATTTCTTTCACTCATGGACTTTTGTATGGTCTTCTGCCATTCCAGTTTTGGTCTTCCTCGTTTTCTTCTACCTGTTGGTTGCCAATGCAGCATTTTTCTGGGCCACCTGTCATTTGGCATTTGTTCTACGTGTCCGTACCAGGTAAGTTGTTTCTTTTCAATGTCCTGGACTATCGTACCTTCTATACCCATTTGTTGTTTTATATTGTCGTTCCTTATTCTGTCTCTTCGTGAGATTCGCATGGATCTTCTAATAGCATCCATTTCAACTGCTTCCACTTTTTTTTTTGTCTGTCTGTAATTCTCCAAGTCTCGGCTCCATATAGAAGGCTGCTCTTTATCATTGTCTCGTATATAATATTAAATTTTCTCTTCTTTGTAATTTCCTTGCTCCATAATATTCCATTTAGGCATCCTATTACTTTTTTAGCTTTAACTATTCGCTTTTCTATTTCTTTCACGTCTGTTCCAGTGTTGTCGAATGTGATACCTAGATATTGATATTCTTGACATTGCAGAATTTCCTGACCATCGTCCACTTCCAAGTTTCCGTTCTGGTTGCCTACACATAGATATTTTGTTTTATTTATATTTACTCTCAGGCCCCATTCTTGATACTCTTCTATCAGCTTCCTAATCATATATTGCATGTCCTCTTTGTCACTGGCCACTATGACCTGATCATCTGCAAACTGAAGAGTAAACATGCACCTATCATGTATCTCTATTCCCATTCCATGGATCTTCTTCTTCCAATTTTTCAGTGCTACTGCTACGTATATTTTAAAAAGCGTAGGAGAGATACAACATCCTTGACGTAGTCCTTTATTTACTATAAATGTGTCTGTGAGTTTTTTACCTATCTTAATTCTTGATTTTGAGTCTTTAAATAGTTCTTTAAGTGCCGTTATGTAGGTGTGATTGATGTTTGTGTGTTCTAATACTTTCCATAGTCTGGATACTGGAACTGTATCGTATGCTTTTTGTAGGTCAACAAATGTGAGGTGGGTTTCCAAATATCTAGCAGATCTCTTTTCTATGAATTGTTTTAGGCTAAAGCCGCACTGTTCTTCTTCTTCTTGCTCTTTATAATCTTCTTCAATGAGATCACGCAGGATCTACCGTTTAGTCTGCTTAGTGGGCTTGTGACTGATATGTCCCGATAATTATTGCAATCCAGCTTATTTCCTTTTTTGTGAATGGATGATATAAAAGCCGTTTTCCAGTCTTGTGGAACAGGATGCCCATTAAGGCATTTATTGATAATACATGTGACCTTTAAAGAGCTTCTCAGTTCCCCATTTCAGCATTTCTGAGTATATCCCTTCTGGGCCGCTAGCTTTACCTGACTTAAGATTCTTAATAGTCTTTTTTACTGTTTCTTCAGATATCTCAACTACTTCTCCATGTACTTCAATAGGTCTTGGAGAATCTAATATATATTAGGGTCTACTTTCTTGTAATAGACCCTTGTAATGTTCTACTCATTGCTCTGGTTTAATAATCTGGATATTAGCTCTGTCTTTTCCTGGGTTTTTGACATTGGATATAAATCTCCATACCTCTGAGCATTTCCTTCCTCCTATGTCCTATGTAAGTGTTAATTTCTTCACATTTCTTATCCCATGACTCGTTCTTAGCTGTAGTGATGCATGTTCTTAGTTGTCTTTTTGTGCCTTTATAAACTTCAAGGTCTTGTTCATTTTTTATTGTTAGCCATTTCAGATATTTTTGTTTCTTCTGTTGGACTAATAGCTCTACCTCCTCGTTCCACCAGTATTTCTTGTTGGTATTTTTTTCCTTCGTTCCTATGGCTTTTTGGGTGGCTTCTATTAGACTCCTTATAATATTCTCATAGAGTTTATTGAAGGTACATTCTTCAGAGTTCAATAGTTTGCTATCGAGTCGCCTCTGATATAGAAATACAGTGCTGTCATCTCTAAAACTGTCAAAATTATAATTTGCTGTATCCACTGTGTCCGTTAGTATGGCATTGGTGTTTTGTTCCTCTGGGTTCTTTTTCGTTTTTCTAAATTGTAACTTTATTTTGGCTCTTACTAAAAAATGATGCGACCCGCAAGTTATTCCTCTTAGGACTCTTACGTCGTTTATCTCTATGTTTGTTTTTTGTTTGCTTATCACATAGTCAATAATAGTTTTCAGATTACGGGTATTCTGTATCCATGTGTAGCGGTGAATATCTTTGAGTTTGAAAAATCAATTATTTATTCTAAGATTGTGGGTCTTACAGAGATGTATGAGCCTTTGGCCATTATCATGGGGAATGCCAGCAGTTATAGGCAGTATATCAGAAAACAGACCATTGACCACAACATGACCTGTCTTCCAAAAAGCTCCCCAGCCAATCGCAAAATTCGTTCGGAAGAATATACGATGGAAGCTTGCTGAGGAGACCTTTGTGCCACACCTGATCAAAAGCTTTGGAGATAGCCAATGCAATGTTGCAGTTCTGGATTCGCCAAGTCCTTTGAGAATTGAGTTCCAAATATGACTGACGTATGCCAGCATATCCCCTGTTAATCTTTTAGAACAAAATCCGTACTGTTTTTCAGAGATGAGTTTATTAGCTTCAAGGTATTTAACCAGTTTCAGGTGGACTGCCTTTTCCATTACTTTCGAAAGTACGAATATAAGTGAGATGGAATGATTATTACTAAGAAGAGTTCTCTTGCCCTTTTTCCGGATGAGCTGCACTCTGGCACATTTCGAGATAAACGGGAGAAAGAGAGTGAAAACTATTTGCAGAGAACTTTCCCAATGTCAAGTTGCAGAAGAGTTTTTCTAATAGTTTTAGGACTGAATACAACGTTGTCCATGTAAGAACAAATTTTCTGGCAGTATCTGTGTTAAGTAAAAAAATCTGCTTTTCCCTTTGACGATACTACAATGGAATTATTATCCTTAACTAAAGGTGGAAAGGAAGAAGATGTGAAATGATTTCCTATAGTCTTGGTAAAAAACCAAAAAGATCTTGATCCGCTCGGGCAGTCCAAAAGTCGATTACGCACTGGTTGGTTGTGTAACTCCTTAGCCTCGGCAGCCGTAAAGGACGTCTATATAGACATTGGCGCTGGCTTAATTCAGATCTTAGATACCTATGAATTTTTATGCGTTTGATGGAATGATCAGATTACCTACTATTACTATAAGTGATCACAAAATAAAATGTCAAAAAAAAACTCACTAAGAGCTCAAGGAAGAAGTAACCAATAAATAATTGAAAATATTAAATAAACTATTAAAAAATTCAAATTATTTTCATCAGCATCATATCACAATATGGTATATTAATAAAGAACTATACTCTCCACACACCGTCATCATTTAATACTGGTCGATTTGAGAGGAACTGTATAGGGTGGCAATTCAAACGAGGCAGTGGGTAAATTTTAAAATAAAAACGTTTTAGAAATGAATCCATAAACAAAAGACGAAACCAGTGGGAGGTAGGTACACATGCTGCGACAATAAAGAGACCTATTATATTTTATTATTTCTCAATAAGGGATCGCTATATCAAGCTGATTGTTACTGAAAAGGTACACTCGACTTTCAGAGATCTCGGGAGCATAAAGAAACTCTACTTGAGACACAAAAGAGGTTTTTTTTTGGAAAGAGAGAGAGGAAACTTACAAATAATTGCATTTTAACGTTCAGTTTCCGGTGTGTTAATATGATACCTTGATAAAAAAAATTTTGCTTGGCCTTAGAATATATAAACGGGTGTTTTAGATTACAAAAGGTATTATTTTTGTATAGGGCCCAAATAGGTTTTCAAACAAGCAAAATACGTGTAAGTGTTACCAGGGTAAAAAGTTATTTGATATCAGGATAAAAGTATTATAGTCTTTTAAGTAACTATTATAGTATCGTGTTAAAGCTTATTTTTACATCTGTGGGGCTAGGTTAAAGGAAATGGTAAACAAGTATTCCTTTTTTATTTTTGGGTGCATGCTGGGCGTGTGTGCGAAATTTGAAACTTGTATTTTTATAGAAGGTAAAAATATACCTACTTAATTTGCTATTAACCTACCAAATTTTTGTTTAAAACTCTATAAAGAAAGATAACATTCAGTGATACATAACAAATACAAAACAGAAAGGAAATAATCTCGCGGAAGGAATCGAAAGTTCCATGCCACAGAAACAAGAAGGGAAAGCATGAGAATCAATTTCCTTTTGGGTAAACAGGAAAATTAAATTAATTGATGTGCCCTCATGCAAAAAACTGATGTTTGCCTTTGATCTTGATACCATTTGGTAAACGTTAGTGAATTTTGACTTTCTTAGCTTGTTTCTGGACGTTTCCAAAAGTTGAAGTTTTCTGAAAAAAAAAATAAATTCAATTCTTTATAAAACATGAAACAAATTACTCAACTAGATATTGTTGGCCATGTATAATCCCTTGAAAAATGATACAATTTCATATAAGAGATGAGAACATATAAATTTAAACTGAGACTAATTTGAATATTTAGCATAAAAAGGAGGAAAATAAAGAAACAAGTCAAAAGTATGGATATTTTTTCCCCTCTTTTTTACTTTCAGATACTGAGAAAAGAGTGTCAGTGTAATTTGTGAGATTGTAACTTTAAGCTTTACTAGAGAGCAGGAGATCCAAGAACAACCGAGGAAAACTCATGACGAGACGGTATATCGACATAAATAGTAGGTATATATAGGTATTCCAGAAAAGAGTGAGTAAGATTCTTTAGTTCTTTAGAGGAAAGATGTTGCCAAGATGTTTCGAATTATCTTAGAATGTCGCTTTTTGATTTATTTGCTTTTTTTCTTGATATTCATCTTCAGCTTCAATCTTTGAAATCCCTTTACAGGCTCAATAGGTGGCTACCACATCGCCCTTGTTGATTTATTCTAAAATTAAATATGTATTTTCAATTTCTCTATTCAAAACTACAATAGTATTTAATTCAATATACATGTTTTTATTTGGAATATATAATTTGCTAAATATAACATTTCCAAATGAAAATTCACAAACTATCAACTTAAAAATTAATATTCATTATAGAGAATGTTATAGTATCCACTCAAACTGATATAAGCATGATTATAATTTTTCCTATTCTGAGAAATAATTTTTATCTGTGCATGACTTCTTATTTACAGTCACAGATACACTTACAATTATACAGAGTCTCACCTATTTTCCTAACTTTTTATGACAAATCAATGATTTGGCCAATGTGATTGAAGATCCCAGCTCCACATGATCTATTAATTTTTTCTATGCTTTATCCAAATGCTCTGGTGTTAAGTAGTAAGAAATTGAATAATAATGCTGCCTTTTTCCAATGAAGTCGTGTTGCAAGAGTGGTTTTTGAAAGAGGTTGAATCAACTCATCAATAATAAGATTTTTCTCGATGATGATGCGATAACTTTCAGTTGGGGACCGAAACATCGCGCCATCGTCGATGGATGAGATTGCATTTTCCAAATAGTTGTCGAATGCATATTTCTACATTTTCTTCGTCTGATTGTGATATTTTTCCTCATTCTTATTTTTAACAAAAAGGATCCTCCTCCGGAATATTTTTTATCTAAATTTACAAGTGAGCTGCAAATTGCCCAGTCAGATTGAAACTAGTCAAATCTTGGAAAAGAAAAATTTCAAAGGTCCTTCTCTATTTCTGTAACATAGTAAAAATCCTCAACTTTGAAAAATCCAACATTCCCAAACTAAAGCAGATTATGTAAAATAACTCCCGGTTAACGCCCAATATTGCACATGGCCTCAACATTTGATTATTATCAAATTAACGACACTGGATTTCAATTTCGCCCCAAACTAAGGTACCTCATTATCAACATCCCCCATCCAAATTGAATACCCTGCTATCTAATATTGTCTATTCCACTATATCCGGAGCCAAAAATCAATATCAAAACATCAAAATGTGTTTCGTAGACACGTTATTCTAAAGGGTGCTTAAGGGTAATTGTAATTCATTTTTAAGTGTGGCCGCTGATAGGAAATCCCGGTTTGGATAGAGGAAACACACAATGTCTGTCACTGGCAGACTTGTGGGGGTTTGCCCGGAGATCGGCTGCTTAAGTTAATAAAATTGGCGAAAGAAAGGGTGATTTGCATTTAAAATACACTTCGAAAAAGTACAAAGGCCAGGGCGAAAGGGAAAAAATAAAAAACGACCCGGCGTTTCTGTATAAAGATCTGTATTTAATTTTTAAATTATACAACGTTTTGGTGTTATAAAAGCACCGGTTACTGATCGTTATTATTGTTTGTGTGTTATTTATGGTTCAACATTATTGTTTTTTCTTATTTATACCTCAAAAATTTTGCATTACAAGGATGTAGATTTTCGTTATCCAAAAAACTATCGTTTATTTGCTATAATAACACAATAATCTAAAAATCTGTTCCCACATGAATGTCATAACATTGACCGTAATTCAGCTTCCCAGGTAAGAACCTGAAAATCTAAACAATGCAAAGAATAGATACAATTCACCGTCAGGATATTGACTACTACGCCTCTGCACTTCACATGATTTTGGTACCGTTTACATAAAGCACTAACAAGATACTTGTATGGGGTTTCGGAGATAACCGATATTATGCTGCCCTTTTACATCTCAAGAGCCCTTTGGCGCCCACAAAAAACATCAAACTTTGACCTAAGCCAAATAACCTTTTCAATTATAATCCTGGCTGTGTGTATAAAATGTTCCTCTCTCTTTCATCAGGTAAATATCTTTTTACACAAAATGTTTTATTTTTCAATTGGAAAAAAGGTTGCATTTGATAATATGCCTTTTGGGCGATTGTGGTAGAGAGGATGTCGTATATCGTCCTTTTTCTTGATGTGGAAAAAGGGTCGCTTTTTTTCCTATTGAGAGTGGCTTTTTATAATATTCGATAACATTTTTTTTCTGGGTTCTACCATACATGACAAAAAATATTTAAATTATTGAAGCTTATACCTATATTTATTTAAGCAAACGTAGTCAGACTATTGTGTCTGAGATTTTTTGTGTAATATATTTATACATCCCTCTGTCACACACAAAAAAAAGAAAACTCTGGATATTTTACATGCAACAAGACTAAAATTATTTCCACACCAGACCCAAAATACTTACTCAAAAGGCGATAAACCTGAATCCCTTAGCTCCAGCCAGCAAGTTCTCATTTCAACTTTAAATTCTATACTTCTCCGAGCAACAAGAATTTCAATCAAGTGATTTTGCGGCGCTCCGAACTATATTTGTGTTTATTAAATTAAATTACATATCAGTCTGCCAGGACGTGGATCAGTACAATAGGTTTAAATTAAATTTTCCAAGTTACTCTCCCGATGTTCGCAATAAAGTTGTGACTTTGCATAGATATATTCCACGCTCGGGGTGCTGACAATGCCAGTGCCATTAAAACTAGCATGAGAATCCATTTAATTTTCTCTGCTACGCATATATTCGAACCCAGCTTATTTCGTATTCATTTATGTATTTTCGATCGCTGGTTATATCTATAACTTTATTGGAATATGATGGCTATCGGTTGAAGTATGATAACAATTTAGAGCAGGCTAAATCCGAATATAACATCATAGCAAGCAGTAAAGGAAACAATTATAAAACTAAATGTAGGTATGCAGAAAGAATAGGACAAAACACTTATTGGTGGGATCAAGAAATCGAGAAATAAAAAGCAGATAGAAGGAAGAAATACATAAACAGTATCTAAGTTCCAATAAGACAGAGGAGGTGAAGAAATATAGAGTACAGAATAAAATAGTAGGTAGGTACCTACAAAAAAAAGAGTCATGGGAAAAAAACTGTACGCATATTAATACTTATCTGGGAGGTAAAGGAAACACAGCAAGTTAGAGATCACTGAAAAACATCAGGACAACAAAAACCAAGCATATTATCACCAAAATAACATTCCAGAAATAGGAAGATGAGTAGGTACTTTGAATAACTACAAACAGAACAATGGGCAAAGGTAAAAGAAGAAAAAGAACAGACAAAACATAAAAACTGCAGGATCACCAATAAGAGTTACAGAAGAACAAGTTAAAAAACATGGCAGCTTCTTGAAAAATGAGAGAGCGCCAGGCCCAGGGAAAATATATGGAGAATTGATAGAGAATGAGACCAATAAACTCCACAAACATTGAACAAAACTATTCCAGACATGCATATACAAACATGTAGTACCGGAAGAGTGGAAAATAAGCTATTTAACAAGGAGGAATTGCAGTGACAAATACCTACGTTGAGCAGAGTGTATAGGAAAGTTATAGTAGAAGCCAAAATATAGAACGAGTACAAAGATAGTGAGGCAGAAGAACAGGCCTGCTTTAGAGCAGGAAGATCAACTGTAGGCCAATTTAGTTTGAGCCAGGTAGGTAATAGAAAAAAACTAGCGTATAACTATAAACTTCATTTACTCTTTGTAGATATGACAATATCCCACTGAAAAGCTATGGGAAGCACTAGAAAAAACCAATATTAACTCAGAACTGATACACAGCGCAGCGACTACCATTACCAGCTCTTGATTATCTGTAAAAAGTTGCTTAGCAAATGAAGAGCCTGTAATAACTAAAATTTTGAATATTGCTGCAGGTGACTTGAGTTGCTGAATTATTTTTCCACAACCAATCAAAAACAATTTAAATATGCATTATCACTGGCTCCTGATTTGCTGGACATTTTTTAAGAAGAAAATCTAAGGACTTAGACAGGGAGACTACATATCACCAACACTTTCTAGAATATATTCAGAACAAGGGCTTAAGGTGTGGCATACGTACGTAAAGTGATAGAGGAATACGAGGAATGTTGTTTGGTAGTAAATCAAACTAAAACAGAATGTACATGTGACTATAGAGGGTGAACAACGAACTCTGAAATTGAATAACGGATAAGATAAACAATGTACTGAATACAAATATTATCGAGAATGGAAATCTACTAAATGGAGTACTGGTGGAACCAGAATATCAACAAAACCAGAATATACAACACCAATAGTCACATGTAGTGCAGAGGTCAGGGCTGGGACTCTGTAACGAATAGAGATTTTTTCTCTCTCTATTGACGTCCCCTCTCTATTGATTTCGACAAGACAGAAGAAGACAGCAAGTTCCATAGCGATAGGGATAACGATCTCTATCCGTTACAGAGTTCCAACCCTGGCCACTAAAAAAGAAAAGAACAGAACCTCAAAAATGCTGTAAGCTGGAAGCACACTGTGATGGACTGCGGCAGGCAGATTGAAAATGCAAAAGATAACAAATCTTAATTAGAAAATTCATAGACAAACTATAGTAGATTATATAAAGGACAAACAACTGATTGGTTCGAACCTTAGACCGAACATGTACAAAGAATGGCAGATACAAGAATACCAGAGCAATCTATTGAGTGGAAGCAAGGGAGAAGAAGAAATCGCGGCAGTCCAGGAAGAAGCTGGAGAAGTGAAGTAAACAAGGAAACGGGAGACAGATGTTTCTATGTTTGGAGGAGAAAGCCTGGATTGACAGAGATGGTTGGAGATCGGAAGACGTACACGTTCATGTTCAAACTAGATATAGGGGTATATCTACCAACTCAATTTATTTTGTCACATTGTAATTAATGGTTCCAGCTAGAGAACCATATAAGACGGTTCCCTTATTAAACAACTATATAGGTATTTGACGATTTCATTCTTCCCACAGAAAACATTTTACTAAGCTGATTTCCGTTCATCAGCGTTTGTTAACTTTTCGGAGCACGTTTGCTGAATGATTTGAGTATTGAGCGTATATAATTTGAAGCAACTGGGTATTTCTTCAAGATATATTGAACCCATGGAATCAATTAATGAGCAGGAAATTCAACTCAACTGAAGTAAATAACTTTGATGACGCAGTAGATACCTAATCCTACCAAAGACTTCAAAACAACTATTTTTAGAATGAAATTCTAGAACTGTATACCTACGAGAGAAATGGAAAGTGCATTCGATATACTAAATATAATTATATAATAATATAAAGTGTATAATTACTTTGCACATACTCAAAAATGAAACTGGTGGATAACTGATGCCTCTATCTATAACTTGTATGCCGTCAATTTCTTCTTTAAATTAGTTATAATTCATAGGATGCTGGGCTTGTTCTTGCTTATTAACCCCTATTTGGCCAAGCTTTCGCTTATTTATATATTTATTTGAAAATTATAATAAATCCACCTATCTATAGGTATATGTTCAAATTTAATAGACAGTGGCGACAGCTGCATGTTTCTTAAAAAGTACAAACCAGGAAAGCGAGAGTATTTATACAACACTGTAAATCAATATACTTGCCGAAGCGATGCTTCAAGTTACATGCAATAGATGACGCTGAAAACCTTCAGCTGCTCTATCTGCCTGCTCTAATTGCTCCAAATGATTTTAAAATCAGAAGTATTAGACCGATTTTAGCCTTCTTATAGATTTTTTAGGGCTATGTTTATGGGATGCACAGTATTGAAATGATAGATAGCGCCGTACTTTATCACTTTTGGAAGTGATAGAGAAATGCCTACAGGGTAATGTTAATTTTTAATTTATGCCTTTATTCACTCGAACTATTTTGATCTAATAATAATAATAATCAAAATATTAATAATAATAATAATATCCTCAACCCACAAAGAACCAAAATTCAATATTCACACGAGTAAAAATAATTGGAGATGGAAATTGCTTATATCGAGCCATCAGTCAGTTCTTGGTTCACCATCAAGAATACCAGCAGAAGTTACCTACGTGAGGATGCCGTCTTGTATATCGAAAAGAACTGGGAAGAAGTGAAGGAGCACCATACCTATTGATGAGGAACATTTCGAAGCGAAAGAAGAGTACTGCTGTAGCTATATGAGATCAAACGGTGTGTATGGTACAAGCCTTGAAATTTCGAAATATATTTTGGAAAATCGTCACCCAATGAAGAGTACACGACAAATGATCAACCAATCCGTTTGAGCAAAGGCCCCTATCAACAAAAAGTAATCCTTCTATTAATTGGTAATCCAGAGAAGGGTCATTTTGATCTACTCCAGCCTCGTGAGACTGCCAACTAAGCTCGTACGAGCCACATTGAAGACATAAACCAAAAGCAGCAGAGGATAACCAAAAAAGAGACAGCGACCAATAACATTTCCACACTTCTGTCAACCCGCACAAAATGGACTAAAGAAGAATGTAAGGAATTCATATGCTGTCATAAATACACGACAGGGAAAACGGGATTATTGGGAAATCTAAAAGAAACGTATAACACATGGCGAGAACGAAAGCCTAACCCAAAACGCAACCTTAATCCAAACACACTAGCAGCACACAGAAGATATACACTGAAGAACAGAATTACAACAGAAGGGGTGGAAGAAATAAGGAAAGCAGTAAGAGAACATCTTCAAATGCAACTTGTACAACCTCAAAACGAAGAAAATCTGTAAGAAACGGAAAGAAGCGCACTTAAAAGACGACCTGCGCGGACGATATCGTAAAATACGCGTCAGATTCTGAGAAGCAGAATGGATCGGTACGCAGGAAGAGCCAGATATATATAACACACAATACACCCAATAAGTCAAAAAATAGAGCACGAACAAAATGGACCAAGGAAGAAAATATGGAAATCATTTGGGGTCATGAATACACAATAGGGAGACTGGGAACAGGGAGCCTGAATGAAACCTATAACCTATGGAGAGAACGGAACTTCAGATCGAAACACAACCCTAATCCAAACACACTGGCAGCACATCGAAGATACATAATTAAAAACAAAATTACTGGAGCCGAACTGGGAAAAATAAAGGAAATGGTTAAACAGTATTGCCAGCTACATCCTGGAGAACTAGAAAATAAGGACGGAGAGCCAGAAGCAGTTGAAAGTACCGAATACCAAGTTGTAGAAACACTCAATGCACAAACCGCCGAAGAAATGAATATAAACTTGGAGCCTAACGAAGCAACACGGTGACTAATCGAAAAAATATTATTGAGGAAATATTACAACTTGCTATAGAAGATAACATCGAGATGAGTGTCTAAACCGAAGAACTCCGCTAAGAAAAATCTATGAAACACAAAAAGTAAATAAACTAATATCAGAAGTAAAAGAATGCATGAAGATTTGGGTAGCAACACTGAAAGAATGGGAAAGAAGCCTAACCAAGCTGAACAAAATTATGTAGGCAGTTGTAAAATATGTACAAGATACTATCATCCCGGCAAAGCCAGAGGGAAAAAAGAAAGAAGGAAAATTAGGATCCTGAAAAAAATCGCTAACCTAAGAAAAGAGCTATCGCAACTTTTATAAACACAAAAACCAAACTTACGCAACAAGGAAAAAAATTAAAAGTTGAATTATACAAAAAACCTCGAGTAAAAGATACGAAAGATCTGAACAGGACAGTGGAAAAGTTAAAACAGTTTAGAACAGCGAAATCCTGTAGAGTGAAAAGGTACGAGACGAGATGTAAAACAAGCTTTTTGCAGAAAATCTAGGAAAATTTTATAACATGCTACTGAACAAAAATCTAACTCCTTGTGAAAAGATGCCAGAGCTTGGAGAGTATTGGAAGAACATCTGGGGAGAAGGCGTGATGCACGACACTGAAAATGGATACAGGACCAATATAAAAATAATGGAAATATCAACGAAATGGAGTGGAAAGACATCACTGAAGAAGAACTACAAAAAACACTGAAAAACACATCTAACTGGAAAGCACCAGGAATCGACGGTATACCCAACTTTGGGTAAAAAGATAAGCAGAAGTTCATCAAAGCTTACTGTTAGAATATAATGCGCTTCCAAACGATGGGCTGGCCGGTCCCAAATGGCTCACCAAAGGGAAGACGTTTCTCATACCCAAAAACGACAAAACTGAATATGCCAAAAACTATCGACCTATAACATGCCTCAACATAACATACAAACTACTTACGGGCATTATATATCAACACACCTGCACTCGCATCTAGAAAATAATAACATATTGCCCACAGAGCAAAGGGGGTGCAGAAAGAACTGTTACGGATGTAAAGATAACCTCTTGGTAAGCAGAATGATAAATTAAGGACTGTAAAGAAGGACGGAAGAATTTGTCTGTCTGCTGGATCGACTACCTCGAAGCTTTCGACATTTTGACAGCATTCCACATAGTTAGCTCATTGAGTCTCTGAAGATCTATAAAGCTCCCAGCAAGATGATTAATTTCCCCAAAAATTAAATGGAACACTGGAACACCGACCTGAATCTGATATCCTCTTCAATCACGATTAGCATAAAAAATCTATATATTATATAAAACACAGTTGTGTTGGTTCTAGCACTTATAACTCGAGAACGGCTGGACTGATTTTTATGATTTTTGCTTTATTGGATTTGTCTTAATAATAAATCAAGAAAATCAAAAAAAAAAAAAAAAAAAAAATTACTTATTTTACTTATTTATGAAAAAAATTCACCAAGCCCGCATACGGCGTCATCTCTTATAACCGATACCAAGTTTACCGCCACATTTTCATTGCAAATCATTTTGTATACGGCGCCATCTTTGATACCTAGAACGAAGCTCGCCGTTGCGCGGTAATTTCATTGCAGATACAGTAGAACAATGCTGCTCAGGAACTGGAGCTATTCCGAACAGAACTATTCCACTATTCCGATCAGATAGAGTGGTACAGAAAGAGTAGATCAGATAGAATAGTGCAGATCGAGTAGAACAGATGGAGTAGTGCAGTGCATGCAGTGCAGATAGAGTGAAACAGGGCTGCGCTGGAGACTTTCTTTGTTTTCTTCGCATTCTTTGAACATTCCTGTGACTGAGTTTTTTTATTTGGTGGTACACTTTACAAGAATAATGCCCACAAGCTGCCTAAAAATGGATGATGTAAAATTTTAATTTTAGGTGACTTCTGATCCAGAGAGTAAACATTAATTTTCTTCAACCAAAGCCAAATTCACCATCGAAAAAAACTGAATTTAATTCAGCTAATAGATACGTTAACACACGAGTCAGCTAGTACCTAAACCAATAAAAATGGGATTTTTTCAAGGAGATGCCTTATCGTCCCTAATCTTCTGCATAACATTATTCCCTTTAAGCTCCCTACTCAAAAACTCTAAAACAGGCTAAGTGTAAGTGTAAGAAGGAAACGGAAAAAATCAATCATCTTTTCCACGTACCTAGATGATTTAGAGCTGGTGGCGAAGAATGATAAAGAACTTCAAACACAATTAAAAATAGTTAAAGGCTCTAGTGACGATATCCAAGTGAGCCTTGGGATCGAAAAATGCGCGAAAATCATTTTCGAACGAGGAAAATCGGTCGACCTTCAGAATATAAAAATTGAGGAAAGTGTATCAATCACAGCATTAGAACATAAAATATAACGAACTGTACAAATACCTTGGAATGGCAGAAAATGAAGCCGCAGACAACGACTAGATGAAACAAAAATTAACTAAGGAATATCTAAGAAGACTAAGAGTAACATTGAAAAGCGAAATGAACTCTAGAAACAAAATCAGCGCGATAACAGCCTTGGCCATTCCCGTGCTACGATACAGCTTTGGCATAATAAATTGGACGAAAGAAAAAATCCGCGAATTAGACAGGAAGACGCGACAGCTACTAATCCTTCACGGCGCACTTCACCCCGGAGCTGATATCCATAGATTATAATATGTGCCAAGAAAATAAGGAGTTCGGGGACTGACAAACATCGAAGTTAGTTTTAATATCGCAGTTCAGGGCCTGGAGATATACTTGGATATGAAAAAAGAAGATAAAATACTAAAAATGGTTCTCAGACAAAAAAATAGAAACCCAGACTACGAATGTGATATCTATATTAGAAGCGGGATAAAAGACCTAAAAACCACAATGAAAAATAAGTCATTGGAACAAATAAATCAATAAGAGTGGAAGGACAAAAACATGCATGGACAATTCCTATTAGAAAGCCTGAAGGAGTTTGTACACTCGGAACAGATATGGCAATGGTTAAGAAGTGGTGACCTGAAAGTTGAGACAAAAGCGCTCATAACGGCAACACAGGAGCAGGCAGTGTGTACAAACTACATGAAACCGAAAGTTCTCAAAACCGGCAATGAACCAAACTGTAGACATTGTCGGAAGAATTATGAGGCTATTCAACATATCCTAGCCGGATGCCCCATATCCTAGCGAAGAAAGAATATTCAACCAGGCACAATGCTGTCGCTACCCAACTCCATAGGAATATATGCAAAGCGTATAATGTAAAAGCCACAGACAAATGGTACCAACATGAGCCTGACCCCGTTGATAATAATGAACAGATAACACTAATATGGAACATGCAAATCCACACAGACCTCATCAAAGCGAACAAAGCAGATTTAGTACCTACTAGAAGACAAATAGAAGAAAACATGCCTGCTGATTGATGTATCCATCCCATCTGATTTTAACATTGTTCAAAAGGAAGCAGAAAATAACCTGAAATATAGAGACTTGAAGATCGAAGTAGAGAGAATATGGGCAATGAAAACTAAAATAATCCCAGTAGTGGTTGGTGCCACAGGACTAATCAGCAAAACAACATGTCAAGCTCTGAAAGAACTCCCTGGGTAACACAACTTGCAGACCATTCAGAAGACGACACTGTTGAAAAAAGCCCGCATTCTGCGTAAAGTACTATGAAAAAAGTTCATTGTCTAAAAATCCAAAATCACTAAGCCACCCTAGGTATACGGTGTGTACCTACTCGGTGGCTAAAAAGAAAAACTAGTAACCATAAGTGTAATTTATGTGATACAATGGAAAAATAATATTAATAAATGCGTTCATATAGCAAACTTAGAAATTTTATGTTCCTGCTTATGTGTGAAGACAACTACCATTCTGTTAGTATAAATCATAGAATAAGGTATAAATTATTTATTTATGATACCATTCAATTAGTGACACCATTTTGAAACCATTAGCAACTGTCCGATAACCGATAACTATGACCACTATAACCCATGCCAAAATTTCAGGATTTTTTGTTATCGAAAACTCTCAACCTTACTCTGAGCTGAGAGCATAAGTAGATCTAATATCAATAGTACTTATATGGAGCCAAAATCTTCATCCGAGGATATTCTCTTATTTAAAAATAAGAATTTATTGGTCACGGTAGAACTACTCGTCATGAAGACTAATGCCAGCGACACAATATTTATTTCCTAGCTGCAGGGATTTTTTGAACCTTTTCAGTAATCTTTAGGTATGCGCGTCTTTACTTGAGCTCACAAGTAATTTATTTAAAAAACAAATACTTTAGGATCTCTCACTTCAACGCGGTATCCCAAAAACTTTCAATAAATCAAAACATAGTTAACGAGAACATTATCAATGAAGTGTCTGAGAATTGCCAGACATCACCACAGAAGAACTTTGACCCAGATGACAGACAGAGAAACCCCGGCTAGGTATCCAGCTCAAAACAGAAGGGGGCAGCTTTCTGAATTCCATCGTCTATGACGCCTACGTTTTGATAGCCTTCTTAAGGACAGGGGAGGATACGTAAAATAATACATAATAATAGGCCTATTCGGGTTTGGAAAAAGGACGGTTCTAGAACGGTTCAAAACAATCGTACAGTTTATTGATCGACAAAATAACAACGACTCGGCTATCACAAATTTCAATAATAAACTGTGCGATTCTTTTGGACCGTTCTAGAACCGTACTTTTTCCAAACCCGAATAGGCCCAATAACAAAAGGGATATACCCAAGGTTGTTTGAGAGAGGTAGGTTGCCTGATAACTTTTATGACGTCATCTGGGTTGCTTCAACATAATGCAAATCTGCATAAGGCACCCCAGATGCGCCATCAAGTTACCTACCCATTACCAAACAACCTTAGCAACTTTTGGAACCTTGGGATATATATACCTTATATTGAAGAAAACTTAATTTCTGAATAACAGTTTACGTGAATTGCTTGCAAACTTCCTAAGTAGGTACATCTTCCTCCAATGGGCCACTTTCACGAGACGGGAATATGGCAAATTATGATATTTTTCGACGCAGATACTTGAATGCAACCGAGAATGAATAATATTCTGCAAGATTTCAGTCAATTAAATAAATTAATAAATAAAAATGAAAAATTTAATCAAAAAATCACTGAAAACGCTGTCTCATTGGCTAAAGTCGATATTTATTAACTAAATGAACGCTCGATAGTGCTGGTGCTGCATATGGTTGTGAAAGTAGTATCATAACAACTTTTCCTAATTGTCGGAAAAACCAATTCACTCTATTTTGAAACCTCAGTAATATCTGATGGTGTTTCCTGTACCTGATTCCACATTTTAAATCATAGGTACTTCACTTTCTCCTTCGATGCCTTCTAAATTGTAGAAAGTTACACAAGGAGAAGTACTTTTTTACCATTCGTCCAATGAAACAGTTTTGAACAATGAAAATACTCCCCTGTTGCTCTTTCAACTATCACTATACTTGGCTGGGTACCTGTCATTCTTATCTCTTCGATCGGTATTAAGACCTTATATTTCTTTTCATCAGTCTGATAGATTTTTTAAAAAAAGTCTGGTCAGAAAGGGGGGGCCCCCTTGCCCCTTTGTATACGCCCTTGCCGAGAGGGGATAGAATCACAGTTCCAATGATAAAGTTAGGAGAAACAACTTCTACAAAATTCATCAAAATGCTTATGAATACCTAGATGTTTCTACGGAGACCAAGGAAACATGGCAAAGTACCTTCGCAAGTGATCCTTCTATACAGGGTGTCCCCGTTCAATTGGTCAAAAATGCTAGGGTATATAAAGGAACCATAGAGAAGTAGTTTGAGATAGGACACCGATGGTCGGAAGTGCGTCGTTTCCAAAATACAGGGTGTTAAGTTTGAACAACCCCCTTTCATACCATCTGAAGGGCTAATGCTAGGCAGTGGCGTGCCTGACGGGCCCGCAGAGCCCGCGGTGCAGGAGGGCCCCGGGTTATTTGGGGCCCCCAAATGGTATTATTCTCACACAAAATATTTTTCCACCTATGTCAGTTCGAGTGTCAGTTGAAGAAAATCTTCAAAAAAATCGAAGATTCCTCAATTTTTGCAACCATCGGAGGCATTGGAAATGATAGTGATTTAATTTAGCGTAAAATCTTGACACACAACAACTTTATATAAAATCGTTTAATTTTTACTCCATCCCAGACTCCAACGCACCATAATTTTGCTCACACCGGCAACACTTTAATACATTTTTTTATGTTATTTTTTGTTTACTTTTATTTTCACCGAAACTGTTCAGGGCCCCCAAGGAAAATCTCGCGGGAGGGCCCCCAAGAAACTCGGCACGCCCCTGATGCTAGGCTGTTCAAATTTTCAGGAATTATTGATTTCGGTCTGATATTTAAGAATTCGTATATTGCACCCCCATTCTCTACCTGGAACCACCCAAAAAAAAATATAAAATTTGAAACAAATTGCAGCGAAGTAGATGAAACTACCAAGCATATACTCTGCGAATGTGATGCCCTCATTAGTCGCAGACTATGTACGATACCTCGGGTACCTATAGGTTTCCGGAACCTGATAAAATAAAGCATGTCCGACCAGAGCGGGTCTACACCTTTCTTAAAAGCTGCGGGCTCCTATCTTAAGACAGGGCTGCACTACAATGGGTCCCCCTTTCAAATCAATCAAAATCATGACTTCAGAAAATGTCAGCATTCATCTTGATTCTGTGATCGGAAATTATAGTTTACATCAAGATTGGCAATTCAGATCAAACAACAACAACCAGTGAAAGAAAAAGAGAAACAGCAAATAACAAAAATAAACCAAAAATAATTGAGCTTTCCTATATATTTCCGATATAAATCATCATTTTTCCGACTAAACATAACCTACTTCCGGCGCATTTGGTAAAAATTCAGGCCTCATCTTGAACTTCATGCGACATCTTACGTTGATTATACGATATCAATAAAAGTTGGCGAACGTTCACTCTCGAATATTATTCTCCCAATAGTTATTTATGTATCAAGGGAATTATGCAGGTGTTAATACCCCAGGGCAACGTTTGTGTCCCGAGGGCCTCCGGCCCGAGGGACACCAATTGCCCGTGGGTATTAACTCCTGATAATTCCCGTGGTACATAGATAATTTTATATCCTACTGAATTTACTGTATTCTGTCTATTTTTATAAAGGAATAAGCCATAAATCAAAATTTCTATTTTTTGTCAAAGTGTTACCTATTCAAGGTAAAAGCGGGAGTTATGGAAATCCTTAACTCCCTTGGGAGTTATGATATCCTTAACTCCCTTGGGAGTTATGATATCCTTAACTCCCTTCCTTAACTCCCTTGGGAGTTATGAAAATCCTTAACTCCCTTGGGAGTTAAGACCCTCTTTATGATTATCGTAACCAAGGTATTATATGGTTTTAATAGTTCAGTAGGATATAAAAATATAAACGACCATCACTAACCACGGTTGGACGTCTCTGATGATACACTTTGAATCTATTTAAAAAATTAGTACCTTGTTGGCAGTGTATTTGCGTAATCTTTACATTGATGGCAAAAAAGTTGCCAACGGTATAAATACTTAAAGATACGATTTAAACAATATACCTGTTAGACGTATATATTTCCACCTGCCTTGGTCATGTGCAGTCATGTGCATCAGTAATTTACAAGTTGAGGAGCGTCGAACTATACACTTGCAAAAATTGGGGCAGTAAGCTTTCGGGTATAATCCATTTTGCTTTTTATCAAGATCCTGCAGCCAGCAGTATCTTTCCAGAAAGTAGAATGATCTGGTAAATTCGAGACCCTTACAACTTGTTTTTCTATAATTACTTGTAAAGTTTAATTTCACCAACATCGAGAATATCTTAAATCCTCATTGATAACGAATCACAAGATAATTATGAAATGTTTCATTTTACTCAAAAATACCTACCATCATCTACTTGAAAAGAAAACGATTCCAATTGTGGGACAATACAAGCTTTAATTGAAATTTTCATGCAAAATTATTAAAATGGCTAGAGCAACAATATCGTTTCACGTTCCATGAATGGAACATCTAAATTACACGTCCAATTACACCCAACTAACTCACGCACACCATCAATTAAAACACGTTCAATTCATCGAAAAACCATATAATCGAAACAAACACTAATTGAAATTCAAATGGGTTCCACCATAATGGTTAATAGTTTCCAAGACACCTATAAAAGTAGGTAAGTTGTAGTTTTACAATATTGAATAATGCAAATCGCTATACCTATGATTCCGAACCACGACAGATGCACATTGTGCATTTTGATTTCGATATTCACAAAGCGTAAAGAGCCCAACCGCCGTTCAACTGTAACGTTTCCGATGGATGATGGTCCGCTATAAATGAAGTAGACCATAGCCCAATGCAAAAGTATGTTGAGATTTTTAGGATATTGGATATAATAATAATTATTTTTTTGTTTCGTACGGTATTATGTATCTACCGGGGGAAGTCATTATTTTGATACTCTTCCGCTCTTGCACTATTCAAATAATTACAGTGGAAGGTATAGTTGTAGTTGCTTACAACAGGGTAATTTCAAAGGGTCATTTCCTTTCTAACTGAGATACCTAGTGTGTAATTTGTTCATGAATCCGAGTGTAGAGAGTTTTTTTTTTAACTTAATGGAGCTTTATCTAATATTTTTTTCAATTTGCAGTTTGCGTAAGTTGTCTCAACGCAATTCCACAGTTTTTTGATTGAAAATTTGCCAAAATACATGAATCGAATTTTTACCAAAATATTTATGAGGTCAATTGAGATGATAATTGAAAGCGTACCCAGTTTTCATTATGGAATTTTGAAGATTTTATACTTTATATACTACTGACGAAATAATGAAAACAACTAATACGTTTAGGAGTCGCTTGATCCAATCCAATTTTTTTTTTGCTCTCTCTCTCACAGGCCTGTCTGACTTATTGTCCCCAATTAGCACTTGAGTAAACTGGATTGTTTTCTTCGGGTCCTCTGAGTGAGTTCTTTTTTATTTGAAACGTATTAAGGCTCCCATATACCTTAAATATGTCCCAAACTGAAAATTGCGCCGCTTGTAGCCTAGCTATAACAAGAAAGCATTACTCAATCTTATGCTTTTCCTGCGATCAATGGAACTATATTAAATGCGTTGATCTGTCTGTAGCTCAGCTTAAAAATTTTGAAATGGAATTGAAGAAATTCCGAGGTGATCGCTGGAATTGTCCTTCGTGCCTAAGAGCGGAGGTACAAAAATCTCAAGCTAATCGCAAATCGCTCTCTCCTGTGCCATCGTCCGTGCAGCCAGAGCACAACCCAGGCGACCTTACGTTACTGGATATTATGAACAAGCTCGATAGGATGGAACTGGAAAGTAGGGAATTGGCCAAAATGTACAATGAACAGCTTGAAGTAAATAATAAACTTCAGAGAGAGATCGACAACGTAAATACTCGAATGCTTGCTGTAAAGAATGAACTAAAGAAGCGGAATGGCCTCTCTGGGATCGATCAAAGTGAAGTTTTATTAGGAGTACTGTAACAGAGAGCAACTTAAGAATAATATTATCGTTGTTTGGTTTTCGTATCCCTCCATTATATATTGTTTACTGTTTCGTGGGTTATGGGATAGGCAAGAAAAGACTAATTATTCTTTGGGACGTTTCGGTGCTGTATTGCGCTAATGGTTGAAAAAGGCGCAATACAGCACCGAAACGTACCAAAGAATAATTAGTATTTTCTTGCCTATCCCATAACCCAGGAAACAGTAAACAAATTAAATAAAGTTATCGTTTTTGGTCACCCTGAACCCACGTCGGAGGAGGAGGACGGTATGGAATCTGCAGGTAGTTTCCTACAAAGTGTGTGTCCAGCATTTGACTTATCAAATATTTTGCACGTATCACGGCCGTGCTCAAAACTCTGCCAGCTGTCCACGTCCTTTGAAAATATGCTGCAAAGATAGTGGCACTGTCGTCGGTGTGTTGAAGTAGTGCTACAAAATTAGGAACAACCCAAGACTTAAACATCTTACAGTTGCCTCAGACAAAACTTTGAAACCAGATGCAATTTTACAAGAGTGTTAAGGAACAGTTGATGCAGCGCAAAAGCGCTGGTGAGGCAGACTTAAGAATTAAGCACATCAGGAGCATTCCCACGATAGTGAAAATTAACAACGCAATATCGGAAAACTAGATGCATCCAGCAGGGGTAATCCCATTTCTTCAACTATACACTGCTGCTTTCAAAACGTTCGCGTCTTAAACACAAAAATCCTGGACTTCCAAACAACTGTGGCGGCGTCGGGAATGGACATTATCGCTATTGCGGAGACATGGTTGATGCCCGACATTGGAAATTCCGAAATCATCCCAGAATTTTATGATATATATCGCAGTGACCGCAAGTTCGACCGTGTGGACTCCACTAGGGGAGGAGGAGTGCTTCTTGGCATCTCCACTTTATTCAAATCACGCCTGGTCTTACTGCCAGGTCTGGAGGCAAGTGTACCACTTACAGACTTTGTCTGCTGTAGAACGGTTATCAAATCCTTCATTATTTTCATATTTGTTTTATATATACCGCCGTCAGTACCTAATGTGATGTGGAACTTTTTTTCGACACATTGGTTTCACAAAATCTCCAAAATAAAAAAATCCTTATCGTAGGCGACTTTAACGCACCCCTTCTCGTTAACGACGAATCAGTAGATCGAAATAGTAAAATTGTGAAGAATTTCATGGCCATATTTAACCTCTCCCAATATAATGGCATTCTAAATAGCCACAACCGAATGCTGGATCTTGTCTTGTCTAATGTTCCCTGTAATGTTGTAAGGAATGACGTTCCTCTTGTAAATGAAGATACATACCATCCATCTCTCTGTTTTGATTTTGATGCGTCATGTGCACATGTTAACAACTTTAGGCTAAACAAATATCCACCAAAAGAATTTAATTTTCGAAAGGCTAATTTCCCTTTATTGTACGAATCTGTCCTTAATGCTGATTGGTCTGTTGTGTATGCCTCGACTGGTGTGGATGATGCATGCTCGGCCCTGTACAGTGTTCTTAACCACATTTTTAAATGTTGCGTTCCCCTGAAAATAAAACGGAGTCGGAGATATCCCTCATATTATACGCGGGAGATTAATAATAACATCCGCAAAAAGGAAGTTGCACGTAAAAGGTACCTTAAATTCCGAACTCAACTTTGCTCTGATCAGTTTAATACACTCCGTAAACGAGTGAAGTCTCAAATTAAAAAAGCTTATATTGGGTACATTGAAGGTGTTGAGCTGTCTATCAAAAATGATCGCAAAACCTTTCGGCCGTTTATCCAGAGTAAAAAAACTAGACCACAATTCCAGGCGAGATGCATTTTGAAAATGCACAACACTCAAATGCGCAGGACATAGTTAATACTTTTGGCACATTTTTTCACAGCGTCTACACTGAGTCCGCTCCAAGCTACGGTGAGTCAATTTCATTATGTAATAGTAACATTGACGTACCATTTATTGAATTAAATGATATAATCAGAGCGGGTAAAAGGCTCAATAACACGATAACTGCGGGAGCGGACTCTATACCAAGTTTTATAGTTAAAGATTGCCTTGGTGTTCTGGCTGACCCTCTGCAATTTATTTTTAACCTCATCCTTAAAACCAGCTGTTTTCCTTCAGCATGGAAAGTGGCCAAGGTAATTCCAATCCACAAAAAAGGCGATCGCTCATTAATAACTAACTATAGACCTATATCATTACTCTGTTATTTCTCTAAGATTTTCGAAATAGTTATACATAATAAACTTTATCCATTGGTTGAGGAGCAACATGGCTTTATGAGTGGCCAGTCATGCATGTCCAACTTTTCCTGTTTATCCCATAGTTTGTGCACTACTTTGGACAGTGTCGGCCAAGTCGACGTAGTATACACCGATTTTCGTAAAGCCTTTGATCGTATTGATCACTATATTTTGACCAATAAGTTGCACGCCTTGGGCTTTTCGGGTAGGCTGGTGAATTTGCTTAAGTCTTACCTGTTGGATAGAAGTCAGTTTGTACAGTGTGAGGGCTTCAGATCATTCCTATTCAATTCCTCATCTGGTGTCTCGCAAGGGTCTAACTTGGGCCCTTTCCTCTTTAACATCTTTGTAAACGATCCTATTGAGACACTGCCTTGTTCGAAGCTAGAATATGCCGATGACCTTAAGCTTTTTGCCACAGTTACTACTACCCCAGGATTGTATTACGTTACAGTCGTGCCTTGATATTTTGAATGATTGGTGCAAGGAAAACAGGCTTCTTTTGAATGTTGAGAAGTGCAATATTATCAGTTTCCACAGAAAAAAAATTCCTGTTGTATTTGACTACCATTGAAGGTACTAAGTATATTGGCTCGGCTCAATCAAATCAAGGATTTAGGAGTGATATTCGATAGCCGTTTGACTTTTGTACCTCATGTTAACGCAACATGTGCATCAGTCCTCCAGACGCTTGGCTTTGTTTTCAAAAACAGCAGACATTTTTCAAATCTATTTACCTTTAAACTTTTGTATTACACTTTTGTAAGTTCAAAGCTTGAGTAGGGTGCAATTGTGTGGAGTCCTATATATGATTGTCATGTTAAAACTATTGAAACTGCCCAGAGACTATTTCTTAAAAATTTAGCAGTTCAATCTTTGGCCGACCGGAGAAAGGTTCAGGCAGTGAGGTTTTTATATAATCTCTTGCACCTTGCACCATATTATAGACTGCCCATACCTAGTCGCTCAAGTGTTGTTTCATGTTCCACGCATTGGCGGCAGATATAGTCGGACATTTCATCTGTGCACAGCTAAATCTAACGTCTTATCACAGAGCCCGGTGTATCTAATGTGCGCTGTTTTCAATGCTGTGTCGGGCGAATGTGATATTAATCATGATAGGCTGTCGCGGATTGTTGGTGCTCTTTCCATTGATTAATTATTAGCTTTAGGTTTATTGCATTGGTGAAAAAAATGTTTTTGTTTGTTGCATTTTTTATTATTATTATTTTTTTGCTCTGTTTTTGTTATTTATCTATAATTTAGCACGGTATATGACTATGACAATAGGTATAGTGTGCTGTTGTGCGCGATTTTCTATATAGTTTTTCTTTAAATTGTATGTGTTTTTTCCTGTAATTGGGTTTATTCCTGTTGGAAATAAAGGCTTATTATTATTATTATTATAGTATAGTACTTTCTATATCCTCATAGAACTTCCTCCAACTCGGATCCTCTCCAGGTGTCTCTTGAACTTCTTCAACATGGTTCTATATGTATCCCACTGGCTGGTTCTTCTGGCTCTGTTGAATTCTATTCTAGCTTTTCTTCTTAAATTGGGAAGGTTCTCTATATGATTAGATTAATCTTTGATCACTGAATACCTTTCTCGATATAAAATTCTCGAAAAAAATTTAAATATCTTATCTAAAATGATGAAAGTTGCAACAATTTGCTGTACCTATAGCAGGCGCTTGTGGCTAAGAAGATTTGATGGAGAAAAAGATTTTATATCAATAAAATACTGTCCCTTAAATACTCTACATCGATGATTTTCAATAACAAGCCAAGCTGAATGCTGAAAAATGAGATGTTTCCCTATCATTGAACAGGAACAAAATTACCAATGTGTCGGATTTTGAGCTAGTTCTTCCTTATAGAGAACTTACCCATTCCAATAATGAAAACTAAATTTTCACTGTTTTAATTGTTAAAATGTTTATAATATAATATATTTTTAATTTCTGCCTTCTAACAGATTCGTGATTCTATCAGAGTTTTGTCTTTCAACGTGAAAATACTTACTTATTTAAATTAAGTTTTGATAATTTTTTTATGTTCCAGTTTTTCTCATATAGGTATATCTTTTCCCATTTACATACTTATATTAGGTACTAGAAATTCAATTTTATTGAAGGATATCTTAGTATCAAAAACCTAAAATAAAACCAAGTTATTATTAAAACACTCTAAATATATTATGTATTTCAAAAGAAATAAGCTTATATGTACTCACATTAAAACGTTATTTATATTAATTGATTACAAAATTATAGTATTTTTGGTTAATACAAATAAATATTATTTCTAATTATATAAAAAAAAAGGAAACAAAGAAAAATTGACGAAAATTTTTCGACAATTCGTTATCTAATTAAGTACAACTAACTGAAAGAAATCCAAATCATTGAACATAGAAGTCCTATTACCTATTATAAAAGTAAAATCTACAATTTTTTTTTTGTTTTCGCCTTTTGTCGTAATAATTTATCAAAATCGATTTTGTTTTCTAATTTTTCGCCTCACTTTTGATATGGATGGTTGAATTATTGTCCAGTTTGGTAGGAGTTTCCGTTGAAGCAATCAAGTAAGTCTCACCAGTAACGGGATTACGTTCTAGAAAAAAAAAAACTTAAAAGTAAAACATATCTTATATTATATTAGGTAGGTACTTATTAAACCAACCACTTTTATACATTCTCCTCCATCAGTGATGGTAAATTTTATGAGCGAAAATAGGCGCATATACTAATAATTTTAATGAATACTAAAAGCAACATTAAAGACTTATAATAAAACATGAAATTTTTGCACTAAGTACCTACCCAAAGAAACCGACATACCATAAAATCTAAAACCATTAATGAGTTTCGTGTGCATGGTTCGTACGGGTAAAGATGGTAACGCACTAATTGTGGCCAGCTAGCTTATATTATAATGGTTACTTCCTTGTGTAAATTTTAAATTTATAACAAGCTAATTAAAAAGTTTTTTGAAATCAGATACTACCTACCTATCTTCAAATACAGGGTGTTTAAAAAAAAAAATCAATAAAATATGTCTCACCTTTATGGACTTTTGTTTTAGGTTTGGCTGGCTTAGAATCCCAAGAGGCCACTCCGTTTCCAGTTACAGGGTTGCGGTGGGTAACATCTGAAATAAGAGAATATAATAATGGAAATAGTATATATATAATTTTTTTGAATAACATCAACAGTGCGTAAACAGGAATGGATAAAATTTACTTCTTTGTTCTAGTACAGTTGGTACTTATCGAACATTCCTTCATGAGATAAGGACAGCAACAGTAGGTACCTATGCTCCAGTAATAGATGGCAGAATGAAAAAGAAGGAACAGTTCTATAGAACTTTAGCTTCAATAAAAGGAGATGCATGGAAACATGGCAGAAATGGTTAAAACAATTCGACAACTTTTTAATTGCTGCTGGAATCACAGATGACAACAGGAAGGAAGCAATGTTAAAAAAGAAATTGAACACTCATTTCGTATCTAAAGTTAACACAGTATTTGAAATATTCAATTTTCGACAAGCTAAACAGCTGATGTCAGAGTCTATTGCAGTGATGGTATATTAGGGAATTTCTCCCTAGATTCAGGGAAATTTTCAGTAATTAGGGAAAAAGGGAAATTTATGCCAGATTTAGGGATTTTTTTAATTTATATTCTCGTATTATTTTAGCGCAAAATGGAAAATAATTTAGCATTTTTTATACATATTATGCTTTTTATTTATGAAAAACTAGCTAATGACCCGCTGCGTTGCCAGCATGAAAATACATTTTGAAATAATACATTTTTTTTTAAATTTTTTTGTTGATTTTCTAAAAGTTTTTTTTTTATCCGATACCAGAGTCGCTTGCCAGTGAGTTCAGTCACGCAGTTTAAGCTCTCCAGAGCTGCTGTAGAGCGCCTCGGGCTGTTTATAGGCGTTCCAGTGTATCAGAGTTTCGTGCAACTGAACTTTTTTTTTCGGAATAAAAAATAGCCTATATCACTCCCCTCTATTATAGCCGAATTTGATTGACCGGATTAGATCGATCTGGTTCAATTCAAGTGAAACACACTGTGTTCGATTGAGGTTGGATAAGTGCACCCTCATCTACAAAAAAATGATCTAGATCAGAAGAAGTTCACTTAAATTGAACCCAAATCGAACTCTAGGTCAATCGAATTCGGCTTATATACAGATATGTGGTATTAAATTCAAGATCGGTCCAGCCGTTCTCGAATTCAAAAAATAATAAAGTTACGTCGGTTGAATGCGCAAGCCGAAATGAATGAAATGTGGCAACGTTGTTTCATGTCAAAAAAAAGTTTGGTTATGTTTTTATGTAATGTGAATGAGTTTGTTTATAATTAAATTAATAATTAATTCAAAATTAATTTCTTTTTCCGAGATGCGTGACCTATCCACAAACCTTCCTTGGGATGGCCATAACAACCTACCAAAGTTTCATCGTAATCGGATGAGTGGTTTTGTAGCGCATATCCGGATACCCCGCGAACATTGATTTTTATATATATAGAAGAAGAAGATAAAGATAACAATATCATAATGAATATACACCGTTTATGCCGCTTAGTACGTATTAGAGAGAGAAAAGAGAAACAATCTCTATTGCAGGTTGCTTGCATAGATCGAATATTTCTCTCTAACGCGTACAAATAGAGAAAGATACGAAACAAATATTTTATACTTAACACAATGTCGTCCAATTGTTGTTTTCAGATTTTACATTCTATCTATTTGTACTTGTTGACAGTTTTAAATGATTTCCAGGTTCGGATGCGGGATTCCCCCATACTAGAAATCGAATATATTCTGAAACTAGGGATTTTTATATCAATTTAGGGAATTTTTGGCGTTTGTATGGGGAATTTCAACTACACCGATCTACCAACACTGGTCTATTGAAGAATATTATGCTAGGGTATTGAAATTGAGTACTAATTGTAACTTTAACGACAAGAACAGGGAGATTAAATCTCAGATGATTCAATGTAATACATCTTCAAGATTAGGGAAGTATGGATTAGCTGAAAACCCAACATTAGAACAACTGTTTGCCCAAGCTAAGGCATATGAGTTAACAGACACTCAGGCTCAACAAATGGAACCGAACACAGTGGTAGTTTCTCGAATAAGTAGGTAACAGAAATAAAACAAGCAACACAACAACAAAAAAATCACTATTCGTCCAGTCAAACAAATATTAACACCATAGGCGGTTCTAGGTGGGGGCTTGGGGGGGCTAAGCCCCCCCAAATCTGGAATTAGCCCCCCCAAATTCAAATTAGTGATGAGTGGCAAAAGTTTGAAGTCCCTGAATAAAAAATATTCAAGCGTTAGGATTAATTAACTACCTTTAACTAAATTTAATTAATTTCACTGATTTAATACCTTTATCTAATTATTTCATAAAATTTTATTCAATTATTTCATAAATATCCGAAATTGGGACGTCTGGAAACAGAGGCAACCTTAGCCCCTACTGCTAGGGACAGGGTTGCCTCTGTTGTCTGTAGGTGTGTGTAATAAGTAGGAGCAGCCAAAGTTTACGCGCTGTTCTGGTATGTGCTGCTCTGTGGAAGCTCCTGTGAGAGCTCAACTATTTGCCTTTCATGAACAGTTAACCTTTTTTCCTGTATGGTAGCTATACTACTTCTTTTTTATCTACAAAATCTAGGGTGGCGTAAGCATCTCCATTACTCAGATGGACCTTTCTTAGCCCAAAGTCAATTATCGCGTTATTTTTTAACAGGAAATCCGAGCCTAAAATTAAGGGTTTCGGGAGCTTTTCTACTACTAATGGCTCTATACAATATGTATATCCTGCTATCTTCCCTATTGTGAGTTTAGCCTCCAAGACCCCAAGGGGGAAATTTTATTGACACCTACGGTCACCAAAGAGATCCCCTCATTTGACGGTATGATTTTGTCAATCAACGATTGTTCAATTATACACCGACTTGATCCAGTATCTAAGTCTATTTTTGTGTGCCCAGCCGTGACTTTAAAATCGCTTGAATTACCGCCCTTTCGCTCGTCCAATGTTAGTAGGCTGGTTTGATCAGTCATTTGTTGTATCAAGGTGCGTTCTTTCACCTCGCTCAATTTCAGGACCAACGTTCTCAACTTGGCGTGGTCCATCGTTCCTGAACTCATTAGGTAGTAAGTTTCGTAGAACGATGAGTGGAGACTATTCTCGAAATGGTCCCTAAAAGTCTTGAAGGGCATTTTAGGGTCTATCTCATAAGCTAGGGCATATAATTCGAAGTAGAAGTGCTTGATATCCTCGTTTTCCTGTTGTCTTCTCGTATTCAACCTGAACTTCAATTTTCTTGGCGGTTGTTCTCCGCTAAACTCCTTCAAGAAGTCTGTTTTTATATTTTCTCATGTTCGGTTTTGATTTGCCTGGCTTGATTTATATGCTGAAAACCAGCTATGCGTGGCGCCTTCTAAGAAATATCAAAAAAAAGATATTTTGTAGGAGTCGGATCAGCCACTCAGGGCTGCTGCTCTTTCATATTTGCTCGGAAAATTAATTGGGGAATCTAAACTTGGGTTAAAAGTCGGTGGTTCCATGAATTTTGGGGTTGCGGGACTTTTGGCTTCTAACGAAGCGTCCTACTGGATTGTTGTGTTTGCCATTTTCTGGTTTCTTCCTGACTCCGGATTTATCAATATATCGGACTTTTGTGATTTGCTCTTCAACTACGGGTCTGGAGTTGCATCGATTTTTTCGACCGATACGTCGGCTGTTTTGAGACTATCACTGTTGAATCTCGCTGCAGGATGGATATCATCAACTAACGTTAAGTGAAGAAAGTAGATACATAACTACTTTTGCGACACACCTAGGACTTTATCGTTACAAACGATTTAGATAGATTGAGTTTTGGAATAAATGCTGCTGCAGAGATTGTTCAAAATACTGTGAGACAGGTTATTGCTAATATTCCAGGTGTAATCAATTACAGTGATGACATATTAGTTTTTGGAAAACAATAGAAGAACACAATTCATCGTTGGAAGCACTTTTAAGAAAATTACGAGGAGCAGATTCAACAATAAACCCTTCAAAATGTATTTTATGTCATACCAATACATTATTGTGTTTTTATACCTTAGATACCATCTACATAAATCATTACTTTATGCCCGTGCGGGCATTAAGTACACATTATGGCCCGCGTGGGCATAAAGACGCAAAAAACAGTTTTCAATTAACTTATTCTTCTCAGGTATTTATTATTCACAACCAACTGGTATGACATAAAAGTTTGTATGCACCACGGGTACTAATAAATATATATATATACCCTCGGGCGACTTACGAACCCTCGGGCCAGAGGCTCTCGGCTTTGTAAGACTGTCGCCCTCCGGGCATAATCATCTACTTAGTACCCTTGACACATAAATAACTATTCAGTGTCCCAAAGGTTAAGATTTTCGGATATTTGTTTTCAAGTGAGGGAATCCAACCAGATCCTGACAAAATAAATAGCATTTCAAACATGAGACCATCAGAAAACCCTTACTAGTTAGAAGTCTTTTGGGCATGCAGTGCCGGCCCGAGCTTACTTTTAGGATGGAGCGAGGTCCAACTTTGGCGCCCCTTCAAATGTGAATCGTATAGGTCTATCCACCAATACAAGAAATTTCGTAAAATTCAATAATCTGCCTCTTTTACTGTATTATTCGCGTGCTTATTCCCCTTAAACTGGAGAAAGCAATGGGAAAAATAATTCATGACAGCCCTGTTCAGAGTTCAGGACCGTATTTGATTTTTTCTTGGATACGGCAATATTTGTTTTTTTTTTTTCAATAAGTAATTGGGCTAGAACAAAATTTGTAGATTCCTATTGGCACTAAATAATAGTAAGCAGTGGGCGAATTTCGACGAGAACGTACCTTTCAGTACCTGTGAATAACACAAGGTCATTCAGGGCAGGCCGCAGATACCTAACTCGCAATATTCATCCTATGCTTTGTTACCCTTTTGCCCATAATTTTTAAAAACTAACATTGCAATAAATTTTGATTTAATAGTTAAAAGTGGATTGTGGATTCCTAATTTTAAATGAATAAGCAGAGCATTGGGCTAGTACAACCCAACCTACTGGTTGGGTTTCGGCTCCTGTTTATGATCGATAAATAATAATAAAATGCAAATGAGTTTCTCATGTATGAATCAAGCATATGCGCGAGCATGGATATTGACTAATCTATATAATAAGTCTCTATTTTCTATCTTATCACATACTAACCACACGCTTGCTTGTAAGCAGATTATCGAAAAGCGAAAACAGGATTCAGAGCAAAAATATATTCTTCTCTTTTTTTTATCACCAAGGAACGAGTGGAGGCGCCCCTCGAGGTCTTGCGCATGGAGCGCTTGCTCCGTTCGCCTTATGGAGGGCCGGTCCTGTGGGCATGATTAATTACCTTTCAAAGTTTTTGAAATATTAAGAGATTTAACACTTAAAAACGCAATATGGAACTGGAATTCGGAACACAACAGGATATTTGATATTTTAAAACAGCAGTTATCACAAGCTACTACTTTATCGTATTTCAATATCAACAAACCAACTGATCTTTTTGTTGATGCGGGACCTGAACGTCTTGGTACATTGCTAACACAAGGAAGTAACATAATCGCCTATGCGAGTAGAACATTAACACAGGTCGAAAAGAGATACAGCCAGATAGAGAAGGAAACATTAGCATGTACATGGTCAATTCAACATTTCAACATATATTTGTTTGGTTCAAAATTCACACTTCATACTGATCATGTACCACTTGTGAAAATTTTAGGAAATAGTCGTTTATGTCCTAGTGCTCGCATTGAAAGACTTCTATTAAGAATCCAGCCCTATGAATTTAAAGTTGTGCATCCAACAGGAAAATCAAAGTCTTCCGATTATTTGTCCAGACATCCGTTGGAAACAATGTCAGAATACACCAAAATTGAAGAATATGTGAACTTTTTGGTATACACATCGAAACCTAAAGCCATGACAGTTGAACAAGTTCAAGAAGCCACCAGAAACGACAGAGTACTAACAGCACTAATCGATACCAAAAGTAACATGTTGATGTATGTTACCAATGCATAAAACCCAAGAAACTCAACACGAATATCATCACATATGAAGAAAACAGAATAAAGCAGAAAGAATATGCTGACAAAAGAAGACATGCGCAGACCCACAACTTTAGACTACGAGACTTTGTTTTATGCAAGCAGATTAAAAAGAACAGCCTCACACTCAGATTTGATCCAAATTCATACATAATAAAGCAAATGGAAGGTACACAGAGCATCGCAAAGAGATGGAAAGTGCATAAAAAGAAATTCATCATAATTCATCATTTTTTAGTTTTTACCCAGTTATCCCAAAACCATCACTTTAGTCTTTAGTATTTATTCCGTTTTTTATTTTGTGCTCTCTCCTCTCTTATTTCTTGATCCGAATACGAAGTTACCAATTTTGTATTCGTAGGCCTCTGTGCAACCTAATTTTGCATCAAAATAACCCATGATAATGATTTTTGTAGCTTCGTCTATGGCTGTTGATAGCTCAAGCATGCATCAACTTTGAAGTTTTTTTTTAGTCCACTGCTTGCAGAGGACCAGCAACATAATAAAGGCACTCTGAGGAAAAAAGTTTTTCAGTTCACTTACACCAAATTATTCCCTCGTTATTTGTAGCGCACAGCATAATAAAACTTGAAAAATGTGTAAAAAGGTCTAGGTAACAATAATTCTATTCCTACCACACATGCAGCGATTTCTCGCATTCTAAATGATTGCATACTTCTTGCCTCTTCTAGTAAATTGACAAGAGGACCCAAGCCGTATATTTTGCAAAATAATTACCGCACATTACACATAATGCTTTTGTGTCATTACTTCGTCATGGTAAACAGCTTCAAATTACAGCTCGTGCAGTTTTCTGCGGACGCTCACTAGCACAAGTACAAGAAAATATTTATTTTTAACGTCATTATTGCAATTATACTTATTGTTTTTCAATATTACCCTTTTTGCGATAAGGATCTTTTATTTCCATGCATGAAATAAATGGTACTTAGAGGAAAATTGTATTGAAACCTTGGTGGGAAACGGGAAACAACAATGTTATATGACTAATGAAATAGAAGTAAAACTATATGAGAAATTATCATTAAGTAGGTACCTAATAATAATTCTAAAAGATTAAGATTATGATGTATTTGATAAATTTATAATTACAAGGTGCAACTAAGGTTAATGATATGATAATTTGCATGAATCCAATGTAAGATTGGCTGTATAAAGTTGAGTGTTGAAATCAGGACAAATCTATAATTTAAAAGTTTCTAAATAAATATGGAAATAAAATTGCGTAGAATTATTGTTGAAACAATTCGCGTGAAGGAATGTTTCTGTTGGCTTGGCATAATATCTTTTAAGAAGTGCCATTTTCATTTATGAATATAGGCAACTAATAAATTTTTAGTATAGAGTAATGGGTACCTTGTTAACTATGATTAGCCAGCAATAAAAATCGCCAACACGGCCGATGGGACGTTAAATTTTATGTAAGTATAGAAACAAGAATATCGATCCTGCTATTTTATGTATCAGGAACAATGAAAATTCAATTCTACTTATATTAGCTTTTTGAGTATCTTGAGACAATTTGATATTAGGAAGGATTTTATTGAACATTTAATTAGTTGTTTCCAAAAAATATATTTCTCATTCACAACTTATAGAGAATAGAGTCAGTGTAAAAAGCAAATTTATTTCCATTTGCGAATTAAATGAAGAAACTATTAATTTTCTATTTTTAGAGTCAGCTTTTGGGTGATTACATTATTTTTCCCTTTATACCTACTGATGTTGTTATGTGATAAGAATTAATGGAATCAATTTACGTCGAAATAAGTACAAAATAAAACTATCACTTCGACAATCAAATACAATGACTCTACTTACATTAGGTTAATGCCCCAAAAATATTATTAAAATACTAATAATTACCATGATTAGTAAGCGATCCTCTTCTTGGTGGCATACGATTGTTCTCAGGTTTGCCAAAAAGCCTCTGGAAAGAATCGTTGCTTTGCGAAGCACGTTTCGTCATGAATCCTCTGGATTTCACAGAGTCCGTTGGCGAGCATATTACTTGGAAGATTTCGGACGAACGGTTGCGTACCCTGAAAAACAATAAAATCGAAAATTACATTGGTGCGGAGAATTAGACGTCACTGTTAGAAGCCAAGCGCGATTATATGAGAATTCGTTCTATTATGTGCTTTAAATTACCATTAATAAAAATGTACCTGATACTAGAGATTTCTCGATTGATTGGTTTTGTATGTAAGGTCAGTCATCAGTTTATATAAAAGAAATATTGAGATTTGATGAAAGATAAGTTGATTGATGTTTTATTCATGACCTAGGTATAGTAAAGATACAAATTTTGAGGAAGATCTGAGCAATGATGAAAAATGGAAAGTTTCCACCAATAGGGTCTAACGCATAAGCTTTAAAGACTGTTAGGTTTTGAGTGAAAAATACTTCGCCATATATTATATGCAAAGTTGTACCTACCTACAGAAAAATGCAAATAATCTTCTGCCCAGATTCAGATTAAAAGGAACGAAATCCCAAGGTTTTATCTTGAAAGATGATGATGATGGTATTAGAAATAATTCTTTTCTAGTGAATGAAAGTGTTTTTTCACTCATTCAACCCGCATTTCTATCTTCAAATTGTTATGTGGGGCAGTGTAACACACCTTCACTCTCATCACCTAATTAGCGACCACCATTCTCCTATCAATGCGAAATAATTAGTTTTTTATTTTTCATAGCTTGTCATTTTTTTTTAACATTATATTAACTGATGATATCCGACTTTGAATAATTTTTTCTCAATAGGTATATCAACTTACAAGTTGTGAAAGTATTTAATATAAATGTGCCATTAAAAGGTGGAGCATTTTGCAAATTAATGTAAATTATATGTGAGATTAATTGTATTGAATTACAATAACAATAATAAAATATCCGGCTTGGGACTTGTTTATTAAAATTATAATATTTTTCAATCCAAAATGATATAGATTCAGTTATATAACCCACTAGATAATAAAATATTATATGATATTGGAACAAAATCACAAAACATAAAATAATTTATAATTTTAAAAAGTTATTTGGTGTGACTGATGAACCTAAATTCTGTATAACCTTGCAAAGATAATTAGTCGTGCAATAACCCTTTTATATAGCTTCCGTATTTTATGTATTGCATTGTATGAGATTAAATTAATACCCCCTACATTTTTTATACACCGTGAAACTCAATCTCCATCATTTCCGTATCAAATAAATCCATCTAGGAAAATGTATCAGTATGTAAATTAATACTTCGTACATAAGGCCCAGGATAAGTAATCCATAGGTCGTCAACCCCTATTTTACTAGATACCTAGTTAGGGGATACCGGCAAAGTGCCGACGAGGCGAAACCTGCCCGGTTTTCACTTAATAAGGGATTAACAGCTAGTCTTATTAGCTGGAGTGTGAAAAATCAAAAAATCCTGCTATATAAATAATGATACACGGTGCTTACACGGCTATATGCCAATTAAAGATAAATTATATACTCGGACGTACAATTAGGAATAATATCACGTAGAATGTCTTTTTCTATATAACCTCAATGATTATTATTTTCAAGAAAAAGGGGAATAACTGTGTTGATTTTCACTCCATAACCGCAATGCTTATTATCTTGAGATTTGATGATTTTGCTCAATATATTTATGATGAAAAACGCATTAAAATATTAATCGATTTAAATTTTTCAAGAAGGTTGTACAAAGATTTAATTTGTGTACGAGACTTTCTATCATCGGTATCTACGATGTATAATTTTTTTTGCACCTATGTACTTTATTGTGGCAGGACAGACTAGGATAAAAGGGCCTATGAGGTCATGAATATAGCATCTACTCTATGATATTGTTGCCATTGATTTTACATCGAATAAGTTTTAACTGTGATTGTAGTAGAAACGTAAAAGTCTGTGAAGGATTGTGAAGATTTTGGAATATTGTGATTTTTTCGAGGTTAGATTTCGTCATGCTACCCACCTGCGATTCTTGCTCCCTAGATTTGGGTAACGATGATAAGCAAATTGTTGCTTGTGATAGCTGTAGAAGTCGAACACACATGGCTGAAAAATGTTCGGAATTGTCAGTATCAGAAGCCAGAGCAATGGTTCTACAAAAGCAAACCCTTATGCATTTCTGCCAAGAGTGTGCCAATTATGGTCAGGAATATGGTTAAGATAGAAGAAGAAATACTCAATCTCAAGCAACAGTTCATGACACTGGAGGAAGAAAAGGCAAAATCATCAGACAGCAGTGTTGAAGCTATGCTATATGAAGTAAACCAACGAGCTGCTCGAGCCCAAAACTTGCTCATATACAATATCCCAGAATCTAACTCGTTGAATCTCGAAGAACGTATCAGCTATGACAAAACCAAAGTCTCCGGAGTATTTGGGAAACAAGGTAGACAAGGGGACTTTTCTTTGATCCAGAAAGTTTTACGTGTGGGAAAATTGAGAAGTAACACTACTAAAGGAAGACCTGTGAAAGTGGTTTGCGGCTAAACTGATACTGTCAAATTGGCAATCAAATCAGTTAATGAGCTGATTGGGTACGCATATACAAAATTTCAAGGGATGAAACACCAATGCAGCAGAAGACCCATAGGAAAACAAAGACCTGCTTGATAGTCGAAAGGCTGCAGGTGAAGATAACCTGATAATAAGATACCGCAATGGCCTACCTGTCGTGGAAACGAGACAACAACAACAAAAACATGATCTATTTTCAAAATGTAGGTGGTCTGAGGACCAAACTTTCATATCTACTTGAAACTGTGGCTTGCTGCATGTATGATATTATTGTCTTGGTCGAGAGTAACCTAAATAATGAATTCTCAGACAGCGAAATCAAATGTGATGGATTTAGCATATTCAGAATTGACAGAGATGCAATGACTAGGAGTAAATCCAGTGGAGGCGGCGTCTTGATATTTGTCAACAACAAAATACGATGTCAGTGTTTCAGGATTACAGAAAACCGAGTTGAGCAATGTTTTGTGGAGTCTGAAATTAACCGAAGTAAATGTATAATAGGTGGTGTCTACATCTCTCCTCAATCTTCTCGGGAGAAGTACAACTGGCATTGTCGGTCAGTCGAACACATAATATGTGAAAAATACCCAACAAAAAATTTGTATGTGTTCGGTGACTACAACGTACCTAGTGCAGTCTGGTCAAATGATGAGTATAGAATGACTGAGCAATGTCTTGGGGGTGATATAGCTATAAATGTGGCCCAGTCTTTTAGTTACTTGAAATTATTTCAACATAATGCAATAGGTACCAAATGAAAGAATTGTTTTTTTAGATTTAGTATTTTCCATTATAATGTAAGTAAGTTGAATGTTACAAAGGCTAGTGACCCACTTATAAAGTCGAGTATGCAGCATATTAGCTATGAATGTACAATTTCAGCATCTAAAGAGGTTGAACCAGATTGTTTCATTTACAATGAATTTTGCTATGATTTCACCAATGGTGATTTCAAGGAACTGAAAAATTATTTTTCATCAATAGATTCGGATGACTGCATTGGTACCAACAGCATTAATGTGGATGCAGCAGCTGATATTTTTTATGATATTTTATCCCCTGGCATAGCTTATTTTATTCGTCTCAAAAAGTACAAAACTTCTTTTTCCAAATGGTTTTCTGCCGATTTTCGTAATTTGACAGTCCAGAAAACGCAAGCTCACTCTATTTATATCAAAGACCGAACTAGTGCTAATTATCTTAGATTTTCTCAGTTATATTACGTTCAGACTGCAAAAAAACTTTCTGACATGTGCTTTCAAAATTATATCATAGGTTTGGATTTAAATCCCAGAGACGACCCAAAACCTTTTTGGAAGTATATTAATGACAAAAGATCATGTCATAATTTGCCCAGTACTTTGTCATATGCAGAGCTGTCAGTACTTCAAGTAAATTACTTGGAAAATATATTTCAATTACTTTTTAGTATTTGTACTATAATTTAAATACTTTTGTTTTTGAATATTTGTACTTGATTCTACAAATACTTTAAATAAAGTATTTGTATTTGGTACTTGGATTGACAAAAAATTTAATTCAAATACTGGGCATTTGTACTCAAAATACTTAAAATATTTCAAATACCCCAGAAAGTAAAAAGTAATTGAAATACCCCAAAAATTAATTCAAATACTTCACCAAATGTGAAATTAACATGTCCTAGTGTGGCATTTTTGATAGGTAAGTGGTTATGATTTTTATCCATATAGGCATGTAGTTTGTGTGGTGGTTATGGTCTAAGGTTTTGATAGAAAGGATTAGAGTTTTGATATTTTATTTATCTTATTTTTTTTTAAGTGAAAATGATAGGTCCTAATATGCGGACTCGCCGCGGACTTGAAGAAGGTAAAAGACTGATGTTAGAGATGTCGATTTTTGTTACTTTTGACTACTCGTTACTTCTCGTTTTTTTGGTATAAAGTAATCGTTTCAAATACTCGTTACTTCATTACTTTGGTTACTTGCATTAGTAGGTTGGCACAGTTTTGATATTGCATGGTTTGTTATTGTTAATATCGTTTATCATGCTAATTACTACAATACCTCTATCTTTAATAATCATTATAAGAATTTTTTAACTTTATTTTCAAAATAATCCCAAGTTCTAAAAAACTAACACCCGTATGCACCGTATGGACTTGGAAGTTTTTAATCTCGCTTAGTTCGAAAATTTGCATATAAAAAAGAACTCCTGATCTGGTTTTAACCTGGATTAAGTCCTTACGGTGCATTTGGGCGTAAATAAACAAAAAAAATGAGCAAAAATCAGCAAATCCACGTACTTAACCTGGAGGTTACAATATGAAATACAGACAGAATGTAGGCTCTGATGGATGACAAATATTTCAAAACGAGTTCCATCTGCCGTGTTATCAAAATGTGAAAATATGCAAAGTAACGGAGTAACGATATAGTTCTTGGTTCGGTACTCGTTACTTTGAGTATTGGGAAGTAACGAGTACAAAATAACAGGTAGTTACGTTTTCGACATCTCTAGCTGGGTACACGTAATTTGGTTCCCGCAACTTTCCGTTTACCTGAGTTTTATGTGTAAATTGATTCCCGCTACCTGAAGTACTTAGGGTAGATTACCAGAGGCAATAAAACAGACTAAGCAGTATTCACAATATTTATTTACTATAACCTATTTTAAACTAATACATTTTCATCGAACAAACCTATATCTAATAAACTACTAAACGACTAATTTCATTTTTAGAATAAGATTCTATCGTACAAGGTGCGTTCAAAAATTTGTCCCAATTCCAATGGCCGCAACGCAACTGTACGTGTACATTTGAAATTCCCCGAGTTTTTCCAATAATATTAAGATATTGGGGTGAGCTTTATAGAAAGGACGAATTAAAGTGTTTATGAAAAGATTCACGGGTGGTGGTAGTGCGTGTAAGGTCAGCTGAATTGTGAGCCCAAAGCAAAGGTGGAAAAAAAAAATGTTCTGATACATAGTTATCTGTCGAATAATCTGAATATTTTTGTTTTTTGGGGCTATTTGCGAGCGGAATTATTTCTAATAATAGAAAATATTATTGGCAACTTCAAACACTAACCGTAACAACACATAAACTAACTACAACAAGATTACTAACTTATTACCTGAACCGCACACCCCACCCCCAGGTACCTAATTAATATTCATTATTACCTGAGAACCAATATTGGAACTCTCTTTAGACGTCTGGGTACGAAATTACATATTGATAACAAAAAGGGGCTAGCACCTTTTTATTTACTACCTGCCAGGAACCAAATTACCAACACCCCTCTAACTGCTGTCAGTGTTGTAAAGTTTCAATATAGGCAATAGTGTTTTTTTTTTTTTTTCATCTAAGGATTATGCTATTTTCACCTAGCCCTCTAGAATATCTATTCAGTTGTTAATTATTTTCTATACCTTTTCATTAGGTTTTGCTTCTACAGTTAAAATATTTTATTTTATGTAAAAGTTTATTTTCTTGAATAAATAGGTATCTTAAAACAATCCCACTGCACAGTGCACTTCATTTTCTAATCAACCTTTTCTACATAGATGAATTTTAAATCGTTTAATTGAAAGTAACTACAATCTGCAACTGAAATCTTGAAATCTGGAGTCTCTGTAGTACTTTTTTAGAGGTATTACAAGTATTTTCAGCTTTCAATACAATTTTAAAAAAATCATCGAATAATTTGAATTCCTTTTTAGTGAGTACTTGAAGTACTTCTCATTATTTCAAATACACATAGGTATTTCAAATATTTAATTAAGTACCTACCTATTTGAAATACTTACAGAGTATTTGAATTATTTCACTTGAAAAAATCAGTAGGTACTAAATTAAAGTACTTGAAACTTGAAGTACTCTCCAAATTGAAAATATTTGGTATCCATTTTTCCTGAAATCTGGAAGATTAGTGATATTATGCCCATCTTCAAAAGTGGTAAAAAAGATAACAGAAAATTATAGAAGCGTCTGTGTGCAATCTGCTATTCGACTATCTTGTAGGTAAGCAGTTGACATGGATGGCTTAAGGACTAATTACAGACATTAAACATGGTTTCCTACAAAACCAGTCCACTGCTACAAAGCTATTAACTTATCAGTCAGACCTCCTACAAAACATGGAAAGCAGAACACAAACAGACGCCATATATACGGACTTTTCGAAAGCTTCCGATCGAGTTGATCACAAAATTCTATTATAAAAGCTTCAGCACTTGAGCTTCAATTTTAGTTTTGGTTTGAAAGTTTCCTGACAAATCGCACTCAGCATGTTTTTACTCAGAGTCCATTTCGGTTTCGTCAGGAGTCCCTCAAGGAGGTCATTGTTCACCACTTTTATTCAACATTTTTATTATTGATTTACCAGACAGCTTTATTAATAGTAAGTGTGCTGCATTTGCAAATGACTTCAAACTGTGGAGAATCGTTGAAAGTATTGGTGACCAGAAACTTCTGCAAGCAGACCTAGACCGCCTTTCAGATTGGTGTGCAAGAAATAAATTATTTTTAATGTCCCCAAATGCCACTTTATAAGTTTTATCCGCAAAGCTGAAAGATTTCCATGAGTCTATCATATCAATGATCAGTCATTAGAATGTGTTACATCTGTTAGGGACTTAGGTGTCATATATTTGATGAAAAGTTGACATTTGTGGAACACATCAATGGTGTTTCTGTTAAGGGTGCTAAAATGTTGGGCTTTATGATGAGAAATTGCAAATACTGTTCTCCTGATGCTACAAAAATGGCCTACTGCTCTTTGGTCCGGTTAATATTGGAATATTTTTTGGTTGTTTGGTTACCATTTGTCGAAATTCATTCCCAAACATTAGAGCGAGTGCAACATAGGTTCCTGAGAGTTTGTGCATTCAAAAGTGGCATTCCCATTAATGGATCATGATTACAGTGACATAGAACAACAGCTGATGTTAACTCCTTTTTTTTTAAGATTATCAATGGTCTAATAGATTGTCCTGTTCTCTTAAGTCAGATCCAGCTTAGAGTGCCATATTATCAGGGTCTACGATACCAATGTGCCTTCAATGTTCCTTACCATAGAACCACTTATGGAAATAATGGTCATTTGAATAGGTACCTATATAAATGCTGTTAATAAATTAGATATAGATATATTTAACACATCACTTAGTCAGTTTAGAAAGTCATTGCTTATCAATTAAGTTGATTTTTCCTCTGTTTATTATGTCATATTTGGATTTAGACTTGATGTGCATTTTTAGATTATTAATTTTAAAAAAAATTGTAGGTACCTAACCAATATGTATTGTATGATTCAACAGTTAATGGGATCATCCCGTATATGAATAAATAAATAAATAAATCAATAAACTTCAGACTGGACAAAGTAAAATTTGTGAGGATTTGAAGGAAGAAGTTTGATAGGACCGAAATCTAATTCACATGTTCATAATACTTTTTAAAAATTGTGTCGTGGACAATTATGAGAATATCATCAATCCATTTATAACTACTCGAAATTTTTTATTATCTTAAAAAATTCCTCAACAGGCTGGTGTGTCAAACTTGAAATAATGGTCAGCTTTAAGTGGAAAAATATTTTTGGCTTTTAGTTAAATCTTTACCCAATCTTGAGGTGATTCAAGTGGATGTAGAGGTTACTTTAGATACTTACAAAATGGGTTTTTGAACTTCAACTAAGGGATAAAATCTTTACGGCTGTTTCTTGCTGGTCTGATAATCCTCTTTCTACATATTACGTCATCATCAATGTATTTTGTATTATAATATAATTGTATTGATTGGTTGAAGAACTATTTTGCATTTGAATTTTTCCAGTAGTCAGCATATTGTATACAACGAAGCCTGCTTTTCATAATAAATCTTTCAAGTTATGGAGGAATTGTGCGCAATCTTTCTTCACTATATTTAGACAATTCTAGAAGAAACGACGCGCTATAAAACGGCCACAAAGAGTAAGAAGTCAGTGATTAATCAGAAGCCCAGTGTGTCAAGAATCACTATACCTTGAAATCCTTATCGCATTGGTAGGTTTAATTGAAATTCGCAGATTTGCTAAATAACTATATAGACACTTCCTTATTGTTTATTATGCTCCTTCAAAGTAAATCTATTGGAACTTGTAACAATCCAAAGATATAAATTATTAGCTTTAAAAAAAAACAGTTTCAACTAAAGCGAGAAAGCCAAGATCATTATGAGGTGCAAAATAAATAGCGAAACATTGTTATTAAGTGGGTGGATAGAGTTAACCAATAAGGAAGTACATCAACGAATGGGCATAGATAAGAAAACTGCAACACCATAAGACTATAAGACATGTTAAGGCGTGATAAAAAAAAATTGCATTTGTTAAAATAGTGGAGGTATAGCATAAGATTTTGATGGATGCTCTAAAATCAAGGCGTGGAGCTTTAACCATTTTTCAAAGTGATTTCTCACAAGTTGGTTCTTTGGTTTGATACAAGAGTATAATCAGTTTATTTTCAAGCCGAGTTCAATTACAGATTATAAAAAATTACCAATTTGAAATTGAATGAGCTAGAGATTTCTATAAACTCCACAAAATTATAGTTATAACATTTGGCTTTTGGCTTCTTATGAGAAACTATAGGCTTATGAAGCTCCATATTGAAAATAAATTCTTAGCGAAAGTGTTAACGGACCTGATTTTTCCAATGGAATTTTAGTCGTACCTACAATATCGCCATACAATTTAAAATGCTTTCCCTATAAACTAAACAACACATTATTCATCTCGTAACTAAAAACTAATTACATTAAAACCATAGAAAAGATAATGGTGCTAATTCATATATCAATTTTCACCTTCATTTTTCACATCACTTAACAAGCATTATTGGAAACAATGTATGTCAGACGGATATATTATCTTAATGCACTTAATCCATCTTTCATTGATAGTTATTTATCTTAAAAACTTTTCCCATATTTTATAATGTGCCTAGATATTGAAAAGATATTAACTAGAAACAATAATAGCTAGGTGCTTGCATTAAAACTAATTAAATTCAGACATATTTATGAGTTCTGAAATGCGCCTCTATAGTTAACCTTTATTTCTCAAGAGAAAAAAAAATTGTCTTTAGCTTAGTATTGAACATCCGCACTTTCACCCGAGAATACAATGAGCCATACAAATCGATCGTAATTTTGACAACTAACAATTTGAACATCATAAATTAAAATTATACTGGGCGATGCATTTAGGTTTGACACCATTGGATTATATTAAATGCAATACAAGAATCGATCGTAAATAACTTGGAATGGAACAATACGACACTGCTGAGAAACTCGATTTGTTTTACGCAAATGGGTGTCGATTTACATTTCAGGAATTTGATATTTTGTGTGAAATATTATATGTTAAGTACTTTGGTTCGAGGACCAAATGAAGGTAGTGTTTTAATATATTAATAAAGTAGGTATAATTCTTCTTCTTGTAAATTATTTCCGCATATTGCAATAGTAACTGCATTGTACCTACATTCAATATATTTGAAATTAAGCCATTGAAACATTAGTAGAATGACTTGCTATGAGATGTAATGATGTAAAATGTTAAATAATGCTTAGGGCATTAGCTTGTCTTCGTTGATGAGTTTTTCGTGTTTCTTCCGCTTACCAATAATAATTATAAATGTACAAGTGCAGTACGTAATGGGAAAATCTGTTAATCATGTTGGATACAGCAATGTGTAACGTTATAACGACAAGCCAAAACATGTAAATAAAAAATGCTCGTTTATAAATTAATTAGGAATATCTTCTTCTTCTTCAGCTGTTATCCATCCACTGCAAGCTGTAAGCCTCTTTCAATACCTTCCAATCGTTTCGGTTTTGTGCTTTCTTTATCCAATTTTCACCAGCTATGGTTCGTATGTCATCGGTCCACCTTTTAGGAGGTCGACCCACTGAACATTCTGTTAGGCGTGGTCTCCAGCCCATCTCTCTTCTGATTGTCTGGCCAAGTGTCCTGCCCAAAACCATTTAGAACTGGATATTTTCTCGACGATGTCAGTCACCTTCGTTTGTCGACGGATGTCCTCATTCCTAATGTGGTCGTGAAGGCTGATGCCCATCATGGCTCTTTCCATTGCTCTCTGAGTAACCCGTAGTATGTTGGCACTTCATACGGTCACCGTCATAGTCTCCAAGCTGTACGTCATTACCGGTAAAACGCATTTATCGAAAACGTCTCTTTTTAGATTGTTGGGAAGTTTGCTCTTGAATATATAGTTGAGTCTACCAAAAGCTGCCCATCCAAGTTTAATCCTTCTCGAAATTTCAGTTGTTTGGTTATTTTTACCGAGTCTTATGGCATGACCCAGATATACATACTGTTTGACGTTTTCGATTCTTTGCTGATTGACCGTAATCAGTTCTTCGTTTTCACTTAGAATTTTAGGCTTGGACAAATTCATTCGGAGGCCTACCCTTGCAGATGCGTGCTGGAGTTGTTCGAGCATTATTTGGAGTTTCTCCGATGATTGGGCAAGGATAATAACAACATCATCCGCGAAGCGCAAATGGTTGTGCATTCTACCGTCCACTCTAATACCTTTCTCTTTCCAATCCAACGTCTTAAAGACGTCTTCTAGCGCCAGTGTAAAAAGTTTTGGGGAAATAGTATCTCCCTGTCTGACTCCTCTCTCCATTTTGATTTTTGTCGTCGTTGTTATTTCATCTAGTTTGGCAGTCATCGTAGCTGTTTTGTAGATAAACGATATTATGCCAGAGTATCTATGGTCTATTTTGGCATTGTTTAAAGCTTCTAGAATGGCGTGTAGCTCTATAGAGTCGAAAGCCTTCTCATAATCTATGAAGGCTATGTATATAGGGATGTTGTATTCGATGCTTTTCTCTATGAGTGTGCGGATCGCCTGAAGGTGGTCTACAGTACTCTATCCACTTCTGAATCCTGCCTGCTCTAGGGGTTGATAGAAATCAAACTTGTTTGTTAGGCGGTTTGTAAGCACTTTCGAGAATAATTTATAGAAGTGGGATAAAAGACTGATGGGACGATAATTTTCAAGTTTTGTGTTATCTCCCTTTTCATGGACGAGTGTAATTGTTGCGTTTTGCCATAACTGTGGTATTCTGTGTTCAGCAATGCACCCATTAAAGATTTCCTTTATTCTATTCAGTATAGGTTCTCCGCCATATTTAAACATTTCCGTTGTCAATCTATCCTCTCCAGGTGTCTTGTTGGTTTTCATTTGAGACAATGCATTCTTTATTTCGTCGATGTCTACTTCGGGAATTTCCTCAGAACCAAGATTGACTGGAGGTCTAGAGGGTTGATTGATTGTTGGTTTTCTGTACAGTGTTGTGTAGAATTGTTCGACTATTTTCAGCATTGATTCTGTTGTTGATACAAGGTTACCCTCAGAATCCATAAGTTGGTAAATTTTAGTCCTGTTTTTGGCTCTGTTCTTCCTAAGGACTTTCATGTTGGAATTTTGTGCTATACATTCTTTCATCATATTTGTGCTATGAATCCTGCTGGTGTCCTTACGGATGGCCTTATTAACTGTTTTATTAATTTCTCTATATTGTGGTGTGCTTCTCTCTAGTTTACGTCTCTCGGTCATTAGCTGTTGTGTTTTTGGGGATATTTTAGGGTTTCTGGTGGTTTTCAATTTTGTTATGGTTCTCCTGGTACTGTTCATAATCTGGGATGTCATGTGCTGTACCAGGTCATCGAGTGAGAGTTGTTCTGTGTTTTGTGTGCTTGATAATCTTCTGTCTAGATCTAGTTGATAACTGAAGATATTTGGAGGGTGAGGTTTAGATGTTGACTTTCAGCGTGGATGAGTTTAAATCTTTCTAGTTTTGTATTAATTTTAACTCTAGCTCTAACTAATCTATGGTCGCTGCCTATAGAGAATATGACCGACACATCCTCGACAATGCATTTTTTATTACAGGATATAGTCAATCTCATTCCTTGTAGATCCATCGGGGCTAGCCCAAATCCATTTCCTTTGTGGTGGTTTTTTGAGGAAGTTTAGAAGTCTCTCGCCTCTTTCATTTCTCTGTCCTAGGCCATATCTTCCTATGTGTGGTACATCGTCTTTTTCATATTTGCCTATTTTTGCATTATAGTCGCTGATTATAAAAGAGAAATGTGTTTTTGATATACTCAAGGCTCTCGTTATGTCTTCATAGAAGCTATCAATTTTCTCTTTATCGGATGATGCAGTTGGTGCGTGTACCTGAATAAGTTTTAATGAGTATTTTCGATTTAATTTTAGGACGGCAAAGATTACTCGATCGGATATGGATTTGAGTTCCGTAATATTTTCCCGAAGTTTAGGTGAGATCAGTATAGCCACTCCACCTTGTGAGTCTACCTTAGAGTTTCTCTGGTATAGTGTGGAACCACGGTACACTTCTCCCCTTTCATCCTCGTCTCGCTGATGCCCAGTATATCCCATTTTATGTTTTCCAACTCCAGTTCCATCTCTGAAAATTTTTCATCTGTTCTCATTGTCCGTGTGTTGTACGTCGCAATGTTCATTATATGTTGGCAGCCTGTCGCGACCTGGGGATTCTTAGCACCCCTCTGGCTCGATTCCTAGTCTGTCCGCTACCTTGGCCGGGGATATTCGAGGAAAGTTTTGAAGGGAATATGGCAATTAAAACGCCACGCTTGCCATGCGGGTTGACGAGTGTTTATTCAGCCGCTCCTAACATGGAGAACAGACGCTGGTTAGGAATATACTTGTTATAATTTCTGTGATCTAATTCCTCTATTGTAAATTCTCTTTCAATCAATTCTTTTGGTATGGCATTTTTTTCCTCACTCCAAAGCCAAACTAATCTAGAACTTTTATAGAAAACATTGACAAAATTGAAAATTTGAAAACAACACAGAATTCATGTTTATAAAACGTTTTGATAAGTCTGCCCAAGATGTTGTCAAAAAAGAATGATTGAAAATGGTTTGCATCCATTTCGCTGGTTCAGTGAAGTAGGCAGGAACACTTAACGCACAAAAGTTAAATTTTACGTAATCGTTTAGCGCTTCGTTAGTGCTTCAATCCCCAAATCAACAACCCTTGTATTTTCGGATTTTTGAAATCGCCTGCTTACTTCACACCCAGCATGAATAAGGGAAGCACCAACGTTCAGTTACCGATAAATGGTTGGTGCTCCGTTAGTGCTTCAATGTGCTCCAATCCCCAATTTAGCAACCCTTGTATTTTCAGAGATATTAGATTTTTTTAAATCGCCTGCTTACCACACACCCAGCAGAAACAAGGGAAGTACCAACGTTCAGTTACAGATAAACGATTAGTGCTTCAATCCCCAAATTAGCAACTTTTGAATTTCCAGAGATGTTCCGGTTTTTAGAAATTGCCTACTTAGTTCACACATAGCAGGAACATTGGAAACATCCACCAAATTCCCAAAGCGTAGAATATAAATAGATGGAGAAAAAGTTCAGATTCAAAACACATGTCCCTTTGATACACTAATTCAATGCTTCTCAAGTGCTATCTGCTCTACAGAACAACTAGCTTCAAGAAAACTACTATGTCAAAGAGCTCTACTATATTCAATTGTATTCAGAATATCTGCAACATGGCTGACTGTTTTATTGATAGTTACACATTTATTCTCAAAAATAAACGATTTTTTCCTGAATATCACTATTTCAAAGAGCAGAAAGTGACGTCATTTGTCTTAGAATTTGAATCGATCCAGAAGATACACGAAAAATGATTCCAAAATTTGGAAATGTTGGTAAATCTGTAAATCTTCAAATTGAGAAGATGCGGAGAGTAAAGACATGCTAGTACTGATCTATAACATTTGTGAGGAGTTGAATATACCTAACGGATGGTCAAAAGAGAAACTAAGGCCCGGTTTGTTTACATACTGATAAACCATCAGGTATATTATCTGACAGATAAAAAACGCAATCTATAATCGTATTGGTCGGCCAGTTATACGTCGACCAATAAGATTATCGATTGGGAAATTTGTCTTGTAGATGGTTACCAGTACTTTTATCGGAAGATGAGTGAACCGGCCTAAGCATTGGGAAGCAATAAGTACCTAATAATCATGCGGATTTCACCCTGGTAGGGTGAAATCCGCAGGCGATTGCAAAAAGTCGAAATATCTCGGGAAGTATAGAGTCTTTAAAACCTGAGGTAGTGCATCATGAAGCACTAACGGAGCATTAATCATTCATCTACAACTGAACGTTGGTGCTTTCTATACTCCTGCTGGGTCTGAAGTAGGTAAGCAGGCAATTTCTGAAAAACGAAATATCTCTGAAAATATAGGGGTTGCTTATTCAAGAATTCAAACACATTGAAGTACTAACAATTTATCTGTAACTGAACGTTGGTGCTTTCCTTGTTCCTACTGGGTGTGAAATGAGCAGGCGATTTCTAAAAACTGAAATATCTCTGAAAATATAAGGGTTGCTTATTTGCGGATCGAAGTACATTAAAGCACTAACGAAACACTAACCATCTATCTACAACTAAAAGTTGGTGCTTCCAATGTTCCTGCTATGTGTAAACTAAGCAGGCGATTTCTAAAAACCAGAATATGTCTGAAAATTCAAGGGTTGCTAAATTGAGGATTGAAGCAAATTAAAGCACTAACCATTTATTTATAACTGAAAATTGGTGCTTTCCTTGTTCCTGCTGGGTGTGAAGTAATCAGGCAGGCAATTTCTAGAATCCGAAATATCCCTGAAAATTTAAGGGTTACTAATTTGGGGATTGAAGCACTAACCATTAATCTGTAACTGAACGTTGGTGCTTTCCTTGTTCCTGCTGGGTATGAAGTGAGCAGGCGATTTCTAAAAACTGGATTTTCTGTGAAAATATAGGGGTTGCTCATGTGCGGATCAAAGTACATTGAAGCACTAACCATCTATCTACAACTAAACGTTGGTGCTTCCAATGTTCCTGCTGTGAACTTAGCAGGCGGTTTCTAAAAACCAGAATATTTCTGAAAATTCAAGGGTTACCAAATTGGGGATTGAATCAAATTGAAGCACTAACGAAGTACTAACCATTTATCTGTAACTGAACGTTGGTGCTTTCCTTTTTCCTGCTGGGTGTGAAGTAATCAGGCAGGCAATTTCCAGAATCCGAAATATCTCTGAGAATTTGATGGTTGCTAATTTGAGGATTGAAGCACACACTAAAGCACTAACCATTTATCTGTAACTAAACGTTGGTGCTTCTCTTTTTTCTGCTGAGTGTAAAGTAAGCAGGCGATTTCAAAAAACCGAAAATACAAGAGTTGCTAATTTGGGGATTGAAGCACATTGAAGCAATAACGAAGCGCTAAACGATTAAGTAAAATTTAACTTTTGTGCTTCAATTGTGCTTGCCTACTTCACAGAGCCCATTTCACAAATTACCGACCCAACAGATAGGTACCGTCAACCAGAGCGAAATTATTGCTTATTTCTCCATAATTCGTCAGATCTTTAGAATATGGCAAGGAATGGAGATGTTTCATGATTATTGCTTCAAAATCATATTCTTAGCTGGAACCTTGTTAACATCAATCAACAGATCTATGGAAACACGAATGTGCCGGAATGATTCCTGACAGATTCATTTTAGTCAGATATCCGTCTGAAGACTAAACCTAGTTTGTTAACTTTACACGGTAAGTTACTGTTAGCTAAACATTTTTTAACAGAATTCTGAATTGCATTTAACAATAACAAACAGAAATAATTAAGTGGCTTGCAAAATCTTGCTTCAGTGCTAATTACAAAAAAAAATGCCCGTCTTGTTAGTGACATAGTTAAGTAGATGCCAGCCTCCTTTCAAAGCTATTAATTATTCCCTGCATTAGCTGTTATCTTTGACAATATAAATCTATATACCTACCTACCTAGAAATTTGTAACCCAAAAAAATATCGTACAATTAACAACAGTAAGCTAAAATTATTCAGTAAACCGTCTCGAGTACACAAGATGCTGACAAGGAAACAGGAAGGCTCTAAAATTTATTTGGCTAAGTACGCCTTCCGGCTGTGCACAACACGACGCACAACTCGATATATTAAAGCTGAAATAAATCTGAAAATAGCAAACGAGACATTTCAGACGTAACGTGCTTGTAAACAATGTAACCGGACCGTTGGTAAAGTAATGTCCGTTGCACTTATAAGTGAACACTCTTTCGATTGAATTTATTTACAATCAATAATTACGAATCGATATTAGTGGAATTGACTGCGAATTACAATAAAGAAGTCAAAATATTTTGATTTATACTGTAATAGCAACATTTTCTAGGGTAGTAATAAGGAGAAGCCAAAATTCACCGCACGCCATCAAAATTTCTCGCAGTGAGGCTATTTTTAATATAGAGTAAGTTTGAATGATCTCGATTTCTGGAGAAACTGACAACAGACAGAAAGATCGAAGATGTATCCTGAGGATCTAAAATAAGACAAGTAATGAGAGCATGCCAGGACATCCATTCTCAAAACTGGGGGGATTACGATCTCATAGGAACCATTGCTCTATGTCTTTGTCATTGTTATGCAAATATAAATATCAGCAAAAAGACACAACATGATTGTGTTCTCATGAGAATGCTACTCCAGTGTTTTGAGAATAAGGACTCAGACTCAGAAGTCTATTGAGTATTGAGAATAGATCTTTCAGTATATGTGAAGCCTGAATATGGCTTATTAGAATTATAATAAAAGTTACTTCTAATGCTTAAGAGATTAAAACTAAAGTAAAGATATAGCACACCTGGAGAATGCAGGTTTGGGCCCTTAGAATTAACTATTAGTACATTCAAATATTGACTTCAGATCTTAACTGTGTTTTTTCCATTTTTTGTATATCCCAAAGATGACATAAGTACCTAGTTAGTCTGAGAATCTTATTTTGGCCACAGGGGATTTTTGTTTTAGCTCACTAGATTTTCTAAAAACTATCTATCCATTTTGTATGTCGATTACTTCAGGAGATTGATACCATTCAACCTAGATTTATACATACACGAATAATTATAGACCTTTATCACGTACACCTAATTAATTTTGCACACTCCTTAATGAAGATTTTCACGCTGAAGAATTTTTATCTTATCAATTTATAATAAAGAACAAGATAACCGTTAAAAAAAAAACTTCCAATGAAAGTAACGACGTACTTAATTGTACATCGTACAGGAAATCGATAGTGCCACTTTTGGTGAAAGTGTCAACTCTCGTCACACCAACAAAAAGGTCCGATCTATAAGTAGCATCGAATCGCGGATTTTTAGCAATAAAACTATTATTAGATTCCTAAAGATGTATCTCTACACCGGTTCCTTGTGTTATATAAATGAATGAAGGAAGTAGAAACTGATGGTCGTTAAGTTTATATTTGACTGCTAGATGAAATACGGCCGCGGCTGCTTTAAATCTTTTGCATAGTTTAGTTGACAAAATTTTAAAATGTATCAGTAGTATTTAAAGAGTACGAAAGATGAATAGACTTATAAAATACAAAAAATTAATTAATTAAGAAACAAAGCACTTTTTGGATCTAGTAATAAGTCCAAGTTTTTAACTATCATTTTTATTGGCTATCTGATAACAATACGTATTCAAAAAGTAATTTTAATTAAGCCCAGCACTTTCTCACTTAAGAAAGAATTTGAAATAAGCAAATTAAAGTCAGTATGGATCCGAAAATAAAACAAGTAGAGTAAATTGGATCAGGTACCTAGTTGAAAATTTGTTGTTCCGATCTACCTAGAGCAACCTGGAAGGTATAGTAGCTGATACAAAGAAAGTAGGTACCTAAACAAAGTTAAAATTCAGTTCATTCATTCATTCATAAGTACGGATAAGCGAAAACAAAATTTTGAGGAATTCCATGTTCCAAAAGTTAGTATGACCTAATACCTTACACCTTTCCTATCCGGTCTCCCCTGTCTATCTTCTTTTATCATCTTTCGTTACTTGGAGTAGAAGAAGAGCTTTTCTTCAACCGAAGCAGTACCACCTTTTCCTTCCATTCAGGGTTCTGTACATTCGATTCAAATTGTCTAGACCTAGAGGGTGACTTTCGATTTTTCAACTCTCTATCCCTTTCTTTACTTTATTTTCATCCTTCCTTTCTATTTTCTATTCTGACTGACTTGGGCCAAATCATACAGACCATTGAAGAAAATACCAAGGATCGGAAGATATTCCGGATGTTTCCATAGATGAAATCTGGATTGCTTCAAAAAAGAGAAGCAGCAATAAAGCTCCGGAGGGAGATGGAGTAATCCTAGCAGCTATAAAAATAGGAGGGTCAACACTAATTAGAAAAATTCAAAATCTGTTCAATCTGCGTCTAAGTGCGTGTGAACAACTCAATTATGATCTTGCTACATATAACAGTTGAGAGTAACACAGAGACGATGTTACGATAAATTTATCATTTACGTAACATGTTCCTTCTCTTCTTGTTTTCATTATAAAATTGTATTTTCGCCATTTCAGAATCAGCAGAATAATAATTCATAATTTAAGTAATCTAAAAATATCCGCAAGGTTCAATATAATCGTATTAGTACTGCCATCTATCCATCATGTACATAAAATGCAAATATCTATTATTAAATGAAGGTACTGCCATCTAGTACCTGATGGATTTATTTTTCAAAATATTATTTTAATTATTTCGCATTTGTCAGTCATTTGTTCATTATATTTATCTCACTTTTAGCAAATGGATATATTTCTGTCTTTCTCTAACATCTGATTTTGAAATGATTATATTTGGCCTAATGACCTAATTAATTATCGTTTTTTTGTTTTCATCATAACCTTAATTTAAATTATTGTAATTTGTAAACGATTAAAATAATTCTAGTGGGTTTTTATTTATTCTCTTTTATTCCACGTGGTTTTTCATTGTGAAGTGAATATGGTCTTTTGAGTGTAGTTTTCTGATTGGTTGATCTGGTTAATACGTAGTTAAGTATAAGAAAACACAAGATTGGTTTCTTATAGGGTTTGGTTTCTAAAACGGTCTCTTCTTCTGGCAGTGCTCTGGCAGGCAAGTCAAATTTGATTTTTGTATTTTGTAATTTTTTTCTTCAGATTTCTAGATTCTCCTTTACAATTTTTCAATTTATTATATCAACGATACTACCATATCACTGTGGAGTTTTTACCTGATAAATCTTATCTTATCTGCTTTTGAAATATAGGTGAATGTTATATTTTATTTTTTTTTAATCTAATTGTGGGCCTCCATTTTGTGTGAGTGCCGATTGGTCGTGCCACGTTTTTCTGAGGTAAGTCAATTCAGATTTTTGGGCTAATAAATAGGTACTGCTGATTTGGTTTTCAGGATCATTTGTTAGTGTGGGATTATTGGACCATTTGCTCTAAATAGAGTCGATGAAAACCAAATTTGTGTATCCATCCCTATCAACTCTTTATTGAATCCAGGCCTAGCCATTTTCTGTTTGACTCCGTCAATTATTACCTTCTCGAGGAGAAGAGTGTTGAAAAGGGGTGTAATTTTCTAAAATAGAAATCCAGACAAGTCAAAAAATTCATTAAAAAAAGTTTCAATTAAAACATCTCAAGATATTTGACATATTCTGGATTTGATTGATTTCACCCTCAGGTTTATTTTGTGGTACCTATAGTAGCTACCTTGGCTTAAAAGGAAAATTTTGTCTATTTGGGGGAGAATCTAGAGATTTAATTTATTTCTTATTTTTTATCTGATTTTGTTTTTATTCTTGCCTGTTATTGCTACTGCCAGAGAAGCAGCACCCTGCTCAATTTGTAACGAGCATTTTAATTTTTGCTGTTGTTACCTATTTTACTATTTGCTATTATTTTATCATCATTTTCAATTATTTAATTATTTCTTTTCATATTAAAATATTTTTTAACTAATTTGCAATAGTTGCTCATACCTGATTCTGTTGGAAAGGAGTGTCTGCACAACAATGGTTTTATAATAAATTTCAATTTAAATTTTCTTTGCAAGACACTCACTTTTTGACAGAATTCAGGGATTTAATATTCCAAATCTTGGTGAACCTGATACTGCTTTATTCTTTTCTGGGTACCTACTCGACATAAAGATCACTGTTTGGAATCTGGATCAGCTGAAGTGACGTTACCCCAGCAATCTATCCTCTTTCCTGGATACGTTATCTTAATCTTTTGAATTCCAAAACCTATAGGTCTCTTGTCTTAAAGTGCAAAATAACGAGGGTACTTTGTAACAACGAATGAAAAGATCCATGCTTGGATCGACTTTAAAAGACCGAGTAAGGAGTAATGAGATTCGCATAAGAACTGGGGTGGACCATATTGTAGAACGTATCGCAAAACGAAAGTGGAAAAGGGCAGGCCACGTCTCAATATCTGAGGACAGGAGATGGAGTCCATGGAGGAGGAAACTCTTGAGTGGACACCAAGAGCCGACAAATGAAACCGATGAAGACCTCCCACTCACTGGACAGACGACCTAGAAAGGATCTCATCAAATTGGATCGCAACTGCTCAGAACAAAGACAACTGGAAAATTTCAGAGGAGGCTTATGTTCAATAATGGATGTGAAAAGAGGCTCTTTGATAATGAAACCAAGTAACTCTGGTAGAGTACTCAATTATTATTCACGTCGCCCCATTTCTGAACAAAATGATTTGATAAATGATGTCTTGTACATACATACATATGAAGCAAGTATCGAGGAAAGACAACTACTCCCATTTTTTATAAAAAGATGGATTCGGATACAACAATGCTTTAAAAATACATCACTAAGTTGGCTCAAAGATAATTTACCCGAGGAAAAAAGTCAAATATTCCTTATTCGACTTCTTGTGAAAGGAAATGTGTAACGTGCAAAAAAAATTATAACACTCAAATTCTGATGGACACAGAATCAAATTATGTAAATAGGTTCTCCAAAGGTAAAATGATTTACTTAAATCTGAATGATTGCGTTAATCTCGTCTCAAATTAATGACCATCAAAAAGTTTGTGCAGTATACCTACAGTATCATCATTAGCCTCCTACAACTATATAAAAATAAGCATTTTTCAAGGATTGGGTTGTTTAAAAAATTATGAATACAATATTGATTTCATAGAAAATACAAAGTTTGAAAGAAGGCCTGCAAGAAAAATACCCTTTGCCGTACGAGATGAAGTGAAAAAATTGGAAAATATGGTTAAGTTAGGTGTCATTAAGCCCGTCACAGAACCTACTCCTGCAGTCAGTCCGTTAGTAACTGTTAGGCAAAAAGGTAAATAAAGAATCTGCATAGATCTTACAGATGTTAACAAAAACATTTTAAGGAGACATTATTCACTGAAAACCATGAAAGTTTATTCTACACTTTTAGATTGCAAACGAGGGATTTAGCAAATAAAAGTTGCAGAACAGTCTAAAAAATATCTCACGTTTTCAACACCATGAGAGCGTTATAGTTGCACTCGTCTACCATTTGGAATCTGTTCAGCACCAGTGGTGTTTCAAGAAATAATGAGTTCTTTGTTAAAAAAACATTCCAAACACTCACTGCTCAATGGACGATATTCTTATTTATTCCGACTCCCAGGAAGGTGTAGAAGAAACTACTAAAAAAGTAATGGAAACATTGGAAAATTCTGGATTGAAACTCAATAGGGAAAAATGAATTTTCAATGTTAAAAGAATTAAGTTTCTTGAGCATATTTTATCGGAAAATGGTATTGAAATTGATGATACCAAGGTAGAAGCTATCAAAAACTTAAAGACACCAACAAATATAACAGAATTACAAAGGATGCTAGGCATGATAACATATTTGAATAAATTCATACCAAATATGTCTGAGCTTACAGATCCTTTGCGAAAGCTTCTAAAAAGGGATGTTGAATTTATTAGGGACATAGAACAACACGAAGCTTCCAACAAAATAAAGGTACAGTTGACTAGTGCATCTTTTCTGAACTTTTATGATGTAAACAAGGATGTTACATTATCAGTAGCTGCTAGTCCGAAAAATTTAGGAACTGCCTTGATGCAAGAAAATCGAGAACTATTTTACTGGAGAGGAATATCACAATATATTCTTAGTTATGTTCAAAAATGCAGAGTTTGTTCATTCATTCATATAAGTACGGATAAGTGAAAACAAAATTTTCAGGATTCCATGTTTCAAAAGTAATTTAGCCCTAATATCTTCCTTTCCTATCCGGTCACCCTTGACCATCTTCTTCATTTTTCGTCTCACACACAAACCAAGTAACTCTGGAACACTCAAATTCTGATGGACACCGAACCAAATTAGATAGGTACTCCAAAGTTGAAGTGATTTACCTGAATCTGAATGATTGCGTTAATGTCGTCTCGCGTGTGCAGTATACCTACAGTATCATCATGACCCTCCTACAACTTCATGAAGGCAATTTTTTCAGCAAATTATAATGTGAATTTGATCGCATACTGATGATCTAAAAATACCGATCATTTAATTATTCCACCTTTTAAAGGGTTTTTTATTTTATTTCAAAACTATGTATATGTTACCAAAGTAAACGTCTGAGGAGGTGTGTTAGCTACAATAACCAACCGAAAAAAAAGAAATATTTAGATACATCTATGCTCTTTGCTTTTAAAAATATAAATAAATAATTGAAACCTATTTATATGTGAAACAAATTGAATATGTTTTCTACAAGTCAATCAATTATCTAAAAATACTTCCCCTCTATTTACCCAAAGACACCAAACATCAACCCCTGATGCACTTAGATAAACAAGCTTCCGAACTAACTTTATACATACAAATAAGTTTGCTCCTCATCACTCTAATCTATTTTGAATTTTCCTTGGAAACAATTTGTCTGACAAAAAGTGTCGGTTTAACTAACTATAGAAAATTGGCACTTGTAGTCACAATAATTAAAAAGCAATATCCGTCTCGCGTTTGCAAAAGTTTTTCATTTCCTAAAAGCATTCGTGTTTTTCAAGAAAATTATCAGCGATTCGCTATGCACTTGAGGCATATTACCTGTTGATTATTTCTTAATTGTTCCGTATGTAGTGTGGTATGGCAATAAGAAAACTATGGATAATTGCATTGTAGATACCACGGTAGGTAATAATTGCCGTATACCTACGAGAACAGACTAATTCACTTGCTTTATTAATTATTATTTTCTATCGAGGAGGAGAGGATAAAAACTTTTCTAATCGGACAAAATCGTGATCTGAAAATCTTGCATTCCTTTCCGTGTTTCTTATTAAACTAAAAACATTTAAATGTGGGCGGTACAAATTGCACCGTAGGAATTCGAAATGTTTTTTTCCTGTCAGCGGCCCTATTGTATTGTTATAACAATCCGACAAATTGTTTTATATCTAACTTTTCTATTTATTAATAATTATCTTTCGGGGCACGGCCCCCCTTAACGAACCGACGCACCCTGTATACATCCGGATTTCGTGTGCAATGGTTAGTGACTTATTACTGTTATAAAGCAAGATGCTTCTCGAAATCAGCGACGTGTAAAGCATGGCTCAGCAAAACAAATTGCCCGTTAAAACATAGTCTCGCGTACTATTTATTTTCTATTTAATTTTTTTTTTTTTTTCGGTTTTTAATTTAAAAACTCAAAGTCATTAGAGAGATATCGGAACTTTTAGATATTGTTTTTAGGTTTTTACTGAAATAGGATTTCCTTATTTCATTATTGACTTTTATCGTCTTTCCAGTAAAGTGATGGAACCAATTTTTATTTCATGTCTTGTTCCAAGTAGGTATAGAGTAGTTCTAAGAAATGCTTTAGGAGCCTCAAATTTTCTTGAAAATGTGGTAACTTAATGGCTGGGACGGACGCGCTATTCAATATTACTGGTATTTCATGCAAAAATGTATACAAAACTTGCGAAACCGAATTCCAATGATTGTAGGCAATACAAACATGAGCATCGAATCCATATTCATGAACGATGATTTAAATAAATACAGGGTCATAAATTTAACTAAAACATAATGAATTTATAGAAATATAACGACTTACTTTGTCTTTTAATTGGAAATGGATTTCCACCATGCTAAGTGCTAACTCTACAAGTGTTAAAACAAGCTTAAGCTTCATGAATATTTGGTACTTCAAGTTCCTTTTGAAAATTCACATGTGTTATCAAAACTATATGCCAACTCTATTCAAGAATTTGAAATTATTTGCCTGAATATGATAAGGTTCACAAATATATATTACCAAACGACACTATCTGTATTAAAATTTGAAGCTTCATTGACGTTGAATCTTGGTTGGACTATTTTATGTTTTATCGTTGTTAAGCCCATACCATATTATAAGACCGAGGAACTACTATGGCCAGAACATCACTCATTGATGCAAAGCTTCTGTATTCACTGTGGGCTGAAGCGGTATCACATTCAGTCTACACAAAAAATAATAAATAAAAATAAAACCGGAAATATCTCATATAAAATATTTTGGACAAAAAGCATTTATTCATATGAATAAAGAAATACGACCAAGTAGAAGCAGATTTTTACCTAGATCACACTTTAGTGGTAAGATATAGAGAGAAGAAGAATGCTTGGTAGAGATTCTACAATACTCAAAACCGAAAAGTTGTCCTTTCTAGGGACTATAGATTTTTGAGAGAATAAGGTATTTTTATAGAATCGATTTTTTCAAAAGAAAAATATGATTTACAATCAGAAATAAAAAGTGGGTTTGATAAAGAAGAAGATAAATATGAACAAAAAGATCAAAATCAAAATCGAGGAAACGAAACAGAAGATATTGGACCAAACATAATAGAAAAGAATGACAAAAATGAAAATAATCAAATGCATAAAAATGCTCAAAATAAAGAAGCAGTAGTTAGTATAGATATTGAAAAACTCAAATTGTTTCTTCAAAACATTTTGAGTTAAGAAGAAATGATAGATCAGGAAAACCACCAAAACGGTATGATGAGTTTCTATGCTTAACAAGTGTTTATAAGGAAGCTATTTGTTGTGTTGATTCAGACAAATAGATTTTGGCAATCAGAAACGAACTCAGGTCCATGGAAAATAATAAAGTTTGGCAGATAGTAGAACGACCTCCAAACTGTAGAGCTGTGGGATGCAAATGGATTTTTTTGGAAAAAAAATTCAGAAAATGGAGAAGTAATAAGATACAAAGCTAGATTAGTAGCTCAACGTTTTACACAGATTCCAGGCATTGATTTTGAGGAAACCTTCTCTCCATATATATGAGACAATAAGAATTTTGCTCGCACACAGTGTATAAATTGATATGATTGCTAAACAACTGGTCATCAAAACAGCATTTCTCAATGGTGATTTACATGTTGAAATTTACGTGAAAATCCCAGAAGGTGTTGAAGTTGAGCCAGGAAGAGTTTGTTATTTAAAGAAAAGTATATACGGTTTGGAACAGTTTCTCAGATTATGGAACCATGAATTGGTCAGTTTTTTGAAAAAAATAAACCTGAAACAATCCATAGCTGATCCATGTATGTTTCTGTCACAAGATGGAAGACAGATAGTTGCAGGTATACCAAAATTTTTATTATCGCTGCAAATTTTATGGAATCCTTCATTTGTGCCCTTAAAGCAAGACCAAAGCTCTAAAGGTAAGAGAGCAAGAGAAGAGAGCAAACATAGAGCTATATCAGTCAAAGATTGGAAGACTTCTATTTCTTGCCATGGGAACAAGACCTGCAGTCTAAGGAGTGAACAAGTTATCACAGTTTCAAACTGACCCGACTGAAACTCCATATGAAAATGCTTCAACAGATCTTAAAATACCTTGAAGGTTCCATAAGTGAAAGCCTAACTTACAACTTCACAAAAAATCCTGAAATTCATGTTTACAGTGATGCATCATATGGAGACTGTGCAGATACAAGACGATCCAGTAGTGGATAAGTACAGAGGCGGATTAAGACACTAGTGGGCCCGGTGCTAATTCATTTTTTGGGGCCCCTATTTTTTCAGATAATGAAAGAAATGTGAAAAAAAATCATCCGCAGTCATTATACTTACACCAACAATATAATACATAAATTTGGCTTTCGCGGGGATTCACGCACGATAATCACCTAGCCCAGAACTATTGATGATTATGCTGCCAAATAAAGGTGCGCCTTTCTCATATACCTATCATACTGACGCAAGGTTGTTTGAGAGAGGTGTAGGTTGTCTGGATAACTTTATGACATCATCTGGGGTGACTCAACATAATCCAAATCTCCACAAGGCACCCCAGATGCGTCATCAACTTTAGGAACCTTCATACTGACGTATACCGCGGGTTGTTTCGAACTGGTGAAGCAAACAATATGAGATGAAAGTACGCCATTTTTGTCTAGGGAGAATTTTGTTTTCTAATACGCATGCGTTAATATGAAATTATTCCACCAATAAGCATCAATTTTAAGCAGCTGATATTGCTGGGTTGCCTGTCATAAAGAAATTAAATGAAGAAATCACCAGAGAAATACAGCAACTCAAAATGACGCATGATATCCTCAACTTGATGTGACGTTGCACAAGAAGTATGCTACAAAATGCCAACCGCCGGCCAATAAGAATCTAGCATTTAACGCATGCGCAGTTCATGACCTCGTTCTACTTTGTTTGGCAAAGATAGACTTATGCGAGATCATATACCTCTATTTCTCTTTCTTTGCTTCAAAATCCGCACCTTAGGTAAATAGGAAAGACGTGATATGCGTCAGTTTAATAGGTATGTGGTCTTTCCTGTATTTAATATTACAGTGACTGAATACCTTTACATACAGAGGCGACAATACAGGTCCGCCGCCATTTTGGGGCTTACCTCTTGCTAATTTTAAATATGAATATAAAAGATTTATAGCCGTTTGCACCGACCATTTTAAGGTTAACGATTAGTATTCCTCAAAGTGACATTTCTCCATGTAAAAATATCATGTTAGGGGCCAGTTTTACAAACAGCGTTAACCACAAGACACTGGCAACCCACAATATATCTGGTTTCAAAATGTGTCCTTGAGCCAAAACCATTGTTCAAAGTTCAGGTTATTTAAATCAATTCTTATTTTTCGAACTTGTAGTTAAACCGCAACTATTAGGCCCAGTTTTACAATTGATGGAAACTCCAGTGGTTATTAAACTAATAGTTGCGGGTTGACCACAAGTTTGCAAAATAAGTCTTGATTTAAATATTCTGTAGCTCGACCAATGGTTTTGGCTAAACCACATATTATGAAACAGATATACCTATTGTGGGTTACCAGTATGTTGTAGTTACCGTTGGGTTACGGCTGTTTGTGAAACTGGGCCGTTAGTTTGATAACCAGTGCAGGTTACCACCAATTGTGAAACTGGGCCTCAGGAATACTTATCGCTAAGGCTTCCTCAAAATGGTCGGTGCAAACGGCCATTAAATAGACATCTATAATAAAAAATTGAAAATGTATCCGATGACTATAATTAGGTACATCAAATACGTTGTTTTCAATTCGTTATCATGGATGTCCATTTAAATCCTATATATTCATATATAAAATTAGCAAGAGGTAAGCCCCAAAATGGCGGCGTTTTCCATATGAATATATCGGATTTTAAAGAACTAATCAAAAATGAGACGACGCCATGTTGTGATTCAACATGGCAACATAGTTATAGGCTGATGGTTCATAATCTTGTCAAGCCAGCTTTTGGGGGAATTTTGGCAATTTTTGTTGTACATTCAAGTTTAAATTTGTTTGTCTAATCTTCGCCTCGCGAGGGCCCCTTGGAACGTTGGGCCCGGTTCTATAGAACCGGTAGAACCCCCCTTGATCCAGGCCTGGATAAGTATATTGGGTCTAATGGTAACACAGCAGACACATAGACTTCAAAAAGGCAGCAAAATGTCGCACTGTTCAGTTTACTGAATCCGAATATATGGTACTGTCATTGGTTTGTAGACAAACATGTGGATGAAGCAGTTGATTTTTGATCTGACAAAAAGTAATTCTAAACCACTGATGTTGTGTGATAACCAAGTTGAACTACGAATTATAAAAATCTGAACTTTTACCTGACAAAAATAGTGGGAAGAATCTGCATCATCATACTAATCTCCAATATTCCAAAATCAATTCGATACCCAATACTAATTTGAAGTGAAAATTGAAGCGTGCCCTTTATCAAAAATAGATACATTAAGCTCTTTATACCCTCAATGTCGAAAGATATGAAAATTCTCTTACTGCTTATCTTTATCATATGTCCAAGTAACTCTCTAACATTCTACTTCATCAGTTGGAGAAACTCAATGTTTTAAATAAACAGTAAACGGATTGATTGATGTGGTCGTGCGGTCGTGATACAAACTTTGTGCCTATAAGTTAATATTATCTATATAGAAATTGGTTTAATTTATTCTGTGAAATCACAGAGTAGGTACACGAGGCGGCGGTTTCGGTACGGATTACCGATTAACTTAATTTACCGATAGATTATTATTTACATATTTAGATAGTGTCGGACAATTGCAATATTTATCATAAAATAAAAGTTAAAGCCGAGCTTGCTGTCAGGTAAACACGTACTTACAGTAAAACAATGTACCAGAGACCGTTAGCAAAGCGTGATGGGTACCTTTGGTATTGGTCGGGTACGCTGGTTAAATTTCTAATTACTTTCATTACCGAGAAATATGCAGTAACCTGGATAATTATCTTTATTGATTTACCGTGACCAATTTTTAAGCCGTTAGTCAAAAGCTTTACTTATATATCGTTAAATATTTATTAAAGAAAAGTCGAAACAATCAAACGGTTTAATCGACTTCTATTGATAATCAACATGATGAACTGCTAATGCCCTTTATATTTTATATTTTACGTTGAGGAGATGGTTACAACCCAGTGACAAAATGGTTGGTACTGATTTTCATTAAAACCTTGTATCTGGGTAACTACTAATAACGAGATAAAATGGTGGTTTCTGATGTCCAACCTATCGCTATTACTCTTCAAATTCAAAGTGGCAAGAAGACTTCGAAAAAAAACAAAAATGATTGGGAAGTTTGCGTCGCTGATAAACAGACAGCGATCTGAATGACAAGTAAATTTCCAGTTTCATCATCATCATCAGCTACCATCGTAGGAATGTTCAAGAATTATGGAAAAAATGCAACATCTAAGCTTCGAAGAAAGAACCAAGAACCCAAGGAAAAAGCGCAAGTATACCTCATGGTTGCTGGACTATTTTCCCAAAATGGCCAGAAATAGTTCCAATTTCCAATCAAGAAGTCGTTCACTGGAAAACATCTTTACTAGACACCATGATAAGGATTGAGCTCCATATACCGGTCAGGAGAAAAACTTGGGGTCCAAAGTATAAGAAGCGATGCGATTATTGTAAAAGAAATTCTCAAAACAGCTAGTAAGAAATATCCAACTGAAGAAGCTCGAATTCGTTATATTTTCTTCTCTAATTACCAAACTAAACTATGCCAAAATTCTACAGGGATTAAGCCCAAAATACTTTACTTTAATTGCTTCTATGCTTATTATCTTGTTCAGAGGTAGAAACACTTGGTAAAACCGTTGATGACGGTAAAATATCAAATTAGATAGGTATTTAGGTACAAGATTTTTAAGGAGCCTTGTATCCATTTAATTTATTTGGATACTTAATTGTTAAAGATAAATGGCAACAATTCCTAATATAAGCAATGTCCGCTTTTCTTTTAACTATAAACCGTATGTGTGAAAATTTCATCTAAATCCAAAAACGTTTAACCTTTATTATGAAGTCTAGACGTTCTAGGCTTTTAACGTTCTTCCACGTTTGACTTTAATCATTTCGATTCCACATGGGATTGAAAAATAAAATACTGATTTAATTAGGTATGCTTTTAATCACGTAAAAGTAGGTAATTACTTATTAATTAAATTTATCGAAAAAGAAAGGGTTTTATATGGATTTTAAAGTAGGTGTGCGGGGCTTATTACAAGTAATTGTAATTTCCATGACTAATTTTATTATTTTGGTATTAACCTTGTTTTTGTTTCGAATAAATTGCTAAGTTCCTGCCCGTACCTATAAACTGAAATTAATTGTATACATCAACGACTATTAAGCTAAAGATTTAAAAGCAAACTTACTCTAAGTACATAAATACGTTGCTTTACAATTATTTTCCCTGATGACATGATCATATTGAAACATATTGTTTCAACAATAAATTCATATTTTTCCAACACTACAATAATTACTGACGTTTCATTAACAATATTATAGGAAATACATTCTATTTCAAAATTCCAGTTCATCTGAGAAGATTGCAATAAATAAGTTCGTATTTATTATTGTCAGAAACGATAACTGAGTGTATCCTGTCATGTTTATAGTGCTTTAATTTGTATGTGTAATTATTTTGATTATTATGTAGAAAGTTGTCGTCGATATAAAGATCACGAACGAAACTGTAGTAATTTTAAACGGCACGACAGTAGGTAGATATGGTTTTTAAAAAAATACATTTAATTTATAGTGACTTCGTGAATAATGGAGCAATTTTTTCTAATTGCTGTAAATTTTACGTAAAAAGCAATAATGTAGGAACCTGCCTTATGGCAGCATGCATCAAAGATTAGATTCTGTATATTTTTCCAATGTGGTTTCCTAATAAAACTTATTGATTCAGGGTAATTCATTGGATTTATCCAGGTTTATCTAGAGTTTTATAAACTATAAAGTATAAAGTTTTTCTACTCGAAGCAAAAATGTTTCGTCCGAAATTTGGGATTTTTATTTTCATGTCGACAAGTTTCCAGCATTTGATCTTTCAAATTGAAGAAGTAGTCCATGACTCAAAGTGGAGTTGAAATTTAATTCAAAAGAAAAACTCAAAGTCTTCCTCCACAAATACTTCAATCGTTTTAAACGGCCCTACATAAATTAGCTTATATATTAACAGGGATGGATATCATAGGCTGCCAGATCATCCATTTTGTAGAGGAAAAAAAAGGTCGAAAATAAGTTAAAAATTACTTACTGTCATATTAAATACCTAATTATTAATATTAATTAATTAAAAAAAGTTAAAAATAGATTCAAGCTTAATGTACATAGTTGTAGAAAGTTTTAAATAAATTTCATTGAAAAACTTTTGTACAATCATGGGATCTCTTAAGAAGCTCATGGTAAGAATGAAGAATCTCAACATAATGACTTGATATTTTTCCACACGAAACGTGTGTCATGATTTCCCTTTAGTCCTGTAAAAAACATCAGAATTGATCCTTGTTACTTGTATCAAAACTATCAAATATCATCAGCAGACATTCTACCTCAAAATCATCTTAAAGTGGACAAAATACAAATTCATCCAGACATTTTCCAGTCAACAATTAATGAAATGAAAATCCTCCAATAGCTCTCTGCCAATTGTATAAATCCTCTCGTGAAGATAGAAAAGATGAAGATGGTGGTAGATCTGATATTAGTGAGCGAAAAAAAATCTAAAATTAATTGTACCTACAGCATATACATGCATCAAATATTAGTTCCTGTGACTACGTATCAACCATATACAATGCCCAAGCAGCGCTTTTACGTCCTATACCAGCGTCGTCATTAAAGTCTTGACATTAAGCCGCGACATCAAATAGACGACAATACAACCCTTATTTTCACAAAAATGAAAAATCATTTCATGGTTGACACGACGTCGCAGATCAGGAGGCTTTAGATACTAATTTTCAACTTATATACGTCAGCATGCACAACCAGATTTAAACATTCACTAAACGTCGTAAACTCTTCGTGAAGTTGTCTTCCTGACGTAAGAAAGGTGATACGATTGTCTATATTTTGCACCCACACCTATCTCACCTGTTTGAAGAGATACCCAGAAATGTCAAGTGTGAAAGTTGTAGGTAATATCAGAAACTTTGTAATGAAGTTAGTTACAAGTGTACAGGGTGTATTACAAAAGTGTGGTGAAGCAAAGTTATACTTTTTTAAATGGAACATCCCATATATTTTTAACCTATTGGATATTGGATTAGCCTTTCAAACCTGATTCCAAATATACTATGTTTTTTGGTACTGGGGACTATTATTATTGGTATTATTTTATGTCCCAACTCATCACATTAAAAACAAAATAAATACTTATAAGAATACTCTTGGAGCCTAAAATAATAATGACGCCTAGCCTTGCAAATAAGAGAATACGTGAAACTGAATATTTGTCTCCTGTAGACGAAAAAATTTCAAACGAAGTCAACTTTTCTGTCAAATATAATTATGAAATGCACACAAAACACACGGGCTCCTATTTTTTTCAAATCATTGACGGTCACTTATCTTCACTGTATCTGCACGTCTGGCGATGTTGTATTTGGTTAATACGTAGTCGCAGGGACATGTATGTATGTGTTACTTTGACGTCGCCGGAAGTGCAGATAACTGACTGTCAATGAGTTTTCGTTGAAATTACGTTGTGCCCTCGTCCTTGATATGTGGTCAAGAAATCGGACCTTTATGTAACTTAATGTTGACGTAATAAATGAAAACAAGTTTTAACGTTAAATTAAAGACGTCAATCTGTCGTCGTCTTGTATACCTATCTTTGACATATGAAATGTTTTCTAAAAGTCATCTAATAGGTATGAGCAATCATAAAGAAAGATGAAAATCGTAAATTGGACGTCATAATATTGTACCAAATTCAACTTTGCATTAAAGACGTCGTCATCTTTATATCTTGAGAACTCTAAAATATTTTTAAAAGGTCGTCTGACACGACTTATCATAAGGTCAGCTAGAAGTTGGGGAAAAACGTCCGGCCAACGGTAAAATAGGACAGTGGTGGAAGTTGGTGTAGTAACTCATACTTTTTGCATCGTTCGTTAATAAACTGTCATCAGTCTTGTATTTTTGACATGGGACGAAACAAGAGCTTCAAATACTCATCCACATATTACAGAAGAAAAAAAAGATTTCTAGATTCATCAAAAAGGGAGAAATGTATTCCAGACATGAAGGCAATGGAGCAGAACCCTGTAATTTCCAATCAAGAAATTAAAAAAGATCATGCGATATCCACAAAATTGAATATGAGCCTGAAAGTGAAATTACTGACAAAATAGATGAAAGCTTGAACTCCGAAGAAGTTCACGGCAGTGGGCACTAAGAAATAAAGTTAGTCACGATGGATTATCATATTATAGGATCTATAGTCAATCTAGGTTTATGTTGGTACTATGTTTATAAAGAAAGTTGAATTTCACGAATTATGTATTAAGCACTAAGATCTAGCGATTAAGAATTAGGAATTAAGGAGTTGAATAATCCCGCCCTAAGTCCATTTTTATGACGAAAACACGTATTAGGTTAGGATTATTAACTCGGCCATTTTAAATCGCAAAGTCCTATCTGATTGCTCACCACTTCTGCATCCTTATAAGTATTCATTTTGTTTTTAATGATATGAGTTGAGAAATAAAATAATACCAATAATATACCAAAAGTGCGAATTTGGTGCAGTATAGGTAGTTAACCTGCACCGTCCTTTAATTGATTTTGTATTTGTCTTTAGGTTAGTCATGGTTTACGACATTTAGTAAACGTTCAAATCTGGTTGTGTATGCTGAGGTATATAAGTTAAAAATTGGTAAAGCCTCACGACCTGCGAAGTCGTTACAACCATGAAATGATTCTGCATTTTGGTGAAAATAAAGGTCGTATAAACGTATATAAGACGTCGCGCCTCAACGTCAAGACTTCAAGACAATGGCAATACGTGGTGATTTCTGGCACTTTTCAAATAAAGGATAAAGAAAAGGAGACATTTAGAGAACAAACGAGAAACTTTTGGAATGCTGACCTGACTTCCTCACTATCGATAACCATATTACGTACAATGAAAATATGATAATTCTCAAACACTATGAAGTTTGTGAAAATATCATGAAAAAATTTATAGATTAACGGGTCAATTCTGTGCACATCTGTAAGCAAATCTATAAATTTCTATAAGCCTATAGACACTGCAAAACGCATCGATTGCCAAACACCCAATCGGAAATATTAATGATCCTATAAGATATTTTGTAATCTACAGAAAGTGCAGAACTGCAAATTGTCTAAAGGCAGCTATAGGCTTATAGAAATTTATAGAATTGCTTATAGACGTGCACAAAATTGACCCATTAGTCATAACTTTAAAATCTACACGAGAAGGTCTAAGCACCAGAAAACCTTTAGAAGCCATGGATAAATTATACAGATTGCAGAATAAAAAATCGAAAACTACAGAGACTGGCACAAATTTACAGGACAATCAGAGTCAAACATGATTTACTGTATTCCTTTCATGCATCGAGTTACACCGAACGAGCTCCTCGGAGTCACTCGAAAACACACAATTCAGATTTTATCATTATTTTTTAATATTAACATTACCGTCATTACCTAAAAAAGGTTCTTGGACCCACCGCAACTTTGGTGCATAAGGGGAAAGGGGGATGCACTATGAGCGACTCGAGTGCTTAACGCACTTTTAAAAGGAACATTCAAGCTTTTAAAATTGAGCAGCTCCGAGTAACTCAACGGGTAAAAGGAATACAGTAATTATGAACAATGGATGAACCTGAAATAAAAATGTAAAAAAATTGGGATTTACTTTTTAATGTAAAAGTGAAACTGTCAAGCTTCGAATCAGCTATAGTCAAAATTTCGATAATACACCTAGCTCAATTTCCATTATTCAGAGGTAAAGGTTTATTTTTATAGTTATTTACATTACAAGTGCGTTTATGAACATGGTTACAATAACGAGTGTGGAAGATTAGAACGATGAGGTCGTAGACCGAGTCGTTTTAATCACACGAGTTTTGTAGTCATATATAAACGCGCGTGTGATGTACAACGTTTTATCTACAAAGCGAAAAATAAGAATGTTTTCTCAACTATTTTCGTTTATTGGTTATACAACTCATTGTACATTATTCCGTTGATTATTCCCATATGACACGAGAGGCTTAAAAGTGATAAGCCTTTTGGGATTATCGCGCTTGGTGGCAATATTGTTATTAATAATAAAAATTGATAAAGTATTGAAGTTTAGTTCATTGTATAACCTTTTGAATACCACTCGATGTTTCAGGATTACCTAATATTTTTACCTGACACTCAACGTGTTACCAGCAACACCACTCCTCCTTCGGAGTCGTGGTGTTGCTGCGTAATGCGTTTCGTGACAGGTAAAAGTATTATCCGGTAATCCTGAAACCTCTTGTGGTATTACATTCGATAGTTGTCTACCTTCATTCTACCTTTACAGGTTTAACGTTGACATTTGTCAAATCACCAGAAATAGTTGTGTTATGAATTCATAACCTAGTCCATAACACCACTAGTTGTGTTATGAGTCTCATGACATAACTCAAATACTAGAAAAATGGTTGTGTAAAAACGTCATAACCAAACGCTTGTAGATAAAATTATTTCAATTTTCGCAGAAACCAACCCAATTGAGTTTTTCCGCAATATCAAAATTGGTGATGCCGCGAAGCGGAACTAAATGCTTACTTTCGTCTCGTCTCAAGGTCTACTTTCAGGTCCAGACGAGAGTAAAGAGAATGAGACTAATCTCGTCTCGTCCTCGGTATTATTTTTTAGTACCTACATTTTTAATATTTAGTCGATGCACTTTAATGTATGTAATTTGTCATTAATTTTAGATCCCCCTGACATGCCACAAAATGAGTACCTATTCTGCAAAACATAAAAAATCAAAGTTCTAAAGGATGCTTTTAAGAAATCAAGAGCTCTTGGAATAGCATCAAACTTCATCTCATAATCTAGTCTAGATATATACACAGGGCGAGCTAGATAAACTGACACATTTTGCAGGTAAATATCTCGAAAACGAGAAGAGATAACAAGATGAGGTCTATTCACACAACGATTTACAGTAGGATTGCCAAATCCTATAATTTGCTCTGAAGTTTAATTTTACAGACATGCGATTTTTTGAAATAGAATTACTTCCTTATTTTCCGTAGAACACCCTGTATATTTTGTCATCATCAGAAAGCCTGATTTTTCTTCTTTACAAAAAGTATAATTTTTTTATCTTGAAATCACATCGTAAAAATTACACTTTGTGAAAGAGGGTACCATCAACTGGCCAAAAAAAAAAAAAAACTTCAAACTAGTGATACTTCAAACTTTCAGGATTTATTGAGTAGGGTCTTTCAATCAAACATAACAAACCGCGAATGGATCTTAGGCTCAGAAATGAAATAATGAATTTTTTCGCACTTAAATGCAATAAAATCATGTAAAATTTCTACTAAATCACCTTTGAGAGCTTCTGAAAAATACTTCAAGAAATCAGAGGGATTTCAAACTTTCATGATTTATTGAGCAGGGTCCTTTTATCGAAATAATTCATTTTTTTCTCAGTTAAATGCAATAAAATCAGGTAAAATTTCTATTAATCGCCTTTGGAAGTTTCTGAAAATTAGTTCAAGCAACCGGAGGGATTTCAAACTTTCAGGATTTATTGAGTAGGGTCTTTTTTTCGAATAAACTGCGAGTGGATCCCTGGCTAAGAAATAGAATTATGAATTTTTTTCTCACGTAGATGGAAAAAAAATCATACAAAATTTCTATCAAATCAACATTGAAAGCTTCTGAAAAATACTTCAAGCAATCAGAGGGATTTCGAACTTCAAGGATTTATCAAGTAAGGTCTTTTTATGGAACAGAACAAACCGCGAATGGATCTCAGGCTCAGAAATGGAATCATGAATTTTTTCTTTCTTGGAGGCAAAAAAATTATTTAAAATTTCTATTAAAGCACCTTTGGAAGTTTCTAAAAATTACTTCAAGCAATCAGAGGGACTTCAAACTTTCAAAATTTATTGAGCAGGGTCTTTTTATCAAACAGAACAAACTGCGAATGGATCTCAGACTCAGGAATGGAATTATGAATTTTTTTCTCACTTACGTGCAAAAAACTCATAGATTTCTATTAAATAGGTAGGTACCCATTGGAAGCTTCTGAAAAATACTTCAAGCAATCAGAGGAACTTCAAACTTTCAGTATTTATTGAGTAGGGTCTTTTTATCAAATAGAACAAACCGCGAATAGATCTTAGGCTCAGAAATGAAATTATAAATTTTTTCTCGCTTAAATACAATAATCATGTTATATTTCTATTAAATCACTCTTGGAAGCTTCTGAAAAATACATCAAGCAATCAGAGGGACTTCAAACTTTCAGGATTCATTAAGTAGGGTCTATTCATTGAACAAAACAAACAGCGAGTGGATCTCAGGCTTGGAAACGGATTCATGAATTTTTTTCTTAGTTAGTTGCAAAAAATCATACAAAATTTCTATTAAATTACCATTAGAAGCTTCCTGGAAAATAGGTACTTCAGCAATCAGAGGGATTTCAAACTTCCAGGATTTATTGAGGAGGGTCTTTTTATAAAACCAAACAAACCGCGAATGGATCTCAGGCTCAAAAATGGAATTATGATTTTTTTTCTCACCTAAATGCAAAAAAATCATATAAAATTTCTATTAAATCATCTTTGGAAACTTTTGAAAAATACTTTTAGCAATCAAAGAAACTTCAAACCTCCAGGATTTATTGAGTAGGGTATCTTTTAATTCAGCAAAACAAACCGCGAGTGAATCTCAGGCTCAGGAACGGAATTATAATTTTCTATCTCACTTTAGATGCAAAAAAATCATGTGAAATTTCTATTAAATCACCATTAGAAGCTTCTGAAAAATACTTCAAGCAATCAGAGGGACTTCAAACTTTCAGAACACCCTGTATTTTATTGGGGGAAAAATCAGGAGTAAATTCCTCTTTTAAAGTTATTACAATCTTGTAAGATGAGATGTGAAGAATCTATAGGATGATGTATAAAATTTAGTTTGTATGGCTCCCTAGAAGACAAAAATCGCTTTTACATTAATGGAATGGAAAAAACTTTCAATTTTATTGATTATTTAATAAACAGATTTTATTTTTAAATCAAATTATCACAGTTTATAATAGACTTTTCAGCAAGGAGAATCGGCTAATCAAATTTAAAACGCACGAAGTTGTTAATGTTAATAATAATTAAGTTTGTAATGCTTATTAAAAATTTAATTCTAGTATTTATGCATTTATTTTTATTTTTTTTTCAAATTTGTTAATAGTTTTTTTTTATATCTATGTAGGTAATCTTGTTCAGGCGAATATGCAATATCTATCGAATAATAATGATAATAAATTAAATAGATGTTTTAATTTATTTATTAAATTTTTTGATCGATTCCTGACATTCATCCAAATACATATTACGTCAAAATCATTAAAACTTACCAGGAACTGTATTGTGTGAAATTGAAATCAAATAAATACAAATTGAAAAATATTTACAAAACATAAATTTAGGAAACACGATTCTCAATGCATTAAAAACTCTAAATTATTCTGGAAAATTGTAAAAATTAAAAACAAAAAATCAATGCAGAATAAATAACTTATTCAAACTAATTTCAAATCAACATGGCCCTATTAACTATTTCAACAACACACCATTTTTTGATAACAAATCTACATCAAGTATATAAACTGTTATAAATCTATTAAAATAATCTATCTGATCGAGAATTGAATCAAATTGCATTGAGACGTTAAAATACCATATCGATCAAAAGATATTTTAAATGCACTCTGCCGCAGGAATATCAAACGCTCAAATCAAAAAAAAAAAAAGCTCTATACCGATAACTTACCTCTTTTTACTGTGTCCCACTTTATCCAATTCGATGTGCCTGTATGCAGCGTAAGTGGCCATGTCTAAATTGAAAAACAGTTACAAACCAATGAAGATCCGAAGTTTAGTTAAGTTTAAAAACAGAAAGACGGATCGGCGATCTCAAATAAATTCTCCTGCGCTCCTGCCTGCCTGTAATTCTATTACGACCTAACACTACTGCTAAAAGCTAACTGATCGGCAACAAGAAATGTAACACGATTTTATAGTCGCAGGGGTTATGTGCAACAGAGCAGAGCTATAACCTACTAGGTGTTCTTTTTTTTCTGCTCTTTTCCGCTGGCAGGATTTTTTTTAGAGGATTCGGTTGACAGATTTTTGAGAATCTAATGTGATTTAGGACTTTTTGTATGAAATCTATTAGACGAAAAGAACTGTAAATGAAAGACAATGCTATATATTATGAATTTTTCAAATTAATTATATCCAAGGTGTAACTGGAAGTCCAAACTAACACAACTTCATCCATAAAAACTACAAATATTTTTGAAATTTGTAGCCAAAAAGTCTATGCACTCATAAAAATATAAGAGAAAGCATCTCTATATTCAAACTCAAAAGCTCTTTATTCAAATTTATAACTATTTTTGTATAGGAATTAGAGCACATAGGTGAGCCATAAAGAGCTTGCCTCTGCATCATTTCCCTAATAAACCGATTTCAAAGTTATCTTTATTTTTTTATAAAAGATTTACATATTTAATTTTTAATCATTAACGTTTTATACTTAGATAGTTATCTTCGAGCTTTAATCCAAACTATCTCATCTCAGTGTTATAGAAGAATTTTGCCAAAAAATCCATCAAAATTATCAATATTTCCATTAAACTGAACTCAGATATGTATTAAAAAGGTCCAAATGAAAGAAATGAATATTATAGTTCGTGAGTAGTCTAGTCATCAGACAGTTATGCCCATAATTTGTTCTGTGGTCTAGTTCTTTTGCCAGGGACGAGGAAATGGATTTCTTGTGAAAGTTTAGGTGAACAAGTAATACCACATATCAGCTCATACAAAAAGATTGATTGTGCATTCTGACGTCTATTTTCCAGACTAGTTAAGCGAACGCGTGTTCTAGTCCACATCCTGATAAGGAAATCTTAGTTTGCATAACAAGTATTTTGCAAATCTATTCTGAACTCTTTCGATCCTCTAAATGTGACAGTTATAGTTAGGTGTCCAAATAATACTACAGTATTCCAATGTAGACCTTATCAGACTGTAGTAAAGTGTGGTTATTGCTTTGACATCATATATATCTCTGGTGTTTTTTTTGATAAAGCTGAGCAGTCTAAAACTCTTGAGCACAATAGTGACGATATGTTTAATGAAAAACAATGTGACTTCCAAGTCTTTTAATGGTACCTATCAACAGTCTCCAATCTTTTATTTTCAAGAAAATATATGTGCAGGAATGAATTCGTTGTTTTGTAGAAACTTATGTGCTTGCACCTCTTGGGATTAAGTTTCAACAGGTTACTGTTATACCAATAAGCAAGTCTATCTAAATAGGTTGGGTTGGAAAGGGTTAGGATCTACAGTAGCAAAAAGCTTAAGGTCATCGGCATACAATAGACACCGTGAACCTTTGAAACAACCAACGTCATCATTAATAAAAAGCACAAATAAAATTGGGCCGATGTGTGATTCCTGAGGCACACCAGCTGGTTCTGAAAACTCATGTGAGAGTACACCGCACATGTTTACACGTTGTTGGCGACCAGTGTAGGAGCGAGTCCAGGAAAATAAATGTTCACTATAACCGATGCATGATAGAATGATAACTTTCTCAGTAGAATCTTATGACAGACGCTGTCGAAAGCTTTAGACACATCATGGACACATCTGTATATGTGACGCACAGATTAACCCGTCCTAAAGATAGGAAACTTCCATGTAAAATGTTCGTTCGGAGCTGTCTAAAAAATAACACGTATGAGAGTTTCATGACTGCCAAAGCTATGCGGCGCTAGTATAGCAAAGCCACAAGCAAATGTCACCTGTGAACTGTGAATGAATGTAATTTGTCATTATATTTACCATTAGTCAGCCGATGGTCAGCCGTTTGATGTGTGTTAGTGTTCATTATTTGATTTTCTATCAATTTTTGGTAAAACTTTGACTTCCTAATATGTTTTTAACAAAAGGGACCTTATGTTACATGTGAACATTGTGGAAATGGTTTTAGTGATGGTATTTATTTACAATTTTTGACATTCACTTAAGGAGTCATTTGTGCACAAGACCTATCAACTTTTTAGTGTTTTTTTTTCAATACGATTTTCTGTTGTGTTGAAGGCTGTTCTGTTAAAGAAGGAGATAGTACTGAAATGTTGTTGTTTTATTTTCAAAAAATAGGGTTTAATGATAAAGTGAAATTGATTAGACAAATTATTTGAAAAAAGGCGGGAACCACATGTGCACACTAGCGCCACCATGCTGTGGCAGTCATACAACTCGCTGCATGAGTAAGACAAGGATAGGGAAAAGGCCTGAGTTTCCTATCTTCAGGACGGGTTAATCTGTGATGTGACGTCAACTTACTTCCCTGACTCCAAAGAAACAGTTAGGGCTTGTTCATAACAGGCCAAGTTTGTAGCCGTCGATTTGCCTTGGCAGAAACAATGTTCATTAACGATGTAATTCTTGTAGCAGAAGTAAATGTCGTCAGTCAGTATGGATTCCATTATTTTGGGAATATGAGATAAAACAGATATCCCTCTATAGTTTTTAATGTTGGTATTTATATATACGGATGAGATTTGATATTTTCCATGTAGTAGGAAAGATTCATCTGTCGAAAGAAAGCTGCAATAGTTAGTTGTTTAAGGGGGTTTAACAAAGATGAGCCGCGCTCTTTTAAAAATATAGGTGATACTCCGTCGAGTCCCGGACTCTTGGAAATGTCCAAATCCAGGATATTCTCCTTTATTTTTTCAGCCGTGAACGCATAATCTGACAAGGTTGCTCCAAAATCGAGGAAGTGATTACGTTAAGATGCACGTCAGGATGATCAGAAAAACAGTTTTTAAAGTGTTTGGCGAATAGTTCGACAATTTGTCTCGGATCGGAAGTTTTGATATAATCCAATTGCATATGGGATGGCAGACCTGCATCCCTTCTAAGTGACTTGATGTAAGACCAAAAATGCTCAACGTTTGATGATGTCAAATGTTGAGTCTTGGTTAGATGAAGCAGGTAACATCTGTATGAAACCTAACATTTCGTCTCGCGATTGAGTAGGCTCTGTAATCTGATCCTGACCGCGATCTCCTATACTTCTTGTACAGTTTATTCTTATGACCGATTAGTTTCCTTAGTTCACAGTTGAGCCACTTTGGATACTTGTTAGTTTCAATTACCTTCTTGGGTACAAATAAGTCGATGCCCTGGTATATTACTTCGTAGAAGTGAGCGACGGCAACGTTTGGATCAGAAAGTTCCCAGTTAATGTTGTTTAAAAACTCGTTAAGTTGTGCGTAGTTTGCTTTCTTGAAAAGATAAACACTGATGGGATTAGTATAAGGAAGAGTGAGGGAATATCGACTACTTAAGCGCTGTTCAAAATTTCAAGTAGTAGGTAATCTTTGTGATAAGATGTCCAAAATGAGAAAATTGATGGTTTACTTCATCTATTATGAGTTTTTTCAATTGGATTTGCAATCAAACAAATGTTTTTTTTTTAGAAATTATGTTTTTTTAGAAATACGAAAAAAATTGGGATAATTTCCACCGGTAGGATAATATCGACCATGGTGAAGGGCAAAATCGACCAAACAGTAATATTCGGGAATTAATTTAAATTAAACGTTTTCACGCTGAGCATAGGTCACAAGTATACACAGACGCTTTTTCAGCGTTAGTACACGGCATCTCCACCAAATGTCATTATCATAACTAAATTGTTCACAACCAGTGCAGATATCATTACCTACTTTTTTCTTCATTCCAACTGACGTTTTCCCTTTACCTATAATTTTTCTTGTAACCTCCAATTTTTCATTTTCCTCCTTTTTTTGCTTCTAAGATGTCTTATTTTCGAGCTCTTCTTTCAATGGAGTGGATGTTAATATTTGAGAATGTTGCCTTTTCGCTGTGAAGTTCTTGGTTGAGAGACTAGAGCTGAACATAAGTCTCGAAAAGAAGTATTTGTCTTTTTTTCTTTAATTTTTAGGGTTTTATCATTATCATCGCTTAAGTTATCTTCACCAACTTCTTCCAAACCAAATTCAGAATCAGAAGAATTTGATGGCAATCCATTACATAATATATACAATCTGCCTGGTTCTGGAGAAGGAGTTTTATGTCTGGGTGCTATTTGTTCTGAAATGCCCTGCGGTGTTAGTCCAATCAATGGTGAATCTTCTGTTGATCTTCCTGGTATAATTCCACTTGGTCCTGGTTCTGGAGAAGGAGTCTTATGTCTGGGTTCTGTTGGTTCTGAAATACCCTGGGGTGTTTGTCCAGTCAATGATAAATCTTCTGGAGTCTTTGTACTCGGCGAATCTTCATTATCTTCATAAAGTCTTCCTCACAAAACGCATCACGATTGATGGGGTAGTTTTGAATCTGTTTGAAACCTTCTCTATCTATAGGTACCCTATTGTAAGAATTGCCAAAAATCTCGGCTATATCAGTGTCTTTAATTTTTTCATAACTTCTACTTTTCATGTACCCTTGACATTCTTGCTGGTATGCAGTCTTTATAGGCTTGAAGAAAGTTACATCGAGAGGCAGTGTTCTGTGAGAGGTATATGGGGTGGAAGTGATAGTAAATGAATGCCAGAATTTCAACAAAAATTGTACGAAGCTAAAAAGGAATGAGTGGAATGATTATCCAGTATAAGAAGGCTAGGTTGCTCTGGAGTGGCATTAGCATACTTTGCAAAGTGTTGCAACCATTCAGTAAACAGCTCTTCTGTGATCCATGGAGATTTCGAGCATTTATATATCGTGCCTGCGAGGCCATTTTTTTCTAAACCATCTTTCATTCTCATTCTCTTGAAAATAAATATGAGCGGGATATATTGCCCTGATGCACTAAAGCAGCATACTATAGTATAGTATTTTGTCCCCTTTCTCCACTTGTTATCGCGCCAACTTGTTTTTCTCCTTTTTTTGCCAATATACTACCTGGATTGTTAACAATGGAAATACCCGTTTCGTCGACGTTGTGTATATGCGATATTCTTCAAATAGTAACTCTAGATTATTGAAAAAAAGATTTATTTCGCCTTTATTAAATGCGGTAACTCTGCTGAGGCTAGTGGCTGCCGGTTTACGAAAACTAAGCTGCGGAGACGTCGCATAAACGAATAGAGCCAATCCTTGCCACACATTCCTTTATCTAAATATATTAAAATTATGTGGCATTTTATTTTTCTCTGCATATTTAAAGACCAACGTGCGTTTGCTTTGAGCAGTCAATCCATGAAATAATTTTGACAGTTTTAATATAGTCTGAACAATTTCGTTTTTCTAATCTTATCTTCGGAAAAAACAGGTTTCCTTCCTCACCTTAGTTTTTTTGCTTGAAATCTACCTCTTAGTCTATCTTGGAGTGTGCCATATGGAACGTCAAACGTTTTAGCGGCACTCCTAATGGATAATGGTTGTTCTCTCGCGGCCTTTATCGCTCTTTTCATGGAATCCTCGGTCCACGAAGAACGTCCAGTTTTTCGGGCGTATGTTCGCGAATCGCGTTATCTGAAATGAAATATTTTTATAATGTATGTATATAATGCAGAGCAGGAAAGCAAGAACGAGAGCCAAGAAAATCCTCCGATTGAGGTGTCTATATTGTGAAGAAAACCATCTATTTAAAATATTATTTCTTTGAATCTTAACTTTTAAAAAAAACGTTTACTGAATAAAAGTAAATGTTGCAACCATGTAATACTCTGTGAAATTGATGAGAACGAGAGCGCGCCGCTACAGAAAAGTACCGAACGGGAGATAGAGAAGAAGGCGATTAGACGTTAGACTAGAGAAGAAGCAGGGCTCTGGGCTGGTCCCTTAAGACATTTGTCCTCCATTATTCATTATTCAATTTTTAATTTTTATTTTGTATTAAACTAATTGTTCAATCCAATTTGTGATTAGTGTGTGTGTCAAGGAGCGATCACAGGTCAGTTGAATAATTGTTATTTTGGTTTTGATAGTTCAATTTATACAAGTATTATTTTTTTTCCATTTTTATATTTTTTGTTGGTTTATAACATTTTTTTACAGCATGTGCATTGTTCATGTATTTAACAAAAATCGTTTCATGGTGTAAACAACACAGATAAAGAAGTAAATTAAAACCTAAGAACACGCATTAGGGCCTTGTTGAACCAAACAAAGGAAGGGATATTGGCTCAAAATAACAACTATAGCTGGGTAGCATCCCGTATGGGACCTCAGTACCCTCCAGCAGACCGGCTAACTAACTAAAAACTCTTCAGTATTGAATATAGGTAGTGTTGATTGAATGTAGTGTGTGTGATTAAAATTTCAGCACAAGAACAGGGACGGTACCCAATTTAAACTTTTATTGACTTAAATTATTGAATTAATGAATCACAATTATTCTCAAAGTGACACAGTATGTTCTGATTTTTGAGGAATGTTAGATCGAGGGTTTCTCTGCCGTGCTCTTTCCCCTCTTTAGTTCCAGGATAAGAACGGTATGATTTACTTTAATAATAAAGGAAACGTTTCACAAAGTTTTCGTTTCTCTTACATATCACAACTTTCCTTAAATTTCCCTAATATTTGCTATGTCGGGCACATGTCCAGTAAGTAAAATTGAGTAAGTTCCCACAACGTAGGTCCTATCTGTTTTTCATTTCGTTTTTCAGAAGATTTGTTGTTTAAAGGTAATAAAAATTCTCATCGTTCAATCTTACTGAACGAACCCGGGTATTTTATACTTATGCCTGATTTATACTTCCGAATTAAGAATTAAACTAAATTGGGAATTAAACTAAACTAAAAATTTAAATGTTAAATCTCCATAATTTGATGCTGTCGTTTATACCTCAAATTAAAAAATTAAATTAAACTAAATTAAATTAAAAGTTGGCTAACTTTCAACTAAGAATTAAGAATTAAGGAGATCTGCTGAATGTCAATATGTTTGTTGTCACTCTAGCTGGTTTTTGTTTATTTCCATGTTCCTTTCTGTCATTTGTGATTACGTGAAGAGCTCGCTAATTTCAGCAAATCCTTAATTCCTAATTTAAGGTATAAACTGCATTTCTAAAGTTTAGTTTAATTTAATTTACAATTTATTTTTTAGTTTAGTTTAATTCTTAATTTTGGAAGTATAAACCAGTCATTATACTTGAATTATTTCAATTTTAAATTTTACTTTAGGTTCAAAGTATCAACCAATGACCTTATCAACGACCTCATTTTCTCTGTCACTTATTTGACATTGTCAATTGGTCAGCTTCTTATATTAGTTATCGTGCAAACGATATAAGTATTGAGATAAGTTCTCAGACAGCACATAAAGTCTTAAAGACTTATTTTTTAGGTCTGCATTACGTCTGAAAGCCAAAAAAACGTCTAGAAGACATTTTTTTGAAAATGTTCATAGAATATATCGTAAATTCACATCTCAAACACAACTTTGGTACAACCAGGTCCACACACAGTATCCACACTACAAAAATTTCCCACAAAATTTGTTTCTCATTTAATTTCAAAGTTACTGGACACTATTTAGAATGCCACGAAACACTTTAGAACTCTATTAAGCCTTTTTGAAAGTTCGAAACACTTAAAATTCAATTCAGAAATTTGAGAAAATTAGAATATTGCATGTATTTGATTTCCTTTTAGAGTATTGCTGTAGCAAATGCTGTGTACGGAATGAACTATCACTCAAATTAGAACAAAATAATCATAATTTTCAGGTGATAAATGCATCATATTCCTATGTTACTATAATGACGAGAAATATTGAACAGCTTGATGAGCCTTAGAATCTTGATCCCTAATTTGATCTTAATCTAAGAAATTTCAAATCTAACTCGAGGCCCACAGAGCACTGCACTTAAAAAGTGATTTATTACATTGGATCAAAAAGTTTGGCTGCAACACATAGAAATAGTTCTGCAATATCAACCATCTATAGACTAGAATTTTAATGCAATTTTCTTCACATATTTTGATTCACTAATTTTTGCAATAAACGTAAATTAAGCAAATGAAATAATGTTCAATAGGACATAAAAGTTCTAAATAAGATAAAAAAACTATAAAAGTGGTCAATTTGGAAACAAACAATAAAATAATATTACTTATTTTATAGACCCAATTAGTTTAATTGGAAATATATTTTACCTATATCAATGTCTTGATTCCAAATTAGCATACACCTCCTCATAGGTACTTATTATTAAAAAAAAAACGGAGGCTCATACCTGTAAAACACAGTATAATAACTTAATCATTAATCATTTCAGAAAAATTGCTTATATTGTGCTTTGAAATTTCCTCACTTTCTCTATAATTTAATGATGTTATACCAGAGCCTATAAAGGTATTTTTTTACAGGTTACAAATAGATAGAATACAGCTAAATTCCTTTAGAAATTAAACTCGAAAGTTCCTATTATTCAACGTGTTGAAAGTGTTTAAAAATAGATAATAAATAGAATATATCATCAATCAAAAATGGCTTTAATGGGTTACCTATGAATTGCTATAAAAAATATTGACCCTTGCATGAAAATTATGGTTATTGAGTTAGGTACCTGACTTTTCTGTAATTTCACCATAGAATTAAATAAGTATTAAATATTCATAAGAGAATTTCCAAATATTTTCTACCATAAATTAAATAAAGTTTTGGATTTAAATTGTAACTGCTTAACCAACTACGGTAAAATTACTACTTAGACACACATCAAGTTCGTTTTCTAATTTCTCTCTCCGTATGATTTGCTATGCAAATCTTTGATTTTATTGATTAATAACTTAAAATAGCAAACAAAATAGACAACTGGTTTATCAGTTATCATCACCAATAATTTCAATTAGGCATGTACCTATTTGCATGAGCAATTAAATGTTTTACTTTCTCATGATAAGACATTACAATCTGCTGTTTACCATGAAAAAGTAACGGATTTTTTGTGTGAATTATTGTTATTTTATGTTGTAATAATTTTTATTTTATTATTATGGATTGTTTTATGATATATTTAACGTTAATAAATAAGGTTGGTATGACTGATGAAATATGATCAGATTTTTACGTAGAATTCGAAAATTAAATAGAAAAATGGCGCAAGGAATTGAAAAAGTTAAGTTAGTTGAGAAAATGTGCAACTAGAAATAGGAATTGACATGTTCTATTCATTTCTTGAGAAATAGGTAATTAAACCATTTTTTAATGATTTTCGTTTTTTTTTATCATTCTTCCTGTTTCTTGTTCCTATGTTATGTTTCTTAATATGTATATTGCATATTTACATGCTCAGCCCTTTTTAAGTATTTTAGGTTTTTGTTATCATCCCTAACCGAGTCTACAGGGTGTTACAAATATACCGTTTTAAAATATTCGGAATACCTACTTCCGACCCAGCCAGCACGTTATATCCCGTGCGTGATGTCTCGCGATGTATTTTTTCTGTCAACATGGTTATATTTTCTTGTAACCCACCATCAATATACATGAAACATACTATTTTTGTTGTAATGCGAAATTAATTTGTTACGTTCAATATAATATAATCGATATGGCACCATGGTATGTTCAACCAGAAGACAAATATTCATGTACCTACTATTATTGTAACTTTGTGATATATTACCAAAAGACAAAATATTCATGTGCCATTAATGTAACTTTGTGATATATTACTAATATTGCAATATTATGTAAGTACCCTATACAATTATTTTGGCGCTCTTCTGTGGCAGATGAATGTTTTGATATTTGTTTCCAATACAGTGATGCCAGACTACTGAATGTACCCCTAGTTCTAGAGATATTTACAATACTCTACTGTCCTGTAAGGATTCCTCGTATCAGCGAGTTGGCAACACTTCCACTATTCGGTTCTATTATTCTGTTGATTATAAAAATGGACCGAACTGAAGCCATTTTCTTATGCCGTTATCTGTTGCTTTGTCTCTGTTTTGTTTGTTCAGTTGTTATTTGCTATTTCCGAAATCACATCAACTACTACGCCCTTCCTATTTTCATTTTGTACTTGAAAATTATAAGTAGGTACCTATTTTTAGTTTTTTTTATGAACTGTGAGTAGTGCTACATGCGAATTTGTTGGAGCCTATGGTAAGTATATTTGCTACCGATCGATAAATATTTTACAATTGAAAACATTGTCTTGCCTGATAAATGGAAATTAAGTTTTTGTATTTAAGATGATGCATCACAAAACCAAATGCTAATACACAGAGGAGCTTGAGACCATGGTGTTCGAGTGGCTGCGACAAGGCAAAGCAGAGACTCATGGGAGAAGAAAAAAAATGGGTGTTGATTATGAAGTGGTGGTTGTTTTAATTGGAAAATTACTTCCATCCAGAAATTCGTGAATTTCCATCTGCGATGTGATTGTGCCTTTAGAGCTTGGAAAATAATACCTACGTGCCCTCTACCCCTATACCTAACAAATAATTGAAAGGTATGTTTTGTTTTTTATTTTCTTATTTATTGGTCAATAGAAAGTGGACTTGAAATTTTAATATGTAATAAAAAGTTTTTTTCGTATATTTTGTATTTTATTTTATACCTAACCAAAAAAACTAACATACTTTTTATTTAACATTGTCATGTAACATCAACATTAAATAATAATATATGCAGGATATAACGAATACAAAATACAAGAGATGTTACAGATCTATGTCTCATAGGTATTGCGTTGTTACATACCCGTTACGTGTTATAAATCATGTATCCTCTATATTCTCGTGAAATACCTCGGTCATATTATATTTGAGTCATACCCTGAATATAGTTTTCTGGAGCGCAGTTGCGGAAATTCGGCTATCGCAGAGCTATCCATGTGATTTACAAAGTACATCGCATGAGAGGTTTAACATCCCCAATTTTACGTAACTTTACATCACTGGTATGTGTCGGTGCTGGCTGGGGAAGATATTTGGAAAAAAAACGAAATTTTGCAAAATCGGCTTTATTTTTTGCTGAACGATTTTGGATTCTTATTTCAAAATGTGTATGTTCAATATCTTAAAATCCGTCATATTGTATCAAAATTTTCAGGAATTGTAGCTCCTATATTAAGCTCTAAAAAACCTGTTTTGGAAAATATTTTAAGGCTTAAAGTTTTTGAGAAAATTGAGTTTGAAGTTTTTGACTAAATTTCGAATAAAATACAACTATGAAGCTCAATTGCTCAAAAAGCATTTGAACCCAGACATAAGACTCCTTCTCCAGAACCAAATGGAATTATACCAGGAAGATCAACAGAAGATTCACAATTTGACTGGACAAACTCCGCAGGGCATTTCAGAACAAATAGCACCCAAACATAAAATTCCTTCTCCAAAACCAGGACCAAGTGGAATTGTTCCAGGCAGATTGAACATCATATTACGTAATAGATTGTCATCAAATTCTTCTGATTCTGAATGTAGTTTGAAAGAAGTTGCTGAATATAACTTAAGCGATGATATTGATAAAACCCTGAAAATTGAAGAAAAAAAGACAAATACTTCTTTTCGAGACTTATGTTCAGCTCTAGTCTTTCAACCAAGAACTTCACAGCAAAAAGGCAACATTTTCAAATATCAACATCTAATCAGCTCGAAAATAAGACATCTTAGAAGCCAAAAAAGGAGGAAAATGAAAAATTAAAAAAAGTTACAAGAAAAATTACGGGTAAAGGGAAAACGCCAGTTGGAAAAAAGAAAAAAGTAGGTGATGATATCTGCACTGTTTGTGAACAATTTTGATATGATTTTGCATGGAGATGCCGTTCTTGTGCGTGTGTGAAAAAGCGTCTGTATATATTTGTGACCTATGCTCGGTGTAAAAACGTTTAAATTAAATTAATTTCCAAATATTACTGTTTGGTCGATGTTGCCCTTCACCATGGTCAATATTATCCTACCGGTCGAAATTACCCCACTTTTTTTCCTATTTCTAAAAACAGGGTTGGATGAACCCACCGGGATACCGGGAAACTCCCGGTGGGCCGATCGGAATGTGGGCCAATCTTTAGAACAACAGGATTATCAAGATACCTGCAAACCAAAGTCTGAGATCAAACGGACGGCCTCAATATTATGAAAGCACATATAAGAATGGTCAATTCAACTGGTGGCGCATTGAAAAAAGAACAACACAACATGAAAAAAGTATGACGCGCTAAGAATGTTTGACAATTGGGCAAATACAGGACTGGAAGCAAATGAAAGTGACGTAATAATTCAAGACTCATTATCCGCAATTCATTCTCATAAAAAAAAAGGAGATGCCGCGACTGTTTTACAGGGGGAATTTAAAGATTTTGGAAGAAAATGTCCTGACTCGAAAAGGACGGAGTTGTATGACTTCTCTGGATCCAATGATGGAGATGAAGATAATGTCAATGACATAGGGTTGCATAGGGAATGAACTTTCTGAAAAAGTGTTAATCACATTCACTTTGCAAACAATATTTGGTTTGCTGCTTTAATGTTTCATATAACTACAGATTATACAGTCATCTTCAAGGCCTTTACCAGTAGGTCCTTATTTTAGCGTGTTCACAGGTAGGTTGCGAAAAATGCTTTTCAACACTTGAAGATATAATAAATCGGTTAGGGAATCAATCGACTTAGAATGGAAAATTTGGATGCGTTGATGATGATGATAGTGAACTTACACAGCGCCGGTTTAACCATTAGGCGGACTAAGCGGCCGCCTAGGGCCCGGGCGCTCAATGGGGCCCGAAATTCACTCTGAAATCAAATATCTTATTTTGGCAACCTTGCGCCCTGAGACGCATCACACCACCCGAATTACGCACACTATCGGCAACACTGTTCTGTAGCTGTGGGATTCCCAACTCAGGTAGAGTCCATCCAACCTTATGTTGCTGATGAACATCCGTTAAACGAGTAATAGATAATAGATACGAGATGTTCCACTACCCAGACAGCACACAAAGTCTTGAAGACGTCTTTTCTAGGGTCTGTATTACGATTACGTCTGAACGTCTGAAGACCAAAAAAAGACGCCTAGCAGAAGACGTTGTTTTGAAGATGTCCATATAAAATGTCGTAAATTCATATCTTTCTCTCTTTGAGACATCTCTTTGAAGATTTGAAGTAGTTTTAGAATGTCGTAGTGCTGAAGACATCTCTAGGCAGATCTCTGGAAGACGTTGAGTTTTGTTGCATTACGAGTACGTCTTCAAGATGTCTTTGAGACGTAGGCAAGACGTCTTGAATGTCGTTTATGGACATCTTAGGGACGTCTTTGGGAAAAATTTGCCACAGAATTCGTTTCTCATTTAATTTAGAAGTTACTGGAAACCATTTAAAATGCTACAGAACACTTTAGAACTTTAATAGACCTTTTGGAAAGTTCAAAATATTTAAAATTAAATTCAGAATTTCCAAAAGCATTCTGTAGCGCTTCAGAAAATTTTGGAAATTTCAGAACCATTTTAGAATGCCCCAAAACATTCAAACGCCGATTTCCAAAAGTATTTTAGAACTACTCAGAAGGTTCAAGCCCATTTCAGGATGCTCCAAAACACTCAAACTCAAACACTCTGGAATCCCCAAAAACATTTTGAAAAGCGCCAGAATCTTAGGATTCAGATTAAAAATTACAAAACGCCTTTCAGAAGGATTTTTAGAGCAAATTTTGATTGCTGATGTAGAACTTTAGAACTCTTTAAAGGCATTTAAAACAGTTCAAATCTAAATCAGAATTTTCAGGAGCATTTTGGAGCAATTGAGAAACTTCAGAGTTATTTTAGAACAATTTCAAAGTTCTAAATTGAATCCTAATTTAGAACTGGAAACCTTTTAGAACTTTTTTGAACCAATTTAGAACTTTTTGGAGCTTCAATAGGGCTCTAAAATACTTGAAAATCTGTCAGAACAATTTAGAAATTAGGTACTGAAAAACTTCTAGAATGCTCCAGAACTCTTCAAGCCAAGTTAGAACACTTTAGAACTGCAAAAAGTCATTTAGAACTTCGAAGAGCGAATCTTGATCTTAACGCCATCTAGGACACGATAATCAACACTATTAATTAATCCAAAAAACTTTTCTCAGTCATTTAGAACGTTCCAAAACACTTTCCAGCAGCATTTTGAAAGGCTTTTTTTTTCAATTTGGACAAAAACAGTAAAAAGTTACTTTGGGCTAAGGCCCCATACCTTCTGCCGCCTAGGGCCCGGTAGAGCCTTGAACCGGCGCTGAACTTACATAACGAAATCTTAGGATTGTTGACTTTTGAGAAGATTCTTATGGAAATGTTCAACTAAGGCCCCTCATTAAAGAAAAAATATCATTATGATTGATTGAAATCATCTTTGAAATAAAAAAACAAGATAAGAGTTATTTCTTAATTTTCCATTCTGCGTTTCCATTCAGCATTTTATTGTTTTTTCACTGTCGTTATTATATTATTAGAATACATCTACCTAAATGTGGGGATGTGCCCCATAAATCCATCAATGTATGGGCCGCTAGACTAAAATTTCCCGGCCCACTTCCAAAAGTTCGTCCAACCCTGTTTCCTTACCTCAATATAAAATGATGAAATCCGATCAGCTTCTTCATCACATCCATATCAGTTATCGATTCGAACCTCCCCTTATTTTCGACAAAATTTCTGAAGACATATTGCAAAATTCTCAATTAATATTTAACAAAAGACGAAATGCTTATGTACCTACAAAACTTGTGTCATGCAATAATAAGCCGCAACCTCTGCAAGAAAAATAGACTATCATCGTATTATCAAAGACGCTCCATAGTGTTTCTCTTGGTCAAATGGTAGCCTGGCAAGAAATAATCATTGGTTTTTTAATTTCCAAGTCTTTTACTGTCAATCCACGGTTTTCATTACTAAAGATGAAGCGGTGATACCAGTAAAAACGGTGATACCAGTAAAAAGCTTGTATACGTAATTAACATATCCAGATAGGTGAATCTTATTCGCGGGATTATAGATATGTATTAGTAAACATATTCTGTTCTTCTTCAATAATTTTATCAAAGAAATATGGAAACCTACAGCTTTGAAATATAGTAAATTTTCCTAATGGTAAAATACATTCAATTTCAAGTCAACAGGTACCTATGTATTTGTACAGAATCTTACATATTTCTGACAATTCCTCAGAGGAAATGTAATTTTCTATTTAGGAGTAGGTAAATTACTAAATATAGTATATTTTGGATTTGAGATTCTTCTTCTTTCTATGATAATTATATATATAGGTATATATATAATTATCGGTTTATAACGTTCTACGTCTTCCGATTTCCGATCTCCAACCATATCTGTCAATCCAGGGCCCAGGCATCCTCCTCTAAGCCTCTGTCTGTCATTTCTTCCTCTACTCCACCCCTCCAGCTTCTTCTTGATCTTCTTCCCCCTGGCTTCCACTCAATAATTTGCTTGGGTATTCTTGCATCTGCCATTCTTTGTACATGTCCGAACCAAATTAGCTCTTTGTCCTCTATATCATCTACTATTCGTCTTTTACGTCGATAATCTGCCTAGATGTCTTATCCTTTCCAATTTTGACCTGCCTGCCGCTCTCCTCCAAAAGTCCATTTCAGTTGCCTCCAGCATTTTTGCTGTTCTGTTCTTTAGTATGTGACTATGATTTGTGTGCTTATTTCCACCCCTAGCAATTACGAACCCTACCACTGTAGCCACTCTGGTAAAAATCTGTAATAAATTGGAAACCTATCGCCAACAATCAACATCTTAAACAGTGATACCAGGGCGGGCAATACACTAAACTTGCAAGTAGAATGAAAGTTGTTGCATTCAAAAACTTTATTAATATTCAATTTACTTTTACCCATGCAGTTGTGACAAACAATTAACTAAATATTTATTGATACCTGCTCAACTAAAAATCTTATTATACACTTATTATTAGGTACATTCTATTCAATTTAAAAACAAAAAACTCAGAAATTATAATTCTTCTACATCATATTTGTGTAGTTTGATTCTCCATTGTTTGATCAAACCATCCCAAGCTCTCCGTGAATATTTTCCATGCTTTGGCGGTGTTCTCGGATCATCCATGCTTCTTTCAGACCTGAGAAAATTTATTTAAACATGAAAACTGAACAATTTTTGAACCAAGAACATACTTTGGAACCGTCCTAATGTAATTTTCATATCCATTGGTGTTTTTACCATATTCAATTTGTTTTTCTCTTTTGGCAATTACCACTGGATCAGTCTCGAGTTCTTTTTTTTGCATTTTTCTAGGACTGCAACTAAATTTTACAAATCGTACTTTTAAAATAATAAATTAATCATACCGAGGCTTGTCTTTGCTATCATCGGACTGTTCATCGTCTGTTTTTTTAGGACCCAGACGACTTCTGATGGACGGTTTCTCTTCTTTTTCAATATCCTGGATTTCATCTGGTTCATTGCTTGTCTCTGGTTTACGTTTTGTAGAGCCATTGGAGGTATTTTCTTGTTTTGAGTTTTCATCCATTTTTGACTCCTATAAAAGAAATCTGAATTGAATAGAAATTTGTAAGGAAATTTGTCTCATGACGTCATGAAGAACATAATCTTATTCTGCATATCGTCGGCATCATATGAAAATTGCCCAAGTCCAAAAAGGTAAATTTTACAGCAGGCGCAAAAAACCTTTGTGAAGAAAAACTACATGATACAAATCGTAACAAATCACCGGCAAAAATGCACAAAAAAGATTGGACTTACACAAGTTTCACTCTGTCCTATGACGACGACGGACTTGTGCAAATTTCTTTTCATGGTTGTGTGGCTCCATCCAACAATTTATCTCCCAAATATTTTGTTGGATCATAGATTATTGAGTTTCTCACAAGACTGAACTAAAATCTTAATTTTGAAAAAAATTGGACTTAGGCAATTTTCATATGATGCCGACGATATGTTGCCACTGAAACCAATAATAAAACAGCCGATGCAAATTATACCCAAAGAATTATATTCAATTTATCAGACACAATAAGGTTTATTCTCACGTATTATGGAATTTTTTCTTTTATTTTTTAACATGGGAATGTACTGAGGTATGTAGCTGAGTATTTTATTTTATAGGAATAGAAATTAGTAATGACCAGCAATCACTTCTAGACCTACTTATACAACAACAACTTGCACCTCTGGGGAATAGTGACCAGTATTTACAGCCAAAGCACAACTGCTGTCAACAACAAAACTAAAGTGAGCATAGAGATAACAGGAAAAACTTGTGAACAAATAAAAACCTCAACATAATTGATAAAGCAACTCAACAATCATTTGAAACAAACCAAGAAACTGGAGAATGCTTTGCAGAGCAATTTGAAAGTGTATACACATTATTGGATCAGAACACAATTAAACCCAAACTTCCCTAAGAAGCCTACTTCAGGACTGAAATAACGAACATCATATTTACCTACAGCAGAAAAAGTAGAAACTGCAATCAAATCACTAAAACCAAACTCTAGCCAGGGCTTGATGACATCACACCAGTTTTTTTTTTCAAGAATTGTGTACAAGTACTGAAAAAGCAATTGTCTCACATGCTCAACATCATAATGAGCACAAGAGAGTTCCCTTTCGCTTGGAAGAAAGCCGTGATATCACTAATATGCAAGAAAGGAAACAAACAACATGCAGAAAATTATAGACCAATCAGTCAATAACAGCCAAAGAACTGACTTTCTACTGTTTTACCTGCTTTCTCCCATGAAAATCAACATTATTAAACTGGCTAACCAGACTAAATGAGTGGCTGATGACAATGCTCTATAATTTGGAACATTTTGGAGTTAGGGGTGAACTTCTGAGGTTGTGTGAAGACTTCCTCACTGAACGTACTTTCCAAGTAGATAATTGTGGACTCCTCACTTTTAAAAAAGCACAAAGTACACAGCGGTGTTCCTTAGAGATCAGTCATCGGCCCACTGCTGTTCATAACATATAAGTGATCTTTATCAAGGGCTTCACACCAACAATGCCACATTTGCTGACGATGGTAACCTATTCACAAATCCACTGCTACATCAAGCTGAATTACAAATGGATCTTAGGGACATTAAAGTGTGGACACATGAGTGGAAGATGCCTCTGGAAGATTATAAATCCACTTTCCTACATATTGGCCTTTAATTATTTCTTTGAACAAGCGAAAATAATGTCAGTAACAAAACAACAAGACCTAGGAGTCAGTTTAACATCTCACCTAAAATGAGATAAACATATCAAACAATTGTCCAAAAAGGCTAATTCAATGATCTAGGTACCTTATTTGGACAGCGTTTGAAGATCTATCAAAAGAAATGATCTTGAAACTTCAAAAGTTGTCTACAGTGTCTCCTGCTTAAGGACTGACCACCTCTCTAAAATTTTTATTTTTCAACTGATTGAATTTTTTTTTTGTCTTATAGCTACTCGAATTTGGCACTTATTAGGCTCATAATTTTATTTCTGCAGCTGTAATGGTGTACAGGGTGTCCACATTTATAGGCTCAAATTTCAATTAATACCATTGGGGATTTTTTTAGAAAAAATCTGATAGCAGATTCTTGTTTAGAATGGTCTAAAACCCAAATGTACCAATTTTTATTTCAATACGATACAGGGTGATGACAACAAATTTTCACAATTTAATGAATCAAACCACAAAAATGTTATATTTTGAGACAAGCTTGCTACAAGTTTTGGTTACGGATGTTCTGAAACTATGTTGCATTAAGTTTCGTTGTTCTCAAGGCCTCAAAATATGGTTTGATCCATTAAATTTTGAAAATGTGTTGTGTTCACCCTGTATCATATTGAACAAACATTTGGATTTTAGGCCATTCTAAACAAGAATCTGCTATCAGATTTTTTCTAAAAAAGTCCCTAATAGTACTTATTGAAATTTGAGCCTATAAATGTGGACACCCTGTACACCAGTACAGCCGCAGAAATAAAATTATGAGCCTTATAAGTGTCAAATTCGAGTAGGTATAAGACAAAAAAAAATAAATTGAATCGGTTGAAAAATGAAAATTTTAGAAGGGTGGTCAGTCCTTGAGCGGGAGACACTGTATAAGACCAAATCTTGAATATGCCCAAACTATCTGGAACCATAGTCTGGAACCCATACTATGTGAAAGATATAGTTCAAAGAAGAATATCTGAAGATCTGCCGTATGAGGAAAGGCTTGTAAGATTAGACCTCACAAATTTAAGGGACAGGAAAGTCAAGGGTGATCTTATTGAAACACATAAAATACTCAACGGTCACTATGCCTAATCTGAAACATCTTCCCCCTTAGTAACAACACAAATCGAAGAGGTTATGATTAAAAGCTTTCTAAAGAAAAATGCAATAGGCTCCTGTGGAGAAATTTCCTTATCAAGTAGTCTACAATTGAAACTGCCTGAGTGTTGACACCATTAACTCTACCTCCAGAAATCAATTCAAGAATCGTCTCAGCCAGAAAACAAGAAATTGAACCACATCTTCCTTTATGCATCACTGTAGTCCAAGGTTTAGACTAAAGAAACAGAACTAAGACTGTGATAGCTCTCTAATCAAATACAGCAGTCTTATCGGTTTTTCAAAAACCGCCTACTGCTGTAATTTTCTTACCTAGAATTTAGAAATGTGAAAACATGGAAACTTTAAAATAGCTTTAATCGCATCAACATGAAAAAATTAATCAAACATTAATAGGTATATTGTCTTGGTCATTATCAGAAACTTGCAAACCATCACTAAATTCAAGTAAGATTGCTTATTGTCGATTCCGAATTCTTTCCCTGTTATCTATGAAATTTGTAATCTGAAATAGCTTTGTTTTGAATTTAGGAGTATTTGTGAATTACAATTTTCAGCAGCTCATTTCTATGAATAAAATAAAAAAGCCCTTATCACCAGATTTTACTTAGAAGTCCCATGTACTACGTTTTTAATGTAGTAGCGTTGAAGATTCTTTGTAGTTTAAAATATCAAAATATCCCCCCATTGAGGAACCACAATACAAGAAAAATTACTACGTTATTGCTATTAAAAGAAACAAGAAAATACTATCTCCACCTACTGCAAATTTTCCTTTCAAGCAAATTAGAAATTTGGGAAACACAAACTTTTTTATAAAACTGCTGGATTTACACACAAGATCACATAACCTTACACAAAAAATAAATCAAACACAATCATTTTTTAGCGCCAAAATGCAGCGGATTGACATTGACATTTGTATGAAGAAGATTTGCAAGGATAATACATACTACTAACCACTACATTAATTAACACCCTAGCAACTCTTTTTTAGATCTCGTTTGACCTGACGACTTAGTTATGACGTCGAAATGGTGACACACCAATATGGCAGAAATTACAAAAACGAGGCCGATAAGCAATCCTTAGTAGTGTGTGTTATCCTTGGAGGATTTGGTGCATTTGCTGGGGCGTGGTAAGTAAAAATTATGAATATTTTGGTTGAACTTTTGGAGTGAGCTCCGTTTACTCAATTTCGTGCGTTCGGAGTACTTAGAGTGCACGGAGTGAGTCAACCGAACCCAGCTGCATTTTTACATGCTTTTAAATGCCTGAAATAAAGAAGTTTCAGTGCAAATAGTGTTATAAAACTGTTTGGTTGGTTCTATGGGGTTCTATGTGCTGCGAAGAAAGAAAAACAAAGAGAAAGCACCTTCTTGGAGCCGGCAACATTGCATATTAAATATTTTGACTTTTGATGTTGATGACGTGTTTACGTGTTCTTGTCCTCCGGTGTTTTTATCAAAAGATTACTTTTGGAGATCTTTTTCAATTTCTTGTGAATTTTCCGGTTTCATTATTCCACACCGACCTAAATTAACTTAAACTAAAACTTCTCAAAATGGCCCAAATCAACGCGGTTTTATCAAAGTTCTACAACGATTACATGTCAAAAACTTCGAAAAAATTAAAAGTTATTGATGCTTATCTATTTTACATTCTGCTCACTGGAATCATTCAGTTCGCCTACTGTGTACTTGTTGGTACTTTCCCATTTAATTCATTCCTGAGTGGATTTATTTCAACTGTAAGCTGTTTTGTTTTGGGAGGTAAGTCCACTAAGAATTCAAATTGGAACATTCTGGTATGAAGAGAATTACTTAATTCTTCTTCTTTCTTCAAAAAATTAATATCAATTTTCTTTCTCCAGTATGCCTAAGACTACAAGTCAACCCAGAAAACAAGAACCAATTCCATGGAATCAGCCCGGAAAGAGGATTCGCAGACTTTATTTTTGCACATGCAATCCTGCATTTAGTTGTAATGAACTTTATTGGTTAAATTAAATTGGAAAAAGTATATTTAAAGTTATAAAATAAAATTTCTATTAAAGAACTTTGTGCTTCTGTACCTAAACAACTAAGAAAGGGGGATTCATTTTTCCTTTTGTCCAGAAATTATTAAACTTTATTTTGGGTTCATTGAAAAGCTATTAAGTTTTGGAAAATATTTTATTTCAAAAAATTCACTTGATTCAATCATCTTTTATTTTTCTTTCCTGGCTTTCCACCAAACTTCCCACCCTGTTTCTTTTGCTCAAATTTTGGCTGATACCTCAGCTTTTTGGCATTTTTAGTATTAACCAAATCTCCAAAATGTGATTTCCTCTTTTTAGTATTGCCACCTTTATTAGTACTAAATGAATCGTCGCTCACAGCCGCTATTTTCTTTTGCCTTAGTTTTTTCTTCAAAGATCTAGCTTGGGCAGCAGCAATTTTTGTTAGTTCGGCATTTTCCGGATCATTGTCTTTGGCTCCTTTGCCCAATTTTTTGTCCTTGCCCTTGCCAGATTTGGCTTTAACAATTTTGTTTTTCTGTTTTAGCTTTTCTTGTTCCTTCTTTCTTTCTTGTTTTGATTGGAACCAGGGACGTACCACATCTTTTTCACCAGAAAGCATCTTCTGCATTTTGTTTGCCTGATTTTCAGCTTTACTCAATTGCCTTTCCTCTTCTTCTTCACTTAAGATTTGTGCAATTTGCGGTTCCAATTTTTTGATTTTTAGTTTGTACTTTTCAATAATATCTGGAGGTATTACACGATTTTTTACAGGATATCTGGCACGTTTTATTATGTCTTTAACCATTTTTCGTTCTTGTTCACCAGCTAAACTTACTGAAACACCAGCACGACCTGCTCTTGCAGTTCTTCCTACCCTAAAAAAAAAAAATATTCATTTAGAAAAAAATCATTAAATTTTTTCAACAAATTACCTGTGAATGTAATGTTCCAATACAGAAGGCATCACAAAATTAATAACAGTTTTAACACCAGGAATATCTAAACCTCTAGCAGCTACATCAGTAGCTACTAAAATATCCACTGATTTGTCTTTAAACTTGTCTAGGGCCTCTAAACGTTGAGGTTGGGTTAGATTTCCATGCAATTCTGCTACTTTAAGTCCTAAAAGTCCCAATAAAATATGAATATGGTGGGCCTGTTTTTTTGTTTTAACAAAAATCATGCAGCTGTCGCGGAATGTTCTGCATACTAAGGCCCCAAGTAAAGCTTCCCTGTCTTCTTCATTTCTGTAGAGAACTATTAAATAACATAAAATTGTATAAAATACCTAAATAGTTTACCTTATTCTGATAAATTCTTGCCTTAAATTAAAGGCAACATCTCTGTTACTGTCAACAAATAACCTAACAGGATCCACCAAAGAAACTGCTGCTAAGTTTTCAACTTCGTCAGTCATTGTAGCAGAGAATAATATTGTTTGTCGGTTCCTGGAGCATTGCTTTACAATTTCCTTCATTTGTTCTGCAAAATATTCGTCCAACATACGATCGGCTTCATCAAGAATCAGCACTTCAATCGATTCCAGTCCAAAAGTTGGAGTACTTTTCAGATGGTCTATAAGACGACCTGGAGTTGCTATTACTATATCAGGGTTTTTTCTCAAGATGTTCTCTTGGATTTTTAGGTCAAGACCACCAACAGCCAAACCTAAAATGGAATATTGTATAGAAGCAAGGATTAAAGTCAGATTTTCAGCAAAATCGTCAAATGAAAAAATTGTAAAAAATAGCAATGAAAGCTGCCAAGCACTCATCTGCAGTTACCAACCTCTAACAACATTTTTTTATTTATTTTTGCTTATGAGAAATGTTCATTGACTATCTGTTTCAAACCCATACAAAGTAGGTAGGTACCACCACAAAAAAATAATGCCCAAAAACTACTGTTAACTAAGACAGTATTTAGGGAAATAAAAAAGAAGAGACACCAAACAGTACTTTTCCTATGTTGACTCTAAACACATTCACTTCAGTTTTATTGAAAAAGCAACTCTAGTCCCATTTGAATCTGACCAGGCGGTTGCAGAGTGTTTTGCACAGTAATTCCAGAGGGTTTTTACTAAACTCAGCCCTACAGATATTAGACCAGCAGTTGAATCCTACTCTAGAACAGAAATCAACACCATAAATTTCACCTCAGAAAAAGTAAAAATCATCATTAAGTGCGTAAAGGTGAACTCTAGTCCTGGACTTGATGAGATCCCTCTTATATTTCTTAAAAATTGTTTGCACATTAGAGGGGGCTCTGGCAGTACTTATGAATGACATAATATTCACAGCAGATTTTCCATAACCTTGAAAAAAAGCAGTTGTTACACCATACACCATACCTATATTCAAAAAGGGTAACAAAAAGCTGGTAGAACACTACAGACCAGTCAGCCTGACCACTGCCCTATGTAAATGGATGAAAAAATAATTGCTAAGGAACTCACAAGCTTTTTTCTCAAAGCTCATACTGTACCACCCCAACAACATAGTTTTCTTTCTAAAAAACCTACTTTTATGAACCCCCAAACCAGACTTAATATGTAGACAAAGGCGGATGATGAGAATTATCCAATTGATGTAGTTTTACTTGACTTTGAAAAAGCATTTGATGAGATATCAACAATATACTTATTATACAAGCTATATCATCTTCTTCCCCCACTAACGCCACGAATATCAGAGGACATAACCAGAAACTTGAGCAGGAAAGATGTAACAAGTTACTAAGAAATTTCTTAGTGGTTTATCAGTGGAATAGACTAAGTCATGAAACAATTAGTGCAACATCAGTAAATCAATTTAAAACCTGTTTGTATCCAGAAAGGAGGCGCTGGCACAATATCTTTGAGCAATACATATCGTATTTAATCTGTGAACAAACTTTGGAAAACTAAAAGACTCAGTGATCTCATTGGTTACCCTTCCGCCTACCACTTATATCCATAATAATCATCATTATATTTTGCCTTTCGGATGGCGGCACTTTAAAAGTTTCTTTATATATTATCCGTTCACAATCCAATGTCCACAGGTACAGGTACAATTTATCACCTTTCAATGCTATTTGATAGGGAAAGGTGATAAATTTACCTGCACCTGTAGACATCGGATTGTGAACAGGATATAGGTAGGTGTGCAAAGTTCAAAGTTGTCCTTTCCTAAGACAAACTGATCTTAGGTAAGTATTAGGTCTTAGATCGGACTTCGTAAATAAATACTGAAAAGTTCTTACCTATTTGTATATCAGTATATTGACACAACTGTTTAGAAACTTGATAAACTTGTACACCAAGTTCCCTGGTAGGTACCAGAACTAGAATTCTTGTAGAAGACATGACTTGAGTGGGACGATACAAAAGCCTTTCCAGGGTTGGTAACATGTAGGCAGCAGTTTTTCCTGTACCTGTGGCAGCACATCCACAAATATCACGACCTGTAAAAATTTATTTTTATTTTTGATTTTGAGTAATTTTTAATATTTACCTAATAATGCAACAGGAATTGTTGCAGCTTGAATTGGTGTCGGATGTACAAATTTCATATCTGAAATGGCTTTCAAAAGAGGCCGGGATAAGTTCATTTGCTGAAAATTTGAAATCTCAAGATTCTCTTCTATGTTACTTTCTATTATGCCATTATCTGCTTCCTGTTTTTTTGTCTTCTTACTTTTCTTTTTTATTTTAGCTGTTATTTTATCGTGTTTCAATTCATCATCAGATAAACTGATATCAGAATCCGATTGGTCTTGAGTTTCTTCATTTTCTTCATCCTCATTATCATCTTCTAGTTCTTTGGCTTCGCTGCGAATTTTTTTGATTTTATCATCAGTTTTTGATTTTGCCTTTCTCTTTATGTACTTTTGGACATCGTCCCATGGATTTTTATTGTATTCTTCTATTGAACTGGCAAAATTGAAGTCATCAGCAAAGTCGGTGTTTTTCTTTTTGGTGCTTTGCTTGGAGGGCTGAAACTGGAAGCAAACATACTTATAAGTATAGTTAAAAACAACACAATTAATTGTTAAGTTGAAATGAAATTGTTGTTTTTCAAATCTATAGATACAAGAAAAACATATCAAATCCAACAACTTCCAGGGTGTTTACTGGTCTTGTACCTATATACATTCACCAAGACATTTAGAAAGGGATTCTTAAATCGATTGAATATATTACAATACACGTTCTAATACAATAATTATATCATTTCTGCTGCTACTCTAGTTTAGTTAGGGCAACTTCCTCTAACAGCTATTTGCACCGGTGTTCCTTAAAAACAAACTAAGTTAGGTAGAGGCTAAGCTTAAGGTGAACGTTTAAGTTGAGTTGCTTTGCACCAACCAAATCTTAGCTAAGAATTGAAAGCTATTGGCAACAGCGCAAAAATGCGTATTTCAAGGCAGAAATGAAGGTGGAGGTACCTATTTCAAGCAAGGAATTTATCCGTTAACCTATCTTTGTGATTAAAATATAAATATTTTCGTTAATTTCGTTTTTTCTTCTATTTTGAATATATTTTTGGCATTCTTGTGCAAAATTCTGTAGAAATTACCCGACGCACAAAAATAAAAGCATTAACAAATAACTAAATAACAGCAACAACCATAAAAAAAACTTCGGAAAACTTGTTTTTGCTATGAAAATAAACATATATATTTTTTTTTGCTTTAAATATGCAGTCTTCGGAGAAAAGGCTCTTGGAACCTTGGATATTACAAATACAAAATCATCGATAATCAAAGTCAACCAGAATTTTGTCAAAAAAAGAAAACAAACCCCAAAAACCAACTAAGCGGAGAAAATCTGGGGCTTAACTTAACTAGACTTGAGGTGGACCCTAAACAGCGGTGCAAAGCAAAATCGTAGTTTAAGTTCCACTTAGGACTAAGTCTGACCTTAAGTTGTAGCGGTGCAAATAGCAGTTAGTTTAGTTAGGTGTTAGGCTAACTTTCTCTTTACCTCAACTTCAACATCGGAATTTTCTGATAAATCTTCCACTTCTTCATCGTCATCTATTGTCCGAATCAAATCTCTATAAGCAGCAACACTTTCCATATTATTTTCTTGAAATGTTTACCCAAAATTTTATCTTCTTCTATATTTTAAATTGAAGAAATCCCATTAGTTTTGATTTTACCACACCACGATATGAAATGAAAGTGAGGTTAGTTTATTCCTTGACTTTTCTCAACAGTTTAATAGCGTTTTCTATTGGTAACAATAGTGCGCACTGCGTACAATAATTAGATATATTTCCTATATTAAACCAGTGCACGTGTTTGTTGGCCATTGAAAAATCAGGACAAAAACCGTTGTTCTTGGAGCGGCATGTTTGGCTTTTGTGAGATGTTTTTTCGAGTGATGCCATGCTGCCGTGTTACTTACCTTGCGTTCGGTATGTTGCTCAAAGGCAGAGACCGCGTGTTGCTAAATTCACCAAAATGGTGCACCGCCACGGATGCGGTGATTGAAGTTCACTAATGCCATCAAACCACAGCTTGTCAAATCCTGTTTAATTTAACAACAGTGCTTGTTCTACCATTCCACCACGGTGCTTACACCAGCTGAATTTAGCCACACGCGGTGCTGAGCGGAGCCGTAATCACGTGACCAGCGAGCGAACAGAGCAGTTGTACGCTGTGTCAGAGTGCCCGAAATTTGAATAGACGAACGCGAATGTGCCTGCACCGAGTACACTTTTTGTGGTGCGTACGATAAGTCCGAACTACTGACACTTTTTACCCTGACCCGTCATTAATGTCGCACTTTTTACACCATTCGTACCGTTCAGCATTCCATTTAACGGTGTAGTTTAGATGGTTGCGCTCCAAAACATAACTGCACCGCACTAACGCTAACCGGTTCAGACAAATCGTACGCACCATTGAATAAACGAACGGTTAATTCAAGCTCGGAGAGCTCAGATCAGCTGCCGGATTCTATTTTACGTGTCGAGTCGTAATTCGTATCGAATTGTCAAAATAGCGATTCTATTTTACGATTTTTATATACGCATTAAGTCTAGTACTCATAACTGCGAAATTCGCACTTTTTTGACATTACTTCGACAAACTGACGTTTTATGCATGAATCAAACGTCAAATTTTCGAAGCAATGTCAAAAAAATGCGAATTTCGCAGTTATGAGTACTAGGCTTTACACGGTACGTCCGGAGCTGTCGTATTCGATATCGAGACAATCCGACTCGATTCGTAAAATAGAATCCGGGGGCAGAATACCGAACGCACGGTTTGAATGAAAATATTTGTGTCTTCGAAAATTTGCAATCGATCGTACTACCCAATGACATTGGTGCTACTCAAAATATACGATTGTATTGCAGCTTGCACTAGAGCAATTTTCTACCCAAACGCATCGCAGAACTAATTCTATCAATCGAAAACGCTATTTAGCTCGTTATGGATCGGAACGAAAGTTGTTCTAGGTTTGTTTGTTTGTCTCGACTAGGGTGGGTATGATCTTATCTTCTGTGTTTAAGGGCGGGTATTATAAAACTGCTTTGACAGTTAACTTGAAGTTAACTTTTTGAATTACTTGTAATTCCAGAAGTTAACTTTAAGTTAACTCTCAAAGTAGTTTTATAATACCCGCCCTTAGTATCATGGGTGGGTATAAAACTATTTTGACCGTTAACTCAAAAGTTAACTTCTGGAATGATGTTTCATTCTATAGTAATTCCACAAGTTTACTTCTTGCTATCTGTCAATATAGTTTTATAATACCCGCCCTAACTCAGAACAAAACACTGAGCGCAAGATATTTCAGAGTCGCTTTCCAGTGACGCACTTTAACAACTCCTGAGCTGCTCTAGAGTGCCCAGGACTGTTTATAGGCGTTCCAGTGCATTTGAGCTTCGAACTGTTCGTTTTTCCTCTCCTCTGCCCTCTCAAACACCAGCAATTTATGGTTGCATAAATAACACGACGCTTAAAGTAGGGTGCGTCCCAGTGACACAACCGTTGTGCACCAGAGTGTGAAGCTACGGCTGTGGCGCACCAGTCGTCACTGGAAATAAGCGGCTCAGGTTTGTGGCGTCACCAGTTCAACTGATAGCGGCTAGACACAAAGGAACGGAGTTTTATTACCTATCATTTTCAATTTATGAGGGGTCCTGAGTTCAAATCCTAGTCGAGACAAGAAAATTTTTCATCAATTTTTAATAATACGTCTGCATGCCACTAAAATTACCACTCTATAGATTATTATTATTCATATTCCCATTATTAACTATATTGTGGATTTCTGGATTTGATTTGTGGCAGATTTTGACAATTATGGATTTTTTCAATGGATGACGAGGTCGAAATCGAATTTGATTTATCAAGTGATGAGGATAGTGGAGCGGACTGTGACAATGCAGGCCATTGAATGCAGGCCGCCACCGCTGCCACCCTTTTTTATACAGAATATTGGAATGGAACAGGGAACCGTAAAATGTGGCGTTTTGACATTTAATTCTAAGTTGCCTTATCTTACTCCTCGTCGAAAGCAGAGCAAGTGCAGGGGTGCGTTCAAGGACGCAATGCTAATGCCAAAACCTACTTTTCCCCCTCCACTTTTAATGCCGAACAACCTAGGTTGGAGCCGAACTCGAACGCAAAAAGCCAATTGTGGCTTGGCTGTAGCCATTCCTGAACGCAGTCCTGGTTGAAAATTAACTAAACATTTGATACAAATTGCACTTCACCAGGGCCGTAGCCAGGTGGGGGGGAAGCATTGGGAGGCAATGCCCTATCTTTTAAATGATAATGCCCTACCTTTAAAAATCAACATACATTAAGGTTTCTTTAGAAAATTTAAGAGTATATGATGCCTGAAGTAGATAGGCCTGAAAGTAAGAGTAAGCTAGGATGAATATTTCCGAAAATGCCTAAATCTAATGCACAATGGTTGAAGTTTGCACAGAGGAAGTGTTTTTTTGTTTTGAAAGAGTTTACGATTCTTGCTTGCAAGAGATGTTATTCATTGCAAGGTTGTTTGATAGAGGCGAGAGAGGTAGGATACCTGGTAACTTTATGACGTCATCTGGGGTGCCTCAACATAATGCAAATCTCTATAAGGTATCCCAGATCAGATGCGTCATCAAGTTTTCCATTACCATACTTTACCATACATTATACATATCTTGATGCGTCATCAAGTTACTCATTACCATACAACCTGAACCTTGATTTATTCAAAAATTTTATTTGCCTTTAAAAATTTAGGGGGGTGGGGGGGCAAGTAGTGTATGCCCTATTGACACAGTCGTGTTCTTTAATTGGTAGGAGTAAGTTTGGTATACACTTCATTTGCGTTTGGAAATGATTTGGAGCCCAAATGGTGGAAAGATGGTGGGACACCGTTTACTCGTTACAAAATGATGGTGTATTTGGTGTTACACTGCCGATTACACCTTCATTACGTGATATAACAATGCACTACACGAACACCACATTAGCACTGCGCTAAAATTCCATTCCGAACTCAACTTTTGAATCCAACTGCAGTACAGTTAAAAATCATACTTGTCATTTTTTTTTGCGGTTTTCAGTTTTCACTGTCAAATATGTCAAATCCGATTCTGCTAGTAGAAAGGTAAAAAATAAAAATAAAATATATTATAAAATAGTGCTGCTAAATATACACAGGACACAGGGATTGCCAGTGGCCAGAATTTTGTAAAAATAATTAATATTTTTATAATCTCAAAATAATGATTTATTGCTTATCAATTTTATTGTAAATATGTGAAGAGTAGTTTCGTATTTTAGTCAAGTCAAATTCATTCTGGATTCATTTTTCTGGCCCTGTTGTTCACCTTTTTAAACTGCTCCAAGTAAAATTGCTTTAAATTACCATATTTGTATTTCTACCTACTCATCATTGAAATTTATTGGATCGATCAATAGTTGTTGTTATTTGTGGTAAGTACTTATAAATAGATGTTATTTAGTAATGAAATTTGTTTAGTCTTGTGTATAATCATGTAGGAGGAGTTTCATCTCAAAAATTGTAGCAAAAATCATCAACTAAATTGCCTAGGAACAGAGGTAAATTGAATAATCTGAATAACAAGCATAAATATTAATTTCCTATGTGTTATCAAGATTTTTATTATAATAATATTGATTTTGTGATAAAAATCATATTCTTGTAAAAATTAGGAGTGAGATAAAATGAGTTTTATGTATAGGTACCTATGAGTTTCTGTAATACCTAACTAGCAATGGTATAATGCGAATTTCAAGTTCAAAAACAGGGTGGCCCATCAAAAACTTCACATGGAGCTTTACATTCTATTTTAAAAAAATTTAATACTTATAACAGCAAAGATCTTTAAAATATATACAGGGTATCCAAAATAAATTGAAGTACAAGGGGATTTCTGAAACAATTTGAGAATACAGGGTAGACCAAATGGGAAAAAAGTTGCCTAATCAAATGTCAACAAATAATCTGTCATCAACTTCTTTGAACTTCTTGATTGTATCTTTTATAATAAGCAAAATTTAGTATTTTATGAAACAGTCTTTTCTTTTTTGCCCTGAATATCTGTTGCTAGGCATTTCAAATTCAAATAAGTTGACAACAGATTATTTGTAGGCACTTGATTGCATAACTTTTTTCATTTGGTCCATCCTGTATCTTCAATGGTTTCCACAATCCCCATGTACTTCAAGTTATTCCGGACACCCTGTATACAAGTTTAGAATTTAAATAAGTCCACAAAAATGATATTGTTTGCGATTTTCCATTTCTTTTCAATAAAAAATTTTAAATAACCTAAATAGTAGCAAATACTTACTCTGAGAAATAATCAAATCAAATCAAAATATGCTTTATTGCCATAAATAATTATAGTACCACACTCATTAACACTTAGTTCTTGAGTAAAATACCTAAGAATGTTTACAGTTGTTTCATACAGAAAGGATTTTAAAAAAATTTATAAAAAAATATGGGAAATAACTTTACACAAATGAAACAAAAATCAAAACACAGGGCAGACACAAGGATCGATAAGTTAGTGTATACCTTTCTGGCAGGCAGTAAAATTTTAAATTAATTATGATCATGGAGTATATATTTATATAAAACAGAGTAGGAAGCTTTATCAGTCGATCCCTTAATTTTCTTCTAAATTTTTCAAAAATTATAAACACATTTAAATTCTGGTGGTAGCCCATTTATAGATTTTTACACTTCTATAAATAACCGAATTTTGTGTAAGGCTGCAACTAGGAATAGGAAGAGTAATATTATTGTGATTTCTAATCTGATAAAAATGAGTATGGGTGACATCTGTAAATTTTTTAAAAATTAAGTTTAGAGTTTCTAGAATGAACAATTCAAATAATGTCAGAATTCTCTCTTTTTTGAAAAGGGGTTTTTAATGGTCCATAAATCCGGTCCACATAGATATCTTACACATTGTTTTTGCATTGTAAAAACGGATCCAAGTAAATTTTGGCAACGATTTCACAATTCTGATTCACTCCAGAATGATTTAAACCAAATTGAAAAGTGATGTGAGGATTGAAAACTACTCCTTAATGTGGAGAAATGTGTGGTACCTACTCCATTTTGGAAAAGATAACCCAGAAAATGAATACACCATCAATGGGTCAGTACTGGTCAGTGTTCAGCAACACAATGACCATATACCTAGTTCTGATAACCAAAGACTTGATCCTGGTCGGCACACGTAACAACAATATGCAAAAAAGCCAACAGCAAGTTATCCCTCCTAAAAAAGGTGTTCCCAAGCACCCCCCATGAAGCGTTTACAAAACTATATAACGTATATTGCAGGCCAATCCTGGAATATGCAGGTCAGGCTTGGCATTCAGACCTCATTAGAGAGGGCAATAGCCTCGAAGCTGTAGATATGAGGAAACACTAGAACAACAAAAACTGCTGAGCTTCCAAAATAGAAGAAGAAGAGGAGATCTTATCTTCACCTACCAAACACTCCACTCCAACATTCAAACAGTTAGAGATCTCTATCCCTCGAACACAGACCAGAGACTCTGGGGTCACAGTCTCAAACTTAAAAAAGAGGGTGAACCGAGGGGTGAAATTTCTACTAAACAAAGTCTTTGCCCTCTGGGATCAACTTCCAGCTGAAACAGTTAGTGCTACTTCAGTGTCAGAATTCAAGACAAAACTTGATGACTATCAAATTTTCTATAGCAATTTCATTATAACTATAGAAACTGGTAGGCATCTAATTTGCCTAAACAAAGGACCCTCCCAAATGATACAGAAATTGTGTTTAAGTCAGAATTGGCTGAATTTTGTATGTAATGTAGATTACAACTTTCTGATTAAAAGTCACCATTGCATCAATCCTGAAAAATTACTCTACGTAGCACACCACTGCGCCACAAGCTTTCCTATTTGTGCTACATTGAATGTTCATTACAATGTCCAAGCATTTTACTTGCTACCTATGAAATTAATTTTCTCAAAAAGGGGTAATTTTTCAGGATTGGTACAATGGTAACTTTCAATCAGGAAGGCATGATCTACATTGTATACAAAATTCAGCCAATTCTGACATAAACCCAGTTTCCATATACTTTGGGCAGGGTCTTTTTCAGCATTTTATTGCAATTTCTCATTAACTAAATACTGTCTGTCAAGTTGGAAGAGCAAAGTGAGCATAATCGAAAATTAGTACATGGAACATTTAAGGTTCATTAAAAGCTAATTAAATGCCCTGAGGAGAAATTCTAAGCTTCGCGAAAATCGCTAGTTAGTAGTTAAAACAATGAAAATTGCAATTCCACTTGCACAGATATTATAGGCTCCGGAAATACACCAATCGCGAATTTCAGGCTCATTAATTTTCTTTGTGAAAATGCGAAAATTCGCTACGCGTGATCGAGGTCGGCAGTACATGGCTGAAAAACCTCTTAAAATCAGTGTTCCGATAGTGCAGTCGTTGTGAGTACATTAAAGGCTAATTAAATGCTCTAATGAGGAATTTTAAGCTCTGCTAACTTTCGCGAAAATGACTATTCTGCTAGCTTCCACTTGAACCAGCAGAACATGAGGGAAAAAGTGGCTAAAGCAACGAAAATTGCAATTCCACTCGCACAGACAGAAATACATCAGTCGCGAATTTTAGGCTCGATTACTTTTTTTTATGAAAATGCAAAAAATCGCAGCGCGTGGAAGGTCGGCCGGACATAGCAATCTTAAGAGACGTAATTAAGTAGGTATCTATTAAAATTGGAAAAATAGTTGATGTTGAATAGATAATTTAATCGTCTTTGAAATAATGTATCACAATTCACAGTACCTACACCTCTTTTTATTTAAATACCTACATTATGGTGCGATAGTCACCCTTGCAAAAATAGAAAACTTGTTCTGTGAATTTTCATTGGGTCACCCTATATAATTAATTCCTGGGTTTTCATTGTATTTAGATACTCAGTTGATAATTATTGCAAACAGATAATTTAACTTTTTAAACGCAAATATACTTTAAAATATTAATATTTGTTATACTTTATACAAATTTTAAGCCTGCAAGATGAGTATCATACAGTAATAATTTTAAACTTTACTTTTCATTACAAAACAGGTAAAATTTTATTTTTATTCCATAAATGATGAGTGTATCTTAATAATAATAACCTATTGACCTTGCCTGTTTAATCTACTTCTGATTTAAGTATTTTTGTCAAAATGTATAGTATTGTTTTTCTTTTCAAATTAACTACCAAAAATTCCTCAAAAACTTGCATGCTACGGAACTCCCTAATAATCAATTATTTTGTGTATCTTGGCATCTTGCCTAAACTCATTCACCTGTTAGGTATAATTATAAATAATGGAGTTCTGCAGTGCCTGGTTTCCCTTTTACCCCTTGAAGGCCCCCTTGGCCTATTTATTTGATAGCCGTATAATAATTTGTTATTTGGGCTTCAACAGAATTATTATCTTGAAACTTTTTGACTTAAGAAACTGATGAAAAGTGGTTAGAAAAAAGGTAAAAAGAAAAGGTACAAGATGATTTTATTATACAATATAGAGATTTATTTGTCATTATGCATTTTTTGATTTTGGGAGAGTAAATTTGAAAAAACAATGTTAAGGTCTTATCAGTTTTCTTATTTAATGAATTTGATTCCTCCTTGATATAGGTAACATGTTTGTAAAAAGCACCTTTTTGATAAAAAATATTCAGTTGTTAGAACAGAAGTATTAATAAAGTCCATCAAGTGTCCAGTTCAATCAACATGTTGTGAGAGAGCTCATCAATAATAATCGGGTCTCAAACGGATATCACTTATATATGAAATTCTGATTTCTTGTTGCATAACCAATATCGAGACCAATATAATTTTTCTCACAATATATTCACCCTGCTTTTCGTAGCCCGTGCATTAAAAATTTTCCAGTTTGCAGGTGGATTTGTATTATTATTATCTAATCCACTTGCAAGCCCACATGCATAGGCTACGTATACCACCCTGTATACATATATATTTTATTGATTAGTGTAGGGGGCTTATGTAACCTAAACATTAAATAGAAATGGAAATAATAAGCATATTCTTCCATAATAAAAATTATGTTCAATATTCTATAAATAAATTACCACAATTTCTAATTTAACCTCTTCTTTGTTTTAAACTAAAAAATACTGTACATAGAAATCATTTTTTTATAGCACCCGAGTGTTGAATCGCCTGTGCTTCTAATAATAACCTCATATGCATGTAGTTCATTTATTTGTCAACCTTTTGGCTCTAATTCTAATAAAGTTTTTTAATGCATAAAATTTAGTAGCTACTTATGTTTATGCATACTCATGCAATGCAAGTATTAAAACAGATTCACTTATTACATTTTCATGTTTTATTGAATTCACTAAAACAACCAGCTAATTAGACTATAATTACAGTTTTAATTACAACAAAAAGTCTATATGAATGTGCAATCGATACACACGCAATTATACGTTTTATTGAAATTTCCCTTTTTGTTTTTTTCAGTATTCATTGAAGCAGAATAATAGAATGGCGAGCGGCGAGAAAAAGAGTCCAGAATTTACCAGGGTAAAGTTGAGATTGATGAATTCGACAATACAAGCCAGTGATTCCGATGCTAGTCTGGAAACTAATAGTTTAAGTGCTGACAGTGGTACCGAACAAAATCAAATTACTCAAAATGAGGCGAGGAAGAAGCGGAATAGAAAAGGTTCCGAATGGGAGATTATGGAGGGTTTAAAAGACGGCCAGAGGTTCGAGAATAAACCGAATTTGTTTAACGGGTATTTACATAAGAAAAGGAAGTGGCCTCTTAAAGGATGGCATAAGGTATGTGATAAATTTTTGTAAAAATTTTTAACAAAAATATTCACTACTAACCCAAGCCTGGTATATAATTTAAAATGCATTATGGTAATGATATTCTGAACCTTTGAACTTTGGTTTACTATTTAATGGAATAAGTACTCATTATTTGTGTGTGTAGCTTCATACCCGGTGTAATTTACTTTAATTTTTATTGATTAGTGCAGAGCTTATGAACAATAAATACATTAATAGGTTCACTATAGCTTTTCTGAGAAAAACATTTAAGTTAATTAAAATTTCATCAGCATTGTGTCCCCACTGGTTTTTCCAAAAAACATCAAAATGTGACAGACTGCATTTTCATTATTTGATTATTTAGCAGTTGTTTGTTCTAGAATTTCTTCTGTCGTGATTTTTCACTGGATCAATTTGAAATCCTATTACGATGAGCTCCTATGCTTCCTCTTTCCACCCCAAAAATTTCAAAATTGAATCCCCACTGGTTTTTCCGAAGATAGAAGTTGTTTGTTCTAGAATTTCTTTTGTCTTTGTTTTCCACTGGATCAATTTGAAATTCTAGTACGATGAGCTCCTAATCTTCCTCTTGTCACACCAAAAATTTCAAAATTGTGTCTCTACGAGTTTTTCCAAAAAACATTAAAATGTGACAGACTGCATTTTCATTATTTGATTCTTTAGAAGTTGTTTGTTCTAGAATTTCTTCTGTCGTTGTTTTCCACTGGATCAATTTGAAATTCTAGTACGATGAGCTCCCATTCTTTTTCTTCCCATCCCAAAAATTTCAAAATTGAGTCCCCACTGGTTTTTCCAAAAAACATAAAAATGTGGCAGATGCATTTCATTATTTGATTTTTTAGAAGTTGTTTGTCCTAGATTTTTTTCTGTCGTTGTTTTCCACTGGATCAATTTGAAATTCTAGTACGATGACGTTGAGTTTCTAACCTTCCTCTTTTCACACCAAAAATTTCAAAATTGTGTCTTCAGGGATTTTTCCAAGAAATATTAAAATGCGACACACTGGATTATCATTATTTGATTTTTTAGAAGTTGTTTGTTCTAGAATTTCTTCTGTCGATGTTTTCCACTGTATCAATTTGAAATTCTAGTACGATGAGCTCCTAATGTTCCTCTTCCCATTCCAAAAATTTCAAAATCGAGTCCTCACTAGTTTTTCCAAAAAACATCAAAATGCATTTTCATTATTTGATTCTTTAGAGGTTGTTTGTTCTAGAATTTCTTCTGTCGTTGTTTTTCACTGGATCAATTTGAAATTTCAGTACGATGAGCTCATAATCTTCCTCTTCCCATTCCAAAGATTTCAAAATTGAATCCCCACTGGTTTTTCCAAAAAACATCAAAGTGTATTTCCATTATTTGATTCTTTAGACGTTGTTTGTTCTAGAATTTCTTCTGTCTTTGTTTTTCACTAAATCAATTTGAAATTCTAGTATGATGACGTTGAGCTCCTAACCTTCCTCTTTTCACACCAAAAATTTCAAAATTGTCTTTCTACAGGTTTTTCCAAAAAACTTTAAAATGCGACAGACTGCATTTTCATTATTTAGAAGTTGATTGTTCTAGAATTTCTTCTGTCATTGTTTTTCACTGGATCACTTTGATATTCTAGTACGATTAGCTCTTAATCTTCCTCTTCCCACCCCAAAAATTTCAAAATTGAGTCTCTACTGGTTTTTCCAAAAAACATCAAAATGCGACAGACTGCATTTTCATTATGTGATTCTTTAGAAGTGGTTTGTCGAATGGTTTGTTCTAGAATTTCTTCTGTCATTGTTTTTCACTGGATCAATTTGAAATTCTAGTACGATGAGCTCCTAACCTTCCTCTTTTCATTCGAAAAATTTCAAAATTTTGCTAAAATCATGTCTTGCTTACTTGTGAAGACAGTATAAGGGCAAAAGCAGATTAATTCCCTTTCTATCCCTTGGCGGACTTTTAATGGAATCGATATTACCAAATTATAAGATTTTTACCAAAATTTCTTTTACACCACTTCCAAAATTTTTCAGCGATATTTCACACTTAGAGAAGGCATTCTAAAATACGGCAAAAATCCAATAGACATAAACAAAGGCAAAATCCATGGAACTTTAGACATAGGCCTTTCTGTTATTACAACAAAAACTTGTAGGCGTCGCATAGATATCGATGCCGAAGAATTTATCTACCATTTAAAAGCAAAAACGGATGAAATATTTAGCGGTTGGGTGCAACAGCTTACTGCCCATCGGCTTTATCGTCAGCATATTATTACTTATGGTGCTAACGTTGGTAGTTTGTTTACGGCCACAGAGGGAGTACACCGAGGAATACACGGAATTTCTCTAGCCACATCGGATATAACATCCAAAGATGGTTCTTTATCTAGAAAAATTAAAGGACTACCAGCTAATGGTAGGTTAGGACTTTGGTTGCAAGAGTCAGTTTCAACTTTGGAAAAATGCCAAAGAAGTTCGTTGGAAAGTGAAAGGAAGTTGGAAAAGATGAATCACTTGTTACAGCAAATGGAAAACACAATTACTTTGGAGGTAAATGAAGTGTTTTCAATTTAGCTTGAAGCTAATTATTTTTGTGTAGAGCCTGGAGCCATCTCAAAGTGTAAAAAAAGACAGAAGAAAATTTGGGCTTAGGAAAAAGAAGACAAAAACCAACAGTGTCGATCTGAGTATTCAATTTAACAAATCATCTGTAATGGGTGACACTGAAAACACTTCACCGTTATCTGTGAGTTTCACCATAACTTAACTATCTACTTTAAATCATTAAAAATAATAATTTTAGATGAATTCATTTTCGATGCTTTCCACTTCACACCAACATATAAATACTCTAAGTACCTCCTTACCAGTACCGCCTCAAGCACCTGCAGAATCGCTTGCTTCTGATAGTTTTAGTAATTCTGATGCTATATCTCTAGCTGCTGATGGACCAATCAAAGAAGAATTCATGGCTTTAGGGAAAACAGGTACAAATCCAACCAAATTATATTTGATTCATTTTGATTTTTTTTTTACAGTTTTAGGCGATTTAAAAAACATAATAAATGCGTTAAACACAGAAAGGGAGCGGCTCAAAGCTGCAATAGAGGCGGAACCCTGTACGTTATATAATAACAGCAATCAAAATACGATAAGCCTTAAGGACGATCTGGGTAAGATTCTACAGCAAAACTTGGATTTGAAAAATCGTTTATTAAAAATTCATGAAGTTTCTAATTTGGAGGAAATATCTTGTATGGATCACGTTACGGAAAAGGTAAAAATTATACTTTCATACAAAACTCCTTTAATTAATTGAGAGTTAAGAGATTGTCCTTTGTTAATTTTCAGAGCACTGCGTGACAAAAACAATATTTTCAACATGTTGTAAGTCTTTTAGTTTGTTGTGTTTAGTCCCCATTATGGAAATAAAAGTAAATTATTGTGTGTTACTGTTTGTTTTGTGATTTATTGGTTTGATGTTACTTCTCTTATCAGTGCTTAGAAATTGACAAAGGAACTCCTCAAAATGATTTGGACCAAATTTAGTATTATTTTAGGGGCAGCTTTATAATAGCTCGTTAAGTTATAGTTCGTCTTGTGTAAGTGCTACTGAATTTTTCGATGCCGAGGATCTTTCTGACAAAACCGCTACACTGCAACGTGGGGATGACGAAAAAGACGAAGAAAGTGAGGTAAATTATACTTTTGTTTGGTTGGCATTTTTCATTCTACAAATTATTTGCTAGTGATTATTTTAGTTTGTATTTGACAGTAGCATTGTTTCATCAACTTAGGTTCGAACAAGATCAGAAAGTAGTTCAGAAGGTGATTCATTTTCTAGTGGTGAAGGAAGTATTAGCTCTGAGTCGGAATTGGGAGCGGAATTACATAATCCTGTGTCAAGCTTAGATACAGGTAAAAAAAAAGAAAAATGCTAGAAGTTACATTGTTGTTAGCCCATTTTTTTTTTAATTTAAAATATTTGATTTATTGTTAATTTTATTTTTTAGAGTTAGTTGATCGGAGTTTAACTGGAAGACGAACGATTTTACCTGTACCGAGACCGCATACAGGAGGTTTGTCTTTGTGGAATCTTCTCAGCAAAAATATAGGTAAGATTTTTGATTCTTAACTTGTTTTTGTAATTCTTTATTTATTCATTTCTCTTCTTTTTCTTCCCATTTCTCAGGTTTTTTGTTCAATTTTTTGTTTATGCAAGGGTCTTGAATTTTGTTTTAATGCAGCTTTAATGGTACAAAGCTTCAAACTCTTTTGACTAAGTTTTATAAAGCTGAGCAAATTTTTATGTTTTCCTAAATTTGATTCTTTTTTCTATCGATTTGCAAACTTTGGATTCAATCCTTCCATCATTTACTCAAGAAAACAATAAAACGTTCCTCAATGTCGTTTTTTGCAGGTTTGGTTTTCCTCCTAATGACTTTGATACACATTTTGCCTTATAGGTTTGTTAATTTTATTCTGATCCTAACATAATTAGGCTGAAATTAAGGCCTAATAAATCTATACGTAATTTTCAGTACAGCTTCAATATTTTTGCATCTGGCAAGCTTCTGAGCAGGGTTGGCAAAAACCTGGATTTTTGAAATTTTCTATTGGATTTTTGGGTTTTTGAAGGTTATTGTGGTAGCTTTTGTGGGCGTTTGGTGTTCATTTAAGTACACAATATTGTAAATTTGTTACAAATTTCAAGAGAAACTTCAAAACTGATTTTTTCGAACATTGAAAATTTTACAAAAATGACACTGAGACAGTTTTTGCCTCACAGTTCAGTTAATTTTCCTCCGATTTCAATGTAATTGAGCTCTAATTAAAGCCAATTAAATTCTCTACAAACCTGATGATTAGGATTTTAATTTGGTATCAACAGTTTTACACCTGAGAAGCTGCAAAATCGAAAATTCGAACATTGAAAATTTTCCAAAAAAGACACTGATAGCTTTTACCTCACAGCTCCGTAATTGAGCTCTAATTAAAGCCAATTAAATCGTTTACAAACCTGTTATTTGAGATTTCAATTTGGTTTCAACAGTGTTACACCTGAGAAGCTTCAAAATTGAAATTATCGAACATTGAAAATTTTCCAAAAATGTCATTGATACAGTTTTTGCCTCTCAGCTCCGTTAATGTTTATCCGATTTCAATGTAATTAAGCTCTAATTAAAGCCTATTAAATTCTTAATTAAGATTCTAATTTGAAGGGCAACAGTTCTGCACCTGAGAAACTTCAAAATTGAATTTATCGAACATTGGAAATTTTCCAAAAATGACACTGAGACAGTTTTTGCTTCACAGCTCCGTTCATTTTCATCCGATTTCAATGTTACTAGGATCTATCTAATTAAAGCCAATTACATTCTCTACAAACCTGGTAATTAAGATTTTAATTTGGTTTTACACCGGAGAAGCTTCAAAATTGAAATTATCGAACATTGAAAATTTTCCAAAAATGTCGCTAAGACAGTTTTCGCCTCACAGCTCCGTTAAATCTCATCCGATTTCAATGTAATTAAGCTCTAATTGAAGCCAATTAAATTCTCTACAAACCTGTTGATTAGGATTCTGATTTGGCTTCAACACTTTTGCACCTGAAAAGTTTCAAAATTGAGATTATCGAACATTGAGAATTTTCCAAAAATGACACTGAGTTAGTTTTTGCCTCACAGCTCCGTTAATTTTTATCCGATTTCAATGTTATTCGACTCCAATTAACAAAGCTGTTTTGCTTCAAAATTGAATTTATCGTACATTGAGAATTAAAAATACACACCTGTTAATTAAAATTTATTAGCTGTCTATTTTTCCTCAGGATTTTCATTTTGTTTAATATAGATAAGAAAAATGTGAATAATCCTAGAGGTGATTAAGGTGATTAATAATTATTTCTGTATGAGTGGAATTTTGACCCAAAAAGCTGAATGGATTTTTGTCAATTTTGATGGTGGGTTTTTTGTTTTTGTATCATTAGGTTTTGAAATGGGTTTTCGTGTATACAAACCCTGCTTCTGAGTCTATTCACTTTGATTTTTATCCAGGTGGGTAACAAAACCTCCTAAATCTACACTCTGATTTGTCCAAGGATTTTTCATTGCATCAATTTTATTACAAAAGCCAGGCAAAATATTTTCGATTCTAAAAAAAATGAACTACTTCTTCAATTTCAAATATTTTTGCTTTTTTCTAGGTAAAGACCTTTCTCAAGTAAGCATGCCGGTGGCCTTGAATGAACCACTAAACGCTCTGCAAAGGCTCTGCGAAGAACTAGAATATTCCGAACTGTTGGATAGGGCAGCTAATATTGAAGATCCATATGAGAGAATGGTACAAATTGCAGCGTTCGCAGTATCAGCTTATGCCAGTACGCCTAGTAGAGCTGGAAATAAACCATTCAATCCTTTGTTGGGAGAAACATACGAGTGTATAAGAGAAGATAGAGGATTTAGGTAAGAATTGATATTTTTCAACATTCCATTAAGAATTCTATTAGTGTTGCTAAAGAGGTATCCTGAATTTTGGATGATGGTTAATCAAAATCAGTAATAAATGAACCAAACTCCATTTTGAGCTGAAACATGAAGAAGAAAAAAGAATGAGTTTCAATTAATTGATTTTTATTTAGGTTTATTGCAGAACAAGTTTCACACCATCCACCAATCAGTGCCTGTTACGCTGAAAGTTCAAATTTCACGTTTTGGCAAGACGCCCGTATCAAAACGAAATTTTGGGGTAAGAGCATGGAATTTCAGCCGGTCGGTTACGTTCAAGTGCTCCTACCAAAAACCGGCGATCTTTATAAATGGAACAAAGTAACTACGTGCGTCCATAATTTGTTTAGTAATCAACGCTGGGTGGATCAGTACGGAGAACTGAAAATTGACAATGGAAAGATTACTTGCAAATTGACGTTTTCCAAGGCAAGCTATTGGTCTTCAAAAAGACATGAGGTAAGCGTTTTCAAGGTTTTAATATAATTTTTGTCTAAATTCTTTGTATTTTAGGTCGTTGGTGCAGTTTACGATGAAGGAGGAAAACCTGTACGTCGTTTATTTGGCAAATGGTCTGAATCGTTATACTGTGGAGTTGCTCCGTCGGCTAGATGTATTTGGCGCGCTGGTAATTTACCAGAAAATCATGAACACTATTACGGATTTACCAGATTTGCTATTGAATTGAACGAACTTGGACCCAATACAAACGTTTTACCTCCAACAGACACTAGGTACACACTTATTAGAATTTTTAAGTAATTTCAAAACCCGGTTTAAGGAAATTTCAATGCTCTATTATTTTATTAAACCAAAAATGAGCTGTTCTTGTGAGGTAATCCTTATAATAGTTATCATTATCTAGGTTTAGGCCAGATCAAAGAGCTCTCGAAGAAGGCGATTTAAATACAGCCGAAGGAATGAAACTCCAGCTAGAAAATGCACAACGTGATAGACGTAAACGACGCGATGAATTAAGCATTCCCTATGAACCGAAATGGTTCTCGAATCCTCGAAATGACGTGTGGGAGTATAACGGAAAATACTGGGAGCTACGCGAGAAACCTGGTTTTAGCAATTTGCAATTCGATTCCCTCTGGTGACAATAACAATTACTATTTATAAATGTTTAACATTAAAAGTTTATTCTCCGTTAAAAAAAGGTATTAAAGTTGTTAAAAAATAAATTACTGAGATAGTATGTATTCATATTAATGATGAAGCTTTAATAGTTGGCTGTAGTTGTTATTATTATTTTGTTTTTATTGTAGGGTCGATATGTTCAACAATTAGGTTACGTGTAAAATATTTATTTATATGGTATTTTTTAAATTTTAAATGTTTTAAAGAAAAAATTGTTGCACCGTTCGTGATAACTGAATTAGTATGTATTTTATGGAAAAGGCAATAAATGTAACTTCTATGTTTTGTTAATATTTGCTTGAAATAAAATGCAGATTTAGAAACATAAATTATATAATAATAATTGTTTTAGAAATTTATACAAAATAAATTAAAGAAAAATATAACAATTTTATGTGGCATTAAATTCTTACTAACAAAAGGTGCGCTCGAAAAACATCTAAAGCATAATATATTATAACATATATTAATTTTAATTCAAATAACGGTTTTTGCTGGCTGCCTTTTAGTTTTTGAGTGGGTCGAGGCTTTCCAAGGAAAAATCGTCGTTTCCAAAACTGATTCCTCTTGAAAATCCAGCCTGAAACAAATATGGTTATTGTTATTGTTATTATATTGAGTATATTTTATACAATCCTAATTGATATATATTGGATTTGAACTAACTAGGATCAGGATCTGACAATAATATCTTAAATATTGAAAAATAGTTCCTTTAAAAGACGAATAAATGATGATACTAGAACTGGAACAAAGGATAAACATATTTCACTGTCGTGCTTTTCTCCAAAACTAAGGTCAAATATTTCAAAAACGAATTGATAAACAAGCTGCAATTTGTGAGAAACATGACTCAGATAATGAAATATTATTGAAGTTTGAAGATACCTGAAAGAAGTTTTAAAAGGGTTCAGAAACAATCTGAAAATTTGGTTTCCAAAAATGGCAAAAACGCGACCTCATATTTAACGGATCATTAAAAATAATAAATTTGCAATCTCTGATATAGAGTTTCCATATTCAGTCGTATGAATAAAGGGTAGCAAAGGTAGCAAATCCCTTTACTCTACCTCCGTCTCTCTTTGCTGCACTGAAGCTGAATATGTTTGTCGCAAAAAAACTTAAGCAAAAGCATGTGGTTCTGTTTTATTCATATGAGCCATTGTATTGATTCAGTTATCTAACCGAAGCTTTAAAAGGTGAAGAATTATGAAATAAAAATTATTGGAGGATATGACTTTGGAGTTTAGTACATTGAAGAATACTATGCTAGAATTGAAAATTATTAGAATTAAATTCTGGGAATTTCGAGCTTATGCCCCAGGTCACCCATAAGACAGGCTCGGGAGACACCGGCGCCTCCCTGGCCCCTAGAGGACAGGTAATTTTAAATTATTTTTTACAGGCCACAGCGGACACAGTTTCTAAAATCTTCGCAAATTACACCCTGATCACTCCCTGGATATACTCTTTTCAGAGAAGATCGACAAGGAAAAAAGGGTGATAGGAATTGTATGTTCGTAAGAGATTCGATAGCAGGTAACTCGGTCACTGCGAAACCTCTTTGAGGAATTTAGTACAGATACACCTGTAGAATATATTTGGTTGAGAACTAAAATTCTAGGTATTGGAATAATAGTAGCTTGCATTTATTGATCCAAAAAGGCCTCGACAGAAGCTCAAAGCCTCCGAAATATCACTACTAGATCTAATTATTGTGAATTACAAAAAATTAATGTTTATTATCCAGTCCGATCTCCCTTTGGGTCTTAGTGGCCATGTGGACATTACTGCCAAATCAAAGCTGCAAGTTATCATTAAACCCACTCGAATCGTCCTTAAGAGGCAATTTTGGAGGAAAGTCTATGGAGCACTTGCAATTACAAAATGTTGACTCAGTTAATCCAAAGAATCCATGGCTAACTAGGCAACTTTTCAGGGAGATTCAAAGAAAGAGTTATGGGACAAATACAGATTAAATGGAACTGATGAAAATTATGCATGCTATGGGAGACAAAACAATCTCACATACCTACTTGAAGAAATCTCCACGCTTTCAGATGAACTTAATTATGCACAAGGAATCACAGCACTGAATTTTTACTGCAGATAGCAATAAAACAACTCAAAGTAGACTGCAGTCCTGGACCAGATGGAATTCCAAGATTTTTTTTTTGAAAAATTGCATACTATCTCTAGAACAACCACTTGCGCATGTTATGGATGATATATTTGCGGATGGTCGTTTACCAGCTCAATGGAAAAGTAAAATTATAATTCCAATGTACAAAAAGGGACTTACAGTCAATTACGGGCTTATAAGTCTTACTTCCGTGCTGTGTAAGTGTTAGGAGAAAATAATCACCGCCGAACTCACGCCATTTTTAAACGACTTCATCCATCCATTGGACCATAGCTTTCTTCCTGATAGGTCTACAGTTGCAAATCTTTTATCAAGGCTACAAGAGTGGAAATTGACTTGGGACAACCAACTGATGTTTTATACATAGATTTTGAGAACCCATTTGACAAGGTGTCTTTTGGAAGGTTGCTATACAAACCCATTCATTTTGGTGTAAGAGGTAGACTTCCAAGGTTCATTGAAGACTTTTCAGAAGAAATAAATTTGAAAGTAGGAATTGGAGAAGTCACTTCCCAAGACATCCGATTTTAAGTGGAAAGTGGAGACCCTCAAGGATCAGTCTTAGGTCCGTTACTTTTTAATTTTTCTTACTTTCATCAGTAACCTACCCTCTGGTCTCCTTGTATCAAAGTCAGTCCTTGTTTGCTGATGACTCCAACTGTTATTGCAATCCTTTGTTACAAAGAAATGACATACAGCGTGATATAATAAGTACAGTAAGGAAATGGAGCATTGACTGGAAATTGCCTCTCATTCACGACAAATGTGTCATTCTTCACCTATTTTATTGGACAATAATGCCTATTGTAGAGGTGGAACATCACAAAAACAATTATCATCACTAAGGTCCTCAAGTGGGAAGTCCATATCAACAGCATAACCAAAAAGGCCAACACTGATATTGAAATTCCACAAGGCCTATGTCAGACCCAAATTGGAATATTCACTATAGTCGAGAATCTGATGTCCAAAAAGTGGCAAGGGGGGCAGCAGTTAAGGGTATAAAATTGAAAAAAATTGTTTGGAATGTAAAATCATATGCTGGATTTGATTTTGGGATTCTCCCTCAAATCGGGACTTGCGAAAGCGCTAAATTGTCAGCCTACTCGTATCGACTTGCAGCGTGCAAATTATCAGTTGCAGTGAATACCTACTTGCAATGTAGGTATTCTACATATATGTTCATTATATGTTATAAATATCTGGAAAACCACATATTAATATTTCAATATGAATTTAGACGGTAAGTTTAGTTTGCCAATTGTAAATAAATTGGAATATTTTACGGAAAATATTTAGAGTTCACTTAACTTTGTAAGCCATGAACACGAACAGTACAATGATAGAATGTTTATTTCTGTAGATGAAACTATCAACTATGGGCTCTGTATGATATGCCAAAAAATTACCTCTGAAACGTTGCAAATTATACAAAAATCATTATATTCGCTGAAAGAGGCATCACAAATTAAAACAGATTTGCGTTGGGTTATTTTTATACAATGTTCTACAAAATGAAGTAGAAATCCTTTATGACATGCAAAGTGCAGAAGATCTTATACCATAATCTATATATATAAAACACAGTTGTGTTTTGTGGAAGCACTTATAACTCGAGAACGGCTGGACTGATTTTTATGATTTTTGTTGTATTGGATTTGTCTTTGTCTATCCTAACATAATAAATCGAAAAAATCCAAAAAAAAACAAAACAAAAAAATTACCTTTTTTACTTATTTATGAAAAAAAATTAATAAGCCTGCATACGGCGCCATCTCTTATAACCGATACCAAGTTTAACGTCACATTTTCATTGCAAACCATGTGGATTTTATTGTCACACACTTTGCACGAAAACAATTTAAGGAAAGCACTTTACTTTCAATTGTTCATCACAATAAAAATGTCCAAAAATAATTAGAATTACAATGTTTTAATTGTGTATTTTATTTTGTTGTTGGTCCATTCCGAACTGGTCTTCCTGTCATTTCTTGACGCTTGACCATCGACGTTCTGTGGCTAAGTTCCGTTTCTCCTCTCAGGCATCCCTTGACAGCCGTGTTCCGTGCCGACTGTTCGGAGTGCTCCGTCCGGCTGGTGTCGAGTGGCAGAGAGCCAGGTTATGAATCCGCCACAACCATTTTGTATACGGCGCCATATATGATACCTAGAACGAAGCTCACCGATGCGCGGTAATTTCATTGCAGATGCAGTAGAACCATGCTGCCCAGGAACTGGAGATATTTAGAACAGAACTATTCCACTATTCTGATCAGATAGAGTGGTGCAGAAAGAGTAGATCAGATAGAATAGTGCAGATAGAGTAAAACAGATGGAGTAGTGCAGTGCAGATAGAGTGATACAGGGCTGCGCTGTAGATTTTTTTCTGTTTTCTTTACATTCCTTGAACATTCCTGTGCCTGAGTTTATTTATTTGGTGGTACACTTTACAAGAAAAATGCCCACAAGCTGCCTTGAAAGGGATGATGTAAAATTTTAATTTTAGGTGACTTCTGATCTAGAGAGTAAACATTTATTCTTCAACCAAAGCCAAATTCACCATCGAAAAAAACTGAATTTAATTCAGCTAATAGATACGTTAACACAACATTTAATAGGTATTTAATAATTCAGAGGCGGTACGAAGTTCGCCGCCGGTTCAGCTAGTTGCCTATAAAAAAAAATGTCAACGAGACCCCAACGATATTGTTTTATCGAGTATAGAGAAAAAATATAAAATAGAATGTGAAAATATATGTTTCTGGCGACATAAAGAATGAGATACCAGAGGTAATCGGAAGCTCATCCTAGTTTCCTTTTCCAGAAGTAGAACACTTTATTCATTGCTGCAAAAAATCGAAGGATTTGGACATTCTTGCATCGATATGATTTCCTGCAAGTTTAGGTATCATAATATATGTATGACAGACTTCCTTAGACCGAAACTTATTGATTCCAATAAAGCGACAAAAGCTGATATTACGTAATACAATGACATTTCTGAACAAATTTTACCAGATTTAAAGATAAAATTGCTTTTGAATAACGAAGTTCTTACTGTCTCCGATATCGGACATCTACTTAACACGAAAGCTAAGGACCACAGACTCTACTGGACTGGAACATATTGAAAAAACGATGAGTTATCGGGATAACTAAGAAGCAATTTCGGTGAGAACATCATAGTAATAAATCGAGGGCAAGGTCTCTCTAACTATATTATTTTAACTTTCTTATTCTTCTGATTGATACAGAACAGGAAGATAGCCCGATAAATAAAAGTGAGGAAAAAGTGCAAAAAATATAATTGAAAGATCAGCACTCTAGTCATTTTCATTGTGCCCAAATGTTGAAATCCAGTAGGTATATCTGCCTTTCCTAAGTTTCAGCATTCGAAAAAACCAGAGAATTTTCAAAAAAATGTACCTATTCCACCTCCCCTGTTCAATTTGATTTCATGGTTGCTCACCGACGCACGCGGTGGAATTCACATATGAAGAAATAATGATATTGAATACGCGTGATGCATGAAGATAAGGTGGTAAATCTATGTCAAGACATCATTTACAATAGTTGCGGGATAAAAATGCCAAAACATGTTGGCTTGGCCATTCATGTGATAAAGCAAACAAGAAGTAAAAATGTTGTAGATACCTATATTAAATAAATTCGGAGATTGCATTAGTTATTCGATGAAGAAGTGACTGCAAGAGGCATATATTCACCGCATAATTTAAAACCGACGATTTTCATGCAGTATGCAATGGACAATTTGGACTTTAAAGAGCTTACAAAATACAGGAAAACAATCCATGGCACTACTCACATAATGTATCAGAAACGATCAACTACAACAAATCAGCTGTTGTTACCAACTGACCACTCCAAAGGAAAAATTACGAGAGTAGAGAAGACTGTTGATTTTAAAGCTCTTACCGTATCTTCAGCTGATAGAGCAAAGTACAGGTCTCTAAGACAAATATCAATGTAGCTGATATACAAATTTCTTCCAAGAATCATGATGTCAATAATATGGAACCTTGTCAACCCAGAATACGACGATAATGATAAAACTTTCTCTCCGATAACTTGGTCGCAGCTTCATGAAACATTTCTTCAGTCTACTGATACAATTGAAACAAACATTAGTTATGGTCCTTTTAAATTGTTGATCAGTCACCTATTGATATAGAAGTTGTGCAGCAGTCTACTCCATGAAAGTCTCGGAAGCAAATGGACAAGAGCTTTGTGTTATTGAAGCAGACGAAGCCGTGTATAAATTCATACTTTGAAGAAAAAATATTTTGAAAGATTCAAGTCGGTTATCCCTCGAATGAGTTGCTTCCATATCTGTTTCAATTTTCTTGGAGCTGTTGGGAAAATTATGGCGCATTCGGAGATTGGAGAGTGGGCCCTGATTGGAGATCTCCTTACAGAAGCTGAAGGTGGCTGAAGTATGTTTGTCAGGTACAGTGAACAAGATTATTGCAGGTGGCAAAGATTACACAGGCCTACAATTTTTTGTTTTTGTTTTGGTGCAGTTCCGTTCTTATCTGTAGTTGGTAAGGTTGTTGATATACTATTAATCACGAATATTTATTCTCACGAGTCAGTTCGAGTTTAGTACCAATCGTTGTTTTTTAAGTTTTACGGTCCTACGTGGCAATATTTAAGTTTTACGGTTGTACCGGAGAAAAAAGTGGTTTTATTCCATGATGGCTAGTAAGATGAGGCGTTGTATTAACGACCCTGATAAATTTTGTTACGTTTGTGGTGAATACATTCTCAAAGATCAGCGAAAAATGATATCAGATAATGTAATTCGCCTTTATTTTGCTTATTTTGGTATTGAAATTCACGATCAGCATAAATCATGGGTGCCTCATATTGTGTGTAAAATGTGCACTGAACATCTGCGACAATGGGCGAATGGTACAAGGAAATCTTTAAAATTTGGAGTGCCTATGATTTGGAAGGAACAAAAAAATCATCACGACGACTGTTACTTCTGTATGGTAAATATAGTGGGGATCAACAAGAACAATCGCCATAAATGGAAATATCCTAATGTATCTTCAGCGAGAAGACCAACTTCCCATTCAGAAGATATCCCAATACCAGTTTTTAGGCAGCTATCCGACTCTCAGGAGGGAGAAGTTCAAACATCTAGTGTTTCAAATATGAGCGACTATTCTGAGTATTGCGACGAATCTGTCAATCCGAATCCCATACCATTTTCACAAAGTGAGCTCAATGACCTCATCAGAGACTTAGATCTTTCGAAGGAGCGGGCCGAGTTGTTAGCATCAAGATTAAAGGAAAAGAATTGTGTAACCTCTGATGTTAAAGTTACTCTATATCGGAGAAGAGAACAAGACTTATTGCAATTTTTTTCTTCTGATGAAAATTTGGTATATTGTAGCAATGTAAACGGCCTATTAACTTTCATGGGCTTGGAGGTATATCAGGCAAGTGATTGGCGTCTTTTTATTGACAGTAGCAAACGGAGTCTGAAGGCTGTTCTTCTACATAACGGCAATAAATATGCATCCATTCCAATTGCCCACTCCACTACTATGAAAGAAGAATATCAGACAATCTCCATACTTCTACAGAAAATAAAATACGTTGAACATAACTGGGTGATATGTGTTGACTTGAAGATGGTTAATTTTTTGTTGGGTCAACAGAGTGGCTATACAAAATACCCATGTTTTATTTGTCTTTGGGACAGTCGAGACAAATCAAGACATTGGATCCAAAAAGAGTGGCAAGCACGAGATAGTTTAGTTGTTGGTGAGAAAAATGTTATTAAAGAGCCTTTGGTGCCTCGAGAAAAAATTATCCTTCCGCCCTTGCATATAAAATTAGGACTTATAAAGCAGTATATCAAGGCGCTGGACAAAAATGGTCCTTGTTATAACTTTATCTGTCAAAAATTTCCTGCAGTAAGTAGTGAAAAATTGAAAGCAGGTATTTTGGATGGACCTCAGATTCGTTTGTTAATGAAAGACTCTGCCAATTTTGAAAAGTTTATGACAGATATTGAACGACTTGCCTGGAAATCATTTGTAGCTGTTACCAATAATTTTCTTGGAAATGTTAAGGCTGCAAACTATGAAGAGATTGTTACTGAAATGCTTCATAACTTTCGAAATTTAGGCTGTCATATGAGCATAAAAGTACACTATCTCCATAGCCACATAGATCAATTTCAACATAATTTGGGAGATCTCAGTGACGAGCAAGGAGAACGCTTTCATCAAGACATAAAAAACATTGAAAAAAGATATCAAGGGAGGTGGGACATCCATATGATGGCAGACTATTGCTGGGGTCTTGAACGTGATTGTCCAACACGAAAGTTTTCGAGAAAATCACTTAAAAGACAATTTCTTGATGTAAAAAATTGAAATAGAACGATTTTTTCGTAAAATTGCATTTTTTTTTATATTGCATAAACTAAAGCTGATGGGAGAAAAACAATAGTGGTTTTCCAATCACATTATTAGGCATACCCAAAATTAGGTCTCACATCTCTGGCACCAAATTGAGTGTAGGCCTGTGTTATTATAAAATGGTCAGGATCCACAAAATCAAGCAATCTGCAAATTGCACATTTTGAACATCTCTTATTTTTTCTATATTCGTCTCCCAATAATTATTATAAAATTGACAAAATCGTGGGTTGGGGAGTGGCAAATAACACAAATTTATTCTTTGCGACGTTTCGTAACTATATATTGTTACTTTTTCAAGCACTAAAATAAATGGAAACAAAGAACATGTCATACATAAATAAATTAACCATTACAACATCATACCTGAATAATTAGTGTTTCTGTGCACACATTAATAAACCATTTCCATGGGTAATCCAGGAAGTTGTAAACATTTTCACACACGCAAGCTAGAACTTTTGTTTTTCTTTTTTTTTTTTTTTGGTACGTATTGCTATCACGTTTATCACGGAACCACTAATCTGGCCTTGGTTCCGGTGGTACCTGCTAGGTACCTACCATATGAGCATAAAACATTTTTTGTGCAGCAACAATAACTTCTTTTAATTTTTAAGAGTCCTATAAACCGCTGATAAATTCCTGGTAATGTTGCTTATACTAAAAGGCACTATTGCTTGTTAAGTGTGCACAGGCCCACCAACCACCATTGTTTAGTATTTATTGCTGGTTAAAAAAAAAAAAAAAAAAACACACACACACAAAAACAACCATTGGACATTTACGTTAACAAAAAAGACAAAATTCAATTATAATCGTAGTTGTGTAACTAGCGTAATTATTCATTATTATTGTATTCAGAGTATTTTTTCAAAATATTTGTATAAATTACACTTAGTCCTTGTGTGTCCGACCTTAAATTAATAGTGTTATTCAAGTTAATATGAATCATTTCGCCTATATTTCGTTTGAACCAGTTGCTCTCCTTATCCACAATTTCAGTGTTTTGAAATTCAAAGTGATGGCCAGTTTCAAAACGGTGTGACGCTAATGCAGTTTTTTCTGTTTTTGCTTGATTGTGGTTTTTACAATCATTTTTGTGCTGATTTAGTCTAGAAGCCAAATATTGCTTGGTTTGGCCGACGTAAAACTGACCACAGGAACATGGAATTTTGTAAATGACATTGGAATGTTTCTCTAGGGGTGTAGGGTCCTTTAGTTTTGTATATAAATGAGCTGTTGTTTTGGTATTATAGAAAGCTAGTTTAGTATTGGTTCTGTCTATGCAATTATTAATTTTTTGGGACAGACCTTTGATGAAAGGAAATTTGTAGACTCGCGGCTAGATACCAAAATGCACTCTGGCTCCTTTGATTTCGAGGTTATGTTCTAACCTCTTTTTCCTTCGATTTCCGCGGTTATTTAAACGTGATTTTTGAACTTCTTAAGAATCCACAACCTTTTTACTTTTACTTTGATTTTTTTTGAGGTTTAGAATAATTGGGAAAAAAAGGAAAGTAAATTACTGTGTCCTATTATGTATAGACAGATGAATGATAATTTATGAAGAAAAATTAAACACGTGAGCAGACGCAATGAATTATTTATTCAAATTCGATTAGGTACAAGGCAAACACAAAACAAATAAACAAATAAGCACTTTAAAAATAAGAAAAAATCTGGGCTCTGGGATGCCTATTAACTTAATAATATTCTAATTTATAAGACATTACATAATATGACCGCTTATTACTTTCAGGAATTAATTAAGAATCAATTAACAGTTGATTTGCTATTAAAATTGCCTCTTCTGGCTTTGGTTTTGCAAGCAATTTTTTTTTCGACTTTTTGGACTTATTTCTGGTGGAAAATAAACGTCTTTGAGGAAGTATATTCTTATTGTGAGGAATAGTTTTCTTATCTGCGAGTCCCAATAGATCCATAGCATGTATTTCTGTATCGCCACTCTGTGCGTCCATTGCCTTCAACGTTGGATGAACAGGTGCAGTAATTTTCTCAACAGCTTCAAGTTGATCAAAGGATGATATATTTTGTATTTCTTGAGTTAGTGAAGCTATTAATTTTTGCTTTCTAGTTTCCAAGTCTTGGGTTGTTCTGTTTGGATTGGGGTTAGATTTACTTACAACATTTACCAATTTTTCTTTTTCTATAGCTCGGTAACTACTAGTTTCGTCTATAATAATTAATGAATATTCTTCATCTGGAAAAAATACAAAGTACTAACTGCAGCATTTTAAATGGGTATACTCAATATTCAGAAATATTGAAAATAATTACCTATCAGGCCAGGCCCCCAATTCTAAATAGTAAACGTAAACAAAAAATCAAGTCAAGTCCGTTAGAACCAGACAAGGAAAAAAGAGATTAGAACATAACCTCGAAATCAAAGGAGCCAGAGTGCATTTTTGTCTGTAGCCGCGAGTAATTTGTAGTATTTGACATCAGGTTTGGGTGTGGCATTAGCGTCGTTCAGTTTGTTGTGGAAACAATGTATACATTGGTTAACAAATGAGGAAGGGTAGTTGTTTAGTTTTAAAATTGTTCTGATTTTCCTTAAATTCTCATCATTGAATGATGGATGACTGAGTTTGTAGGCCCTGTGTAGTAGGCCAGTGATGGTACTTATTTTGTGTGAGGTTGGATTGTTGGAGAAATAATTTAGGATTCTTCCTGAACTAGTTGGTTTGCTGTACCATTTAGTGAAGATTGTTCCGTCATCATTTCTGATGACTTCGGTATCAAGAAAAGAGATTCTGTTGTTAGTTTCGGCTTCGAGGGTAAATTGAATTTTTGGGTGGTAGGTGTTAAAATATTCAAGAATAACATTACAGCCATTTTCAGGAATGGCTGTGAGTGAATCATCAACATATAAATAAAAGAAAGGTAATTTGAATGGAAGTTTGTTTAAAATGGTTGTTGTTAGATCATTCATTATAGTCCAGGAGGTGGCGCCAAAAACATGCAAGAGTTTTCGCAAGGCGGATATTTTCAAAATAGGTCGTACTTTAGTGCTAGAATGCTAGTGTACAGTCAGCACTCACAGTTCCGGGACAGCTGGCTCTGGGACGCGGGCAAAGTTGTAATTTTTAAGAAGCATTCAAACTGTTTTCTCAAAGCTCAAAATTTATAGAAATTTTGCACATTATCTGTTTGAAGGTCACAGATAACGTATGTAAATCGTCAGACGTCTAGTTCGTTGCAAAAAGGGGGTCAGACGTCCTCAAAGTTTTTATTTTATGGCATTTTTTTCGGCGTCCTGTCAAAATATATTTTTGCAGGTATTTGACAAATATATTTGAAGAAAATGCCATAAAATAAAAACTTTGAGGACGTCTGACCCCCTTTTTGCAACGAACTAGACGTCTGACGATTTACATACGTTATCTGTGACCTTCAAACAGATAATGTGCAAAATTTCTATAAATTTTGAGCTTTGAGAAAACAGTTTAGATGCTTCTTAAAATTACAACTTTGTCCGCTTCCCAGAGCCAGCTGTCCCGGAACTGTGACTGCTGACTGTACACTAGCATTCTAGCACTAAAGTACGACCTATTTTGAAAATATCCGCCTTGCGAAAACTCTTGCATGTTTTTGACGCCAGCTCCCCAACTATTACTATGTTTGCAAGTGTGGGGCTCAACGGGTTTCCCATAGCGCTGCCATCCAATTGTATGTATGTGACATTTTTGAAGGTAAAGTAACTGGATTCAAAACAAAAGGCTATCATATCTAGAAAGAGGCTTTTTGGTATAGTTGTATAGGCAGATATATAACTCCAATTCTTCGATATTATTTCAAAAGTAAGTTGTTTTGGTATATTAGTAAATAAGGATACAACATCGAGCGATATTAGTCTATAGTTAGGAGGTAGCACAATTTCTTTTAAATTTTCAACGAATTCAAATGAATTTTTCACATTAAAATGGTATGTAGTGGTTAAGGGAAGTAACATTTCATGTATAAAGGAGGCTAGGTTGTAACATGGCGTGTTTATACAGCTAACGATAGGTCTTAAACTAAAAGTCTGTTTGTGAGTTTTTCTCAACCCATAGATTTTTGGTGGCACTGAGTTGTGAATTTTCATTTTCTTTTCTTGTCTGTCACTTATATGTTCTTTTTCTTTTAGTATTTTGACAAAGCCGTTGGCCTTATCTTGGTATTTTCTTGTTGGATCCCTGCTAGTACTTTTGTAGACTTCAGTGTCGCTCAACATTTCAAGTAGCTTGTCTTCGTATGCATCCTTTTCCATGATGACAGTCGCATTCCCCTTGTCAGATCTCCCCACCATAAGGTCACCATTGTTTTTTAGGAAGGACTCGGTGAAAAAAAAAACAATGGTGACCTTATGGTGGGGAGATCTGACAAGGGGAATGCGACTGTCATCATGGAAAAGGATGCATACGAAGACAAGCTACTTGAAATGTTGAACGACACTGAAGTCTACAAAAGTACTAGCAGGGATCCAACAAGAAAATACCAAGATAAGGCCAACGGCTTTGTCAAAATACTAAAAGAAAAAGAACATATAAGTGACAGACAAGAAAAGAAAATGAAAATTCACAACTCAGTGCCACCAAAAATCTATGGGTTGAGAAAAACTCACAAACAGACTTTTAGTTTAAGACCTATCGTTAGCTGTATAAACACGCCATGTTACAACCTAGCCTCCTTTATACATGAAATGTTACTTCCCTTAACCACTACATACCATTTTAATGTGAAAAATTCATTTGAATTCGTTGAAAATTTAAAAGAAATTGTGCTACCTCCTAACTATAGACTAATATCGCTCGATGTTGTATCCTTATTTACTAATATACCAAAACAACTTACTTTTGAAATAATATCGAAGAATTGGAGTTATATATCTGCCTATACAACTATACCAAAAAGCCTCTTTCTAGATATGATAGCCTTTTGTTTTGAATCCAGTTACTTTACCTTCAAAAATGTCACATACATACAATTGGATGGCAGCGCTATGGGAAACCCGTTGAGCCCCACACTTGCAAACATAGTAATGAATGATCTAACAACAACCATTTTAAACAAACTTCCATTCAAATTACCTTTCTTTTATTTATATGTTGATGATTCACTCACAGCCATTCCTGAAAATGGCTGTAATGTTATTCTTGAATATTTTAACACCTACCACCCAAAAATTCAATTTACCCTCGAAGCCGAAACTAACAACAGAATCTCTTTTCTTGATACCGAAGTCATCAGAAATGATGACGGAACAATCTTCACTAAATGGTACAGCAAACCAACTAGTTCAGGAAGAATCCTAAATTATTTCTCCAACAATCCAACCTCACACAAAATAAGTACCATCACTGGCCTACTACACAGGGCCTACAAACTCAGTCATCCATCATTCAATGATGAGAATTTAAGGAAAATCAGAACAATTTTAAAACTAAACAACTACCCTTCCTCATTTGTTAACCAATGTATACATTGTTTCCACAACAAACTGAACGACGCTAATGCCACACCCAAACCTGATGTCAAATACTACAAATTTCCTTTCATCAAAGGTCTGTCCCAAAAAATTAATAATTGCATAGACAGAACCAATACTAAACTAGCTTTCTATAATACCAAAACAACAGCTCATTTATATACAAAACTAAAGGACCCTACACCCCTAGAGAAACATTCCAATGTCATTTACAAAATTCCATGTTCCTGTGGTCAGTTTTACGTCGGCCAAACCAAGCAATATTTGGCTTCTAGACTAAATCAGCACAAAAATGATTGTAAAAACCACAATCAAGCAAAAACAGAAAAAACTGCATTAGCGTCACACCGTTTTGAAACTGGCCATCACTTTGAATTTCAAAACACTGAAATTGTGGATAAGGAGAGCAACTGGTTCAAACGAAATATAGGCGAAATGATTCATATTAACTTGAATAACACTATTAATTTAAGGTCGGACACACAAGGACTAAGTGTAATTTATACAAATATTTTGAAAAAATACTCTGAATACAATAATAATGAATAATTACGCTAGTTACACAACTACGATTATAATTGAATTTTGTCTTTTTTGTTAACGTAAATGTCCAATGGTTGTTTTTGTGTGTGTGTGTCTTTTTTTTTTTTTTTTAACCAGCAATAAATACTAAACAATGGTGGTTGGTGGGCCTGTGCACACTTAATAAGCAATAGTGCCTTTTAGTATAAGCAACATTACCAGGAATTTATCAGCGGTTTATAGGACTCTTAAAAATTAAAAGAAGTTATTGTTGCTGCACAAAAAATGTTTTATGCTCATATGGTAGGTACCTAGCAGGTACCACCGGAACCAAGGCCAGATTAGTGGTTCCGTGATAAACGTGATAGCAATACGTACCAAAAAAAAAAAAAAAGAAAAACAAAAGTTCTAGCTTGCGTGTGTGAAAATGTTTACAACTTCCTGGATTACCCATGGAAATGGTTTATTAATGTGTGCACAGAAACACTAATTATTCAGGTATGATGTTGTAATGGTTAATTTATTTATGTATGACATGTTCTTAGTTTCCATTTATTTTAGTGCTTGAAAAAGTAACAATATATAGTTACGAAACGTCGCAAAGAATAAATTTGTGTTATTTGCCACTCCCCAACCCACGATTTTGTTAATTTTATTTTGAACATCTTGCTTATGTGGAAAGTATGCTTTCCTATATGCTAGTAGTAGGACTACAAATTCAGTGGAGTATAGCCAGCCTTCCGGGCGGGAGGGGCAAACATATGAGGGGGCGCATAATTCTTTTGGAGGAGGAGGGGGGGTAACAAACGAATTTTTGTATGCGTTTAGCCTCATTTACACGGTGCAAGTAGCTTGAGCAAGTACTAACGCCAGTAAAGGCCGTTTTACAGCTTGCAACATTCAAGATTTCTTGCACGTCGTTTTACATTTTGCAATTTGACTTGTTTTCTTTCTAACCTTAACCATACTTTTTTGTTTTTAATGTTGTGTTATTGATGTTTGCATTTTCCAAAAGTGAAAAGAGTAATTATAAGTCGATATAAAAGAAAGAAAGCAATAGCAGCCACTTTAAGCATCATAATTGCTGAAAATTCCCCAGTTTACACGAAAACCTTCAAGAAAAATGGCACCAAACCGATTGCATGCAATGCCATTGAAGTTTCAAAAATCTTGCAGAAAACAATCAACTGACTTACTTCTGCGCATGCCCTCGTTCAAGTTTCTTACATATTGCAGATAGAATTGCAAGGTGTAAAACCAGTGGCGACGCGTGACCAGTAGTCTGGAGGGGGGGGGTAAATGGTACGGGGGGCTGAGGGAGCGCCCTCCAAAAACGCGCCGCAGGCGAAATTTTTCGCAAATTTCAAGGTCATTCACTTTTCCAGAACAATTATTTCATTTGTGAAAAAAATAAAACAAAAATGTATTTTCTTCAATATATTATGTATTTTCTTTTTGGCATCGTGATTTTTCTCTTGATAATTCGATCCTGGGGGGGGGTAATTACCCCCAGTACCCCCCCCCCCCCCCCGACGCGACGCCCCTGTGTAAAACAGCCTTAACTAAAATTTAGTAGCTTGAATCGTGTAAACACCTTAATCTAAGTACTTGAGCAAATAAACTAGTCAAGTGAATAGAAGCAGGTCCTATTTACTTGAGCAAGTGGCTTCCCCTAATCTCGTTTATTTTACTGACTTTAGCGGACTGGACGCGTGTAGACAGGATTTGTATTTAGTGATTAGTGAAGTACATTAGTAGGGTTTAAATTTGAATATTTTGAGTATTGTGTTGCACCTATTAATTGCCTTTGCAATGTCGTCTCGTTGGATGCTAAAGTTGTGTGCATGGGACCATGGGTTTAATTTCTTAAAGTTACCTACTTATTGAATTGTTCTTTTGTCATCCGCATACAATTTCGATATTCTTCTGGATCTTCCTTAGCCAGTTCAACCAATAATGTGGAAGATGCATCATGTGTTTCTCTACGAGATATCCATGGTCGAACCCAACAACGTTTTCCTTTTTCAATTTCTTTCAATAAAATTTCTGATAACTCTCCACAAACACTCAAAATGCATTTTTGAATTTCTTTTCGAACAACTGTACTTGCTGCCATTTCACCTCAATTTGCACTAATCACTAAATTCGACTTAAAATCAGTAAAATGCCTGTAGACACTCACTTGCACGAAAACAAAGATAATTTAGCTACTGGCGTTAGTACTTGCTCAAGCTACTTGCACGGTGTAAATGAGGCTTTTTGTACTATTTGCTTATTGGGGGAAAATATTGAAGACAAAAAGTCCGCCGGAGGCGGAAAATTTCCCCGGGTGCCACGCCCAAAAAGGTTTAATTCTTGAGCCTTCAAAAACAATTTTTTTTTGGGGTGCTACCCGAAAAACATTTACTTATATATTCAAGGAAGTAATGTGTGGACATAATAACGTTAACTTATAAAAATGAATTGAAATTGAAAATTGGAACAAATCCGTGGAACTCTGGAGGGATGACAGCTCCTAGTTTGATAAACAAATAAATACATTGAAATTCATATTAATTGTTTTTCAGAAATTATTAGTGAAGTAGCAGAAAAAATCGGCAGTACCTATACGGTATTTTAACTACATCAATAATCAAAACAGAAACTATATGTTTCCTTTGAATGAATTGAAGCATTTGCTGAAACTGCCTACTTATGATAAAGAGTAAATGATGAAGAGGTTAATAAAATAAATAAGAAACAGCATAATTATATAATTTCTTGTTTTTGTTTTTTAAGAGCGATAGGGGCGCGATACCTGTAGGGGCGGGGGGGGGGGGGGCGTCGCCCCCCCTGCCCCCCTACTGGCTACGCCACTGAATATTCTTCTTATATACCACATTACATTACTGACATGAAGAATTTAGAAATCAATCATCTCATGGAACGAGTTCCTATTTGGCAATTTCAATGTTCATGTATACAGGGAGGACGATTTAACGAAGTTTGGACAGATATGGCCCTTGAACAAACATATAATAAGGATGCAGAGAATCACCTTTTTTCTGGTGTAACGATGCGGGATAGGTACTACAGTTCAGAAATGTTTATTTGCGTCACTATTCATATCATCGAAATCAGAATAAGTTCAGAGTAATTTGCTATAAATATCGATGATCATCATCACGAACGACCTACCGAAGCCAAAGAAAACAACGACCTCAAATTAAACATCATTCAATTGATACGAAATAAGATTAATCCATTTCGCTATCAATGAGGATTGGTCCTATTATTTAACCAATACTATTTTGGATTGTAGTAGGTAGACATCCTCTGAGGTATAGACATCTACCGCCAACAGAAGATGCGTTCATGTTTCATGCAAAAAGAGCTTTTCTGCAATCATCTATTTACAAAATTGCGCTCAGAGTGCAACCAAAACTGCCTAATATTTTACATTTTGGTTGGATTGAAGAGAAAGGAAACATCATTCCCCTAATGATGACCAAAACATCAAAACTGATTACCTTTGATCTAAAATCCTTTTGCCAATGTAAAGGCATTCAACTGTTCCCGAAACAAGAAGTGCAGGTGCATACCGTCCTCAGTTTGTGTCCTATAAGTTGTGTGAAGGGAAATGCACAGAAAATTTAATTTGATTTATGCCAATTTTTTCATTTCTCCCTTTAAAAAATAAATTCTTTACAGATTTCAGTCATTCTTTGTTTGACTATCCCACACTCCACACTGTAGGCATTTTTGATGGGTGAGGAGTAATTTACTCTCATTTAGATAGCATAGTTACACTCGACAGTCATTACTATTACTGCGTGCATTGCGCTCTGTTTCAAATTGAAATTTTGAATAAAAAAGTTTCTCGTATGCTATATGTATTTTATAATCCCATTTCTTAGTTTTATATTATTGCGGCGGATTTTCAATTTTTTTTCCAAAATATCAGAAAAAAAAATAATGAAGGCTTGGTAAGTACCACGTAGTGTAGCTTGTATCAAGATTATTAATACGAAATTTCATGACTATAGTCTAATTATTAACAACTGACTTATAACAGAAAAAGTATAGGTAGGTACGGAATTCATTAAATTTAACAATTTGCGCATTTTTAGCTAAAAGTATAAATTTCTGGATTTCGCAAACAAAAATTTAAGGGAGAATTAGCGGTTCCTGTTTAATATGATGTTCTAAAGAAGAATATGTTCTTCATTTCCATATACCCACCGACCTTGTTAAAATGCGACTTACACGGCCTTATCCCCAACTTCTATGTATATGGAACCCTCATTACGCAAAAGACATAGATGTTCTAGAAAGAGTGCAGAGAAAAGTTACAAGACTCATTGATTTTGATTTGTTTGGTAAAAAAGTAGGCGCCCAATCCAATAAAACTATTTAATTTATGCTGTTCCAATTCAGATCGTGTAGGTATATTTTACCTTCATTTCCAATATCCGTTTGTCCAATAATCCAATGGCATTTTCAATATCTTGCGAAGTGGTTGAACTGGTATTGAAATCGCCCATCTCAAAGGGATCAATCTTGGAACTTGAAATACTGTTAGGGGTCGTTGTGGAGGCAGACAATTGGGAACCGTCCAATCGCTCAAAATTTGTATTCACTGAAAGATTGTTCCTTTTCGCTGGCTTTGGTGGAGGTGCAACTAGAAGGAAACCATAGAAAACCCATAACATTCATTGAAGTTGATCAAATATTATGGACTTACGTAATGGCAAATTGGGAGTTTGTGGTATACTATTATTATTTTCAAATGATCTTGGATTGAAATCGTTATCATGATCAAATTCGTTCAGTAACAGTCCTTCTAGTTTAGTACCGACAGTAGGAATATTATCCATGTTACGGGGTGGTACTGGTGGGGCTATAAAAAAAAAATCAAAATAATCAAAATTTCAATCAGATTAGAAAATACTTACCACCAATTCCATTCAAATCAATAATATCAGCAATTTCCACCATTGTTTGTCCATTCTTCTCATTTTTCACACTAGGCCCGTTTTTTTGATGCGACCCACCTGCATTCAAATCCACAAGACTCTTAAGATTATTCCTCCTCAAGTAATTATCGATTTCAGATCTAATACTGGAAATTTCACTTAACTCTAACAATCTTTGCTTGTATATATTCATTTCTTGTTCTGTCTTTTTAATTTTTTGCTGAATGATTATGGCTTTTTGTTGATGCTCCAAATCTTTGCCCGACGTTTCTAAAAAGCGCTTGTAAGCCAACTCAAAAGCTTGGCCTATGGTTAAAGTGATTTCTTCAGCAAGTTTGTCCGAGACGAAAACGAAGCAAGTGTGTTTGTCTTCGGTTTCATTTTTCGCTATAAACGAAAAAAACTTTTTCTCGCCTTTATCGTCGGCACAATACGATATCTGATGCAACGGGAATTGGTGCATAATGGTATGAGTCCTGGGTTCTTGTATGGCCACTCCATCGATACTCACGGTTAATTCAACTTTTTTTGTTTTCGCTCCAGTTTCACTTTTACGTAGTTGCTGAGCGAATCTTAGTTTACGTATAGCTTCTTTAACTACTTCTATTCCTGAAAATGGAAATTGTGCGTCATTTGAGTTCTTGATGTGTTAAATAGACTTTAATTTATGGATTTATAGTGACCCATTAATTTTAATTGACTTGTGTCTATGAAAAAATGTTAACTTTCTAATAGAATAAATAAATGATGTTTTTAAGAGTGACTAGAAGAAACTTAGATGTGCTCCAGTTCTAAAATAAATCAATTCAAAATTAATTGACATCTGGCTCCTTTCTCTAGAGGTAATCGCTCTATAGAAATGAACACAAAAGTATCAACTTTCCAGGATTTCTCAGTTAAAAAACGAATCTAATAGAAGCCCAACATTAGGGTTAGACATTGCTATGAGAGAATCTTTTGGACTTCTTAAAAAATTCTGTTAAATTAGAAAATCTCTAGGGAAGAATAGAACCCATGAAAATTTTGGCTCAGTTGGCGTTATAGTCAGATATACAATTTTGCTAAGCAAAAAGGAGAAAATTTTATGATTTTTTTAATTTTTCTACTGTTCTTTTTTCAAACATTTCTATTTCGGCTTTAAATCAAATAATGATTTACAGTATGAAGTTAGGTCGCTCCCAAATGATCGCATTTCTGAAGACAAAATCGAAAAACTTGAAATTAAAATACAGGCATCCTGAGAATAATCATGTAAAATTTTTATTAAATCACCTTTGGAAGCTTCTGAAAAATACTTCAAGCAATCCGAGGGAATTCAAACCTTCAGTATTTCTTTAGCAGAGGATCTTTTTATGGAACAAAACAAACCGCGAATAGATTTCAAGCTCAGAAATAGAATTATGTATTTTTTCTCACTTAGATGCAAAAAAATCATGTAAAAATTCATGTAAGATTTCTATTAATTCACCTTTGGAAGCTTCTGAAAAATAGTTCAAGCAATCAGAGGGACTCCAAACTTCCAGGATTTATTGAGCATTGGTCTTTTTATCAAAGAAAATAAACCGCCAATAAATCTCAGGGTCAGAAATGAAATTATTAAATCTTTAAATTATACCATTTTTGGATAGGAAGGTAAACTTCTGAAAACTATGAAAAATCATACCTTCAAATGTATCATAGTTGTGAATCTGAGAATCTTATTGTAGAAGAGGTCTACAACCCCTGAAAATTTAAGCTCATTTGGAGTTCTAGAGTTACAATCCAGCTAAGGAGAGGAAGACATTTTAACATATTACAATTTTTCCGCTGTTATTTTTTCATACACTTCGTCTTCAAATCTTACAATGATTCACTGTATGCCTGTCACAGCAATTTCTAGCTTCCTGAGCCATATCCAAATTGATTTTCTGTAGTCTTTATACCTACTTAGATATTGCTATGAGATATATTTAAAGCTTAATCTACTTTGATAAATAAAAACTCTATTTTGTCCAGTTTTTGATTAATTTGACTTGTAACCATTAAGACACCAAAGCACCCTCTACCTTGGTAGAAAACACCCAATGACACCGGTCCTTGACCAGTCGAAAAAAAAAGATGTATAAAAGGATTGTCACAATTGTCATGAGAAAGCGTCAGCGTTGTCAACACGTATTTTCTACTTCAGAAATCTTTATTGCTATATTTTTCCGTTTTGTTCAATTAGTACAGTATTTGAAATAAATATTCGGGAATTTAGTTAAACAACGTGTACCGTATTACATTTTTTCCCAGTGAACTCCTGACCTGAAACACACCAGTTAAAGTGGCGCCCAACGTGGGGCAAGTTAAAAAGCAAGTTTATTTTGACTGTACTCTTGTTGACTAGATAGATTTGTGAAGTTTTCCTGTGAGTTTTTCGATTGTGGTTATAATCCATCCAACCAGCTTCACCAAGGACATCAATTTCATGCACTTACGTCCAGGTTGGAGGTCGAAAATCACTGAATCTAATGAAATGGAAAATAACGAAGACAATCATGATAATGACGTTATTCAACAAGTAGTAATGTCCCAGATATGTTACAAACTCTTATACAGAGCCAAAATGCCAATTTAGATAATTCAGAGCGAGATAATTTTGCCAAATGCACAGCTCGTTTTGATGGTTCATATAGCAGTGATGTGAATACGTTTATTGATGCCATCCTTATTTATAAATACTGCGTGGATGTTTCTGAAAATTATTCTCTTAAGGGTTTTCCTATGCTTCTAGAAGGTCAAGCTGCAATATGGTGGCAACGAGTAAAATCCAATGTTGTTACATTTTATGATGGTATATGTGCATTACGAAATGCTTTTTGACAAAAAAGACTTCCACATCAACTATATCGTGAGTTATTTTCTAAAGAACAAGTTAATGAAGAGAAAACAGAAATTGTTGTAAGCCGATGTCGAGCCATTTTCTCTAAATTTCCAATTAATCACCAGGTTTCTGCAATTTGTCAGTTACTACAATATTAGAAAGAGAGTTCCTCGAGAGAATGTTGATAATTTCAATGAGCTTATTCAAACTGCTCGAAGTGCAGAAATCACTCTACTGGAAAAGAAAACTCACGATTCTGTCAAATCGAGCCCCCCACAAAGAAGCTAAAACAGAAGGGAAGGAGTCTTCATTGAAATGTGTTTATTGCAAAAATTATGGCCACATCATAGAAGATTGTAGAAAATTGAAACAAAACTCTAGACTGGAAGAAACAGGTCGAAAGTCAGAACATTCCCAAGAAAAAAAAAAATGATTCTACGGCAATTTCTTGCTACGGTTGTGGAAAATAAGGTTACATCAAAAGCAACTGTCCATAAATTGTCGAAAATCAGTTTCGTCTAGTAATACTCCCAAAGCGCCAAAGCTGCTGAATTCTTCTATCATTCTTCAGATGTTGATTCTCAAATTAAACCTATGGTTCCAGTCAATATTCTTGGTCATACTAGTCTTGCGTGTTTAGATACAGGAGCAAAGCGTAGCCTAGCTGGTGCTGCGCTTATGAAACTTCTATTGAAAAAAAACGCTCCTTATATTCAACAACATTCAAACTGTATCTTCTCTAGTTTTCAATGTTGAAATCATTCTGAATGATAAAATTATTTCAACGTCACTTGTTGCCATTCCAGAACATATCAATAATAGGATTACTTAGTTTAGACTTCATTGAACTTGCCAATATTGTGATAGACATTCCTCAGGGACAATGGTATTATGCTGAAACTCCACAATTCTCGTATTTATTCGAAGATGAGACTAATTATGTAATAACTACTGTGGATTCTACTCCAATGTTTTCTGAACAACTGAATGCATCACAATTGAGAGAAAATGAAGGTGTACAAACTAAGCCAACCGAAAAAGCAACAAATTGAATTCTTACTACACCAATATGCTGAATTATTCACATCCGGTACTGAGCCTACACCATATGCCGAACATACAGTGAAACTGACTAATGATATTCCAATTTCTGTACCACCTTATCGTATATGTCTGAACAAAACAAAAACACATTGAGGGCAGAACTGGATAAGCGTCTGAAAGATGGAATCATAGAAGAATGCGAGTCCCCATATGCTGCTCCAGTTGTTCTAGTACCTAAACCTGATGGTAGTATTCGCCTTTGTGTCAATTATCAACGCCTAGATGAGAAAACAGTTTCCGATAAATACCCACTTCCTAGGATTGATGATCTATTACACACTGCAAAACAAAGAAAGTATATGACCACTCTTGATTTAAAATCAGGATACCATCAAGTCTCTGATAAAACAGCATTTAGTTGCCTATTTGAAATTTTCCGTTATACGGGATGCTATTTGGAATGAAAAATGCACCCTCCACCTTCCAAGACTCGTAGATCGATTCAAATCCGGACTCCAAGATTTGACCATAGTAGCTTATATACCTATACTTTATTTTTTCCCAAGATTGATTTTGACATTGAAAACTTTGAAACATAAACAATAAGGCTTGACCCTGATTGGTCGCAAAATGGGGTGTTTTTGCAGGTTGACATCAGTTTTACAATAGCGACCAATAAGCGGCATTATCGGCATTGTTTATGTTTCAAAGTTGACAATGCCAAAATCTATCTTGGGAAAAAATAAACCATAGACGATTTGATTTTATTATCCAGAACACGAACACCTTTCCGATTTACAACGAGTTTTTGACTGACTTGTAGCTTTCAAGCTTCACCTCAATCGATCCAAATGCCATTTTGTGTGCTCCTCTGTGAAATATTTGGGACACGTCATTACGCCCCGAGGAATCCAACCAGATCCTTCTAAAATCACCGCTATTCTGGAGAGACCACCTCCCAGAAATGTGAAAGAGCTTTTGTCCTTTGTCCAAACATGCTCTTGGTTCCGGCGATTCATTTCTTCATTTGCAGAAGTTTCAAAGCTCTTAACCTCCTTAAATAAGAAGAAAGCTATTTGGAAATGGGAGGAGAAAGAACGAGATTCTTTCGACCTTATGAAACAACTTTTGACTACTAATCCCATACTCCGACATTGCCTTATATACTCAGAACTGATGCTAGTTCATACGCTTTAGGGGCAGTTTTACTCCAAGGGGAGAAGGCCGATGAAAGACCTGTTGAATATGGAAGCTGACCACTCACACCTGCTGAGATGAACTATCACACTACAGAAAAAGAAGCTCTAGCAGTGGTGCGGGCTGTGGAGAAATATAGAGGCTACCTGGATGAAGCTAAATCCATTATTCAGACTGACCACCAGCCATTGAAGTGGTTAATGTCTTTAAAATCACCTATTGGCCGATTAGCTCGATGGGCTTTGTCTTTACAGGCTTATAACATAAGAATTGAATATACACCTGGAAAGGTAGTGGCTGATACTTTATCCCGGCCACCACTAGAAACGTCTCAGACAGAGCTGGTAAATGAAGTTATTGTTGATTTGCCCAGAAAAAAAAAAGAAGACATTAGAAGGAAGCAGTTAGAAAATCCGGATGTAGGTATTAAAAATAATTTCTTGTTTCGAATCACCGGATCCTGAATCCGTGGAATTTAAGACATGGACTGACCGCGGTTACATTATGACCGAAGGAATCTTGTATCGCTATGATCCTGAGAGTAAGATCCAGGAAGAAATACAATTAGTGGTACCGAAAAGCATGATTCCTCAAATTCTAGAAAAATACCACGATTCCCCCTTAGCTGGTCATTATGGTATTGATAAAACCACACAAACGAATACATTCCAGATACTATTGGCCAGGAATAAGAAAAAGTGTTGCCGAACATGTTTCTAGCTGTATTGAATGTCAGAGATATAAAGTGAGAAATCTTAAACCTGCTGGTTTATTATAAACCTACCTGCAATGGCCAAGCGATTTGAAGTAATATCTATAGATCTCTTTGGACCTCTTCCTGAAACCGATACTGCCAGCAGATGAATAGAAATATTTCCGCTCGCACATGCTACTGCCAAAGCTTGGGCGCAAACTCTTGTTGATGAGGTGATACTTAGATATGGAATTCCCCGAAGGGTTACCAGCGACGATGGAACGCAATTTGTTATTGAAACTATGCAGTATGTAGCACATTGTCTTAGTTTTCATCAGTACCTAATACCTGTGTATCATTCCGAGTCTAATCCTGTGGAACGGAAAAACCGCGACTTGGAAATCCAACTATCAATTCTAGTAGGAGGCTGCCACACTCAATGGAAGAATAAACTACCCTCCGTGCGTTTTGCCATGAACACCTCAAGATGTGACAGTACTGGATATATCCCAGCCTAATTAACATTTGGACGAGAGCTCCGCACACCCGATGATGTACAAAGGGTCGACATGAGAGCTATCACTGAAAGAGAAAATTTCATTCCTCAAGTTACCCCTTATTTAATAAATATTGCTAGAACCTTGAGAAAAGCAAGAGAGCTCCATGAAAAGTTCCAAGATAAATCAAAACATTATGCTGACAAAAGGAGAAGAACTATTCCCCATTACAAAGAGGGAGATCGAGTGATGGTGGATACACACCCAATTAGCAAAGCCAAAGATGCCTATACTTCAAAATTTGCTCCACGACGTGATGAAGTTATTAAGGTTGTCACTCCAACAACAATTGTAGTTAAACCTATAGAGCCAACTGAAGGTCCCACCATCAAATTACATACGTCAGCTATGGCACCCCATGTGGGAAAAGGAGAAGTTCCAACACCAGTACGACCTATACGCCCACGTGGAAGACCCATGAGAAGACGCCTTATTGAAACTGATAATATACCCGAAGGTGACGAGGCCATTCCTCAGAAACACAGATCTACTGCATGCTGATGACAATGAGAGTTCTAACTCTAACGAAGAAAAAAATGAATATGACGATGAGCCCAGATTAGATGGACGACCCAGACGCCGCATTAAAGCTCCAACTTGTTTATGTGGCGATCATACATCAAAAATTGACTTGAAGTATCCCTGAGGACGTAGGGAAACTCCAAAAGGAGAGATTGTAACCATTAAGACACCAAAGCACCCTCTACCTCGGTATAAAACACCCAATGACACCGGTCCATGACTAGTCGAGAAAAAAAGGTGTAAAAGGGATTGCTGAGAAAGCGTCAGCGTTGTCAACACGTATTTTTTACTTCAGAAATCTTTATTGCTATATTTTTGCCTTTTTTTTTCAATTAGTACAGTACCTATTTGAAATAAATATTCGGGAATTTAGTTAATCAACGTGTACCGTATTACATTTTTTCCCAGTGCACTCCTGATTAAAACACCCCAGTTAAAGTCTGGATTTATATAAAATTTCCTTACCTTTGGCTTCATCAACTACGGTATTCCCTAAAAACTTCACCAAATAAGCAATATGACCTTTTTGCAACGATTCAGGTGGATGAATCCATTTCCTTTCACCGTTTGTGCTCTTACTACTATTGGTGAGTTTCCCCTGAGTGTTCTGAGCCCATTTTAATAAAGTTGACATGCTAAAAAAATGATTTATTAATTAATGTGCGTTTTGCATAAGTGCAATTTTTTTAATTAGGTAGGCAATTAATGTAAATTATTAATCATTAAAAGCACTTGACTTTCTATTAATTGAATGAATCAAAAGAAAAAAAAATTAAAAATAGATTATTATTGTGTCGCGTCGATTAAATCTACATAAATAAACTTTCTAGGGCACCATAACTGTTAACAATAGAAGAAACAGTAAAGTTGGTTAACACAGGATGGACCAATTTAAGTCCTATTTGGTGAATTGTGTTGCGAACGTGTCATGAATTACACTGAATAGTACCAAGTGGTACCATAAACGTTCAGCAGCTACAAAAAAATTCGAAGAGTACAAAGATATCACGATTTGAGCCGCATTTAGAAGTGTTTATGGCTAATAATAATATGCTAAGGTCGTATTTAATTACAGTATACCATCTAGTCGAGTCAGGAATGTGAGAATAAAGCGGGTTTTATGTGTAATATGACATTGTTTCCATTTCTGTTCAAATTATATGGGTGTTTGTGAAACTATATGGTATTTTTGTAATCGTTCAAAATGCAGAAAACGAGTTTGTTTAATGCATTCTTTATTTATTCGTATAGAAAGAGGTACTTATAACACAACCAAAAATAATTGCTTTCTTAGTACTTAGGTACAAGATACAGTGAATAGTGAATAAAATCATCTAGTATCCTGAATTGTTTCTCATCATTTTAGAAATCCCAAACCTTTTTTTTTTCACCAAAGGTACCTACCTACTTATTAGTTAACATTTTTCACTTTTGTTTTCATCGAGACAATCGTGATTCTAAGCACTGATGGTTTCACTGGTAAAATAAACACTATTATTATGAAATGCCTGTGGCTAATTTGCAGGATTCTGTATGAAACAACCGGTTGAAAAAAAAATTAAAAAATTCCAATGCATTGCAGTTGGTATTGAATCAAAGACAAACAATTCTAAGAATTTGTAGTTAAATTAAATATTGATTCTTTTGGATACATGCTTTGCTAATTATAGAATTTATTGTTATTAGTTACTTTTGCTTTAATTACTTAGTGAAGTTTATGGATTTCTGTACATTTTAGGAGTCATTACTTGGAAACTAAAAGGAATGCCACATGTTTTATTAGTATATGATATTGAACTATGCAATTATTTTTATGAAATATAATATGTTTTTACTAGGTGCAGTACCTATATATTATCCCTCATAAATTAGAGAATACATTAAAAATCCACTCTGAAGTTAAGATGTAGGTGGGTACCTATCTATACTATAAATATACCTACAATTTTTTTGATGACTCTTCTAGTTTCAGTGTAAAAGAATATCCCTTTCAACATCTAAACCAAAAGGTACAAAAAACTATTTTACAAAATTTAATACAGGTACCTATTGAAACATATGAATCATATAGTTTAATTATGTATTATTAATATGCTAATAATTGTACGGTTTAGGATTAATTATTAGTAGGAATAATACCAGTATTATCAATTCAATTGATTATTATTAAGAAAAATTAATTGCAGCTTTATTGTTCTACGGTGAAGAATAGTTGCGATTGCGATCAACCCGTTAATTAATTCTCTATACCTAAGTTATTATAATCATAATCGATTTCAAGTTGTTTTGTTATAAAAGGTGTTTTTTTAAATGGATATATCATTATATTGGAGGAAAATTGATCGGAAGGTCGGAAGGATTAAAAATATTATCACTTATAACCCTGTATATATAAAGCGTTTCCATGTTTCCCTATATGTAAGAGCAGGTAAGAGTATCACAATAGATTCTCTAAGTCTTTTTTAAATTTTATCAATTTGGTATCAAAAAGTTTATTTGCTTAACCAAACTATTCGCCCTACAAACCAAACGAGAAATGGGCTCATTGACACCGTATTTAGTGCGATGGAAGGGTATCCAAGAAACTATCAGATTGCCTACTCCCAGATGGGATCCTGAATCGAACCAGGGTCAACAAATTGAGGGCAGTCAATGCCGCATTGATCACCCTATGCAGAAAGCACATATCGATCATAATTCTCCTTGCCTCCCGAGAATGCAAAGACAGAACACTTCCAATCCACTCATATTCATACTCCTCTCTTCGATAACCAGACCTAAAAGCAGCTATCCTTGAAAACTTATTATGGACTCTTTCTCTCTGTTTAATATAGCAATTGTACGAAGGAGACCAAACGACTGAGCAGTATTCCAAAATCGGATGGACAAGAGAATAATAATAGCCCCTTGAATGTGAACACAGAAAAATCAGCTGAGGATCTCTGGATGAAGTCAAGTATCCTCAAAGCATTGGATGTAATTTGGCTAATGTGACTCGAAAATATGAGTCTGGAATCAATCACAACACCAAGATCTGAAATCTCAGTTTTGAAATTGAGCGGTGTGATCAATGGAGTACACAAAGTTAATCGGGTCTCTTTGTCTAGTAAAAGTGATCTTATGACACTTGTTTATGTTTAAGGACATTTTATTCTCTACACACTACTCATAAAAAGAATCCAAATCATCCTATAGGCAAACAGAATCCATTGGACATCTAATCTCCCTAAACCAGCTTAACATTGTCAGCAAACAGCAAGGCACTACTGTTCCTCATCCTCCAAGCCAAGTCCGTTAACAACAAGCAAAACAATACCAAGCAGTTGATAACGTAGTTGACATATAATACTAAGTGTGAGTCAGTGGTTCTACCCTTTACAAAACCAAACTGCTCTGGACTGATCAAATTTCGGATAGTCCAGGGCAGCTTTTTACTTACTAAAAAGTCAAGCGATTTAGGTATTTCGGACTGATCACAAACCGCCCGGTAATTTGTGGCCTCCTCCCTGGCTCCAGACTTGTAGATTGGCCTCAAGAAACTACTCTCCCAAAATTTTTGAAAGCAACCCGTATCCAGAGACCTATTGAAAATATGCGAAATTGGTAAGACCAACGCACACATACATCTTTTCAGAAAAAAAGCCGATATCCCATCAGGCCACGAATTCAATCGTATCCTTACACCCCTTTATCGATTCAAAAACCTCTCCCAAAGAAAGCTGGATCCTGCTCATGCTCATCGAGTTATCGAACTGAAAGGATGGTATCCCATCCATAACATCTTGAGAGTGTACAGTAAAAAAAATACTCAGCAAACGGATCAGTGACACCTGCTGGGTCATCAACGTTTTAAGACAATCTTGGAGGAAGATCACAACTATTGTTCCTGTTATTAATATATGTCCCAAAAAGATCGTGGATTGCCAGATAAGTTATTCTCAATTCTATTTACTGTTGATAGCAAGTTCTACGCAAAGTCTCGCATTGCGCTCTCAAGTTTGAAAAGCAAATATAGTCGACTTGACTATTGGTCTCTTCAAATTTTCTATGTGCCAGTTTCTTACTAAACAATCAAGTTCCGAAGATCAGAACTAAACCAATTCGGAAAGGTAGATAGTACGATATCTCGTTATAGGAATAAAAGTACCAACTAGCATATACATGAATTGTATTGGTAATTATCCTCGATTGTATTTGCTAATTTTTCCTTGATCCTCAGTAATCTTTTTTTTTTCCTTTCAACTTTTGTCTTTTCCAGGCTCATGGTTTTTTTTTTCTTACAACGGAATAAAAGAATCAAGGAAAATTCAAGGGCCAGGAATAAAAAAATCAAGAAAATTCAAAAATATTGAGTAAAAAAAAAATCTCCTATTTTCTTCTCTTTATTTCTAGTTTTTTCCTTTCAGCTTTTATTTATTCCAGGCTCTGAGACCGAGACTTTTTAAAGTTAAAGCTAAAGAATATTCAGAAACTTATTTTTAGAGCTCAAACCAACAGTCCTTAGATCCTTGCTTCTGAAATCTCAAAACATTATTATAGGTCTTCAGAATCTGTGGGTTTAGTTTAGGCCACTCAAATTATTTACTCTAATCACGACTTCATTCGGGACGCTTCATAGTCTTTAGAGTCGAAGAACAATTTTTACAATCTTTGGTATTCTTAGAGTCTTCTGAGGCTTACAATTGACAGCCTTCTTCAAGTTTTTCGACGTCTTTCAGAATCTTCAAAAACTTAAGTTTTACATAAATACCTTAGGCTGAATCTTTATTGAGTTTTCATTCTTAAATGTTCAAAAAAATTTTGAGCATTCAAAATATTTATAGTTTTTAGTCTTAAGTGATGATCTTCAAGATCTTCAGATTCCTTAAAAGTTTATCTTACTTAATAATCTTTAGAGTCGATGACAAATTTTTTACAATCTTATTTGGTATCTTTAGAGTCTTCAGGGACTCAAAATTGAGAGCCTTAACATCTATGAATTCTTCAAGTTTCGACGTCTTAAAGGCTTAAGTCTTACATACATAACTACGCAGAATCTTTATAGAGTTTTTATTCTTAAGTGTTGAAAACATTTCAGAGCATTCAAAATCTATATAGTTTAAAGTTTAAAGTGCCGATCTACTTTAAGATCTTCAGATCTTTTTAAAGTTTAGTCTGATGATGACCTTGAGATTCTTCATAGTCTTTAGAGTCGAAGACCAATTTTTTAAAATCTTTGCTATCTTCACAGTCTTCAGGGGCTTAAAATTGAGAGCCTTAACATCTTTGAATTTTTCAAGTTGTTCGACGTCTTTAGAATCGCTAAAGGCTTATATTAAGTCTTACATACGTAATTACGCAGGATCTTTATAGAGTCTTCATACTTGAATATTGAGAACGTTCCAGAGAGCATTCGAAATCTTTATAGTTTTTAGTCTTAAGGATGATCTTCAAGATCTTCAGACGATCCTTCAAAAGTTGAGTCTTATTATGACCTTGAGATGCTTCATAGTCTTTATATTCGAAAACCAATGTTTCACAATATTTGGTATCTTTAGAGTCTTCAGGGGCTTAGGTATATTTGAGAGCCTTAACATCTTTGTATTCTTCAAGTTTCTCGACGTCATTAGAATCTTTAAAGGCTTAAGTTTTACATAGATCATTACGCATCAGAGTCTGAGTTTTCATTCTCAAATGTTGAAAACGTTCCAGAGCATTCAAAATATTTATAGTTCTTAGTCTTAAGTTGTGATCTTTGGAAGACCTTTGAAAGTTTGGTCGAATCAATACTTCATAGTTTTTAAAGTCGAATCTGTGGTATCTTTAGAAGTTTAGAGAGTCTTGAGGAGCTTAAAATTGAGATCCTTTACATCTTTAAATTCTTCACGTTTTTCGACGTCTTTAGAATCTTTAAAGGCTTAAGTTTTATTTAGGTAGGTACATATGCAGAATCTTTATAAAGTTTCCATTCTCAGTCTTTAGAGTTGAAGACTAATTTTTACAATCTTTGATATCTTTAGTCTTTAGAGGCTCAACATTGAGAGCCTTATCATCTTTGAATTCTTCAAGTTTTTGGACGTCTTTAGAATCTTTGAAGGCTTGAGTTTTATATACATAACTACGCAGAATCTTTATAGCGTTTTCATCCATGGACCGTAAATGTTATAAACGTTCCAGAACTTTCATCATAAAAGGTTTAAGTCTTAAGTGAAGTCTTCAAGATCTTCAGAAGATTCTTCAAAAGTTTAGTCTAATGATGACCTTGAAATGTTTCATAGTCTTTAGAGTCGAAGACCAATTTTCTACAATCTTTGGTATCCTTAGAGTCTTCATCAGGGGCTACAAATTGAGAGCTTTATCATCTTTGAATTATCCAAGTTTTTCGACGTCTTTAGAATCTTTGAAAGCTCATGTCTTACATACATTACGCAGAATCTTCATAGAGTTTTCATTCCTAAATGTTAAAAACGTTCCAGAGAGCATTGAAAATCTTTTTAGTTTTTATTCTCAAGTGATGATCTTCAAGATCTTCGTAGAAGATCCTTTAAAAGTTTAGTCTAATCATGACCTTGAGATGCTTCATAGTCTTTAGAGTCGGAGACCATCAGTTTTTTACAATCTTTGCTACCTTTAGAGTTTTCAGGGGCTTAAAATTGAAAGCCTCAACATATTTCAATTCTTCAGGTTTTTATTAACGTCTCTAGGGCCGAATTTATAGTCGTTCCTTGCATTTTTCTTGGAGCCGCGAGTTTAGAAACGTTCAAGGCTTCTTTAAGGTATGAGGAAACCTCAAGGACCGATTATAATTCAACCCTAAGGGAATAGATTCTTTGGAGGCTTAAGTCTTACATACATAACTAAGCAGAATCTTCATAGTCCGAGTCTCTATTCTCGAATGTTGGAAACTTTTCAGTCTTCAAAATCTTTTATTAGCCTTGAGTGATGATCTTCAAGATCTTCACATCCTTTTTTAAAAGCTTTCAATCTTTGATGTCTTTAAATTTTTCAACCAGTTTTCTGCGGAGGCTTTAAGATCCAAAATCATAAGAGTCTTTACAGCCTCTATTCCAAAATCTTAACAGTTGACGGACATCGACGTCTATAGACATCCATGACATCGTTGGCTGTAGGCACACTTGGAATTTACGACGGCTTATGACGTCATCATCAAATTATTAGTTTACAAGCATCGGCGGTGCTGGCCGTCGATTTATCATTGTAGAACTATGCAAAGTGTTCCAGCAAACAACACGGAGCGGGGAAAATTTTTTGATTGGCTAAGTTTTGTATGGTGATTTGTCGTAGGGAGACAAGAGCCCTCTGGCTGTTGTAAGCTTTTAGTCGGAGAGCCAGCGCCAAAAAAGTGCAAGAGTTTCATGAAAGCTGAAAATGTAATATAAGCTTGTATTTGTGATGTATATAACTATACTCGAGTCAGCAAGTGAGGTAGCGGGACAAGCTACGCCCACGCACCTTTGAATGTGTAAAAAATTAATCACGATGAAAGAGTTTCATGACAGCTGAAAATTTCTCAATCCATTGTTTATTTGATGAAAAACATGACGGACATGGTCAGATAGCATTATGTTAGGACAACTAGAGTCAGCATGCCTATACAGGGTGGTCCATTTAACTTGAGACAGTCTAATATCTCGAAAACGGTGCATTTTTGAAAAAAAAAGTTTAAATAAAAGTTACATGGTATCATGTGGGAAACAAAATGGCGGTACTGATTTTTGACTTTGACAACGTTTTCAAGGTTATTTCAAGGTCAACTCTTTTTTTTCAATGGAAATATATTTTTTTATTACAGAATCTTATTCTACAGAAAAAAACAAGTAACTTTTACTTGAAGCATTTTTCGATCCGGTTTCAATTTAAGCTGATCAAAAAGAACGAATATTTTTTTTGTTTTCTCCTCACAAAATCGAACAGTAGAGAAAGGATACCAAAAATACCTCAAAAACTATAACAATTGATCAAATTGACGATCGCCAACTTCAACACACTTGTCAATTCACTTTAAAAATCAAACACACAGTTTATCAAGAGGTTCCCACAACACCGGATAATATGATGGAACACATAAGAAATGCTTAGAGCAATCAAATCAATTTCCTGTCAATTTGATCAATTATTGTTATATTTTTTGCGGTATTTTTGGTAACCTTTCTCTACTTTTCGATTTTGTGAGGAGGAAAAAAAAAAAATTATTCGTTCTTTTTTATCAGCTTAAATTGGAACCGGATCAAAAAATGCTTCAAGTAAAAGTTACTTGTTTTTTTCTGTAGAATAAGATTCTGTAATCAAAATATATATTTTCATTGAAAAAAAAAGAGTTGACCTTGAAATAACCTTGAAAACGTTGTCAAAGTCAAAAATCAGTACCGCCATTTTGTTTCCCACATTATACCATGTAACTTTTAATTGAATTTTTTTTTTCAAAAACGCACCGTTTTCGAGATATTAGACTGTCTCAAGTTAAATGGACCACCCTGTATAGGCATGCTGACTCTAGTTGTCCTAACATAATGCTATCTGACCATGTCCATCATGTTTTTCATCAAATAAACAATGGATTGAGAAATTTTCAGCTGTCATGAAACTCTTTCATCGCGATTAATTTTTTACACATTCAAAGGTGCGTGGGCGTAGCTTGTCCCGCTACCTCACTTGCTGACTTGAGTATAGTTATATACATCACAAATACAAGCTTATATTACATTTTCAGCTTTCATGAAACTCTTGCACTTTTTTGGCGCTGGCTCTTGGACTATTTAGCGAGCACATGTTTTCTGACACATGTTTTGGGGAATGGCATAAATCGTCAGTTTTTTCTATAGAGAAAACACCAAAAATCATATGAGTCTGCCACTTCCATGTGCACTTATACTTTATATTTTCAAATTTCATCTAAAAAAGGAGTGCTTTTTTTGACACCCCTACCTCCCACATAACAGTGAAAGAACATTCATATTCTCAAAATATTCCCTCAAAGTGCTTTTTGGAATGTTCTTTTAGGAATGTTTAATGAATATTCTAAGATTGTTTCTATTGAAATATTCATTTTTGGACGTTATATTTATGTACTAGGAATGTTGCTTCTATGCACCTACCTGAAAGATTGTGTTAAGAATCTACCTTATATAACATTATTTGAATATTGTCATACGAACATTATTATAATGTACCCTAAAAAATGTTTTTTCGGCTAATATCTCTATCAAGTATTAAGAATATAGGTACCTACCAAGTTGTGCTGAGAAGTTTATGTAGTAGGTAACCATGATAAGAATATTTTCATATTGTTCACCTAATTATCTTAAGTACTTACTCAAAAATCTTAATTGAACAATTAAACAATAATAATCTATCTAGAACCTACTAAAAATATTATAGGTATATTATTTTTCTTTTGCTTTGTAGGACTTCCAAGAGAGGGAGCCACGCGCTATTAAAGATCTACATCTTGCCTAGCGTTTGAATCACCTTGGAACCTGTTTCTCTCAGTTGGCGTGCTTACCGCGACGAGAGCATAACAAACTCGAAACCGGAGCTTTGGTTAAACACTTGTGTTTTCCATAGAAGTTTTCCAACAACTCTTTCACTGCCTTTCATATAAAACGACTGAAAGGGGCATTATTTGGATGCGAAAATCAACATTCCAAGTTTATTCTTAGAATCAGACAAGAATGTTATGTCTTGAATGCATATTGAGAATGATATAATAATATGTAGACATATTCTAAGAATATTTCAAGCATATTGGTATAATATTCTTTTGAGAACATAACTGTAATGTCATAGAAACATTCTTTGAATGTGAGAATATACATTTCAAGAATATTTTTAGAATCAAACAGGAATATTTTTTTCAGGATGTACAGAGAATCTCATAGGTATATTCTAGGAATATCCTAATGGATTTCCCAGGAAGTTCTTGGGTATTGCAAACAGTATTTCTACAATCTTTTCTCAGAACATTCCTCCTAAAAAAAGAACATTCCCATTACATTCTAAGGATGCAATTTAAAATTTTGTTATGTGGGCTGTTTTCAGGTGTCCGTCAACGTGTTAAAAATATGTCTTTAGACATTTTCTATTATTGTTACTGGAAAATCGTCTGAAGTAAGTATTTTCACGATCTTTCAATTCAAGACAAAATCGAAGTCTTGAGTCTGCATTCCTTCAAAATCTTCAAGCATTGGTAAGTAGTTTTAAATGATATCCCAGACAGCACAGAGATATCTTAAAGACGCCCCTAAGATGTCCACAAATGACATTCAAGACGTCTTCTAGACGTGTGATTACGTCTTCAAAGCGCCTTGAAGCGGGTGTGACCCAAAAATGAAAGTTTTAGTGCAAAAAAATCTAAGAATAAATATTTAAACCGCATCTTGCTACAATGATCCGTTTTCGAGTTAGGGCGGTTTAAAGTTACAACTAGGTTTTTGTGACGTCACACGGGATTATCAGGGACAGCACTATCACGTGTAAGAATTTTCTAAAACAAAAGACAATTATCTCCTAGAGCGAATTGCAACCACTTAAAGTATGGGGTACGGTTCACTGACGACTGAACGAACAAAAGACTGCGATTTCGGCGGTTGTGACATCACAAGCTCCTGCATAATTTATCTTCAAATGGAATTTTCTCGGAGACTATTTTGAATATGGGACTGCGTAGTGTTGCAACAAGCGAACTTTACCGAGCGAACGTTCGCACTATTACCGTAATTTACGGTAATGTTCGCTCCTCTCTAAGCGAAAGTTCGCTGAAAATGCATTTCTAAACGTTACCTAATTGTTTAATCATGAACATGGACCCTGATTTCTGAATATTTTTATCATTATTTTTTTATTTTAGAACTACTTGTGTTATTACCATTACCTACAGAAAGTTCGTTTTTTAAGTTCTACTTTAAGTCCTATTTTTATTTTTTTATTTATTTTTTTATATTATTTTTTGTTTTGATTTAACACTTTATGTACATAGTTATGTTGTGTAGGTAATCGCATTTAAAGATTTTTGAGTATTATTTTTTGGTGCTACCACTGCTACCTACATCCTACATACGTTGTTTTTTAGTTTGTTTTTGATTACACCAACTTACAAGAAACAATACTTGTATAAGTTTCATAAATATTATAATTGTCTTTACAATAAATTGATAATACTTAGACAAGGCTTACATCTACATTTATGGAAAATTCACCTACCTCTACCAGAGAAAAGAAATATAGGAAAATTTAGTGGAACTTTATTATTAATAGACATTTTTACAAGCCCTATATCAAAAAGCTGAATTTAGAGTTTTTTTGCAACATTCTCCAAATTTCTCATAAATTCTCGAAAATTCTCAAACATTCCCGAAAGTTCGGTAACGTTCGAAAATTACCGAGAATTTTACAACACTAGGACTGCGGTTTTCACGAGAGATCTTAGAATTTTTTTCTTAATTTAAGAGCTTAAGTCGTTTTTTAGGGTCACACCCCCTTTAAAGACATCTTGAAAACGTCGTACGTTACATAAACCAACGTCTTTCAGTCGTCTGCCTAAAAACGTCTTCAGGACTAATATTTCATTATTATTACTCATATATCCTGAAATTCTAAAATACGAAAATAATGAGAATAGAATTCAAGAACTTGGAATGGAGAAATTCGAGAGCCAAAAAAAAGTTGAAGATTTTGAATAAAGAAATAAGGAAAAGTCAAGAGCCTGGAATAGGAAAAATTATGAAAATTTGAGAATTTGAATTGAAAGAGGAATATTTTCTTGCTAGTATTTCCCTATTATTACTCATTTTATAACAGTTAATTTTTGTCTATTTCAGGCGCTAGGCTCTCTGAAAGTGTTTTCGAACGTTCTAAATGGCGTATTGAAGTTCTAAAAGTGTTCTAACTTCGCTTGAAGAGTTCTGAAGCATTCTAGAAGTTTTTCAGTAATTTCTAAATTGTTCTGACAATATTTGAGAGTCCCAGAGGAAACTCTAAAGTGTTTCAAAATGGTTCAAAAGAGTTCTAAAAGTTTTCCCGTTCTAAATTGAATCCTAATTGTTCTGAAACAACTCTAAATTTTCTAAATTGTTCCAAAATGCTCTTGAAAATTCTGATTTGGATTTGAATTGTTTTGGATGCTTATTAAAGTTCTGCAATTTAGATTCCGCTCTTGAGCGCCTTGAGCATCTTAAAATGTGTTTCAAACTTCTGAATTGCTCTAAAATGCTTTTGGAAATTTTAAATCGGTTTTTAATGTTTTGGAGCATTTCAAAATGGTTCTGAAGTTTCCAAATTGTTCTGAGGCGCTACAGAATACTTTTGGAAATTCTGAATTGAATTTTAAGTGTTTTGAACTTTCCAGAAGGCTTATTAAATTTCTAAGTGTTCTGTAGCATTTCAAATAGTTTCCATCGAAATTGAATGGGAAGCAAATTCTATGAGAAGTTTTCGTTTCATAAAAACATCCCTAAGATGTCCACAAACGACATCTTAAAGACGTCGTATGTTACAAAGCCCAACGGCTTTCAAACGTCTGTCTAAAAACGTCTTTATGACATTTTTTCCAAGACATTCTAAAGACGTCATCTAATACCAAATAGTGTGGCTCAGTGATCTAAGATATGTGAATATACGACATCTTATGAACGTCTGCTGGACGTCTTTTTTCAGTCTTCAGAAGTTCAGACTAAATGCAGACCTAAAAAAAACGTCTTTAGGACTTTGTGTGCTGTCTGGAATGAGCCTCATTGCCCTCATTCGAAACACTTCGAAGTTCTTAAATATTTTCAGAGTCTTTGTAGGTAGAATTCTTGAAGGGGTATTAAAATATGTTTTCAAATTTCCAAAATCCCGCGCCCTACTTGAAATGAAGACAATATTTCCCAAGCCAGAGAAGACAGGATAAGGAAACTTCAGAAACAGAATCAGAAACCATTATATTTCCCTATATAAGCTATAATTTACGCATATTCGCATATGCCAGGTATCACCAACAGAGAGTTCGAATCCATCCCAAAGAATCTAAGAACTCACTTGAAAAAATGGAGACCATCTAAAATTTGACAAAGAATAAATCAACAAGAAAATTTTAAATACGTTAAAGCTCACAGCAGCTTCAGCAGGATTTTTTCAAAGTCAGTGATGCTGGTAATTGATTTGAAACCTTTTATAGCTACTTTCTGTGGATAATGCCTGAATTACAGGATTCATGTCAATGGACCAACTAAAGCAATGGAAAACCATTTACTTGCGTGTTTCAAAAATACAGCCAAAATATCCCTTTTTCTTCTTTCATCAACACCTTCGATTGAAAAAATCAAAACTCAACAAATAACCCTCTGTATAATGATCTTCATATAATAAAACCGAACCCATAATACCATTAAAACAAACAATAACTTGAATAATTGCATGAACTTTTGCCACAACTGAAGGCACGGCCGCAATAATATATGTCCATATTTTAATATCATTTTTATATTGCTCAAACACTCTCTCAAGTAGATAAAATCCGACAGCATGAAAAGAGAATTAAATAATTGCAGTTTAGAATAATAATGAAAAGAAGCTGAGAACCTTTTATTGTTTAAACTTTTGATACATATGAATGAGGATTTCCTAAGTAAAAAACTAATATTTAAATGTCAGTAATGCTGATTGTGGGTGGAACAATTCAAAAATGCCTAAATCTAGGCTAGGGTCTGAAACAACACTTTTACTCTCTATTGTGCAAAATTTAATTCGTGTGGTTGAAAAATGAAAGTATACCTACATTTACTTAGACGGATATATCGAGCATACCAAGACACATATTTTAGTTTATTTCACTGGTTTTTTTTATATAAAAATGATATTTTACCTTGTGGACACGTTTTATGATCAACGACCTTGGGATCATCGCTGGATCATGTCTTGAAATTAAATTATTAAATTAAACAATAACGGATTTTGTCAAACAATTAACAACAGTGTTGATATTTGCATATTGAATAATTAAAATGATTTTATAAGAGATATAAATGCTTCAAGTTCAGGCTTTCACCTCCAAAATTTTTACTTCAATTTGCATCTAATCTCGCTCCAGATTCTGAGAATATGCAGTACCTATTTCTTGGAAACCAACTTTTCAATTTTTTAAAATTTTTAGATCAATAGTCAAATTATGACTATTAAATAACTTCAAAATGATTTTTCATGTCTAATAGTTTTTTTCTTTTTAAATTAGAACTTAATTTGCCGTTTTATTTTCTTTCAAGACGCATAAAAAAATTATCCCATGCACTTTCCCTTTTAATACAAAATGTATTTGCCGCTTTTATATACAATTATAGGAAAGTGAGTAAACATTTTTCGATTTATTGCACACTTTCTAGAAGGAAACCACACGACAAATTGTTTTTAGGTGTTCGTCAATAAATTGATGATATTAATTTTCAATTAAGTAAGCGATAAAAAACATGACGACAGTTGTAAATTTAGAATTCCTTATTTTGCGTCTCACCATATTCAGTTGGGAATAAACCCAAATATTCAGCATTCGTACCATTAAATAAATTATTTTAAAAAAAAAAACATTAAAGCTTACAGGTTAAGTGAATAAAAATTCCATCCAAAAACTACACCTCGCTTTTTTTTCATTCAACTAAATATTTTTTAAACAACCCATATTATACTTACCTTAAAGCTAATCCAAAAAACTTGTAGAAATCTTTTAAAGCCCCAATTTAGAACTCAAACACGTCATCTATACTAGGTGGAACTAACGACACAAAAAATCCTGTTGACGGTACGTTACGGTACCAAGCAGTACGACGAAGAATGACTGAGACTGAACGACTGGGTACCAGATAGTTGTTGCATATTTTGCGGAAGTTGCCGCCGAGTAAAGGTACTACACACCCACCACTACTTATTTGTTTGTTCGGTTATTTTATATCAATGTAGAATATTTTTGTTGGTATATAAAGCATCTAAAAGGCTATTTAAAATAACTGGCTAGAAGAATAATTAGTTTTAAACTTTAAGCTCTTTATGATAGTAGGACCACTTTTTTATGCTTTATTAGGTACCTATCCAACACACGTTCAAGGTTAAAATTGTTAATGTTTTATAGATGCAATAATTTGTTTTTAGAATCGAAAAATTCCTTGTCATCATCCAGCTGTTTTTCAAATTAACTGTATAGTTGAGTGATTCCTGAAACTCTTGAAAACTAATTCAATTTGCTTCGGAAATTTTATAATGAGCCGATTTCCCAATAGGCTTGTTTTAAAAAACGTCCATTTTATTCGATTTGTTGAGAAAGTTGAGAAGTGGAATTTTCAATCACCTATCATCACCTCCTTATCGATCAAATCACCCGCTAAGAAAGAAAACGCACCTTTCCTGATTTTTCAAAACCTATGTAATCATGTGATTTGTCCAATAGCCGTTTAAAAATCTGTTTTTCTTGTATGTGTATTGAAAACTATTTACGCACTTTAGTGTATCATTCTAACTGTATTCTCGAATTCTTTGTCTAGTCTATTTTTGAACGTGTGGACACTTGCTGACACTGTCTGCTCCTCCAAGGCGTTCCATGAATAAACAACTCCTGTTGTTCAGAAAGTTTCTTTTGGGCAGTTTTTCGGTTTTTCCTTTTTCGAGTTTCTTGAAGTGTCTACGAATATAGTTTTGGTTTTGTACAAAGATTTCTCTGATATTGCAATAATTATAGTTTAGCTACTGGTTACTGGGTATTTTGAACGTTTCGATTAAGTCTTCTATGTCTTCTCTCCTTTAAAAGTTGTTAGTTTTAGTCTTGTCAATCACTCTGTATATGGAAGGTCTCATAGTTCTGATGGTATTATTGTAACTAGTCTTTGTATCTTCTCTAGAACTTCTTAATCTTCAACATAATAGGGATTCGACTCTGAGAACGCGTAGGTATTCATGTTTTGGTCGTATGTAGCTCTGGTCCAACCGACATAAGAACCGTTCCAGAACCAATAATTTCCAGTTGCCTACCTAATTTTCAATAAGTTGAACGTTTATCCTACTTGACAAATGAATTGATCGACTACAAATTACCGTTCCAGAACGGTTTTCATGTCGGTTGGAACAAAGCTTGTAACTTTTCTACAGTTTGCATATCGAATGGTCTTTAAATACTTGTTTAATGAGGCATACAAAAGAATTGGCTTTTTTGGCAATCTTTAAAATGTGATCCTCCCATTTCAGTTCTGAAGTTATCATGGCTCCTAGGTCATTTTGATTTACAACAGATTGTGATGTCACATAGTTTAGTTAGTATTCTTCGTTTGGATTCTTTGGACCGATTCTTGAGACTGTACATTTGGCCTCATTCAACTATCATTCCATCGTTCCCCAATCTGTAGACCCATTCTTCAACAGTTTTCAGGTCAGTCTCAGCTTCCCTACATGTACTAGCGGAATGTATTCAATGCGACTGACAAAATCAAACAAATATGATGTGGACAGCAAAGGGCCCATGCCGAACCCTGGACAACTCCGCTACTAAAAATATGTTGATTTGACAGCACACCATTTACCTACTCTAACTTGATAAAATCTCTCATGCAGTAGGTCCTCTATTACTGCAATGAGTTGACCTCTCACTCCAAAGCGTTTCAACTTTCCTAGAAGTAGATTATGTGGGACTTTATCGAATGCTGTTTTATAATCGAGATAGATCACATCTGTGGGTTGAGAATTATCATGGTTGTTCAGTCTTGAAGACATTCGAGTAAATTTGTTGTTGTAGAATATTTAGAGAGATATCCGTGTTGTGAGAGTGATACGAGATTTTTTTCAAAGAAAAACGCTGTCATCAGGTCCCTAACAATTAGGTATCTTTTTCATGCATTTTAGTGGATTGCATGTTAGACTAATAGGCCTATGGTTTTCTGGTCTATGTTGATCACCCTTTTTGAATAGCGGAGTCACTATTTTTTCATTTCCATTGCTGTGAAATTTTTCCAAGTGTTAAACATTCCTGCATAGCCTCAGCTAGTCGAGAACTGATCGATTCATCACCGTTCTGCAGTACTATCTCAGGTATTTCATCCGGGACTAAACTGAACTCTTTTTCCATACTCTTTAGGGCTTCTTTGACTTTGTCTTTATTGGAAGTTATAGATTCAAAAGACTCTTCAACCCTCGTATGGATCGGTAAAACAGGGAGAGTGAAGGTTCTGCCATGGAATTGTTGCGAGTTCAGGTTCCTGCTTAGGTATATATTTTGACCGCGACCGCCTCAAATTTGAAGATGCCGTCTCTCTTTACCTCGTACTTTCTAAAAACCTTACTTTCAATGACCATGTCATATTGTTTTGAGGCTCCGAAAACGCCATTACAGGGCATTCAATCAAGAAGGCGACTGTTCTGCCTTACTGGAAGTTGGTTACAAAACAAACCTAATACTTATTGGTCCACCCTTACATACCAACAGACCAGTCTTAAATCAAATTATCTACGACCACAATCAGGTTATTTCTAACATTATCGACGACAGTGGCGCCAATGTTCTGTTTCTGTCTCTGCTATTGGTCAGTCATGATGGGATTATAGACTTTAGGAATAAAATTAACTTGGCTTAACACCTATGGGTAACAAAAATTCGCCCATCCTGTGTAACTAAAAAAATAACTGCTGGAGTTGGGGGCATGTACTCGCAGAGCTCTGACCCGTCAATACACATTCCTTCTAATTCCAAAAACGACACAAGCAACGCTTCAAATTTAAACCTGGATTTTGTACGCCCATCGAAAATCGTAACCACTTTTCATCAGAATGTTCGTGGTCTAAGGACTAAATCTAACGAAATTATGAGATCATCGTCCGCATGTAACTTTGAAATAATAGCATTAACCGAAACCTGGCTGAATGACACTTTCTACAACCCTGAATTCTCAACTCCCAGGTACACAGTTTTTCGAAGAGATAGGAACTATAATGAGCTGTGCAGTCAACGTGGGGGCGGATTACTAATTGCTAAACTGGGGCACCTTCACTCCTCAGGTATCTCTACATCTCAAACGAACCTTTACGAGGATGTTTGGGTTCAGCTGGATCACGACGGAAGTAAAATTATTGTTGGCTGTATCTACTTTTCCCCCAACTCTACGGTCGATTGTTATCAGTCTTTCTGTGACACCTGTGAAACTCTCAAGAACACTTATTCTAAACACAGATTTCTTATATTTGGTGATTTTAACCTGCCATCAATTGATGAGTGGGTATTTGAAGACGACACAATAGTGCTTAAGGAACTACCATCAGCTTCTGCCGAGGTGCTCATGGATACCATGTACTTCCTTGAACTGCAACAGATGAACATCGTTCAGAATCATCTGGGCAGAACTCTGGACCTAATTTTCGTCGACGACTAGATTGATCTCTCCATCACACCCAGTGACCCTCTGGTGACAATGGATGCTTACCACCCTCCCTGGGACAGATTAAGACGTTAATTGTCAGAACTGAGGTAAAAGTATTTGATTTTCATCGTGCCAATTACTCGGAACTTAACCACTTTTATGAGCAGACAAACTGGTCTTTTTTGCCCTCAATAACCGTCGTCGATACAATGATCACTCTCTTCTATGAAACCCTTTTTCAGGGTATTAACCTTTCAGTCCCAGAGAAAACAATAAAGAGCGATAAAAATCCTAAATGGTATGACAAAGGACGTAAATGCTTCGTGCGAAAGAATAGATTATATATATATAAGAAATACAAGGAATCAGGACTGAAAGGTGACTATGAAGCCTACACTAAAATTCGTCGTGAGACTAAAGTCCGCATTGACATGTGCTACTTGTTATATTTTACCAACACTGAGCACCTGATCCCTCGAAAAGTCAAACATTTTTCTGCTTTAAGCAGGACGCGCACTGAATCGACTCGGACCGGTCGACTCGGCGAAGAGCATTCGGTAGTTTTTGATACTCATGCAATTAAATGAGACTCCGCGCACGGCATCGGACTCGTCGACTCGACGTGGTCGACTCGAGTCTCATTTAATTGCATGTGTATCAAAAACTACCGAATGCTCTTCGCCGAGTCGACCGGTCCGAGTCGATTCAGTGCGCGTCCTGCTTTAGCCTTTACCACTTTGCATTATTTTTCAACGATCTTTGGATTGTGACTTTTTTCTTGAAAAGTGGAAGTTTTCTCTCCTTCTTCCCATTTTCGAGTCTGGAGCTAGGTGCGATGTTGATAACTACCGTGGAATATCGATACTTTCTGCCATCCCAAAAGTATTCAAATCAATCTTAACCGAAGAAATATTCGGAGCTTATAGACTTTACCTTACCAGAACAGCACGGATTCTTTAGCAAGCGTTCAACTGCATCCAACCTAGCAGTCTACCAGAACTTCTTAATAACCTCCGTTGAGGCTGGATACAAGGTCGACTCCATTTACACAGATCTAGCCAAGGCTTTTGATAGCGTGTGCCATCCTTCTTATAAAAAAACTATCAGAAATTGGTATTTCTGGAAACTATTTAGCATGGATCAGATCATATCTTGGAGATCGAACCCAGGAGGGTTGAAGTGTGTGGCTACTCCTCAAAAAACGTCAAGGTCACCTCGGGTGTTCCCCAAGGATCACACATGGGACCTGTTCTTTTCCTGTTTCTGTTGTTTATCAATGATGTTTCCTCCTGCATAGGTTCTTCGCACTTTCTCCTGTATGCTGATGACCTGAAATTTTATGTTAGGAATTGAGTTTCCAACTCACTGAAACCAGATCTCGACAGATTTGCTTCTTGGTGTTCATCAAACCTACTGAAAATCAACATATCCAAATGCAAATCAATATCATTCCACAAGAGTACATCTCCTCACATGTCAACATATAAGATTGGTGGTCAACAAATTGATGACCTTGGAGTAACGTTCGATCAAAAACTGATATTCAAAATGCACATCGATAATATTGTTGTCAAAAGCTGCAGATTGCTTGGCTTCATTAAGCGAAATACCAAACAGATTAACGAAACAAAAGCACTTACATGTCTTTATTACAACGCCCTTGTACGCAGCACTCTTGAATACTGTTCCGTCATCTGGTCCCCACATTATATACCATCCATATTAATAGACTAGAGAACGTCCAAAACAGATTTCTAAAATACCTACTATATGAACACCGCTTTCCTTCATCTGAAATACCGTATGAAACCAGACTGTTGCTGTGTGGGATGATGAGTCTTGAGCAGAGACGGAAACACGCCCTACTCATTATTCTTTACAAAATCCTGGATAATTGGATAGATTGCAATCAATATTATTTTTGGTACCCATTAGACGAATCAGACATCAACTTTTTTATGAGCACCCGCACAGAACGAATTATGGATTCACAGCTTTTGTGGACAGAATGATTTGTCATTACAACAGAAATTATAGGGAGTGTGATCTTTTAAATTGTTCCTTATTGTCGATTAAACGTGTGTCTAAACTTTAGATTTTAATTTATATTTGCTTATGTGTACTACCTACAGTAGGTACCTACTAGTCGAACTGTTGTTCACTGTGATTTTGTCCTATATCTTATTATTTTTTTTTTACCATATTTTCATGTATGTACCATTTAGAAAACTTATTGTTATTCTGTAGCGTACTGATTGAGTAAATAATAGTTGTTTATGATATAAGTGCTAAAAGTGACATTTTATTTTGTGAAAAGGGAAGTTTGGAACACGACGCCGAAGGCGGAGTGTTCCATTCCTTTGAACAAAATAAAATTACTTTTAGCACGAATATCATACACTATTTTTTCTACAAACGCACTAAAAGTGATTACTTTTAGCACTAGTGCTAAAAGTAATCACTTTTAGCAGCAGTGTCATAAAATGGCATTTTAGACACTGACATCATGCGTTAAAAATTACACTTTTAGTGACGTTTGTAGAAAAATATTCTTTCGGGCGATTCGTCAGTATGAATAATTCATGTTCATAACTTTTTCTGGCCTCAGTTAATTTCTGCTTCAAATCATTGTTCTGGATTGTAGACATTATTCTCTGCTATTTTATTGCCCTAAACTTGTCCCATAATTTTCTTTTTTTGTTGGTTTCTTTGAAAAACTCCTGATTTATCCATGATTTCTGCTGGTAGAAACAAATCCAGAAGAGAGAAACTCGTCAAAGCCAATTTTTCCCATTAGCTGTTAGGAGAGGGTGCTTTATACTCCCACTATCTGAGTAGTAGGTAGGTACTTATCCAATAATTATTATTTGAAAAAACTCCGGGAGAAGACAAGAGCTGATAAGAATAAAAAAACTAAAGGCAAAAAATATTTATTAAATTCATACAAAAAATACATCCGAGTTTCTTACAAAAATATCAAAATAGTTAATAATAAAAGGCACCTTTATCATTAAACCAAATACCTACTAATTATTATTACTAGCATTCTCCTGACTAACCTTAAGCCTTGCCAATTCAGATTCCAATTCCTGGTTTTTCATTTTGAGATTAACAATTTCCTCAAACAAAGCATCCTCTCTACTAGACCCTGTAGGCTCTGCGGCTTTTACGTGATCTCTTATCTTATTGCAACTATGTTCAAGCTTGCCGAACTCTTTTATAGAAGCCATGTGCAAATCCAACACCATTCGTCTAATCTGATGTGTGTGCGTCATAAACTGATAAGTCAGTTTAGTTTCCATATCGTCCAGGGCTTTCTTTACTTCGCCTTGGACCATTTGTTTGGATAAATCCAGAATGCTAGCGGTATTAAAATTGACAGGAGTTTTACTGGCTTGACTTGTGGAGGCAATTATAATCGGGGACATTTCGTTTGTGAAATCTTGTTGAGGAAATTTCGGTGTAGAGGTGGATTGTTTCAGTTTTGAGTTAGAATCGAGAAATTTTAGTACCTCATCTTTTGGTGGATTTGGAGTATGAATATTTTCCAATAGACGTTCTTCGTTATCAGCACTTTCCTCTTTAAACGAATCCAAAGTGTTATTTCTGTCTAATCCCAGTAAGTTAATAAACGAATCTCCGCCATCTGGAACAGTTACATTATTAACTTGGATTACTGCTTGCATGCGGTCTTCAAATGATTCGCTGACTGAAGCCGATGGGCCTTGGACAATACCAAAAAAATCGCTTGTTCTTTTTTTACTTGCAGGAATTTCTTCGTTTGATTTAGTTTGTTTTTGAACTTCTGCGGATATATTGTCCAAGGAATTATTACTGTCCAAATTTTCTTCTAAATTCTTTTGGTAAGTGATGTGTTTAATAGCACTTGTGTGGGCTTCAAAGGAATGTAAATGTTTCTGCAAGTTTCTTGTATCGTAAATATGAATTTTGCCATTTTGTGCGCCCATAACAATATACAATGAATTCTCCAAAAAGTCTAATGAAAGTATGTTATTTTCAACAGGAATGCTGGTAATTCTTGAATTTGATTCTATATCGAATACACGCACGACCCTGTCTAGGCCAGCTGATACAATTAATGCACAATTTAGAGGAGAAAATACAGCAGAACTAACAGGTCCGCTATGGGCTCCTGCTTGAAATTTAACTTTATTACTACTGACGTTGAAGTCCCACACAGAAACAATGCCTTCGTTACTGCCAGCAATGATATAATTCCTTTTTTGTGCGTGAGCTTTTACAGTTGTTAGTGATTGTGACTTCGGAACTTTTAAGGTAGATGATAAATTTTTACCGATGCTACTAAACAGCAATATATTGCCATTAGCACAGCCCGCATAGCAATGAGTATCTTTTGCAGTAAATCCCACATGAGTGATAGCGCTGGAAGTTCTCGGATATCTAGCCTTGATGTTTCTCGACTTAATATCGTAGAGCAGTACTTGGCCGTTTTTAGTGCCAATAGCGAGGTTTCTTTTGGTTAAATTTGGAAAGCTGGCACACGAGGGTTCAGCAACATCGTGAACAGTATGGATAAGCTTGCAATGCCCTTTCAGAGAGACAATTTCGGTGTTTCCGGCATTGGGAACCACAGCTAGCCAGTTGCCATCTTTCGACCAAGACAAGCTTTTACACGAACCATTGGTTTTACAGGTGGGTTGATAGGTGTGTACGAGCTGGTTGCCGGGAAAGTCGTGAAACTTGACGGTGGACGAAGCTGAGGCAACAAACATTTCTGAAAATGAAAAAGTAACATCGAGTAATTGATGAATAATATTTTTTCAAAAATTCAAATACGCAATCAAAGTTTTTAGAGTCCAAAGAAAGGGGGGGGGGGCACAAAAAATGTCTTAAGGGGGTTCTCCAACTAAAATCGTAGCACCATCCAGTTTTTAATCTCATAAAACTCTAGTGTACTAAACTAGTGATTCTCGTACAACAGGGTTCTGAGAAATAAAAAAAATTATATACTTAGTGGCAAATTCTAGGAGGCTGTAACTCCAAAAGGGAGCCATTTACCAAAAATAAGAAATACAATCTTTGTTGCATTTATTTACGGGCATCTTGTATTTCCCTAACTATACTCTTAGCAAAAATATTACATAATAAATATTTATTATCTGAGGGTAAAGAATTTACGAGGCGTAAACCACAGTAGAATTCTGTGGGATTCCTCGTGCGGGATGCCGTGAAATTCCAGTAGGATTCTCTGGAATTCCGGTGAGATTCCAATAAGATTCCTTAGTTTGCTGAGTCGATGTCTTTAGTTTGTACCTATAGTGGCGACTAAATTGAAGAACAAGACCTTTTTGTCCAAAGTCTTTGCTTGCTAACGTTCAAGATAATTCTAAAAATTCATAAGAAGTTCCATGGGATTTCTCGAGGAATTCCATTGCATTTCAGTAGGATTCCGTGGGATACCAGTAGGATACCGTGGAATTCAAGTAGGATTGCGTGGGATTTTAATACGATTCCGTGGGATATCAGTAGGATTCCATGGGATTCCTGTGGAATTCCTTGGGATTCCGTGGCTTCCAGTGGGAATCCGAGGAATTCCAGCAAGATTCCATTGGAATTCCGAATTCCAATGGGATTCCTTAGTTTGCTTGATAAATCTATGTTTTCAGTTTGTACCTAATGTAGTGGCGGCCAAACTGGAAAACAAGAGACTTTTTTGTCCAGAGTCTTTACTTGCTAGCGTTCAAAATAATTTTAAAAATTCACCAGAAGAAGAATTCTGTTGGATTCTAGTAGGATTGCGTGGGATTTCAGTAGGATTCCGTGGGATTTCAGTAGGATATCGTAGGACTCCAGTAGGATTTCGTGGGATTCCGTTGAAAGTGGGATTCTGGTGTACACATTTTTCAAAGTGGTTTACCCCTCGGGTATTTAATTTTGGGAGCTTCTATAGCTTCCGGCATTCTCGTTGACCTGTGGTAATTTAGTTTAGCAACTTGCGGTATCAATGGTTTGGGACAAGACTGGCAAATTCTTTAATTATTTATTATTTTAATTTCTTATTCAAGATCTTTGATAACATATTCTCGAACATATTAGGAAGTTCATAACGATATCTGTGAAAATCTTCCTCATGCTTCATTCTGATTAAAATATCTTCTCGAAATTACTTTTCATTAATTGAGTCCAGAACATTTTCAAGTACGCTTTTTCATAGAATTATTAATCGCAAAATCTCTGTTGGTTTTTCAGTAACCTTTAGGGTACCTTGAGGGGTACCTGCTTTACAACAAAAATTTTAAATAACATTTTCTAATCCGCGTCTCATTTACCTACTTGTTCCGAAGCCCAAGCTTGTACCGGAAGTTAGGTACTTTATTTTCAAATATTTGCCTCCAGTTATTAAAGTATCTATCCCCTTGATAATTTTTTATAATTTCTAGCAGTAGTAGTGGTTGAATGTTCCAATTTTCCAGGTCTTTAGAAAAGTGAAATTGAAACTAGGTGGTATATCTTTGAAGATGAATTTATAAAATTAGGAAAAATCGATAACTCCAACTGTACCACAGAATTTTCAGAGAATCTTATTCTAGTGAAGGACTACAAATCCTGGAAATTTCATCTCATTTGAAGTTCCAGAGATAGGGCGATGAGGGCGAGAGAAAGAAATTTTGTTCTTAATTTTTCGGCTGCACTCGAGAGGTGAACCACACCTTGAAAAGTGTGTACACCAGAATCCCACTTTTAACGGAATCCCACAAAATCCTACTGGAATCCCACGATGTCTTTCTGGAATCGTACGGAATCCTACTGAAATCCCACGCAATCCTACTGGAATCCCACGGTATGCTACTAGAATCCTACGGAATCCTACTGGAATCTCACGGAGTTCTACTGGAATCTCACGGAATTCCTTGAGCAATTCTATTGGATTTCTCAGAAAATTCCATGGAATTTCTTGTGAATTTTTAGAATTATTTTGAACACTAGCAAGAATTTCTCAAGGAATTCCACGGAATCCCAAGGAATCCCAGGGAATCTTACAGAATACCACGGAATCCTACTGAAATCCCACGCAATCCTACTGGAATCCCGCGGTATTCTACTGGAATCACATGGCATCCTATTGGATTGGAATCCAATGGAATTTCTCGAGGAATTCCATAAATAATTATTTTGACCCCTAGCAAGCAAAAACTGTGGACAAAAAAGTTTTGTTCTTCAGTTCAGTCGCCACTATAGGTATAAACTAAAGACATCGATTCATCAAGCAAACTGAGAAATTCCACGGGACCCCACTGGAATTCCAAGGAATGCCACAGAATCCCACGGAATTCCAATGGAATCCCACATGCTTGTACATTATAATTCCAAGGTAGGCTGCACTGCACCATTTTCAAAACTTCCGGCTTCAAATCTTACATTAATCTACAACATGGAGTTTGGGCGGTCTCAAAACAAATTATCATTTTATTAAAGTCAAAATTTGAAATTGCAACATTATATTGTACATACAAGATGATATTGGGGTTATCTTTGAGCCTAGGGTAGGTAGAAAAAAACTGATAGCGGATTCCTGTCCCATTTTTTTAGTGTGAATCCACTGCCGCAACCCGTTTATTGATAGCTCGTTTCATTTACGAAATACAGGTGCTTTTTTGAGTTTTCTCCATCTTTCGCGTCTTCAGGAACTACGAATGATAGAAAAGAAGTGAAAACGGCCCTAGATAAGTTTTTCTCGTATAAATTTTTCTCATTGGCGTATTAAAAAAAAAAATTGTTAAATTTCTAGAAATTTTAACCGAGGTTTTATTAACACAAACTGTTTTTTTTTTTTTTTGATGGGACACATATCCTAATTATAAGCGACTTTTTTCCGCTAACTAACGATACATAACATATTATGTAATGCCTGTTTCAATTTAAAACCTATGAAATGCGAAAAAATTGTATTTTTCTCAGTTGGCACTGCAAATTGAGTGCAGAGGCTATAGCCAATTTGAAGCGATTGACCAGTCGGTCATTTGACAGATAAGCAATGCATTTAACGTCAGTTAAGACCAATGAACTATAGTTAAAAACTGGAATGCGCACACATTGCCATATCTGCCAAAAAAATGTAGCCATGAAAGACAGATGCCACAAAGGGGAATGTTGTTTTTTTCTGTTGCTCGCTGACATATGACGTTTTGGAAAGTTTTGTCATATTTACCTTCACAGGTTTCATCAATTGGAATACGTGTTGGAAGCAATTTTCGCCATTTAACATAATGAGTGCGACAAAAACAGGTATCCCCTCCGCAGCAGCGGCACTAGGCTTCACGTTCGTCAATATGTGTTCGCATTCCAGTTTTTGGTTATAGTTTATTGGTTAAGACCAATTGGTTGACAAATGACGCTTAATTAATGGTTTATCTGTCAAGATGACCGATCGGTCAATCGCTTAAAATTGACCTTTGTATTTTAAAATTTTTAAATAAAAACCACTTGGAAATTTATTTGATTTATGGCCGGTTTATTCACCTTCTGATCAGGTATGCAATCTGACGCAATTTGTAATTCCATTGGTCGGTCATTGTCCGCCAACCAATAGACTTAAGGGCCCCATACACTACGATGAAACACGAGATGGTTTTCTACCACACACTTCGGTTTTGGAACGACGTGTTTCATCGTGGCGATGAAAACCGACGGGAAAGAACGTAGTGTATGGGGCCCTTTAGAGAACGGTAAATTTATTTTGCAGATAATTGCCAGCAAGTTTATCTAGAGATTGATTAATAAACCTAGCCTTAGGGTCGGTTTATTGACCTTCTGATGAACTGTCAAGAATGCAAGCTGATGGATAAAAACCCAATCTGTAATCCCATTGATCGGCAAATTATTCGTCAACTAATATAATTAATAATTATGGAACGGTAAACTTATCTTGTAGATAGTTATCAGCAAGTTTATCTAAAGATGAATAAACTGGACCTAAAAAACTCATTAGGAATGTGCAAGATGGAAATGAAATAGTGAATATTTCAATATTAAAAGGAAATTGTTTTTATTAGGATCATATAAATAAAAAAAGGTGCTGAAAAGTGCACTTTACCGCACGCGAGTGGGAAAAATAATACAACAGTTACATAATATTCCAAAACTAATCGGGGAGTAGATTGGAGCGATAGGTATTTTTGAACAGGTTGACGCATAACAAAAAGAGGATGAACAACCAAGGAATGAACTAAGGATAATACACCCTTCTACTACAGGATAGCTTATCCTCATAACGCCTGAGTAGATCAAGCCCCGACCACGCCAAAGAAACACTGATGACGTAGGCAGCGTGTCGTTTATCGCCTTGAAGTAGGGTGTTCACAAGGGGTGTTCACAAGGATACTACACACCACTACGGAACAGGGACCCGGACCGAAATAAAATATCGATTCCGTTCCGGTTCCGGTCCACAGCATCATGGCAAATATTGGTTCCGTTACGGTTCCGGTTCTAAGAGAAAATTTAGATCCGATTCGGACCAAAAATTTCGGTTTCAACGGTTCATACTGGTAAAAAAATATTTTTCATTATAATTTAAATTCTCAACTACGACCCCTGGCGCAAACAGCTGACGACGTAGTTGATGACGTTGTCAATGGTGCTACACAATATGGCCACGATTCCCGAAGACCAGGCCGATAAGCAATCCTATTCCTGTGTATTATTCTTGCAATGGAACAGTCTTTCTGTGAAATAATTTCACGGTTTTCTTCTTTTTTTCTGAATTTGAAAAGTGACATTGACATTAACCTTTGAGAACTCTCTTCACAAATCCAGAAGAAAAAAAAGCCGCATTCTTTCGGACCGGATCAGGGGTGCGATTTTCGAAACCATTCGAGTACATTTCGTACACGAAATTTGACTGACAGCAATGTAAATTAAATGGGGAGCAGACAAATTTCGTGTACGAAATGTACTCGAATGGTCTCGAAAATCGCACCCCAGTTGATCAAAACGCGTTATGTTCCAGTGATCACGTTCTTTCGCATTTTGGCAAATGACAGTTAACGAATCATGATCCGAGAAATTCTGAACATATTGAACATTTTTTGTTTGTGATTAGTTTGTTCCGATCGCGAAAATCTAACCTCAACTTTCAAATTATTTCTTGTTTACTTTTTGCGCTTTCTGCAAAATATAAATTTTGTAAGCTCGTCCATTATTATAGGCACAGAAAAACAAACGTAGCAAATCAAAAAACTGCAAAATATAATATAACCTTGAATATAACCAACTCAAAAAATAGAGAATAGAGGAAAAGCACCAGCTGGCAGTGACACATCAGTGACAGCGTTTTTTCGGACTAATAAATGAAACATGTTCCATCTGAACGAACGGATCAGGATCTCGGAATCATGATTCAAATATTTTGCGAAAGAATGCGGCTAAAAAAATATTTGCTCGAAAATGTAATATTGGACCGAGAGATAATCTCGTTTTGCTCTAGTGTAAAAAGGAACTGTTCGGATCAGAAGAACAGATTTGGGAACGTAGCATAGAAATCTTCCAGCCTTTCATTTGTCGAAGTCAATGTCAAAATTGACGAAAAAACGACGAAAAGCTCCCCTCCACGAACCGAAACCGAACACCCTAAACTTTACACATACAAAAATAGAAAAAAAAAACAGGAAATATAATAAATTAATATTTTATAAAAACTCTAATAATTCAAGTAAGTATTTAGCAAATTGTTTTGTAAGGAAAATGCCCCATAATCCGATAGGCGTACATTTTGTTCAACTTGTCCATAAACTGGAACCAACAAAACTAACCAATCATATGTTGCCACTTACCTCTTGTTTTATCTATAGATCGATAACCTCCAGAATTATTGATTACTTATAACAGTTTATAGCTTGGCACAATTTCTTGTTTTTTTAAATAACACCGCATACAATCTTTGTAAATGATAAACAAGAAATAACGAAAAACTTGAACTGACGTTTCTCTAACCTCTAAAACAAAACTGCTCAATCGATATTTCCGTTGTTTTGAGTGATTCTGACAGATTTCTGTTTTACCGCCTTTTTACTGAATGCTTGCCCCTCATTTTTGAAATAAATTCAAATGCAACTTAAAACGTGAAATTTAAATATTGTAACCAATCCCACAATAGTGGAAATTCAATTCCACCAAGACACTCAATCAAAAATAAATTAATGCACTAATAATCAATCAATATTTCTCTTTTCAGTATGTTCACTGACGTTCACTTGGCTGTTCTCTCCAATGCCCTAGGAATTGTATTATTCCTCTTGGTTGTACTGTTCCACTATGTCAACTCTAACCAAAGACCTTCAGTATGAGAAAGGCTACAATGGATAACTTTTACCATAATCTTAATTATTTCTATTTGGATAAATTAAGTATCTTTTTGTTAACATAAATGTAATAAATTGAATAACTATTCAAGTTGATTTTTCCTTTTAATTCCTCACAATGACAATAAAAAAGAAGCACATACTATCTATTTCATAGGCGTATCCAGGGGGGGGGGGGCAAGCCATGTCTAAACTATTTTTTTCAAGAGAATATTTTATATACATAATATAACCGTTATTAATTTTTTTTTTTTTTTCATAATTATTCTGCATATCGTATTTTCCATTATTATTCGTAAATATTTCTAATATTTTCTATGGTGCAGCTTATGTAGGTACGAACTTTGTTGAATTTTCCTCAATATTGTCAACTAGCTGCTTGGGAAAGGAGGACCCGGTATTCAACCTTATTAATTTAATTGCCGATTCGATCGAATATTTATTGCAATTCAGCAATAAATTAATATAAATTGCGCTGCAAGCCGCAGCAAAGGCAGACTTAAACCAGGGCAAGTACCTCTCGATGGAAAAGCCCCTCTGGAATTAAGTCTCCCCAGTGCAAGTACCTCTCGTTGGGAACGCCCCTCTGGGTATCTTCAGCCTTATCGTTGTCCAGTGCAATTACCCCTCGTTGGGCACGCCCCTCTGGACAAGGCATAAGGTTGACGATAAACTTATCTACAGTCCCCCAAGCAGAATTGACGTGTGGCCCCCTATAAGGACCCCAGTGTACGAAGGGTCATGTACCTTATAGGATTAGCATACATGTAAGGTTATATTTGGGAAAATATATAGCATATATTTTTATATAACCTGAGCGAGTTTCTCTCCATCTACCCCCAAAGCTACAAACCCCCCATGTCACCCCCGTAAAGCGGGTAGTTGTGACAATATAAATAAGGTTTTTTTCATTATAGTATACCTAATAAGGTTTTTCATGACAACAGTGGCAGCTGCAGCAAGGAAATCAGTGCTTCACCTTATAATTAACTCAAATTTCCACCATACTTCCTTCCCCAGGAGAGGAAGAAGAGAAAAAGCGAATAAGTTCAAGTAAACATATCAAACTTGCGGCCCGATACAAATAAATATCTTCATGTACGACAGGGTCGCAAAGCATCTATTTGTGCCCTGATTTGAGGGCGAAATATGATACCTTTCAGCCCGCAAAGCTGCAAAATGCCACTTATTTAATGCCAATTAATTTTTTTTTAAATAATTTGCGCCTCAGGCTTCAATTTCCACCAAGTGGGTCGCACAGAAAATTACTATTGTAGCCCCAGAAAAAAAAAGACGCGTAACGTTTGGCTATGTTACAGGTTAATTCTTTACCAAAATTGGGCGTAACGCCAAATTTTTTTTTGCTTGCGCCGTTTTTTTTTATAAGCACTTTTTGTTGGCACAGCCCCCCTAAACCAAAATCCTGGATACGCCAATGATCTATTTTATAATTTATTTTCTTAAATGTACTTTTTCACAATTTTTTGAGACTAGATCCTAGAAATAGACAACACAGACATTGAGTAAACCTTAAACATATACTTTTAAATTCAGTATGAAAAGTAGTATTAAATTGTCTTTACTATGTGAACTGTTGCTAATCAACAGTTGACTTAAGCATGTATCATCTTTATAAAAGCAAGGTTCTTTTTTTGAAACCATACTAAGGCAGTATTAGCAACGATCATTCTTAACTGTAGGATTCAAGTCACTAAAGTAGGAATGTTGCATTGCATCATCAGCTGAAATCCTTCCAACTGGATTACATACTAAAAGCCTTTGCAGCAAATCTCTGCCTCTATTACCCAGTTTTGATACCACCTAGAATAATAAATTTTCATTATTGTTGTCCAATTAAAATATAAAATTATTACCTGTGTTAAACTTGAACTAGGTTGATATGTAGGAAATGGTTTATAATCAGGCAATTGGGTCATGCCAGGCCAAGTATCCTCTGTGGGAGTCCCCAATAATTTGAAAATCCTTCTCAACTGGTCATCAACATCGGATCCTGGAAAAAGTGGCCTGCCTGCATTTGCAAGTTCAGCAAATATACATCCAGCTGACCACATATCAATTGAAGTGGTGTACAATTTAGCTCCAAACAATACGTCTGGAGGGCGATACCATAAAGTTACCACTTCAGCCGAATAACATTTGACTGGGATTCCAAAAGCCCTAGCCAAACCAAAATCAGCTAACTTGAGCTCACCGTTTTTGTTTATTAGCAAGTTTTGTGGTTTTAGGTCTCTATGCAAAACGTTGTGGCTATGACAAAACGCTAATCCACGCAACAGTTGGAACATAAAAGATTTGACTATATCTAAATCAATATCACCGTTTAAGCTATCGAAGTACTTTTTTAAGTCTTGATCGCAATGCTCGAATACCAAAGTTAACTTTTTGTCGCTGTGAAGAACGTCGTAAAGACGAACAATGTTTTTGTGTTTCAATTCTTTCAGTAGGCAAATTTCTCGTAGAGCTGAAGATGGGACTCCTTCATCGTCATCATCTAATCTTACTCGTTTTAGGGCAACGATTTCGTGCGATTCACGGTTTTTCGCTTTGAATACTGTACCGTACGTGCCTTCACCGATTTTTTCTAATTTTTCGTATTTTTGCATTTTGTTTTGTCAATATTTTCTGTTTATTTATTTACTGTATTTTTATGAGGTTAGGTTTTTTTTAGGTGTTCGGAGTTTGGATTGTCACTCCTGAGGCACTTGGACCCTTCGGATATCAGTTTTTGGAATATAGAGTAACTCCGTTCGCGTCGAGTAGGTGGACCTCACTTCAGGGGCGAGTTCAGTGTGTTATTTCTGAACTCGCCACAGGAGTTCCTGCACTGGTATAGTTCGAACCAACAAACAAGTAAGTGTCAAATGACTGTTGCCGCTTGTTGACTTACTTATTGAGAAACCGGCCCTGTAGAGTTTAATATGAAAAAAAAAGAAAAAAAAATAAGTTGTCAAAAACAACTAATTTTCAAGTTGCACCGGTGCTGCTTGACCTCAGGAACAATTGCGGGCCGGATTGCAGTTAACAGTTATCCTAAGAGCTGCGTTCTTGCTCCGGAGTCATTCGTTCGCTCGGAGTCACTCGCAGATACGAAAAATACGCAGCTGGTGGACTGCCCAAGCCTAACCTAACTAAAAAAAAGTTTGACAACGAAAATTCGGCATTCTGTTAATTCTGTATTATTTTACTATTTTATATATTGTTGTGTTCCTATTGCCCAATTCTACATAATCTTTGGGTAAAATAAAAATTAACTATAGAAAGAACATAAAAAGGTGATATTTGGTTTGCTGAAATTGAAAAACCATTATAGGGTGAGTGAAATTTTATTTCATTTTTATGAACTGAAAACCACAAAATTGCTAGTTTCTTATATGATAAATCCAATGGGTGAAATTGATATGAGTTTATAGAAATCTCATCAGTCACTGCATGTTCAATTGAAATCAAATTTCAAATCGCACAAAAATATTGTAATTTTCTGTAAGAAGTAATAGTAAACTCGGTAGTAAGTATATCATGTGATGTGAGTCTAAAAAATCTAGCTATTATTGCACTAGAACTTATCCCACATTTCATCTTAGCTAAGCTGAGAACAATCTGTAATAACAAAACAGTAAGTACATCACATGATAGTCAAAACTCAAAAGCATCCAGTTATTATTGCACTGCAACTTATCCCACATTTAATCTTAGCTAAGCTGAAAATGTTAATCTGTACCTAATAGTAATAACAAAACGACTGTACACTTTTATCTAGAATATTTGCAAGGTATTTTAATTGTAATTCAATACATGAAATAACTTGATTGTGATATTCAATAACCTGTTGTTATCATTACTTTTGTGCTGTGATTGGCTACTGAATCTATTTGATTATTGTGGGACAATTCTCATTGGTTCAAGGACAACACACAATTCTTTACTTCCAATCCAGTGAATTTTATTCTGTACTCTTTATTGAAAATCAACAAATAGATCATTTGTTATTCAACAACCCAGTCCTAACACAACCATTCTTATTTTAATTTGGCTGTTTTAATGATTTTTCTGGAGGTCTTGCTTTTGTTTGTGAGTTTGTGTATAAATTATTGTGAATGTAACAAGAAGAGTGTGTTTTAAATGGTTGATGCTTTTTTCTAGTAAGTATATGCTTCATTTCATTATGGCTCTGATGCATGAATCATTTTTTTTATGTTTTTGTTTTCAGGCACGAATTGATGACTTGTGTAATGATTATTTGTGTGAACAAAAATTCCGTTTGATAAATAATGCATTGGCTAATTGTTTTTTTCACCATAACGTTATCTTGAGTCACCTTGAGTACTCAAATCAGTTCTACAGGTAATTATTTATTCTCTTATTTTATTTGGTACTTTGTGTAGGTAATGTTTCTTATTTATGGTTAAGAAAATCCACCAGATTACATATTGATTATTATTATCAAGTATTATGTTTAATTTTTTATTTATTTACTTACAAACTCAACAGATTTATATATCCAATTATAGAGTAGGTGTTAGGAACTAGTATACTTGTGGTACATGGTTTAGTTTGTTACTTTTAACGTGATACAACTGATATTTGAGCTGATATTTCTCACATCTCAATTTCATTAACTCGTCTCTCAAGTTTTTGTAATCCTGGCTCTGTTAGAAATATCACAATCGTCTCAATTGATCATACAGTTTACAGATCATTGGGTTTGCACCGAGGGGTCAACCACTATGCTTACAAATGTACAATGATTTCCATATTTGGCAATCACTGATCAATGAATCTCATGTATTCCCATACCAAGAATTGCGACTGATTGCCAATGGCTTTCAGATATATTGCGTGTCTACGCTGCATAATATGTCTACATATTATGGATGTAAAATATGTAATGGATATTTCTTTGATTTCACTAGGATGTTCATATGGATCAGAGACATCTTCAGTTTCACTCGACAAAACTTTTTCTGATTATGATTCAGACGTGCTATGGTCTCTGCTTCAGACGTGCTATGGTCTCTGCTTCTCGCCCTGCCTAGTATTTATTCCAGTTTCCCTTCTCAAGTTCTTATTGCCTTGGATTCCCGACTTTTTCTCTTGTGTCTTTCTCAGGGACATTCCAATAGCTCTTAATACTCAATCGACAAATGTTTGAGTTTGGTACATCATGGTACATGAAAGTTTAGATACACGATCAGATCAGGATCCGCAATTAAATTATTAACTAGGTCATACAGAAACATAATGGAAGCAATTTTTTCTCCTATTATCCAAAGATTTTAGGTTGTAAGTTTTCTTTATGTCTATTCTGGGTATATGCAATCTATACTCACCACTTTCTGTGTGTGTGTATGTATTTTAAAAATTTGTTTCTATGTCATATTTATAGTTTTTATAATATGGATTCCATACCACTGAACAGTAGGTACTCTAAAATACTTGTAACATATGTAACATAATCTTTTTATACAGTCTGTGTTTCGAAACATCCTACAGCTTTTTGTACTACAAATCCCTATATTCTAAGAGCCTCATTTACTATACATATAATAAGAGACATGTAGCTTAAAGCTTAATTGGGATTCAAACTCGGATTCAAAGATCCAGCATTTCATCAACCTCTTGCAACACCGTCTTGTTAATCTTATACTGAAATTTTAATGTATTTCTTTTCCTAGTAAAGTGAACAACATAACATTTGGTGATATTAAAATATAGATTATTCGCATCTGACCATTGATGAGGCTTATTCGAATTTTCCTGTAGTATTTGGCAATCTTGATGATGTTCAATTTTCAAATATAACTTCAATCCATCAGCAAACATTAAGATTTTGCAATTTGTTATTTCCTTCACTATACTATCAATGAACAGCAAAAACAGTAACGGTTCAAGGTTTGATCCCTGCGGGATACCTGAAGTCGCTACAAAAGTATTTGAGAAGTCCTTCAACAACCACCCACTGAATCAAAATTCTGCATGGAGTTTTCTTAAGAGAACATTGTGTATATCACATCAACTTGGCATTTGCTGTCCAGACTCTCAGATATGTATTGTATAATTTGTTCGTTGAAAAGGATATTTTTAAAAATTAATTAAATCATAAAGTGAGTCTCAGAGCGAGTGTGTTTGTTTATGTTTGTTCAAACACGTGTAATAATTTTTCTACTCTAATACATTGCAAATAAACAAGTATAGAACAGTTCACAAATCAAAACATTTTTCTATGGACTGCAGCTGACTGATGTCACCCATAAAGACTATTGTCTATTACACTCTAATTTATTTATTTACCCCCAAATTTCTATTTCAGGTTCTCATCATGTGGCGAAGCAAACTAGCCCTTAATAAGTTGCGCCCCTTTGTTCAAAATGCCTCCAGACGAATGAGCCAAGTTGAAACAAAAGTTTCAGAAACTCGAGCAGACATCAGCGGTTTAGTTCCAAATGAAAAAATCCACGGGTTTATAGTGAAAAATGTCAAAGATATTCCAGAATTCCGAATCCGTGCCATATATTTGGAACACGAAAAAACCAAATCCGAATATTTGCATTTATATCGTGACGATAGCAATAATTTATTTTCTATTAACTTTAGAACGACTCCCACCGATAGTACCGGTGCGCCACATATTCTCGAACATACAGTACTGTGCGGTTCAAAATTATTTCCAGTGAGAGATCCGTTTTTTAAAATGCTAAACAGGTCCTTGGCCACTTTTATGAACGCCATGACAGGATCGGATTACACAATCTACCCTTTTAGCACTCAGAATTATTCAGACTATAAAAATTTACAAAGAATCTATTTAGATGCCGTTTTTAATCCTGTACTAAGCGAATCAGATTTTATGCAAGAGGGATGGAGATTGGAAAATAAGACAGTAAGCGATCCAAAATCTGATTTAGTCATCAAGGGAGTAGTTTACAATGAAATGAAAGGAGTATTTTCCGAAAATGAAAATATATTTGGCCAAAAACTGCAAAATATGATTTTACCAGATCATACTTATGGGGTAGTGTCAGGTGGTGAGCCGTCAGTAATTCCCAATTTGACTTGGGAAGGCCTAAAAGAATTTCACAGAGGGCATTACAATCCAAGTAATTGTAGATGCTTGTCATATGGTAATTTTCCATTATTACCATCATTAGAGTATATTAACGAAACATATTTTAAAAATTACGCCTATTCACATCCAATCAATACAGTTGTCCCTAAGCAAAAACGTTGGTCAGAACCAAAACGTGAACATATAACTTCCAGATTCGATGCGATGGCAGAAAAGTTTGAAAAACAAAACACCATTGGCATTTCTCTATTACTCTCTGATTGTACAGATGTTTATGAAACGTTTTTAATGCAATTCATTACTCAATTGCTTATAAAAGGACCCAATGCTGCTTTTTATAAGACTCTTATTGAACCTAATTTTTCTAGTGGATTTACACCTTCCACTGGTTTGGATACTCAATCACGTGATACTGTTTTCACTATAAGTCTAAAAGGCATTACAACTGAAGACTTTAGTAAAATAGAAGGCATTTTCAATAAAACTATTGACGAGGTTATCGAAAAAGGTTTCACAAATGACCATATTGAATCTGTGTTGCATAGTTATGAGTTGATGTTAAAACACGAAAGTAAGAATTTCGGTTTGAATTTGTTATTTGGCGTAACTGCTCTGTGGAATCATTCTAATGAAGTTTTAACAGCATTGGAAGTGAATGCTGTTATTGAAAAGTTGAGGTCGGAACTGAAAAATAATCCCAAGTATTTGCAAGAGACAATCAAAACTTATTTTAAAGAGAATAATCATAAGTTGGTTTTAACCATGTCGCCCGATAAAGAGTATGAGGTTAAGTTGGAAAAAGCAGAAATTGATTTGATTAAGAAGAAAACTAAAAATTTGGGCGATAAAGATAAGAAAGTAATTTTCGAAAAGTGCTTGGAGCTTCAAAAACTCCAAGAAGCTACACAAAACTCAAATCTGCTACCGACATTACAAATGGACGACATAAACTCTGACATTGAAAAAATCAACAAAGTTACTGTTTGCATAAACAATGTACCCACTCAAATAAACAAAGTGAATTCAAACGGTTTAATTTATTTCAAGTCGGTTCTGAATACCAGCGACCTATCACAAGAACAACACATGTTACTACCGCTGTTTTGCTATATTATTAATAAAATGGGCACCGACAAGTTGGACTATAAAGAATTCGACAATCTTGTCAGCAGAAAAACTGCCGGATTGAATTTCAATGTACACATTGCTGACAGCTTGTATCATCTTCATACATATGAACCGGGAATATTTTTGTCCAGTTACTGTTTGGAGAAGAATGCTGAGAGTATGTGGGATTTGTGGCAGCAATTGTTCAATATGACTAAATTACAGGATATTGATAGGTAAAATATTGTTTGTGATTAAAATAAAACAACAAAGGTTATTTAAACTTGCTGATGTTTGAGAATTTGATACTGCTTCTTAAAGGCCCTAGACAAAATGTTTTTTTTTTTCTGTTGACAGTTTTGTATTGGGTACCAATAATTGTCAGAAGATGCCTCTCAGAAAAGTTGCACATCTTGTAATATTCAAAATAATAAGTGCATGGGTGAAAAGATTACCTAGAATAAAGGACAAGTTTCCTTCAGTATTGTAAAAATCGAACTTCAAATGACACACTTTTGTTGTTTTATTCCTTGATAATTTATCCATTTAACCCAAAATTTTTGCTTTAGATTTAGAATGCTCGCTCAACTCTACATGGCTAATCTAACCCATGGCATTACCGATTCTGGCCATATTTACGCCATGCAAACAGCCGCAAGTCTAGTGTCTGGATCCGCATATCAAGTAGAATTGTTGTCTGGATTACAGCACATATCTTATATGAAACGGTTGCTTCACACTTCCAATTATAAAGCTATGCTAGATGAAATTTTGGAAATTGGAAGATTGCTGTTTGATAGAAGGAAAATGAGGTTTGTTTGTACACTGATTTAAATGTTTTACTAGTGATTTTATTTTTAGGGTTGCACTTAATATATCTGCAGAAAATCAAAACCAAATCTTACATGGTTATGAAAATTTCATTACCAAACTACCAGGAAATGAACTTCAAATTGTTGGTCAACAAAAAAGTGAAAATTCCTATGTTGTGGGCCAAATATGGTCTCCTTCGGATTCAGTGAATTGCCAACATCACATTTTAAATATTCCAGTGAATTATTGTAGCAAGGCTGTTTTGACTGCTCCCTATACAAAACCTGAGTACGCTTCCTTAAAGGTTCTAGCAAAATTACTTTCCGCTAAGTATTTGCATCCGGAACTGAGAGAAAAACACGGAGCCTATGGAGCTGGAGCCAGATTAGCAGCTGACGGAGTATTCTCATTTTACAGCTACAGAGATCCATTTAATGTCGAAACATTGGACGTTTTTGATAATTCATATGATTGGCTCAAAACTAACTTGAAAGACGTCAAAGATCAAGACTTACTGGAAGCCAAATTAGGCGTTTTTCAGGAAGTCGATGCTCCTGTACCGCCAAGTTCGAAGGGCTGTGACGATTTCCTGAGAAAATTAAGTTCAGAAGTATTACAAAGACACAGATCTGATTTAATGGCAGTTAGCAAGAAAAATATTGAAGATGTTATGGAAGAATATTTGGGAGATCAAAGTAATTTGAAATCGGGAAAAGTGGTTTTGGGACCTAAAAATGAAGCCTTCAATTCCACTTCGAGGAAGAATGAAATCTGGACTTTAGTTGATATTGCATAGATTTTAGTGTTGTTTGCCAAATGTTTATAATAAATTTGTTTTTTTTTTTCATATATGTTTTTTTTTTTAAATTTAAATAGTGGCCAGATTGAGATAGTATTGTATGTTTGCCCATTTTTTTTCAGCATGTCAAATCTAGACGTGTGTTACTTGGAAAGGGCTTTAGTGTTTCTAAAAAAATATCAATGGATATTTAATTTTAGAAACACTGATGTGTTAACAAAAGATGTTCTTGCCAATTTACCAAAAGATTGGGCTGAGTACTTTAATGGTATTAATGTAGACAATTTACATGGTTTAGTTAAAGGAAATCTAGAGGTCAGTATATTTGTTGAAACCTGATTTAGCAAAATTTGTCTTGCTTTTTTAGGACTCTGCTCCTCTAGATTTTAAATATTTGATAGACGAAATTAATGAATTAAACTGTAAACAAACTTGTGAGACAGTGGAAAGTGTCGAAAGTGTTTCATATAAATGCACTGGCTTAACTCAAAAGAAAGTTCACGAAATAACACTTCTTGCACCTGTTATTAACGAAATTTGCCAAGAGACCAAATGTGATTTAATTGTCGATATTGGATCAGGTTTCGTGAGTAAGTTTACTCACTATTTCAAACGATTTTACACACCTTGTTTCAGGGCCATTTACCCCATATGTTGTTTGAAAAATACCACTATCCAGTTCTAGCATTAGAAGTATCAAATAAATTAATACAAACAGCCTTAGAAAACCAAACAAAACTGAAACCCGCTTCAAAAGGGCACGTTATATTTAAAGAAGTATTTGTAAATAAATCATCAGCGGGTTGTATTGAAGAATTAGTTGAAGAAAATTTTGGCCCGGACAAAAAAATATGCCTAACAGGTCTTCATGCTTGTGCGGATTTAAGCGTTGAAGTCCTGAAGCTTTTCAGTCGAATTTCCAAAGCAAGTGCTCTAGTGATCATGCCATGTTGCTACCATAGAATGAATACCGATTTTAAAAACTTCCCTGCAAGTTCTTTAGGGAAAAAATTGTTTGATAAATATCAGGCTTATGGATTTACTGGAGAAGCGTTTTTGAGGCTGGCTTGTCAACAAACTAGTGGAACTTTTATTAGGATGTCGAAGGAAGAACACGAAAAACATGCACAGCAATGTATGCATAGGGCTGTATTGCAATTGGTTGCAGAAATGGGTAGGTAATAATGATAATTATTATATACAATCTCAGAATATCTACGTCTATGTTTCATAGAAGCAACCTAATCCCTTTGAGTCTTGATTTTCTTTATACTTTCTTTAGAGGGTAGGTAGATATCTAGTTCCCAAGATAGTTCAAATTTTGATTAACGGCTCTTGAGTTATTGAATAATCTTTCTTAAGACAACCAAGATCCGGTAATAGTTCAAAGTTTGATTATTACTGGCTATCGAGTCTCAATTTCTTAAATAACTTCTCTAGAATTAATTAAGAGCCTGTGATAGTCTTTATTTCCTTTATATTTTCTTTATAGAGTATCAAGAGCCTATGATAGTTCAAATTTGGCTCAATATCGGCTGCTTTACAAAAAAAGGTTTGAATAACATTTTCTAATCTGTGTCTTATTTACTTGTACCTAAAATTACTTTTATATTCAAATATTTGCCTCCTTATTCCAGGTCTTTACAGTGCAGATTAAACAAATATTCCTAGGAATAAATAAAAAATAAAATTATGATAGGGGGAAAAAATACTTACCTGCAACGTAAGGGGTGATTTCCACTTTTCAAACAGTTTGTGGACGTAATCTAAGAGAATCGGAAAAATCTTTGTTGAACATAATATATGTGTGAAAATTCAGCCCCTTCGCATAAAATGCTGGGAAATTTGATATGTATAATGGATGTACGAATTGAAGCTTTTAGGTTTCTATAATCAAATCAAAAAAGATTCATTGGGTCAATACAAAAAAGTATATAAATTGGCCTTAGAAATAAGGGTATTAAACTGCTCATTAGGAAATATTGTTCGGAATTTAAGAACCAGATTATGTATCAAAAAGCTGCAAAGCAGATTATTGAATTATTAGTTATTGAAAGATGAAATTGGCAAACGGATAGTATATGTTTGTATACCTACTAAAAGCTAAAAAACTAAAATAAAACTTTTTATTTTCTTCACGCTTGTCAATAGTAATTCCTTTGAAAAGAATATAAAAATAGGGTGCCCTTAACGCGCTATATCGCTTTACTGGGGTACTTCTAGACATTTTTGACTTGATCATATTACCGTGGCGATTTTGGTATTGAGCACGTTGCCGCAAATTGAATTTCTTCCTTCGACGCCAATGCCAGACCAAATAAGCCTTGTTTTATATTTGTGTTGTTTGCACGTGACTATCGGAAAAACGATGCTTTTCATTGGGAGTGTAAATATGGTTTGAGATATTTGTAAATATTTATAAAGGAAGCTTCCAAGAGTTGTTGTTAGTGAATCTTTTGGTGTCAAGAGAGGAGACTTGATAATTAATTAATCCAGTAAATACATTTATATATTATAGTTAGGGGGCTAATTATAGGTATAATTCCTAAATTTTTAACAAGTCACATTGAGGTAAAATTTAACTCAAATGTAACACATAATGTCATGCCCAAATAGATGTAAAGTCTATATCACATTGATGTAACAAACTTTTGCATTTTTAGGTAAAACAAAATTGAATGCTTTATCTCAAATAGTTTTCGGGATGTTGATCCTCGAAGTTGAAACCTTGACTCATCACCTTCTTGGGTTTTTATTTTCTTTCTCAAGATTTTGGATAGGGTTCCACATTCATCTTTTGACAGATGATTACTACCGTCCCTCTCAACTTTGTGACTTATTGGTTTCAAAATCGGTACGGGCTTAGGGGTTAAAAATGTGAAAAAATTAGATAGGTACAATCCCTGAAAATTTCAGCTCATTTGGACCTATAGTTTCAGAAATAGAGTCGAGCTAAGCAATTTGGGGTGATTTATCAATTTTTCAATTTTTCTGAGTGCCTTTTTCCATAAATTTCGCGGCTTTAAATCTGAGAATAATTTAGTGTATTGAGTTGAGGGGGTCCCAAAGGACCATAAAGACACAAAATCTCAACAAAAAAAAAATTGAAATTTCATCGTTTTAGTAAGACCTTATGATGTAGATTTTGGGAAATTTTGACAGGTCATAACTTTCTATTAAAGATAGAAAGCTGAAATTTTCAGCGATTCTTATCCCAGTAGAGGACTACAATCCCTGAAAATTCAACTCATTTGGACTTATAATTTCAGAAATAAAATCGTGTTAAGCAATTTGGGGTGATTTATCGATTTTTCAATTTTTCTGAGTGCCTTTTTTCATAGATTTCGGCTTCAAATCTGAGAATAATTTAGTGTATGGAGTTGAGGAGGTCCCAAAGGACCATTAGGACACAAAATCTCAACAAAAAAAAAATTGAAATTTCATCGTTTTAGTAAGAAGGTAGCACCTTATGATTCAGATTTTGGAAAACTTTGAAAGGTCGTAACTTTTTTTCTATAAGAGATAGATAGCTGAAATTTTCATCGATTCTTATCCCAGTAGAGGACTACAATATCTGAAAATTTCAACTCATTTGGACTTATAGTTTCAGAAATAAAATCGTGTTAAGCAATTAGGGGTGATTTATAAATTTTTCAATTTTTCTGATTGCCTTTTCTCATAGATTTTGGCTTTAAATCTGAGAATAATTTAGTTTATGGAGTTGAGGAAGTCTCAAAGGACCATTAGGAAACAAAATCTCGACAAAAAAAAATTCGAAATTTCATGGTTGTGTTATACATCCACCTAACATCACTATCAGTTGTGTTATGAGTCTCCTGACATAACTCAAATAGGTACTAGAAAAATGGTTATGTAAAAATGTCATTACCAAATGCTTGTAGATAATAGTTATTTATTGTCTGTCGACTCTGTCGATTTTAATCTGATACTCCAAAGGAATGTGAGCTGGTGGTTCACTACATTAGAACGCCAATGGTGGCCTGACGTCAGACCTGTTTTTGCCATATGAAACAAGTAGAATGTTTTCACAGCTATCAGACCACATAACCACCTTTACCACGTAACGTAAAACCCCCCTCCAGCACAGCCATCATACCACTACCCACCTCCACTGTAAACCCCCTTCCGTGAAGCTCCTACTCTGATCACTTTTTTGGCTCAAGTGCCCCCGGCTATCATACCAATACCCACCTCTACTACGTAAATGTTCCACCAGATTGGCAAATTTTGGGGTTGCCCGGGTCAAATTCCCAAAATTTCAGATCAAAGGCGCCGCCGATCTAGAGATTTTCCCACGGAATCGAAAAAGTTCCCTCGGTTGGCCCGGGTCAAATTCCCAAAATTACAGATCAAAGGCAACCGATCTAGAGATTTTCCCACGGTATCGAAAAAGTTCCCACGGTTGGCCCGGGTCTAGAGATTTTCCCACGGTATCGAAAAAGCTCCCACGCTCAAGTACCTTCAGCTATCAAACCAATACCCACCTCCACTACGTTAAAAAGCTCCTACTCTGAAAAGGTACCTCTTTCCATATCCCTTCACTTTCTTGAAAACTAAAAAATTAAAACAATTCCTGCATTCGTATTCGTGAATTTTGGAGTTGGCCCGGCTCAAATCCCCAAAGTTTCAGTTTTGCGGTTCTCAATATTTTTGAGTGGAAGCAAGTGGTGAAAAACCTTGCTAATTTATTGATACATCTTCTAAAATATGGTTTGATTTTTCATTGAAACACAATAAATCAAGTTATCATTTTTTTTTAAAAAAAAATACAAATTGAAATTTTGAAAATCTTTTTCCTTTCCTGTTGCCTAAATTTTTTTTTTGTTCTTCTGCTCATTTTTCGCGGGGGACAACGGATTATGGGTTTGATACAACATCTGTTTCTGGGTTATTGTTATCTACCACAAAGTCCTTTTCTCAATAATCGTCTATGGTAGGGTTTTTTTGTTTGAATATATTTATATGTTTATTATGTCTGCTATGCTCGACTAATTTAGTTGATCTGATGACAGCGCATTGTTTGAACTTTTGGATGCATGGGAAAAGTTGCCAGTGAGTTACAAAAACAAGCAACTTCATTAAAATCTGTGATAATGCAACATTTTTTGAAATCGACTCAAGAATTGTGTTTTGTGATCTTCGGCACTCTAGATTCCCATCATGATTTTCATGAAAACTAGATCTGGTTTTGAAAATTTAAACTCTGCATGCTATCTATTTTCATTCGCATTTTTTACATGTTTTAACTACTTTGAAAAAATGCTCAATATAGATAAGTGGTTTTCTGTCTGTAAAAAATGTTTTTTTTTTTTTTACGGATATGCGCACTCGCAAGGAAATGTCCTATCACGCTCGAGAAGCGGCAAGTGTGCGGAAATGTCGGTGTATGTTGGTCTTGAAACGGTTCAGGTTGTAACCTGCAGGGAAAACCGTCGCAGGGAGTTTATTCCACAGCGATGCTGTTCTCCAGAGATATGAATTCTGATATAATGAGGTTCTTTGGTGCCTCTAGTTTGACAGTAAATTCATGGTTACCGTCTGTTTGACGGGTTCGCCTGGTAGGTGCTACTCTCGGTGGAATCATACGTGCCAACTCTTCAGAGCATTTTCCGTGATAGTACCTGTAGAAGAGAGATAAATCGCCCACAGATCTGCGATGTTCGAGACCATCCAAGTTACGAGTAAGTGCGGGGTCATTGATCAGCTTGATAGCTCGTTTTTGCACGGTATTCAAAAGCATTAAGGTATGTTTGGGTGCTGCACTCCATATATGTGAGCAGTACTCCATAGTTGGTCGAATCTGGGCTTTGTAGAGTGTCAGCAATTGGCTTGGTGTGTACAGATGTCTTGTACGAAATAGCACCCCCAGCTTTTGGGAGGCCCTTTTAGCAATATCTGCCACGTGACTGTGCCAAGACATGTTGGTCTCTGCAGTAACCCCCAAGATGTTCAACTGACTCTGTAATGTGACAGCACTTCCAGATAGCATGATGTTTGGCTCACCGGTGCTGGTCTTTTTTGAAAACAGAGCTGCTTGGGTTTTCTGCGCGTTGAACTGTACAAGGTTTTTGTTACCCCAGTCCTCTATTATCTCCAGGTCGTTATTTATCTGCGATATTTGAGTTAGTCTAAGATGATGGAATTCACGTGCGGAAAGACCTGTGGGTGGTATGAGTGAGGAGACTACATTGCCATCGTCTGGAAAGCAATAAAGTGGATTTACTGTTTTATCTATGAGGTCATTTATGTAAATCAGGAAAAGAGTTGGCAAAAGGATTGCTCCCTGTGGCACACCAGCATTTATTTGGTAAGAGTTGGAGTTCTGGCCATCCAGTGCAACATAAATGGATCTGTCCTTTAGGTAACTTTCAAACCAAGTGCAAAGTTTCGGCGATAATCCCATTGCTTTGAGCTTGTTGAGCAGATTTTCATGCCAAACTTTGTCGAATGCTTTAGATATATCTAAGGCAATTGTTCTTGTTTCACCCCGCAACTCAATCGCTTTTTGCCATAAGTGAGTGACGTATGTAAGTAAATCGCCAGTTGACCTATATTTTCGAAATCCGTATTGCTTATCGTTGATAATTTTGTACTTTTCCAAGTACTTGGTTAGGTGATTGTTCACAACTCTTTCCATTACTTTTGATATCACCGGAAGTAGAGCAATTGGTCTATAGTTTAACGGATCTGTCTTTTTTCCTTTCTTTGGAATGGGTTGTACTGCGGCAGACTTCCATGATGATGGATATACTCCTTGCCTGTAAGACAAATTGAATAATTTTGCGAAAGTTGGGGTGAGTTCGTTGGCGCAATTTTTGAGTACTATTGCGGGAATGCCATCCGGACCCATTGCTTTGTTTGTATCCAGCTTTTTTAGGGATTTTCGTATTTCTCTGTGACAAAAGGGTACCTCTGGCATACTATGGGAAACCCTTTCAATGAACGGTGGAGTTTTTCTGTTTGGCACTGTTAGGTTGGAGTTGGAGGAAAACATTTGGGCAAGCATATTGGCTTTTTCCTCTGATGTTGTGGCTAAGTGATTATTTTACGATCATATAGGTATATAACCTTGTCGATTGGTTATGAGATAGTTATTTTGTGGTCAGTGCATTTTAGATTCTCATGATGTTTTGAAGGTTATTTGGTTTTGAAGTTTGCAAAGAAAACGAAATAATTTTTCAAACGACTTGGCTTTATTTAAAATATTCATGCATAATTGGATAAAATCATTTTTTTATTACAATAATAACATTTTGCTTGTGAATCTGATGGACCATCAAAATCAGTTTTCCATTCATCTCTGTTGAAATGGATAAAACATGGTAGCTTAATTTGAAAAAGAAAATTATATTTGTAACCTATTGGTTATTGACCCCATGCATCCAAAAGTTCAAAGGACTTTGCATGTTTCAATAAATAATCCAACGGAATTCTCAATAATTAAAGTCGCCAACTATAATAGGATTTTGGTGGTTGGCCGCAAGGCTTGTTATGGTATTTGTGAAGAGTTTTAGATCATCGATAATTTGGTCTCTACACACACTATAACGAATGAGAAATTCCTATAGATGTTATGTTCAATGCCAATATGTCAATGTTCCCACAATCAAAAGGTAGTTCGGTTGTTGTGAATAGTTATTTTGGTTGAGGTAGATGCACAGTTCTCCACTTCTGACTGTGTGTCAGTCTGTCCGATCTGTGTATAATATACACTAGAATATCGATAAGGGAGTTTGGGATTATCATCATTATGATGTCTGGGTAAACACTATGAGGTCAATAAATTTTGCATAGATTGAGGCAATGTTGGATAAAATTTCTCAGTTTTTCTATGATTTTATTTTAACATGAAAGATTAACAAACAACTTCCGAATAAAATCGGTAATTGGCTATTCTGTATATAGGGTTTAGATCTATAGGCTCCGAATTCGTTGAAAAATCCCATTTTCGTTTTCTAAAGATGGCCCTTTAAAAGATGTGCATGTAATATGGGGGAAAATAAGTGTTTTTTTTTTTCATGAAAAGAAAAAATCAAATTTAAACAGATAATAAAAAAATATGATGCTTTGTTATTAGCTCAGAAACTCCACGTATTTCTCTATTTTGCTGGAAATCAAACCATATAGTAGGTACTTCTAGTTTCTTAAAGATTCTCACATTTTGTATTCAATATTTCAAGATGTGAAACTAAATTGAATTTATTTCAGAAAACTGTACGTTACGAAGACTTAAACGAAAATCGGGGAAATCAAACGCGCTAGACATCGACGTCGGTTTCCAAGACTATTTGAATAATTTGGAAACAACGCATCAGCTTGTGGGACGGGATCCAAATAAACGAATTAAAGTTACCGACGAAACCTTTCGTAGGAAAATGTATGAAAAATGGACCGAACACAAAAATGAATGCTGGCAGGTCGAAGTTTTAATGGGGCTTCAGGCGGCCATTCAGGGCATATGTGAAAATGTCGTTTTACTCGATAGAGTCGAGTTTCTAAAGGAGAAAGGAATTCGTTGTTATAATAGAAAAATAACAAATGACTGTATCTCGCCACGATGTTGGGCTTTGATTGCTATGAAAAGTTTCCCTTCTTAGTTCCACTTTATTTGCAATAAATCATGTTTTATATGGTTAAAAAAAGGATGTTTTATTAAAAAATAATGTGCATGCTCCTATTTTTTTGCAGAACTGAGCAATTTATAACAAGAGCTTAATTCAGCAATTAGACTAGATTTTGCAATGTACTGAAATAATAGATTTTTTTTTAAAATCGTGGTCAGCTAAAAATGCAATAATGAAGGGAACAATAGACCGTATTTAAATATGAGTAAAAGAATTCTGTTTTAATGTCTCGATGGCAGAGTATGTTGAAATTTTAAATGTTCATAAAATCTTTTGTGCTAGAACTATGGGCAAACGATAAAAAATAATATGAACTGGTGCATTTTTCAATAGCTGTAAAATTGATGAATCGTTTTGGATTTACTACTTCTCAATTTAATGTTACTTGTATGGACAATAGTGGGGTTCCTATTGGCATCACTGAAGAGTCAAGTTTTTTTTCATTTCCTATACCCATTCCTATATTTTATTCCACAGATTTCAACAGTTCCAATTTTTATTTTTTTCATTTATCTTTTTTTTTTAAGTTTATTTATTTTTTTATGCCCGGCTTATTCATCTTCAGGTAAACTTGCTGGTAACTTCTTGCAAAGAGGAGAAATTTAAGAAAAAATTATTATTTTCCCTTCTTATTCCGGGCTCTTGTATGTTCTTCATTCTCTTATGAAAATTAAATTCAGGAGCCTGTAATAATCAAAATGTGAGTAAAGATAAAAGGAAAACAAATAAAAATTTAAGAAAAAAATTGTTAATTTTTTTTCTATTCCAGGCTCTTCAATCTTTCCTTTCTTATTCTCTTATGAAAAGAAATTAGGCAGGAACAAGGACGTATATAAGGGGGGGTTTTGGGGGTTCGAACCCCCCTCCCCCCCATTGAACTGAATAAATTAGTTTTATTGAAGAAAAATAAACGTTTTTGGGCGAGCCACCCGAAAAAAAAAATCGCCTTTGACGATATCCTGATGGGCTTCAGAGCTGTGCGGTACTCGGGTACGGTACGAGTACTCTTCACTTGTACTCTAAGGCCCAGTTGTACAATCTTGGTTCAAATCAGAGTTCAGCTAAACTCTACTGGTACTTGAACTTCCCCATTTGAAATGCATTGCTGTCAAAATTGATAGAATTTGATTAATAGCTGACAGCAATGTATTTTAAATGGGGAAGTTCAAGTACCAGTCGAGTTTAGCTGAACTCTGATTTGAACCAAGATTGTACAACTGGGGCTAAGTATATTTTTAGTTACTCGATACTCAGGCCAAGATACTTTCTGAATCGCGTACTTGTACTCGTACCTACTTGGACTGCTTAAGAATATAGAAAATAGGTACCCGGTACTTTTTATTGTACTGAGTAATTTTCAAAATACCCGCTTACATGCGTTTTTACTTAAATACATTTGTTATACCCGGGTATTTTCATTGTTTTCGAATACATTTGCAGTTGGTGAGTGAAATTATTGAACTCTAACTAAATACATATTTATTTGGCCACAATTACATTTCCAGACAAGTTGAGATCTGACATAAGGTCTGTTCCAACACGTCAAAACCCGTCCCCTGAACAATTTCGAAACCACTCAGTGAACGAATTTCGGTTTCTACGTGCAATTTTTACAGTTTGCGCAGAATCATGACGATAAATTGTACGGTTTCCTGCTGTGTTGGAACAGACCTATTATGTTACGGTTACGATATGACCACTTCTCAGCCATTTCTTGTTTAGCATCAGATCTTAGCATGCGTTCCATTGATAGTTGTGATTTGCAAACGAAAAATTTGAACTTTTCTGTGCACTGTGACATTGTGTCCGTGGCTATAAATTTGGATATTCTGATTTCCTTTAACAATAATTATCAAAAGCTACCTTGAAGCACAACCCAAACACGGTCATAAGCAACCCAATTGCAAACCCATAAAGCACATCTTATGATTTAAATTTTGGAAAACTTTGAAAGGTCATAACTTTTTTTCTATTATACATAGAAAGCTGAAATTTTCACTGAATTTTATCTCAATAAAAAGAGGTTATTTGAGACTCCAAAGCCAAGGGCTTCATTTTCGAGAAAATCAGCTTTAAATCTTTTGTGAAATTTAAGACCAAGTTTTGACTTTGAGCCTCAATATCTACAGAAGTATTTAAGATAGAGGATTGAATCTTATTCTATCTTAAAGATAATTTAATTCTGATTCAGAATATATAATTTTACATCATATTTGTTGCAATAATAACCGAGTAATGAGCGATTTTGTGAGACAATGTCAGATTATTGAAATTTTCTGGGCCCAAAATGTGGAAAAACGGTTTTTATTTTTTTACAAGCCCTAAAACCCAAAAAACAAAGTTGCGTGAATGCTTTTCCACTAATTTTCACCTCCTCTTCCGATTGGTAAAGTCAAAAATTGCAAAATCCAAAAATTTAAAAGTGCAAATTTTTCCAAAGGGGTATGCATGGGAAATTGATTTTCAAATATTTCAAAGGGCCATATTTTGGAAACCAGTGAAGCTATCGGCATAAATCTTTTGCTCAATTGTAACTCTTTAGAAGGACTATAAAAAAGGTTATTTGAGACTCCGAAACCAAGGGCTTCGTTTTCGAGTAAATCAGCTTTGAATCTTTTGTGAAATTTGAAACATAGTTTTGAATTTGAGCCTCAATATCTCCAGAAGGTAGAGAATTGAATCTATTCTATCTTAAAGATAATTTAATTCCGATTCAAAATATATAATTATACATCATAATATGTGCAGTTATAACCGAGTAATGTGCGATTTTATGAGACAATGTCAGATTATTGAAATTTTCTGGGCCCAAAATGTGGAAAAACGGTTTTTATTTTTTTACAAGCCCTGCTTGAATCTTTCGTGAAATTTGAGACAAAGTTTTGACTTTGAGTCTCAATATCTTCAAAAGTATTTGAGATAAAGAATTGAATCTTATTTTATCTGGAATAATCAAAAATTGACATTAAAGAAAAGAGAAATAAAGAGGAGAAATTAAGGGAAAATTCTCGAGAAAATTGATAATTTTTCCTCTCTATTCCAGGCTCATAAATGTTCCTTTATTCTTTTATAAAAAAAAATTGGAAGAAAACAGAAATTCAAGAGCCTGGAATAGTTAAAAATTGACACTGAAGAGAAGAGAAAATTAAATTAAATTAAATTGTACTAAAGAAAAAGAGAAATAGAGAAATGTCCCTTGACCGGGAAAGATCATTCCAAATCTGATTAGCGGTAAAAAAATAGTATATTGTGTATATTTAGGTGGAAAAGTGAGATATTCCCGGCCGACGGTGTGAGTTGACGGGCGAGGCGTAGCCGAGGCCGGCAAACACCGAAGGCCGAGAATGTGCTTTTCCACCGAAATACACGTACTATTTTTTCTGCGATCGGTTAAATCCTGTTAAATGTTTGTCTTTTAGTTCCAATTATTCAGCAGTACGAGAATCACTTTCCCGGCCTAGGCCGAAAAAGTGTTTATTTGCAATCATATATGTAATCTTGTCATTACTGACTTTTTAAAAATTTAGAAGTGACACTTTACCTGTGTCACTTCCCTCTTTGATTTCCCTCACCGATTTCCCTATTCGACTTCCCTCACCGATTTCCCTCACTCTAATTTATTTACCTTTGCTGGCAACAATGAGAGCATGTCAGGTAAAAACGTCAAAGCAGTGAATGACACATTTTGGCATGTTTGTTTTATTTTTTTAATATTAAAAAAGTTGATTGACTAATCATAATTTATGGTGTGCTTGCAAATAAAATAGTATACAAACCTCGGAGGAAAGTTTTCATTTATGTCTCGAGATTAATAGTCAATCTCGACGCTTCGCGTCTCGATTGACTATATAAATCTCTCGACAGTAATGAAACACTTCCCTACTCGGTATGTAATATACTATTCCCGTATTGTTATTCATTGATTCCTTAGCAACTATTGAAACATAATTCAAATACCAGAATATTGAGTTTTGCGACCTGTCAACCGGTCAAAAATGCTGACATTTCTTGTCAATCGCAGAAAAACACATATTCTTGATATAATGCCAATTTGACTTCTCATAATTGTTTCGCTAAGTCGATGGAAATAACAAAATGCGCTTCAAAATTGGAAACATTCCGAATAATTCCAGAGATATTGTCGGACCTGGGGTTATGAGGGGGTGAGAATCAAAACTTGAGCAAAGTTCAAAAAAAGGAAAGTGTATTTAAAATAAAGCTTAAAGCTTACCACAATTACATTTCAGATATGGGCATGGGCACTAATAATTATCACAAGACTAAAAGGCACTATTATTACCAGAGCTGTCGGTAATTGCATTAAAATAATTGAAAAATTGTTTTCAATTACTTTTCGTAATTGAATTACTTTAATTCAATTACCGAAAAAAAAATAGTAATTGTAATTGATTTTTAAATTACTGAGATGAAATAATTGTCATGGGTAATTGATTTTAACAATTTTCAGGTAATTCAATTACTTTTAGAGTAATTAAATTACTTACAAATAATTCAATTAATGTAAAGGTAATTGAATTACTTTTATTAATTGAACTACTGAAAAGTAATAATTGAAACTTTAAATTCTATACCACCTTTGGGGTGTAGTATACGATGTATGAAAATCAGTTAAAAAACTGCTCGACATTATTCTATAGGCTAAATGGTGATGGTATAGTGGGACACTAAATTATTTTATCAACTAGCGTTTGGTATTGACGTTTTTACATAACCATTTTTCTAGTATTTGAGTTACGTCATGAGACTCATAACACAACTAGTGGTGTTATAGACTAGGTTATGAATTTATAACACAACTAGTGGTGTTATGGACGAGGTTATGATTCTATAACATAACTATTTCTGATGATTTGACAAATGTCAAAGGTAAACCTGTAAAGGTAAAATGAAGGTAGACAATTATTAATGAATGAAAATAATTGGAAAAATATTCTTATTTTTCCCTTTGTAGATAAAACGTTGTACATCACACGTGCGTTTAAACATGACTACAAAACTCGTGTGATTAGAACGACTCGGTCTACGACCTCCTCGTCCTCATAATCCTTCACACTCGTTATTGTAATCATGGTCATTAACGCACTTGTAATGTAAATAACTATTCTAGCATCGTGTCTATAGAATTAGTCAGAGAAAAACAAACTGTAATTTGAATTTAGCGCCAAACCGGCGACCAATAGTATTCGAGCCGCTCACCATCTGACAACGCTGCTCTAAATGCCTCGAAACGACAGCTGACTCCAACAGTTCAACGACGTGTGGTGTCGTGTGAATCGTGTGACATGTGACATTGTCACATCAACTTTTTTTTTGTTTTTTGTAGTAAATTTGACGTTTAGTTGTTGACGGTCAATGTCAGTGCAAATTGTGCGTTCTCAAAGCCATGATGTGTTGCCAGATTGGAAAAACTAACTACGTCACGAATTTTTATTTTCACGTAGGGGCGGGGCTAAGAGAAAATTTGAAAAGCAAAATTCCAGGCTATTGCGGTTTTTGCAAAGCAACTGATTACACTAAATAGTACGATACGTCGAGTATATCACTACGCAGTAGTTAAAAATCACTTGTATACTACCCCATTGAATTAAAATAATTGAAAAATTGAATAATTGAACTACTTTATGAGTAATTCAATTACTGAAAAGTAATTTGATTACTTAAGGAATAATTCAAATAAATAAGTAATTCAAATAAAGTATTTGCATACATAATCAATTACTTTCAACGGTAGTTGGTAATTGAACTACATTTTAACAGTCTACAGGGTGTATATTTTAAGTGATACCACTATTGCTATATCCGAAACGGTGAAAGCTACAAAGTCGGTTAAATTAGAAAAAAGTTGCCTTTTTTGATGCTTATTCAAGACTCGTTTACAGTGTTGCCAAATTCCTTCTAGTTTATGAAATACAAGGTGATTTCTAAAAAACGCCTAAAAATATTCTATCAAATATTTCGAAAACTATTTATTTTCGGGACACAATTTAAATTTGAAAGTTTTATAATTTTTTTCGCTCTACAACAGGGCATCTTCAAATTTCGAATCTGACGTTTCGTGGTTAAGCTACCATCATCAACTTCATTTTTTTAAATACGGACCTGGATTTTTTATGACATTTTAAGAAAGCACCCTCTATTCTCTTTCCAACGATATACCTCTTAAGTATTATTGGTCGACGTTTCTGATCTAAAAAGTGATCATCAATGATTTTTACCAAAATTTTACCATAATTCGGACCTAGTTATGAACCTGTATTTCAGAAACTAAAAGGAATTTGGCAACACTGTAAACGAATCTTAAATGGGCATCAAAAAAGTAAATTTTTTACCAATTTGACCGACCTTGTAGCTTTTACCGTTTCGGATATAGTAATAGTGGTATCACTTAAAATATACACCCTGTATAAGTAATTGGTAATTGTAATTAATTTTTTTATGCCAGAGTAATTAGTAATTGTAATTCAATTACTTGAGAAGAGTAATTGCGACAGCTCTGATTATTACTGACTTACTAACGCGGATCATTCTCGGTCTGTAGACTCTTTATCATCTTCCAAAACCCATTCCATATTTTATATTAATCAAGCGACCATGGTGCGTGATTGCTAATTACAATAACTACCAGTGAACTGTCGTTGACATTGACCTTCCATGGGTTTAAGTTCCTTGTACGTACGAATTATTAATTCAATAATTCGTTCAACTTGCAATGGAATGTTATTTAAATGTAACGCGATCAATGATTTTCCTGAAGCCCATGAACCTCCCTTGGAAGACTATTAGGTTTAATTAACCGAAGGGAAAAGCCCTATTATCCTAGATACGACAATATCTGGGAAAAAAGAAATTTGGCAAAAAAAATTGTATTTTTTCCTTGGTTTGTTTGAAAAGATATTTCAAAAGTTTCACCAACTGACCAACAACACCGCTTTCCCGTTTCTTCAAAATCATTTTCTGAACTTCAAGCTTTGCTTAAAAGACCACGAATAAATGCGTCAGTGGACTGTGATTTTAAGGTAAAGAAAAGAGGGAATTTAAACTAAACTTTAACGTGATTTATTTCGAATTAGGTACTAGTTTTTTAGGGGGTAAAGAAACGAAAGAAACTATTTGAATACAAGACAGAGGCAAAAAAACGAACACGACGCGCAATGCTTTGCCCTCTATCTCTCATAACGTACTGCCCTGTTACGGCACTTCTTGAAAAATCAATAATCAATCATTCCGATTCCATTTTTACCATGCGTTTTGCAAGGAAAGTGGTGCCACTGTTTGTAGAAGGAATTTTGTCGTGTTTGCTTTTTTCGACCTTAAAATTTTTTAAATTTAAATTCAAGCAACCCTCTCCTTTACACGAAGGTGCTACCGATTTTGAAATACAACGTCTTGTCTCTGGCCGACCATCATCAACTTTAGTTTTTTGAATTTAGATCTGGAGTAATTATTCAATTTTTTGGCTCCTGACAGCTTCTCAAAGCACTGACCTGTTACCCATTGATGAATTCGAATATTTTGGGAAAATATCCCAGTTAGACCTCTGGATTGTAATGTCATGATGCTTTGCTTTAAAAAAAAAAATCCAAATATTCAACAAAATGATCATCTTTCTGAATATTTTGTTAATTGGCAAAATGAAACATCACAAGTTATCTACTTCAAACTTTATAATATATTATTTTCAACATACATATTATTTAGGACCTAATTTAAGTGAATATATTAAAAACGTCAAGATAGGACTTCAGGAACGACAACATTGAGGTCAACTCCAGCCTCTGTGGACCTCAATCGTCGAGTTCGAATAATGCTAATTTGTAATTTATTAGTTTAAGAGGAAGCTGATCTGTTCTGGAATTTATATTCTATGTTCTTTAATAGTTGAACGCCTGAAAAAAAGAAATATTTTATGTTTTTTGTATATTTTAGATTGAAACTAAAGGCTGCAAAAACATTCACTCAATATCAGTTTTGGTAAGTTTTAAAGAAGTTTTGAGCTTTTTAGTTTGTCGACAACGTTGAACGATTATGGAATGCTGTAATTATTCAGCTACAGTGTTGCCTTGATTGATATTTTTACTTCATATAAATTTAATCAAAATTTTAAATACAAAACAAAATTAAAAAGAATATCAAGTAACGTTTAGCAAGCACCTAATAAAACAACTAATTAACAGACGCCCTTTTAAACTTAGATTAAAAACAAGAATGTCGCAAACTAATTACAAAAGCTTTTGCATCTTGTTCCAAGTTATGCCATTTAAAACTGTAACTTGATTAAGTGTCTGGAAAATTATATCAACTTACTTGTATGTATTGCATCTATACAGATTGGAAACGCCGGTGTATGTACATGGAATGGTTCTGTCGTTGATTTCGTTGGACATTTCCAGGCTGTCTCTTTGAGGCGGAGTTGTTCTTGATCTTTTTCCATATCTGGAATTGAAAATCAACTATTTTCTTAAATAAATTGTTGAGTAATTACCTTGGTCCAAGATAAAATACGTCAGCTCGTGGATAAACGTTTATTTTATCTTTACTGCTAGCTCGACCGTATCTCACCATTTGTTGAAAAGCGTGTGCGTTGCCTAAAATTGCAAAAAAAAAAAATAATTTTTATGAAAAACATAAAATGTGTATCATGAACTGAACGGGTATAAATCAGAAACAGCACAGTTATTTATACACTAAAAATTCTTACTTGGTGGCATCCTTTTATTCGATTCTTTGTCAGCGAACACGAGTGAGACAATTGCGGCGACCAGATAAATGAATATTACTGCAACTTTCCGGACATGCATCTGAAACATTGAGAAATTTTAGTGAGTAAAGCTGCGTTTTACTTAACGAACAATTAAGCATAACAACAAAACCTATTAACAAATGCAAAGGGAAACTAATTTTCTTTAGCCAGATTAACCTTTGGGCTAACGAATTTGCATATTTCGGCTTTCGTTGCGCGAGTTGTAATTAACTTGTTTTTAACAGCTTTAGGATCTCAATGTTGGGTTCAACTATGAGAAGGGCTGTAAAATTCTCGTATTTCTCGATAATATCTTTGCTTTGTACTTGAGCTATCTGGAGACTCGAAATTGAAAATACGTTATCTGATATTTGGAGGTTTTTCAATTGCGATTTTTCTTTTAAAACTTAGTGGCCGGTTATAAAATGGATTTCATTCCAAAGGACGAACTGACCATTTCATCTTGTATTATATGGAAGAGACCTAAATAATTTCTTTATTAAATTTGTAGAAATAAATTTAGTAGATATTATTAGGCTTTGAGCAATTAGGCTTCAAAGTTAAACTTCAAAAAATTTATGAACCATAAGAGATGTTAACTAAATAAGGTATTGAAGTGAAGTACTCGACGAGAGTTACAATCTCAGACTCGATATATCTCAAGCCTATTGAGATATTGCCAATAATTGAGGATAATGAATAAAAAATTCAAAATGCTAAAAAAATCAACATTTTCCATTTTTCACTTTTTCCAAATTTTGACTTCTCCAATCGAAAATAACAAGTCAGAGTTATTTGAAAACAAGTCCCGGTTATTTTCAAAAAACTGTTCTTCTGCAGAAAAAAATGGCAAACAAAAATTCACCATCGAATTTTTTTTGTCTTGTCATGGTCTGATAAATTTGCTCACAGTTTCTTTAATTTTCAAAGAATCAACTTGTTTTACAGGTTTTCTGAAAGGAGATTAAATAATTAAATTTCTCTAAAAACCAACTTATTTGATGCTATAGGGTTTGAGAAATTATGCTTCAAATTTCGAAAATACAGTCAGTCTAATGGATTAATTAAGAGGCATATTGAAACTATAAAAGGTATTATGGTTAAATCATGCCCAGAAAAACATCCTTATATTATTGTTATGGAATATAAAAGTAGGTATACCCGAACAGTTTTTTAAATCACCATCTAAAATGTTAATGGGAAGAAAGTTTAGAACCGACTTACTTTGCTCAAGGAACAAATTAAAACCAAATTTTAATACTGAACAACATATTTAAATGTTACATGCAAATCAAGAACCAGATCAGCACTACTACAATGCAAACAAAAAACCACTCGCTCTATTATCTAAAGGACCAGTAATGATTCAACAGTCTGTAAGGAAGTGGGTCCCTGGTAAAGTTGTTAATGAAGACAAAAATCCCAGAAGTTACGTTGTCTAGTCTGAGGATGGTACCAAATGGAATTTTGAATTCACCCACTAGAACTGGTAAACCCAGAAACTAATGAAGTTTGGAATAATTTGATTTAGATTAGTTTGTATTTATTATTGACTATATTGTTTTAACTCTAGGGAAGGCATGTTACATAATTATTGTGAACCTGTTTCTGGTATTTTCTACCAGTGACAGAAATCTGATTGAAGAATTGTAATTGTCAATATATGATCTTTATTAATTAGGCTCTCCAAACCACGTGATTTTTCAAAATGGCGACCGTGGAAAATTTGACGTTTGTTTGTTTATCTTGAGTTTATTTGGAATATTTTCAAGCTTATTACAGTTTACTTTGTTATTATATACTTTTTGAGATGCAGAGTGAATATTTAAAGATTTGGATGCAGGAAAATCGGGATCTGGGCGAACGGTTAGTTTAAAAAAATATCCAGATGACATTTTGATCGACAATTCACATTAATGAGCAAAACAAGGCCTACAAAAGCTTAGATTCTTACGAATATTTCGAAAATGGCTTTATTTCAGATGCAGGAACAGTGGTAGTGAAAAATTTTCACGTTTTAATTGGAAATTTTTAAAACAAAGGGCAATGAAAAAAGCCTGACTACTTCCACAATCAACTTCAAGACCCGTTTGTGGCATTGGAAGAAACACTAATGAAGTCAATAAAATAAAAAATAAACAGAGTTCATTCACAAAACAACCACAAAATGCACTTTTTGTGCAACCATCCGCAAAATGAGCTTTCGCGGCCGCCACACAGTCCGCGAAATTCAATTTCGCGGCCGTTGCCCTTGGTGCCGGCCGCGAAACTATAAATCAAAATTTGACACTTTGACAACAACAATAAGTAAATTTTATTTCCAAATTCTTCAGAACAACATAAATTATTTAGGATAAATATTAACACTTACATGACAGTTTGCATTATTACTAATATTTACTCCTGAAGCTGAAGCAACTAATAATCCAGTGTTTTTGAATTGAACTCTCAAAACTTCCCATTTTGGCATTAAATTAGCCAATATGCTTTCAGACACCATTTTGACGTTTTGTTTGTCACACCAATTTTTTGAACTCGCAGTAACAATTTTCATATTGCCGCTTAGTTTTCCAGGTATTAACTCAGAAATAGCTGATTGAACCATATTTTTTAGCTCTGGAGGAGTGCAAGAGAGTGAAACATCTGTATCGCTGTCGGATATTTTCACGATTTTTTGAGAACCGTCAAAATTTTTTGTGTATTTGTTTACTTGCAAAATATGTCATCCATGACATCCATGGAAACGCTGTGCCACCATAGCCACCAGGTTATACATCAAACTGGTAATTAGTTCCACATGTTTGTTGAAAGGAGTACATTTTTTCTATAATTCCACATAATTTTCATGGTTGCACAAAAAATAGTGTGTATACCATGACCGCGAAACTTTTTAGCGTCCTCGAGATTATCTTGCCTCGGCCGCAAGCGGCCTCGGCGATAACTTTTCTCTACGTACGCTAAAAGGCACTTCGCGGCCTTGGTATACAAATAACTATTAAAAAGCTTTAAATTACATACTCTCATATACGGGATAATGAACTTCCGCCACAACGCACTTTTTGACAGGTCGTTGGAATGCCTAATGTGTTATAGATTCATAACCTAGTCCATAACACCACTAGTTGTGTTATGAATTCATAACCTAGTCCATAACACCACTGTTCTGTTATGAGTCTCATGACATAACTCAAATACTAGAAAAATGCCTATGTAAAAAGGTCATAACCAAACGCTTGTAGATAAAACGTTTTATCTACAAAGCGAAAAATAAGAATGATATTTTCAATTATTTTCGTTTATTAGTAGTTGTCTACCTTCGTTTCACCTTCGCAGGATTAACTTTGATATTTGTCAAACCACCAAAAATAGTTGTGTTATAGATTCATAACCTAGTCCATAACACCACTAGTTGTGTTATGAATTCATAACCTAGTCTATAACATCACTATAGTTTATTTTATCCCAAGATAGATTTTGGCATTGTCAACTTTGAAACATAAACAATGCCGCTAATGCCGCTTATTGGTCGCTATTGTAAAACTGATGTCAACCTGCAGAAACACCTCATTTTGCGACCAATCAGGGCCAAGCGTTATTATTTATGTTTCAAAGTTTTCAATGTTAAAATCTATCTTGGGAAAAAATAAAGTGTAGTTGTGTTATGAGTCTCATGACATAACTCAAATACTAGAAAAATGGTTATGTAAAAACTTCACAACCAAACGCTTGTAGATATAGTTATTTTCCTAACAAGTGCGCAAAGTGATACTTTCCCGCACGAAAAAGCAGTTAGACGAACGACGCGAAGCGGAGTTCGGATAAGCTTTGAGTGCGGGAAAGACACTTTGCGCAAGTGTTAGGAACAATATTTTTTCTACCAGTATCTTGAAAAAGTGGACTCTGAATTGTTAAAATATTAGAAAAATCAATCAAATCAAAATCTTCAAAAATCATTTAAAATATATTGGAATTCCTCAGAATGTTTTTTAAATTAAATACCCAAAAATCATTTCACATCTTCTGGAATTTCTAGAATCAGCAAGAATATTTTTATGAGAGTCTCTTAAATATCAAAAATTTTACAGATTTCTAGCAGTACAGACTGGTCCAATTTGGACACCTTTGATAAGAAACATCATGTTAAATAAGAGTTAATTTCAATTAAAAGCTTTCATTTAGAATATTAGTTTATTCAGAAACCATCAAAACATTGAAAAATCAAGTATAACTATGGCAATTATGCATAACAAAAATGAGTGCGAAAAGAGTTTCCGTGCGCAAAGTTCAACTTTGCGCACGCAAATGAGTGTGCAAAGTTATTACTTTGCGCACGCAAGTAGAAAAAATACATTGTACATCACACGTGCGATTAAATATGACTACAAAACTCGTGTGATCTTTCGCACTCGTTATTGTAATCATGTTCATAAATGCACTTGTAATGTAATAGTTATTTACATTACAAGTGCGTTTATGAACATAATTACAATAACGAGTGTGAAAGATTAGAACGACGAGGTCGTAGACCGAGTCATTCTAATCACACGAGTTTTGTAGTCATGTTTAAACGCACGTGTGATGTGCAACTTTTTATCTACAAAGCGAAAAATAAGAATTTTTTTAAAATCATTTTTGTTTATTAGTCATTGTATACCTATATTTTACCTTTACAGGTTAACCTTTGACATTTGTCAAATCACCAAAAATAGTTGTGTTATGAGCCTCATGACATAACTCAAATACTGGAAAAATAGTTATGTAAAAACGTCATAACCAAACGCTTGTAGATAAAAAACTATTAGTTCATTGAATATAGTGTATTACTATTACATCATTACAATAATGTTATATTATCGACTGTAAGTTATAAAATCTCTTACATATTTAGTCTGAAAAGTGTGAGCACGGCCATATCTTAAGGCTCGTCCCTTCCAAGCTGAAGGTCATCCTACCATGCAAATACAGAATCGTAGTAGGAATTTTATAGATGAATCACCAATATACCCACTACCAGATTGAATGATAAAGGCGAAAGCGCTTCTGACAACAGTGATGCCAGTCAAGTATTACACCAAAATCCAAATTTACCCCATACTCCAACACAAATCATACTCATCCGTAGTATCTCAAAACTCATTTCCTATCAAGGAACAAGCAATCTTGTTTGGCGCTCTGGATGGATCCTCTATACAGGAATATATATTTTCTCTTGGCTCAATAATATGCCCAAGAAACATCTCCTTTGCATCCAGAATTTCTAATAATAGAATATGTGTATATCTATCAAGCAAAGAAAAAGTTGATCACTTTCTAACCAATTGTGGCACCATAAATATAAATGGACAATCTCTTAAAGCCAGACGCCTGATATCATCTGCGCAACGTAAAGTCCACTCAAACGTATGCCCAAATATCCATCATGCATTGGTCGAAGATTAATTGAAGGGACTTGGCCTGAAATTGGTCTCACCAATTTCCTTTTTACGGATAGGAGTTAATAAAAGAATACAGTCATATCCTAAGCTCTCGAAGACAAGTTTACGTTGCGTCACCAGAAGTCCTCGAAGTACCGATCTCTATGCTCATCACTCAAGACAACACTTTCTATCGTATTTTTTCTTTCTCAAGATGGTATGTCATGCTTTGAATGTAAGCAAAATGGACATATTGCCTCCCAGTGTCCAAATCAAAGTATATAACCAAGATAACACCGAACCATTGTCAGATAAACTACGAACCACGTCAACAAATACAGAAAATGCCTTTTCCGATGTACAGCCTACCAAAAGAAATATTACAGAAGTTATTACACCTCCAGTGGAAATACAACTAAACTATAACTTCATAAAACCTACTATTCGGCCTATCAAAAAACCAAAACAAGCACCAAACCTCTATGCACAAATATGCGAACAACTTGAACCTGCCAAGAAATTTATACAAGAACATGATCCATCTTACGTAAGCTCATATGACAAATTAATTGACCTTTTCGAAAACTCAAATGGCTCACCAGATATAGTGCAAGTTACCCTAAATTAGGTACACTCAAAACTTGGTAACGCTGCAACAGATAATTTCAGAGGGCATATTTGAATTCGGCCAAAAATCTACGAGGACCCTTTTTACTACAAAAGTTAGTGTCGTTTCGTAGGCAAAGCCGTAGATATTACAATAATTAATAAGTAATACTTACATAACTTACAGGGCTTTCATTTCAAAATTTTCCACCCACGTTATCTGCGTTAAGCCTACTTTTCATGCATCCGTTTATCCGTCAATCCGTTTATCCGAAAGTATTCCTATTGGCCCAATATTTTGGCGCCAGAATTCGGAAGTATTCCTATTGATCCAATATTCTGGCGCCAAAATATTGGGCCAATAGGAATACTTTCGGATCAACGGATTGACGGATAAACGGATGCATGAAAAGTAACCCTTATGCGTAAAGAGATAGATTTGTGACAATCGCCGAAACACGTCAAAAAATTTATTGAAGGGGATTTTTTTTTACGTAAAACTGGACTTTGCCTCTTCAATCCCCTAACCCCCATGGCAGGAATGAAAGCCCTGTATATTAAGTAGGTACACATATTATTCATATGAAAGAAACTTGAATGAAACCAGATTAGCTGCATACACCCATACACCCAAGCGACAGACTTTACAAACAGTAAAGGGCTAATAACTTTGCTTTATTAGCCACCCACCTGATAACCGATTTAGCCGAGTTCAAGTATCGTAAAATGGGAGTTGGTAATTTGGTTCCTGGCAGATAGTAAATAAAAAGGTGCTAGCCCCTTTTTGGTATCAATTCCTATGTAATTTGGTACCCAGACCCCTAAAGAGAGTTGCAATATTGGTTCTCAGCTAAAAATCTAGAGCATAGAAAGTACCTGCTAGGTAACAGCCAGACGTTTACCAGTCAGTCCATAATTTGTCCCTAAAGTGAAGCCAGTTTTTGGCAGGTGTTTGTACACCAAATGACCGGTAAAGCATTAAATTGCCTATACCGCCATTATTTTGGATCTCAAAATACCTGGAAAAAACCGGCTTCAAATTCCAACTTCTTGTTCCTACTCCTCCCACCTAGGAAATTACCTGCTTTAAGGGCTTAGGTAATAAGTTAGTAATCTTGTTGTGAGTTAGTTTATGTGTTGTAACCGCTTGTGTTTGAAGTTCGTCAGTTGCCAATAATATTCTATAATATGAATCCCGAAATAATTTCGAGTATACGTGGAAAGCAGCTAACACTAATAGTCCAGGAGGCAGTGAAATTTTTTAGCACTTATTTTCCCAGTTGGTGTCTATTAAATAGTTTGTTTTCCTGGTGATACAAAGCAAGAATTTTTGAGTCTGGCTAAAATTTTCGGATGGGTTAACAAGATCAATGAAAAATACAAGTACGCTTATTTTCTTAGACATAAATATTTCACATTTACTACAATAGAACATAAAGTATATGAAAATAGTAATTTGGCTTATCACAGATAGTGAAAGTGAGCCTGGCTGAAAATTTCCGGATCTTCAATTTTTCACTTGCCAGACATATTATCCATACTCACAGATTAACCGGATTATTTTTTTACGTAACTTCAGTATACTTCTCATTAGTAGACCTATTTTTATCACTGAGAAAAAAAAGGCCGTGCATTCGTAAGCTTCAACGCATTTTGCGCCTCAACCCATCGGAAAACCCCCCTAAAAATATATGTATTTTGCTTCGAATTACTAACCCTACAATTCTATCCATGTTGTCTGACTAGGAAAATAAGTACCGAAAATCGTCACTACCTCTTAGACTATAAAGTCAAAAAGCGCCAAAGGTTTTGTAGCATGGCAAATGCTACTGTTCCTTTTTCTTCCAATATATTATTTTTTTATTACGCATGCATCATAATCAACGATTATCGCACGCTGCAGCGTGCATAAGCTGGCTCGGCCATAAAATTATTCGTACAATCAAGCCTTACTTTATGTACTTGTTATATAAATAGCTATTATGACGTTTGATCTACCTTTATCACCTAGATATGTATCTGCCGTTTAATAGTAGATTATACCACGAGTCAATAATGATAGCTATTATTCCCGAGGATTATTACGAACTGAGCCGCGTTAGCGGCGAGGGAGTAACATTCCGAGGGAATAATAGCCATTATTGCGAGTAGTATACTCTACTTTATTTACGACAAATTAATTTATTTGAGATTTTCAATGAACAAATTTCATCCGTCTCATAATTTTCAATACAAATCCACAAGCACTACACGTTTGACACTGACACTTTTGTGGAATAATGACCATTAATCCCGCTACTCGTCATTAATCCCTGGAGGAATAACATATGTCATTATACTGCCAAAATCACAAATATAATACGCACATTATACATTAGTCGTAAATAAATTACTATTTATCAAAATGAATGAACACAGTTAAAACATTTTTGACATTATGATGCATTCGTAATAAAAAAAATAGCGTGATATGCGCGTAGGAGAGGGCCTTTAAAGCCCTTGCGACTTACTGCCGCCAATAATAATGGCAATTATTAACCTAGAAGGCACTCTTTTCATTTAAATTTGAAGTAACAGTTCAGTACCAACACTTTCCGTTGGCTATTTTTCTGGGGGAAGATCTGCTTGTTCAGCTTATCCGATTCTTGGGCCCTTTTAAATTTTGACTTTCGACCTGGAAGGTTGATCCTGGCCTGGGGGCAGCCATCTACCTAAGTGAAATATAATATCGATTACCGTTCTCGTGGAAAAAAGTACCTTATCGGCCATTAGGCACTATTTTGACGAAATAAAGTTGCGTAAGGTAATGTTCCGCTAACTACCAAAAAATTTAATATCGAAAGTCTTGTGATTACCGTTTCTTTCGACGAAGCCGTTTCCAACAAGCCCACATTTCTAGAGATCCCCATTTTCGTTTCCTAGAGAAATCAAGTCCCTTGCGTATTGACTCCTGTACCTCCACATTTGACGTTAACTGAGAACTTCTAGCTCCTATCTACCTTGATTCAAAGCTTGAATCTGCAACTTTCCTCGTCAAGTGACAGAAAATGGATGGCTACCGTACTTCACCTTTTGTTGGAATTGAGGCTTGTATAGAGTTTCATTTATAACTTTTATTGCCTTTTTTATGAAATCTTCTTTATGATCAATTGACCTGTCTCACATAAATAGAAAAGGATAGCTTAATTGTAATAAATACAAGTTGGACAGTAATAAAAGATGACATGCGCGCGCAACTAGTGGGTTGCAGTGCGTAGCCAGATTGTATTGTTGCTGAACAAATGTAGAAAATACAAATCGAACATTATAAAATTAAAGAAGTGATGTAGTGTCAAGTGTTTCACAACGCCTCAAATCAGACAGAAGAAGAGCTTCAAAGTGTATGTTAATATCGTTTGCACTTTTATTTTGATAAATATTTCATCCGGCAACATCACACAATGAAATTGCCAAGGAATATGTCAAGTATAACCTAACATAATCTTAAACGACACTGCGGGGAGTTCAGAAATAATACGTAAAGTATTAGTTTGCTCTTTGTCGAATTACACGTTACAAAGAAAGAAGGAACGATTAGTTCTGAACTGGCCCCTGCATAAGAATATGACGCAAGCCAGTAACAAACTCGCTTCTCTTTGGACGCTCACCTGCAACCCACGAGTTGCGCGCGCAGTCAAGGTAAAAAAAGATAGGTCAATTACCATAATTGCTAGAATTATCAGTTCTTAGGGTTGGTTGGATAAAATAGGTGATAATAAATAAATATTGTAAATACTGCTTAGTCTGTTTTATTGCCACCTTAAAGGGGGTGTGATCCTAAATAACGGCTTAGGCTACTTAAATCAAGAAAAAAATTCTAAGATCTCTCGTGAAGACCGCAGTCCCATATTCAAAATAGTCTCCGAGGAAATTCCATTTGAAGATAAATTATGCAGGAGCTTGTGATGTCACAACCGCCGAAATCTCAATCTTCTGTTCATTCAGTCGTCAGTGAACCGTACCCCATACTTTAAATGGTTGCAATTCGCTCTAGGAGATAATTGACTTTTGTTTTAGAAAATTCTTACACGTGGTAATACTGTCCCTGATAATCCAGTGTGATCACAAAAACCTAGTTGTACCTTTAAACCGCCCTAACTCGAAAACGGATCATCGTAGCAAGATGCGGTTTAAATATTTATTCCTAGATTTTTTTGCACTAAAACTTTCATTTTTGGGTCAAACCCCCTTTAAGTACTTCAGGTAGCGGGAACCAATTTACACATACAAATAAGGTAAACGAAAAGTTGGGGGAACCAAGTTACATATTTTTTCTGTCCCTCATTATCTTAGAAACCAAATTACGTGTACCCCGTAAAATTGCCACCTTTTCCTTATTCCGGAAGGTCAGTTTTGTGGCCGAATTCAAGTACCCTGATTACAGATATATATCCAAAAGCCTTAAGACAAGATGTACCAAAATAAGAAAGAAGTTAGATCACCATCTAAACTTAACGACTTCTGATAAAGAAAGCAATTCATCTCAGGACACTACTTACCAAGCACACAACAGTTACTATCAATGAGCGCATTATTCTCTCCAATTATACAATGGAACCTAAACAGCTATCTATCCCATCTATGTGAAGCTATTACAACTTCTAATTCATAATGAAAATTCCACATTAATTGGCTTACAAGAAACACATTTTCGAGATGATAAGCTTCTCTGCCCCAGAAGTTTTAAAGGATTTTATCGCAACAAAACAAATCGAGACAGAGCAAGTGGTGGGGTGGCTATATTTGTTAAAGAGGAACTGAAGGTCGTAATCGTTCCCCTTATCACCAATCTTGAAGCTATCGCAATCTCTATTTCCTTACCACAACCTCTGTCATTATGCCTGAGGGGGAATTTGACAAGCAAGAGTTCTGAGACTTACTTGAACAAATTCCTTCTCCACGCATAATACTAGGCGATTTTAACAGCCATAATCTAATTTGGGGAAGCACAAGCGACAACAAGCGAGTTAAAATTCTGGAAGAATCTATCAACTCAGAAAACTGTCGAGCCGCTTTACAATTGAGAAAAGCAAAAAAGATTCGTGGTCCCAATATGTGTCTAGCATTACTCCAAATACCTCTTCCTCTGAAGTATGGAACAAAGTTTAACGAATTTCCCGGAAAAACCCGTACTTTCCAATTCCTTATTTAAGCAATAACAATGATAAAGAAAGCATAGCAAATAACTACTCTAAAAAATATATACGAAAGAAATTCCAGCGACATAAACCACGATTCATCGTTCGTACAGATGAAAAAAGATACAGAAAAAAACTTTCCTATTTTCATAAAAAAAGACAACTCTCCTCTAAATTTGTCAATGTCCATATGGGAACTTGAAAACTCCATCCCCAAATTAAATAATTCCTGTCCTGGTCCCGATGACATCTTTACTGCATTCCTTCAGAATTTGCCAGAAAATGCTATTTTTTTTTTCTCCTGGACCTATACAACTTTATTTTCCGATATCACAAATTCCCCATTCTATGGTTCAAAGCTATAATAACCCCGATCCTAAAACCAGTCAAATCTAAATCCAGTCCATCTACTTACAGGCCAATCTCTCTCACTTGCATTATGTGCGAGCTACTAAACTCTGCCTAACCAAAGTTGAACGTCGAAGGTCACTTACTCATCCTTGTAACCATAGGATTCACACGTTCGGACCTATTTTGGTTTGATAAACACAGTGCGCGTGCAATAAATACAGCAGCAAAAAGCAACGTCTGTGATATATTCGAGTAAGTGAACTTCAACGTTCAACTTTGGTTAGACAGAGTTTAGAAAGGATACTCATCAATAGACTTACATGGTACCTTGAACTGAACAACAAATTAGCACCAGAACAAAATGGATCCCGGAGAAATAGATCAACCGAAGACAACTTGATCGACTTGGAAACAGAAATCCTCGACGCATTCGTAAACAACCAAAAATGTCTAGCAGTATTCTTCGAGATCACTAGAGCATACGATTGTGCCTGGAGATATAATATTTTAAAACAGCTCATTGCTTGGGGAATCGAAGCCAATATCCTAATATTTATCTAAAACTTCTCGCAGAAAAGAAAATTCCAAGTTTGGGCAAACGGTTGCCTGTAAGATGAAGCAACACTAGAGCATGGGACATCACGAGGATCAGTCCTAAGTGTCACTCTTTTCCTACCGGAAATCAAATAAAATCACCTGTCAAATTTAGTCTTTTCACCAACGACTTGGTTTTAACAATTAAAGGAAAAAATCTGCAATCCATGACCAAGTTTGTTCAAGAAAATATAAATACACTTGAAGTCTGGTTATGGAATATTGGCTTTATATTTTCCACCGATAAAACTAGATGTATACCAAAAAAGAATAAATCGTTTGAAGATTTTAGCTCATAAATCCTGTGGTGCCAACTCCTTATGCCTACTAAGAATCTGCTGAACCATAATTTGATCAAAAATTGACTATGGCTGCATAGTATACAACTCGGCCTCAAAAACTACACTGGAACTACTTGACAAAGTCCACAACACAGCAGTACGCATTGCTGTTGGAGCATTTTGCACGCGAACCACGATTAAGTTATAGAAGGAAAATGCTATCTATCGTATATGCCACTAGAAGGGCACTTTCCACCCAACACCCGTCATGCACCTATATTTTCTCTAACGGATATAGAGAAATATATTCCAAAACAAGAAACGAATCAAACCAGCATTTTACGAGAGACTAAACAGATATTGTGAAGCTCTACAATTCCCAGAATTCCCGATCAGTTATAAAACCTTAGTCGCACCCTGGTCAATGAACAGACCTCTAGTCAATACCAGCTTAACTGAATACGACAAACAAAACACAAATAGGTATATACATTAATCATTTGGAATTCAAGCAAATCTTAGATCAGTATATTATCAGAATGTAGACTGTTTACGTGCAAAAGAAAGTCTGAAGCTGGCTGTAAGTAGCTCTATATATGATATAATAATTCTGGTCGAAAGTAACTTGAACTGTGATTTCTTGGACAGTGAATTGGTTTGCTTTGATTATAATCTTTTTCGGAGTGATCGATCCGAACTAACTAGCCATAAATCTAATGGTGGAAGTGTGCCTATCCACATGAAAAAGTCAATTAAGTCTTGGGTTAGGGTTAGAGTCAGCAAAATGTGGAGCAGTTGTTTATTTTGTATGAGCTGAAGGGATTCAAATTTATAAAATAATTCCGCCAAGTATGCCTGACATTTACTATAACACACATTGCGAGGCAGTAAAACCAAAAATATATGTATTTTTGGTGATTACAATCTCCCAAAGGCTCCAATGTGGGGTGCAGGTTGAATGTCCAACATCTTCATCGGCATTGCATGTTTTTTGGATACTCACAGCTTTTCGAAAAGATAACTATACCCAATAAGAGAGATATTTATTTTTGGATCTTACCTTAACAAATGATGAAAGTGTAAATATAACTATAGCTAGTGACCCAATTTTTGATGATAATTTGCATCATCTTAGTTACGAATGTGTTATAAGGATCCTGGATGGAACGATAGTCTACATTTTGAGGACTTCTACTATGACCTTAAAAATGCTAAACTTTTGGGTTTAAACAATTTTTTGGGTGGTGTTAACTGGGAGCAGTGCTTGCAAAATTTAGATATTAATTTAGCTTTAGAAACCTTTTATGAGACTTTAGGTATAGGTATCCCCTATTTTGTACCTGTCAGGAAGTACAAGTCTGGCTCTTTTCCTTAATGGTTCTCACGAGATTGGAAATATCTTACGATTCAAAAGAGAAACATACATAGAACCTATGTGGAGTCTAAGTCTGCTTTGGACGATGCTGAGTTTTCCAGATTGAGGTCGGAGTGTAAACGGAGTCGTAACATCTGCTGGTCTCAGTACATATCAAAAGTGGATACTGAATTTAAGACTAATCCAAAATACTTTTGGAAGTATAGAAGAGATTTGAAGTCAAATAATGGCCTTTCCCAAATGAATTTGAGGAGAGATTAGAGCTGACAATGGTCAAAATATTGTTGCATTATTTGAAAAATACTTTGAGACTGTTTATACTCTGGGGAACGTGGATGATTCGCTTGACTTGGGAACTCCGTTGAATATTTCGGAGAATTTCAGGCTTGCACACATTTCTAGATAGGACATTTATACTTAATAAGATAGCTCGCTTACCAAACAAGGATACACTGGGTCCTGATGGGATTCCAAATAGTTTATTGAAGCAGTGCATTTGCACTCTAGTGATTCCTTTACACTTATTATTTAACAAATGTCTAGTATCCACAACTTTTCCAGAGAGATGGAAGCATAGTTTTATAGTACCGATTTTTAAAAGTGGAGATAGGAGCAATGTAGCCAACTATAGAAGTGTGTGCATTCAGTCATCTATTCCTAAATTATTTGATAGCTTAGTGAGTGACCAGCTAAAGTGACTGTGCCGAGGCCTATAATCAACCAAAGTCAACACGGTTTTTATGCAGGGCATTTAACTGTGACAAATTTGTTGAGTTACCAAAACAAAATAGTTATTGCCTTGGAGGATTTTAAACAAGTTAATGCGATTTACACAGATTTTTCTAAGGCGTTTGGTAGGGTAGATCACTGTATTTTTCTTAAAAGTCTTTTTGGTATGGGGTTCGGCGCAGATGCAGTAGATTGGTTCAAGAGTTTTTTAACAGGACATCATCAATCAGTAAAAGTAGGTTCTTTTCAGTCGGACACAATCACTGTTACCTCAGGAGTCCCGCAAGGGAGACACTGTTCACCCTTGTTTTTCGTCTTATTTGTCAATTCTATCTTCAATTGTTTTCATAATAGTGTTGGACTAGCTTTTGCTGCTGATTTAAAAGTTTTTAGAACTACAAATGATATGGAAGATTAACAATTGATGCAGGATGATTTGGATAGATTGACAAATTGGTGTTCAGTTCATAAGTTGAACTTAAACTTATCTAAATGTTGTCATATAATTGTTTTTCAAAGGTAAAAAAAAGTTCAACACTCTTTGAGAGGGTACGCTTTGAGTTATGTTTCTAAAATAATGGATATGGGAGTGATTTTTGATGAATGTCTAACTTTTCTTGAACACATCAATACAATATTAGTGAATCATCAAAAGTGCTGGGCCTTGTTTTGAGAAACAAGCCTCAAATAAGCCTGGCAAAGGAAAGCGTGTCACATTGGCCTTTCATGCAAGATATCTTCAACAGTCACCAAGATAATATACTTAATTGATAGATTTTCTAAAAAACTGTGATTTATACCCCAAATTATAATGTGTACCTTAAAATTATTGTACCATGTGCAAATAACCCCAGTGGTTGATGCACAATAATTTCGCTCAATTTAAAATTTTACACACCTCACAATAGTGTTAGTATCTACTAGAGGATTATTGTGAAAGTTTTAGATTTCATTGATCTTTGGCCGTAGACAAAATATTATACGATACGCGTGTGATATAACTACTATAAAAACACTCGAGTTGCCTATCTTCATAATGTTCTTATCCCACTGGTTTCGAAAATATCGATTGCAATCGAAAGAAAACGTTTCACTTTTTCCGACTAGTTACGAAATAATAAACTATTTCCAGGTTGGGCGAACTCCATCAAAAGCTTCAAAACCATTTTGAAGCAAAATTTTAAACATTTTTTTGGCCAAAAGTCAAAATATTACCTATGGAGATCAATCATCTAATATTAAAAGGCAATTATATTAAATTAATAAACTAACAATATCTAAGTACATTAATACATACATAAATTAAATACGAAATTTATTTAAACACAGACAGTAAGATAAATATTAGCATATTTAAAAATTAACAAAGGTGGCTTCGATATACGGTATTTGAAATCTTCTCAAAAACAGGAAATTTCCACTAAAAGTTTTCGGCCTCCGAGCACTCTCTTACGTCCAAACCAGTTTCCTTTTCCCAGTCATTGTCTATATTATTTGACTTTGTATCTTGGTTAGGATAACATTTACACTGTCTGTTATTTTAACTCTAAGTTGTCCGAAACCCCTTCGTTATTGCTCTTAGCTTTCCGCCCGTCGTATTCCATCTTATCTTACTTATATTTGTTTCGACCTCAAAAACCTTAGGTTAAGTACATTTTTAGAACCCCTGTTTAATTTTCAAATTTACTAACTGAATTTGATTACAAGTATATTTTTAAATTTAACTTTCTTTTTCCTATTTACGTAGGTAAAATGCTGAACTTGACATACACAAAACATCTTGTTTGTGTGACCTTTTCCGTTATTTATTATATTGAAATGCAAAATAGCCTGACAAATAAAAAAAAATCGAATTATCTTATTCGTTATAAAGAAAATATGTTTTCTTGTCCCTATTGACCTACACCCTTGGATGGGTTTCATTGCACAAGAAACTCTATATTCATGTAAATTTCTTATTTATTTTTTTTGGCAATAACATCAATGTAAAGACTTGTTTTATCAATGGAATATGAAGTAAATCTTTTTCTTATGAAGTAAGCCACTGAAAGATATATTGCAATTATTGAAAACACTATTTTTATCAGAAACTGATTTAAAAATTACGAGGGCCTTTTCAACAATAGGCCCCTTGCATCAAAATTTTTTATTGCTGATTTCGATAGTCCATGAAAAATAAGTCAACACGTGTTTTTTCTTTTTCTTGTTAGTCAAAAATTGACGGAGATACAACACTTTGAAATGTCCTTCCGACGTCATAACTTAGGTATAATACGTTATGAGTTGTGACGTCGCACATGCTCAGTATATCTATATATAAAAAACTTAATATTTGTATAACTTCCGGAATAATCATATTTGGGCGGAATAAAAAAAAAGTAACGATTTTTTTTCGATTTTCTACAGTTTGCAATAAACAATAATCAATTTAATTTTCCATGCAAGTACCCTATATTTCAATGACTTGTGATCTTTGAGTTTTTTGAATTTGACATAGGTAGGTTTTGGAATTTCTTAGGATATTACTAGAAAGAAGCCTTTTTCTGGATTTATTGTTTTATTCTTATTATAAGCTTAATATTATTGAGTCAAAAATAGCTTTTGAATACCTATGTAAAATCTATTGTTTTGCAACTACATATATATTTTATTTCATTGGTGGTTTATTATAACTTCTAAAATGCTTATCGTTTATATTAGAGGTGAGGTGGACCCTATTCTCTTGTGTGAAGAGTTTGAGTGTTTCTTCCAGAGTTTATCATCAATCACTCATTCCTTTAATAAAGTACAATGTTTTTTTGTTATCGATACAACATAATGGTTTTTTTCTACTTACAAACAATATTTTCCCTAAAAGAAATGGTGTGTTCGTATGTACTTTGCAGAAAATGTTTGAGAGCACCTTGATTTTTCTATTTATTTTAATTTTGAATTAATTCTTATAATATAAAGGTGAGTATTTTTACATTCGTCTATTTACCTACTTAAAAACCAAAAAAGACAAAGTTGATGACACACTAGTGAAGTGAATCAGTAGAAGGTAGGTACTTCAAACTTCTAAAATGACGCTAATAATTGGCACTTTATTTCACTGACAGATAAATGAAATAATTATTTTCATCATTAAAACCCTACATAAAGAGTATTGGCATATGATTTATAAGTATTAAATATCCCAGAAGCACTTCACTAATTAATAGGTGTAAATTGAAATTGCAATAACCAATATTCATTCAAGCATATAATCGATATTTAATCTTTTATCTAATTGGAATAGGGGAAAAGTTTACAATTAGAAAACGACCGAAATTAAAAATATAACCTTGAGGTTTGAGGGTTTATTGTTCTTCCAACGGGCTTTGTTGTTCTTCTCATAGTTCCATGTTTAATTCTATCTGTTACTATTCTTAGTATCAATAGCAGTTATTTCCCATTATCCAGAGTTTCGCAAATTGCAGATTTTGCTTCACTTTATTCCTCGTTATTTTCAGTTTTTGGATTCCTTAAGTCATTTAGAAATTTTGGATATTTACAATGAAAAGAGTATCCATTCTCCAATTCTATTTATTTATTTATTTATTTACGGGTCAAGCCCATTTGCACAATATAATTGAGTAATAACAAGTTCTAAAATTATCAAATTTTGAAAATAATAAAAACAAAACAATGGAATAGAAAAGAATTTTTTCACCCACATTAGAAATCTAGAAAATAAAGAAATTGAATAAAGTTAAAGAAATTAAATAAAGTTAACGTTTAAAGTTAAAGTTAACATCCATCAACCACCAAACTAATGTGTAAGACAATCCTGCTATCAACAATTTTAAAAAATGAGAGAAAAAAAAACAAAAAAGAAGAAACAACAATATTTTTTAGATTTTTATAAGATTTTTATAAGGTTAGGCCTTTGACAGCTCGCACAAATGGACCATTTGAAATGGTTCGCAAGGACCAAAGAAATCTAATTCAGATAATTCTTTGCACAGTCTGAGGGTTCGAGAAATGAATGAATGATACGCATAATTAGTTCTGTGAAACTGTTGATGAAAAGTTTGTGTAGTACGAGTGTTCCGGGATGGAACATGTAATCCAGTTCTGGAAGTTAAATAGGGACAATCAATTCTAGAGTTTATGAGCTTAGCTTTTGAATTAGTATTAGGTCTCTCTGCTTTCTTCTACATGAGAGAGTTGTTAGGTTTAATGATGTGCATAAGTCAGAATAATGAAATTCATTATTGCCGTAAAATTTGTAGTTAATGTATCTGCAGAATTTTCTCTGAACAGCTTCAATCCGATGGATATGGCATGCATAATTAGGACACCACACTGAAGCAGCATACTCCAAATGCGATCTGACATAGGAATAGTACAAAGTTCTAATGGCATTAATGGTCGAGAAGTCCCTTGTGCGGAGTTTCACAAAGCCAAGCATGTGTAAAGCCTTGTTGATTGCGTTCTCAATATGAGTTGAAAAATCTAGATTTGAGGTTAATACCACACCTTAGTGTCTTTGATTTGTTCCACGCGGCCTAATGGACTATCATCAATCTAATAGACAAAATTATTGAAATTTCTGGACTTGTGGAATTTAATGACCTTGCATTTGAGAACACTAAGATCCATGCCATTGACATGGCACCATTGTGACAATCTGTTTAGATCCTCTTGAAGTGCTAAAGAGTCTTCTGGAGTGGATACCTTCAGAAACAGCTTCAAGTCATCAGCAAACAGAAGAAAGAGACTATGCTTAAAACAAGATGAAATGTCATTGATAAAAGTGTAAAATGGTAAGGGGCCAAGATGGGAACCCTGGGGGACGCCTGATGATACTGAGATTTGAGAGGATGTAAAGTTGTTAAGGTGTACTATTTGGGTCCTGCTTGTGATATAACTCTTTATCCATTGTAGGAGAGAACCCGACACGCCGAAGGTCTCCAGTTTTTCAATTAAAAATTCGTGGTTCACTCTGTTAAACGTCTTGTAGAAGTCAGTGTAAATAGAGTGTATCTCTTCACCTCTCTCCAAGGCGCCTGTCAGGATGTCCACATAAGTGAGGAGATTTAGTTCGGTAGAGGAGTGTTTTTTGAAGCCAAACTGCTGGCTTATAATCTCAGGTCCAAGGCAAGATGTCAAGAATTTTGTGACTATATTTTTAAATATTTTTGGAATAGCATTGAGGATACTCATAGGGCGATAATTAGTCACATTTTCCAAATCACCTGATTTGTGAATGGGTACCACGAAACTTGATTTCCAGGAGTCTGGAAATATTCAGTCCTGCAGTGACTTATTAAAAATCATATGCAGAGGTCGAGATAGAACAAAACAGCAGTTTTTTAAAAACAGTGGATGAACCTTATCAGGTCCAGGTCCTTTGTTTGGGTTAATATTTTTTAGTTCAGTGTAGATATCCGAAATTGCAATAGTGAGGTTACAGAGGTTGAGGGGGCCTGAAGAGGGTTAATTTGGCAAGTCCAAAGAGTTGTCTGTATAGACTGAGCCGAAGTATTCGGCAAAGAGTTCAGCTGCTTGTGGGCCCATAGGAGCTGATTTTTCGTTTAAGGTGTAGCTGGATGGTTGTTTACTGGAGTTTTGTAGGGAATTTGTGTATGACCAGAAAGCCTTGGGATTGTATCGAAGAGATGCCTCCGTTTCCCCGATATAGTTTTGAAGACACTGCTTTGACAGAAAATTACATTGAGATCGCAAATTAGAATATGCTTGGTAATCGCGGGGAAGTTTGCTCACCTTAAATTTTTTATGAGCAATTTTTTTTTGTATTGTGAGTGATTTCAGGTCTTGCGAGAACCATATTGGAAATTTCCTACAAGAATTTTTTTTCTTTGGCACAAAAATGTCAAATGTATTATATAAAATATCGTAGAATAGTCTTAACATCTCCTCAACCTTCCTCCCAGCAAACAGATCATCCCATAAAAAGAGTCCCAGGCACTCATTGATGTCATTGAAATTTGCTGATTTGCAGTCATAGTAGCAATCATCTCCCTGGGCACTTGGCTTGTTATGCTTTGGATATAGATCAACTTTTAGATGCAATGGTGGATGGTGGTTGTCCAGTGGTAGCAGGTAATCTTCAGGGCAGTGGCGTATCCAGCCTGAGGCTCTGGGGGGGGCACACCCGATGTCCGCCGGAGGCGGAATTTTTTTTGAGGTGCCATGCTCGAAAGTCGTTAAAATCACACACACACACATATCTTGATGGCATATTCACAAGTGCGCAAAAATAAGCTTTGAGTGCGGGAAAGACACTTTGCGCAAGTGTTAAAAACAATACTTTTTCTACAAGTATTTGAAGATTCCAAAGGAGCTGTAGGTACCTAATCTTCTTTAAATGTTTCCAGATGCTCAAAACTGGTAAATTTCGCTCTTAGCTCTTATTTGCAACACTGGTTGTGCTAGCGAGGTTTACTTAGAATTTGTTTTTCCTACCAAAATTTGAGACTAAACTTTCATGTGACTTTTTGAATTAGTTTTACATAGCAAGTACGACATCTTCCCAAAATATCCTGTCCATTTTTGCTTGCATTATTATAGATCTTGCCTTGTCCATTGGTGTCTGATTCATTCTTTCCGCGACACCATTGGGTTGGGAAGTATATGGAGGAGTATAACTTACTGTCCAACTTTAATGATCTGATACTCTAAAGGAATATTATTATACTCAGAACTTACACACGTCAAAAATGCAATAAAAAATAGTGAAATAGTGTAAAAGAAATCACTACCTATTCATTATACATATGAAAATTCCAAAAATGTATCTATAAAATTTAATCCTAAACTTTCTTAATTTGAAAAACAACAATTTAAAAAACAAATAAGTCAGGACTAGTCAGGAGGAATGTGAGTTGGTAGCTGCCCACGCCAATGGTCACTTGACCTCACACCTCACACCTAACTGTTTTTGCTGGATTTTTCCTCCCCTCGCTCCTCAGACGAAAAATGTCAAATTAAAAATGCTAAACATTACCTGAAAACCTTTATTGGAACAAAAATAACATCAAGCCCTTCTTTTTGAATATTAGTTTATCCAGAAACGCAACTTTGCGCACGCAAATGAGTGTGCAAAGTAATTACTTTGCGCACGCGAGTAGAAAATATTATTTTTTGTTATTTGAGATATTTTTAGGAAATAAAAGGTTGCTGCTCTGGATACGCCACTGCTTCAGGGTCAGGATGTGTGATTGGCAGCTTTGATGGCCGTTTGCACCGACCATTTTAAGGAAGCCTTAGCGATAAGTATTCCTTAAAGTGACATTTCTCCATGTAAAAATGTTATTTTAAGGGATACTTAGCGCTAAGGCTTCCTTAAAATGGTCGGTGCAAACGGCCATGAGTGACATAAAACCAGATCAAGAATGACATTGTTGACGTTTCGAATGTCATTAATCTGGTATAAGTTGTGAAATGAGCAGATCTCTGATAATAGTTGTATTTTACCAGATTCGGCGGTAGGTAGGTAGCCATCTTGTGGACGTTGAGCTGATGAGCAGAAATCTTCCATCATCCATGTGGCCTTTGGGAGATTGAAGTCTGGCATTGCTACACTCCTGAGATATTTCTTCGAGGTTGTTTCCAAAGCTTTCATACTTTTCTAACGGTGAGCTGGGTGGTATGTATAGGCTGCCAACTATCATTTGCTTTTTGCCTGAGCCTACTAGAACATAGACTTGTTCAATATCGTCAGTTGATCGTATTAGACGTGATGGGATAGACCCATGCACTGCAATAAGTACACCCCAAACCGCTCTGCTGTACTTGAAGTAGCTGATCTATCACAACGAAAAACATTGTATGAATCAAACCCAAGCTCACCTGTATGAAATTAGTCGCTTAGCCCTGTCTCTGTAAAAGCAACTATCTGGTAATTATGCACTGCAATGCTGCCACGAAGCTGCTCCAACTTGGTTCTGATACCGCGAACATTTTGATAATATATGTTAATGTTTAATTGTTTTCTGCTGGCGTTTCTTTGTCTGATGTTGGTCGTGTCGTGCCGGGTTTTTCTGGACAATTTTTGGTATACCTTTCACCATTCGCACCTGGATATTCTGCTCACCCTGTTCACATCGTTTTTTTAGATATTCTGTGGCAGTCTTCTCAAGCTCTCTTTGATTGAAGGTCTGGTCAGGCCGAATATATATGTCTTTACCTTTGAGCTTGTAGCCATTTCGTAGTGTGGAATGTACGTCGAGGGCAGAGTTCAGCACCGCTCTTATGGGACGTGCATTTTTGGCGTTAGGTCTGCCAAAACGAGTGACTTACCAAATAGTGGACTGTGTGTCCAGTAGCATTTCTTGTACGGAGCATACTTGTTGATAATCATCGCCTGACTCGGGTATGTTGAAAAAAAGTAAGTTGTTAGCTCTGGTTTGGCGATCATGCAGTTCAGCCAATATGTCAATGTTTGAAGATTCAAGTGTTGGTATTATTGCCTCCTTGTGGGCAGCTGGCGCCAGTTGCAAGTCGAGGGATTCCAGGTGGGTTACCCTTTCATTTAGTGAGGTAGTGGCAGCAGCGACTGACTCCTGTACTAGGACTGGAAGGCTTGATTGCAGTTCTGTTACACATCTTTCCAGTTCACATACACGATCCATTAAGCCTAGAATCTGTTTGACATTCCTCATGCATTCTTTGCAGTAGAACGGAAAAGAACGCTTTGAGAGCACTATAGCCCGTATTTCTGTGGGTCCAGTGATATCACTACATGTTTGACATATTACTCTCTTACAGTGATCTCATCATGGGTAGCCAAAAATATCATTGCTTTTAGTTTTGGGCTCCTTAAAAGTGACTGTTGCATTGCAAGTGCTGCACGTCCCAGACATATTTTGGGGTTACCTTTAAATATCTTGGTAATTTGCAATCGTCGTACTTTTCGCCGGTTTTATTGATTATGGGTGGTTAAGGACTATCAAATAAGAGGCCCATAACATTATTTTGTCTTATTTTATGCATAAAAGTGTTAAAAATTACTTAGAAAAATTTTGAACCTGTGTTGTAAACAACTAACATAATCTCATATTAGTGAAAAATTTTAAAAATGTCGCCTGTTAAATTGGTTTAGGACTGAAACATTTCCACATATACCTATGATTGTTTGTTTCAATATATTGTGGATATCTATGGAAAGCATTTATCCTGGTAGGTTTCAATCAATGTCCTATTCTGAATTGTTCAACATTCTCTAGGTTTTCTTGCGTTGAATTTACTGCTAATTATCTCAACCGGTTTTCGCTTATTTTAACAATTATTAATTCTAGTCTTCAAAATAAATATAGCAATGTCCATTTCCGATACAGCGTATTATAGTATTTGCTAACCATAAAAAGTGTAGGTATTTCATCAAAACTCCATCAAATACTCCGTTCTAGTTTTAATAAACTAGCAGCAAAAAAACAATAAGTATTAAAAATTCCATCAAAATTCTAATCCGCAGTCTGCATCCTAATATTTATTTTGTAACATTGAACAATATTTTTTATACAAATAATGAAAAAGTAAACGCGGTAAACAACAATCTTTTTTTTTAATGAAAATTGAGATTGTTTCATCAGTTATCAGTTATCACACACGATTATCCAATGAAAATATTTTCTTTTGTAAAGAAATAATACCCCAAAAATCAACTACCTATTGTAAAATGAACTCAAGCGTAACTCCCCCTAAAACAAACTCACATATCTAGGTGAAAATGGTTTGTTTGTGTCTTTGATGTTTGCCTAATTCATGAAATTTAAAAGGTTTTAAGTCAGATTCATATACATCTCGGTTAGGCTACATATTTCAGCTCAAATTCATATAATTGAGGCTTTGCAAACGTATATTTGTGGTTTTGATGCTTCGATACTCGGTAATAATTCAATAATTAGAGGCATCGGAAGTGGAATGTGAGTGAAGCTGTGGGAAATTAATAATAGGCTAGTAGTAGTTTGGTCTTAATTTTTTTTTAATACATGAATAATTATTCGTTTATTGATTTTAGTTTCAAACTATTTTTTTTGCTTTGCAGGCATTGAGGACAATCTGGAAGGATCAGTTTGAAAGGTAAGTGCGCTAACAATTATTCCAAAAATGTTGAAAAAGCTAAATAATATTTATATTGAAACACATAGGTATGTTAACTAAAGCAACTAAAAAATTGTATGGTTTCTTTTGTATCACTCAAATTTCAAAGTCCAAATACAGAGAAAGGTCCTTTTAAAACCGTCTCATTGTTTTTGAAATCCATTTATTTTACTGGTTCAAAGTCAAAATTGAATAAATCGTCTAGCATGCACTCTCTGGTTTTATAAAATCATATCGGAAACGACTTTTATTTTGCTTGCCGGATTTTTAGGATCAGAAAACAAACTCGGATCTATATTAAAAGCAGATGACGGTTTTCCCTTGGTTGTAGCTTTAATGTTTTTTTTTTTTTGTGTTCAACGGAATTTGATGTGTTTCTAGGCGTCAGCTTTTCTGCACCAATGTAATTTAGTAACACACTTTTCCTTCCTAGTTTTGTTTTCTGTCTTCAAGGTTCCTCTTCTTGATATTTTTTCTGTCTTTGGGCTTCCTCTTCTCTCATTAAGTTCAGCAACATTCGATTACCTTGCTTTGTATTGTCCTATACTCATATCGACCCATCAGCCTATCAAACTCATAGATAGGCACTTAAGAGAGGGGGCGCTTTTGCAATTCTTCCTATGCAAACAACAACATTTTTTCAGTTTAAATTAAATTAGAATTGATTGAATGTAATAGAGATGACCAGTCAATCTGGATATTGAGAAGAATAAAGGAAAAGAGGCTGTATTTGAAAATAGAGAATTCTGTAATTGCATGAGGACTGGAACAGCAACAGGAGGGTAGGGTGCAGGATCGAGATGGCCCCAAATCGCTTCTCAAAAAATAAATTTTCATAAAAGTAAAGCTAGCAACCAAAGTCTATCTTCTCCGTTGCAATTAGCACTAAACAATTAAACATTATTTCATGTCATTATTCCCATCACACTTCGTATGAGATTTCTGACCGCGGTCAAATTTAACCAAATTTTAGTATGTTATAGATCTCACCTTACTGATCAATAACTATAATGGGCACAACTTAGTTCTATGACTAGTTTTTGAGATACAAGTCGTTTAATGTCCAAGGAATGTACACATTTTATCAGCATTTACATCTACCTGTCACCTAATAATATACCAGGATGGATAGGTATCCTCCTCACGCTCAGGTGACAGGTAGATGTAAATGCATACCTATGAAATGTGTACATTTCTTGGACATTAAATTACCTGTATCTCAAAAACTAGTCATAGGTTTAAGTTGTGCCCATGGTAGTTATTGATCAGAAAGGTGAGATATATAACATACTAAAATTTGGTTAAATTTGACCGCGGTCAGAAATCCCATAAGAAGTGTTTGGGGTCCTTCGAAGGAAATTGAAAAATCCCGATATAAAAAAAAAACTTGAGAAAATGTGGCCGAGTAGTAAATTTGGTGCAAATCGGATATTGAGCGAGTATTTTGTAAATGGAGGTATAAATTAATAAGCCGCATTTGAATCTTTTGCTATTGCTGATTCGATTTTCCTTATGTTAATATGAGAAATAATTAAGTTGAAACTTTTTGTTGTGTAGTGATATAGGTTAGGAGTTTTCCATATCAAGTTGAAACTGTTACGAAAGTGCAGCGACAACTTGGCGGATTGTGAGAAAATTCCTTGTTTCCATCGAGCAGTACGTTTTTCTGGGAATTCCATTATATTTGATTCGATGTTTTTCTAGCTAGATCCGGAGAGCAATTCCGACTTCATAAATAGATCGTAGTAATAAGTTGAGGCGGTTCTAATTCGATATTTTTCGTTTATCCTCCGATAAGTCATACCTAAATGAACTTTGTATAAATTCAATTAGTTTAATAAAAGTTGTGACTGTTTTGTGAACCCGGAATCCGTGAAAATACATTGAAATTTGAGGGGTTAAAAAAAATCAACTTTGAAAGAAACCACAATTTACATTATGGTGTGAGAAACCATCACGGGATATGTGATCTTTATTTCTCGGAGACTGTTTTAAAAAAAAAAGTTTTATGTGGATAGAGGAAGAAGCTTCCAACTGGTCCAAAATGGAACATATTATAAATAAAGCAATTTTTGTGAATAATAGTATATTCTTCAATGAGCATATTGTCGCGAAAATCTGGCGGAAGCGCCAGTGTGTACAGAATTGGACAGCTGATTCTAAATTTTACAGTGCTATTCGGGAAAAATGGCAGTCGCGTTTATTCTGGATTTTATAAGAATGGATTACGGATATATAAAGGCCGGTATTAGTTAGTAGTTTTTAGTTTTAAGATTGGCTGTGATACGATTTAGATAGTGAATATTGTGAAGTTGAAGAACACAAAACTAAGCCCAAAAACTGTAGATTTAATAACAGAGAGAAGAACACTAAACAGAGATGGTCCACAATACAGCGAGAAGAATGCAAGGGTGAAAAAAATTATAAGGACAGACCTGAGAACTTATACAACTAAACAAAACTTAGAAACAATCGAAGCCAACAAGAGTATGAAAGTATTGAAAACCAAGTCATCCAACGGAAAACAAAGAATTATAAACATCAAAAATCAACAAAGAGTACTCGTGAGCGATAAGAAATCCACTATGGACGAAATTCGGCACTTTTATAAAAACCTCTATACATACGTCTACGGTACCAAAACTATCAAAACCATATATAGAACCGGTAAATTCTAAACATGGGCTCAGAAGAAATACCCGAAATTACGTCTTTAGAACTAAAACACGCTTTAAGACATTAAAAAAATAAAAAATCTCCAGGGGAATACCACATAACCGTAGAGATGCTAAAACTGGGAAGCAACGAACTTATGAACCATATCAAAACACTACTCAATAAATGCCTCTCAGAAGGAAAAATACCAAAAATATGGGAAAATGCAGAAGTGACACTTCTATTTAAAAAAGGAGATAACACGAATATAGAGAATTATCGTCCTATTAGCCTGCTTTCTCATTTATATAAGCTACTCACGAAAATCATTACGAACCGTTTAACAACAAAACTCGATTCCTATCAACCAGTCGAACAGGCAGAATTCCGCAAGAGATTTTCCACCACCGATCACCTACATACCATAAGGCAACTTATAGAAAAAACTTCAGAATATAATATCTTCCTACATATGGCTTTTGTAGATTTTCATAAAGCTTTTGATAGCATCGAGACATGGTCGTTTCTTGAGACTATGGATGACGCCAGAATCGAATCACGCTATTTCCTCCTCCTAAAGAACATATACCAACAAGCAAAGTTTCATATAAAGATCGATGATGACATGAAGATGAACAAAATCCCCCTAGGAAAACAAGTGAGACAAGGTGATACCATATCGCCAAAACTTTTCACTTTAGCATTGGAAAACGTTTTTAAAACAATACATTGGGCAGACAAGGGAATAAACATAGATGGAAGTCATCTCACTAACTTGAGATTTGCGGACGATATTGTATTGATAAGCTCCGACATACAAGAGCTAGGTACAATGCTAAATGAACTAAACACGCAGTCAAAGAAAATAGGACTAAATATGAATCTTAGTAAAACGAAAATTCTTAGCAATGAAAATCTCCTAATAAACATAGATAACATCGCTTTAGAGATAGTAAGACAATATAATTATATACCTAGGGCATGTCATAAAGCTCGGATAAGAAAATCAGACTGCTGAGCTAAAGAGGAGGATAGGTTGGATTTCATCTTTAAAAATAAAAACATTCCGCTTTCACTCAAAAGAAAAACATATGACACGGGTGTAGTCCCTGTTGCTACGTATGGACTGGAAACCATGAACCTTACAAAAAAATCTAAGGAAAAACTGTGCGTATGTCAAAGGGCTATGGAAAGAGCTATGTTGGGAATCACTCTAAGAGACCGAGTACGCAGTACTGACATTCGAAACAGAACAAAGGTCATCGAGATAGATACTCGTACAGGGTATTTGATTATATTTGGCACCACACCTACAGCCTTTACTATTTAAGATAGAAAAGAATTTTAAATACAAAACTTGACAGTTTTTTTCTATATTTTTTTTTGACAGTATCAGAAAAAACAAAATCGCATCGGAAAATGGAGAAACGTAGGCAACTTCAACTTTTTTCAATGGAACACCCTGTATATTATGCGATAAAATTAAAGATCTTTTCTTCCTAATTCCAAATATATATACATATACTGATCATATTTGAGTGAGTCGTTTTTGATATATCTTAGCTTAAATTTTAAATAAAATCCAAAGGAATTTTATGAAGATTTAAATGTCTTGACATCCTGACATGAAATTTCTTTGCAAATTTAAGCTAAAATATTTCAAAAACGGCTCACTCAAATGTGCTCAATATACATATATATTTGGAATCAGGAAGAAAAGATCTTTAATTTTATCGCATAATATACAGGGTGTTCCATTGGAAAAAGTTGAAGTTGCCTACGTTTCTCCATTTTCCCATGCGATTTTGTTTTTTCTGATACTGTCAAAAAAAAAATAGAAAAAAACTGTCAAGTTTTGTATTTAAAATTTGTTTCTATCTTAAATAGTAAAGGCTGTAGGTATGGTGCCAAATATAATCAAATACCCTGTACAGCGAAATTAAAATGGCAATGGGCAGGCCACATAACACGAGTGGACCCGATAAATGGACATCTAAAATTACATTCTCGCGACCCCGAATAAGTAAGCGAAACGCCGGACGCCCTCAGAGACGGTGGAGACATGACATCAGGCAATTCGTTGGGATCCAATGGAGAAAAATTGCCGAGGACCGACGGACATGGAAAAATCTGGAAGAGGCCTTTATCCAGCAGTGGACGAGTACAGGCTGACGAAGAAGAAGAGAGATTGTTGTGCCTATATTTGTGCCACACTCTTTTCCTTTTTATTCTCATAATACATACTTCCTTAGTTAACCATGGTTTTTGATCATCAACTTTTTGTGGTGTGTATGACATATGCTTGTTGATTATAAATCCCAAAGCCTCAGAGCATTCTTCAAATGAATGTGGGTAAGTCAATAAGTTTAATAAAAGTTGTGACTGTTTTTGAAGTGAGTTTTAGTGAACCCGGAATACTTAACAATACATTGAAAGTTGATAAGTTAAAAAAAAATTAAAATACCCAATAATTTAAATGTGTGAGAAACCATCACGTGATATTTGATCTTTATTTCTCGGGAACTGTTCAAGATAAAAAAAATGCATGTGAATATAAGAGAAATAAGCTCGGAAGCTTTTAATTGGTCCAAAATGAAACATTTTAATAAATCTATTTTTGTGAATAAAACAAATTGGTCCAAGATATTTTATCATACATATATTAACTGTCAATAATATTCCACAAAACTGGCCGAAACGATTGTGAAATATATAAAACTCAATGTTCATAAGCAATCTACCTCGTAATCAATCAATTATTAGAAATTTACAGAATATTGAAAATTCATTAAATCAGGTATAGGTAGGTACTTATCTTCACTTCTCATTCAAAATAGCCTATGTGGCAATTTAAATTTGATAGTTAAAAACATAAATAATTAACAGTAGCCTATTATAGATTAAAATATGAGAGAATACCAGAATGGTCTCGTGATGATAAAATAGGATTATTATAAGTAGGTAAGCATTCACGCAGTGTATCGGCCAGCAATAATGATCCGTCATAACGGCAGCTTTATTAGCCGAGCTCTTTTGTTCCTCTAAACGACCATCAGAAGCCAAATTGTAAAGCTAATGAAGCTCAAATTTGAGCACACAATGATCTGAAAGTGCGAATTTTTTTATGTTGAAAATTGGCTGCTTTTTTTCTTTTCCAAAAGTTCAATTTTTGAAGTTTTCTCACACATCCCACCGAATATTTGTAGGTTCAATTATACAACATATTTTGTTTTTTTGATAATTGCTACATATTACTATTTATTATAAACACATTATTCGTGTCTCTATTTAAGGTTACAAGATTTCTAATGATTTAATAGCAAAGTTAACGATCCATAAAACATTTTTATTTTCACCCTAAGGAATGTTTCTAAAGGGTTACAATTTTGCTATAAAATGGACAAGAAGCTTGGTCGTAGATTATATTTTAAAAATGTTAATAAAAATAAAATTGATTGCGCGGCTCAGTGTCAGTTGGAAAATCATTTTATGATGGATAAAATAGGTTACATTTTATTTAACGACCATACTATAGAATAAAACCACACTTGGATATTTTGAATTTTGATATCGGTTTTAGTTAGGAAGAAGCTGTACCACATGCCTAAATTTTTCTACATTTGGATGAGTTGTTCTATTCTTAACAAATTGTGAAGGAAATATTTCATGGCAATTAATAATCATCCAACTCTTTGCTGCCAAAACATAAGTAGAAGGAGTGACTGTGTCGCTCGTCGAAGAATCAAGAAAGTCAAGTTAGTTTAATGGACAAGAAACACTGCTCAATATAAACATGAATCAGGTTACTGGTGGGTTTTATTCATTATTGTATTGTTATATTTAGGATAGAATTATTATTGAAATGAGCCAAATCTTGTTACCTACATTCCTCAAGTAAACTTTTGGGGAAACCCACGGAGTGGAGTGAATTTTTCAATTTTTCTGTCTTTTTTTTTTCAAAGATTTCGGCTTCAAATCTCAGCATGCATGAATAAATGAGATGATCCTATATAAATTCATGTTTTCTCCTTATTAATTAATGTCGTTTTTAAAAGCCACCTCTCTGTTATATTATACATACGTAGACTGTAGTATTTAGAAAAATCTCCATGTTATAATCTTCGTAAACGAAAAATAATGGCTCATAATGCACGTAAGCATTTAAATTATGTTTGTAAGCACCTACTTCGGAGAGCTTTAGCCAAGACATCATAATCAGTTTATGAATATGGCGATTTACGAGATATCCATTTTTTATGATTCATTTTAAAAGGCAGAAAGTGGATTCCCAAATTAACGGATTATAATCCCAATAGGATATGCAGGAGAAACTCCCTACTTTTTTGTTTTAAATGTAACCTAAATGTTTGAGGTTGGGTTGGTACTAAAACTGATAACCCATATATAGCTTTTTGTTGGCAATCTTAAATGACGATCGTGCTCTTTTGAGTTATGCAAAAACCATGGTAGCTTAAACAACTACCTAAAAGTCAAATTACTAATGTAATGAGATTTCACAGCTGTAATTATCTATGGAATTACATGGTTACATCTTCTTCCTTGTTGGATAAGGTGTCTGTTGATTGGTTGTATGAAAGAGGACAGATCTATCATTTCCTTATACTTAGCTGCAGTGACTGGTCTTGGATTTTTATACGAGAAACTAAACGTGATATCTTTGAATTTCTTATGATGAATTTCTTATGACGTTTCGGTTTCAAATTCAATATGAAAAATGGTGCATCATCATCTCAAGAAGTTTTGAATGATTGCGACTGTGCCAAGTTTTATAATAAAATGCAAATGATTTAATAGAAGTCGTAGAAATTGAATTTTTGAGATACCTTCACAATAAAACTAACCTTTATCCATTTATAATCTTGCTACATTAGATAGATAGAACCGACCTCGAGAACTACAGACCAATAAGTCTACTCAATCACCGATACTCACAAATTATATACTCGCATAATAGTAAATCTCCTTTGACTTTATCAGTCCCGGGAACAGGCTGGTTTTCGCTCTGGGTTCGGTACCAACGATCACCTTCAGTATCTCAAAACCCTCATAGAAAAGAGAATTGAATACAACCGTCCTTTGATATTGGTGATTGTAGTTTGTATACTTCCAAAAGGCGATCGATATCGTGGAACTTCCTGCAATCTTGAGATCACTACAAGAAAGTAGAGTTGATATACGGAACATATACGGAAACGCAACGACCACCGAAAATTTTCACTCCACCACCAGAAAAATTAAAATCAAAAGATGAATTCGACAGGATGACACTATAGGTTTGGTTGCACAGAAATCATAAATCAGTGAGCAAATTTCATTGGTTGAAACCAGTCAGAAAACTAGTTTCAACCAATTAAATTCACTCTGACTGGTTTGTGATTTCTGTGCGAACAGACCTTATGTCACTCGAGCTGTTCATCACACCTCTCGAACATGCTTTTGATAAATTGCATTGGGAGCGAAAAGGAATAATCGTCGATGGGGCAAGTCATAATAAGCTTCGCTTTGCAGATGACATCTAATATCGAACAGTCTGGACGAAGCTAAAGAAATGCTCCAGGAACTTCAAAATTCCACGCAAGAAGTGGGCCTAAAGATGAATTTCTACAAAACCAAAATGATGACTAATCTGGTTCCCAGTGAGGAAATACAGATGGTACTAATAATATAGAAATAGTAGACCAGTACGGGGCATGAGATGTGAATTCACAGAGATAACCAAACATGCGAATTAACGAAAAGAATAACTTTGGGATACGCAGCATTCGGGAAAATGAGGGCTGACATTCCTGTGTTCCAATATTCCAATATTCCTGAAACGAAAAGCATTCAACCAGTGTGTCCTCCCAATCCTGACCTATGGTGCAGGCACATTGACTCACATGTGAAAGAAGTAGATTTGGAGGACTGTACAAACTAGCATTGCAGATCATGAAGCTAAAAGAAACAGCGCAAATTAACATAGTTTGAAATGATAACTTATTGCAACTATATACCATGAACGCTTTGGTCATCTAAACAAACGACACATCAGAGATATTTTGAGTCGTGAATTTGTTCTTAAAGTAACCTTAGACAGCGAAATATATGAGGGTTGTATTTATGCTAAAAAAAAGTTTGGAACGAGAGAAAGAGCAAAGGTACCAGGAGAACTCTTACACACAGATTTTTGTGGGCCTTTTGAAAAATCCAAAAGTGGCTATAGATACTTCGTGCTCTTCAAGGATGATTTCAGTCGTTATCGTTATGTTGACTTTCTGAAAAAAAAATCTGAAGTTGCGGAAACACTGACAATAATGTTAACTAAAGTACAAACAGTATGGCATACAGTAAAAGAGCTACTCTCAGATAATGGTGGAGAATTTGACAATGGTCAAGTGAGAAAAATTCTACAAGAAAGTGGAATCAAACAGAGACTCGTAATGCCTTGTACACCAGAGCAAAACGGTTGTGCAGAGCGAGATAATCGTACTATCGTTGAAACTGTTAGATCCATCATGCATACTAATGAAGATCTTTCACAACTTTTTTGGGCTGAAATAATAGAGACTGGTAATTTTAGTGTTGAAGGAAAATCGCCATTTGAACTGTGGTATGAGAAAAAGCCTTCTTTAAAACACATGAGAATTATTGGAACTTCCTGTTATGTCCATGTACCAAACTCAGGAATAAATAAAATTGATAAAAAGGCAGTGAAAGGAATACTAATAGGATATGACCAAGATGATGGATATCGGATTTGGTGTGAAGAATCTGAGAAACTAGTCAGATCGAGAGATGTGATATTCGACGAAAAATTCATAACTTCAACGTTGCTATTGTTGGAAGACCCTTTCGGAACTTCTCAGCAAAACAATTGTAAGATGGCCAGAAGCAGGGAAGGTACTCCAGAACAAGAAACTAAAGAAAACACTGGACAAAACAGTGGAGAAGATGATAGTTTGGGGAATCACAGTTTTTCTGACATCTTAGTAGAATCACCAGATAATGACATTTCAGAATAAGTCCCAAATGTACCGAGTAGACAACTGAGAGATAGAAATCAGATACAAAAGCCTGCCAGGTTTGCAGATTTCGCTATGATGGTTGCTGCAGACATTATGGAAATAAATGAGCCAGTTATGTACCGAGAAGCTATGTCAAGTAATAGAGAAAATGGCTATGGGAAGAGAAATAAAGTCTTTAGAGGAGAACTGTGTTTGGACTTTAGGAAAGCTACCCAATGGTAAGAAGGCTATACCAAATAAATGGGTGTACAATTTAAAATACAATCCGGATGGCTCTATAGATTAATTCAAAGCCAGACTAATCGCAAAAGGTTATTCACAGAAGAAATATCAAGATTATGATGAGACATTTAGCCCAGTTGCTATATTTGCTACAATACGATCTGTCTTGAGTCTATTTACCAGTGAAAATTTAAGTCTAAGCCAGTTTGATGTCAGTATGTACAGCATTTCTATATGATGAGCTTCGAAAAAAAGTATACATGAAACAGCCGGAGGGTTTCTATGATGGTACAGATAGGGTTTGTCATCTAAGGAAGATCTTATATGGACTTAAGCAAGCTCCTAGGTATTGGAACAGAAGAATAACGGATTTCATTCTATAGTTTGGTTTCAAACAGAGCGATGCCGATCCATGTCTCTTCATTATGAGGGAAGGAACAGAAATTCTTATTTTAGTTTTATATGTGGACGATGGTCTACTAGCCTCAAGCAATGAGGAAATGAAAAAATATCTTCTACGATAACTACAGATAGAGTTTAAAGTTACGATAAAGCCTGCATCATATTTTTTGGTTATGGAAATCATGAAGTCAAAGAATTGATCAGTTATCATAAATCAAAATACTTACATATGCCAAGAAATTGTTGAAAAAATTTGCGATGAACAATTGCAGACTCGTCAAAACTCCAGCGGAGATCTTTGCAGCTAGCGAAGCTTCAAAAGAACTTGTATGGTTTAAAAGATTATATGAAGAAATAATAATACTGGAAGAAATTCCGGAGTTATTAGTTGACAACGAACCAGCTATTCGTTTGGCACAAAATCCAGAGAACCAGAAGAGAACCAAGCACATTCAGATTCGACATTTCTATGTGAGAGACTGAGAGAACTTATCTTAGAAGAAACTTTAAGTGTACACAAAACAACAGAGACAACTGGAAAATTTTAGAGAAGGTCTATGTTCAATATTGGACGTGAAAAGAGGCTGTTTGATGATGATGATGAAATAAATAAATAATAAATAAATATACGTTTATTGTACCAAAATAACATAAATAAATAATATTATCTAATAACATCCATATTAACTAGGGTACAAATAAACGAAAATCACAGAAGCTGCACTTATTTGCAGCTTGTTAGTGAGAAATATTTGGTCACAATTTGGTTTAAGGGTGTGTAATTTGGGTAAAAGTGTCATAATCAGGAAATATTGTCAAAATCGGGTTGTGTAAATGTCTAGTTCAGGGTCTGCCAAATCATAAAAAGCACAAAAAAATAAAATAAAAAAATATCGCTCAAAAATAATAAACAATAAATAAAATCAGGGCCAAGGTATAACGAACAATAATTTTCCTTTTCAATGTAACTTACCCCCCCTTATTCCATCTATTATTCACTAAACCATGTAGTACCTGGCGGTTTGATTCCTGGATCCAATTTTTAACTTTACCTTTAAATGTTCCTTTTTTGATTAAATTTTGTACAGATTTTGGTAGTAGATTAAATGCTTTTGGCGCTATATATTGAAAATGTCTTTGTCCAATATTCTTTTGTTTTCTTGGTACTTGTACCCGATTTTCGCGATTTCTTGTAGCGTGTGTATGAGTAGGTGAGTCTATACAAATTTTATTTTTGTGTATACATGTTAATAGATTGAAAATGTATAGTTGTCTAATATCAAAAAGTTTTGATTCTTTAAATAAGAGATCTGTAGGAAAAGTTCTGTTTTTCTCAAATATTACTTTAATTAGCCATTTTTGCACTATATTTAGCTGTCGAATATGCCAATCTCTTGCTCCTCCCCATCCTGTTATTCCATAGTTAATTTGTGACTGTACCAATGAGTAATATATAACAATAAGGTGTTTTATGTCCAAATAGTTTTTTAAGTATTTAAATTTGGATATCAAAGATCTAATTTTTTGGGTGACGTGTTTAACATGTAGATTCCATTTTAGATTTTGATCCAAGATAATGCCTAAATATTTAATACTTTCAGTTTCGGGAATTGCTATCTCTTGATTTACCTGTAATGATCCAATTTTAGGGAGCTTATCTTTGTATGAGGTGAAACTTATATACTTGGTTTTTTGGACATTAAGTGAAAGTTTATTACTCTTAAACCAATTTGAAATATTGAGAAAGTCTCTTTCTGCTATTGTTTTTAAATCTTGCCACGTATTCGCGCTGTAAAAAATCACTGTGTCATCGCAGTAACTAATAATATCACCAAGGCTAGTGATTTTTAAAAGACTATTTACATAAATTATAAATAAAAGTGGGCCCAAAACTGTACCTTGGGGCACGCCGCAAACAACTTCCCTACTGGAACTTTGCACGCTGTTCACCTTCACAGTCTGTCGTCTATTTTTTAAGTAGCTTCCTATAAGTTTTTTTGCAATTCCCCGAATTCCGTAAATTTCAAGTTTTTTCAGTAGGATTTCGTGATTAACTGTGTCAAAGGCTTTCGATAAGTCTACAAAGATGCATAGTGCAGGAATATTTTTATCCAGAGCATCATATAAATTGGATGTAAGTTTAAGAATGGCATCCTCTGTGGATCTCTTTTGACGAAAACCAAATTGTTTATCAGAAAGAACCTTAAATTTAGTGAAAAATTTCACTAATCTATATTTTAAAATTTTTTCGACAATTTTAGACAGATTGGAAATCAAAGACACAGGTCTAAAATTATTAACGTCATCCTTTGGTCCACTTTTGTGGAGAGGTATAATGACCCCTGTTTTTAAGACATCGGGAAATATTCCTGTGTTGAAACATAAATTTATAATGTGTGTCAGTGGATTGGAGATTTCTTTAGCCACTTTTTGTAGCGTTTCTGCTTTAAAGCCATCAAAACCTGGTGCTTTTTTGGTTTTGAGACAATTTATGGTTTTTTCTACTTCCAAAACGTTTGTGTTGTGTAAATAGAAAGAACTCCCTAAATACTCCTCTCGATCTTCGTTATAGTTCTCTGTAGGTTCTATTTGGGCAGCGAGCTTTTCTCCTATTTCACAAAAAAAGTTATTAAAATATTCTGAAATCTGTTCGCTGCTCTCCAGTGTGTGTCCCGCAGATGTTGTGATTTTTTCAATATGTTGTTTTTTATATGAGTTTTGTTTATTACATAAATTATTTACAACCTGCCATAAGTTTTTACTTGTATGTCTATTTCTAGAGATTGTCGACCTTAAGTATTCCTTTTTTGCTTTTTTAATTTCTTTGGTTACTTCATTGTTACTGTTTTTGTACTGAGTCTTGAGTTGTTCGTTCTGTGGTTGCTGAAGATGTTCTTTGTATAATTTGTTTTTATCATTTATTAACTTAATCAACTTTTTGTTTATCCATTTTTCTTTAGATGTGTTTTTTCTTGTTTGTGTAACTGTATGTGTGTTTTTGTTAACGTAGAATGTAAGTTTTTCAATAAACCACGAAAATGCTTCATGTACATTATTTGTGGTACACGTATACCAGCTTTCTTTAAATAAGTCATTTTTGAGTTGGTCATAATTAATATACTGTTTCAACTGTATGTTTTCTTTCGAGGTAGCTCTTTTATTTTTTGAGTCCATAGTCCAGGCAATGGGATAATGATCTGTTAACTCGTATTTTATTATAAATGATTTAATGTTTGTGAAAGTAGTGGTATTTGGTGTTTTTGCCAAAAAGTGATCAAGACATGTTTTAGAAGAAGGTCTGGTTATGTCATTTATATAAGAAATATAATTGAAATAGGAGAAAATATTCTTGTACTCATCGTCCGGTTCGTTGTATGACATGAGATCCATGTTTATGTCACCTGTTATAATATGTGTTTTGTACATTTTTGCATTTTCTAAATACTGATAAAAATCGTGATTAAATACGTCTTTGTTAATGCTGGGTGATCTATAAATACAGCTTATTGTGAGACTATTTTTTGGGTCGCTTTCCGATATTTTAATTTCAATGATTTTAATCGAACCAATATTTGTGATATTGTAAGTATAATTTAAAGTGCTTTTCAGAAGAACCACAACCCCATCGCATTTATTTAATCTACCCTCATTGTAAATAGTATCGTAGCCAATTTTATGAAATAACTGAACATTATCTATTTGATGTGTTTCTGTTAGAATAATAAATTCGAAATCTACAGCAATTTGATCCAGCAAACAAAGCAACTTATCAAAGTTTTGAGAAATACTTCGTATATTTATTTGAGCAATCTTATATTGAGTTTCATCATCAACGCTTTCTTCGAGTTTTCTTAAATAATTGTAGTCTACTTCTGTAGCTTTAATAGGGTTATTTTGAAAGTCTCGTATGTAAGCGTCCATTTTGTGCCAAAACAACAACAACAAAAAAAGTTTCAACTTATCAGAATAACAATATATAAAGAACCTTAAATGATAAGGGCACCTTCTTAAATCTAAAAATAACTTAACTAATAAAGGGATTGCTCCAAAAAAATTCAATTTGATTCAAATTAATCTAATAAATTTAATTATTTTTTTAATTAGTAAAAATACGCAAAAATAAAATATGGTTTTTGTTAAGTAAAGTAGAAAAAAATTAATAAAAATTACAAAATAATGCCAAACATAATATTACAGACTTTTTATTTTTTAAGAATTCTGGCATTATTTCTTGTATTTACAAGAGCAACTTCTTTTAAATTATTCAACCCGGTTTCCCTGTCTTCACCTCCTCTCTTTTTTCTTTTCAGTGTTTGAACCGGCGACTGCTCTTGTTTTTTTTTCAATAATTTTGTCAACTTCTGAATACGCTGAGTTAGAGGGGGTAGCTTCTTCTTCAGTGCTTCCAGACTCCAGGGATTGATTTGATGTGCTTCTTGATAGCGTTAATTGGTTAGTGAAAATATCTTCCGCATTTTCTTCAAGTTGTTTTGCTGTGTACAGAATTCCGTTCAAGTTTAGTTTGTAGTACTGTATTTTACAGTTTAGTTTTCTTTCTTTTGCCTGATTCAAGTAGGTTGTTAAAATTTTGTGTTCTTGTCGGTCTTGGTAGCACATGTCCTGAGCAATATAAACATTTTTGCCTTTCAATTTAAAGGCCGACTTTATAACTTCTGACTTCTTAAGATATGTAGTAAATTCTACTTTTATAGGTGTTCCTTTTTTGGCCTTTAGGATGTAAATATTATTCACATCAATATCCTGCAGCTCAATCTGTAATAATTCTTTAAGTTTACTTTTCAAAAAATGTAATACGTCACTTGTTCCTGTAACTTGAAGTCCAAAGACTATAATGTTATTTTACCTGGATAACCTCTCCAACTCAGTGCACCTAACCTCTAATTTACCGCACTTTTCGCTAAGCCCTGTAAAGTTTTTAGTGTAGTTGTCTATGTTTATCAACACTTGATTATTTTGTTCTTGTAGTTCGGACTTAAAATTTTGTTGGTCATCTTTAAGGTCCTCTTTAAGTTTTGCAAACTGAAGACTAAAACCTTCCATCAACTTTTTATACAGTTCCTCATTATTGGTTGCTCCCATATCATTAGTTCACCGATCTATTTTTATCGTAAATATACGGCGACGAGTGCCAGCGTTTCTTCGGCAGCAGTCTTTGAACTGATTTGTTTGTCGGTTCGAGGTTTGGAGTGGCGACCTGTGGTACTGGTACTGGTGATACCGCCCAGTTAGGCGATACTGAATCTTATGTTATGTATATGTTTGCTAGATTCCAGTAGTTTTTTGCTTGTTTTCAGGATAAATCAATAATATGTTATCCTACCTTATTATTCGTTAGATAATCCAGATCATAGGGAATCTTTTGGTACCACTTTCCACTATTAATTGTAATTTTTATAGTCATTAAAACTTAAAATTCAACACCATCTCAATGAACATGTACACACAGCTAAGAATGCATATATACATACATATTATACATATATTATGAATCTGTTAGGATTTTATGCTTGGAAATACACCAATGTAATTTCGTAACGTAATGTTACTAGAAAGGTTCAATTTAAAGGTATTTTTAACTTTGGTCGCTAGTTTAGTACACGAGCGTTGCAAATTGTCCAATATGGATAAAATTAAAATTATTAATCCAATAAGAACTTGACGAAGCCTATATTCCAATTTTAACTATATAGGATAATAGTTGGTTAATTAAATACTATCACAAACTTTCTATAGGTAGCACTAAAGGCTATTGTAATTGTCAGCAATTAAATTAACAATATCAGGACTTGTTAACTCAATTTTACTAAGCAAATTAGACATTCACGTGGCCACACATTGTGCATACAGCCGAAAAAACTATTGAATAGAAATCACCACTTATAACTTCTGAACTACTGGCCATTTTGCATTCAATCTATGACAATTTCCATAGATTCTATTGTAATAAAATAGAATTTAATGTAATGAGTAACTTCATAAATAAGAGTATTCGAAATTAATCTTCAATTTATTCTCACCTCTATAAGCATTAATAATTTAATAAAGAGGCGTTATTCCAAACTTAAAGCAATGGGGATATAAAAATAATTATCAAGTTGGAGATGGGGTTGGCGCCGCTCGTTTATAATTTCAAAACTGAAAATTGCCCTTTAAGCTTAGAGATAAAATAACTTTGTATGAGTAAAGGTAAACTCCGGTTGAGCCGTCTTAATGCTTGGTGTATATTTCAAATAAGAAGCTAATGCATTATTAAACTGTGGAAACAAGGGTATAGGAAACCTAATATTCTTCAGATGTCGCTAATGAAATTGTTTTGGTGAATGTAAGAAGTTTTGTATTTTATTATATTAATTTTGATGAAAACTAAGACGTGAAAAAATAATTTCGAAAAAAATTGGGACATAAAGAATGCTGTCAAATAAATTTTTCTGTAGATATTTTTGTTTGCCCTCTAAGTCACACAAGAAGCTTCAATTTAGGATTCTGGAAAATTAAGTTTATTGTGAAAATTACTACACTAAATTATAAATAAGTTCATTCGTCTTCTAAGTTAAATATTGACTTTTGGCCTGAAATATTTATATAAAGAAACCTACAGGTGAAAATTCCAATTCTCTCAAAAAATTTGGAAAAATGGACAGCCTCTCGACGTCAAATTCCTTTAGAAAAACTAATTTGTGTTGGAAAATAGGTCCTAAATCAGCTTTCAAGTCAATTCAAGTATCAACTTCCAGCTTAGAACTTTTGTATAAAAAAGCATAATTTAGAATTCTCAAAACTTTGACTGCCCTTTTATAAAACAACTAGCTAATCCGGCGAACTTCGTACCACTAATGAATTATTAAATACCTATTAAATGTTGTGTTAACGTATCTAGTAGATAAATTAAATTTAGTTTTTTTCAATGGTGAATTTGGCCTTGGAAACTAATGTTTACTCTCTGGATCAGAAATCACCTAAAATTAAAATTTCACATCATTTGGCTATTGATTTCAAATAGGGTGCCTCGTTTGGATCATAATCGCTCTCGGAGCACTTCCGCAGAGATCTGTGACGTCACCGCCCAAATAGAGAGCGCTCTAGGAGCAGTAAAGCCGAAAATGCTATAAGATAATACTGTTACGTCGGTTGAATGGAACAAACAAAAATAAGTTAAGTTATGTAGTGATGAGAAGCAAGAAAAAATTAAAGAATTTTGGGGTGGACCACCCTTATCACTTAGGGGAATAAAAAATAGCTTAAAACCTATTCTCAGACCTACCGAATATACATATAAAATTTCATAAAAATCGGTACAGCCGTTTCGGAGGACGAAGGTAACTAAAACTGTGACATGAGAATTTTATACATCAGATAAGTTGAGTTGGAAAAGAAGTCACAGGTCAGTTTCTATGTCAAAGTTTAATGTTTTTTGTGAAAAAAACTGCACTGAATTATAAATTAATTCATAACGCGGCTTAGAGTAAAACATCGGCTTAAAATGTTTGTATAAAGAAATTTCACTTTACACACACATGCAAATTCATAGTCACTTAGGAAATTTTGAAAAAGTAAATCAGTTCTGAGTGAAATATTTTAATTTCTGGCTCGAAAGTTTGTATAAAATGAGCTTCATTTTGTAATTCTTAAACTTTTGGAACACTAGTAGTCATGTGTCAGCTTCTGAGACAAATATAAACGTACAAAGTTCAACAATGAGCTAGAAACACACTTATAACTCAAGATTCTGAGTCAAAGATCAAATTTCGGCTTGAACTTCCGTAAAACCAAAGCCCTAATTTCTGAGTCTTTAAATTTGCTTTCCGAACAATGCGAACTTCTCATGCAAATATAAAAGTTAATTTTTTCATTATAAAAATTGCTGCTTGTGAAAGTTAATTTTTCTTCTTCTTATGCTCAATTTTTAAGTTGAAAAACCAATAACTATGAGATTTCGAGAATGTAAAGTAGGTTTGATATACAACATGCTTAAAAATAAGGTGATGAATCAGTTATTTAGTGCTCAGATGAGAAATTTTTAAGAATTAGGTATGTTACCACCTGTTGCAGCTGAGGCTCCAAATTTCTTTTCTCACAAAATAACTTTCAACACTTTTTTCACAATAAATATTTTTAAATTCTTACCTGTGCAGTTTTGAAAAATTCTGTATTTTTTTTTTGTCACTGCTACTCCCCGCTATTGGTGGGAGAGCGAAAAAGTACCAACACTTCTTGACGTTTTGATAAATTTATTCGTTGCCCCTCTGAGGCTCTGTTGCGGTGATGTCAAAGAAACCAACAATGAAGAGCGTCGCGGCGGCCCCATAGTGTTTTATAGCGAACGTTTATGGATGGCGCATCACGTGTTGCGTCAGCAAACTACTGAATATGTGGGATGCTGACGAATATGATTGGTGGATTTTTTCGTTATGTTATTGTTATCGTTAAAATTGGACCTATGGATGGTTGTTGCCTCCTAGTTTTTGCAACAAAAAAAAAATGTGGTTCCATTGTTGGGATAAATATTCAAGCTGTTTCAAAATAGAAATTTGAATATTTTGTGTATATAAATAGAAGGAAAACCCCAAGATTGTAGACAAAAAATTGACTTCCTGCAAAATTTAAACCAATAGCACTGCACTCACATCGATTCATTGACAAAAGTTAAGCTTTTTAAACATTCTCGTGCTTGAATGTATCATACAAAGACAAAGAAAGCCTTCCTATTCTATTTATGGTCCTTCGAGCCAGATAAAGAAGTCGTTCATAGAACTACAACAGTTCTGTTCATGTTTCTTGATCGAGCTGCGGTAATTTAGAGCAACTCCACATGGTCCGTAATTACAAAAAGAACTCGGAGATGGAGAATCTTCAATGCTGCAGAGATAGATTTTCCATCCTTTTCCCAAACAACTTGGGACGATGATTTTCTATGAAGATAATTGAACACTGTTTATGATGTGGATTCAAAAGTCATAAGGTGAAAGCTTAAGCACTGAGACTCTCAATTCTTTTATCATATTTATTGTCAATAGGTACCTATTCATTCAGGTATTTATGAAATATTATGATAATGCGTTATTTTCTGCAAAGACCACTTGCTTTTCCAAAAAAAAAAAACTTGAAAACTTAGGTTGTATCGACGATATTTTAATATTTTCTCGAAAAAAAAAATGCACCACAAGATATATTTCCTCTTTTAAATTTTTAATATTACGTACTTTGCACCCATTCCATAGAAGTGTGCTACTGTTTTAAATATTTCTTCCGAGTTTTTTATGGGATACAATTTCGAAGGGACTACAAGTGCGGAATCAGAAATTGACTCAATTTGCTTCCTTTGCTGTTTTTATTATCTATTAATTATTAACTTCAATTATCATGTAGCTGTCCGCCCAATAATACTCTATTAATTAGTTGGATGGTAAATTTCGAGCGGTTTTATTGATGGTGCGTTTATTTCCTTGAGTAGCTAAAAATATAATTGTGGAGGGAGTCTATTTGCAAATGAGAAAAACTACTGCAGTGATGAAGTTTTCATACATCTTTTATTACATAAAATAATATCTCGATTTATCTATGGTAGTACTTACAATTTTTCCTTAGCTTCACTAAATTATTCTAATAAAATTAATCTTTCGATTACTTAGAGCACGCACCTAATGTAGTTCAACCGTCGAACGGGTCGAATGAGAGTGTAGAAAGATAATGGACTTCGTATCATATATGTTCCAGGTGTTTCGTTTGATGAAACCTCCTAGAAGAATAGAACTTTCCATGACTATGTTGTCGATGTGTTTGTTGTAACACAGGTTTTTTTCAAAGGTGACTCCTAGGTCTATAAAGGTGTCGACTCTCGAGATTGGCGCTGTATATGTGGGCAGTATAAGATTTATGGTCTTGTGAAATATCATGTGTTTGCACTTAGTAGCATTCAATTTGTTTGAGAAGATTTGAGTTGAACCAAGCGACCAACCTGTCGAAATCCTGCTGGTGAGAGGTAGAGTGCCCGTCCACAACTGTGAAAAACGTCAGCATATAGTAAGCAAATGGATGTGCGAGCTCTGAGGGACCCCGGATGGAACTTTGAACTCGTTTTTAAAAATGTGCGATAGTAGAGATATGCCTCTATTATTATTCACATCAGTGCTATCTCCTGATTTGTGGATAAAAGTGTTGAGATTTTCCAACTTCTGGAAAAAATGCCATTATCGAAATAAAGTTGGAAAATATGCTTCATAAGTTCTATTAGAAATGTGCAACAGACTTTAAAAAGACACTGGTTAAAGACCATCCGGTCCAGGACTCTTTGAGGCATGTAGATCCAGAATTTTTCTCTGTATTTCCTCGACTGTGAAAAGATGACGGAGAGGTATGTTCCAAAAGGGACTAAGAAGTTTTCTTTGATCTCAACATCATTGTTGTCAGAGTAACAATAATTGTTGAAGTGTGTGGCGAAGAGTTCAGCAATCTGTTGATGGCTCAAAGAACAGAGTAAAGTGCATCGGATTCGGCAAGCCTGCATCTCTCTACAAAGATCTTATAAATAACCAGAAGTGTTTTACATATGACGGAATTAAATGCTGAGCTTTGGTAACATGTAATAGGTAGCACATGTCATTATGGTACTTCACATCTTTCCGTGCTTCAGAGTAACCTTCATAGTCCGCTTGCCATCTTGATCTTCTGTGCTTCTTATAGAGTCGATTTTTATGTGCAATTAACTTTTTTAGCTCAGAGTTAAACCAATCGGGATATTTGTCAATACCCTGATGTTTTTTTTGGGAATCAGTTTTGTATATTTTCGTATGGTTCTCCATTCGTAGGTCGATCGAGTGTACGCCACTGGTATTTTCCTTTTTCTGACTACCCCCTCAACCTTTGCATGTTAGTATGAATTCAATCCTATGTACAGTTTTTGAATAATCATAGAGTTTCCTACGTAGTACAGTTTTTGAATAATCATACAAAGGACGAGGCATTTCTCTCATGGAAAATGGATCTCCGACAGATTTTCCTGAATTTTGGATATGTTGTAGTTTTTTGAACTCTGATTAAAAGTCATCATTGGCCGAACCTCGTGCGGTTGAGAGTTTAGCCTCCAGAGGGCGCCAAAGTTTCATATAACCCATATAACTAATGTAACTTGGGTGTAATTGGGTAACTTCCGCTCACAGAAATAAGGATTTAGATGTCTGAAAAGTGATTTTTTCTAATTTTGACATTTAAAGTGACACTTTTCAAAACTCGTTGACGTTATCAAATGTCTTACTTTTCATCACCAGGTACGAAAAGTAAAATTTTTCGCAACTGGTGATGAAAAGTAAATTTGACCATCAGTTGCGAAAAATACAGAAATAAAATTTGAGATAATTTTAACGCTAAACTACTTGAAGTATTGTTATTATATTCTTTGTAGGTACCTACATATGGAAATTTAATTTGACCATAAACTAAATTTGACATAGGGCCAAATCTTATTTGCTTTTTGACTTCTTATAGGAATAATTTATTGTAGATAAAGCAGATTGAGCATTGACGTTTTCAATTAAAAGAGATGAACGATAAGTATGAAAACATTCATTTTCCCGCCAAAATTTGCTTGCTTGTCAATGTCAATGTGTATTGGGTGTTTAGCAATCCCCTCATTTTTATTCGAATCGGTGACTTCACCAATGAGTTAGCTATCTTTGTTAAGTGAATGGAAAATGATAATGACCGACATAGAATGATGGATCCATCGGTAAAATTTTATAATAAAAACACAGGGTTTGAAATTGGAAAGAAAATGTGGGAAAAGTCACTGCTTCATTCGCAGAACTTCGCTATGAAGCCGGGGTGGATTATTTTGGAAGCAAACAGCTTCTGAAAACTAAACTTGAACATGGATTACTTTGTATACTTGATGAGCCGTGGATTTCCCTTTCTTTTGCGAGTATCCTTTCTGCATTCTGATTTTGTGTATCCAAGTTTTGACAAATATAGGATTTGATGGAAACTTATGGAAAAACACATCCACCGGTGAATAGGAATAAATAGGAATTCGTTTTATGTATAGGCACACTACACACAATCAGCATTGTTAAGAAAAAACCTTTAAAAACCCGAGGAAATAATAGTTTCTTTCAAAAGTCTTGTCTACAAACCACTGTCAACGGCTGTCAACCATTGTTTTCATACTCTTTTGGCGTCTGACAGTTTGATGCCAGAGAGAGAGGCTTTTAAATTGAAAAGGTCAATTATTCGAAGTATGTTTTTTATATTTTTAACTTGAATTAAACAAGATCATATGGTCAAAATTAGAAAAAATATTGTGTGAAACACGTTGGGAAACACTATTTTTCGTAACTCTCTTCCTTTTGCGCAGAAATCAGTTCGTTACGAAAAATAGCGCTGCAGCCAGAGGCTTATTTTGCTGAATGTTTCTGTTTACTGCACCCATTCTAAAACCCTGGTTCTCTGCAGTACGCGAAGTAGGTCTGTTGAATGTTTGCCGTATGTGTCTGGATCTAGTTCGTCTTCTCCAAATATATTTTGTCTTCTGCGAATGAGTGCATCGCATTCTGATATAATATGTTGGGCTGTTTCGGTCTCTGTTCCGCATAGTCTGCAGCTCGTGTCTTTGTTGTACAAGCCCATTGTTTGCAGGTGCTTCTTTACTGGGGCATGCCCAGTTAGAAAGTCGGTTGCTACTCTGAGTTGATACCCGCTTAGTTGTAGCAGTCTTTTTACTGTTTTGCTGCATGTCTCACGTATGAACAATACTGAACATTTTTCCATGTGCATGCTTGGGTATTTGCTTCCAATATTGACCATGTTTTGCTTTGATCTATTCCTTCAGCTCCTTTCTTACTGTGCTTTTGGGCATTCCGCGAGCTGGTTTGGGACCAAGGTATTCTGTGGATGACCCCCTGCGTGCAAGTTCGTCAGCCTTTTCGTTGCCCGGTATATAGAGGTATCCTGGCACCCACATGATTGTGACGTTATTTTGGTACGCCAAGTTGTTGAGCTCTTCTCGGCATTCTAATATCAGTGCAGAGTTTGCCTTAGGGTTCTTGAATGCCCCCAGCGCTGTCTGACTGTCTGTGAGTAAAGTGGGTCTCCTGTCTTTGCAGGCCCTCCTATTGTTGCGAATTGTAGTATTGCAGATACCTCTCCCTGGAAAACATATGTATATGACCCTAGAGAGAAGAAGGTCTCGCATCTTCCTTCTTGACTGTTGATTCCTGCGCCTGTGCCATTCTCAGTCTTTGACCCGTCCTAGTACCAGATTTGGCCTCTGAGATTGGAGAGTGTATGTTAGTTTTCCCATTCCTCCCTTTCACTAATTAGGACTTGGAAGGATATGTTAGGTGAGTATTTGGGAACTACATAGTCAGTTATCATGTCAAATACTGTCAGATTTATGACTTCCCTTATTTGTGTGTGGCCTGATCTGACTTAGTTTGCTCAGGTTGTTTGGCTGTTTGTGGAGGCCCATCTTAGCATTCCTAGCTTCCGGCTGAATCAGAATGTGTAGCGGAGGTAGGTCTAGTAGGACTTCGACAACTGCTGTTGGTGTGCTTTGCACCCTGCCAAGTCTCATTCTGGCTCGGTCCTGTTGTGTCTTCGTCCACCGTATCAAAGACGTATAGATTATTGCTGGCTTTACAACCGTTGTGTATAGCCAGTGCATCATGTCCGACCGCACCCCTAGGTTTTTCCGAAAGTTCTCCTAGCTTATATAAGTACTAGTTCTGACCTTTTAATTAATTTGTCCAGATGTTGTTCCAAGTTAATTTTAAGTCTATGATTACCCCAAGATATTTTACTTCGTCCGACATCGTAACTGGGTTTCCCTGAAGGTAAAGAAGTCCAAGCCCCTTCATTTTCCTTCTTTTGGTAAAGGGGAAAATTGTCGATTTGATGACAATAATTTTCAATCCTACAGTGGAACTCTGTCCACCTAGAGACCATTGTTAGAGCCTGCCGCATGCGATCTCTAACTATGTGGTTGAATTTTTCCTGGAATATTATGACCAAGTCATCTGCATATCCCAATACCTGATGGTTGTTCAGGTGGTTGTTGCTCTTCAGTAGCTCTATCAGCGCGTCCATCACCAGATTCCACAGCAAGGGTGATAACACTCCGCCTTGCGGACATCCCTTTGCAACCCGAGCCGTTACTGTTTTACCTAGGAGCGTGTAGTGGATGCCTTTACCTCGAAGTATGCAGTGAATCCATCTGCTGCATGTATCATCAATACCTCGTCGGCGTAGAGCTTTCATGATTACCTCGAACGAAATGTTGTCAAACGCTCCTTCTCCTTCCAATGTACTTTCTACCCGCTAGACGAGGTGATGTAGTGCTGTTTCAGTTGAGATTCCTGTTTTGTAAGCATATTGGTCCGGATGTATTGGTCTGGTAGGCAATGCACCATCCCGAATGTGGAACTCAAGCAGTTTTTCTAGAGCCTTCAACAAAAATGATAAAACATCTCACATGGCACATATTCATAATAATCCTAAATTATTATAATAACACGAAGTTATATTACAGTATGAAGTTAAAAGAAACTTTGGCGTCCTCTGGAGGCTACACTATCAACCGCACCAGGTTCGGCCAATGATGGCTTTTAATCAGAGACTTAAAAACTACAGCATATCCAAATTTTGGAAAAATCTGTCGGAGATCCATTTGCCATAAGAGAAGTGCCTCCTTTGTATATTTTCTTATGGTTCTCCATTCGTAGGTCGATCGCGTGTACGCCACTGGTATTTTCCTGTTTCTGACTACCCCTCTCCTCAACCTTTCCATGTTAGTAACTATTACTTATGGCGATTTCCATTTGTCAGTCAGTGCGCACTGAGTGTATTCGCATCTTTTTCTAAAAGCATGTGACATGTAAGGATAAGGATACATTTTTTTTGCACTCTTTCGACAAATGGAAATCGCTATTAAACACAAATTGACCTTTTGTTTGGACGCCATATTGCGGTGCGCGAACATAGTTGCCAAAAGTAGAACAAAAAAATTACTAGCGTACTGTCAACATTAAAAACAAAAGTTACTGAATAAACTACATTTGAGATTTAAATTTGCCGCCAATTACGAATGTTTTTGAAAAGAAAAGCCATCAATTTTAGCTTGTATCGGACAGAATAGAAATAATAGAATATCTACCTATTTACTTTCATCAATCAGAGAGAGAAAGTAAACAAACAAAAAGGATAGCGAGGATCAATCATTTAGTTACTTCTGTTTTTAATGTTGACAGCCCGTTAGTAATTTTTGTTTTCTTCGTTTGGCAACTATGTTCGCGCACCGCAATATGGCGTTCAAACAAAAGGTCAATTGTTCAGTTCCTTATAATTCGCCTGTTCAAATAGGTAGATAGTAGTAGGATCTTCGGCCTTTAGCGTTTGTCTACTTCCGTATGAGAAATTTAGCTCCAAAGGTCACTGGTTTTGGTCACAGGTAGAGAGAGTTCAGTTGCGAAAATCTATTATAGCTGTTCTTCACATTGTTGAGTTGCTGAAGTTCCATGAAGAACATACTTTCTATCAGACTTTGCTCGGCCAAGGAGTGAGAAGATTCCGGCACTAGGAAATCATCCTCTGCGATACAGTTGACATTGGGAAGATTAAAGTCGACAAATTTGATAAAACTGGCATTTGCATGATTCACATACTGTTACAAATGACCTGTAAGTCATCTCAGGGAAACTTCAAGGGAAGTATGCTGATCCGATCGCACCATCTCACAATCGTGACAGATACTGTGGATCCATATTTGCTTAAATTCAATAAAGTTTGCAGACAGTATAATCGAAGACTGGAAGTTACTGTCTAGCGCTTTTAAAACTCCCTTTCCTCGATTCTTGGGTTGCTGCATAATGCCGATTGGCTCGGAATCTTGTGTAGAGGGGAGGTAATAATTCGGAATTGTTGAAGGAGGCCATATGAGGACTATAAAGTCGTAATTATTGCAGCTAACAGAGTTCTTGTGTTTTTGTTCTTATGCCACCCATATTTTTGTAGTAGAAATTAAAAGAAGGGTCTTAGGCTATGGGTTTCTATTGAGGGTTGTGGTTGTGAGAGTGCCGTTGACTCCGCCCAGTTTGCCTACCTCTGACAAATCTAGTCTAATGAAAGGCTGAAGGTCTGGGATAAAAGGAGTGACATTTGCCAATCTCTATATTCAGGGGCCAATTGCTGGCATTGAGCAGTTTGTCTTCTAATCTTTCATCCGTTTCAACCCTATACCTCTTGTATTCGTCAGATCTGGATGGAAATTCTTGTACCTTAAATTGATGTTCATATCCAAAGGTTTCTGTTGAGTATTTTCTGAAATAAGCCTCGCGCTCATGGTGGTCGAGACTTTTCGGACAAAAACTGCTACTTTTGGGCATTATAGCTCTGCAGCGGAAATGGTTAATTTACCTTACGGTTTCCTAGTGCCGGTGATGCTTTACCGGAAAGTTTTGCAGAGTAATGCAAAGTAATATCCCGATAATACGGATGCTTTTATAACTGGGATTGCATTCGCGTCCCCTTGAATTCGGTACTTTGGATTTTGCTGACCTAAACAACATGTTTTCCAGATGGAAAAATCACACTATAAGCCTTTATCTCATACGTACTATGTCTCCAGAGAATTTATTGCCAATTTTCTGAGCAGTTCTTTGATGCCCTGTCTTTGGATATGCGGGATCGTTGGTTAACAAGAAAAAGCCAATTATTTTTAATATAAATATAATTCTTGTGTCAAGGATTGTTAGATCGATAAATCTGATCTGGTAGATGCTGTGACTTCTCACTGTTTTTTTTAAAATTAAAATTGTCAATTGTCCATTGTAGCAGCCTATTTTTTTCTCACAGGCACAGGTGAATAGAATGGTAGTTGAAAAAAGTTCATACCAATAATTATTTTTGGAACAATATTTTTATCCGAACTAGGTATATCGCCAGCCAACTACTTGTTGGGGATCGGGAGTTGACCGATGCCACGAATGTTGAGTACCTATCTGGAGTTTTCCGCTCGCTCCAATCCCGTACTTAGATAATTAGAACTCGGTATTATATAAAAAAATTTCATTTATTAAAATTTTCGTTGAGGGGGGGTCACTTAGTTAAGAATGTTGAGAGGCAACTCGACTGTTCAGAGTGAAGCTCGGAATCTGAATACCTTGCCTTCAACTATGTTCCACCAAGGAAGGCAAGTTTGGACCTCCCTAAAGAAGGGTATTTCACAATTTCCTAAAATTAACTTATCCTAACAACATAGGTGCTAAAATGTTACGAAACGTTTGTACAATCATAAACCTAAAATTAACCTAGGGGTTGTAATTCTCGCCTTCTGTATTATAAAAAAGGTACTATGTCTTTGGCGGCAAGAGTATTTCCCATGGGCTGTATTTGACTTAGTTTTTATATTTACAACAATTGGGGTTTCTGCAATAAAGGTACCGACTTTCGAGAAATGTGAACAGGACATTGGTTATATAATAATTCTAGCCGGCATCGTCTTTGAATCCTAACAACATAAAGTATTGTTATAATAAAACTTCGGACTCAATTACACAGATGGTGGAACTTGTAGAAGAGAAAATGAAGTGAACATTAGGATTATTGATAATATAAGTAATAATGAATTCACTAGTTCACAACATACTGAATAATTACATATTTTTCTATCAATTTTCTCTTCCCACGTAAATAGGTTAGAGCTCCCATCAAGAGAGATTTATTTATCTTGCCCCATATTTTTTTTTTAAATAACGAGCCGAAGTCATTGATTTATTTTTCGTGTAAACAATTCGAAACGCGCATATTATCCGCGGGACCCTTTATTTCCCTACCGACTACATGTTAATTATCGTTCACCGTTACTTTGCCATCTGTCAGGTTTGGCATTCGTGTGTAATTGAACAAATTACAGATTGGAAGCAACGCGAAAAACAAAAAAAATTGGTGGTACACATAGTTATTTTGCTAGCAAATAAAATCCGCGTTCCGCTTTTGTTACTAACTATATCAGGCCTATGTTTGCAATATGATGCCAATTTTTTTGTTCGCTAAATTGGGGGGGAATCCAGGTTTTTGCAGTCAAGAACAAATAGTGTTATAATCATTAATTGGCTTGCCAACATTGAGATTATTGAATAATATTGATGCGATTAGGTATTGATTGAGTCGAGGCGGAAGTTTGTAGCGATTGTATTTGAATCAAATCAAAATATGCTTAACTGTTAAAGGCACGACCAATCTATCTATATCTATATATCTATCCATCTATTCAGCCTTCTTCAGTCCATCTTTGAACGTAGGCCTCCCCCAGTCTTCTCCATTCCTCTGCTGTCATGTTCATTCACCTGGTTCCAGCGTGCTTCTCCAGGTCATCAGCATGCCTCATCTGTGCGGGCCGATCCTCGAGCCAGGGAGTGGAACTTCCCGAGAGAACAAAATTTTCGTCTTTATCATTCTCGTTTACTTTTCGATTACGTTGACAAGGACAAAACATTCGTTCTATCGGGAAGCTCTACTCCCTGGCCCGAGGATCGGCCACCTGGGGTCTTCCTCTACTTCTTTTATTCTCCCAAGGTCTCCAGCTTAAAATACATTTATTCCATGGGTCGTCTTTTTGTCTGATATTGTGACCTGCGAATTTCCATTTTAATTTTGCTACCTATTTTCTAACGTCTCTTACTCTCGTTTTATTTCTTATCCACTCGTTCCTACTTTATCTATCACTTTCACATTTAACATTTGTCTTTCCATTGATCTTTGTGCTTTTGTTATCTTATCCATGTTTGACTTTGTAAGTGTCCATGTTTGGGATCAATAGGTGAGAACAGGAAGTATACATTGATTATACACTTTGGTTTCGAGGTATCGTGGATATTTTCTATTTTTCAAGATGTAAGTACCGGCCTGTTCTTTCGATTGTTAACCATCGAATTTTATTGTTAGCCTGGTGGTGAGAATTTTTGTGAAGACTAAATTACATTAAGGAGTGTTATGGATTCATTCCAGTTGTTTTGGATTTTCTTTTCTCTCAGTATTTTATTTAGGAGGGTATGGAGTGTATTGGATAACCGTTTTTCCACAGTATTTTAGCATTTTTGCCGTGACTCCGTGTTTTCCAGGTACTTTTCGGGTTGTAGTTCTGAGTTTACATTCTTTATTTTAGTTTGTAGTTGTTTTACGATTTCTTCCGGTGGCTCTTTTTTTGTTTGATATAGTTCTGTATTCTGTATAAAAGAGTTGTGTGATATTTATGATATCCTCCTTAATATTAGTTTCTACGCCGTTCTTGTCTTTTATTTTATTTTTTATATATTTCATATCTTCCTAGTGTCGGTCTTAAGCATTTCATATTCTTGTTATTCTCTATGACTCTTTCTATTTCTATTTCTTGGTTCTTCCTTTTGTTTTTTTTATCATTTTCCTGATGATCTTATTGATTTCTGTGTATTCTATCGATTTCCTTTTTCCTTCTTCGTTCAGTTTCCGCCTTCTTTCCATGAGTTTCTTTGTTTCTTCTGATATGCAATCTTCCTTGTTTTTATCTTTTTATGCGATTTCTTTTCCTACCCTAACCATGGTTTCCGCTAATGTATCGTACATTTTATCTATATTTTCATTATCGCTGTTCAAGTTGTGGGTCAGTTGTTCCTTCAGTCTCTCTTCGTATATGGTTTTAGTTTGTGCAAGTTTGTCATGTCTAGTTGTCCCTTGTTTCCATTAGTTTTTCTTTTCATTTCAAAGTTGCCATCGATACATATTTTTGCTCTGCTCATTCTGTGATTTCTGCCTGTGATGAATCTGTTCAGAACTGTTACATCTTTAATAATTTATTTTTCAGTGGTCAGTATGTAGTCAATTTCATTTCTCGTTGTTCCATTAGGGCTGAGCCATGTCCACTTTCTTTGCGGTTTCTTCTTAAAAGAACGAGTTCATTGCATATAGATGTTTTTCTTCCAGATAGTTCATCAAGGTAGTGCCCCTATCGTTCCTCTCACCGTACCTATAGTCCCTTATTTTAGTCTTTAGTCTCTCCTTTATTCAGCTTCTTACCAAGTTTGGCATTGAAATCTCCAATTACTAGAGTAAGGCGAGTTTTATGTTCTTCCATAGCCTTTAAGATATCTTCATAAAATATTTCGATGCTCTCGTCGTCGTATGTTGAGGTGGGGGCGTACACTTGAATATTTTTAAGCGATGTTCTTTTCATTTTAAGTACGAGATGAGCAACCCGATCTGAGACTCCCTTGATAGTTTGAATGTGTTCACTTATCGCTTTATTTATTATAAATCCTACTCCAAAGTTACTGTTGTCTTCGTTACCTTTGTAGTATAGCAGGTTACCGGAGTTCAATTCTATTCGATTTTCTGTTTTTCTTCGAGTTTCTGACAAGTCTACTATGTCACATTTTATTCTTGTCAACTCTTCCCCCAGTTCATGTATCTTTTCGTCAGTGTTCATTGATCCAATATTGTATGTTCCTATTGTTAGGTTGATCAGACAAGACACGACCAATAGTCTCTATGTAGCCTTCTTTCAGTGCCAAGTTTTCTCATCTTTGAAGGAAGTTAATTGAATCATTTTTTGCACTCATAGATATAATAGAGCTATACGGATAAGTACTGAGTGGGAGATAGGCAACCTCAGCACGTAATTTTGGCGCGTATTGTATTGCCCCTTAAGCTTCAATCCGCACTTATACTTTCTAAACACTAAACAGACTGTTTCCAGAATAAAATAGACAAACACAAAGTTAGAATACCGTGGCTTAAAAACAGAGGACGCCCTCTTCAGTAGTAGGAACACTGAATTGAAGAGAAAATCAGAACAAGAACTCCAGAAGCAAATCTCATATCGAAGATAAGACTTAATAGTCGCAAAGTACGCATATTTGGCAATTGAGAATTAACTCTCAAGGCATAGCAACCAGAAAAAACAATGTCTCATACTTTCGCAGTATGGTCTTTCCGAATATATTGAAGATTGGTATAGTGATGGGTTCATTTTCCAAGTAAATATCTTCACATCTAAAATTGAGGATTTTGGTCTTGGAGACATTAGGCATGGCGTACATTGAGACGAATGCGACGAAACCCACGCAAGGCAGCACAAGCCACGTTTTTGTATCATGTAGCGAGCATTGCACGTCCGCATATTGAGACGCAGCACAGGGAATTTCAGACTATTGTAAAGGTTTACAAGAAAGTCGAAGATGGCAACCCCCAAAAGGCCACGCTTGTCCAAGTATGAAACCATCCTAACCTCAACTCTACAACCTTAGCCAGAGTAGGCAACAATGCTATAGGCCTTAAGTTAGAAGGAGAGTCATGCTCACCACCCTTAGATAGAGGGACGATCTGACGACTGCTCTCTTCAGGCAAGACAGGAAAACCCCCAAGAGAAACGTCAATTGCCTCAGCAAGAACCTGCAACGCAACCAAGGGTACAGCCAAAAATATCCTCAATGAGAGCCCATCCTAACCTACTGCACCCTTATTCTTTATATTTCTGCGAGTATGCATTTAAGTTCTTCTGCATTAGTATAATCAAAAAAGGAAGATTCAGCCACCATTACATATTTTATGGCCGTTTGCACCCACCATTTTAAGGAAGCCTTACAGTAACCAAAACGTCATTCCTCTACCGCATCTTAACCCACCCTGATCAGTTCCATTGCCAAATGGCAGAAGTCCCATTATTGCTTCGTTGTCAGACAAACCAACATAGATCGTTACACACTGAATTTCAATCTGAATGAAATTTGTTCATAGAAATAGTCCAATATCGAAGCAGAAGATGTGGAAAAGCGGGTTCAACAAACTACACAGTATCTGATTAGATCTATTGCATTTGTCCAAGAAATTCACGTTGAGATCGCCAGTCAACATGGAATTAACCGAAATTTTGCTCAACAAAACCTCCAACCTCTCCAAATCACCAGACGGAGACCTATATAAACTCAAAACCTACATATTGAATTTACTGCAGAACACAATAGAAAACCATTGAATTTAAATTGTAGTAAACAGAAAACATCATGAACAGGACCGGATTTAGGACTGTGAAGGCCCCTGGGCAGAATTTCTGTGGGGGCCCTGCCTCCTACCATTTGAAAAAAAAAAAAAATTAATTAACTTGAGCTTTGAAAACGATCTCTCCTCCCAAGTTGGTAAGCATCAGAACTAAATATGAACGAGTGTCACCTCAACGTTTGGAAACGCATCATCCAATTTGTTTTCTTGTTTTACAAGGTTTAGTGTGTGACCTTCAATTTCATTTGCAGTTAAATTTTCCAAATGATTTAGAAATGCGAAATTACAATGAATGGCTGCATATGCGGAAAGCGTCTGACCTAAAGAGGTAGGTAGTGAATTGATCTACAATAGGAATAAAATTTTCAGTTCTAAATTTCTCTTGATTGTGTCATTTCAGCCTCTGGAGTCTTTCCATAATCCAGTGGAGTTAGCAGGATCCTTATTCTCGAAACAGGGAAGCAGCGTTTTCATGAGAACGAAAGTTCTGTCTTCGTCACCCATATTTATATTTCTATAACACTAACGGGGACAGAGCAATCGTTCTCATGAAAACGCTGTTCCCCTGTTTCGAGAATAGACATCCAGGACATTCCGACTTCCGTTGTCACTTCCTATGAGTGAAATAATCTGTAGCAAAACGCACTCGAGTACTCTATTTGATTAGTTAGATGGTAAATGGCGAGCGGTATATTGATGGTGTTTATTTCCTTGAGCTGCTACCTATAAAATTGTGGAGGGGGTCTAATCGCAAAAGAGAGAAACAAACTATTGAGGTTTACTAAATTATATTTTATTATACTTAAAACCAAAAATTCAAATAAGCAAATATCCTTCTATTCTGACAGCCACTTCTATTTTTCCCAACTCAAATTATTTCACATCCGTTAAAATTTCATTCCTACTACTGACCAGGAAATATCCCTACTAAAAACGCCTACTTCTCCTATTCTTAATAACATAAGCTTATACATTACTCTTTCAAACAACACTTCCGATTTACATTCCTTTTAAAACTACCCTTCACCTATATCTATAAATTCTTAAAACTCCTAAGTCTTTACTGACTGCTTATGCAAAATAATTATTTAAGTCATAATACAATTCACTGGATTAAGTATATATGTATTACCAACTATATTTTTATAAAATCTTACAATAATTTCTAAATGATTAAAACCATAACATTTCAGCACTTAAGGTCATCAATGTTACAACATGAACAACAAACTTTCAAACAAAACTTTTTATCAATTTAATCAGAACAATTACTATTTTCGGATTCCTAGCCAACATACACAATTATTTAAATTCTTATTATTTCGTTACTATAGCCCTTCAACTTCAATTGGACAATCCAATTCAAAATTCTTTAATAATTCCTACTCAAAATCGAATATTGCTAAGAGCATTATAATTTCTCCTTTCAAGTTTCTGCAAAATTAATTAATATGTCATTATACTCGAAGGCAATTAAATTTATGCAATAATGTTCCATAGTCAAAACACTGGAGTTATTAATATTTATGCAATGAAGTTCGAAAGTTAATTCACTTCATAGTCATTCATCATTTATAAAGTCAAAAAGTTTTACTAGTCACAAGAGTACTTACATTTAACTTTCCACACGTAAAATTACTTAATTTAATTTACTTCAAAAATCTCTAGAACACGCACATAATGTTGAAAGAATTTAAATGTTCTTTCTTTTCACAATTTTCCGTTACTATTTCAAAAATTCAATCAAACGCGTTTTCCCCCGAGGCAAAAATAAAAGAAACTTTTCGCGAATTTTATCCGGACTGACTCATTAGGTACTGTAGATTTAACTCAACTGGACTGAACTAACAACTCAACTGAACTGATAACTAGTCCTCCACTTCTAAAACCGCTGTATTTATATGTTTCGTTCCCCCAAAAATTCTAAATTTCATCATTCAATAACCTTCCTCTTTTATTTGTTTAAAATCGAATAATTATGTCGCAATTTCCTGGTTTATCGGGGTCAACAGATTTGGTTGTAAGAATTGGACATATAACTCAAAGAAAACCGACACACGTGGTGACTAAATAATAAATGTTTTAACGTATATAAATATTTTAATTTAATTTGGGGTCAACGCTAATTTGTTTTATTTTCAATTTATCGATACTGATTTGAAATACCGGAAATTCAGTTTTTGATAATTTGATTACATTTAATTTTTACAGTAGACATTGTAAAGTACGGGTCTATTTTCCCGGGTTATTGCAAATCCTTGATTTCGCTTATCTTCGCGGGCTTCATAGCTGTCGTGTCTTGACTCAATAAATTCTTTAAGTGATCTCAAATGCTGCCACTCCTGAATTAAGGTCATTATTTGGATCTTGAAGAACATGATTTGTGCTGTTTGTTCTCACGTTGTTTTCACGTTTCCACATTTTTGAATCTCGACATTTTAAATATGCTGATTTTTTGTGGGCCTTTATTTTGTAGGGGACCCGAGCAGCTACCCAGCCTGCCCCCGTTAAATCCGGCCCTGATGATCATGAGGTATGTGCTACGGCTGTTTTTCTATTCTCCGGCTCAAGGAATACGGAGGAGGAAAAGTCGACCATAAAATTTTCAAATGGTTCTCAAAGATTATGCAATAAAGTGCTAAAAATTCGGAAGAGCAAGATCAGGTGAGTGGGGCGGATTAGAAGTAATCCCACCGAGCTCAATCATGTAAGCAGTAGGTATTTGAGGGCGCGCAAAATCACTCGATGATGTCTTTCTGGTCCCTTTTCTAGAATTGTGGCCATTGTGACGGATTTGGTTTCAAATTTGCCAAAAGAAAATGAATATCGTACTTTCAGTTTCATTCACTTCTTCAAACACACAAACATACCAAGAGGAAAGGGCAAACTTACCCTACCATGCGTAAAGAAGTTTCACTTCAAAAATAGTATTCTCTATAGGCATTTCTATAGGTACCGGATTGATAAAATCCCTGAAATCGCTTACTGCCAAATTTTGTACAATACACTCAAAAATCGTGTACTTAGCCAGAGTAAATACTATCAAAACAATGAATATTTTACCTAAATTCATTTAATTATAAACCAAAATATCTAACTAATCATTTTCTAGACGGAATAAAACAGTTAATTCGATTATCCAAACTCTTCAGTAAAATTCATTTCAATTAACAGTCATTTGATTTAAATTTCTCTACCTATAGATACTAAGCACAAAAATATTCAAAGTCAATTCACTCAAGACAATAATATTTATGTAATAAAGTTTCAAAGTCAATTCACTTCATAGTCATTCTGATCATTGATAAAGTCAAAATAAAACTTTCCACTAGAGTACTTACATTTAATTATCGCCCTTCACTTAATTATTCTAATTATGATTCTTTTGATTATTTAGAGCTCGCACATAATGTTGAACGAATTTAACTGTTCTTTCCATCACAATTTTCCGTTACTTTTTCAAAATTCGATCAAACAAGTTTTCCCGTGGCAACAAAATAAAAGAAACTCTTCGCGAATTTTATCTGGACTGCTTCATTAGGTACTGTAGACTTAAACTCAAGATTGAACTGAAGACTGACTCAAGACTCGCCCCTTTTATACTATTATTTATCCACCACAATCGACAATATGGGTGGTCGTTGACCATCTGTAAATTCAATTCTATTGGTCGACCTAGATATTATTCCAAAAAATATAACTTACTCCGATGAGATTTCGACATCATCCGATGATGATGTCGAAATCTGTGCCAAAATTGTATGATTACTAGGGGTCAACGAAATGGGAAAGAATGTAGAGGACACTTAACTCAAAGCATAGGTGCACTCGTGCCGACAATAAATTATACGAACTTTTGAAATTTCTGTCATTTTGGTACCTAATTTAATTAGGTACCTAACCTTGTATTTAATCTTTTCCGGGTTTTGATTTATGAGTTCAAATTTGATCACTTTCAATTTATTGATATCTACTGATTTGAAATACTGGAGCTCTGGAGATTCAATTTTTGATTATTCGATTACATTTGAATTAACTGTTGTTGCATTTTTTGAAGACATTGTAAATTACGGGTCCATTTTTCACAAATATTTGGAATCAGGTTTGATAGGCTAATCCGATAGGTCAATAATATACAGGGTGTTCAACTTTGCATTGCCACACTTTTGTGACACACTCTGTAAACTTGTAACTAACTTCATTGAAAACTTTCTGATTTACCTACAACTTTCACATTTGACATTTCTGGGTACCTATCTCTTCAAACAGGTGAGATAGGTGTGGGTGCAAAATATAGGCAATCTTCCAGTATATCATTATACTTTTTACTGTTCCAACTATCAAATAATAAACAAAACATTTCTAATTAATTAGCTTTCCTTTATTACTTTCCCTTCCCTTATTTACTGGAAAAAATACTCTTCAGCTATTTAACAAACTAATGAAAAGTTATAGTTACCAAATAACAACTTTTCCATAGCATCCGAGTCTCATTAATACATCAGCTTTTATATTTTAAATAAATTATTTGTAAAATTCCTAATATTTTTTGTGAAATAAGTCAGTACGTTATATCATTCACTAATTTATTAACAGCGAGATATCGTAATAGGAACTAAGCAAATATCCTAAATTGTATAATGATTGGCCAAACCGCGGAAATATTAATCATGCAAAGCTAAATAGAGCCAATTTGACTACGTAGGTGAGATAATATTTTCTTTGCGGGATACATTTTGCAATTTATGCCGATTAAACAGTAGGTAATTAAATGAATAATTAGGGATTCTAGTAATTCGATCTCCATACTTTCCATTTGAAAAAATGAACTTTCCAATATTAAATACGTAGATAGGTATATCAAATAGCTGTTGCAGAAAAGGTAGATACATATTTCACAATGAAAATAACAAATTAATAGTTTTTTCAAGTATTTGACTTCAAAATGTATAATTTTTCATATGGAATATTTGACTCATAAAGTTGGTAACTGCAAAACCCGATTCACCACCCTGTATGTTGAATTTTGTACTGACAAAAGTACCAGCGCCTAAATCTTTATAAGTCAGAAATGAGTCCTAGAAAAATTGTCATTTTACCAATACTTTTTAAGCACATTTTTCTATTTTAGACTAGTCAGCAATGGAGTACGACTACAACGATAGATTGGCCTTTTTGGCCAAATGGTTAGACACTGAGCGATCGATGCAAAAGAATTTCAACGTTTACTATTATCCCAGCAACAACACTTTGGAAATGTTCGATCGCGATTTGAACAGGATTTATCTGAAACGAATTAAAATGGACGGATTGGGATTCAAGGATATGTTTATTGGTAAGGAATTTTAAGGCTCAATTTACAAACCAATATTACATGTTTGTTAAGCGTAAACTACAACAATTTTCGAATATTTCAGGTACTCTTTTCTATGTAGATCAAAATTTCAATAGAATGTTATAGTATAATTTCCTATAAGATACTATTTTTCAGGTAACACAATACGAATTTATGGTCGTCAAATTCGTCTAACCAACTACGCAGACTCAAGAACCGAAAAAATAATAGGAAAAACTAAAGAGCACACAGTTTGCGTTATCAAACCCAGTTTGTTACCCAAATTAGGAGATGTGATAATCGAAATTGAAAAGACAGGTTTCCAAATTTGCAATATGAAAATGTGCAAACTATCCAAAAAAGAAGTAAGTTGGAAATTATTATTCTATGTATTTATATGTTTTGTCAACCAACTCAACTGTTATATAGGCATTGGAATTATATGAACCGTATAAAAATAAAGAACCACTACTACCATTCATCTTGGAGCACCTTGTTTCCGGTCCCATTGTTGTTCTGGAATTAGTTGGTGAAAATGCAGTAGAACGTTGGTTAGAGCTCCTTGGACCGACCGATCCTGTTGAGGCGAGAAAAACGGCGCCAAACAGCCTTATTGCCATTTACGGTGAAGATAGCAAAGTAACAAACGGATTCCTTGCTTCCCAAGACGAAGCCAATGTTATACGGGAAAGCAACTTTTTCTTTGCCAAAGATAAAACGAGAGAAGTTCCTCAAAATAACATTTCACTTCAAAACACTACATGTGCAGTAATCCAGCCTCACGCAATTGAAGAAGGCAAGCTGGGGTACATTTTGGCAGCTATAAATGATGCTCATTTTTCCATCAACGCGCTGGAAATGTTTTACTTGAGCAATACAAATGCCGAGGAATTTTTGGAAGTCTACAAAGGCATAGTGAGTGATTTTAATGCAATGGTTTTAAGCTTTGTAGACGGGCCTTGTGTAGCCTTGGAAATTGCCGGGAAGAATAGTAACATGAAGGTTTACGAAGAATTTCGATTGTTTTGTGGCCCTAAGGATTCCAGTATTGCTAGGCAAATAAGACCTTTGACTTTGAGGGCCAGATTCGGTTGTGATAAGTATAAAAATGCCGTTCATTGTACCGATTTGCCTGAAGACACTGTGCTGGAGTTGGAGTATTTTTTTAGAATCTTGAAAGACTATTAATTTATTGAATAGGTGTTTATTTATTTTTCTTTTAATTTTTATATTGCATCAATTGATAACAGTCAAAAATTAATTTCTATTTATATATATATATATATATATAATCCAGATTCCCACTCGAGTTCTATCCCTTTGGTGGATTTGATAAAAAGGGCTGCTGCTTGTTGCCCTATTCCACCTTGAACCAAATTAACTTTACCTTCCGTTTCAATCCAGATGCATGTAATTATTTATCTCTTCACCAGCCCAAGCTATCTGGAACAGAAAAATGCATAAGTAGAAGAAATCTTTCAAAGGTAAATAGGAACAGCAATTAGGGAATAGTTTTGTCCAATATTCTGATACTTACAGTATAATTTCTACTTTCGAACTCATTTATGCAAGTTTTTGAATAAAGAACTCTCCCATCTTTGCTAACTTTGTCGCAAACTCCGAAAATAGTACGTTTTAGCGGATATCCTCCGCAATCTACTTCGTCGCTTCGTATGTCAACAATAATAATAATTAACAGAATTGCAAGTAATAATTTCATTTTTTTTTTTCGCAATGTTAGTAATTTCATTTATTTCTTATTGTTAGTTTATTGTAAACAACTAAATGAAAATATTTACTCAAATGTACCCACTGTTTTATCTGTGAATAATTCCCCTTATTGCGATAGACATAATATTGATAAGAAACACAATGGATAAAATATAGGAATTTTTAAAATTGCATATGACAATCATTATGAGGTCTTAGGTCTGTTCTCACCAGAAATCACCAACTAGTCAGTGGCGGATTCAGGGGGGGGGGGGGGCGCGCGCCCCTCCCCCCTGAGAGCCTCAAAAACAACTATTTTTTTTTTTTTTAAATCATAGATAGAAAAATTTTATAAAAGAATTTTCCAATAAAATGCTATAGGAAAATTTTATTGTCCAAGCTACACTACTTCTACTATTGTACACGTTTTGTTTTTATCAGATAAATGTCCTATATTTTTATTTGGAATAGGTTTTTTTATTTGTTATTTTTGGTTTTTTGATATGTGCAGGGTTGTCCAATTTGAACACAATAGAAAACGTTAATTTCTGAGCGAGATACAAAAAAATCAACCCCCACTCTGAGGCTCAAATTTTATGATATTGTGAACCGTTTTGTGACTAGAGAATCCAGTGACTTTCTCAGTTTTTTTTTCTATTTATTCCCGAATTCGAGATATTAACCAGAGTTCGATTGTTTTGATGGGACACTGGACACCCTATATAATAATTACCGATTGAATAGCTCTGCTTTTGCTGCTTGCAATGATATAAAATTCGATAGGTTTACCTTTTTTGTTCGAGTTTTCCCGAGGGGTTAATCACTCCCTGAAATCGTGTCACAAATTCATCCGAAATCCTTCTGAAATCCACGAAATGACTCCGAAATCCGCCGAAATCTCTCAGAAATCATTCCGCATACTCAAAAATCCATCGCAATTGGCCCAAAATTCGTTTTCGGCCGTTTTTCAGTTTATACTATATACACTTTCGAATATACTTATGAGATAAGTAACAGTCTAAAATGAAATTGAAATATTTGTGAAATCACCTGAGATTCTCCGAAATCATCCTTCGAAATCACCCGAAATCAACCGAAATCCCTCAAAATCGCTCTAAATCCGAAATCTTGTTACAGTGAATAATCCCTCGAAATCTTTCCTAACTTTAGTATGCCGCCATTTCGGCAGGGTAAATAGTAGCAACTTAAAACTTCGGGGATATATTCTTAATGAAAATGGCTACCCTTTTTCCATTTGAAATTTTGGGGGTACCTGTTACCCCAACTTAGGGGTTGACAGGTAGGGAGTGAAAATACCAATGAAATGTGTCCCCCAAAAAACAAAAATTGACGTGTCTGAGAGATTTTTGATTAAACACCTAACACCTGAGAAACTTTTTCGTGCCCCACCCTATATAGGGTTTTTTATTAAAAAAATAAGACAGATATAAAAAGTACGTCATTGAATTCTGCTTGGAAAAGTACCTCCAGAAAGTTTATATAGAAATCAATTATTTTCATAAATAAAAAAGTTAGGAAAGTTTCACCTTATCGCTCAAAATCGAGAAACACCCTCTAGCGGCAAAACGGTTGAGAGTATCAAAAGGCGGTTTGTAGTGTTTGCACCAATCGAGATATCATTAAATTTGAGCCTCAGCAGACTGAAGAGTTCATTTTTATGTATTTGGCTCAAAAATTGACGTTTCAGATCAAAATATCAAAAGTGTTCAAATTGGACCACCCTGTATCTACATTCTCTAACGTATAAGTAAAGTAAAAATAAATTTTCAAAAAATCATTGTTGATAATTCTTAGCCTGCGCCCCCCCCCCCCCTGAAGAAAATCCTGGATCCGCCACTGCAACTAGTCGGAGCGTTTTTAATTGGTGCAAATCACCAACAACCAAGTTTTCTGACTATTTTCAACCAATGAAATTTGCTCCGACTGGTTTATGATTTCTTTGAGAACAGACGTCTAAATCGTCTAATGGGCTCGAAAGTTGATAGGATATGGAAAAAAAATTGTATCGAACACTATCTACAAGTTGAATTACTAGTTAACTTGACTGTTTTCAGGGCATTTTTGTCAAACAATGAAAAAGAAATTTCAGTATATGCGGTAAAGAAACTTTACAGCACGTGTGCGGTAAGGTAGGTACTTTTTATAGTGACTTGTGTTTCACAAGATTCTTGCAAATTTCTTGTTCTTTACTTGTTCTTGCTGCAAGAACAAGACAAGACTCTCTTAAATTTCTTGTCTTGCAAAGCAAGACAAGACAAGAAGTTGCCAAGCAAGACAAGAAATTATTCTGCAAAACTCTTGCAAGCTTGCAAGAAATCTTGCAAAAAATTTTGGCAGTTAACTACAAGATAAAAATGTCAACATGTCAGTTTGTACAGTTTAGGGCATTTTTCTGCGACGAAACGTTTTGAAATTGTAGTTTCGAAACACTCAAACAGATGTCAGTTTCTAACAGTTCTTGCAGCAGGTATGGCTAGGAAAATTTTTGGTCATGATGGACAACGACACTGCACACACAAAATTGAATTTAAGCTCAATGTGAAGGCCTTTTCGTTTTCAACCATCAAAGAATCAAGTCGAATTTTTCTTAAGGTCTGTTAGCACTGTAGTGCATAAAATAGTGACGTTAGAGCTGAAACTGTTTTAAAAGGGATTTTGAATCTGTTTCCTCGAAAAAAAAGCCTTTAAACCAGGAAAGATGGCAACCACGTTATCAATGACAATGACACCAATCATAATCTTAAGGGCCCCACAGACTATGATGAAACATGTCGCTCCAAAACCGACGTGTGTGGTAGAAAACCGTCGTGTTTTGCTACCACACACGCCCCCGACACGCTTTTTAATGTAATGAATGATGCAAGAGTCTTGCAGCAAGAATCTTGCAACAAGACTCTTGCAAGCAAGACTCTTGCTATGACGTCACAAAACACTATTAATGCAAGAACAAGAAATTGCAAGAAATCTTGTTTGCAAGACAAGCTTTTTTTCTGCAAGAGTCGGGCAAGACAAGAATGAATTTCATTTCTTGTCTTGCTTTGCAAGACAAGGCAAGAATATGCCCAGCAAGACAAGAAATCTTGTCTTGTGAAACACTAATAGTGACCCATAGGCCATAGGTAATAGACATTACGTTATGAGTCACGAAAATCAACTTTTACAGGGTACAGTAGGTATTTGTGAGACGAAATTTTGGAACGGCTTAGTCCTGTAAAATAGCGGCTTAGTTACGATACACTATGAAATAAAATGTTGTACCTAGCATTATAAGGATTTTTTTTTTTTTCGCACGTGTTAAAGTACGTTTCACTTATTACCACACTGTGACTCATATGGTAATAGATATTTCCGTTATAAGTCCGAAAAATCAGCTTTCACTGTACTTATGTGAGTATGAGAGACGAAATTTCGAAACGGCCAAGTCCGGTAAAATAACGGCCTAGTCCGGTAATGGATATTTACGTTATGAGTCCGGAAAATGAACTTTTACAGTATGAGTGAAATGCTTTTGATTTCCATATAATTCTGAAACGAAATACCTACTGTGAGTTTTTTCGAACGAATAACGTAAAATATTTTTCCTACGACCAATACGAAAGACAAAATTCACACTAGCTGGTTCTTTGGAAAGCGCTAAATATCACACGCGTGCTGAAAGTACTTTCAATACGCGTGCTAAAAATACTTTCAGCACACGTATGGAAAATACTGTTGACATTATTTGTGATTGACATAACAATTTATTTTCAATACGTGGATTGAAAGTACTTTCAGCATGTGTTGAAAATGAAAAGAAATAAAATAAGAGAAAATTGATGTAAACCGGTTTTGTTTCATAGGAAAAATGGTGTACCATCGTCACCAAAAGTATCTGGGACACAAATAATGCATAATAATCTCCTGGACTAATTCTTCTGTCATTCATTTCAATGCATTTAATTCGTAGTTTGACAAATATTTGACAATAAAATTCATATAATAGGACAAGAGCTAATGTGATGCTGTCCCAGTTACTTTTGGTGACGATGGTACATCACTCATAAGAAAGCGTCTTCCATACACTCGTGTGATTTTCGCACTCGGCTACCGCCTCGCGCGAAAAAACACTCGTGTGAAATTTGTCACTTTCTATACTCGTAATGTAATATACTATTATTTCATACTGTTTGACTCAATAGTACTGTGTAAAAGTTCATTTTTCGTACTAAATCTAAGTAAGTGAATAATGTGTGTTCCAGTATGAAATAAAATGTACCATCGTCACCAAAAGTATCTGGGACACAAATAATGCCTAATAATCTCCTAGACTTATTCTACTGTCATTCATTTCAATGCATTATATTCATAGTTTGACAAATATTTGACAATAAAATTCATATAATAGGACAAGAGCTAATGTGATGCTGTCCCAGTTACTTTTGGTGACGATGGTACCTCACATGCGGAAAGTGCTCCCAATATTTTATTGTTCTTAGTTTTTTAAAACTTTGCCGTTTGCAAAACGGCTTACATTACAAAGGGGAAAAATAGGACAAACAACCAAAATGTATGTAAACGTAGGAAAACTTGCTGACACCGACCCGGCTGGGATCACGACAAGTAGAATTCTACTATAATTCTACTTTCATGACGTCAGGTTACCTAGCAACCGAAATCAACGCCTGTACTGTACGCGGGTGACGTCATAAAAGTAGAATTCTACTTATCAGGATCCCAGCCCAGAAGGAAGCTTTCGGTCCTCCTGCTCCTACTCCAGAGCAATAATTCGCTCTCCGGTTCATTCAGGTCATGAGCGAGCAATTTGAATTTAGAGAAACGGGTTCTTGATATAAATAGCGCTTTTCGGAACCATAATGTTTAAAGGTGCTAGTGAACTTTAAAGAAATTTTACCGATTCGTTAGACGGAGATAAACCTGTTTATTCGGGACGAAATTGCCTAGAGCGAGTGCAGTTACTTATAGCTTATTTTTACTTGCACTAGTGCGACCATGCAGTAGCATTTTGAGATATTAGTTCAAAAATATATGTTCGAGCTGATATATTATACAGATCATGAACGAGTTTGCCCGCTCTATTTTACAGTGCACTGCCACTTTTCACGAAACGAAATTGCCTAGAGCAAGTAGGGTAGACAAATATACCATTAACCCTTTTCACGTGGCTCCGATTTAACAAACCGCAACATACCGCTCAAATTCGAGTGGTAGGTATCCATCACGTCACTTTGTAACCGGGTTAGAAAACGGTATGTCATTTCTCTAACCGTTTTGTAACCCGGTTAGTTAAACCGGAGCCACGTGAAAAGAACTATTGGATTCCAAAAGTGCAGTGCATTATTTTGCGTTGATTCGACTGAAGAGCGAGCAAAATGATCCGAGTATTCAAGCCGAGTGCGAATTGAGCCAGATTTTAAGGCTATGGTCCGAATAATACCAAACTTAACTCCAAAGTAACCAAATCGGTTAACAAGTGGTCACTGAAAATTCGGGATACTTATGGTCGTTCGCACCACACATTACTAGTTGCTTATAGGCGTCGTTTTTGGTAATCGCGGTCATCTAGTGTAGCACCATTGCCGACGTCATTAATTAAGTCGTCAGCAGTTTGCGCCAGCGGTCGTAGTTTAGAATTTAAATTTATGATAAAAATAAAAATATTATTTGTCGTAAATAAAGTAGAGTATACCACTCGCAATAATGGCTATTATTCCCTCGGAATGTTACTCCCTCGCCGCTAACGCGGCTCAGTTCGTAAATATTCCTCGGGAATAATAGCTATCCATATTGACTCGTGGTATAATCTATTAATAATTTTCAGTAACATTATTAGGCAAAGAGGAAGATGCAAACGTGATCTAAAAAAGAGTTGCTAGAATTGGAAATTTTCCCCGAGGATAATCAAGCATAATCTTATGCTGGATTATGTGATGTGTCAATTGTGTCATTCTCCCCTAACTCCCCTGCCATCAAATTCTGGGATACTCGAGAGTCGAGGATCAGGAGTACTTCATTTCTTCTATGAGAATATACCGAAAATCACCATTTCTACATTTAAAACCGACGAAAAAATTAGCTTACTAGCACAGCCTGAATCGCAAGCATTCCATCGAGGTCTGCGGGTAGCGTCATCATTATAAGCTGCTGATAGTGACGTCACCTTCAGTCATAGAATTTGATGGTGAGGGAGTTAGAGGAGTATGACACAATTGACACATCACATAACCCAGCATAATCATAACATTAATTATTTTGCTTGATCCTCGCGAAAAATTGCCTTATGGTAAATAATGTAGTGAAACCAAGTATGCATAAAGCAAAAGCCTGCGGAATCATAACATGTGGTGCAAACACCCTACGTCAAGGCGAGAAACGACACGCTGTTACGTCATCACTGGTGCTTTGTCATGGTGGGGGCTTAAGATTTGAACTACACAGGCCTTATGATGATAGGCTATCCTGTAGTAGTATGTGTATTTAGTATTGAGGTGTATTTAGAGAGCGCAAGTTTTAGTCACTAAACCAGATTTCAAGAAACCGAGGTCCAAAAGTAACCACTTGTCCAGGAATTAGAGTAATTTGATTACTTTCAAACCGGACCATTACCCTGGTTAAATTCGGACCGAATCACTACTATGCCAGTTCTATTTTGCAGTGCGCGGTTATTGCACTCTTACGGTAGAACACTGCACTGACTACACTCGAGGTCATCCAATAATTTATGTTCGAGCTGATACAGATCCTGAGCGAATATGCCCGCTCGATTTCACATTTCACAGTGGAATTTTAGCAGTACTGAACTGCTTAGAGCAGGGTAGTCGAATACGCCATAACAGATTGTGTTGTTTCAAGTTCATTGATCCCAACACACAAATTTTCACGAAACAAATTTAAAATTTTTGGGATTGAATGGCTACTATGCCAGCTCTATTTTCTAGTGCAATTATTGTAATACTTTCACTGTACAACAATGTATAGAGGGAGTCAATGTTAAAAATGTATGTTGGAGTAGCATGATCGAGCAAAATTGTTCCACTACCGTTACGGAGCACGGGCAGAGTATTCGAGTTTTCGACAAAGCGCCATCAACGTTCGTGCTAACAGGAACTGAGATTTTTAGAGGTGCTAGGAAAGAACACTTAGAAATAATACAGAGCAGAAAGACAGTTCAAATTTTGATATTTCGCACTAATGTCTAACCTAGGATCGGGGTGAAATCGCTACAATCGTTGGAAACTGACATAAGCCATCATTATAACCTCAAATATTAATTTTGGCGGGAAACGGGGAAACCGGCCAGTAAATAAATAAGTGCAAAGCAAAAATTGTATTTAATCTTCAATCGAATTCAAAATAAAACAAAATATGGATAGCCAGGCCAAATTTGATGAATCCCATCTTCGAGATCTACTACCGCTGTATTATAAACGATTGTTTCCAGCAGCGCACTTTTACAAGTGGTTGAGTTATGGTAAGTAATTTTAGGTCTTCACACCCTCAATTTAATTTTAACTACCCCTTTTGAGTATACAATATTTTGGGAAAATAATTTTAGGTATACCTAATTTTACTATAATAGAACATTATTAACTTCAAAATACTTAAATCTATTCTAGGTAATGCTTCGACTTTTGCCCATAGAGAAATCTCATTTGCTCTAGAGAATGATATCTATCTTCGTTTCCAATCCTTTGACACCTACAAGGAGTTTGTTGAAGAACTGTATAAAAAAAATCCAATTAAAATCGATATTGGGCCGATTTATCTAACAAAACCGAAAGCAAGAAACATGGGCCAAGCATTGCAGGCATCGGCAAAGGAAATGGTATTCGATATCGATCTCACAGATTACGATGATGTGAGAACCTGTTGTTCTGGTGCGGATGTTTGCACTAAATGTTGGAAGTTTATGGCGATTGCGAGCAAAATTATCGATACTGCCTTGAGGGAGGATTTCAGATATGTAAATGTGCTATGGGTATTCTCAGGAAGAAGAGGTATTATTTTATACTTTTAGTAGATGAAATTGTTATTTAGATGTTTATTTTTACTCAGGTATTCACGCCTGGGTTTCAGATGAACATGCACGAGGCCTAGATATCAATGGAAGGCCAGCCATAGCTGAATATTTAACAGTTCTCAAGGAAGGCATGAAAAAAAAGAAAGTTTCTTTGACAGGGCATATACATACATCAATATCGTAAGTTCATATTTGTGTTATTGTTTATCTTAGAACCCAGTGAGATACTATCTACTGTACTATAGACTAGATATAGGTCCTGAGATTTTTCATAAATTCACTGTACTTGACATTCAATTTTAGGAGAGCTCTAAAAATTATCGACAAATATTTCCCCACCATTGTCAAGGAACAAGATATTTTAGGCACTGATGAAAGACTAAAAAACTTTTTATCAATATTAGATGATAATGTAAGAACACAATTTAAAGATTGCATGACAAAAGTGACTACCTCTGCTGAAAGATGGGAGGCGTTTGAGAGGAAATTTATGCAACTGCAACAAACCAACGAGATACCGAGAAATTTAAAAAACCTCAGAGAAGAGATTAAGCTGCAATATGCTTATCCCAGGTTGGATATTAATGTAACAAAAGGAATTACCCATTTATTGAAAGCGCCGTTCTGTGTCCATCCTAAAACTGGAAAAGTTTGTGTTCCTTTTAATGTTAAACATGTTGATAATTTTGATCCAAATAATGTGCCAACCATAAGGTAATTTTGCTCATTTTTATAGACAGGATTTTTATTTATTGTTATTTTAGTATGATTATCAATGAAGTGGATGCCTACGACAAAAAAACTAAAGAACAAGAAGAAACTCTTATGGAAACTGATGAGCCTTCAGTTACCAATCAAGTAAAGATAAAGGATTATAAAAAAACAAGTCTTTTGAGACCAATCAATTTGTTTTCGGAGTTTTTGAAAAATTTAGAAAAAGATACTAAAAAGAGAGTCGATCCTTTCTAAGTGAGGAATTTTGTAAAAAAAAAACATATAATTTATTTTCTATTCTGCTTTTATAATAAATAAGGATTTTTACAAGTCTTTTAAAGCCTGTCGCTTTTATTTTTGTCACAGCTTTGGGGTGTGTGACATAAACCCTTCGACCCATAAACCAAAGTCTGGTTTTTTTCAATAGGACACCCTATATAATAATAGCTCATTAGAAAGCTCTGCCTTTTCTGGTTTCAATGATATAAAGTTCGATAGGCTTATCTCTAACAGTTTTTGAGAAAAAAAAATATTTTGGTTTTTTTCATAAGAAACAATGTGTTGAAAAGAGATCTTTCTCAGTTTCCTTACAGAAAACCTTTTCTTACACATTGCTTCTTATGACAAAAACCGAAATATTTTTTTTCTCGGAAACTGTTAGAGATAAACCTATCGGACTTTATTTATATCATTGAAATCAGAAAAAGCAGAGCTTTCTAATGAGCTATTTATATATAGAGTGTCCTATAAAAAAAAAAAAGACTTTGGTCAATATCTTGGAGATGGGACCAACTAGAAAAAAACTGAGAAAATCACTGAATTCTGCCTGAAAAAGTGCTTCTAGAAAGCTTTTATGGAAATCAATAATCTTCATAAACAAAAAAGTTATAATGGTTTCACATTATTGCTCAAAATCGAGAATTGAATCACCCTCTAGCTGCTAAACGGTTGAAGATATCAAAATGCGGTTTGCACCAATCAAAATTTCATGAAATTTGAGTCTCAGAGCGGGGAGTTAATTTTTTTGTATCTGGCTCAGAAATTGATGTTTCCTATTAAAAGTATCCAAATTGGCCCACCCTCTACAGGGTTGCCCAAATTCGAGCCTCATCATTGGGATCTCGGTAACCGTACAAGAGATACGGGGTCGGTTAAATTTTGGCAAAGTTGCGCAATTTTATGACCAATAGAATGCTGTTTTGAAACTAGAAAAATTCCGAATACTTCTGGAGATATTCGTAAAGAACCGAAATTTTGTAAAATCGTTTTTATTTTTTCCCGGGCTTATTTGAAAAGCAATTTTAAAATAAATGTCACTTCATCATTGTCAGTTTTTCCCCTTTAGAAGATGGTGCTACTAAATTTAAAATTCGACGTAATGTCTTCAGGCGGCCATCCTCAACTTATGTTTTTTAAATACGGACCTAAATTTTTTATTTGCGATTTTGTCATATTTGGGCATCCTAAGACCGATACTGTTTATAATTTTTCAATAACCCCGTAAAAAAAACAGGTCAGTATATAAAAAAAATAAATTGATGATGATTCCAGAAGAACAAAACGTTGGATTTCAAATTTATTACCGCCACCTTGTAGAGAAGAAAAAGTTACAATGGGAATGTGAAATTACTTTTTCAAAATCTTTTTAAATGGAATCAGGAATAAATTTAAGAAAAACGAGAAACACATGTTTTTTCGTATAGTTTTCATTTTTTCCTGATTTTATTTAAAAAGATTGTGAAAAACTAATTTTACATTCCCATTGTCACTTTTTCTTCTCTACAAGATGGCGGTATTAAATTTAAAATCCAACGTTTCGTTCCTCTGAAATCATCATCAATTTATTTATTTTTTAAATATGGACCAGCTTTTTTTACTGTGTTATTGAAAAATTATAAACAGTATCGGTTTTAAAGTGCCCAAAGATGACAAAATCGCAAATAAAAAATCCAGGTCTGTATTTAAAAAAAAGAAGTTGAGGATGGCTGCCTGAAGACAAAACGTCGAATTTTAAATTCAGTAGCATCATCTTCTAAAGGGGAAAAAGTGGCAACGATGAAGTGACATTTATTTTAAAATTGCTCTTCAAATAAGTCCAGGAAAAAATAAAAACGATTCTACAAAATTTCGGTTTTTTCTGATATAGGTATATATATCTTGTAGTCCAGGAGGCAGTGAAATTTTTTAGCACTTATTTCCCCAGTTGGTATCTATGAAATAGTTTGTTCTCCTGGTGATACAAAGCAAGAATTTTTGAGTCTGGCTAAAATTTTCGGATGGGTTCACAAGATTAATGAAAAATACAACTACGCTTATTTTCCCAGACATAATTATTTCACATTTACTACAATGGAACATAAAGTGTATGAAAATAATAATTTGGCTTATCTCAGATAGTGAAAGTGAGTCTGGCTGAAAATTTTCGGGTCTTCAATTTTTCACTTGCTAGACATATTATTCATACTCACAGATTAGTAAATATATGTATTTTCCTTAGAATTACTTACCCTACAACTCTATTGGGAAGTATTCGGAATCTTTCTAGTTTCAAAACGGCATTCTATTGGACATAAAATTGCGCAACTTTGCCGTAATTTAACCAATTCCGTATCTCTTACGGTTACCGAGATCCCAATGATGAGGCTCGAATTTGGGCCACCCTGTACTCTTCAGTCCTAAACTTTGGAATTATTATACAGGGTGAGTTACTAAGCGCGTGGTTGTCCATATCTCCTATACTAACGGAGATCGAAGAAAAAACTAAATACAAAACTTGTAGATAAACATGAGTACTACATTCCTAAATTATTTTCCAGTATACAGGGTGGCCCAATAACTAGTAGTGACATAAAGTTATGTTTTTTAAATGACTCCCCCTGTATATTATGACATTTCTGGATTCTGTGGAAAATTCTAGACATATTTACGATGTCATATAGGTACATACCTTCAACTGTTTCGGAAATATTGACAGTTGAAAACTGACTTTTTTGCATCTTTGACTGTAAAACCTGAACGGTTAATTTTACAAGAAAACGGATTTTACATTCCTGTCTTATATTTTCGTAAGCTAGGATTTGACACCAAATATGAATTTAACCGAAAATTAATAATTTAGGCGAAATTTTCAATCATGGATTAAATTCAAGGTTGGTGTCAAATGATAGGTTATGAAAAACTAAGAAAGGAATGTAAAATCCGTTTTCTTGTAAAATTAACCGTTCAGGTTTTACAGTCTGTCAAAGATGCAAAAAAGTCAATTTTTAACTATAAAGTCTGTTTTTTTTTAAAGATAATTAGGTGCTAGCTGACGTCTCACACATAACCTCAATGACATGTTTGTCCCCCTAACGAAAATCACTCTATATCCTGTTCACAATCCGATGTCCACAGGTGCAGGAAAATTTATCACCTTTCCCTATCAAATAGCATTGAAAGGTGATAAATTTTACCTGTACCTGTGGACATCGGATTGTGAACAGGATATAGAGTGATTTTCGTTAGGGGGACAAACATGTCATTGAGGTTATGTGTGAGACGTCAGCTAGCACCTAATTCCCCAAGTCAAAAATTTAGTAACTTTACTAACTTTGTTGGCAACACAAGCCTTTTCTACACAAAAAATTTGAAAGCATTGACAATTTTAAATTGCATTGCCAACATAATGTCATTTTGACTTTTATCTTTAAAAAAAAAACAGATTTTATATCAATATATTTCCGAAACAGTTGAAGATAGGTATCGGGTCTTCAAAAAAAAAACCAATCGAAGATTGCTTTGACTACGAAAACGTACGTCGCATTACTGTTTCTTTATTTGTCAGGATTTTTGACAGGACATTTTGACATTAAAGTTCATTGACAAAATTAAAGACAAATATTGCTAAGACATACGTTTAAAAAACCATAGCAATCTTTGATTGATTTTTTTTTTGAAGACCCGATATATGACATTGTACAGGGTGGTCATTTAATCTTGATAACATTTTAAACTGTCATAATTTCTTTATTTTTGAAGTTATTTGAATAAATAAAAAAACATACTGTAGAGTTGGTTTCCAAGTTTCAGATAGGGTCAACAAAAAATGATATATTTTGACAATTATGCACACAAATAACATTTTTTTGAATGGAACACCCAGTAAATTTTTAAATTCTTTGATAATATGTTTCATTCTGATTGCAATATACAATACAATACACTTTAATACAATTTATTACTCCATATTTACATGCAGAAGTTTTTTATTGATTCTAATGGAAAATTCTGTCTACCTACCTACCTTTGCAGGTAATCTGTGTAGGTAATCAATATTTGTAGTTAGAATAAATGAAACATTTCTGCATGTATATATAAAGTGAATTCTATTCACCTGTATTGTATTGTATATAATGCAATTAGAATGAAATATATTATCAAACAAACTTGAAATTTACTGGGTGTTTCATTTAAAAAAAATGCTTTTTGTGTCCAAAACTGTCAAAATATAGGTATTAGTCTTTTGTTTTTTGTCCATCCTATCCAAAACTTGGAAAACAACCATACAGTATGTTTTTTTATTTATTTAAATAACTTTAAAAATAAAGAAATTATGACAGTTTAAAATGTTATCAAGATAAAATGACCACCCTGTACATGAAATATGTCTAGAATTTTCCGCAGAATCCAGAAATGTCATAATATACAGGGGAAGTCATTTAAAAAACATAACTTTGTGTCACTACTAGTTCGATATCCGTTAGTATAGGAGATATGGACCACCGCGCGCTTAGTAACTCACCCTGTATAATTTGGGAATGAAGCGGGAAAGTCCAAGACTTTAACCCTTTTCACGTGGCTCCGGTTTAACAAACCGCTCAAATTCGAGTGGTATCGATCACGTCACTTTAGCCGCTTTCCAGCTGTGTGCTTCAAGCACGGTGCAGCACAGTGTTCTGTGTTTGAAACGCAAAAGTTAGCAGGTTTTCGAAGCGCATTGCGGCTGGAACACGAATACACGCTTGAAGCATTTGCGCGCGCAAAAGCGCGATTGCGTGCTCAAAAGCGTCAGCTGGAAAGCAACTTTTGTAACCGGGTTAGAAAACGGTATGTCATTTCTCTAACCAGCTCCGCGAGATGGTTACGTTTTGGTTAGAACAAAAACAATAGAAAATTTGTAAACAACAAAGAGCGGGAAAATTGTGACAGGTGTAAACTGAAATAATAGTAGATTATACCTCGAGTCAATAATGATAGCTATTATTCCCGAGGATTATTACGAACTGAGCCGCGTTAGCGGCGAGGGAGTAACATTCCGAGGGAATAATAGCCATTATTGCGAGTAGTATACTCTACTTTATTTACGACAAATTAATTTATTTGAGATTTTCAATGAACAAATTTCATCCGTCTCATCATTTTCAATACAAATCCACAAGCACTACACGTTTGACACTGACACTTTTGTGGAATAATGACCATTAATCCCGCTACTCGTCATTAATCCCTGGAGGAATAACATATGTCATTATACTGCCAAAATCACAAATATAATACGCACATTATACATTAGTCGTAAATAAAGTGATATTAAGTTATGTGTTTTGTTAATATTTTAAAGTTTCTACCTACCTATAATCAATTGACGAACATGGAAGTAATTAAAGTTAAAATAAATAATAGGGACTTTTTTTTTTCAAGATACACGGGAAATTTTGGTGCAGTTCCTAGAAGGTAAATCAACCTATAAATATACTCCTGGACAAAATTATCGCACCACTGCTTATGGTGTTTATGTGCAGTAGTGGTGCGATAATTTTGTCCAGGAGTATATTTGACAGGTAGTTGGATTGCTTAAATTTTAAAATAACATTTTTCTAACCGTTCGTTTTCAAGTGGCATTTTCAATAACGTCAAACTTGACACCGCTACTAACCGTTTTGTAACCCAGTTAGTTTAAACCGGAGCCACGTGAAAAGGACTTTTGGTTGTAGTCTTTGAATATAAAACTACAGGAAGGAGCATAACTTCGAACCTGCGCGATCAAAATATGTGGATGTTGCATATAGTCGATTAGTATTTCCGGTTTGGCAGTGGTGTATATTTATTTAAATATGATTGTCAATATTATGAGGCACTCGTTTCGCACTAATCCCAGTGCTTATTATCACTTAAAACCTCTAAAATCCATTAAAGGGGGTGTGCGCCAAAAATTAAAGTTTTAGTGTAAAAAAATCTAAGAATAACTGTTCAAACCTCGTTATTCTACGATAAACCATCGCTGAGATATACCGCTTTAAAGTGTGGACGACGCTCTCGTGACGTCACGAAAACTTCGTCCAGCGGCGCTCTGCATTGTTAATTTGATTGTTCCCGGCACGCGTGAGTGGTTTTTGTTTAGATTATTGCAGGTAACACAGGAAAAACATTATGTAAATTTAATTAATTCCACTTTCTCGTGCGTCGCTTGAGCTTTCGTGACGTCATAGGGTGAGATGCGGTACCTTCATAGAGCCATATCTGCAGTATTATTTGTCATAGAGGGGTGCGGATTTCACTGTTATTCTTAGATTTTTTTTCTCTTTTTTTGAGATGAATTGGTTTTTTTGGCGCACACCCCCTTTAAACATCCACTTGAATGAGGACACAGCGAACCACCAAAACAAATGATGAGTCCATACTTGGAGGCTCAATATGGCCGTTTCCGTCCCTGCGTTGTCTGTAGTGACAGATAGAAAACGCTCCTTCCTGTAGTTTTATATTCAAAGGTTGTAGTCAATGGGTGGTATGAATAAAAACGAAGTACTTGCTACTACTACAAGTATTAGTATGTTCTACGTAGTATTTACTTCAAAACGAAGTAGACTCTACATTTCGAAACTACCGGAACTTAGCATATGCTTCGTTGTGAAGTAAATACTACGAAGAATATACTAATACTTGTAGTAGTAGTAGGTACTTCGTTTTTATTCATACCACCCAATAGTCCTTTTCACGTGGTCCGGTTTAAACTAACCGGGTTACGAAACAGTTAGTAGCGGTATGTCAAATATGACATACCGTTTTCTAACCCGGTTACAAAGTGACGTGATGGATACCTACCACTCGAATTTGAGCGGTATGTTGCGGTTCGTTAAACTGGAGCCACGTGAAAAGGGTTATAGGTTGTAATAAACCTTAGTTCTTTTCACGTGGCTCTGGTTTAAACTAACCCGGTTACAAAACGGTTAGTAGCGGTATGTCAAGTGACGACGTTATTGAAAATGCCACTTGAAAACGAACGGTTAGAACATTGGGTTAGAAGAATGTTACACCGGAGCGAGTAGCTCCAGTGTTTTAAACTCTTGAAAGAAATACAACTATCAAAACATGTTGAAACCTATTCGTATCAAGGGAGTATTCGGTGTTGTACGATTTCTATTTGGTACCGAACAAGAGACCTAAACCGAATTTCCGCGACGAATGTAGTTCATCAATAGTTCGTCTTGTGACGTCATGTGTTTGAACGCTGGCTAAAAGTTGCGTCCATGCTTCTGGCGAACTGCGTTCAATATGATGTCATGAGTTTCTCGCGAAAGCGTTTGTGTTCATGAAATCATGGAAGTAGTTCGTCGCGAAAATTCGGTTCTGCCTAAGTTCCGAAATCAACTGTCAGTACTGAATCTACTGGACGCCGTTCCGATATTATTTTCAGTACACTGGATTCAGTCGATTCAGTGATGATTTGACCACAAAAGTACGCTGTTGAAATCGGAACGGCAAATGACAGTAAAATCAGCACAGTAATAAATCAAGTACTGGCAGTTGATATCGGAACATAGCCTATACATAAGCACCGATTCACACATTGAGGTTTCACACCTCCTCGGTAGCGAGCGAAAAACAACCGAACACGAATCGAACCGACTGAAACCAGAAACCGTATACGTGTGAATCCGGCCTAAGGCAGTATCCCACAGTTGTTTGTCTTGCTTTAAAAGTATACGAGAGAAAAGGATAAATATACATCAATTTACTGAACGTGTTATAATAGCGTTTTCTGTTGGTAAAACTCGTGCTGTCCGAGTTCTGCACTCAACACTGAATCAGTTCACGTTTAGTGCAATCCCAAAAGAACATGAATTTGGCGCGGTTTGTCATTCTTTTCAAATTTATTATTTAACGATCCCTGATCCCTAACCTAACCTAAAGATATTTTCAATGGAATAAAAATTAAAAAGGTTTGAGTGTATGAAAAAGTTGAAAACGGAAGTTTTTCCTGTATGTAAAGTACATAATTATGCTGTCTCCCGAGATGTGCAGAAATAATTTCAATGATACCTGCGTTGAAATTAATTTTTATGTCAATTTCAATAATAAAATTTTGAATTTTTGGTATCTCATTATCCCTGGCAAACATTCAGGCCTATGATGTATCCTGTCCTGTTATTTCAACGTCTGTGTTAAGGCTCAACATCTATTTCTGTCTCTATTTTGACGTTGCTGTTAAAATAACAGAAAATGATACATCATAGGCCTGCAATTGTAGATAATAAATAATAGGTCTGTTTCTGCAGAAATCACAAACCAGTCAGAGTAAATTTCATTGGTTGAAAACAGTCAGAAACAGTCAGAAAACTAGTTTCAACCAATGAAATTCACTCTGACTGGTTTGTGATTTCTGCAGAAACAGACCTAATAATTCTTCCTCTTCATCGCTGTCGGTCGACGAAGATAAAAAATATAGAATTTTATCAATATCGATATCCATAATTTTTTGGTTTTGTTTATACACAGACTTTCCGGCACTTTACGCCATCTTTGTTGTTCCCTGACATTGGCACGAGCTCTCTGACCTCGTGCTGGAAAAGTTGCACGAGGGCAATAATTGATTGCCGTGGTTTTCCAATAGAACATAAAAACCCGCTCGGAAACTGCCAACAGAACATAATTGTGCACGAGTGCAGCACGAGTTTTACCAACAGAAAACGCTATAAGATTCGAAAAGGAAAGCTAGGTTAAGATTATGTCATTTTTATTGATTTTTTTTTCAAATTTCCCTCGGATATAAAAGGTTGTAGCAGGGATAAGATAAGTGATAACTAAACATTCTAAAATAATTATTAGTAGTGAACACAACACAACATAGTGTTTATTAAACAAAATAATAAAGTTCTTCATTTAACAATAACATGGACGACCTAAATCCTGCAGAAGTTCTGAAGTTTTTGGAGTTTGTTAACAACTTAAAGCACCTTCCAAGAAGAGGGTGGATTTTTAGTGAAGTTAAAGACCATGAGACGATTTCTGGTAAGTTATATTTGGTGTTGTCATAGGTTTAAGGTTTCCCTCTAATTTATATGACCTTGTTGGTATCTAAAAAATCTACAAGAAAAAAAAAGCATTGATCTAGGGTTAAGAGAAACACCTACTGATTAAATTTGTTTATTTTTATTTGTTATCAAGGAGCTCCAATTATAAAAGTTTCATCTTGTGATAAAATAAAGGTGAAAAAGTGGTACGGGTACTACCCAGCCTAGCAGTTGAGTCATAATAGAAAATACCAAAGGTTAAGTGAAAGTGAGAGGTCAAGAAAACAGTGAAATCATTTTCTGGGCCTTTAAACTGAAGAGATTTGGATTATTGGGATAAAAATTTGTTGAAAATAGTAGTTTTCCTAATCAGTGCACAAATTTATGTTTGCCCGTGCGCGAAAGCGATAGAGCTCGTGTTCCTCTACCGGCACACCAATTTTGAGCCCGATCGGGATTTTGACCAGACGTTTCGGAATTTTAAAAAAATAATAAAAAAATCCCCCAACCGTTGGGGGAAAGGGTTCCCATGTCCCATCCTTTACTGTCTTCATAAAGGGGGACTAGGGTTTTCATTTAAAGGTCGTGAAGGGGTTCCATTTTTCAGATATCATGTTTTGCACCCCTTTATTTTACCTCCTGCCAATCGCAAGATCTACTTTCTATCTATCCCCCTGCAATTTCTTGAAAATTGCAATATAAAAAAAGTATTTTTTTACAATTTATTTGGCTATTACCTATAGTTTAATAGTAAACCGGCGAATCAGTGGTGAAATAACCCTGGGGCATTTTTTTTTGAAACAAGATATATTACAAATGAGGTATAAACATTTATAAATAGGTACATATTTTTTTAAGATTCCGTAAACAGTGCTTTAAGCACTGGCCTCCAGAATAGATACCTCAAGTTAAGCTCTATTTATGCTAAGTTTTAGTCTAATAAATACAATTTCCAAATTCATTTTACCCCAAGTTCCCAAGATAATGTTTCTTCAAATCATTGTGAAAAGACATAAATATGTATGTTTTTTATTTTTGTTGGTAATTTATTGAATACTTTAGAGGCTTGAGTGATTGGGTCATACAAACTTATGCTTGTTCTAGTTTGGATTCTGTATACTATGTATTTTGTACCTATTCTATTTCTAAACTATTAAATCATTTAAAAGAAGATATGTATATTGTGATTTTGCATTTTAAAATTAATATCACCAGTAATTAAACTTTGTATAGTTTCGTGGTGAATTTCAAGAGTATATTGAGTATAAAAAAATTTCATGTCACTCCAGTTTGTGCTATGGACTATGGCGAGGACTATGGACTACTTCTAAAATTTAAAAGTACATATTATTTATCTATTTACAATAGCGATTAGAATTAGCTATTCATCCATTTTCCCACACTACTTTGCAAGTAGTGATTTATTTAAACTGGCAATTCTAAATTATTCAAATTCAAAAAAGTTTTATTGCCTCAAGTATAGTGATGTGAGTCGAGAATATTCCCATGCAAATATTCGCGAACATTGGGAAATTTCCGAGAATATTCGCCAATAAAAAATGGAAACGTTCTTCTGAATGAGAATATTCCTGGAAACTTTCAATCAAAAACTCTCAAAAGAATATTTCCGACTATTTCACTAGAGTGTATTACACCAGCAATAAATTCGGAATTCACCTGACAATAATGCTACCTGGACAATACCAACAACATGGTATTTCAGCGACCATCTTTTGACATTGTCAAACTGGTATTTTTAATTTGAAGTTTTTATTCATAATTTTGCAATCTATTTATTTTCAAAATCTTACGTGAAATAGTCATGACAAATACCACTCGAGAAAAAATTGTGTAGGCAAAATTGTTCTCAAGGTTTTATTCAAGTTTGTTGCTTTTCGGCAATTTCGCTCATTCGCAAAATTGCCAAGCAACAAACTTTCATACCTTTCGAAAATTTTGCCGACAAAATTTTTTCTCTTGTGATATTATATATGAGAATTTTTGAGAATATTTCCAAAAACTTTCCAGAAGAATTTTATAAAAATGCGAGATTATTGCGAATACAAGGTCTCAGTGACGTCATTTCAATTTATGTGGATGACATAGCCCAGTCCAACTGTCTTTACGGAAACGCTGATCCGATTTACCTGATCACCAGCTGATGTATGTACCTACAGTTTGTCTTTTTTAAAAATAATCTTCATTGAAGAAAGATAAAAAAAAAGAGCTGAGAGATTGGGCTAATCGGATCAGCTTTTTCCTTATAGCCTTATTCAACCGTACATTACTACATAGTTTTAGTTGAATTTTTAGCTGATCTTACAGAAAAAATAGGTGTTTTTCTTGGTTTATAGTCTATAGTCAGTACACTACAATAATAGGTAAATAAAGCTTACTACGATTTGTCTGATTTAGCTATAAATAAAAAATAAAAAAAAAAAACAATATTTCCATAAGTTCCCGAAAGTGTCCAATATTCCCCGAAAGTTTCCGAGAATGTTCGCGCCTTTTGAATGTTTCGGGAATTTTACATCACTACTCAAGTACATAAAATTCTCATTGACAAAGACCTAAAAATAATCTTAAAATAAAATCATAATACATATATGTATACAGGGTGTTTCAGAAATGGCGTTACAAACTTTAAGGGCGGATATAACTCATCAAAATAAGAAAAAAAGTTCCTATGAATATGGGTCCGGGAACGGTTCGTTTCCTATTGGATCTAGAAATTCAAGAAAATGGAATGTTTTTTTGTATTATATTTCTCAATTTCTAAGATAAATAGCTCAAATTTTGTACACAGCGTATATCTTTTGTGCTTTTTCAAAAATGGTCACAATCTTCACGATAAATCAAGAGGTTGGTCTTTTTTGGGGGGTGAGACCACCCAAAACCACCCTAAATTTTTTATCAGCACATTTTCAACAATTTTTTTTGAGCCGTTCCCTTCTCCGTTTCATTGCAAAGGTTTTTGGTATCTTGCAATTTTTCTGTATCTCAATTAGTTATGGCAGTGTTTTCCAAAAAAAGATAAAACATCCCTTCATTAATCGTGAAAGTTATGGCTGTTTTTGAAAAAGGATAAAAGATATACGCTGTGTACGAAACTTCCAAGGAAATCTCAGCTATTTATCTTGAAAAAATAAAAATCTCCAAAAATTTTTTTTTTTTAATTTCTAGCACCAATGCCTCGGAAGCGAAACGTTTCTGTAGCTCGGAAACGAAACTTTTCCGGACCAATGTTCATAGGAACTTTTTTACTTATTTTGATGAGTTATATCTATCCTTAAAGTTTGTAACACTATTTCTGAAACACCCTGTATTAGTAGATACATGTACTAGTATACTCAAATCAAAAAATTCTAAGTAAAATCTGTTTTTTTTTGAAGATAAAAGTCAAAATGACATTAAGTTGGCAATACAATGTAAAATTGTCAATGCTTTCAAATTTTTTATGTAGAAAAGGCTTGTGTTGCCAACATAGTTATTAAATTTTTGACTTGGGGAATTATCTTTAAAAAAAAAACAAACTTTATAAAATCTGCAATGGACAACAACAAAAAATAAAAGACGAGAACAAAATCCTAAACTAAATACACAATAAAATTTGTTCAAACAATAATAAGCCGAACCAACCAGCAACCTCTTAAAGGGGGTGTGACCTTAAAATACAACTTGCCTTCAGAAAATAAAGAAAAAAATTCTAAGAACTCTTGTAAAAATCTCGCATCGCTACCCAGAATAATAAGGTAGATACGCCTCAATAAAGTTTTGTCTATTCATCGCGTGACATCATAAACACACGCAAAAATTACAAAACCCGTTTAAAATGACGCAGCGAAAGGGGTGAGAACGGAAAAACAATATGATAACATCGATAATATATGACGCAAGCATGAGAGCAAACGCGCGCCCAGCGCCGGCCGGCGGACTCAGTTGGTGCTTATGACGTCACAGTGCTGGAATGGGAGCTTTATACCAAGGAGGTATCTTTGCAATGCTTGGTCATAGCCTAGTGCGGTTTGAAAATTTGTTCTTAGATTTTTTTGTTCTAAAACTTCCCTCCATAGCTTCCCTCCTAAAATGTCTCATGAAGAGGATGGATGTCGAATAGGTAGCATCATGGAACATAAATCTGTGCCAATTTTTGTAGATAAGTGTGGTACTGTTTCTAGAATAGGCAGACTATATAGGGTTAAGATTTTTTCTTTTTTAAAAAGGTCTGCAGTGAACTCTATTGTTAGCACCACCTAAGAGCCCGCTTCTGTAATATAAAAACAGTGTCCCAACAGTTTCTGGGAATAGAACCCCCAAAAGCAGATATCATCAGACTCAGTCAAAGTAAAATAGACCAATCTAGATAAGGAACGTCCCAGTTCAATGGCTATTATTCTGATTGCAAAACACCCAGATGCTATTTTCTTTGAAAGACTGACAATGTGAGATTTAAAACTCAATTCACTGTCAATAATAAGTCCACAGATTAACCCGCCCTAAAGATAGGAAACTCAGGCCTTTTTCCCTGTCCTTGTCTTACTCATGCAGCGAGTTGTATGACTGCCACAGCATGGTGGCGCTAGTTTGCACTTCGGTGTGTCCAGTATTGTGGCAGTAGTCACGTGGTTCCTGCCTTTTTTCAAATAATTTGTCTAATCAATTTGATTTGATTAATAAACCCTATATTTTTTGAAAATAAATAACATTTCAGTACTATCTCCTTCTTTAACAGAACAACAGAAAACCGTATTGAAAAAAAAAACACTAAAAAGTTGATAGGTCTTGTGCACAAATGACTCCTCAAGTGAATGACAAAAATTGCGAATAAATACCATCACTAAAACCATTTCCACAATGCTTACATGTAACATAAGGTCTCTTTTCTTAAAAACATAGGTATTAAGAAGTTAAAGTTTTACCAAAAATTGATAGAAAATCAAATAAAGAACACTAACACACATCAAACGGCTGACTAATGGAAAATATAATGACAAATTGTGATGACAAATTACCTACATTCATTCACAGATGACATTTGCTTGTGGCTTTGCTATACTAGCGCCGCATAGCTTTGGCAGTCATGAAACTCTCATACGTGTTATTTTTTAGACAGCTCTGAACGAACATTGAATAAGTCCCACAAACTTAGTCTCCTGAGACTGCGAGAAATTTACTTTATTGAATGTCGACCTGTCGACATTCAATAGAAACATTGTGGACGTTTGCGAATCCCTGATCGCATCTAAATGACAAAATATTTGTTTTAGTTGAATATAGCACCAGAAGATTAGAATCACAAGATTTGAGCTGCTGAAGATCTGTGTGAATAGCTTGTTTTAGACTCTGATGGTCATCACAGTGCCATAGAATTGTGGTGTCTTCTGCAAACAAAGTAAATTTCTCGGTAATATTTAGTGACGCAAGGTCATTTATGAAAATAAGAAATAAGAGTGGACCCAGTACCGATACCTAAGGTACACCCCAATCATTTTGCAAAATCACCGATTCAGACAATTCAATGTAAACCTTCTGATAATGATCAGACAAATAGGATTGAAACGGTCTAAGATTGAAACCTTAATTCTGCCCTGTTTATACCTTGCTGTTTTTTTTAGAGAGATCATGTGAACTTCACACAAAACGGCATTATGATCATTTTAGGTATTTCTAAATCCAACCAATAATTCAATAAAATATGTACTACTAACTTACCAATAAAATGAGAGTTGCCCCATTTTTTATCTATGTAAATTTTTGATTCAACCACAGAAAAATAGCTAATTGGATTTTAATGGCCTTTTTGAATATTCATTTATTTAGGTCACATGTATGCCATGGCCCTTATGACCTTCCTCCTAGGCAATGACTCAAAATTGGACAGACTCAAGTGCCTTCAACTGACCCTTGTGCACGATTTAGCTGAATCGATAGTGGGAGATATCACACCTCACGATAATATTTCTGAAGTTGTCAAACATCAGCAAGAAGATGAAGCTATGAAAGAGATCACTAGCCATATTGGTAGAAATTGTTCCTCCTATAAGTACAAGTTGACCTATTAACAATTATTGTTTTCAGGTGCAACTGGTTTATTAATTTACAACTTGTACAAAGAATATGAAGCCAAAGAAACCCCTGAAGCAAAATTCGTTAAAGATTTGGACAGATTCGATTTGTTATTTACGGCAGTGAACTATGAAAAACGCGATAATACACCGTTCAAGTTACAAGAGTACTTTGATGCTTTGCACGGAAAATTTGAAAATCCTTTCATCAAGAAACTTGTGGCTTCTTTAGAGGAATCTAGAACTCAGCTGGCGGCCCCCGAAATTGGAACGCCCACCAAAGAAGTATAACAGACAAAAAGTATTTTGTTTATTTGTAATAATTGACAAATAGTTTTTATATTTTCTTGATTAATTTTTGTAGTTTCAGGTATTAATAATATTGGTATCTTATAATCTGTAATAGGTCATAATTGAACTTTACTACTTTAAGTACCTGATTAATTTAAGTAATTATTTTGTTAATACCTGATACGCCTTTAATGTTTAAGTTTGTTAGACAAACTATAAAGCTTTCTATCAAATAGTTATTGTGATATAATCACATTTTTTTTTTGGCAAGATAATGATAGCCAAGTTGTGTCAGTTACCCAAAACATTTTATTTTGCCATTTTTTTTCATTCAGTATATACCGAAATAATACACAGAAAAATAATAAAATGTCTTGTTTTTATTTTTTTAATAAGACTTCACTGGAATGGAACAAGAAATTGAGACATTATAACATTTAAATAGATCCTAAATATGATATTATTAAAAATATAGATATTTTATCATTTCGAATGATTACTAGAAAGCATGTAACAGCATAAGCAACAAGACCAAACCTAAATATTGTATCTACAGAACAATTAAATTATACAACGGAAACTACAATAATTATTATTATAAAAGTGAAATACAAACAGAAATTGGTGCACCTTGCCATACATAATTATCCTAACATTTCATGTGAATTAAATTTTTATTAAAAGAAAAGAAGTGTAGTTGTTCAATAGCAGCCTTTTTTCCCAAGAATGTCCTTCCAAACATTTTCATAGTTATGAAGTTTTTTGTCACAATATGTAGTTCCTGTTATATAAATTGACCTTCCCAAAACCAATCTAATTTCGAACAGTTTTTAAGCTACACGCCTTATAAGTACTATCTTTTATTAAACAAAAAAAAAAAATACAATCAAAATAATAAAGTGTAGTAATAATAATAAAACTAGAATTTGAACAATAATAAAATCAGTTTCATTTTACAATGTTAATAATATTTTCTGTCTAAATGTACACTTAAAAAAAATAATCATAGAAATAATAATAATAATAATATTTATACATTCTTTTATATACCAACAATTTCATATACGTTTGTTTAAAAAAAAAGCCTATAAATAGAGTATCACAATCTACAAAGTGTATACTGGTAAATGGGTGAAAATTTCAGTATACAGAATACAGTTTAAAAATATAAAAGAGTTATATATTTGGGGCTGATTAAATGCATTGCAAAGGATTATTCTAAAGTTTCTTTGCAGAACATTTTTATCCAACGTCAACCCAAAAATCAAATAAATTACAATTAACAGCATTGTTGTAGAACTTTTAAATATGCTTAAGATATAATGGACAGATTTGTATAAAGTTTTGATAAGATATTTTCTCAAATTTAGTCCACACCGGCGAAACCTTGTGAACCTTCTATTGCTTTGATAAGTTTCTCTTTTAATTGGGCATAGCTTTCGTATGGTGGCAAATCCAATCTATTGAAACTTAAAAAAAAAAAACAATTAGCCAGACACGAAAACAAGAAAATATTACTTACCATGTATGTGCCCTAGGGAAATTATCTGTCGATCCCCATCTTTCGATTGTGAATAGTTGCGGACCATTGCTGCCATATAATTCTTTGAATCCGTTCATGGGAACTCTGGATGTTCCCGTCACAAATTGCAACAGCCTAGCTCTCATTTCGTTACTGAATGACAACACAACCTAAACCGAATTGATGAAATAATTGACACATTGCATGACGCGTTAGGCATAACTGCCTGACAGTGATGTTTTCCTTCAGGCCACGTTGGAGATACAGGGTGACAATTTTAAAAGTAGCAATCGGGAATATCTCTTAGACAAAAAATACTATCAGGAAGATCTCAAATACCTATGTATTGGGTATTGGAGGGGGAACCAAAATGAAGCATTTTTTGAGTCACCCCTCCTCCCCCCCACCCCCTTACAAGGTAGCTGCCCTAACATATTTTTTTCAAATAAGAACGTACCTTGTGTTGTACATTGTTAGATAGCTCGTTGTTTTCCGTCTACAGTCTTATAGCAAAATCCTAAATTGTACAATTAGTTTTCGAGATATCGGTGTTTAAAAGTAAGCACATTTTGAAAACTAGTAGTTTTGACTACCTTTGAGTAGTAATATTACTCTACTTTACGGAACTCTCTATCGTATGGGGTTTTCGAGGAAATCGAGTTGGAAATTTTGAACAAAATGTCGACCAAATTCCAACTTTGAAGCTCAATATCCAGGAAACTTCACAAGTTGCAAAATAGTATATTTCCTAACTAGCGCGGAAAGTGCCACTTTTCCGCACGAGTTAGGAACACTATTTTTTCTACGAGATAGAAGGAATGTACCTACGTAATGTAAATTTTAACACCAATATTTGATAACATTTCTTTTGCAACACCTGGTATTAAAAACAAATCAAGTAATTTTTTCTTAATATAAATTAGTTACTCTCACAAATAAAACTTGTTAATTTATTAATAACAAAAAAACTAATTCTGAAATAATGTGCCTTAAACTGCAGACAAGAAAATCGAGAACTTTTAACAATAATTTGTACGTCTGATGTATCTATGAAATTTTCGAAATTTTTAAGCATAAAGTAACCATTCTATAGTAACTTCACAAGAAAAGTTAAGTTTAAATCAAAATAATTTGATAAATAACGTTATTGTGTTAATAATTCTCAATGCTGGTTGGTACATGTGTAAGCGTATCAGCTCATAATTTAAAAAGTGACATATGTCACTTTTCCGCACGCTCGTAGAAAAATCAATTTTGCATGGCTTATAGAGAATTTAATACTCTTTTTGATGATGTATAATTGTAGGCAATTTTCTCAAATATCATCAAAGGTATGAGCAATTATTCATGAGCATGTCAGATTCCAAAAAATGTCCAGAGCCAAAAATTAGATTTCCTTTTTGTTTTTTTTTTTTTTTTCTCATCGAAATTTTCAAATGTAACTGATGTTTCTTAATTTGGACTCGCTCTATCGATTTAAGACATCGAAAGACGGCAAAAAGGCTAACTTAAAAAGTCGAATAGACTTCCAAGATTGGAGAATAATTCAGGGTTTATACTTTAAATGAAATTACCAAAATATGTTGATTAGGTACCTATCGATAACAGATAACAACACTAAATTGTCAATATTTGAAACACAACAACTATTAACAAACTATTGAGAAACTGATGCAAGATAAATAATGAAGGAAGTTAGTAAGACGTCGCTAAGACTGTCGTCGACTGGACGTCCAAAACATGTCTTCAGCACGATGTTCTATTTTGGGCAAAAGTCATATGAGACCAAAGTGGTTCAAAATTAGACGTCTTTTTGACGACACACTGGTCATTGTGGTAAGCTGAGGTGTCTCCAAACGGTGAAAATTCAAAAGATACTTAAGTTTACTTATCTACTCTCTTTCCCCTAAATTTCTGCTTTCCAATTCTCAAATTTTACTGTCTAAATGTTTGTATATTCCCGGCTCTTGAATTGTTTTCTTCGGAATACCTCCAAACGGAGGAAATTCAAAAGCCTGAAATGGGAAATAATAGCATACTCATTATTTCTACTCTATTAGAAGTGTTCCAGTCCCAGAAGGTATGATAGTTAAGGTCATTACAGCCTTTCTAGGCTTTTCCTCATTCACCTGCCTCCCGACCTGGTGCCTTCCTGGCTTTCAGGCCTCTGGATTCCCTAAGGATTGACCTTATCCCTGGTTCACACAGTTTGTCAGCGGATTCATCATTCTCATCCTTATCTGGAAGTTCACTTAGGCAATCTTTCCGCTCTAAACTATCTGCGAAAGCTTAAGCTTTTACTTTATATTAGAGAACACCTAGGCAAACTCGTTAAATCTGTGAAATAGTCGAATGATGGTTTTCTTCTCACAGATATTTCTGCTTTTTAGAAATTTTCCTTAAATTTCTTCTCTTAATTTCTGAATTTTTCCGTCTCAATTTTTGTCTATTCCCGGCTTTTGAATTGTTTATTTCTAAATATCTCTACATAAAAAAAATTCAAGAGCCTGGAGCGGAAACAACACATAGGTGCTTAAGTCTACTTATCTTCTCCATTTTCCCTCAATGTCTGCCTTTCAATACTCAAATTTTTGTTTATTCCCGGCTCTTCAAGAGCTTCTTTATACATACAGGGTGTCCCACGAGGTTTCTCCCAGGTCATAACTTCGGAACGCGTCATCCAATATAATTGAAATTTTGAAGATCTGGGTAACTTTTTGTGCCGCTTCTACCATTATCATCCAATTTTGCTTCAATTTCGGTCAAGTGACGTCAACTTTCAAATCTTGAATGTAACTCATGGTATATTATGGTATTTTTCGTTAGAAAATTAAATTACAAAATCGGCTATGCCATATTTGTTGAGGCTTTGTTAAAGGATATGACAGAAAATTATACAGTGGAACATATGATGATGCGTTCCGAAATGATCATTTGGGAGGAACCTCGTGGGACACCCTGTATAAGAGCCGGTTTATTCTAATAAACTGTCAGGTAATGCAATCTGCCGGATGATAAGGCAATATGTAATCCCATTGGTCAACCAATTATCCAGTGACCAACAGGATTATAGATCTGTAAATTTATCTTGCAGATAGTTACCCAGCAAGTTTATCTTGAAGAATAAACCATGACTAAGATAGAGAATATTGAATGTAGCGATTACAATTTTAATACAAAAACAGATCTGCAAAAAAGTCGTCTGATCCAAATCCATTCAAACATTTGAAATGCTGGAGGATGTTATCTAGCAGGCGCCTGATTCTCGAAACGAGGGAGCACGGTTCTTATGAGAACAAGTGCCCTGTCCTTCTCAGTTCCATGCAGCTTCTGATATGAGTGTCACAGACAGAAAATCTGTTCTCATGAGAACGCTACTCCCTTATTTCGAGAATCAACCTCCAGGCCTTTTTTCCTATTCCAACAAACATTTCGAGCAACAAAGGTCAGTCATTATGATGTCGATTTTAAATAGATTTACGTCGATTAACCAAAATTTGACGTCGTAAAGAGGTTGGAAAATATGACTTGGTTGGGACATCCATGACATGAACCAACAGGTTCAAAAGTTTTGCCAATTTTTGCCACTCGAATAATGATCATTCCTAAAAGGTTTTCCATCACATTTTCGAAACAATCTGAAAATGGTGTTTTGTTCATTTCAGCAAGTAAAGATAGAAGGATTTGTTTATCTCAAAATTATACCTAATTGATAAATCATGAAGTAAGAAAAAAGGGACCAGGATAATGTAAACAAGCTATTGTATCTTTCTTCTGTTATCTATTTTTATATTCCTCATTGGGCAGTAGACTATTGTCGCGAAATAAGCTATTAGAAAAATTATAATTACCTAAGCTATGATCCTAAGTGCCCTTCAAATCAGAATTTTGGTAAGCTACTTCTAGCTGAGCATGTTTGGTATTAACATCAAATTACGCAACTTTGCCCCAATTTAACCCAATCTGTATCTCTCACCGTTTAGACTTTAAGCATTTGGCTGTAGATGTTTTCAATAACTTCCTCTCAACAATTCAAGTTGCATTTCACGAATATCCAGGGCAACAAATCATGGTTTGATTATTTCTTTTTGGTAATTGGTGTCCCCCGGGGAAGCGGTACGCCATAAAAGGTTAGGATCGCATTTGTTACACGATTAAACTATTAAAGATAAGTGTAGCAGTGGGGCACTACCGAATACCGGCAAAAAATGGTTGAATTATGATTTGCTGTTGGGTGTCAGCTGCACAATGTGGTTTCAAGTGAATTCAGCCTAATGGGGCTTTGATAGAATAGCTGAATGCTCTTCAACTTTGCCAGGCAATTTTTTTTTTGTGTTTTCCAAATGAAGAGTCAAGAGATCATGTTCTATATTGTAGCTGAAATGAAATGGTCACGCCTCTAAAGAGAAATAAAAAACCTTTCAAAGGAGGTATCACACAGGGTAATTTCTCATTTTAGAAAAATTATTAGGAGGGCAAGCCTCCAAGACGGGAGGGGTAGGGGTTAGGCAATTGGTTTCTCCGATGTGTATTTGTCTTTCGTCTAAGAGATAGGTAGTCAAAATTACTAGGTAGTTTTAAAAATATGCTTATTTTCAAACACCAAATATGTCAAAAACTAATCGTACGATTTATCTTTTGCTACAAGACTGTAAAAGGAAAGCAAGAAGCAATCCAACAATGTGCGTTTCAGCCACTTTTTAATAAAAATTAAGAGAAAAACACGCGTGGCCTCGTGGGATATTTTCCCAACATAAACATGGCATGCAATGTGTTAATAGAGTTATTGGACGAAAAAGATCTTAAACTGACAAAAAATAGGGATCAAATTCTTACCCTCCAAAAATACTGCACAACAATATGATTAGCATGATAGTCGCCCTTATAAAGCGTATTTTGTTTCCAGTCTTTTACGTCGATGTGTTGAATACCGCACATGAGCAGTTCCAATTCGTTCTCGTCGAAAATTTTAATCACAGTCAGTGGTACAAGATCGCTATAACCTTCTAAGAACGCGTTCATTTGCTCTTGTACCCTACCTACGAATCTCCATTGAATAATACACCTAAAAAACACAAAAATTATTTAATTTTGATATTATTATTTTTTTAAATTGTCTTACTTTATATATTCGTCTTTGTTAGAATTATCCAAAGGAATATTAGCTCCACCTTCGGTAAGGTCGTGAGCAGTTGTGTGGCCAAAAGATTCTTCGTCAACCGAAAAAGTAAGATCCAATCCTGAAGGATCGTTTTCTTTGATCCACAGCAACGATTTGTAGTATTCAGAATCTACAGATTCCATGTCTTTTAAATCTATGGTTTTCGATAACATCATTTTGTAGAACGGCCTAATAAAGAATGCTAGAAAAAAAATATTTAAATAATTTGTCTATAAATGGTTATTGTTATTGTACTCACCATCTAATAATTTACCATGATACACAGCCATACCAGCGATTCTACCAATAAACTTAAAGTAAGCTAAATGCTCTTCATTGCACAATCCCGAAGTAGGATTAATTTGTAACGTATAATTATCCATTGCCGAATATTCAAACAATCCGTAATAAGGATTAAACATTTCCTTTGACAGCAAATAAAACCACTCCCTAGCTAAGCCTCCGTAATCAAGGCCGACTTCGCCTTCAAATTCTACCCACAATTTTGTCTTTAGCAGATCTACACGACTTACATTAGTGATTACTCTGAAGGAATCTTCTAGAATACTTCTACGTCTCACTTTAATTTCGAATTTGTTTGGTACATTCGTCTATAAGAAAAAATACATATCAATTTGATTGGATTATTGGTAGTATACAACTTACTGGTTTTCTGAGTTGAGTTTTCATATATTCGTATTTTCGTTTATAGTCTCTAGAATACGGTATTGCTGGGCCTGCTATTTGCGGGTTCGATAAACGGGGATCGTCCCATTGTGTTGTCCTGGTATCTATAAAAAAATAATAATAGTCTTTATTTATAGCACTTGCCTAGCAATTTCAATAGCTTAATGTTACTAGAAAGTTGACAGAATTTTTGATAATACCCTCCTATAATTTTTTTATTTGGATCTCATAGTTTATTACAACAGTATTGGTCATCGCCTACAACTTCTAGGTTTTGAATATATTAACATTTCCCAAGATTTTGTTGTGGTTCTTATTTACAAGTCAATTGAGAAAAGTATTAAGTTAAAAACTCTTACTATGATCAATAAAGAATATTCGCCCATCTGAATGCACCCTCTCTTCCCATCCTTCTGGCAAAGCACCCAAATCGTCATCCGGTTTCCTATTCACTGGTTGCACCGCAGGCTGGTTGGGCATCGGACTAGCCCTGCCTGTCCTGGGATCCACCCATGATGTTGTTCTTTCGTGATGATCGATAAAGAAAAGCCGGCCGTTAGGGGCTCTGTAAACTTTACATGTACAAGCTTGTTTTGTGGTGATTTAGCATACCTTTGGACACTCCAACCGGGAGGCAAATCATCTCCGATTGCCGTTAGATCACTTTGTGACGCGTTATTGCTGTTGTTGGTGTTTGTGGACACGGGAGAATCTCGACGGGACGAATTATTGCTGTCCACATGGTCAAAGCTCTGGAAAGTTAATTTGGTTAAATTGCGGCCTACAAAGAATTTTTAAAGCAAAGAAAAAAAGTGTGTTATATGCAAAAAAAACGCTGAAAAAGAAAATGCAAAAAATGTTGAGTATACAGAGTAAACAAGAGTAATTATATTACTAAACTTATTGCATTTTCTTCATATTATAAAGTTTGAAAAAATTATGCCGCGTAACACAAGCCAACGTTCAACATAGTATAACATAAGCGTAAAATTTTTATCCCACTGGCGGTTAAAACTACTTAGGAATAACAAATATTTTATTAATAACAAAAAGTCAATTCTGTTAATTACATGAATGCATCCATTCCTAATAGAAACGGGTTTTTACACACTGCAATTCTTTACGTGCAAGTCACAGTTAAAACTATAAGTTCACGTTTTAAATCTTTTGACTTTGCCACATAAAAATCAAATTGCAAGAAACCTTTAACCTTTAACAAATTGTCTTACACTTTTGCAAAAAGGTACTATTGCAGCATGTGAAATGTAGTTCAAAAAAAGAAAAGTACCAATATTCACTAAAATCTAGACACAAAACTGAAGCCAAAGCCAACTCAAACATATCCAATCATCTGGACCATCCAGAAATAAGTTCTAGAGCAACATTTGTTGAAAAAGCAACACAAAAATTAACAAGTTTGTGACAAAAAAAAAACGTCCACCACCGTCTGCAAAAACAAGTTACAACAAACTGTTGAATAGTGAAACCATTCTTTTGAACAAAAGCTTTCTACCGCCAATGGGCCTAATACAGCTTCTGTTTACCGTGTTTACACGAGCTCGCGCTACATTTTCGTCCAGAGAACTCCTGGCGCTATCAGCATCGCTTTCTCCAGATCCGTGATAATCTGAATCGGTTACACTGAGCCTATTAGTTCTGTCCGAGGCAGCATCAGAGCCTATAATATTTTGGCCGTTTGGCAAAGCTGAATCTTCCGCAAGATTTTCAGTTGTTTCTATGCTATTTTCCAGAGCTTCACTGTGCAATTCTAGGATGTTTTCGTCGTCTGATTGCTAAATTTAGCATTTCGGTAAGAACAATGTTTGCAATATGAACCAAAAGCCAATTTAGTAACTCACCTGATTATTACTAGAAACATCTCCACGGCCATTAGTTTGTTCTTCAGCACTTATATGATATCTCCTCTCAAATACCTCTCTGTCTTCACCTCTGGCAACTTCCCGAGCTGTTTCTTCATTTTCAGGGCTATTACTCCTGCAAAATTGTCAAGTCATGTTTTGTGATTAAATAGATTTGATTGAGCTTACGGTAAAGTCGGTCGTTCCCACTGAGTTGTCCTGGCAATATGATTAACATAATAAGTACGTCCGTTTGCGTCCTGCCTTTCTTCCCAGCCAGGCGGTAAAGGCGAAGACGATTCCGATGAGTTTGAACTCATAAGAATAGCCTACAAATAAATCCAATTTCATCAATTTCCATTAATAAAAAAATATCTTACCTGTGAAGGAGTCTCCTCTCTAGCCTCGCCAACAATCTCCCACTCGTTGACGTTAATAGGTTCCTCAACAGAGGCAATTGGAGCATTTCCTCCGTCATAAAGGTAGGCATGGTAGATCTCCAAGTGGCCTCGTACACGTGACTTGGTGCTAAAACCACTACGATGCGTGAAAGGAGATGGACCAAGAGCATGCAGAGAAACAAAGCCAAGTAAGCGACAAGATTAGTTATGTTAGTGTTAAGCAAAGAATTTACGCTTAAAAAAAGTATTAAATCAAAAAAAGCGCCATTGGTTACTTTCAGAAAATTAGTTATATGTACCTTCTAGGTCGTAATAAATATTTGATAGGAGGAATGATCCTGCCTTCTTGTTCCTTAGGCAGGTTCATTAATGATAATTCAACCATTCCAAGAAAATCATCGCGAGTCAGCCGGTTTTCGTCAAATACTTGCAGGATGAGTTTGTGTTCGGTGGGTTTCACCTAAGAGATTCTTCAATATACCTACTAAACTTCTAAGGCTAAAAATTTAACTCACCCTAAATATAAATTCCTCATTCCATTCAGGGTTGAGAGTCTGGAAATTAGAAAAATTATAACATAAATCTTATCGAGGAAAGATTCTATGAACATCAATACCTTTTTTCTTGTCCGGGTAAGTACTGAGTCAATAATTTCATCACCGTTTATTGGTATTAGGTCAATTCTAACATAGGGGTCACTGCAAATGAAACATTATTTATAATATTTACGTATTCTCAATTAAATCTAACGATATTACATTAATTGCATTGGGTAATAGCACAGATATTATTAATAACAACGTTATCGTATTTTCTTTGAGTTTTATTTATATAAGGTAGTCAAAATAATACGAGTTTTTAAAAATTTTGTTTGCGTTTCTGTTTTCTACAAGTATAAATGTTATTCGTTCTTGTATCTTAAGAATTCATTAATTATTGTCTCTGGAGCATAATTAAAAAAATTCCCACAAAGTTGATTATTTAAACAACAATGTTTCTAGCGACAGACAAACAAAGTATTGTTGACCCTCCCAACAAATTAGTATTGCGTTTAATTTTTTGAATATGAGGAAATCCTACATTCATCAAATAAAAGGCAAATATTTAGTTACAGTTCCTCATTACGAACGATTAAACAGCAGTACTCACTTGCGAAATCCAGAGAATAATAGTGAAAATTTTACTTATCTACATAAGGTACAAAGTAAAATTAAAATAATAATGTATCATTCTTAAGTATATATATCAAAAACTACAAAGTTCTGTTAACGGGATGCAGTCCAGAGTGTTGAATTTCGTAAAAGAAAAAAACATTATTGAAATTTATTGAGGCCCTCTGAAAGTACTGATTCGAAAATTGGTATGAATGAGACTACAGTAGAGATTTTTACAACCAACTTCAAAACAACAAATATTATTAAACTGTTGGATTTATTTAGGGCTCACCCTGTATAGTCATAATTAAAAAAAAATCCCAAAAAAATGTTTTATAAATCAGACTTGTGGTAAAACCATTACAAATTGTTCAAAACATTACTACCTACGTTTCCGTTCTCTTGAATAAACTAGTATTTGCTTATATAAGATTTCAAGGGCATATTGTGCATTATGGAAGAAAGCTTTTGTTTTATTGTTGGTTTAAATTTAACCAAAACAGTACTCGAGCGGGAAATCCCAGATTTTGTCACCAGATAAAATAAAATCGTGATGCTGCTGTTAGTTTTAATTTTCACTAAACAAACAGTTATGAATTGACTTGACTCTCACCTTGCTCCAAATATATCCTTTTTCATAAGACTCTTCCCTCTTACAACTTTCAGATGAAGTTTGCTAGTCGCTTCTTCAGTCTGAAACAAAATATGTATTATTTATTTGAGTTCAGGGCTCTAATCTATGGATATTTTTGTGAAATTTCAAGAAACATTGAAACTAAATATTTATTTTTCATTTTTAAAGATCTCTTTTTGAGGATCTTATGGAACATGGCTCTGTACTCGGACTACTCTTGTTCTTGATTCATATGTAACTGCTGCTCTACAATCTTGAGAATAACTTTGTAACCTGATGATACTATCAGCTTTCAGCCTTTCAATTTTTAGAAGGAAATGTAAGATTATAAAGAGGCAATATTGGATTGATGTAAGTATGAGGAGTTTGATATGACATTTCCTCTCTCAAGAAACAATACACTTGAAAACTACTGAGTGGATCTAGATTGGCATGACATGGTTTATCGATTGGATTCAATGAAAACTGAAAAATACAAATCACTTTTCATTGTTCAAGTTTTGATAATAACTAAAGATGTTTCACAAATCAAGAACAAAAATTATTATCTTGATTTTTTTAAATTACATTGTCATAATCAAGTAGGTGTATACTGTCGCAATTATCTTTATTTATATTGAATCAATCCTGGGTGGGCCAATTTAAATACTCCTAAAAGAAAACGTCAATTTCTAAGCAAGAGACAGAAAAATTAACTCCCCACTCCGAGGCTCAAATTTCATTTAATCTTGATAAGAAAACCGAAATCAAGAAATTGACTTACAGACTCGTTACAGCTTTCCACCAAAAATAAAAGCAATTAGGATTGTTTTCATATTTATCCCCATAAATGTAAAATCGTCCTAGCCGGTTCATTTGGCAACTCTTATTTTTTTCAAAAATCTGATTTCTTCGTGATTATAGAGAGTGACTGATTTTGACGGGAATAGCAGTGAAACTATATAAGCATAAATAGCTGGAATTAACAGATCATTTAAATTAAATTGGCATGGGAGCAAGAACAGTGGAGAAGTGGCAAACGGTACATATTATACAGACATAAAATTGGAAATTTTTTGATGAGTTGTTACCAGAAGCTGTGACCTATTATTGCACAAGAAGTTTCTTCTGAGAAGTTTAGAACATCTTTATTTCTCTAATTTTCTAGACTGCCCTAGAAGGTTGTCGTTTAGAATATATACAGTGTGTTTCACGAATGAGGCGTTTTAGACTATTTTAAGGTTGATTTAAAAAAAAACGCTCGAACACATCATTTTTGTATTCAAGGGGGAAACTTTTTGACCTCATCGGTATTTCGCTAGGGTGCAGGACTTTCATCCTTCTTTCTTAGATAGGGAAGATGGGTCGAGTGGTACCTTGTTTCAAATGTATTTTGATTCTCGTCACAACTGCGTATTTTTTCCGAAAATCGAATGATTAGTTCTCGAGATATTCACTGGCAAAGTTGCCATGGGCTAAATAAGAAACAATCCTCTGGCCCCGTTATTCTCAAATTAACACTTTCCTGACTTTCCTCTCTGACACGTCAATTTTAATTTTTTGTGTGCTTCTGGAAAAATGAAATTTGACGTGTCCGAGAAGGAAGCCAAAAGGTGTTAATTTGAGAATAACAGGACCAGAAGATTACATATTTCCTATTTAGCCCATGGTAACTTAGACAGTAAATATCTTGAGAACTAATCATTCGATTTTCAAAAAAATACGCAGTTGTGACGAGAATCAAAATACCTTTAAAACAAGGTACCACTCGATTCGACCCATATCCCCTATCTAAAAAACAGGGGTGAAAGTCACCCCACCCTGGGGGTGCACCCTAGCGCAATACCGATGGGGTCAAAAAGTTTCCCCCTTGATTACAAAAATGACGTGTCCGAGCGTTTTTGTTTTAAATCGACCTTAAAATACCCTAAAACAACACAGTTGTAATTAGATCTCCTTGTAGCCTCCTGTCAAGTAGGGTAGTTAGGTTGAACTCATTCAGACGGTCTTCATATGTGGAATTTTAGTAACTCTCGTTTGAACTTTTTCCAATACCTTCAATGTCTTTGGCATAATAACGATTCCAGACTAACTGGGCATACTTTAGTATGGGGTATGGGTCTGATGTAGGACTTGTATATTTTTAGGAATGTAGTAATCTTTGAATACATCTTTGATTAAATTCCAGCTAATTGCTTATTGCTGAGAAGAAACCGTTTTCTGAACTTCCTTTGGGAGAGTTCAAAAACAATTGTGTTTTCCCTCAAATATCTTCTTCCCACTCTCAGGATCTCCCTCAGATCTCCTTCTAATTGCATCTTCCACAAAATGCATTAGTATTAAATTGATTTCAGAATACTTATAATTTCAAGCAGAAACTCGAAAATGAGATTAAAGAGTATGAGAAACTATGAAAAATCATCGTTTTGATCATATGCAATATGCAAAGGCAAAATAGAACCAATAGCATTGGCAATCAAAAACCCCGGTATGGTTTTAAAAATAATCGAAAAATTCTAAAATCTCCTACAATGTTTTCAGGTTGGTCAGTACGCATTTCTCTATAACGAACTTACCCAAAGATTTCAGGAAAAAGTCATAAAGACTAAAATTTATTTATAGAAAGAAATGTTAGTTCAGTAAGCAAGCGTTTTTTCCAAAAACGCTTAGTTTTCGTCAGTTAAAAACCTGAAAAAAGTGCCGAAAATTTAGGGTTTTTTGCAATTTTCTTTACGTGGTAGCAAACCTCAGATTATTAGGATTCAGTACCCCACAACAAATAAGAACCGGTAAGAAAAAAACTTCTACATTTTTCTCCTGGAAACGCTCAAATGACTGAACTATAACTTTTCTTTGCTATTATATTTTTTCCAATTCTATCAAGTTAGAGAGTTCGCGCGCAGATCTTACTTCATTGTAAATAGATTTTTTTGGGGTACGATTAAGTCATTTCGACAGCAATAATAGTTTTCCAAATATTCAAGTTCTTGAGGACGCATAGCAGACATCAAATAATGCCATAAAAGACGATCCATTCATGGTGAATGATGCAGTCAAAAACTTAGAACATTTATACCGACTCTGCGTTCAAGGGAATGGAGGCTATTTTCAGCATTCGTTAACTAGGTAATTAATTCTCTCATTTTATTACGTTGAATCGTTTTATGGATTGTTTTAGGTTTTGTTGTTTTATTAAATAAATTACACAATATTTCAGAAACCAGTTGAAGATACGTTTACACTCGGCTATAGAAAACGTCGTTTTACACAGGTGATAACTTTGGATCGCGTCATCCTATGTAATTGAAATTTTGAGGATCTGGGTAACTTTTTGTGCCGCTGCTAAATGTGTCAACCAATTTTACCACTTTCGTTTTAGTTTCGATCAAGTGACCGCAACTTTAGAATCTTAAATGTAAGTTGCTAGTTGCATGTTTATACAGACACCACAAATGAGAGAGTTAATACTCAAATGATCAGCGCAATAAAGAATGCATTTGACAACAAAATCTACATATTTGTACTGAGAGATTTCAACTAATCCAACATAAACTGGGATAACTTAACGGTGTCCCCAGAATCGAGAAAATAGCATGCATAAATTAATAGACTTTTCAACAATATATGTATAGTCTGGCAAGTGGTAACTTGGTAGAGACGAAAGGGGGAAGAAAAGTGGGGCGTGACCTAAAAATATTCACTGACACCTCAACTGACACCGCCTGATGACAGCCATGTCTTTGAGTTCAGTGGCACCGAAAACACTAAGGAAATAAACCAATAAAATTATTAGAAAAAAAAACTCTAGTTTCGCCGATAACCACGCCACTGCGTGCTGTCGTTCAGGCTCTAACCAATAGAATCATGCCTGTTAATAATCACGCCTCTCCACATCCATCGTTTCACTATGTTGCCGGATTTTTTTCTATTTCAAAATATTATACCTGCCCATTTAGCAAAAAAAAATATGTCACCAACTTGTTTATTATTGTTTCCGTCAAGTTTGGCAAAGCAGCAAATTCTTTTGGAGTTCGCCGTTTGGCTAGCCAGATAATATAGGAGGCAGTGATTTCAAAAATGTAATGTTTTTGATCTCAAATCAAAGTCGCCTATTGGGTGTTGCGACCATTTAATAATTACGAAAGCACATCTAAAACTTCCAAGAAAGCTAATCAATAAAGTTCTCAGAAGGAATTTTTACACAGCAAAATACAATGTAATAAACAACTTCATCAGAAACCAAACCTACAACTTGGAACAGAACAGGTTCGAGAATTTTGAAAACAGTCTGGATATGGCAGTAGAGAAAAATATTCCGTTGAAATCCATAAAAGCAAATAAGCCAAGGATTAACCAGTCGCACTTCAAAGAAAAAGTGAAAACTATGGGACAAATATAAACTTGAAAAACGCAAGAAAGCTATCAATCAATGCAGAATAGTGTGCTCAAGCAAAAGCTAGATGAGGCAAGAAGAATATACGAAAATAATTTAGTTATATCAAAATCACCAAAGAGAATATTCAAATACCTAAGTCGAAATTTGAACTCAAAGATATCAGTGATCACTATAAAAGATTCCGTAACAAAAGAGATCCTAGATAACAAGTCAATGACTGAAGGCTTTGCTGAACAGTTCAACACAGTTTGTATCCATCAAAATCCACTTCTACAGTGTACCAGAGTTGGGAACTTAATAGTATACATTTCAGAGAAGAAAAGCATAAATGATAATGAAGAAAAATTCAAGTCCTGGACCAGATGAAATTCCTACAGTACTACTTTAAAATTGTAGAGAAGCAGTTGGTGATTGACTCACAGAGGTGATGAAGGAGTGAGTGGAGCTTGGAAGAATCCCGGAAAAATGGAAACTTTCCATAGTAACACGATTCTGCTAGCAGACTGTTTGCTACCAGAATCGGAAATGGAAGCACATCTGAAGATGCTAGCGAAACGTCAGGAAGGAATTCCAACTTACGACGGCCATGAAACCCAAATGAAAACACTTTATCGATAAACCTGGGCCGCGAAAGCCTCACAAATTTTATCAGACCTGCAAACTGTTGAGGAGTGGTCGAGGGCATGGGGGATGAAATTGAATGAAGCCAAGTGCACCGTTCTTAGGTTAGGCCAAAACATTTCAAATATTGAGTACATGCTAAATAACCAAGTTCTTTCAACAAAACCACAGAAAAATGATCTTGGAGTTACGATTATATCAAATCTTAAATGGAAGAGTCACATCATCAAAATTGTCAATAAAGCAAACTCATTAATCTATCCGAATGGGTCAACCACTCAGGAAAAAACTTACAGTGATTTCCAGTTTCTGGGAAGACTTCTCAAATTTGTACAGTATTTCCGTTGGTATTTCCAAGTATTCTCCCTTGTATTCCCCGCCCCTCGGTATTTCCAAGTACAGTCAACTTTTACTTGTAACAGCAAGGTAACTGGGCCATATCCAGTTTTTCGCTTATTAAAATTCGAATTTCCTGCGCATAAAAATGCGTTACAACTGTTACAAGTGTGTCTCATTATTACCCTGCATGTAGTAGATAGAACGCCACCGAATTCGTTTCTGAGAAAAAAATTGAAATGACTTTTCCGAAGTGTAACCTCATAACAACAAGTGACAGAAGTTTGGATTTTCATCAATGGTTGGTGATTACAGTGAATAATTTTGCACTGAGCATGTTTAACCGTAAGAGAAAGATGTTGTGAAGGTAAGCCAGGTTTGTTCTTAGCTTAGAATTGCAAGTGATGGAAACACAGCTTGGGTTCTAGTTGCCCCGGTAAAAATATGTCGAGAGGCAACTGGAACGTATATGATGTGGCAAATTGGAACATGTTCCACCTGAAATTAACATTGTATTGTACAAATTCTCGTTTGTTCTAGAGCAAATATGTGGTCAGGAATAATTATGTCTGTAGAACCTCCAAAAGTGCGGACGGTGGAAGATACACCAAGTGGGCCCTGAAAAAACCAATTTAAGATGTTCAAAACGCTAAGAGAACAATAAACGGTGCTGCCGTTTTCTATGACATCCCAAGATCCACAATAAGACTCTTTGTATTTGGAACAAGAGTGAAAGGTACATTGTCGGTAGCAGGATAAGGTGGTGGAGAAATCTATGAATGAAGTAGAAGAAGAACTGTCAACAAGAAAATAGGTTTCTTCTTTTATTTTTTGTTTATTTAACATTTTTATTAAGCATTATTTTCTCACCACAGTAATACTTTTGTTGCATCTCCCACGATTCCCATAATTCTTGAACCAAAAAAAACAAAATTTGGTAAGATCTATACGTTACAATATGTTTCAGTCACCTCAGAATTATTACTATGTGAATGCATAAGAAAATAGGGGTCACTGTTCCAATTGCCTCAAAATTAGGATAACTGGAACAGTTGACCATGAAAAATTGGAACACTTAACCAGAACAAAGTGGAACACTGAACCAGACTGAACATGCAAGCAATTTTTGAGATTTTAATGAAAATGCAAAAATATGTTAAAAGTGGGGCTGGAAGTTATAGAAATTCACAAGTACTTCCATTTCCAAATTATTCCCATGAACTTCCAGAGTATTCCCATATACTTCCATAGTATTTCCAAGGATTTCCAAGTATTCCTAATAGACCCTGAGATAGGGCCTGTTTAGTGGAGTCATTTTTTTTTGTCTGGCATTTTGAGGGATGAATGTGACTAGTTAGCTGATGAGAATATAAGTGGTTTTAATGCCTGCCTCCTGTTCGAAATATCCACAGAATGTTTCGCCGGAAAACTCGATTTCGAACTGTGATTACCGTCTGGCGATTTTTCAGCGTTATTTACACAACAAAACCTTTCATTCTCTCGATTCCCAGACAAAAAGTAAACGCGGGATGTTCTTTCCTTTTCTCTTGGAAGTTGACACCCCTCCCCATTTTTTCAGCTATTGAAAAGCATCTGATGTTTTTCATGGATGAATTATTTATCAATGTCAATCTTTTATTTAAAAGCTAGAAAATTTGAGATCATTTAAAAAAAATTCTTCATGTAAATCAATTTTTTTCTTCTGCAAATTTTCGAACGGGAGGCCGGCATTAAAATCACCCATATTCTCATCAGCTTAGTAGCCACATTCAGCCCTCAAAATGCCAGACAAAAAAAAATGACTACACTGAACAGCCCCTATCTCACAGTCCAAAATATTCCCAGCAAAGTGTACAATGATTTCCATGAGCGATTTACCCCTCGAATCTATCTCATCAAACATGCTTTTAAGGACCACTCGATAGAGATGGTTAACTTTACAAAAGCTGCATCGGGCCTAAATTGGAGTATGCTTTTGCAGTGGTTATTATGACTGCAACATATTCACAATGTTTCGCCACAAGCAAAAGCAACAACTTTGCTGCAAAAGTACCTCAGAAGAATTCTCTAAACAATCGTGTAGTGTACCTACTCATAGAATGTTTTGGAAGAAAATACAGTGTCCGACTCGAGTGTGAACGCGATTAAAAATCGGTTGGATAAAGAATTAAGTAATAATGAAACAAAAATGATACACTATCGTGCCTAAAAGTGAATCTAAATAGAAGTCACATCGGTTCTCACAGTCTGTTATTGGTCAATTAGGTACATGATTACTTATGGTATATTATGGCATTTTTCGTCAGAAAATTAAATTATAAAATCGGCAATGTCATATTTGTTATATTAATAGTTATTTATATAACGAGTACATAAAGTAAGGCTTTATTGTACGAATAATTTTATGGCCGAGCGAGCTTGCGAGCAAGGCTATTAAATGATGAGTCAATAAAGCCTGTTTATGTAAGTGTTATATACATGATTTTATGTACGATTATGACTGGTTTTTGTTAAAAATTAAAAAAATTTAATGAAAAAAGTAAAATTTTCGTAGGTATACATGTTTCACCTTGGCAGGTTGTCAGGACCTGTGTCACCTTGGCAGGTTGTCAGGACCTGTTTCAACTTGTCAGGTAGACCAGGTAGGCAATAAAGTAGCACTTTATTGGTCAATCGGATATAAATGACATTATCACCTGGGTAAAACCTCGTGGGACTCCCTGTGTATAAAAGACATCTAAAATTTTCTGAAGAATCCAAAAATGTAATAATATACAGGGTGTTCAATTTAAAAAAAAAGGATCATTGACCTGAAATTTCTTTATGGAACATCCTGTATAGGTAGAGGTACCTGAAACCAACATTTTCTGGTGGTTTAGAAATCTCAAATTTAAACCATGTTTCAAAATCTTCAAATAAAAAAGTTCCCTGTTGGACAAAATGTGACCAATGAGTAGTGATGTAAAATTTCCGAAACATTCAAAAGCCGCGAACATTCTCGGAAACTTTCCGGGAATATTGGAAACTTTCGGAACTTACGGAAATATTGTTTTTTTTTTTATTTATAGCTAAATCAGACAAATTGTAGAAAGCTTTATTTACCTATTATTGTAGTCTACTGACTATAGACTATAAACCAAGAAAAAAACCTATTTTTTTCTGTAAGATCAGCTAAAAATTAAACTATATGTAGTAAAAACACGTTTATGGACGATTGAATAAGGCTTTGAAGGAAAAGCTGATCCGATTAACCCAATCTCTCAGCTCTTTATTTTTTATCTTTCTTCAATGAAGATTATTTTAAAAAAAGACAAACTGTAGGTACATCAGCTGGTGATCGGGTAAATCGGATCAGCGTTTCCGTAAAGACAGTTGCACTGGGCTGTCATCCACATAAATTGAAATGACGTCACTGAGACCTTGTATTCACAATAATCTCGCATTTTTATAAAATTCTTCTGGAAAGTTCTCAGAAATATTCTCGAAAGTTCTCAGAAATATTCTCGAAAGTTCTCAGAAATATTCTTTTGAGAGTTTTTGATTGAAAGTTTTCGGGAATATTCTCATTCAGGAGAACGTTTCCATTTTTTATCGGCGAATATTCTGGGAAATTTCCCAATGTTCGCGAATATTCGCATGGGAATATTCTCGACTCACATCCCTACCAATGAGCCTGTACACTTACTAATAGCAGAGAATAACCAAACTAGAAGCGAAAAAAGCAGTTCCTTTGATGTTTAGAGGACCATAAACTCGTGACCTTGAATTTAAAAAATAAATACTTAGCCCCCATTCTACACTGAGAGAAAGCTTCAAAAATCATTAATCTTACTGAGCAGGTACAAGAACCAATTGACAGCTACCCCCATTTTCCTAGTCCAAACTATTTTTCATGAAAATGCTATTGTCGCTTCTCTATTATCTGCTAATACTTTATCAAGAACAAGAGATATAAAATGAAAATTAATTAATTAACAATGTCTGTAGCCAGTAAGACAGGACTTATTTCTTACACTAGGAAGATTTTACATTTTTGTGCGTAAATATGAAAATGATCCTAAATATTGCTTTCTTCTTCTATTCTTGGGAAAAGTTGTATTGAGTCTGTCAGTTTTAAAATTTCTTGAGTGTTCTTTATGAAATATTGAACAAGTTGTAAGACTTTATACAGTTTATACTTCTCTGGGGTATCAAGACAGTAGAAAATCGTTTATTCAACTTGATGATAGCCTACTTGTGAATACTAAACAGTTTTTTGCTGAGAATTTTCCTCAGAGCCGTAAGTTATAAGATAATTATCAGGACCCCATTACAGCAAATTTTCTTGACCTTAGGAGATAGATAACAAGTAAATGCCTGTAACTATTGTGCAGTTAAGAGTAATTATGATAGGCCATTGAAAAAAAAAACTAGTATTTGATATACTTAGTTTAGAAGATATTTTCTCAGTACCTAACTATTCTTTAAAAAATCTAAAATAGAGTATTAGCAGCGTCAGTCACGCCTAGTTTCCAATTGTCAATACTCAATACTATTTCCTTAATATCTCAAAATTAACCGATTTAAATTATTAATTAAAACGACTTGCACCACTAAACTCAGGGACAATCCTAGACAGCTCATAGTTTATTTATTAATTTCGAAGCTACATTACTTACAAATCCATCGTCTTCTATTTGAGGTATGTAACCGAAAACATGACCAGCAGCCATTAAAAACTATTTAGGTTGTCCGATGAAATTAATTCACTTTAATTTAACATGAAACAAACGCAAAATAATTAAAAGTTTTTTTTTTTTTAATAAATTACGGCACAAGTTGACAAGTGTGTGTGTATTTTTTTTATATGACGTCTGTCAGTGTCGAATTTTGACAGGAAAATCCAAATGCATTCGATGGACGTGATAGGCTAAAAGGCGATCTACACTAGCCTTGGTTGTAGTAGGATATTTTATTTATTTCTATCAAGGGTTAAACGACCTGAAAATTGCTAATAAAAATAGATAAAGAACTGGAATTGGGTGCGTTGTTTTGTTTTTAAATAACTTTAGAGATAAAGGTCGCATTAGCCTTAATCTGTAGTGTAATAAATTAATTGTAAAACCATCATTAGGTTACATTAATCTTTTAAAACCAGAAAAAAAAAAAAATTGGAAGGAAGAAACTGATAACTGTTTGGTATTTCTTGAACCTAAATTTAACATTTACTTATTATCATTTTTACTTTACCTCAAAATTTTTCACATGGAACATATTCTTTTTATAGCATAATAATTAATATTCATAACAAGCAGGTGTTAATTAAAATCTTTAAAAGCAGTTCATGGCTAAAGCATATATTTATTTAGTAGATTTTTAATTTAGAAAAATTTGTCTGCCACTCAAAAAGTAAAATATAAGAACCTAATATATCAATAAATACGTTTAATGATGTCATATTGCATATTGGGTACACCTAGGGTTGCCAGACATCCTATTTTCAATATGAGGCTCATATATTTTAACTGTTTCTCATATCTCATATTAGCATGTTTAATATATGAGACTATTTCTCATATATTTTCAAAGACCTATCTATTTTTACCTGGTATGCGCGCGCAACACGAGGCAATGTCTTTTTATTGGCTAGCTAAGACACGTGTGAGGTGATCGTTTTGCACGCTGGGCTGCTGGGCATCTCTTTATCCTTGTTCATTGCACGTGCTTGGACAAGAATAAATCTAAAGTTGATAGTCAACTTGACAAGTGTCATTCAAAAGTTGTTTGACATTTTCATTGACAAATACGTTGCACAACACGCGGTTTTTCTTCTTTCCTTTTCATCCTGTGCAAATAAGAAGGACGAATTGCTATACGTAAGTCTAACATAGTTTGGTATGTTTTGCCTCGTCTTGCGCAATGAGCGTTCTGTGTCTTTTTTTATTTAATGAAGTTTTCGTATTATTACCTCTTTGTCTGGTAAAATAGATAGGTCTTTCATCTACAAATAGGAAATTCCTAACCTCATTTTATTTGTGTGTCAAGAAGCGACATACGTTTTGTCACTAAAACGACAGGTATTTCTAAATCAGTGTTGCCAATAAGCGTGTAATTACACGATTTGCGTGTATTTTGATTGGCTTGCGTGTATTTTTCGAACATAAACAAAAAGCCTGTATTTTGGGTGTAATTTGAAAAATTTGACATTCTCTTTATTTTTATTCTGTTTCACGGCTTTCCAATTTAAAGTTACGGCCCCAATGTGACATAAATAGGAGTTGACGTTTTCTTTTCCCTTAATTGCTCCTTGCATTCCATTTCATCTTTTTTCTGTCAAGTGACTACCCTTATGGCCAAGGATAATACACACGAAGGATTGCTTATCAGCCTGGTTTTTGGTAATCGCGGTCATGTGGTGCAGCACCATTGCCGACGTCATTAACTAAGTCGTCAGCTGTTTGCGCTAGCGGTCGTTTTTAAATTTATGATGAAAAATGTTAACTAATCTTGATTATAGGCGAGGAGGAAAATGCAAACAAGATATGAGAAAGAGTTGTTTTATAATGTTGATTAATAATTCATGTAGTAAAACCAAGTTTGCATAAAGCCTAGTTTTCATGCATCCGTTTATCCGTCAGTTTTCATGCATCCGTATTCCTATTGGCCCAATATTTTGGCGCCAGAATTCGGAAGTATTCCTATTGGTCCAATCTTCTGGCGCCAAAATATTGGGCCAATAGGAATACTTTCGGATCAACGGATTGACGGATATACGGAAGCATGAAAAGTAACCCTAAAGCAATAGCCCGCGGAATTATAACCTGTGGTGCGAACACCCTACGTGAAGACCAGAAATGACACGCTGTTTACGTCATCACTGGTACTTTCACATGGCAGGTTGCTTGAGATTTGATCTACACAGGCCTTATGAGAATAGGCTATCCTGTAGTAGTTGTGTGTACTATCCTTGCAGGAAACTGAAGTCCGAAAGTAACCTCTTTTCCAGGAACCGGAGTCGGGAGTAATTAGTAATTGACCTTTTGTTTGGACGCCATATCGCGGTGCGCGAACATAGTTGCCAAAAGTAGAAAAAAAAAATCACTAGCGTACTGTCAACATTAAAAACCAAAGTTACTGAATAATTTACATTTAAAATTTAAATTTGCCGCCTATTACGAATGTTTTTGAAAAAAACAGTCATCAATTTCAACTTGTATTGGGCAGAATAGAAGTAATAAAATATCTACCTATTCACTTCACCAAATTTCGGTTTCCTTTCTAAAGCCTAGTACTCATAACCGCGAAATTTGCTCTTTTTTGACATTGCTTCGTTAATTTGACGTTTTATGCGTGAATTAAACGTCAACTTGTCGAAGCACTTTTAAAAAAGAGCGAATTTCGCGGTTACTAGTTCTAGGCTTTATTGTTTATAGAATCAGAGAGAGAAAGTAAACAAACAAAAAGGATAGCGAGGATCAAACATTCAGTTACTTTTGCTTTTAATGTTGACAGCCCGCGTCAATTTGATTACTTTCGGACCGCTTTTCTGTAGTTGCACATGTTTATTTTTGGTTGAGGAGCGATGATCAGGAGCATTAACCCCTCAGATTCGACTGGATTTAACCCATTTTCAAAAATCATAAATCACAAAAAAAATAATTATACTTCTTTCTTCTTGATGTTACAGAATAGGTACCAAGACCGTGTGTAAAAATCGTGTAATTGTGGAAATGAAAGCGTGTAAAAACGTGTAATTTGACCAGCTTATCGTGTAATTTCACAAATTCAGATTGGCAACACTGTTCTAAATAGGTATTAAAAATACTATATATCACTACCATACATGTTATAGGCCGGAGTCTCATGCGTCCCATCCGACCGTTCGAAAAATTTCCCGCCACTTTTTATCCGAATATTTTCAATTTTTTTCCGACGTCGTCGAATAAATCATATTTTAATTTTGTCGTTTTTGTAGGTACATAATAAATAAAAATAAAAGAAAAAAAAAAACGATTTTGGGTCAGCGATTTGTTTAAACATCAAAAATTAACCCAAGGAAGGTGTTGTCCACAACTTGTTACAAGAAATGAGACTGATGGATCAGGAGGAGTATTTAACTAGGTACCTAAACGAATGTCCAGGGTTGCGTTCAAGGACGGCAATGCTAATGCCAAAACCTACTTTTCCCCCTCCACCTGTAATGCCGAACCACGTAAAGTTCGTTTCACCAGGGTTCATACTTGACCTTGAAACTTGAAAAAAAAGGCTTGTCGTAGATTAATTCATATGACACATTCAATTTTTTTGACAACTTAAAATGAATGACTTCTCTTTTAAGAACCAACGAACGTTTTTGACGTCATTGATTTGTTTCAGTCAATTTTTATTTGTTAAACAAGGAAGGCAAATGCTGGTGGCAAGTACAAACCCTGGCGAACCGAAATCGAACCCAAAATGCCAATTTTGACTTGGCTGTAGTCATTTCTGAACGCAGCCCGGCAATACATTCCAAATTTTGCTAAAAAGCATAGCTAATAATTATCCAATCTCATATAATTTTATACAGGGTCTCCTATTTTCAAAACTCAAGTATCTGGCAACCCTAGGTACACCCCTATCGAGAGCCCATTTTTAGCAAAATCTGTTTACAATAATTAATACAGTAGAAATTCACAGTAGATACTAAATAAACATTTTTAAAATACAAAGAAGTAGATATTTACAAAAAAAAATCATGTGATATATGCGATAAATAAATTTTACACCTGCTATCAAATGATCATTTTTATTAGTCAGTGAAATATGATTCATTAATAATAATAAAATACTTACAACAGATGGCATACAACTTATCCTCCTTCTAGCCTGTTCTTGTACCTCAATAACAGAAGGAGTCCGTTTCCTCCTGTTACGATAATGCGTACCCCAACTACTACTTCTAGGTCTAGAAATATGCGCAACTTCAATATCATTGTTGCTGTCATTATTATTACTTGTACTAGCTGCTATAGTTGGAGTTGGAAATGATGGCATTGGCATTTTTAATTATTTTAGCACCGATTTATAACATTCACAAATCACAACGCGACACTTATTTATATCTTATCCATATTTAGGTACACTATGAACACACACTACTGTTTCCTATTATTTTATTTTCCACTGTATGAATAGAGTAGACCGTCCCCATAGAAAAACCTTTCTACTAAAATTCACCTTATCTTAGTTCAAGATATTATTCGCCGTGAAACATAAGATTCACTAAATAAATAATACAGATAACACAAATAATTCTATTGTTAAAAGATAAGAACATTCAAGTGCTCTTCATTTATTGTGGCGCGATATATTTGCAATCGCGTTATTTCGCGCTTCGAGAAGTACTAACTGCTTTGGTAAATTGAATTCAAGTTTATTGAAATAGCGATCGGATCGGACACACGGAATATTCAACGATCGATTACAAAATCGAACCGACTATTTGTTTACATTTATGATCTCATTTGCATTGTTTTTCATTATTTTACACTTGTAGCGCATTAATTTTATGACGAGATGCAAATTAGAGAGAGGGAACGAATTTTCAATATGAAGGAAAACCAGGGACTGAGTAAAGTTTTCAGGGCTGATATTGCTTAAGTTTAATAGATGAGAATAGACTCCAGTACTCAAATAAACTTTTTCTACTGACGTTTCATAATACGTCTAAAATCTGTTTTATAATGATGAACTTCATTATGATACAGATTTTTCAGCCACTGGAATCTAGTATTTTGAACATGAACAATGTTTATATAAAAATAACAGACATGCTTTGAAGTTTTGGATCGTTTCTATTAGTATTTACCAGAAGAAACAACAAAAAATTGATAAATCGGGTGCGGAATTTATGCCCAAATGACGTCTAGATCGGTCTAGAGTGGGTCTAGATCTTGATTTTTGGATTTGTCAAGTTGTCAACAATTGTCACCAGTTGAGAAGTTTACTATAATAAAATAACTGTTTTTCGTTTATTAATGCAAGTAGAAAAAATAGTGTATGCAACTCTCATGTAATGGCCATTAATACACTCGCATGTTATATATACGAAACACGAAACACAAAAACACTTCGATCTAACTTTTCAACTTTTTATTCTCCATTATCTCAGCGAGATGAACCTTGCAGCGAGATAATTATTGCTTATTGGAATTTCTATGACATGACATGAAGTCCAAAAGTCTCGATGATTCCGTAATTTTCTAGATTATTCCATCCAAAGTTTGCATTTCATTTTGGAATTTTGGAAATTTCGAAATTCGAAACCTACAAGTTTTTCCCGCTAGAACGTGGTTGAGCCTGTGCTTCATAGATGGCGCCAGATTTGCTTTGCCTTTTACAGCACTTTCGACTTTTGCCTCAAAACTGCACCCGATTGATCAAAAAGCGATCCGAAACGAATTCCACATGTTGGGCTTGAAACAGAGTGTTTCACGTGTTCGACTTTAGCACTAGAAGGCTCTCAAATCTCACACGAAGCGCTCTTTCCTGCTTCATCAAGGATCAAAGAGTTTGAACAAAGCTAGAGTACGTTCAACCACTGGCGGCTCGTCAGAGGAGGCAGGTGAGGCTAAGCCTCCCCCAAAAAATTGAAAATTCAATCTCAATTTTTAATCCCTAATTCTTAATTAAAATAATAATTATTAACAAATTACACTTTCCAAATTTCAATATTTTAATGTAATTTGGAACAATCTGACAACTTTATTTCAAATAATTCCGCGCCTCCATGACAAAAATTTGTGAATCTGTCGCCGTCCTGTAATTATTCTAACATAAGAAATCGACTGGAGGCTAGACTCTCACATGCTTCACTGAAATCTAGCATTCAAATGGTTCGCGAATCTCAACGTCCAATAGAAATGCCGGAAACATATCGGACCACTACTGGCGTTCTGCGACATCGTCTCGAGAAGCGGCTAGCCGCACGGTTGAAAAGAACTGCCATATATCCTTGCTTTTTTTTATCTCTGTTTTATGCATTTAAGAGTTCCATGTCACTTTTCTAGTCGGAAGTTGTAGATTTATAGTTGATTGATATTTTTTTGCATCGGGTACATTGTAAATTATCGTGCAACTGTGCATCTTCTTGCAGAAAGTACATAATTATTGTCATTATTAATCATAATTATCAATTTGTGTCTTCGTTGTAATTTGTATTTCCTATTTTTCTTCAAAATTAACTCTGAAAATATATAGATACTTATATAAAGAAAAGGAACACTTTCGTAAGTATTCATGATTTTTATTGCATTTGAGATAAATTATTGAGGGCATGGGCACTCCAAAACAAATTTTGCCTGCTGCGCCAGTGGCGTACCCAGACATTGGTTTTAGGGGGGGATACAAAATTATCAGGGCAAATTTTCAATGAACTGTCGGATTAAAGCTTTTTATAAAGCAAAATCTAGTCGCCTAGGTCTTTTTACCAGTTCACCTATGATTTCATTTTCACTCGCAGATAGTTCTCTATGGATTGACATCATTGCCAATCCATTAAGCCTGTTTTGACATGTAGAGCTGCGAAGATAGGTTTTTATTCTTTGTGTTGAGAATGTCCTCTCTGGGGTGGCTGTGGATACTGTTTAAAAATCTGTTTATGGTTAGAAAATCTCTCTTCTAACTGGCCAATGAAATGATCAATAAATGGAAAATTGATGGCAGTTCTAACAGTGTGACAGTGACACTAGCTTTGTTTTGGTTTCACTCAGAACTAGTTCGGAATCATTCTGCACATGCGCATATTATAAAACGCATTTTCGTTATTTCAGAATCGTAATCGAACTGTTGTGACAGTGTTTTGGTTTATCTAGAACTATTTAAGAACAATTCTGGGATGGTCTAGAACGGTTCTCTCAGTTCTTGCTCTGAAGGAGGAACTGTTCTAGAATTTTGTGATTTGCGTCGTGTTTAGGTTTTTTTGGTTCCGAATCGGTTCAGAACTAGTATTAGAACAGTCCTCAATTATTTTTTGTGCGCAAGCAGTTCTGCGCAATCCCAGAACCGTTCCAAATTTCGAACCAAAACAAAGCTACAATCGCACCATGACCAAGGTTGCCATTTCTAAGGAATAAGGATTATGAGAAAATTTCCCTAAATCTGAGTGGGGGAAATATATAGTCGAATGAAGGAATTCTCCTCGGAATTCTCTATTGAATTACTTTGGTCAAGGTATCTTTCATTTTTTCATTATCACTTTGACTTTTGCTGGTATGAGCATTTGATGGGACTTCCTGGGGTGGGATAGATCCCCCTTATGCCCCCGTGGGTACTCCACCGTGCTACGCAGTGGTTACCAACGTAATTCATTATTTTTAGCCTCCTCACTTGAAATAGTCACGAACCGCCACTGCGTTCAACTATCGATTTCAAATGGTTTGCCCCTCGTTTGGATTATAATCGCTCTCGGAGCACTCTCAAGCCGGGCTCAGACGACTCGTGTACTTGGCGAATACACAATTATTCGCGTACTTGGCAAGTATACGAGCTTTGCGAATTGCGATGGCAAGCAGGGCGCTCACACGACGTGTTACAATTTACAAGTACGCTAGCGCGAACATTTGGCTAAACCTTGACAAATGACTAGAGCACAGTGGTGTGGCAGTCAATATGAATAGCGGTCATCTGGAAAACCTCGCTGTTGCTTCCACCGCTTTTGTTGTGATGAGCTCTGCTCGTTTAATTAAATTAAAAGCAAAGAAACAGAGAAGAAGAAGATGGTGGAAGGTATCATTAAATAAAAGTCGATTTCTAAAGATAAAACAAACAAAACCTCTGTACTACGCTTCTGCTAGTCGAAAACTAAATGAAATAGTCGCAGTAAAAGCCAATTATTTGTGCATACCGTTTGAGCGCCTCTACAAATATAGACAAGTATGAACTTGGCAAGTGGCAAGTATGGGCTTGGCAAGTGGCAAGTTTGAGCCCGGCTTGAAGCCAGCACGACTCGTGTACTTGGCGAATAATCGTTACTTGCGTATACTTGCCATGTCGTGTGAGTGTACTTGTACAATTATTTGTCACTCGTTGGTTTTCCATTTCTTGTCGGTAAAAATGTTCCGAGTCAAAGGGATAACGATTATTTGTACACTTGCCAAGTTCATACTTGTCTATACTTGTAGAGGCACTCAAACGAAATGCACAAATAATTGGGTTTTACTGCGACTATTTCATTTAGTTTTCGACGAGCATCAAGGTTTAGCCAAATATTCGCGCTCGCGTACTTGTAAATTGAACACGTCGTGTGAGCGCTCTGCTTGCCATCGCAATTGGCAAAGCTAGTATACTTGCCAAGCACGCGAATAATTGTGTATTCGCCAAGTACACGAGTCGTCTGAGCCCGGCTTAGTGAAGCCAAGTTTTTGGCAGGTGTTCGAGACCAAAATACAGGTAAAGCATTGAAATTTCCATTGAGAATTTCATACATCTGTCAAAACTGGTATTCCAACAATGAATTGACATGTTTTGATTGTTGATTTGAACCAATCATATTGTAATTACGCGATAACTTGCACTAGTGCAAATTATCAGATAATTGCATACCTGGTGCGAAAACTGGTGTTTTGACATTTTTTGACAAAAAATTTAAATTTTTGATTTATGAAATTCTCTCATTAAATACAACTCGTGCAATGGAAATATATTTATAATTTTCGACAAATTTGCACTCATGCGTTTTTAACTGAAAAAGGCACTCGTGCACTACGTGTACTCGTGCTCTTTTTCAACTAAAAATGCATTCGGGCAAATTTCCCAAAAATTATCAATAATTTCCATTGCACTAGTTATATTACTATTGAAAATTTCCTATGCCGCCATTTTTTTGGTGCCAAAATACCTGAAAAAAAAACCGGCTTCATGTTCCAACTCCATGTTACTACTCCTCTTTACCTTTACCTGCTCTAAGCACTAGAACGACTAAGTACCAGTCGGTATTAAAAATTGTATAGTTCTAATCTTGAGTTAATAATCTATAAACGCTGTCAACACAGTTCGAACACGATTCTGAAAAAATGAACACGCCTCTCATAACATGCGCATATTCAGAATGATTCCGAACTAGTTCTGAGTGAAACCAAAACAAACCTTCCAGTTCAAGCTGCTCACACTCCTGACAGTTCTAAAATTAGTTATTGCAAGAGCCCGAACATAGAGCCCGAATATTTCACTTTTGATTTGAAAGACGCGTCACGTACCGTCACGTTTAGGTCCATTTTGTTACACGAGCGAGAAAAAATATATAACGTAGAGAGACGGAGAAAGACGGCCATTGAATGACACAAACCAAGGACTATAAGCAAAGAGGATTCCCTATTATTGTCAAGCGCCGGCGCCGATACTCTTGAGGCGTCACTACAGATGCGCGTTACTCTTTTGTGTGGTCCTTCGTCTTAACTCGGACTCAAACGCTAAGTCTAAAGTTCAATTCTCACTTACGCGAAATTCGCTCTTTTTTGACATTGCTTCGAAAATTTGACGTTTAATACACGCATAAAACGTCAACCTGTCGAAGCAATGTCAAAAAAAGAGCGAATTTCGCGCAAGTGAGAATGAAGCATAAAAGTTGAATGAGGGGGAATAATTTCTAGAAGTTTAACTTCTTAACACGTGTACCATGCTTCACATGATTTTTTTATTAATTTTAAGATTTTTTCATTGTGCTACCTTTGGTATTACTTCTTTTCTTGGATATCTTTCACCACCAAACCAGACTCATCAATAGAAGTAGCAACGGGAATTCGAGAAGGCAGTTGAAGTAAGTTTAATCCAATAATCATATAACATGATGAAAACGCCTAGTAAAGGCGGCGTTCGGTATCTTAACCTTAGTTACCGATCGGTATGGAGCGGTTCGTCTGGTTCCTGAAAATGCGGTTTATGTGTGGAGTGTGGAACGCTGCGGTTCAACGTTGGTTTGTTTTGGATGCTAGATGAGGTGGATTCGGCTTGCTCACTCCATGCACTCAGGGTTGCCAGATCTACGAAATGAAAAAACGGGACTGTTCCTATCCAGAGGGAAAGCTCGCCGCTGGCGAATTTTTTTTTTCCTACAGCCATGCGGAAAATGAGTTTTCCCGCACGGTGCGGTGAAACTTTTTTTTTTGACATATCAGTGCGGAAAAAGTTTTTCCGCACGGCTGTCAGTGCGGAAAAAATTTTACCGCACTGATATGTCAAAAAAAAAAGAAAAATTTTACATTTTTTCGCCTGTAGGAAAAATATTGTACCTAACACTTGCGGAAAAATTCATTTTCCGCACTTGTTAGGTAAATAGCTATTTCCTACAGCCGTGCGGAAAAATCAATTTTCCGCACTGATATCCGTGCGGAAAATGAGTTTTCCTGCACGGTGCGCTAAAACATTTACCGCACGCATATCAGTGCGAAAAAAGTTTTTCCGCACGGCTGTCAGTGCGGAAAAAAATTTACCGCACGGCTGTCAAAAAAAAAAAGAAAAATTCTACAATTTTACGCCAGCAGGAAAAATATTGTATTTAATAACACTTGCGGAAAATATTTTTCCGCATTTGGCTGCTTCACCGAACTCCGAAAAAATTCATTTTCCGCACTTGTTAGGTAAATAGCTATTTCGGGTGCCACGCCCAAAAGCATACGGGGGGAGGGGCAAGTGCCCAATGTGTACCCCCCCCCCCCTATGGACCCCCTTGATCGAAAGTGACGTTTCCGGTAAGGTGAATTTTCAATATTTTCTAACGGTCATAGAAAAAAAGATTTTTGACGAAAGTTGTTTATTTTTCAATGGCGACAAAAAAAGATTTTTGCAGATGCTAGTTTGTTTGTCCAATGAAAGATTTGGATTTTGTTGGAATTTTTGACATTTTTAAACCTACAACATACAACCATTTATTATTAAAACCCAAGAATCGTAAACTAACAGGATTGCTCATCCTGAGGAGGCGTACGTTAGCCGGTTCTCGAGTCCAAAAGGTCTGCGAGTGACGTTCACCACGTCAGCAGCTAATAGTGGTTACGTCACCCGCAGACCTCAATGAAATGCTTGCGATTCAGGCTCGTTATTTGATTTTTGCGTCGATTTTAAATGTAGAAAATAGCTATTTATGTAACAAGTTGTAAAATGAGCGTGTTTTTTGCACTAAATGTAAAGATTGGGTGGAAAAAGCGGGAAAACCGGGACAATTCACGTGAAAAGCGGGACCTGAAATTAATTAAAAAAAGGCGGGACCGATTAACAGAATGCAGGACCGTCCCTCCTAAGGTGGGACGTCTGGCAACCCTGCATGCACACCGAGTGACTCCATTCGCACTTCAGCCGTTTGGGTTAAGGTTCGAGTATTGCATTTTATCGTATTGGGGTGACTCCATTAGTTCTGTTCTTACTCCACTCTAACTCCGCGCTGAATAGCCGATCCCAGCTATGATAGTTATTTACATAGGGCGATTGGATGTTTGACGTTCAAGATGGCGCCGCGGCATAAAAAACTTGACGTCCATAAGGGACTGTGTATTTTCCTTGTATTTTCTGTGTGTTTTTGACATTCATTTGCACAACTTCTTGGGGTCCGTTTTGTACCTGATGCCCGCCACGTAGGTATTTTATTGATAGATAAATATTTCAAGTAGATCGGTTTTAACTACGAACATTAAAAGAAATTGAAACTCTGAAACAGGTAGAAATAACACACATTTATCTTCATAACCTAACATTTCAGGAGTGGTTAGGTTACGGAACAGGAACCGGAAAACCCAAGAATCTTGGTTAACTTACGGAACGTCGCCTAATCTATCATTAGGCGACTCACACTCACACAAATTCAGAGCAGTTTTCTCGCGATCTTTTTTGAAACTGGTTCAAAACAGGTTTGAAACAGTATATTCTCGCGATGAACCGATGACGTCACATCAAAATTGATTCAAACCGTTTCGAAATACAATCTATTCTACGTTTCTAAAACCATCTTTTCGTGCCGAGAAGTTATGTCGTCATGTGACACTGTTTTAAACCAGTTTTGAAAAACGTTTTGAAACATTTGAGACACGAGAAAACACCTCAGGGCAATTTAATATATACACTGGTGCAAACACATAGTTGGCTGAGTTCGGCTTTACACTTTGTAAACTCTGAGCGCACTCGAAACGATAAGATCCTGTTCGTTTTAGCACTCATTGTGTTCTTTTTTGCGTTCGGGTGACAATCGAGCACTTACTCGCTCGCTCTTTTTTCCCTGAGCTGCTTTCGGGTGCCACCCTTTGAGCGCTCCAGAGCTACTCCGAAGTACACCGGCTACAGTTTGACCCGTTCGGTTTCAAGCGTGCGAGTGCAAAACGCATGGAGTATGACAGGTGTGAAGTGTTCTAGGAGCACCCGAAAGCGGCTGGATGGATGGATGGAGAACCAGAGAAATTAATTATCAATATCAACTGTCACTTTTGAAAAATTATAACCTAAAATATTGTCAAAAAAATTAATTCGGTTTGCGTTTCCAGTTTTTTTCCCTAGATTTCTCTTCTATTTTTATTTTTCATTTACCTACTCGTTTACTAGTAAAATAAAATTGAAATTGTTTTTTTTTTTGAGATTAGTAACAACGGTCGACTAACACCGGAGCGAGTAGCTCTAGTGTTCTAAGCCCGTTATTCATAGACCGATGGCTCAAGCTCCGATTTTTGACAGTTGTGAGCATCGTTCCACGCTGTTTGGAAACGTAAATATGGCGTCAAGTCGTACTTGAGCCAAGACGCAACTTTGAGCATCGACTATGAATACGGGCCTTAACTCTTGAAAGGAATACAACTTATGGGAACCTCGGTTATACGGTGTAGCACCATTGCCGACATCATTAACTAAGTCGTCAGCTGTTTGCACCAGCGGTTATAGTTTAGAATTTAAAGGATAACGCACATCTAACATGGGGTTTTTGGGCTCTATGGATTTTGCTCATTTTCTGATATGTTATAGAGGATTTAATTCTTAACAACCTTTAAAGACGGTTTTACACTGACAATTTATTGGTCAATTTATTGATCAAGTCGCTTGTCAAGAAATGATAGGTCTATTTCTGCAGAAATCACAAACCAGTCAAGGAATTTCATTGGTTGAAAACAGTCAGAAAACTAATGGGAATCGGACGGGAAAAAAAATTCCCGTCCTCACTTCCCGTCCTGGGACAGGTAATGGAGCAGGAAAATGAAAAGACAGAAATGTGACATTTTCAAATTTTTGAAAAGTCAGTAATGACAATATTTTATATATGGTTAAAAATAAACATTTTTTTCTCATTTGATGATATATGCACTGAACTCCTAAGGATACTTCAGCACAAGCTCTGGAATCTCGTGCCGAAAAATATAGACCGAGTGCAAAACTGATTGACCCTATTTCCTATCGGAAATAAAAAACCTCTCGAGATCTTCCAATCGAACACAAAAGATGCACGAGGGTTTCCCCAGTTCTGATAGCTATGTTCCGCGAACTTACTCCATGCACTTTTAGCACTCCATAGGCACTCGACTGTTTCGTGATCGGCTACAAGGAGTAGACTACATGGAGCTCACTTCAAAAGTTCCATCTCGGAAATAGAGATAAAAAAAAATTCAAATCAGTCACCTGGAGAATGACGTCTGGCCTGTTTGATGTCGTTTATTTAAATAGGTCTGTTTCCACAGGAAATCACAAACCAGTCAGAGCGTTTTTGATTGGTCCAAATCGCCAACAACCAGTTTCCTGAATATTTTCAATCAATTGAAATTTGTTGGTTTGTGATTTCTGTGGAAATGGACCTAATTAATTTGTTTTTTTTTATTGATAACCTATTTCACTTATTTAAAGTACTCCTCAGCGTGTTTAAATCCAACATTCAAAAACGCGCCTGTTTTAAAGTTACCAATGACAACATCAACAACCAACAACCCGAGAAAGGTCTAAATGTCAACTTTTTAATTATTGATTTGTCAGGAGTAGGTTAGGTACTTGTAGATAACGTCAAATAAAATGTAACAAGTGTCAAGCACAAATTTAGCATTCTACAATTATTAGTAATTTATGATTTGAACGTATAGCAATAAAAAAAAATAGTGTAAAGTATTCGTGGATAACTGGTCTTTAAAACACTTGCTCTATTTCGAGCACTCCGGCTGCGCCGTCGTGCTCGAAAAATCGCGCGTGTTTTAAAGACCTTAATATCCACTTATACTTTGATATACTATTATATTTGCAAATAAAAATAATAAAATAGTTATTAAACAAATCCGTGGTCGTCAAAATGGGGCAGAATAGTACAAAATTTCGTTTTAACATTGGAAATTTATATGTTCTCGTATATGGCCGGGGATCAAATTCTAAGTTTTCGTTCAAGGTCAAAAGACGGCGGTGTCGCCAGAGGCGTGCGGTGAAATAACCCGAAACGTGTCGCAGTGTTTGCGCTGGTAGCGGATACACGGGGGGGAGTAAAGGGGGTAATTACCCCCCACCCCCCAGAGGGACAAAAGAAAATTTTAATCAATAAAAAAACACACAAAGTATATTTTTTGGAGGCATAAAATGCGTTTTGGGCATGGCACCCGAAAAAAATTTCTGTCTCCGGCGGCACCTACTGGGTCCTACTTTGGGTGAGAACCCCTTCAAATATAGACCACGAGCCGTTACTGGTTGAGAAGCTCTACCCCCCCCCAGAATGGTGCTATAGATCCGCCACTGGCTTGCGCCTTGCCGGCGAACAGCAGTTTCGTTAAGAAATAGCACTCTGGGTATGAGAGTGACCCTAGAATAACTCTAAACCGTTCATAAATTACCAGGTGCTTACTCGGAGCGTTACGCTAGAATCATTCAGAAATCGAGAGTTGACGTGCCCCAGAATAGGCTCGTTCAGTGAGGTTCCATTAACCACGTTTTTTGATATTTTTATGGAGTATTACTCACATATAGCACACAAAAAAAAATTCAGCGCAATTGGATAAATATTAAAAAAGTTATGCGGCTTTGTATAATAAAACATTATGCCTCAGAAATTCATCGCTTAGAGATGGTATGACGTCATCTCTCGAGTCAAGACGGGCTAAAGGCCGTCACACGACCAACTTGAGAGATGCAGTGACGTCACCGCGTGTTTCGAAATTTCCAAACTTGGAGCTTTTTGATAATTTATTTAAATATGAACAAGGGCTCGGAAAATTATGAAATTTTGCACAACTGCTAAACTCAATACGCTCTTTTAGAATATGTAATAAAAAAATATGCTGAACGAGCCTATTCGCCAAAATGACCCCACTCAGGGACTGGTTTGAAAAACGCCCCGCGGTTTTTACCAGGTTTGACGTGATTTATGACATTAAGGCCGCGTTTGGGTTCACGCTCGGTGCACTCAGAGTTCACACTTTTGTCTCTTTCCTGTTATTTTTGAAGCTCCGACAACGCTTGATTGTGTTTGGTTTAACATATTTTAAGCGCTCCGAGCGAGCTCGATAAACTCCGAGTTAGCTCGATAAACTCCGAGTTTGTGTAGTGGGCAGATGGAGCGTGCATGAGCAGATGAGATGTGTTTAATGTCTAACCTATTTTCCAGGTGAACATAAATAAACAATCCTAAATTTACCATTTATTTGTTAGGTACTTTTAGCTATTTTATTGAAATGTGAACAATCATTTGATTGTATACTTTTAATTAAATTTTCTCGGTAGTCCTCATTACTGGTATTGGACATATCTTCCCAAGCCATAGGGCCCATAGCATAGAAGTGTTAAAGTTAATTATTGTTAATTTAGCACGACACAATTTTAGCAGAACACATGAGAAAATGGGGCCGTTTGAAAAATATCGACCAAAATAAAAAACAAACTAGAAAACTCTAGTGAAAGGCGGAATACGGACTCGGACTCCAGAAAACATAATATGTTCAGTATATTATACTGAAAAAAATAAACAATAGTCATCTGATCGCTCAACCTAGCACTTCTGCACGAGTTTGTTCGGTTTGACACGGTGTACACCCTGTGACGTCAGGTTACTCCGTAATGGCTCTGCTTGTTCCGCCGAGCGTCAACCCAAAAATTCACCGCAACGCCCCCATACATTCAGAAATAGCGCACCCGGAGTGCACTCCAAGTAATAACGTCAGAGCACTCTGACAAACAACTACTCTACCTTCACACTCGATTTCTAAACGCACTCCAGCGCGCGGCAAGAGCTTTCAAGTGACGCTCTTGAACTGTTCAACATAAGCAGCATTGGAACGCTCTCGTGTTCGAAGAATAAGAAACCGTCAAAACCGAACTCAATTTTCTTAACCCCCACCATTTCGGACTCGGAATTTCAAAGCATGAAACACCGAAATAATGGTAGGTGCACGAGGGGGCAGGGGATAACAGAAATGAGTAGTTCAAGTGTACAACACTCTAAGCACTGGAACGCGCAAAGTAATTGCGGAGCACTCCTGAGCTGCTCAGGAGTAACTCAAGTGGGTCACTGGAAAGCACCTAAGGGTTATATCGTTATCTGTGGGGTGCGATTTTCGAAACCATTCGAGTACATTTCGTACACGAAATTTGACTGACAGCAATGTAAAAATGGAGAGCATTCGAAATCGTATGCAATTTCGTATACGAAAATATTCGAAAATACGACCCCTGGACGGTAAAAACTGAAAAATAAAATAAAATTATATGGGGAATATGCTTAGACAAGGGATTATGGAATAATGGGAAAAAATCATAGCGTTTCTTCCATTGGATGGGGGTTTTCAATAAAATAATAGAGATGTACTTAAGATACAAGTGACTTTGACTTAACAGCATACTTAAGATACGAGTATGGAAGTTACACAACAAGTGCGTAGCACGAGTTGTGTCAAGTGTGTTTTTTTTAAAGATGAAAGTCAAAATGACATCATGTTGGCAATACAATGTAAAATTGTCATGCTTTCAAATTTTTTATGTAGAAAAGGCTTGTGTTGCCAACATAGTTACTAAATTTTTGACTTGGGGAATTATCTTTAAAAAAAAAACGAACTTTAGTTAGTAAATAAAAACTTTGATAGTAAACGAGAAAGAAAACACGCGAGCCGATTAAACGCGATGGAATATTGTTAACCGGGGTTATATCTTTGGTCAGTCCTTTGGTTATCTTTGAAACAGCGATTGTCGACCCCAATGGTCGACCCTTTTTGATTAACCTGAGAGCTCGCGTTTATGCTATTAGGCATTCCAGGTCACGTGACTTTTGACAGGTCCGCTGGGGGGCAAACAAAGCCTAGATCAGTATTTACACCGTTCTTTGAGATTGTGTTTCCGAATTTTTGCGTTCTTAAATTCTCTCAATAAGTTTTAAGTTGTTTTGTGGTAGAATGGCTAACATTGACTATTATTCATCGTTAGCTAGTGATGTGAAATGTCGGTATGACCAAAAAATACAAATAATTGCCAATATAGATCCTTATAAACTTCTACCTAATGAGTTTACTTTAAGTATCAATGAGTTGCCAGAGGTTTCAATTTTGGATTTATCCGAATATTTGACCCACACCCACAGTTACTACACAGGCTTGCAGTTGAAGGCATATATAAAGGGTTATTCAAGTTCTGCTGGACTACCTAAAAGGTATTAAAAGTAAATATTACTTGTAGAAACAAACCAATTTTTCAATATAAATGTGTTTTTGTATTTTAACAAGACAGTCATAATACTTACCATTAACAAAATGTTATGAACAAATACGAGCATTTTTCAGAAACGATTCAGTTAAATCTCTCCTTTTGAGGCATTTAATCCACAGATTTCGTCGTTCCTTTTTTAGCTCGTTTAGACGATTCCCTAGATCTCTTAATGCTGCTGGGATCCTGAAAAACCTTTCTTTATCTCTTTCCACTCTACTAGAGCACCTAACAACGCAGCAAATAGAAGGCATCTTCACAAAATAGATTGAAAATTCTTGGTTTAACATTGAATCAGGTTATGTTTGGCTTTTGTGTGCCCCCCAAACTAATATGGCGGATCGGTTATGACATTAACCTGGAATGCCTAATGGTTATTCCGTTAACCCCAATTTTTTTGTTTATTCCGTTCTGTTCTGTCTTGTGATTGTTTTTTGTTAAGTAAATTTTCACCTAAAGTACAGTACATTATTATTATGTTTATTATTTGGTGAAGTTTTAGTGTTTAGTTTTGTGTTAACCTAGATCAAATCTTCAAAGATTGATTTTTCGATCAGTTCGAAGTTCATTTTTTGGAGTTGCACAAAAAAACACAACAGAACAGCGAAAAACCCGTCAAAATCCGCCATTTCGGGTATTTCTCCTTTATTTACTTTTTCAGACAAGGACAGAACATAATAACCTAGCTCCAGAGGTAGGTTAAAAATGGTTGAACCAAAGATAAAAACAGCTGATTCAATACGTCACAAAGGGCCAAATGATGACGTCACTACCGAATGATCAAAAATAACCAAAACCGCGTTTACGTGAATGGTAATACCATTTTTAACTAGGTTATTAATTATTCCATCGCGTTTATCGGCTCTATTTGACATGGCGAGAGGTGACTGGTGACAAGATATGATATGACAGACAAACATAACCACTAAAAAATTCAAAAATAAATTTAATTTAAAAATTAAAAAAATATTTTATTCAAAATCTAATTTCACAATAATTAATGACAGTCAGTAATCAGACCCTAGTAAAAATTGGGGCTATCGGAGGTGTAGCTACAATAATTATGGGTTTCCTAGCGCGAGACAATATGCAGAGCAAAATCAAAGGAGCCCCCTTTTACAATGAAGCTATGAAACTAGTCCGCAAACATCCAGGGGCCGTATCTTTACTGGGGGAACCGATAAAGGAGGGTAGGATTGATGTGGGAAATAAAGAAAACTTTGTGAATGTAGAGGAAAACTTGGCTAAATTCAAAGTGCCATTGAAAGGCCCCAAACAAAAGGGTACTATGTTTTTGACGGGTACAAAGCAGGACAATGATGAACAGTGGAGTATAGGTTGCATCGAATTGGAAGTAGCCAGTCACCCAAATAAAAGACTTTTAATTATTAATAATAATACGAGTAGTTGAGTTGAAGATTTGATTTGTAAAAAACATTTTGTGCTTAAAATATTGTCTTTGCTGTCACTGAGCAATTGCAACAGCTTAGAGACTTGAATTGGAAAATTTAAAATAAAATTGAATACTTATATCTAGACAACATATATATATTTTTTGATCTACCAATCTGCATATTCACTATAACCATTTGGCTTCTCAAATTTTCTATCTTGCAAATAATTGCCTAGTAATGTTTCCAATCGTGTCACTGCCGCTCCAGTACATTTATCTTTACATTTTGGTAAAAATGCCTAAATTAAAATGATTCAGTTATTCTATAGAAACAAAAATCAAAACTTACTTGAATGATTATTATCAGCAATTTTTGAAACATTTTGCCATATCTGGCTTCCATTTCAAAACCAACAGTCTCCAAAAATACACGCAGAGCAGTTGCTGTTATATCAATTTGTTGGTCTATATTAATTTGTGGTTCCAACCGTAATAATGAAGCTAACCATTTCCAACCATGTTTAAGGTTGAAGGGAGATCCGTTTTGTCCTCGCTTGGGCTTTGCAATCATAAGTGCAAAATATAATTTCATAATACCTGCAAAGTTTTCACTTATACCCATTTATTTATAATTAGTTTGAGTATCCTTTTTACCTCTCATCCGCTTGATAAATTTGTCTTGCTCTTCAATTTTTCCATCACTATACTGGTATCCTAATTTTTTATAAAACTCTTCATCACTTTCTCCAGCTTGTTGTGCAAAATAAAGTGGTACCAAGTAAGGGCACAATTCATAAAAATAGGCTAATGAAAGTTTGCCAAAATCAGGAAAATCGTTCCATAAAGATAACATGACTGAGGTGTAACAGAAAGCTGATTCCGGGTTATTCGATATTATTAGGTCTCCTTGCTGCACAAATGCTTTAGCTAAAAGATCCATACAAAATCGTATTCCTTGAGGATGTCTTGCTGCGTTTATATCTTTGTTACCCTCACTGACAGTCACAGGTTGTCCTGTTAGTAAACTAATAAAATGATAAGCTACAGATTGAAAATTCATTCATGATTCTTACCTATACAGTTTGCTATATTTGTCTATAATATGTTCACTAGTAGTTGCTGATAATGAATTCACAGGCATTCTAATAGCTTTTTTGCACTGAAATTGGAAATTTTTCAGTGCTGGATCATTTTCTATTTCACTAAAGCTCTTTTTATATTCTTCATGAAAATTTATTAAGTCTATATAGGCATGAAAGTCATTAGTGGCAATACATTTATCAGGAATTTTTTCATTGTTGCTTAAAAGACTAAGAGTAGGCCTTTGTTCAGAACTGACTGGATTAGCTTCTGCTGTTTGCTTGTTCTCAATAACAATTTCGGCTTCTTCTTTCTTTTTATTAATATATTCAATTGCTGCCCTAAATTTTTGTTTAAAATCAATAATTTTCGACACAACTTCGTCAGATTTTTGTACATCTTTATCTGTAATGCTTGAAATGTTGTCCGCTCTACATTTTTCTAATACACCTTCAATTTCTGCAGGTAATGTTTTCAGCAAGGTAATATCTAAATCTTTACACGTCTTCAATTCGGCACTATCAGAACAGGTTTTAAGAAAGGCCAAAATTTGTTGAAACTCATTACTAAATTTTTGTTGATTAGTTTTAATTTTCTCTATTTTTTCAGATAAAATTTGCCGCTGTCTTTCTTTCTCTTTAAGTAATTCTTGCCTCTGAGACATTCTTTGTACAGCATTTTGTGTTAGTTGCGCCAATTTAGCGTGCTGAGATGACTGTTTCAAGTCGTACTGTTGGTTGGCTTCTAAAATATACATTTCTTGCCTTTCCATATCCGCTATGAAGGATTGTTGTGTTTCTTGCCAAGATTTCTGTTGTTGCTGTTCTAAGTCTACACTGAATTGCTTGAAACGATTCATTCTTTCGTTCAGAGCACTTCCAACTTCCCATTGCCTTTCTAAATCCAAGAATTTCAGAAATTGTCTTGATGGGATGCCTCTTTCAGTATGAGGGCTGCTTTTTAGATTGTTCTGAGCTACCTTTGGACTAGATTTTTGTGGTGGAGATTGTTTGCTTATCTCGAGCTTTTCAAATGAATTTGGCCCGACGGTGATGTCGTTTATTACTTTTCTGAATTTTTTCAGTACTGCTCGTTTCATTTTTTCCTCGTCCATGTCTTTCACCAATTTATAACTTTGATAAAATAAAAACAATTTTAATTTTACATTACAGGAATTGGACTTGCCGCTGATCGCTGATAACAAGAGGATGAATAAACCTGGACAGAAATTATGTATTTTCAAAGGAATTAGAATAGAAATCAACAATCCAAACAACCAAGCCAAAAACTGGGAAATTTTAATGAAACCAATAACCAAGCAAAGATGTAAACAAACTTTTCACAAGTTGTCTTTTACAAATAACCTCAAATTTTGACGTTCGTTCACACTTGTGACTTGTGTTTGAAAAAAGAAGCTGCACTTAAGTGACTGCGTTCGGTATTTTGATCTGAGTTCTTCCAGCTTGAATTTACCGTTCATTTATTTGAAAAGGGTGATCAGTGCAGGCTCATACGCGTACGCCTATTAGTATGGATAACCACACTGAAAAATAAAACTGGCATAAGTTGTATTCCTTTCACACCTAGGAGGAGCTCCGGAACAGCTCCGGGGCTTCACGCCCCTATTCCTTTCGAAAAGTGTTTGTTGCACCACGCATCTGTTCCCTGCAAATCGGGGGCGACTGAACACCGGAGCCAGTAGCTCGAGTGTTTCAAACTCTTGAAAGGAATACAACTATAGTAGCGATTCAATCCCGAAAATTTTAACTTGCTTCGTGCAAATTTGTTTGTTTGGGTTGGATTACCATAAATCCACTTGCATTGCCGCATAGAAATCTCGAAAGCTGCTCACGTGAGTCAACAACCCGAATACAAATTCTTGCACTGCCCGCGCTCGGCTCGAGAATCCATTTTGCTCGCTCTTCACTTGAATCAACACGAATGCACTGCACTTTTGGAATCCGATGGTATATTCGTCTACCCTACTTGCTCTAAACAACTTCGTTCCTTAAAAAATGGCATTGTAAAATAGATCGGGCATACTCGTCCATGTTCTGTATATCAGCTCGAACATAACATTTTGGATTGACTCGAGTGTAGAGAGTCAGTGCAACATTCTACCGTAATAGAGCAATAACTCAAAAACCGCACTAGAAAATAGAACTGTAGCGATGTAACCCGGAAAATGTTTATTTGCTTCTTGCAAATGTGTTTGTTTGGGTTGAGTTTCCATGCCGAAAATCACGATTCGATCTCGAACGCTGATCGCGCGAGTCAACAGCCCGAATACAAATTCTGCCCGAGCACGGCTCCAGCACTCGGGATATTTTACTCGCTCTTCACACGAATTATTGCACTCCACTTTTTGAATTTGTCATGGGCGTACTCCACTACCTTACTTGTACTTGCTCTAGGCAATTTCGTTTCGTGAAATGTGACAGTGCATTGTAAAATAGAGCGTGCAAACTCGCTCATGATCTGTAGAATATATCAGCTCGAACATATATTTTTGAACTACAATCCCAAAATGCTACTGGTTGCGCGTTACGCGCCTATTCCTTTCGAAAGACGAAAAGTGTTTGTTGCATTGCACCAGTACTCAAGCCCGAACTAAACCATTTAAATGCACGAGAGCCAGCGCATCTGTTCCTCTCAAATCGGGGGCGACTAGCACCGGAGCGAGTAGCTCTAGTGTTTTAAAATCTTGACAGAAATACAACTTAAAAGCCCAACCCAAAAAGTCGAAGTGCCTAGAGAGTACTGAGAGTGCACGAAGTGAACAAGCTGAACCAAGCTATACAGGAAAAATTATAGAAACTCAAACAAGATGAAATGCGGCGTTTGAGTTTTAATCCATTTTGATACTTAATTAACTTGTCCCCACCTCAACTCATTTTAAAATAAAATTCTAGTTTTCTCTTGCAAAAATGAAAAAAATGTGCAATTATTGGATCTTAACCAGGGTTGAAAACGGTACTGTCCTTGTCCTGACATCACGTGCTCACATGATTCATATTTATTAGTCACATGTCACTTGTTTTGACTTAAACAAATATTTGTTGTTTTTGTGAAAAATCAAAACAAACTATTCTTTTGTTAAATGCATTTAATTTAAAATTTATCCTAAAGAATGGCACTCACGAATATTTTATTGCTTAGTCAAATTGCTGGCTACGTTATTGCCCTGGTCCTGTCGCTATGCATTATTGTGCCTATGAGCTTGCAACAAGATGATTTTAAGTAAGTATTTTGTGTATACTGATAAGTACATTTATTTTGATGAGCATTGCGTCCTCTTTGACCTCCTCAATGAGAGATATTTTCTATTTTAAAATTCTCAATTCTCAGCTCAGAACACTTAATAATTTGTTAAAGTTTTGCTCAAAAAATCATTCAAAACTTCTCAGTACTTTACTTTGATTACTTATTGGATTGAACCTTCTGTTATCTTTAGGGGCCATTGTCTCTTATTTTCTACTGGCGAATGGCAGGAAACAGATGGACAACTAGCAGTACATTGGGCTTCGCAGGGCTATTGTAATTACACAATATTTGTTGGAGTTATGCTGGGTCTCGTTGCTATTATTCAAATTTACAGGTACATATTTCTTAGGGCGATTTTTTTTGAAATTCTTGTGAAATTTTTATTTTGTTTCAGATTATCAATTTTTCTTTACAAGGGTATCGATAGCAGCTTCTTGTCAGCTTTTATCGATGTAGTTTCGGGTATATTTTTGAGCGCAGGCACTATTATTGCAGCTTGTATGATTACTTTTGGTTTCATGGCATGGTGTGAAAATATGACTCAAAGATTTCCTTCGTAAGTTCACACCCAATGTTATGTAGGTACTACAAAAATTTTAATAAACACTAATTATTTAAGATGTGAAATGGCTGCTGGTCAAGACATAGACAGAAAGGACAAAATCAACACAAAGAATTTTTATATAGAATTGGGCACTGCACAGTTTGGTGTTTGGGGCTCTTTTGCCATTTGGGTAGGCTTAACGGTTTGCGCTATTATTAAATTGTTGCGATACCATCAACTGGAAAATATTAGGGTATCTATGTATAGAGAAAGGCAAAGACTTATCAATGAAAATGCAGATTCACCAGGTACATTTTTGATTAGCCGTGAAAAAATCTTTATTATTTTTTTCACATTTTTTTAGGTAGTTCTTTAGGTCGCGAATCAACAACCACACAATCAACGGCTACTGCGGAGTGATTAGCTCGAAGAATACTGCATTATCCTTATGTAATCATTTATGCGATAATCCATATAACCTTGTTTTTACATCATACTGTATACAGGTTAATTAATATCTTTTAAATAGATTAGGTAAAGCATACTATACATAATTATTATGTTAAAAAAGGCAATGAAAAAGATTGCCAATTATTTTAAAAAATTACTTAAATATTGAAAAATAGTTGAGCTTTGCTTAATGGTGCTACAAACAATGTAGAAAAATTCCTAACAATTTTTAATAAGAACCTTTTGCATTGCTACATGGGCTATTCAATTGTGATTTCAATTTGGAAGCAGGATAATCTAAATTGAAAATATATATCTTCGTCTTGAAATTAAATAACCAATACTAGTTTTGGTATGCTGATTATTGTGATATCTACATTATATTATATTAAACTAAATCATTGGAAATGATTAAATAAAACATTTTTGTTGATAATTTTATATTTATAGAGCTTGTATTTTCAACTTATATAGATTTTGGAGATTATTGTTTCTCAATTTTAACTCTTTACATTTTACGTTAATGTTTTTAGGTAATATTGATTGAATAAACCAGTATAGTTCCAGTTCCCTTCACTGTTTAAAATTCACATTAAAAAAAAACCTGATCTTCTGTTAAAAACAAACCGGGACATGCACAAGACAGTCAGACCGTTTTTGATTGGTGCAAATCGTCTGCAACCAATTTTCGGAATAATTTCAACCAATGAAATTCTCTCTGATAGGTTTCTGATTTCTGTCTGTGAGTACCATAGATGTGAGACCAGACCTCATTTTTTTTAAAAATGTGTTTCAGCCAAATGGAATAAATTAATTCACAAATGAATAGGGGCCTGTTCTAAAAAATGAGACCCATATATTTTGTTTTTTGCTATACATTTTTATACAGGGTATTCCAAAAATGGCTGTGCCGGTATCCAATAGAATAAGAATAAGAACAAACAAATACAAGTCCGCACACCAATGAAACGAATTTGTTTCATGCGCGAGAAACATTTTTATTACATGAAACGTGTTTCATGAAATAGATCGCGTTCTATTTTTTTGTTTCAGTTTCACTGTTTCTCTTCATAGGTAATAATTTTGTGAATGTTTGTATATCTACTCTTTCTATAAAACGATTCAAATTTGGCAGGATAATTGTTTAATTCATTTGCAACCAAATATATGCTATTTTTATGATTTATATTATTGTATGGATGCACCCAGTAACGTCGTTTCCTTTTTTTTTTGCTTTTTGATGATAATAAAAGAGACGCCACAACAGCAACAACAACCTCGTCCTCACTTTCCATTGTGTACTACACTCTACTTCACACTTCACTACCCTGAAACGACTTTGCAAATATAATAATTATATTTGCAACAAGAAACAAGAATTATTTTTGTTTCTTGCACGTAAGAAACGGTTTCGCTTTTCGTAATTTATTGTTTCATGTTTGATCTTTCACGTTTCATGTTTCTTTGATGTGCGGCCTGCCTAGACCAGAAATATTTAAAAAACTGAAATCGATACCGGCACAGCTTTTTCTGGAATACCCTGTTTGAAAAAACTTTGTCAAAAATGTTCAGCAAAAAAATAAGATCATAGGATTCCAACGTTACTCCCATTTATTTATTATCGAACTTATTCCGTTTGGCTGATACACAGTGTATGTATTCAAATTAGCTCCCATAATTTTTTGACAAATTTTGGAGTTGCAAAAAGGTGTCCCATTTCGGTTGTACAAAGGGATAACTTACTTGCTATTAATTGGAGTTAAAAGGTATCGTCGACAGTCCTTTTTGTTTTTCAAATGCAAGGTGTTTTTGAATATGTTGCATTTTGGGACACTCCTTGCATCTCGGCTCTATCATATATGTGATCGAAGACTCGAAGAGGTGACAACGGGTTCTTTTAAATCTTTCTATGTAGATTCCAGTGGCGTAGTCAGTTTTTCTCTACATTAATGTGATAATGGTTCTCAAATTATAAACCAAATAAATATACATTTTTTTCAATTGAGATACCCTGTACATCAATAGGTCTGTTTCTGCAGAAATCACAAACCAGTCAGAGCGAATTTCATTGGTTGAAAATAGCCAAAAACAGTCAGAAAACTAGTTTCAACCAATGAAATTCACTCTGACTGGTTTGTGATTTCTGCAGAACAGACCTTATATAACTCATTGGATATTGGATAGCTGTGCTTTAGCTGATTTCATTGATATACAGGGTGACCGGAGCGGAGTAACTTGAAGTACCTTGGGATTTTGGATACCATTGAAGATACAGGGTGGACCAAATGGGGAAAAAGTTGCGCAATCAAGTGCCTAACGTGCCTACAAATAATCTGTCATAAAATTCTTTAAACTCGGAATAGCCACGGATATACAGGGCAAAAAAGAAAAAAGCTCGTTTTATTCAAGCCTTTAATCTTGTTTATTATAAAAATGATTATAAAAGAAAAAGATACAATCAAGAGCCGCTTTCCAGTATGGGCGCGCTCTAGAGCACCTCGCAGGGTTGTTCCAGGAGAATTTTCAAGTGTGCATCCAACCAATGAAAAATTGTGCATATTCGTTTGAGATTGTGCACATGCCTAAATGTGACGTGATTTACGTACAGTAATAGCGCCATCTCTTGGGTTTTACGAAAAGCAGGGGTAGAATGTCCTACACTATACAAGTTGTCGTCGAAAAATGGATACTTATGAGACATTTATAGATGGCGTCGAAATAAAATAAAAATTATGCAGTGACTCGCGATAAACCTTTATACCAACAAGTGATGACAATGGAAGTAAGCCGCCATTAGGTGGCTCATAAGACATAAGTATAATATGAAAATCGAAAATATAAGTGAGCCATGCCCCCGCCGCCATTTTGGTGCTCTAAATTGACAGTTGTTATCAAAGATAATACATACTACTACACTCAACGCTTAAAGTGTTGATTATCGTTAAACCTCCCTCAAAATGATCGGCGCAAACGGCCATTAGAATGATAATCAATGTACTAAAGCCAAGTATGCATAAAGCAAGAGCCAGCGGAAGTCTTTGCTGTGGTACAAACACTCTACATCCTGCCAGACACGACACGCGGTCTACGTCATCACTGGTTCGTTGACGGGAGATGGGAGGAGGGCTTGACCATTGATCTACACAAGCCCTTTGAGGATAGGCTATCTGTAGTAGTGGTGTGTACCGAGACCTTACCAAGTAAGGTCCAAGGCGCAAGTCGAGGTTACCAAAGGCTAAAGGTTTGCTGAAAGGAAATAATTTTGTTTTGGCTGGATTGTGAAAATTGTGCATATTTTATGAAGATTGTGCATATGGTGCATATTGAGATCAGATTGTGCATAATATGCACAATTGTGCACGTTGGAACATCCCTGGCACCTCGGGGGCGCCACGCACTAGATTTGTACCGTTCCAGTAATGGCGTGAGACGTCTGTCTTAGTGTCAAATATGTCAAATTTTAAAAATAATTATCTGTTTATTTGTGTCTTGTGCAGATTGTTTTTTTATTTATCAAAAATGAAAGAGAATCAAAACTATATTTTGAAAATATTCAATCCCGAGATATAACAAGAAATAAATAAATAAATAGCCACCCACGGATGTGACAGCTGACAGGTTGACGCGTGCGTACGGTACGTACAGCTCGGGAGCTCAACGCCCCGGGCGTCACACTCCCATACTGGAAAGCGGCTAAGATGTTCAAATAAGAATTGAAGTTGATGATAGATAGGAACTTGATTGCGCAACTTTTTCCCCATTTGGTTCACCCTGTATCGCCATCTGCTGGGTCCTTATTCTTGAAACAGGGGAGCAGCGTTCCCAGGAAGAACGAGTGTTCCGTCTTTGTTACTTATTATAATATGCATAATCGAGGATTCTAGGCACAAATTTTAAGGTCTGTTCTCACAGAAATCACAAAGCAATCAGGGGGGCTTTATCTGAAATTGATGCAACTTTGCGTACACGCAAATATGACGCAAATGACGTCACGTCAGTTGCGATTGAAAATGTGCATGTCAAATAAGCCGTGGACCAATTTTCAATCACGAATGACGTCATTTTCGTGTACGCAAAGTTGCATCAATTTCAAATAAAGCCCCCCCTGACCGTTTTTGATTGGTGAAAATCGCAAACAAACAGCTTTCTGACTATTTTCAATCAATGAAATTCGCTCTGACAGGTTTGTGACTTCTAAGCTTTGCGCAGAATCCTGACGGTAAATATTCGAATTATATTACGCACCTCGTCCTCAAGATCACTGCGTTATCTTACTATGTAGTACTGCTTTTTGTACTAGAGGGAGTCACAAATTTCAAAGAACTCAAAATGTCAATCATTGCCCTTACCGACTACAGGACCCTGTTTAACCGGTAGAGTCATCTTGCTTTTTTGTGCAGCCGAAGGCGTCACGAAAAATTTACAAAATCCCTTTTTGCTTCCTTAGCCCGATGGGGAAAAGGAAAAGATCGCCAGCTGATCGCTCGCCGGGCTGTTCTCGAAACAGATCTCGGTCTCGGCATGGGCATTCTCCTCATAAGAACCGCCATTTTGTTTCTCCTTCTCGATCTCGATCTCGGATTTCCGAAGGTTCTAGAGAATCGAAGTCTAGACGCTCTCAGGGCTCTTATGCCTCTTATTCTTACAATGGAAATTGAGGAAGAGATTCCTATGTTGTTAAAGAGCTCGAGTTACTCAAAAAGAGACTCGATCGCTATGAGGGTTCAACTTCAGCTCGACTCAGTTCAACTAGCCGAAGTAGCCGATCTGAGTCTACGACCAGATCAAGACCTCGACACTCACCTCGTAGCCCTCCTGTGCCCTTGGAAAGGGAAACAGGAGAAGATCAGGAAAACCTGATAGACCTAGCGAATTTGCAAGGGTCACCCAGGTCACCAGAGGCGTTAGTTCTTACAGAGGACGTTAATTTGGACGACGACATTCTAAAAGCCTTGGGGGAGCAGAAAAACGTCAATAAACATGGGTATGAGGCTCATGTTGTGTTAAAAAAGCGATGGGAGAAAATTCTAAGTGGTGGACTTGGTAAGGAGGAGCGGGAAGCCTTGAAGGAAAAATACCCAATCCCAAATAATATTCCAACCTTAAAGTCACCAGCTATTAATCTTGAAATAAAGAAAGCAGTCCCATCAATTACAATTAAAAAGGACAAATTCCCCGAGATAACTCAAGCCATGCTGGGCCATGGCATTTCGGCCATAGGTAAGGGCCTTTCAAGTCTTTTGACTGACAGTAATAGCCTGGATGCAAAAAACCAGCTAATCTCTCGGTTGAGCGATGGAGCAAAACTCTTAACTGATGTTCACCATAATTTGTCTCTAAATAGAAGACACTTAGTAACGAGCTCACTAAATACCTCTATCAAAGAGGTTATTCAGGGAACTCCAGTCGATGGCCTATTATTCGGCCAAAACTTAGCTGAAAAAATAAAAGCTGCAAAGGAAGTTGAAAGGTCAGTTTTTAAATTAAAAGAGCCTTCAAAGGTTAACGAAAAACAAAAAGTTAATTTAAACTTCAAAAGCCCGTCGGGTGCAGGTTATACCCAGCGCCGGACGGGCAATCCCCGATCGAATTACCAACCTCGATCCCGTCACCAGCAGTATTACCAGAAAAAACAGGAACCCCAGCAAAAATTCAGGAAATAGAGGTAGGTTGTATTGCAGGCCGATTGAGACATTTTGTTGAAAAGTGGGAACAGTTTTTACCAGCTAGGTCTAAAGTTTTAGACTGGGTTAAAGGCTATAAATTACCCTTTTGTAGTAAGCCTATAAATAATTCAAATTCGACGACCAGATGCTCCTTAAGTGAAGTAAATATTTTCAAAAAAGAAATTGAGAAACTTTTAGCATTAGGGGCTATAGCTCACTGTGAGGAATCTGACTATCAGTTTGTCTCACCATGCTTTCTCACTAAAAAACCAAATGGCTCTATGCGCTTTATCCTAAATCTTAAAAAGCTAAACACCTTTTTGAGCCCACCTCATTTTAAAATGGAGGATTCCCGTACAGTTATGAGACTGTTAAATTTGGACTACTTTATGGTAAAAATTGACCTTAAAGATGCATATTTTTTACTTTCAATTCACAAAAACTACAGAAAATTTTTGAGGTTTCGTCTAAATTCTGAATTGTTTGAATTTACGTGCCTACCCTTTGGTCTGTCAGTAGCCCCATATATCTTTACTAAATTGATAAAACCAATTTTAAAACACTTTCGAGAAAAAGGTATACTTGTTGTATCATATATTAATGACTTTCTTATATTGAACTCGTCAAGACTTCAATGTCAAATTGACCTCGAATACATAATTCAATTTCTCACGTCCCTTGGCTTTATATTAAATTTCGAAAAAAGTTGCCTAATCCCAATGCAAAGGTGTCAATTTTTGGGTTTAATATTTGATACCAAAAAGATGACGGTAGAACTCCCTAAAGAAAAGCGTGAAAAAATAATGAAGTTTTTAAATATTTTTATCAAGAAGAAAACGTGCAAGATTAGAGAATATGCACAGTTTGTAGGCCTTCTAATTTCTACTTGCCCTGCAAGTAAATATGCAAAGCTTTACACAAAACAATTAGAGCGTGAAAAGTTCTTGGCATTACAAAAATCTAATCAAAATTATAACGCAGTAATGAACTTATCTAACAATATAAATGATGATATCTCTTGGTGGTTAAAAAATATTAATACAATGGAAAATACAATTAGACATGACCATTTTGACCTGGAGATTTATACTGATGCAAGTACAACAGGCTGGGGGGTTTTTGCAAATAATCAAACCACACATGGCTGGTGGAATAGGGAAGACGCTCAAAAACATATCAATACCTTAGAGCTTAAGGCTGTTTTTCTGGGTTTACAATGTTTTGCCAAAAACCTAAATTCCTGTAATATTTTAGTAAGAGTAGATAATACCACTGCGATGGCCTACATTAATAAAATGGAAGTGTGCAGCACACAGACCTCCACACTTTAACAAAGCAAATCTGGAAATGGTGTGAGAGTAGAAATATTTGGTTATACGCTAGTTATATCAATACCAAACAAAACAAAGCAGATCAGGGGTCTAGAACAATTTCAGTAGAAACAGAATGGGAACTGGCACCTTTCGCTTTTGATAGAATAGTAAAACAATTAGGTGATCCAAAGGTTGATTTGTTTGCATCTTATATAAACCACAAAGTGGAAAGATATATTTCATGGCACAGAGACCCTAATGCTATAGCCAGCGATGCCTTTACAGTGCCTTGGGCTAATAATTTTTTCTATGCCTTTCCGCCTTTTTCCCTGATACTTAGAGTCTTAAACAAGATTATGAGTGACGGTGCAGAAGGCATAGTAGTGGCACCCTTTTGGCCCAGCCAACCCTGGTTCCCCCTTTTCAACATGCTTATGGTGTCAAAGCCAGTTTTATTGAAACCAAATAAACATTTACTGTCTTCCCCTTTTAGCAAAGTTCACCCAATGCATCAAGGCCTTACCCTGGTTGCCGGAACGCTGTCCGGGAAGCCTTCAAACAAAAAGGATTTCCAGAGCAATCCTTAGAAACAGCCATTTCCTCACTATCGGAGAGTACAATCAAACAATACAACAGTTCCTTACAAGCCTGGTGGGCATTCTGCAACTGTAAAAATATCAACCCTTTTCAAGGAGAAGTAGAACACATAATAACATTCCTACAACTACAGTTTGATAAAGAGAAAAACTCCTATGCTACGTTTAATCAACATCGATCGGCACTTTCTCTGATACTTCCTCACGACATCGGAAAAAATACTCTGGTGAGACGATTTCTTAAGGGCATATTTAAGCTAAGACCACCCAAACCAAAATACAGTATAACATGGGATCCTTCAATAGCGTTAAAATACATAAAGAACCTACCATCTAATGATGCTCTAAACTTCCTGGAGCTAACGAAAAAGTTAGCAATTCTTCTAGCATTAGCTACTGGACAACGTCTTCAAACGTTGCATCTAATAAAAGTCAAAAATATTATTTTCCAGGAAAGTGGAGTAAAAATATATGTTCCAAATAATATTAAGACCTCAAGGCTGAATGCATATCAACCTTACTTCGAATTGCAATATTTTCATGAAGAAAAGCTATGCGTGGCATCAACACTCTTATCGTATATCGAAAAAACAGCTGCAATAAGACCAGACTCCGAAAATTTTCTTTTTATATCTTCTAAGCCTCCTCACAAACATGTATCTACATCCACCATAGCACATTGGCTCAAACACTTGCTTCACAGGGCTGGTATCAACACGAAAATATTCACAGCCCATTCTACAAGACACGCTTCTACATCAGCAGCAAACCGTGCTGGTGTTTCTTGGGACATTATAAGTAAAAATGCAGGGTGGAGCAACAGATCAAAAGTATTTGCTAGATTCTATAATAGACCCCTGGATAATAAGGAATCAGATTTTATGTCTGCCGTGTATAGCAGTACCTGAAAAATGTTAACAATAAAAATAGAGGTACCTTCATTTCACTTTTCATAACATAAAATGAAAATAAACACTACTTTAAAACTTTCTATATTTAATTTATTTAATTAGAAATAATCAAATAAACAGTAGGGACTGCTCAGCTGATAATATAGCCAATTTTAAGCGAATAACCACAATTTTGTGGTTTTAACCGTGGTTACGCTTTGGTTCAAGATGACAGATCACTTGATGACGTCATTCCATTGTATTCGCTTAAACGCGTTTGGTATTAACCGCGGTTACCCCTGTTGTGTTATTGCTATTTGTTTATATTTTGAATTTTGATTTCATGCTGGCCGGAAAATGGAAAAGAGGAGAGAACTTGCCTTTTTATTTGGAGATGTGTTTTTTTTGAAGACAGTGCGGAAATAATTGATTTGTTAGGAAATCTACCAATTTGTTGCATTTTTTTTAAAAAAAGGAAAGACATGAGACCGAATATCAATTGAAACAGATAATACTTGCTATTAAGAGTAAATTGGCTGTTTCTAAAAGCCGGTATTTCAAATGTAACCTTAAAATCAAGATTTACCAAAGGTATCCTTAACGTTAAGGTGAACTTGTAATCAGTTCATTCAGGTAACTTAAGATAAGCTTAAGATCCACCTTGAATTAGGGGAACTTTTATACTTTGATATACGGTGAAACTTGAATTAAAGATGACTTAACGTTATTTTAAGGTGACATTGAAATACCGACCCAGTCTCCAGTCTCCGACCTGTATTTGGTAATCCGCACCTTCATGACTTTGGTTAGGGAAGTATCCATAATTTCTGGCCCTTTTTTTACTTCATAATACCAAACAAACTGCTAAAAAAAATAAACAACTTGCTAAAAACCCGCCAAAAATGCAATGTCAACAATTCAAATAATAACCGCAAAATAAAAACCACTCCCGAGCTGGGTTAAAACCGCAATTATGCGGTGATAAGTATGACATTTTAGAGCTGATCCATGACGTCACGGAGTCATAACCAAAAGAAAAACCAAAGTCGCATAAATGTTGTGGTAAATACCAATCCGAAATGGTAAAAACCAATCTCGTTTGGTTATTCGCTTAAAATTGGCTAAGAATGAGAAGAAGCTGAGCTGACAGTAGCAACAGTGACAGTTAGTTCGATCGATTACGATTTTTTCGAGACCAATCAACATGGTATTTCACTCTATTACGTCATTCGTCATTTATCATTGGTACACTAACAAGCGGAGAGCGGATTTTGTTCTACCGCTATATTTTGTTCTACCGCTATATTTTGTTCTTTGAACAGCTACATAGTAAGATAACGCAGTGATCTTGAGGACGAGGTGCGTAATATAATTGAACGATCAAACGAACTTACCTGTGATGTTCGATCGTAATTATATATAGCACCTCGTCCGAAGAGATCACTCCCAACCCTCCCAAGACTAGACCCCATTTCCAAAATATAGCGGGAAACTTTAAACTTAGATGACTCTACCGGTTAAACAGGGTCCTGTAGTCGGTAAGGGCAATGATTGACATTTTGAGTTCTTTGAAATTTGTGACTCCCTCTAGTACAAAAAGCAGTACTACATAGTAAGATAACGCAGTGATCTCTTCGGACGAGGTGCTATATATAATTACGATCGAACATCACAGGTAAGTTCGTTTGATCGTTCAATAATAGAGGGAGCAGGGAGCCGCTTTCTGGTGTAGGACGTCCAAGAGGCCGTCAAGCTCCTAGAGCACTTCACTTCTGACGCGCATTATACACTTCACTCCCGAACGCTTACTTTAGTGATGATGAAAAAGGTAGGTGCTTCAGGGGGCTGGGGACGAGGAAAATAAGAACAACTCCGGAGCGCGAAATATGCGCAGAGGAACAGGCCAATCACGAACGAAGTACTTCGGAGTAGCTCAAACTGTAGCAACCGAAAGCGGCCTAGATTAGATCGATCTGGTTCAATTTAAGTTACCCAGATTTGTGTTCAATTTTAGTTGGATCAGTTTAATAGAGTCACTGTAACAAAAAAAAAGATCTAGATCCACTCTAGATCACAAGAAGTGAACTTGAAAATAAAAAAAAAACAAAAGAGAACTTTCCACACCAAAGAAACACCTGAAAAGTCACGATTGACAGTTATCGCATTGAACCTACTTTTTCCGTTCAAATTGATCTGAGCTGAACTACGTTGCGAATCGAATACGACTCATTATGGTTTTCTGTTCTGATGTGTTGAACAAATCTATATTGTAGGGTTTTCTCAAGGATGATACACACTACTACTAAAGGATAGCCAATCCTCATAAGGCCCCCCTACCCCACCAAATTACCAGTTGTGACGTAGGCACCATGTTCTTTCTCGTATGGACGTAAGCTATTTGCACTGCAGGTTATGATTGCGCAAGCTGTTGCTTTGCATACTTGAGCTGGGCTCGGCTATTCAGCGCGGAGTTGAAGTGGAGTGAACAGAGCTAATGGAGTCACCCCTAATACGGTAAAAAGCAATACCCAAACCTTAACCCGAACGGCTGGAGTGCGAATGGAGTCACTCGGAGTGAGCAAGCCGAACCCACCTTTGGTTGGTATATTAATCAGGGACCCGGACCGGAACGATATTGGACCGAAAACCGGAACGAAACCGTTTTTTTTTTGCGGGCCGGAACCGGAAGGAGACCCATATTTCATAGAAATGTTGTAGGGCAGGCAGAACCGGAACCGATATAAATTAATCGGTTCTTACCGGTATTTTTCGGTTCCAAGATTTTATAAATTAAGCTGTTTGATGTTTGGTTGTATCATAATATAAAATTAACACTTTGAAAAACAGAGCGTTGGACATTGAGCGCGCATTTCTGAACTCGGCTAGGCTACACACCAAGGATATTACATACTACTACAGGATTGCTCATCGGCTTCGATTTTTGGAATCAAGTTCATATGTTGTTGAACCGTTGCCGACGTCTTCAACGATCTTGTTAGCGGTTTGCATTCGTAGTTAAGAATATATTGTCCGTCGATTTTAAACTGATACTCGGACGGAATGTCAGCTGGTGTTTCCCTACATTAGAACGCCAATGGTTACCTGACATCACACCTGTTTTTGCCATATTAATCACCCCCTCGCTCCTCATACCGCAAGTGTCAGTTAAAAATCGACGAATAATACATGTATGATGAAAAATATAATTTAAATTTGATTAACATAATAGTCAATAGACAAGAGGAAGATGCAAATGAGATCTAAACAAGGGTTGTTTTAGAATATTGAATAATGTACTATGGTTCTAAACCGTTTTGAAATACAACCCAATCCACGTTTTAAAACCATTTCCTCGTGCCGAGAAATTATGACGTCATTGTGAAACTGATTTAAACCAGTTTTGGAAAAAGTTTCAAAACTTTGAGACGCGAGAAAACACCTCCTAATCCGTAGTGCAACTAGTGCAAGCACTACGTCAAGGCGAGAAACGACACGCTGTTACGTCATCACTGATCGAAAACACAAAATTTTATTTTATTAATAGTAATTATTATTTACAATAATATTACATATTATTTACAATAATTGTTCAAAATGTTGACCATTTACTTCAATGCAAAGATTGCACCGTCGGGTCATTGACTGAAAAGTTTAGTCTACGAAACACCTGTTCGTAATGAGGAAGATCTGTTAGCAAGGATACTGGCGAGTTGTACCCATGTAGAAGCTATTCCCGGAATATTCCAAAGAGTTCGCGAGTTGAACAATTATTGTAAACCATAATTTATTTGTTAATAAAGCAAAATTTAATAAGTAAACAGTGATTTAATTACAGCGAAGAATATAACTAAGTACCAAACAGTTTTTTTGCTCTACAGCCCAAATGGCTCATTTTCGGACATATGTTTATATAAACAAAAATGCTTGTTTTGATGTCCCCTACTACCCCTTAAAGTTTGTCGGTATCTTTTTGGGACACCCTGTATATATAGATACTGTAACGGTTCTGTAGTGCTCTAGAGCACGCCAATCTGAGCTGCGTTCGATTGACCAGATTAGATCGACCGGTTCAATTTAAGTGAACCAGACCGAGTTCAATTATAGTTGGATCAGTTTACCCCTACCACCAAAAAAATGATCTAGATCCACTCTAGATCACGAGAAGTGAGCTAAGAATATTGCCGGTTCAGCTAGATCAAATATAAAAAAAAGAAAGCTTTCTACTACACCAAAGGAACAACTAACAAGTGGCAGTTATCGAGTTGAACCTATTTTCTCCGTTCAGATCGATCTGAACGGAGCTGTTTACCAATCGAATACGATTCTCTGCACGATAAAAAGCACTAGGCTATTAAGATTATTGACTGCGTTCACCAGAACCGAAACGGATTGTAAACAGTTCGCAAATACCAACAGAATACGTTGGGTAAACTCTAGGTTCTGCTGAACGATTCTACTTTTCAAATGATAGAACGTCACCTTCTGAATGTCATGTCACCACAAGGATAAAACACACTACTAAAGATTGCTTATCGGCCTCGTTTTTGGTAATCGCCGCCATATTGGTGTGTCCCCATTTCCGACGTCATAACTTAGTCGTCAGCTGTTTGCACTAGCGGTCGTAGTTTAGAATTTAAATTTGTGAAGAAAATTATTATTCAATTTTGATTACCACGATAGGCAAAGAGTAAGATGAGAACGAGATCTAAAAGAGAGTTGTTTCAGAATGTTAATTAATGTGGTAAAACCAAGTATGCATAAAGCAAAAGCCCGCGGAATCATCACCTGTAGTGCAAACAGCCTATGTCAAGGCGAGAAAATGCATGCTGCCTACATCACAATTGGTGATTTTGCGTGGTAGGGGGCTTCAGATTTGTTTCACACAGGCATAATAAGGATAGGCTATCCTGTAGTAGTAGTGTGTAGTATCCTTGGTACAAATGAACACCCTACAAATGTTATTGGGTAATTCTCATATTATTCAACATAATCGAACTAATCTTGCGTTCGGTATTTTGCTCAAAGAGCAGAGCGTGCTGAGCGGAGCCGTAATCATGTGACCAGCGAGCGAACAGAGCAGTTGAACGCTGTTTCAGAGTGCCAGAAATTTTAATAAACCAACGCTAATGAGCCTTCACCGAAAATAGCAAACGCACGGATAACCTTTGGAAAAATTATGACGCCTACTGTCAATGCTCAACTGTTTCGGGGTTTTTTCGACCAAAAATTCAACCAATTTCACAAGTTAAACTACAATTAGAGTGAATAAAGCAATGGGAGATTTTACGCACCAAAATTAAGCGTGCCCGAATTTCTAATTGGAGCCAGAACAAATGAAAACGCTAGTGTTGTCATTTGTCACTCAAAAGAACGAAAAGTATGGTTATGTTTTCTGTTTGTTTATCTTCATTTGATGATTTATTATTAATTGAAATTATAATAAAATAAGAGCTGAAATAAATTCAATTCAAGGTGTTTCCATAACACGTCCCATGACAATGCAATCAAATTATACTCCGGGGTCCTTGGAAGAAAATGCGGCCAAAAGAAGACAAAGATTGCTGGCCCTGAAACGAAAACGCGAAGGAAAATCGGACACCTCCGATGAACCGAATTCCAAACAGCACGAAGCGGAGCAGGATTCACTACCCAAACCGATATTCCGAAGTTATAAGCCCACAGATGAAAAGCTACAAGAGAACGTCATATCGGAAACTGGGCCGGAAGATATCGGTGAACTAGTTAAAGATCAACTGGAATCGGCCAAGTCTCAACTCTTAATGGATGTAGTGGATGTTACAAGTTTAGCCCCAAGACCACCCGATTGGGATTTGAAACGGGACATTGCAAAGAAATTGGAAAAATTGGAGCGAAGAACACAAAGAGCTATTGCTGAATTGATAAGAGAGAGACTAAATGAAGGGGGTGAGGATTTAGCTACAATGGTCAATGCTGCCACAGATATTGTTTAGGATTAAGTGACAATTTGTTTTCATAAGATAGTAATATAATATATCTAAATTAACACATTTATTATTAATATATCCCTATTCAATGACTTTTATAATGCCTATGTAATGCTTTTTTAACATTAAACATTGCAAAACATTTGTCACAGGCATAGTGTTTGCTTTTAGTGTGAGTTAAAACATGATTTTCCAAGTTATTTTTACGGTGGAATTTTTTTTGGCACACCTTACATTCATAAGAATAGTTTTCAGAGTGAAACTTTTTATGGACAAACAATGATGCACGATAACTGAATGATTTGCCACATATATCGCAAAGATAATGTCTGGAATGTTTATTAGAGTGCTGATCGAGGGACCACTTATTTTTAAATGCTGTTTTGCATTTTTCACATTTAAATTTTCTTATATTTTCATGCACTTCATTCACATGTCTGCTCAAAGAACCACTACATCTGAAATTTTTACTACATATGCTGCAACAGTATGCTTTTTTGTTTGTGTGAATGGTGTAGTGTCTTAAAAAGTTGGAAGATTTTACAAATAATTTGGAGCAAACGTTGCATTTGTATGAAACTTCTTTTTTTGTGGTGTTCACTTTGCAAGCGTTCATAAGCTCCTGATTCTCTGTTTTTTGCTTATTGACAATAATTGCCTGACCGTGTTTGGATTGGAGATGTCTGGTTAAATCATGTTTTTTCAAATAGCATTTATCACATTTAGAACACTTGAAGTTTTTTGTTATTTCCGATTTTTTTCTTCTGATTCTTAACGCTTTTTTATTTTTTAGTGTCTCACAATCAGCAGCAATAAGGTGCATATTAACAGGGGGTGCATTGTTATCCTTAGTATGTTTAACATCACTAATTTGTACTTCTTCACTTGTGCCTTCGTCTTTATCAGTTTCACACAATGTTAGTGAAGAGTCCTTTTTTGGAGTACTTGAGTTAGGAATTTCTGAATTCTGTTCGCTAAAAAAAGATACTTTTTTCAGGGAAAAAGTCCAGATGAAAAAAAAAATCCAAAAATAATTTTTGTTCATTAGGATACCAACGATTTTATAAGTAAATAGGTACAAAAGATCGATTCATACAAACAAATATAAATAAACAGTTCATTGTTGCCAGAAATTTCACATTTTAATAATTTTTATTTGTCCATGTGTTTGCGGGATGTTTTCTTTTCAAATCTGTTACCAATAAAGACATTTAAATGTATAATATGTACTTTCTTCTTGTTGCCCGATATGCTAGAGATTTCACATCTAAATACCTTATTCAGGTTCTCAATGTTTCTTTGCGCTGCCTCAACTCAATACATACACTTTTCGCCATTCCACAATATCCAGCAAACACATTATTGTATATACTTTTTTGATTTTAATTAAGTGGTATCATTAAATTCATCCAACAACAGCATTTGATAATTAGCATGATTATGTCTGTAATGATTCCTTAAATATCTTTTTTGTCTAAATACTAGCCCGCATAAATCACATTTAAAAGGTTTATCTTCCGAATGTATAAGTTTATGCCTTTTCAATTCATATTTTATCCTAAAGTTCCTGCCGCATATGTCACATGAAAACGGTTTTTCCCCAGTATGTGTCGATGCGTGAAGAACCAATGGCGCTTTTGTCTTGAACTTTTGCGGGCATTCTGTACAAGTGAACGGAAATTCGGTACTGTGAGATCGATTATGTACAAACAACGAGGCTTTTTGTTTAAATGATTTTCCGCACATTTCGCAAATGTAAGGACGTTCGTTTGTATGGATCCTACGGTGTTCTTCGACGTTACGTTTAGTGGTAAATGATCGATCGCATATATCGCATTTAAAATTTTTAATTCTTTCGTGAGTTTCTTTTAAATGGCGCACCAGACCTTGAGAGACTCGAAATTGTTTATTGCAAATATTACAAACATATGGTCTTTCTCCTGTATGGATTCTTGTATGCCACATATAAGTGTACATGGAATGTAAACTTTTTCCACATTCTTTGCATATATAAAAAGTTCGCCCATCTACTACTACTTTTGCCTTTTTGACTTCTTCTGGGTTGATTTTTGGTATGGGATGTTTAATCATGTGTTTAGCTTTTAAACCAATATCACTTTTGTCTGTTGTTTTTGGGGTTTTCACTATAACGTTCTCTTCTTTAATGGATTTTTCTTGAGAATCGTTTTCATTGAAATAAATGTGTTTGGGATTTTCATTAGGATGTATTGTTTTAACATGCTGTTCTTCATCTTGCATAGTCAAGAATAAAGTTGGACAATAAAGACACTTAAATTTATATAGACTTTCTTTCTCTTCCTCACTATCACTTTTGACAGTGTCTATTTTTACTTCAATAGTCTGTATTTTAATATCATTATGTGATAAAAGGGTGCCTTCCACTGGCAGATTAATTTTTTTTTCCACCTTTTGCTCTTCATCTATTATAAATTTAGGATCTTCAATTTCAGTCTCTTGTATTGCTAGTTCGGTGTTGTTTATAGTTTCATATTGAACAGTGTCTTTAGATATTGAATCAGTGGCTAGCCTGAAACAAAAAATTTCCTTCACACAACAAAGTAGGTAAGCCAAGAAAATATGTATGGATAGAGGAAGGTGGCAAAGCAAAAACATATAGAAGAAAACATTTGGAAATGGAGACACCAAGATTTGTACCTGTTAGTTTACTACAGTAAGAACCACATAGGGTGTTTCACGAACATTGAAACAGAGGCGTTTTGGGGTATTTTAAGGTCAATTTAAAAAAAAAAAAAACGCAAGGACACATCAATTTTGTATTCAAGGGGGAAACTTTTTGACCCCATTGGTATTTCGCTAGGGTGCACCCCCTGGGTGGGGTGACTTTAACCCCTCTTTTTTAGATAGGAAAGATGGGTCGCGTGGTACCTTGTTTTAAAGGTACTTTGATTCTCGTCACGACTGTGTACTTTTTTTGAGAATCAAATTATTCACAAGATATTTTCTGTCAAAATTGCCATGGCAACTTTGACAGTGAATATCTTGAGAACTAATCATTCGATTTTTAAAAAAGTACACAGTTGTGACAAGAATTAGTTGGCTTGACATTTCCCTCGGACTACAGAAAGCTGGACTCCAGCGATAAAACATCCTGGAAAAAAAAGATTTCAAATCGAAAAATTAAACATAATTACAAAAACAAAGCAAAATTAATACAAGTTAGAAAAATTAAAATTAAATACTAAAAGCTACAAGTTATAAGTTACAAAAAAATATTTTAAAATTTCCTAAGTACATATATTTTTTTTAGAATTTTTGAACACAAGGTTCAGGAAATAGGGGTTGACTTTAAACCTTAATGATAACCACAACACAAATTCCAGGGAAAACAATGCCAATAATCATTATTTGACACCTGATAATTTAAATTCAAATTTTAGAACCAGAAATAATGGGAGATATAATAGAAATTTCAATCGTACAGACTTCCATAATAGCTCTGGGAGACAAAACATGACATATCAAAGGGGTCATCAACAAAATTGGAACAGAGGCAGCCAAGGACAAGGGAATTACAATGTAAATCGAAACAACGGAAATAATTACGGGAATAATTACGGAAGCAACAGGTCAAGAGGAAGAGGCCGCGGCGGCTACCAGGGTGGCTACAGAGGAAATTATTAACGATCCAACCTCCCAAACACAAGAAGTAGCGACGGGAGACCAAGATGCAAAGATTGCGGCAGAAGTGGTCATTATTTGTGCAATATTTAGTTATTTATTTATTTATTTATTTATTTATTAGCAATAGTTAACAAAAAAAGTAAAAACAATAAAAATATAACATTAGTTCCCCACTCACGTAGAACTAAAATAAAATAAAATCTACTGCTAACAATTTTGACGCACGATAGTATTAAGAATACTGTGTGTGCGCCACTTTCTTTTATCTTTAGTAACAAATTGAGGTATGTTTAAAACGGAAATGAAAAATAAGAATAAAACTTTTAAGCAAAACAATTAAAAATACAATTAACCAATACACAATTGCCTTTCTCCTTTCTTATATTATGTACTTAATACTAAAACTAGTGTCTACTATCCAACTTGTAATTTGCCTTTTCAATTTACAATAAGGTTCTGATTTCAAGTTTTGGGGTAGTGAGTTGAAAACTTTTGGTCCTACACAGTAAATATGATTTTGGCAGATAGTATGCCTGGGGATGCCTCGTACTAGATTATTTTGAACTACATTTCTAGTATTTATGCCGTGTGTTATATTTTGTCTATAGTCAGTGTTTTTTTAACATATACCTTATTACTGATTTGATATACAATTGATTAATATTTAACAAACCACTTTCTTTATTGATTAATTCAGTTGGATATCTTTTATTCTTGAAAAGTATCAGCACCACTTTTGTGCAATTAAGAGCTTGGACAGTATTGTAGAACCTGCATTTCCCCACACAACTATGCCATAGTTCAGAATAGATTCTATAAGAGAATAATACACTTGTTTAAGTATTTCAAAAGATAAAATGTGTCTAAGGCCGGGGTTATCCAATTCCTTAATTCTTAATTTTTGTTCTTAATGCTTAATCTTTAAAAACCCCAATGTTAAATAAATTGAACTTTTTAAGAATTAAGAATTAAGGACAAATATTAAGAATTAAGGAATTGGGTAACTCCGGCCTTAATTCATAAAATTTAAAAATAAGGTTCCTTATTTTATTAGTGACACATTTTATTTGATCCTTCCAAGTGAAAGTTTCATCTATGAACACCCCCAAATATTTAAGGGAAGGGATTCTTTGAACCATTTTAACACAATTACATTGAGTATCCAATTTGCATGAAGCATCATGCAATTTAACACTTTGAAAATAAAAAAGTTATTATTTTGGTTTTATCTATATTGAGTGACAGTAAACTGCCATCTAGCCACCTTTTGATTTTTTGCAAAGCCTCTTCAGCACTCATTTTCACAGATTCCCAGCTTTCCCCACTAATCACTGCACAAGAATCATCTGCAAAGCAAAAGATATCCTCTCTATCAAGCAAAGACATAAGACCATCTATGTATATATTAAAAAGTAATGTAGAAAGCACTCTACCCTGCGGCACACCAAACTCTACCTCTAGTTTATCGCTCTGAACACCTGATATGTTAGTACTCTGTTTTCTTTTGGTTAAGTATGATTTAATCTTTAAAAACCCCAATGTTAAATAAATTGAACTTTTTAAGAATTAAGAATTAAGGACAAATATTAAGAATTAAGGAATTGGGTAACTCCGGCCTTAATTCATAAAATTTAAAAATAAGGTTCCTTATTTTATTAGTGACACATTTTATTTGATCCTTCCAAGTGAAAGTTTCATCTATGAACACCCCCAAATATTTAAGGGAAGGGATTCTTTGAACCATTTCAACACAATTACATTGAGTATCCAATTTGCATGAAGCATCATGCAATTTAACACTTTGAAAATAAAAAAGTTATTATTTTGGTTTTATCTATATTGAGTGACAGTAAACTGCCATCTAGCCACCTTTTGATTTTTTGCAAAGCCTCTTCAGCACTCATTTTCACAGATTCCCAGCTTTCCCCACTAATCACTGCACAAGAATCATCTGCAAAGCAAAAGATATCCTCTCTATCAAGCAAAGACATAAGACCATCTATGTATATATTAAAAAGTAATGTAGAAAGCACTCTACCCTGCGGCACACCAAACTCTACCTCTAGTTTATCGCTCTGAACACCTGATATGTTAGTACTCTGTTTTCTTTTGGTTAAGTATGATTTAATCTTTAAAAACCCCAATGTTAAATAAATTGAACTTTTTAAGAATTAAGAATTAAGGACAAATATTAAGAATTAAGGAATTGGGTAACTCCGGCCTTAATTCATAAAATTTGAAAATAAGGTTCCTTATTTTATTAGTGACACATTTTATTTGATCCTTCCAAGTGAAAGTTTCATCTATGAACACCCCCAAATATTTAAGGGAAGGGATTCTTTGAACCATTTCAACACAATTACATTGAGTATCCAATTTGCATGAAGCATCATGCAATTTAACACTTTGAAAATAAAAAAGTTATTATTTTGGTTTTATCTATATTGAGTGACAGTAAACTGCCATCTAGCCACCTTTTGATTTTTTGCAAAGCCTCTTCAGCACTCATTTTCACAAATTCCCAGCTTTCCCCACTAATCACTGCACAAGAATCATCTGCAAAGCAAAAGATATCCTCTCTATCAAGCAAAGACATAAAACCATCTATGTATATATTAAAAAGTAATGTAGAAAGCACTCTACCCTGCGGCACACCAAACTCTACCTCTAGTTTATCGTTCTGAACACCTGATATGTTAGTACTCTGTTTTCTTTTGGTTAAGTATGATTTAACAAGATTCATTGGAACACCTCTGATACCAACCTACTCCAGACGTTTAAGCAGAATCGAGTGTGCCACAGTGTCAAATGCAACGAAAATTCCTATAACTTTTTTGCCCTTATCAAGTTGTTTTAATATTCTTTCTGTCACTCTACACAGCACATTCTCAGTGCTGAAATTTTCCCTGAAAGCAAACTGATTACAATGCAAGAGTTCATTTTTTTCGAGGTATGCCAATAATTTTGTTCTCAAACACTTTTCAATAATTTTACTTATAGTACTAGTTGAAGCTATGGGCCTATAGTTGTTTGTAGATTTTTGATCCTCATTCTTATAAAGTGGTAAAACTACAGTTGTTTTTAAGATTTCGGGAAAAATTCCAGTACCGAAAGTAACATTCACTATATGATGAAGCGGCTTTATCAGTATTTCAACATACTTCTTTATGATATTGGAACAAATGCAATCCTCCCCCCCTTTGACCCCATTTTTTAAATTCTGTATTTCTTTTTTAAGTTCTTTTTCTGAGATAGGATCCAAAAAAAATGAATTTAATTCCCCCTTTTTCTCCCCATTGTCTTTTTGGTCTTTGCATTGTACTATATTATCTGCTAATTTTTTTCCTATGCTAATAAAATATCTATTAAATTTGTATGCAATTTCATTTCTATCAGTCAATTCTATACAATTCAACTTTTATAAAAATAATTTATTGGTCAATGAAACTTTTTTTTTTCAGCCAGTTAGCGAATATTTGATTTCCAAAATTCTCCTTAAACTCAAATCTAAAGCTCTAGGATCGGATAATCTCAATATAACGCTGATTACTTTGTGTTGTCCATTTATAATTCCATTTATAACACACATTATAAATTGCTGCCTAAGTGAATCACACTTTCCCCAATCTTGGAAGTCCGCCAATGTAATTCCTCTCCCCAAAATTAAAAATCCTACCGAGTTTGGTCATTTACGATCAATTTCTATTTTACCCACTCTCTCAAAAATCCTTGAAAAAGTTATGGAACTTCAGATAAATACATTCCTCAACAACAATAACATAATACCCAGCAAACAATCCGGCTTTAGAGCGGGCTATAGCTGCTCAACTGCTTTGTCTGATTTAACTGATGATATAGTGCGGGCGCAGGACAACAGCAATGCTAGTGTGCTCATTTTATTAGACTATACAAAAGCATTTGATATGCTTCACCATGAAATTCTTCTGTCGATTTTAAAATACGTAGGCTTCAGTAAGTCGGCGTCTCTACTTGTGACCTCATTCCTTTCAAAGAGATCTCAAAGAGTTACTCTTGACGGACAATATTCGGAATCTCTTAATGTCTTTGCGGGAGTGCCTCAGGGTAGTATTTTGGGTCCTCTTCTGTATAGTATATTCACCTCTAACTTTATAAAATCATTAAAATTTTGTCAATACCACTTATACGCAGACGATACGCAAATCTATTTATCTTTCAAACCTTCAGAAGTAGCTGCAGCCAATAAGCTGATCAATGAAGATCTGAAATCGTTGCTTGATGAATCAAATAAGCATTTGCTTAAAATAAATCCTAACAAATCGGTAGCTCTCCTGTTTTGTAATGAAAATATTAGAAATGATCTTTTAGGCAATATTGAACTAAATCTAGGACAAGACACGATATCATTTAAAAATTCGGCTAAAAACTTGGGACTTGTCATGGATAGCAAACTCAAATTTAAAGAACACATAACACTTTGCTTAAAAAGAGCATATTCAGTTTTGAGGGGTTTATACTCTCATAGACACTATCTTTGTCAAAGAACTAAAACTTTGCTTTGCGACTCTTTAATTCTCTCGCATTTTAATTTTTGCGATCACCTATATGGGCCTTTTTTGGATTCGATAGATGTTAGGAGAGTCCAAAAGGTTCAGAACTCTTGCATTAGGTTTGCGTGTGGAATAAGACGAAGAGACCGAGTTTCACACAAACTGAATGAATTGGGCTGGTTAAGTATGTTTAACAGGCGTAGTCTGCACTCACTATGCTTCTTTTATAAATTATTAAAATTTAAAACTCCACCATACCTACACAATAAAATCAAATATCCAACTGACATTCATAATTTAAACATTCGCAGGAAACAGCTTTTGACAATACCGTCTCACAATAAAGAATTCTTCAAAAAGTCATTCAGCTATACCATTGCCTCACTCATTAACAAATATGAAATAATTGATTTTTCTACATCTGTTGGTGTTTTTAAAAAAAGAATGAAATTAAAACTAATTTAAAATATAATATATTATATTTCCTGCTCTAGATAAATCGCCCTTAATTTCCTGCACATAAATAATTGGGTACATCATGAAATTCCTATCTGCTTTAATATTATTCTCCGCTCTAGTATATATATTATTCTCTACCATGTGCCCTCTTTTTCTTTTTCTTTTCTTTCCTTCTTTTCTCTATTTTTCCACCTCCTTCTTCTCTTTCTTCGTCTTACAGTTTAAGTATCAAGTGCGTTACTTGATTTTCATATTCATAGATCTTAGATAAGCCTTTCTTTATATTTTATTTTAAGCAATTTTTTGGGGCCTCAACAGCACTCATGCTTGCGTGGGATGCTGCAAATATGGCCTATTATTCCCCACATTTATCTTAGTTAACTGTTTGGAATGTAATTTTTCTGGAGATAATAAATATTATTATTATTATTATTATTATTATTATTATCACAGCTTATAATACTTCTGATTTCTGTTTTGTGAAAACCATCATTTGTTGCTTCACCTATAACTTTCCACAACTTTTTTGGATCATTCGCATTTTTTTGTGCAAGCTTAAAAACGACACAGGAAGAGTGTCATTTTGTAGATCGCCTTCCCCAAAGGCATTCGGACGGCTCAACCAAAGAACCCCAATGAAGTCGTCCTGCAAACCGGGGTTAACCCATCCCAAAATATATTGAAAATTACGGGAACTGTAAATAATTATGAAAATATGGAAATAATTTTAGATACGGGGGCAAGTCAATGCGTAGTAGATAGTAGTTTGGTTGAGCACCTGAAACCAGTATGCGAACATCACCACCTTTTAGTTGCAGGAGGTGGCAGAATAAAAACTTTAGGCACATCAGAAGTGAATTTGGAAATTGGAAATATTAAAGGCTACATATTAGCACTCGTAGTGGAAAAATCATCAAAGCCGTTGATTCTTGGCACCGACTTTTTGTCAAAAAATAAGGCGAAAATAGATTATAATAACTGTACAGTAAATTTAAGCAATTTTAACATAAATACCACCATAACTTTTTTGACGAAAAATAGAGTAGGGCAAATTACTCGTTCGTCTCTATACACCGAGAATAAAAACGACACAGAAGGAAAAAGTTCTCTAGAAGACAAAGAAGAAATAATAATATGTAATACACAAATCGAAGAAAACCGACAGAAAATTAAATTGATCGCTCAGGAAGATTATATTTTGAAACCGAACACGGAAATCACCGTAAAGCTTGCTACCAATTCAGACATTTTTGAGTATGAAAATTTACCCAATTTTAGTTTTTGCCGAAATGAAAAAAATCTAAGGAATAAAGGAATAGTTTGCCTATCACCAGTCTACAAGATTGAAAATAACCTCGTATATAGATTGACAACAAGGAGTCATAATAATGTGAAATTTTTGAGAGGCACCACTTTGGGTTTTCTAGAAGGCATAGAAGTATATAATATATTGGAATCGGGAATATTTTTATTGGAAGAAAGTGGAAAAGAGGACGAAGTTACGATGAAAAATCACAAAATAAACCATATAAAAAATCAGACTACAAAAATGAAAGTTCAAAATTTATTACACGAATTTAATGACATATTTTCAAAAACTCCAAAAAATATGGGAAAGACAGATCTTGTAGAACATAACATAGATATTGGAGCCTATAAAACAGGAGGCATATAGAGTATCTCAAAAAGAAAGGGAAATAATAGATAGTCAAATATCGGAAATGGCTAAATACAATGTAATTAGACCAAGCCATTCTCTTTGGGCTAGCCCTAGCCCTGTAGTAATAGTTAAAAAGAAATCAGGAGAAACTACATTTTGTGTTGATTTCAGGCGCCTAAATACTGTAACCAAAAAATCCAGCTATAGTATTCCTAACATAGACGATATTCTTACATATTTAGGAAAGGCGCAATATTTTTCATCGTTGGACATGTTTTCTGGATTCTGACAAGTAAAAATTCAGGAAGAATCCAGGCCACTTACGGCATTTCAAGCCCCAGAACATGGTCTATGGGAGTTCAATTTTATGAGTTTTGGATTATGCAATGCTCCAGCCACATTCCAGCAATTGGCAGACACCATTTTCCACCTTTTTAACAAGGTACCACTCGACCCATCTTCCCTATCTTAAAAAGAGGGATGGAAGTCACGCCACCCAGGAAGTGCACCCTAGTGAAATACTGATGGGGTCAAAAAGTTTCCCCCTTGAATACAAAATTAGGGTGTCCGAGCGGTTTTTTTTTTTAACGACCTTGAAATACCCCAAAACGCCTCTGTTTCGATGTTCGTGAAACAAACACCCTGTATAATTACCAATAATTTACTTACAAAGTTTCTTCATCATAATCATTAGTAGTTGCCAATAAATTATCAGTATTTCCATAGCCAGAAGTGATTTCTTGAAGCTGTTTTTCAGTAACAAATTGATAAGAACGAAGCCTTCGATCAGCTTCAAGACTTGTTAATATCAATTCGTGCCAAGCTAGTACTGTCGAAGCACACTGCCAACAACATTGTAATGGCAAAATATCTGTTTCCTCTACATGAACTGGCAAATAAATATTAATTTTTTCTGCTAAATCGTTACTGAGTCCGTCTTCTGTGTAGATGCCGATAAGTTTGTCGCTTTGATTGGCACATATTCTGCAAATTATATTGATGCTTATCATCTCAGTAAATTCGGTTTCCGACTGCTCGGATGGTAAGTTTATCAATTGGGCACCTTCTGTACACATTTTTCTGAAAAGTTTTAGTAAAATTATAGAAAATTATTGAAGAATAGTTTTCGTTTATTACCTGCATTCCTATATGTGTAAAGTATAAACAAATATTAGGAAATTTGTTTTTTTTCTTTTTTAGCTAATTGAATTAAAAACAAATAAATTCAAATATCGCGTATAAACGGTTTAAAAAGCGGTCAAATTTATTTTTACAGTGTAAATTCGTACGAGTACCTTCACAAAATGGAAAATTTCTACAAAGGAACAAAGATGGCCGCCACAGGGCATTTGCCAGAAGCTCCAGAGCTTGTTTTTTTGATTTTGTATTTTATTTTTTTAATTTTGTCAAATCCTCAAATAATTGAATGTTTACTTTTCATTTCTTGATTTATTTATTATTTAACAATAACAAAAACAAATCCCATTTGTCATAATTGGGTTTTGGCAACACTGTAAAAAATGTTTAGTGGTCTGTTCCAACTGGTTCCAAAAGGAGTCTCAAGACTTTTACGAAAATCGGTGAGTTTGGCCCGATCACAGGCTCTTTGTTATTTATTTTTCTCCAATGAACTCGATTGAAAAAAGACAAATTACATCAACTCGTGATCGGGTTAATCGGATCCAAGGCAAAGATAGTACATAGTACTTCAGGACAAGCTTGTTTGAGAGAGGTAACTTCAACATTAACTTTAGGAACCTTGACTACAGGATTGCTTTTGCTTATCGGCCTTGATTTTGGTAATCGCGGTCATATGGTGTAGCACCATTGTCGACGTCATTAACTAAGTCGTCAGTTGTTTGCGCGTCCTTGGCTACCGACAACATCTGTTGACGGAATCGTCTTTTGTCTTTCTTGCACACATACTTGTTTCAGTTTTGTTTTTTGTGACGTCATAAGTAATTTTTTCAGTACACTGAATTTTAAATTTGGAACGCTTCCCAGCGAATACAGTACTGAGAGTTTAAAAAAGAGCACAGCCGAAGTTTGTTTGTTTGTATTGTTTGGAGCAGCACTTCCTGCTTTGGGGCGTTCGTTTGTGTTATGGCAATAAACTAAGGGTGGATTCCGTTGTCTAACCTGGTTAACCGGTCGGTACAATGTCGGTTGACAGCGGTTGACAACGATTGACAAGCGGTTGCTGAAAATTTCGGTTTAAGGGAGGATTTTCATGCATCCGTTTTTCCGACGAAATATGTCCGTTTAACATTCTATTCTGACATAATCGTATATAAATATGTCAAAATAGAAGACTTTCCGGACATATTTCGACGGAAAAACGGATGCATGAAAATCCTCCCTAAAGCCTAGTACTCATAACTGCGAAATTCGCATTTTTTTGACTTTGCTTCGAAAATTTGACGTTTGATTCATGCATAAAACGTCAATTTGTCGAAGTAATGTCAAAAAAGTGCGAATTTCGCAGTTATGAGTACTAGACTTAATACGGAACGCTTTTCCAATCACAGAATCGCCGCCGGTTGCCTTGGTGACATGTTTGACATAACCAACCGCGTTCCGTATGACCGGTTTTTCAGGAACCAGACATTACGGAACGTGTAACCGTAACCAAGGGTTGACAACGGAACCTACCCTATGTCTGTTTTTTTTTTAAAGATAATTCCCCAGGTCAAAAATTTAGTGACTATGTTGGTAGCACAAGCCTTTTCTACAGAAAAAATTTGAAAGATTGACAATTTTACATTGTATTGCCAACATAATGTCATTTCGACTTTTATCTTTAAAAAAAAAACAGATTTTAGTTGTATTGCTTTCACACCTAGGAGGAGCTACGGAACTGCTCCAAAGCGTTACGCGCTTATTCCTTTCGAAAAATATTTGTTGCACCACGCACCTTTCAAATCGGTGGCGACTTACACCGGAGCACCAGCCCAGGACAGGTATTCTCGTCCTCGAAAACGCTCATCGCTTTTTAGGGCGGGTATTATAAAACTACTTTGAGAGTTAACTTAAAGTTAATTTTTGAAATTACATGTAATTCAAAAAGTTAACTTTAAGTTAACTGTCAAAGCAGTTTTATAATACTCGCCCTTAGTCGCTCGGCACTTTTAATGTAAATTCACATTAAAGGTACGGTTTGTTAGGAGAGTACGCGTCGCACAACTGACAACGTAAACGTCGTCATTGGTTCAGGTATGACCATAGGTATGACGTACACCTGTTTTCTCACGTCAGAAGACGGGTGTACGTCATACCTAAACCAATGGCGACGTTTGTGCGTCGCGTACTATCCTAACAAACCGTACCTTAAAAGTGCTTAGCGACATACTTTACGTTCGGTATTTTGCTCAAAGAGCAGAGCGTGTTAAGCGGAGCCGTAATCACATGACCAGCGAGCGAACAGAGCAGTTGAACGCTGAATCCGAGTGCTCAAAATTTTGATAAACGAACGCGAATGAGCCTGCACCGAGTACACTTTTCTAATAAACGAACGGTAAATTCAAGCTCGGAGAACTCAGATCAAAATACCGAACGCACAGTAAAAGAGGTGAGCGTTTTCGAGTACGAGAATACTGGCCTAGTTCATGTTCAACCTGCACTTGCTTCGAGGAGGAGTAAGATAAGGCAGCTTCGAATTAGATATAAAAACGCCACATTTTACGGTTCCCTGTTTCCCAAGGTTAATAGACACTACTACTACAGGATAGCCTATCCTCATAAGGCCTGTGTGTTACAAATCTGAAGCATCCCACCACGCCAAATCACCAGTTGTGACGTAGCAGCATGATCTTTCTGGCCTAGGTGTAGGCTGTTTGCACTACAGGTTATGATTCTGCGGGATTTTGCTTATGCATACTTGGTTTTACTACATTAATTAACATTCTAGAACAACTCTTTTTTAGATCTCGTTTTCATCTTCCTCTTTGCCTTAATCAAAATTAAACAATAATTTTTTTCATAAATTTGAATTTCAAACTACGACTGCTAGTGCAAACAACTGAAGACTTGTAAATGACGTTGGAAATGGTGACACACCAATAAAATTCGATTTCGAAATCGTCATCCAATAGAAAATCCAAAATTTTCCAAATCTGCCAGAAATCTACAAAATAGTAAAAAATCGGAAAATAAAATAGTTCATAATCTCAACCTCACAAATTAAAAATCATGGGTAATAAAAAACTCCGTTTGTTTGTGTCAGAATATATTAGTTGTATTCCTTTTACACCTAGGAGGAGCTCCGGAAAAGCTCAGGGGCATTACGCGCTTATTCTTTTCAAAAAGTGGTTCTTGCACCACACATTTATTCCTAACAAATCGGGGCGACTAACACCGAAGCGAAACTCTGAGCGCGCTCGAAACGATAAGATCCTGTTTGTTTTTGCTCTCGGAGTGTTCTCTTTTGCGTTCGGGTTACAATCGACCACATACGCTGAGCTCGCTCTCTTTTCCCTGGATGGATGGATCGAAAAAAAAAGGGTTGTCGTGGATTTAATTCATGTGACACATTCAATTTTTTTGATAAAATGTGTTTTTTTTAAAGATAAAAGTCAAACTGACATGATGTTGGCAATACAATGTGAAATTGTCAATCTTTCAAATTTTTTATGTAGGAAAGGCTTGCGTTGCGTGCGTTGCCAACAGTTACTAAATTTTTGACTTGGAGAATTATCTTTAAAAAAAAACAGACTTTAAATTAAAATGAAATGAATGACTTCTGGTTTAAGAACCGACGAAAGTTTTTGACGTCATTGGATTTGTTAAAGTCAATTTCTATATGTTAAAAAAGGAAGGCAAAAAGTATGAACCCTCGTGAAACAAATTTTAAAGCTGTTTTCTTGCGTTATTTTTTTTGAAACTGGTTCAAAACACGTTTGAAACAGTAGTATATTCTCGCGATGAACCAGTGACGTCACATTAAAATTGGTTCAAACCCTTTCGAAATACAATCCAATTCACATTTAAAAACCATTTTCTTCCGCCAAGAAGTTATGACGTCATGTGACACTGTTTTAAACCAGTTTTGAAAAATGTTTTGAAACATTTGAGACGCGAGAAAACACCTTAGGAGTGCGTTCAAAATCACCCTGGGCGTCACCCCGAGTGCACACCAGCCATGAAAAATGCATGGCTAACTCTGTGTGACGTCCAGGGTGATTTCGAACGCACTCTAGGTGTGAATCATCCTTGTAGAGAACCAGAGAAATTAGTTATCAACTGTCACTTTTGAAGAAATTAATCTAAAATATTGTCTAAAATAATTAATTCGGTTTGCGTTCCCCTTATTAATAGAGTTCCAGGATTTTTTTATTTTTTTTTTCATCTGCGTTCGGCTTATCACTTTGTTCAGGGCGCACTCTGCATATGACGTCACGATATCTATGCACATATCGTTCCGCTCTGTGGAGTGCAAAGCCGAACTCAGCCTTTGACTGTGATTTCTGTGAGAACACTTATTGGTGTGCTCTGAAGCACTACGGAACAGAGATGGGCATCTACGCGTAAACAAAGATCTACGTCTGGTGTAAACAACGCGTAGACAATGTAAACCATGTAATCTAGTAGACAACGTGTAAAATATGTAGACAACGCGTAAAGTATACAATTTTTGACAGTTGGCAGGCCTTTAAGCAGTGATGTGTAGACATGACAACGTAAACAATTGATTGTCTACGCGTAGACAATTCGAATTGTTTACGTGGGCATTTGTCTATGTCTACCTGTGGCGTAAACAATAAATTTATTTTAGAAAATTTAAAAAAAAGTTCCAAAATTACTACTACCTAGGTAGCTTATACCTATCACTTGGATATCAGCATTCACTGATTATAAATATAAGGAAAACAGGAAAACCGATAATGAAAGAAATAGCTATTTACCTAACAAGTGCGGAAAATGAATTTTTCCGCACGCGGCTGCCGTTCACCGAACGACGCGTAGCGTAGTTCGGTGATGCAGCCGAGTGCGGAAAAATATTTTCCGCAAGTTTTAGGTACAATATTTTTCCTACAGGCGTAAAAATGTAAAATTTTTCTTTTTTTTTGACATATCATTGCGGTAAAATTTTTTCCGCACTGACAGCCGTGCGGAAAAACTTTTTCCGCACTGATATGTCAAAAAAAAAAGTTTTACCGCACCGTGCGGGAAAACTCATTTTGCGCACGCATATCAGTGCGGAAAATCGATTTTTCCGCACGGCTGTAGGAAAAATAATTTTCTAAAAGGAAAGTGTGAGGTTAAAATTAAACGTCATTTATATTATTTTACATTGTTGACACGTTGTCTACATTGTCTACATTGTCTACACGTAAAGTAGACTATGAAAGTCTACGTGCAGACGCACATCCCTGCCTTTAAGGTTATGTTTCTGTTTTTGCTTTGTTTTGTTTTTTGCTTTGTAAAGTTAAATAAAGCTGGATTTATACAGGAAATAAAATAAAATAAAATAAGAAATAAGGCGTTTATTCAGAAAAATATAAAATAAAATTAGAATTATTTTGAACCAATCACCACGCGCCTGAACTGTCATCGGTCTAATCTAATCGACGTCGTGCGCACATAGCATTTTCACATAAAATAAAATAAGAAGTTAAAAGTTAACCAACCTTTTATTTTTGCTTATTTCTTATCTTATTTTATTTTTGTGTATAAACGCCACCATTGGTTCTCATAAGGTCATCTTTTAATTTAATTTTAAAGTTTGTTTTTTTTTTAAAGATAATTCCCCAAGTCAAAAATTTAGTAATTATGTTGGCAACACAAACCTTTGCTACATAAAAAATTTGAATGCATTGACAATTTTACATTGTATTGCCAACATAATGTCATTTTGACTTTTATCTTTAAAAAAAAAACAGATTTTATTTCTTATTTTATGTTATTTCATTTCCTGTATAAACCCAGCTTAAACCGCAAATAATGTCTAATTTGATACAATATAAATTTTATTTACGACTAATGTATAATGTGCGTATTATATTTGTGATTTTGGCAGTATAATGACATATGTTATTCCTCCAGGGATTAATGACGAGTAGCGGGATTAATGGTCATTATTCCACAAAAGTGTCAGTGTCAAACGTGTAGTGCTTGTGGATTTGTATTGAAAATTATGAGACGGATGAAATTTGTTCATTGAAAATCTCAAATAAATTAATTTGTCGTAAATAAAGTAGAGTATACTACTCGCAATAATGGCTATTATTCCCTCGGAATGTTACTCCCTCGCCGCTAACGCGGCTCAGTTCGTAATAATCCTCGAGAATAATAGCTATCATTATTGACTCGTGGTATAATCTACTATAATGCAATGCAAACTTTCAAAAAAAAATTACTCAAATTTCAAATTTTCTGTTGTCTACGGGCGCGTTTGGGTTCACGCTCGGTGCGCTCAGAGCTTGCACTTTTGTCTCTTTTTCGTTATTTTTGAAGCTCCGACAACGCTTGATTGTGTTTGGTTTGACATATTTTGAGCGCTCAGCGAGCTCGATAAACTCCGAGTTTGTGGGGTGGGCAGCTGGAGCGTGCATGCGCAGATCAGATGTGTTTAATCTGTCTGTATAACCAACCTAACCTATTTTAAATATTAACAATCAAATAGCACAAAAAAGACACTTTTAAAAATATTCTCTAAGGCTCACTGAATGCTTTGGAAGATATTTTAACTTATTCATTGTCCATTGTTCATATTGTAGTCATCTTTCCTTCTACTTAATTTAAACGGTTTAAAACTATTGACATTTACCGCTAAAATTTGAAGAACTCCAAGTTCACTCGCGCCCTCTACAAAATTTTGAGGAACTTAACTGGATATTTACTGCCATTCCTTTCGAAAAGTGTTTGTTGCACCCAATGCACCTGAGTGCTCAAGCCCGACTTAAGCCTAGTACTCATAACTGCGAATTTCTTTTTTTTACATTGCTTCGACAATTACGTTTGATACACGCATAAAACGTCAAATTGTCAAAGCAATGTCAAAAAAGTGCTAATTGCGCTGTTATGAGCCGCTTTCCAGTATGGGAGTGTGACGCCCGGAGCTACTCGGGGCGTTGAGCTCCCGAACTGTACGTACCCGTCAACCTGTCAGTTGTCACTTCCGGGATCGAACATTTCCAAATTAGTTTTGATTTTCTTTAATTTTTAATAAATAAAAAACAAACTGCACCAACAAACAGGGCCGAGATTCTAAAATCACGATTCGACACACGACTCGACAACGATACCGGCATTGTCGTCTCGAAAGGTATAATTCCAAATTCCAATGAGATTTCTAACCTACAAACGTCGGAAAAATCGTCTCGATGTCGAGTCGTATGTCGAATCGTGATTTTAGAATCCCCGGCCAGATAATTATTTTTAAAATTTGACATATTTGACACTAAGACAGGCGTCTCAAGCCATGATACTGGAACTGTGTTCTTTTTTCAACTGTCAGTACTGTATTTACTGGGAAGCGTTCCAAAATTAAAATGCAGAGTACTGATTTACTGAAAAAATGACGTATGTCGTCATCAATACGTCACTAATTTATTACTGTGCTTGCTGTATCCGGGAATAAGCTACTGTAATTCAAAAGTGGTAGGGTGTTGATTGTTTTGATACGTTCAAGAACACTAAAGAATTACGTACTAGGTCACCAACGCGTCAAATAATAGTACTGTGCTTGCTGTGTCTGGGAAGCTACTGTAATCCAGTAAAAGTGGTGGGGTGTCAATTGTTTTGTTTGGAGGAGAGGAAATTATGCAACAATTATAACTTTAACATTGAATGTTGTATTTTTTTGCACAAGGATAAAAACATTATAATTTATTTGGTGTTATTTGTTATTTTCAATATTTAAGTTAAATGTTATTCGATTTCACATTAGTTGGTTTAATTCTTTTATTAAATATTGATATTATAACAACAAAACAAATAGCTATCACTTTATCTTGTGTTTTATTTCATATTCATACTGATTTGATAGTAGAGTCAAAGAGTACTAGTAGAGTAGGCAACTTACTTAAACTTAATTTAAATTAATAGAGCCATAAAAGTAGACAGTTAAATAATAATTCTATTATTTGATGTAGCAAATAAAAGTTAAGAAGGCAAATATCACTTTTTTGGCTATTTGCACAGCTATAACTTTTATTCATTTCTACAAGAGTCACATTCAAAGCTCCAGACTAAAATATCCCTTAAGTTATAAGTTTTATCTTGTGATTTATTCCATATATTGCTTGTTAAGCTACATTCAGTAGGTAACTTAATTTAAATTGATTGAGCTATACTGGATATTTCTGGATAATGGGATCAAACTTCTAGGAGAAAGAGTACCCATTAAAATAAATTAAAAATTAATTAAAGGGGGTGTGCGCCAGAAAAAAAATCTAAGAATAACAGTGAAATCCGCACCTCTCTATGACAAATAATACCGCAGATATGGCTCTATGAAGGTACCGCATCTCACCCTATGACGTCACGAAAGCTCAAGCGACGCACGAGAAAGTGGATTTAATTAAATTTACATAATGTTTTTCCTGTGTTACCTGCAATAATCTAAACAAAAACCACTCACGCGTGCCGGGCACAATCAAATTAACAATGCAGAGCGCCGCTGGACGAAGTTTTCGTGACGTCACGAGAGCGTCGTCCACAATTTAAAGCGGTATATCTCAGCGATGGTTTATCGTAGAATAACGAGGTTTGAACAGTTATTCTTAGATTTTTTTACACTAAAACTTTAATTTTTGGCGCACACCCCCTTTAATAATTAGAAACATCAGCTGCTTTCGGGTGCCACCCTTTGAGCCCTCCCGAGTTACTCCGAAGTACCTACTCCGACTACAGTTTGACGCGTTCGCAAAACACATGGAGTAACGGGAGTGTTCAGAGCTTCGCTTCGCACTATGGTTATCTAAACACTCTGGGGGGCTTTATTTGAAATTGATGCAGCTTTGCGTACGCGCAAATATGACGCGAATGACGTCAGTTGCGATTGAAAAAGTGCATGTCAAATAAGCTGTGCACCAATAGGGAACAATCATATTTCTCAAAGTATTTTTTTTCTTATTGCTTATGTTTTCAAATATAAAATGTTTATGTTTTTTTTTGTTTTATGTCCTCATTGAAATAAAAAAATTATTTTGAATTTCAAATTATTTTCGTTGGCGCGAAAACGATTAGCTTCAAGATGGTGGCATTTGTGACGTCAACTGTCTGTAACACAACGTCAAGGTCTGTTCTCACAAGAGCCTTTGATACTTTGCAAACTGTCTGAAAGAATCGCTTAGCTTGAACCTTCGACTGCAGTGAAACTTGAAAGCGGTTATTTATGCGGTATTTCCATATTTAGTGCCATATTGTGACATTTTGTGTTTCAAATAGTTCATTATGGACCATGGTTGATACAGGATTTACAAAAGCGCAGTCTGACAATCTTCCCTCTATAGACCCGTTTATGGTGGTTCAATATCAGTCGTGGCGTGACGTGAGCTGATCGTGGACCAATCGTTCCACGATTCAAGAGTGAACCACGAAAGTGTGGACCGTGGAATTTCGGTCAGTGTAAACCAATGAAGTGTAAACTACCCTTAACCTTAAATTACGAACAGTTGACGTCACTGGAAGCGGCCATGTTAAACGTAACTTTTTCGCGCGAAACTTTTCAATTTAAAACTAATAATAGACCTATCTCGCATAATTAGAAAAAGAGAGCTTAATTGTTATAAATACAAGTTAGAAAGCAATAAAAGATGACATGCGCGCGCAACTCGTAGGTTGCAGTGTAGCCAGATTGTATTGTTGCAGAGCAAATATAGACAATACAAATCGAACATTATAACATTAAAGAAGTGATATAGTGTCAAGTGTTTTACAACGCTTTAAATCAGACCAAAGAAGAGCCTTAAAGTGGATGAACATCGTTTGCACTTTTATTTTGATAAATGTTTCATCCGGCAACATCGCTCAATGAAATTGCAAAGGAATATGTCAAGTATAATCTAACAACCTTAAACGAAACTGCGGTGAGTTCAAGTAATATGTAAAGTATTAATTTACTCTTTGTCAAATTACACGTTACAAAAAAAGAAGGAACGATTCATTCTGAACTGGCCCCTGAATAAGAATATAACGCAAGCCTGTCACAAACTTGCTTCTCATTGAACGCTCACCTGCAGCCTACAAGCGACGCGCGCAGTCCAGGTAATAGGAGATCGGTCTATTGCCATGTGACTATAATGTCCATAAATTTAATACAAAACTGCTCATATTCAATATTTTACACAAAAATGTGCACCATAAAAACAAAATAAGCCATATTTATTTCTTATGAAAATTCCCTATTATCAATCACGAATGACGTCATTGGCGTGTACGCAAAGATGCATCTTTTAAATAAAGCACCCCTGCACCCGAAAGCGGCTATGGGTACGCATATGCTTAGTTTTTGAGATAAGGGCTGTTAAAAGTTTGAAAAAAAAAAAGTTTTTCACTGAGGTTTATTAGCTGAAAAATCCCTTTCCAGATTTTCTTTAAACTTGGAAGGTTTGTTTGTAATAACAAAACAAAAGGTATCTTTGGTTATTTATTCCAGTGACCTTCAGAGGCCAGGGCAACTACGTTAATAAAAGCATTGTATTACTATAATAATTTACAGTAATAATAACCAACTATTATAGTTATTTATGTATCAAGGGAATTATGCAGGTGTTAATACCCCAGGGCAACGTTTGTGTCCCGAGGGCCTCCGGCCCGAGGGACACCAATTGCCCGTGGGTATTAACTCCTGATAATTCCCGTGGTACATAGATAATTTTATATCCTACTGAATTTACTGTATTCTGTCTATTTTTATAAAGGAATAAGCCATAAATCAAAATTTCTATTTTTTGTCAAAGTGTTACCTATTCAAGGTAAAAGCGGGAGTTATGGAAATCCTTAACTCCTTTGGGAGTTATGATATCCTTAACTCCCTTCCTTAACTCCCTTGGGAGTTATGAAAATCCTTAACTCCCTTGGGAGTTAAGACCCTGTTAATGATTATCGTAACCAAGGTATATGGTTTTAATAGTTAACCTTGCGTTCGGTATTTTGCTCAAAGAGCAGAGCGTGCTGAGCGGAGTCGTGATCACGTGACCAGTGAGCGATCAGAGCAGTTGAGCGCTGTATAAAAGTGCAAGAAATATTAATAAACGAACGCGAATGAGACTGCACCGAGTACACTTTTTAAATAAACGAACGGTAAAATCAAGCTCGGAGAACTCGGACCAAAATAACGAACGCAGGGTCAGTAGGATATAAAATTATTTATGGAGAAAGCTTGAGAGAAACAAAAAATATAAAATCATCATGTTGTTAGGTTAGGTCCGCTATGTCGCCGGTCAAATGTCAATAATTACTGGAATTCGTTCCAAAATCAACCAGTAATACAGCTGCTGGTTGAAAAAGAAACGAGAAATACAGTAAAAACAGCACAGTAGAAATTCAGTACTGCCAGTTAAAAAAAGAACACAGCCTGGAACGGTACAAATCTACAGTGACTCTATTACCCACAGTGGCGACAATTGCTGTCTTATTTTTGATTGGTTCTAAAATCCCATATATTTATATTGAGAACGCGGCCATCTTGTTCCCATCTATTGCTTAATTGCTTATTTCAAATATGAATATATGGGATTTGGGTGAACATCCATCATAAAACATGGAAACAACGTATTTGATGGACCTAATAATAGTCATCAAATACGTCGATTTCATTTTTTTATGAAAGATGTCCATTTAAAACCTATAAATTCACATTTAAAAGTAACAAGAGGTTGGGAACAAGATGGCGGCGGGACCTCTATTGTCGCCACTGTATGTAAAGGTTTATTTAGCCACTGTATACAAATCTAGCGCGTGGCGCCCCCCCACTGTACCCCGAGGTGCTCCAGAGCGCGCCAATGTGCATACTGAAAGCAGCTATGAGTACTAGGTTTTAAACCATCGGGGTCGACTAACACCGGAGCGAGTAGCTCAAGTGTTTCAAACTCTTGAAAGGAATACAACTATTGATGACGTCACGCGCAGACCTCGATGTATTGCGAACTCAATTTTTTTGACCAATTTGTTTCAAACTTGGATAATGCATTTTTACGCCAAGAAAGAGTTCGCCACAGACCACAGACCACAATTTCCATTTCGTCTGTTCCAAATAAGGGCGAAAATTGCTATTTGTAAAAGAACTGAAAACAATAATAAGAGTTTCTCATTTTATGTAAACAACCACAGCACACAAATACATAATTTAAAAAAAGAAAAGTATAAAAATAGTATAACAATTATAGTGATTTTTACAAACAGAAACTATAAAACATAATCCATTATTTTAATGCTCCCAACAAATCCTAAATACCTTATCGTCTAGAGATAATGTAGAATGGTAGAAACTCCCATATAAACCGTGATGGAGAACGCAATACCCCAAGACAACGCTCTAGCAGGCTGAGGAATCACAACCACTGCATAAACAATGGTGTGAATAAATCTGCATGCTGTAAACACTCTTATCAAACTCGAGGCTAAGAAAACGCTGGGGTTGGTGGTGAGGTACGCAAAGCAAAGGGCGAAGAACACTGGAATGTTTTCTAGATCATTAAGATGCGCCCTAAAACAACAAATAATCAACATACAAATTGGAATTAAAATAATAACTACTGACCTTCTGACTCTTTCAACATCCTCATGGCTTTTTACTTTTACTTTCAAATGTACAGCATCTTCAGGGCTACAAAATGCCTGTAATAAATAAACGAAAAATAAGCTGTTGTTGAGGGGCAAAAAAAATAGCTAGACCTTGCTTTTAAACCTTTGCAGGCCAGTCAGTACTGACATAACCAACATTTTCAAAGATAAAAGGGCCACATAGAAGAAATATGTACGGAAAACTGGTCGTTCCAATAAAGTATCAAATCCAGGAATTGCCATGTTTCACTTTTTAAAAATAAATGTACTGGAGCAAATAGTAAAGTACTTTGTGGTATGTATACCTCGAACGAACCAAATGAATACCTAATTGAATTTTAATGTATTGACCTTTATGTGCCCTTTAATAAAGTCTATTATTCTTGTTTGGATATGTTACTGTAAACTGATTAATTAATTTATTAATTAGTGCGCGGCTAGGTTACTAATTGGTTAATTGATGTACATTGATAATGAATTATGTATTCAGAATGATCAAATTATTTGCAATAGAAATTTGTTTCATGGTTAGTTTGGTATTAGTGGAGAGGACATTGAAGATTAACTTAACAACACTTTACCTTATTTATAATCCTTTGGAAAGCAGTTAAAACAGACATTATCAACATTTTTAAAGATAAAACTGCCACATAGAAAAAATAGATTTGGAAAATTGGTTGTTCTAATAATGAATCAAATGCTACTTGGGCCATTTTAATTATTTTCTCTACTCTATAGTCTATAGTCAACAGTCGTCCAACTGGTACTAAAGTTTGAATACAAGTTTTTAAAAAATACAATGATATTTTGATGATTTGGCCAAATATGCATTAATGTATGATGATTATAGATAATTATTATTTTTGTATGTCATACAAAGTTGTAACAGAGGCTATTAATAAGATGTAATTTGACCTTTGGATATTATAATAGTGGATGAGGTCATTTGAACTTATTAGATGTTCTACTAGATTTTATATAGGGAACACTAAACAAAACATGATTGTATTATGGTATATTCTGTATTCAGTATAATACTAATTAAATATACTCACATAACTGGAAAGAAAAATACAGTACAAAAATAACAAAAAAGTAAAAAACAACACTTTTTGAAACAAATTCTGAAAACTTAAAGATAATGTAGAATGGTAGAAATTCCCATATAAACGGTAATGAAGAAAGCGATACCCCAAGACAATCCTCTAGCAGGTTGAGGAATCACAACCACTGCATAAACAATAGTGTGAATAAATCTACATAAAGTAAAAACTCTTATTAAAGTCGATGCTAAGAAAACGCTGGGGTTGGTGGTGAGGTAGGCGAAGCAAACGGCGAAGAATACTGGGATGTTTTCTAGATCGTTAAGATGTGCCCTGAAATAACCAATTAATTAGTAGCTACATTTGGTATAAATAACTTTGATACTGACCTTCTGACTCTTTCAACATCCTCATGGGTTTTTACTTTCACTTTAAAACCAGCAGCATCTTCAGGGTTTACATATGCCTATAAGCAATAAAAAAATATAAGTAGTAGGTATATTTTAAAAGCAAAAAAAATAGCTTGTACCTTGGTGATAAATCTTTTCGCACCAGTCAGTAATGACATACCCAACAGTTTCAAAGATAAAAGGCCCACATAGAAGAAGTATGTACGGAAAACAGGTTGTTCTAATAGGGCATCAAATGCAGGAACAGCCATGTTGAACTTTTGAAAATAACGTGCACTGCAATCTACCTCAAACCTCAAACTAATGTGATAAATTGTATATATTTTGTTAAGTAGGTATTCTTTATTGCGCTCTCTGGTATTGCGCCGCCACGTCACCGATTCGTTATTTGATTATTAAATTTAAACAGGAATGATTCAGCATGATATACCTATTAAGTTTATTGACCTATTAGATTTATTTGAGAGAGAAAAACAGTTTGTTTTAGTGCCGAAATAGTATCCTTATCATCTTCTATTTGCTGTGAGAAAAGAACAGACTACTCATAATACTCTGTAGTAAGAGTAAGTGCGCACTAATGTTTGTATTCAAAATGTTTTTGTTATTAGTTTTGGATAAATAGCTATAGACAATATATAGGGTTGTTCAAAAAAATTCAGAATTTTGTGTTTGACCTGATTTTTTTTTTATTTCTCACTGTATCCTAGAACACACCTTTGTACGTAGTTTAAGTCCGGAGAATGAACTTGTACACTCTACTGGAGTCCCGTGAAATTTCGGACTGAAATCTCATGGCGATTTCCATTTGTCAATCAGTGCGCACCGAGGTGCACACAAAAAATACGGAAAGAAAAACCGAATAATGGGGTCTTTCACTAAAATTTGAATACGTAATTTGAGTATAAAATCCCAAAGGAGGGGCTATTTTAGGCATATATACCAAAAAAAAAAGTTCTACAAGGTTAAATAGGTTTTTTACAGGCATTTCAAATTGGCTAAATTCAAATTAAATTAAAACGCGCCGATTTGCTGACGTCACATAAATATTTTTCATTTCGCTTGTTGTTACAAAGGAGCTTACCGCCTCGGCTGTGTACCCTGTAGTAAAAGCAGGTAAAGGTTCGAATGCGCTGTTGTCGGTGGTGACTAGATGTAGTGCAACGTAAAAAAATAAAATAAAACTAAACATACAAAATTGTATTAAATTGTGTTTAAACATAATTTCAATAAAAAAGTTATAAAATCTTGAATCCATAAGTGATTAATTTAACTACTTTTCATGATATTTTGCGAAAATTTCAGAATTAAATCTATTACAAATTTTCAATGTTGACAATTAGTGGCAACACGGTCAAATAGCGAGCTGCGACGTCATAGAAATAAATTCTGGGTTTTTATTTGGAGGTATTTCTTTCTTTTCTGTTTTCTCAAGAAGGACTATGAATTTTTCAAAAGTAAAAATACAGAAAATTCTGTTTTTAGTTGCTTTATCCAAATATGCCAATTTCAAAAATTAGTGAAAGAGCCCATTGATACAAAAAATATATGTAGCCCAAGTTATGTTTTGATATACATGGATTCAAAATATCTAAAAATGGCGATATCTCAAAAAACGGCAAACAACTTTTCATTAGGGTAAATATGGTCAAACAGCTTTCAAATAACCCCAACTATCACTCATTGAAATATTCCTATCGATGTACCAAAACACTCTGTATATTAAGGTCTATTTTTAACTAATAATTTATTTAGAAAGCGTTTACATGAAATTATGAAAAAGCGTGTCACGCGCATACTTAGGCGTGATGTGTGACAACCATAAAAAAATCGTGACAATCACGCCTAATGCGTGACGCCTGGCAACCCCTACCCACATGGTGTGGTGGGAGTTGGCATCCACAACCGATTATAAGGTGTTTGCTCATCCATTCGCAAATATCCATTGTATACATTGTAGAAAAGACTGATTTACCCAAAATTGCGAAAAATAACAAGATCTGCCAGTCGGGTGTCCCATCAGCTTCAATGCTCACGATAGTACCTATTCATCGTTTCAAAATTTCGGACTCGGTTTCTCGTCCCCTCGCCTAACGTGAATATATCTATTATTGGTAACAATGTTATTAGTACTGAGGACTGCAGAATGTCAAATTAAAACTTTACGTCACCTAAATTCAGTATCGGTCAGTACTGGAAATGTTACCAGTGTAAACAAGCAGGTGCTTATATACAAATGGGTACGATGCAAATTAAAAATAAAGGGTGTCCCAGCTGAGAATGACCCATTTTAAATGCTTATAACTTATGAACCAGGAGTACTAGCCACCTGCGGATTTCAATCTCTCTTGGATGGTCTAAAGTTTTTTCTTTTTTCAGTAAAAAAAATCCGTGTTTCAACATCAAAATTCTCAACTAGCTTAAATGGAACACCCTGTATTCACACAACAAATAAAAGAGTTTTGTCTAAGGTACTCATGTACCAATAAATATACTGATCTTAAATCTTCAAATTTTATCTGTATTTATCAGGGCGAGGGGTTTTTCACCTTGTTAATCGGTTTACCTACAAATCACTGGTTAATATAGGTATGTCAATACCAATGAACTATACCAGGTAAATACTATGTCAATAGTGTCAATACTATGCAATACCTACTTGTTAATTATGTAGGTAATATATGTCAATATCTAGGCAATATAAAGTCTGATTTTTTTTTAAAGATAATAGACCTATCTATTTTACCAGACAAAGAGGTACTAATACGAAAAGTTCCAATAACAACTTTAGATTTATTCTTGTCAGACCACGTGCAATGAACAAGGACAAAGAGATGCCCAGCGTGCAAAACGATCACTTCACACCTGTATTAGCTAGCCAATAAAAAGACATTGCCTCGTGTTGCGCGCGCATACCAGGCAAAAATAGATAGGTCTATTCCCCAAGTCAAAAATTTAGTAACTATAGGTATTTGTTGGCAACACGAGCCTTTTCTACATAAAAAATATGATAGCATTGACAATTTTACATTGTATTGCCAACATAATATCATTTTGACTTTTATCTTTAAAAAAAAAACAGAAAATATGTTAATGTCGTTGGTTGATACCCATTAATAACATGTAAATACCTGTGGATATGTCAATACCTAGAATGCACCTTTCTCAGTTTACCTGTACTGCGCGCTCCGCTTGTGGGTGACATATAATAAAATTAAAATTGTCCATTGAATGAACGCGGAACGCGGTCTGGGGTGCGATTTTCGAAACCATTCGAGTACATTTCGTACACGGAATTTGACTGACAGCAATGTAAATTAAATGGGAAGCAGTCAAATTTCGTGTACGAAATGTACTCGAATGGTTTCGAAAATCGCATCCCTGACCCTGACACCCCACACAGGTATCACGCGTCATTATTATGTGTCTCTTTCTTTATTGCAGAAGTCTTGATAAACTTTCCTTGTTGTTCATTGCATGAGAAAGGTCCCTTCTGGCGTAACAAATATTTGTTTTTAGTCTGTCAATCGCATGGCAATACCTGGTAATATGTGATAATACTCTAGGAAAATACCTGGCAATAGACGAGTTCGAATATTACCTCGCGGATGAGATGTAGATGAGATGGATATTCAATCACGTGGGCGCAGATGTGCTCGATTTCCTCCGTTTTATTCGAACGCTTTTTTGAAGCTGATGTTTATTTTGGTCATATGTTTCGGTAATCCTAACCTATTTTTGTAAAAACATATTTAATTTGTATTTTATATCATATCCATTGTCAATTTTTCATATTCATTTGTTAGAGTAATATAGTGCACTGAGAGTGAAAGCCGCAAGCGCCTAGCAATAGAACATAACCTAATATAATAATGTAACCAAAAATATATGCTTTTGTAACTCACGTTTAATATTTTATAATAAATTAATGATTAAAGTAATTAGTTAGAAGTTCTCTATCATGAAAGACGTAAATCAACCCCCCAGATACTGTAATAGGTTATTGTAGTAAACTCACCCTATATTTAAGTTGATAGTACCATTCTGTATACATTCCAATGCTTTTTATTATATTGTTTACATTAACCGTACCGTGAGTACCCAGAAATATATCATCTTTTTCACTTACGATTCAGCAACGAAATAAGGCGTTTTATTTCTCCCGCAAATAATAAATTTTATAAATTAAATAAATTAAATAATTATAAATCAAGTCAAATTATTACACTGGCGCAGTCGGTAATTGTGATTAAATAATGTCGATTGGCAAATTGGAACCTTTCAAAATCGGCGAGGGAAATTGGACTTCGTACATAACAAGAATGGAGCAGTATTTCAAAGTGAATACTATCAAAGAAGAAATGAAGACAGCAATTCTGATTACTGCAGTAGGGGACGAGGTTTTTGAATTAATGGTAGACCTTTGTAGCCCAGCGAAACCAGAAGATCAGACTTTCGTCGGGTTGGTAAGCTTACTAAAAGATCATCTTCAGCCAACTCCGTCGGAGATCGCCGAACGATACAAATTTCGCCAAAGGAGACAAGATAATGGAGAATCTATGGCAAGCTATATTGCGACGTTGAAGAAATTATCCAAAAATTGCAATTTTGGGGCTAATTTAGAAACCCAACTCCGTGACCAGCTGGTTTTTGGCCTTCGAAATGACGCGGTAAGACAACGTTTTTTTCAGGAAAAAAAATTGACTTACAAAATCGCCCACGACATCGCCGTGAACATGGAAGCGGCGGAAATAAATTCAGGCTTGATTGCACCAGAAGGAAATGTCCAGCATGTATCCAGAACACAAAAAACATCGGCACCAGTCCAGGGAAAATCTAGCAATTTTTCCAAGAATGAAGCAGGAGGCAGTAAATGCCGCCATTGTGGGAAAACGAATCACTATAGTCAAATATGTTTCTTCAAGGATGCGAGGTGCAATATATGCAAGAAAAGAGGCCACATTTCATCAGTGTGCAGTCAAAATAAGGGTAAAAATTTTAAATTTAATAAATTTGTCGATTTAGCAGAAGACAGAGTTAATTCTGATGATTCCGATGAGGAATTGAATTTCTTTAATATAACACATAAATCTGAAAAACCTCTGAAAATCAAATTGAAGGTGGAAAATGTGTCAATATTAATGGAGGTCGATACTGGATCACCAATTTCTGCTATTTCGGATGAATTTTATGTAGATCATTTCAAAAATGTAACGTTAAATGCTTCAAAATTAAATTTAAAATCATATGCGGGTGACTTGTTAAATACTTTAGGGTTTATTTGTGTAAGCGTGGATCACGAAAATATTGTGCAAAAGTTGAAATTATTTGTCGTAAAAAATGGAGGTCCTCCAATTATTGGCAGAAATTGGATCAGAAATTTAAATATCTCGGTAGATAATCTACTAAATATTAATCAGTTAACGCAATTTCAAATAACGGAAACTCCTATAACTCTCAAATCTAAATTTCCGGAAGTTTTTGCCGAAGGTTTAGGAAAATTTAATAAGGGTTTGGCAACTTTGCATTTAAAAAATAATTCAGTGCCTGTTTTCTGTAAAGCGCGGAATTTGGCTTTGGCGTTAAAAGATAAAGTTGAAAACGAATTAACCAATTTAATTAAATTAAATATTTTAACCCCTGTAGAATTTAGTGATTGGGCCACACCAATTGTACCAGTTTTAAAAAAAACCGGCGAGGTGCGCATCTGTGGGGATTACAAAATTACTTTAAATCCTAAATTACAGGTCGATAATTACCCAATTCCAAAAATTGAGCACTTATTCGCGAAATTAAACAAGGGGCAATATTTTAGTAAAATTGATCTATCCCAGGCCTATGCCCAAATTGAACTGACAGACGAATCGAAGGCTCTGACAGTCTTGAACACACATAAGGGGTTTTTTCAAATGAACAGGCTTCCTTATGGGGTGGCTTCAAGTCCGGCTATTTTTCAGAGAATAATTGAAAGTATGTTTGCAGGTATGAATAACGTTGCCATTTTTTTGGATGATATTCTAATCACGGGAAAAAACTCTGAAGAGCATTTAGAAAACCTTTTTAAAGTATTCGAAAAATTGCGTGATTGTGGGTTGAGAATAAAAATTTCTAAATGTGCATTTTTTCAAAAAGAAATAAATTTTTTAGGCTATACCATAAATAAATTTGGTTTGAGTACATCATCTGATAAGGTAGAAGCTATATTAAAAGCCCCAATACCAACTGATATCACAACTTTAAAATCTTTTTTAGGTTTGGTTAACTTTTACGGTAAATTTATTCCAAATTTAAGTACCAAGATGCATCCTTTACACACCCTTTTAAAAAAACACTCACATTGGAAATGGGGAAAATTGCAAGATCAGTGTTTTGATCAAATAAAAAAGGAATTAGCTTCTCCAAAATTGCTGGCACATTATGATCCTGATTTATCAATTTTTTTGGCTTGTGATGCGAGTTCATATGCTTTAGGAGGGGTGATATCGCATACCTACCAAAATGGAGACTCCCGTCCTATAGCATATGCCTCGCGCACTCTGACAGAAGCAGAAAAAGCTTACAGCCAATTAGATAAGGAGGGAGCAGCTATAATTTTTTGCTTAAAAAAATTCCATGATTATCTCTTTGGTAGATTTTTTACCCTTTTATGTGATAATAAAGTATTAGTAAATATATTTGGCCCTAAAAAGGGAATCCCAATTTATGCCGCCAGTAGATTGCAAAGATGGAGTGTTATTTTAGGTACCTACAATTACGAAATTAAATTTATCAAATCCGAAAAAAATATTGCAGATGCATTGTCACGTTTACCTTTAAAAACGAAAAAGGAAGAAAATTTCGATTATTCACATATTTTTTATTTAGAAGAAAACCTTCCAATCGATTATAAAAAAATTGCTTTGTATACAAAAAAGGATCCAATTTTAAATATTATTTTTGGCTATTGTTTACATGGTTGGCCAGAAAAAAACGAAATTTTGGATAGATTTTTAAATTTTTACCTTAAACGTGACCAAATGCATTTGGAACATGGCTGTATTTTATGGGGGTATAGGGTGGTGGTTCCCGAGAAATTGAAATCATTTTTATTGGAGGAAATTCACTTGAGTCATATGGGCATAAATAAATGTAAAGCTATGGCTCGATCGTACTTTTGGTGGCCTAATATCGACTTAGATATCGAAAAAATGTGCAAAGAATGTCCCACTTGTAATTCTGTAGCGATGGATCCACCAAAGGTACCCTTACACCCTTGGCCCTATGAAAACAAGCCTTGGAGTCGATTACATTTGGATTTCATGGGTCCCATATATGGTAATAAATATTTGATTGTTATCGATTCATTTAGTAAATGGCCTGCAGTTTTTAAAGCTAATCGTACTGATGCTAGGAATGTAATTAAAATGTTGACTCATTTGTTTTCAAACTTCGGGTTGCCAACAAAAGTGGTATCTGATAATGGCCCCCCCTTCACTTCTTTTGATTTTCAGCAATATTTGAAATTAAATGGAATTAGACAATTATTTTCCACCCCCAAGCATGCTCAAAGCAACGGGCAAGCTGAAAATTCCGTAAAAATTTTTAAAATAGCCCTGAAAAAAGCAATGTTTGATAAAAAAGACCCCGATTTATTTTTGGAAAAATTTTTGTTTGACTACAGAAACACTCCACACTGTGTAACAGGGGTGAGCCCTGCCCAATTCATGTTCCAAAGAAATTTAAGAAATAAACTTGATTTAATTAGACCAGATTCGAGAAAAATTATTCAGGAAAACATTGAAAAACAAAAGAAATGTTTTGGAGGAACCAAGAGAGAGTTCAATATTGGTGATAACGTTTTTTTTAAGGATTTTCAGGGAAATCAGGGAAATTCAACTTGGTCAGAAGGGAAAGTAATAGGCCAGGAAGGCTCGGTTATATTTGATATAAAAAATAAAGAAGGAAGAGAGTATAGGCGTCATTCTAATCAACTTCGGAAATCGATTTCAAAAAAATAATATGCCTAGTTCGGCGATGCCTGTCATTTTTCCAGATAATTCAACTCTGCACAATACAGAAGCCGAACCCATTTTTTCCGAAAAAGTTGTTTCGACTTCTTCTCAGTTAGATACTAATTCTACTCCGAGTGTTATTAATTCTAGGTATAATTTACGATCTCAAAAAAAAAATACAAATACTGATTCTGAGGCTGTGAATGATAATTGAAGTTAAATATATATATTTTTTATGCAAATTCTATAAATAGGTATCCTTTGGTTGATTAGGTATCGATTGTTATTATTATAAATAGGTACAAAATAATGTTTTTTGTTTTCTTCTTAAGCTTAAACTGTATTAAAATAATATTTGGGAAAGTCTATTTTCAACTGGAATAAATAAATGTATTTAAATTAATTATAAGGATTTAGTATTAGCATTGTACTAAGTAATAATGTTGGGAATACATGATTTTATTTTATTTTGGTTTTGTATACACATAAGGGGATTGTTTGTAAGTTGTTTTGTAACTTTGCCATTGAGGTAGGAAGGTGTAGTAAACTCACCCTATATTTAAGTTGATAGTACCATTCTGTATACATTCCAATGCTTTTTATTATATTGTTTACATTAACCGTACCGTGAGTACCCAGAAATATATCATCTTTTTCACTTACGATTCAGCAACGAAATAAGGCGTTTTATTTCTCCCGCAAATAATAAATTTTATAAATTAAATAAATTAAATAATTATAAATCAAGTCAAATTATTACAGTTATGGGCCAAGCAGAGAAGTAGAAGAAACATAAGAAGTTAAGGCTGAAAAAGTAAGCTAATAAATAAAAAAAAAAAAATGAGTAGCTCAGTGGTGAATTTACCACAGTTAACAACTTCTACAAACTTCAACAACTGGAAGTTTAGGGTACATACACTGTTAGATGAACGACAAATATCCGAGGCACTTGAAAAAACCGAAAATGACTACACAGATGACACCAAGAAAAATGAATTCAAGTTGAAAGATGCAAAAGCAAAAAGCATAATTGTACAATGTTTAACAGATAAGCATTTGGATCTAGTAAAAGATGCTAAAACCGCCAAGGAAATGATGGAAGCACTGGAAGGAGTATTTGAAAGAAAAAGTGTATTTACCAAGCTGACTTTAAAGCGAAAGTTACTGACATTAAAGTTAAAAAGAGGTGATAAATTAGAAGATCATTTTCTTATTTTTGATACTCTAATAAGAGACTTGGAAAATGCTGGTTCAGGAAAGATGGAGGAAGAAGATAAGGTATGCCATCTGTTGCTTTCGTTGAATGAAGATTACCAACCTGTAATAACTGCAATTGAGACAATGAACACTGCCATAAAAATGGATTTTGTAAAGGCTAGATTGCTGGATGAAGAAATAAAATTTAAGAATAAACACAGCCAAAGCAATAGCAATACTGAAATGTCGTTTGCATGTTATAAATGTGGCAGACAAGGGCATAAGTTTTTTGAGTGCAGACAGGGCAATACATTAAGAGAAAACTTCAGAGGTCGTAGAGGTTACAACAGAGGCTATTCACAGAATAACCGAGCGCAGTTACGAGGTCAAGGTTACAAACAGAACGAAAACAGAGGTGGAAACAGTCATGTTGCAGACAAGACAGAAGAAATAGCATTCATTGCGTTGCATAGCATCACAGAAAATCGGACAAGAAGTATAAAAGATTTTATTTTGGACTCAGGGTGTACACAGCACATGGTTATGGGTGAAATGGAAATGTATATGTCAAATGTCAAGAAAATACCAACCGTGAAGATCGGCACAGCAAAGAATAATGAAGTTTTGTATGGATACAAGCAAGGTAAATTAAGAGGGGTTTGTCAAGGAAAAGAAATAACCATCGAAGCATTGATTATTGAAGGTATGACACATAATTTATTATCTGTGAGCATGTTACTTGAGAAAGATTTTGAAGTTAGTTTTTGTAGCGAGTCAAGGTCAGGAATAAAAAAGGCAATGGGCTCTTTCACTAATTTTTGAAATTGGCATATTTGGATAAAGCAACTAAAAACAGAATTTTCTGTATTTTTACTTTTGAAAAATTCATAGTCCTTCTTGAGAAAACAGAAAAAAAAGAAATACCTCCAAATAAAAACCCAGAATTTATTTCTATGACGTCGCAGCTCGCTATTTGACCGTGTTGCCACTAATTGTCAACATTGAAAATTTGTAATAGATTTAATTCTGAAATGTTCCCAAAATATCATGAAAAGTAGTTAAATTAATTAGTTATGGATTCAAGATTTTATAACATTTTTATTGAAATTATGCTTAAACACAATTTAATATAATTTTCTATGTTTAGTTTTATTTATTTATTTTACGTTGCACTACATTTAGTCACCACCGACAACAGCGCATTCGAACCTTTACCTATATTTACTACAGGATAAATACAGCAGAGGCGGACAGCTCTTTCCAACAACAAGCGAAATGAAAAATATTTATGCGACGTCAGCAAATCGGCGCGTTTTTAAATAATTCAAATTTTGGTAGTTTAAAATGCCTGTAAAAAACTTATTTAACCTTGTAGAACATTTTTTTTTGGTATATGTGCCTAAAATAGTCCCTCCTTTGGGATTTTATACCTAAATTACGTATTTAAATTTTAGTGAAAGAGCCCATTTTATCTAAAAATAATTTAAATTTTTACTGCAAGGCACACAATGATTTGTTTGTTCTAACCATAGATTTCAAGACTCAAAATTGTAATTATACTATAGGAGAGAAAAGTGTAGAGCAAAATGTAGATAAAAATATTTGGCATAGAAGGTTAGGGCATATAAATAGGCATAATCTAAGTAAGTTAGGCTTGCCATACAGTTCAGAGATTTGCAGTACATGTGTAGAGGGCAAAGGCACTAGAAAACCTTTTTATAGAAAAGAAAAGACGACAGCTAGGATTGGTGAGTTGATACATTCGGACATTGCAGGTCCAGTACAAACGCCAACGCCTGAAGGGCATAGATACTTTCAAGTTTTGCTTGATGATTATTCTCATTTTTTGGTCATTAAACTTTTGAAAAATAAAAGCGAAGGGGAACAAAACTTGATTGACTTTATAAAATTAATAAAAACACAACATGGGTTAAAAACGAAAAGAATAAGGGTAGATAATGGTGGGGAATTTACGTCGAATTTATTTAAAAATTTTTGCAGATTAAAAGGGATTGAGCTGGAATATACAATGTCATATACACCGCAAGAGAACGGCGCATCGGAGCGTATGAATAGAACATTATTGGACAAAGTAAGAACAAAATTTGTTGAAACGAACTTACCTAGAGAGTTATGGGGTGAAGCCATTCAGTGTTCTGCTTATGAGCTTAACCGGTCTCCGACAGAGGCAAATAACGGAGAAACTCCAGCTACAAGATGGTATGGTAAGAATGATATATCTAAATTGAGAGTTTTTGGAAGCCAAGCGTGGGCAGTAATCTTACCAAGGCAGAGTAAACTAGAAAGAAGGACACAACCATGTATACATGTAGGATATACTGGATCGGGTTACAGACTATGGAATTATGAAGAAAATGATATTTTTTGTTCAAGAGACGTGAGATTTGATGAGAAGACAATCAACTATGACAAAATAAAGAAAAATCAGAAGCCAGAAAAGTTCAGGCAAGTAATAGAAGAGATTGAAAGTGAACATAACTTAAAAGGACGAATAAATGAAATTGAAATTGAAATACAAGAGCAAAATATAACAGAAGATGAGTTAAATGAAGATACAGAGAGTTCAAGCTCAGAAAGTTTTGAAGAATGTTTACCAAGAACAGAGACAACAGCCAAAGGTAGAAAAATCACTCAACCAAGACATTTAACCGAATATGAGATTTATACAGCATATTGCTTAATATCAGCAAGTGAAGAAGATCCAATTAAATATGAAGAAGCAATAAAGAGCAAAGAATGGAAAGTAGCTATTGAAAAAGAGCTAAATTCACATGAAAAACTGAAAACATGGACAGAAACAGATTTACCAAACGGAAAAAGAGCTATACAAACAAAATGGGTTTTTAGGACGAAAGAAGATGGAACTAAAAAAGCTAGAGTGGTAGCAAAAGGGTTTCAGATGAAGGAGGAGGATCCTTTTGAACCAAACTACTCACCTGTCGCAAGAACGTCAACGATTAGAATCATATTTTCAATAGCACTACAACGTAACTGGAACATAAGGCAACTAGATATACCTACAGCATTCTTGAATGGAATTCGCGAAAATGAAGTCTATATTCATGCACCAGCAGGATTGAAGTGTAATACACCTATATTAAGACTAAATAGAGCGTTATATGGGCTGAAAGAATCACCTAAAGTTTGGAACGACACCTTTAATAATTTTGCAACTAAAAATAACTTTACCAGATCTAGGCATGATTGTTGTTTATATTATAATCAAAAAGTATGGATACTCATCTATGTAGATGACATGCTACTACTAGGAAATGATACAGGTGTAGAAGAGACTGTGCAACTTTTGAAAAAATATTTCCAAGCCAAAGATCTTGGGGAAATCAAGAATTTTTTGGGAATGAATATAACGAGATCAAAAGACAAGATAAAGATTGACCAAACAAAATTCATAGAAAAACTTTTAGCAAACTTTAATATGGACCAATGCAATCCAAAAAGAACACCAATGGAGAAAGGATTTCAATATAATGAAGACAGTCAGATACTAGAAGATGTTCCATATCGTGAATTAATTGGGGGACTTATGTATTTAACTACAACAACAAGACCTGATATTGGCTACGCAATTTCTTATCTAAGTAGATTTTTGGATCGACCAACTACAGAGACATGGAATGCGGGAAAAAGAGTACTACGTTATCTACAAGGTACAAAAGACATGGCACTCACATTCCACAAGAATTCAAATACAGACATAAATTTACAGGGATATTCAGATGCAGATTGGGGAACAGACAAAAAAGATCGTAAAAGTGTCAGTGGATGCATAATACTTTATGGACAGAATCCGATATTTTGGTTTTCCAAGAAGCAAGGTTGCGTTGCGCTATCTTCAGCAGAAGCAGAATATGTGGCAGCATCAATTTCAGCTCAGGATTTGATTAATTTGAAGGGAATTTTGAAAGATTTTAACATTTCTGGCAATACAATTCTCTATTGTGATAACAAAAGTTCAATTCTGATGTCCAAAAGTAATGAGAATTCAAAAAGATCCAAGCATATTGATATCAAACATCATTATTTGAAGGATTTGGTTTTGGGTAAAGAAATTAACATTCAATATGTATCAACTGATCAAAACCTAGCTGATATACTGACAAAATCTTTGGGAAAAGAAATTTTCAATTTTCTTAGAGATAAGATTTGTGTTTTGTAAATTTTCTTTGAAGTTTTTATAAGCTGTCATTCAAGTACGATTTTTATGTTAAGTTTATTTGTGTTGATTTTTTGAAACATTTCAAATCGAGGAGGAGTGTTAGAGTAATATAGTGCACTGAGAGTGAAAGCCGAAAGCGCCTAGCAATAGAACATAACCTAATATAATAATGTAACCAAAAATATATGCTTTTGTAACTCACGTTTAATATTTTATAATAAATTAATGATTAAAGTAATTAGTTAGAAGTTCTCTATCATCAAAGACGTAAATCAACCCCCCAGATACTGTAATATCATTTCCCTATTTCCCTTAATTATTTTGAGAATGGATTAAATTTATAACAGATAAAACGTGCTGTTTTGTTCGAACCTCTACCACTGGACTCGCCTAACTTGACTGGTCGCGGGAAGCGGCTGCGGGCGGGGAAATAATGTAAATTGTGAGAATGAAACGTCAAATATTTTCATCCGTCTGAATCGTCGGACGAAAACGTCCGAGCAAATCGAGGAGCATCTAAACCCTCCCGGATGTCAAAAAAGAACGCACCTCTGAGTGCTCGAAAATAATAAACGAACGGGTTGGAGTTCCTCCGAGGCATCCGACGTATTATTCGAACTCGTCTACTATGTGGAGATATTTTGTTAATACCTATATGGAAATAGTTGGCAATTGACCTTTTCAATTTAATAGCCTCTCTCTCTGGCATCAAACTGTCAGACGCCAAAAGAGTATGAAAACAATGGTTGACAGCCGTTGACAGTGGTTTGTAGACAAGACTTTTGCAAGAAACTATTATTTCCTCGGCTTTTTCAAGGTTTTTTTTGTGTGTGTAGTGCGCCTTTCCATAAAAATAATTCCTATTCACCAGCGGACGTGTCTTTTCATAAGTTTCCATCAAATCCTACATTTGTAAAAATTTGGATATACAAAATCAGAAAGGATACTCGCAAAAGAAAGAGAAATCAGCGCCCCATCAAGTATACATAATACTCCACGTTCAAGTTTAGTTTGCGGAAGCTATTTGCTTCCAAAATAATCCACCACCGTCTCTATAACGAAGTTCTGCGAATGAAGCAGTGACTTTTCCCACATTTTCTTCCTAATTTCAAGCCCTGCGTTTTTATTCTTATCAAATTTTACCGATGGATCCATTCTATTCTATGTCGGTCATTGTCATTTTCCATTCACTTAACAAAGATAGCTAACTCATCGGTGAAGTCACCGATTCGAATAAAAATGAGGGGATCGTTAAACACCCAATACACATTGACATTGACGAGCAAGCAAATGTTGGCGGGAAAATGAATGTTTTCATACTTATCGTCCATCTCTTTTAATTGAAAACGTCAATGGCGTTGAAAATCGGTAGATTACTGCGCAAAATCGGTAGACAATATTCCTTGGACATATTCAAAGTCAATTGTTTATTGATTTCAAAATCATAACATTTAGCCGTTTTTATATATATGTCGCTGATTATGTAAAAGCGCAAGGCGCAATGATTGTTTCCGTGGACTAGTTATTTTAACAACGAGTTTTGAAAACGACTTTTTTCGCACGGCGAGACAGTTTGTTGGACCGAGCCGTAGGCCACAAGTCGAGCGAGTGTGAAAAAAGGTTTTCAAACGAGTTTTTGACAACGCTTTTCCTACAATTGCAAAATAAAATCTGTTTTAAAGATAAAAGTCAAAATGACATTATGTTGGCAATGCAATGTAAAATTGTCAATGCTTTCAAATTTTTTATGTAGAAAAGGCTTGTGTTGCCAACAAAGTTACTAAATTTTTGACTTGGGGAATTATCTTTAAAAAAAAAACAGACTTTATGTAATTTTTATTTGTTAGAAAACAAAGCATCAACATCAGAAATTGGTGACAATCGCAATTTATGTTGTTATGTCAGGATGACAGCACCAAAATAAATAGAAAAAATTGACTTGATTGAATTAGTTTAAAGCTGAGTTTAGATGAAAATTGACTTGATTGAATTAGTTTAAAGTCGAGTTTCGATTTTGTCGTTGGAGGATCTATTTGACAACTGACAGTTCTGACACGGACAAAAAATTCGATAGTAGATTGGGTTAGATGGATAGAAAAATCGGCGGAAACAAAAACGATATGGGCCACTTTCACATTTTTCAAAAACATTCTTAAATTATACTTTTAGTCATTTTAATACTATCTGTATACTTTTTTTCCGAAAAAAACGCTTATTTTTGAAAAAAAAAATATTTAAAAATTGAATTTTTAAACTGGCGTGAAAAAATGAACTTGGTGTGTGACGTCACACACCAGAAAATCAAGGATGCCAAATTTCTCATTAGTAAATCATTACATATTTCACTAGCTAGAAACTATTTTCGTCCTTTACTACATTATAAAAAAATAAAGGATAGGTATAATCCTTATTAACTCATTTAAATTTCGCATTTCTACATGTGGCAACAAAAATGTCAAAATCGGCCTTAGCCAATCACAGAGCGTTTTCAATCACGTGATTTTTCGTTTAAATCTTTAGTTTTTATTTATTAGTTTATTTAATAATCTGACTAAAATCTTGCAAAATATTGTTCATTCTTGGTTGCATTGATGTATCTGCGTCAAAAAATATTATAATTTGCCATATTCCCGGCACGTGAAAGTGGCCCATTGACTTTTTGGCGAAAAACGGTAAAAAAATCGGTAGAATCATAATTATTGTCGAAAATCGGTAGAAATTCATCCGTATTCGGTATTTCGGTAGGTCCATTGCCATTTCGGTAGAAATACCGAAATTTCGGTAGCTTCGACAACACTGATAGAAATATCTGTTAATACATGGAAATATCTCAGTTAACTGTTAATCAGTATACAAATTTTGTTAGCTGAAAAACCTCTCGTATCGGGGTATAATTTATAAAACTATGCAATTTGATTCTTTTGATTTTTCAATCGTCTCCGAGAAAATTCCTTATGAAGATAAATTATGCAGGAACTTATGATGTCACAACCGCCGAAATCGCAGTCTTCTGTTCGTTCAGTCGTTATTGAACCGTACCCTATTCTTTGAGTGGTTGCAATTCGCTTCAGTGAGATAATTAGGTAATTGTCTTTTGTTTTGGAAAATTTTACACGTGTTTATATTGTGCCTGATAATTTGGTGTGATGTCACAAACACCTATTTGTAACTTTAAACCGCCCTAACTTGAAAACGGATCCTCGTAGCAAGATGCGGTTTAAATATTTGTTCCTAGATTTTTTTGCACTAAAACTTTTATTTTTGGGTCATACCCGCTTTAAGAGAATTCAACCAGCTCCAGCCTCAAAAGTAACGGTTTAATAAGTAATCTCTATTGAAAAATTCAATTAAAAAGACAGTAGATGTATAATAGTTTAAATCACCCTAGTGTCTTATATTACAAAAACGTTTGCTGGTTTCTTATTTGAAAAATTTATTTAAGAAATTTATACAGGGTCTCACCAAAAAGGTACAGTGTTATTCAAAATTAGTACTTTGCGTTAGTAACTAATTTTGAACAAATCTTCAACTTGCATTTTTTCTAAAAATGTAAAAATTCCTACTAAAAGAGTATTTCATTTCTGTTTCAAACATGCTAATACAAAAGAAAAGTTTCAGGTCAAACCCCAAAATTCCGGTTTTTTTTGGAGCCCCCTATACACATACATGTTAAAAACATTATCCTACATTCTCGACAGCATGGCGAACACGGAAACGAATTTTTATTTCGATGGTGATATACTCCTGAAATTTTTTCGTTGCTATTGTTTTTGTAGAAGAGACCATAACTAATGTACACTTAATAATAATTGCAAATAAGTATTGCAATGCAGGCTTTCTTAAAAATCGAAACTATGAAATTGAAAGTTTTTTTTTTTTTAAACTGTTTCACGCGTGATACCTATATTAATATCACTATGCATATGTTAACTGTTTCTAATGTTGAATCTGTACGCGAACTATTTTGAGCGCTAGAATCATCACTGACTTAATGAACTTTTTGAATTGAAATGTAGTTATAAAAATAGTGGAGGATCATAACTTTGTGAAACGCTGCTAGGACATTCTACTTCCAAGAAGAAGAAAGATTATTTTGAATCCCAGAAGCTGGATTAGCTATCTAAGTATCAGATCTTGAAATGTTAAGATATGTTGACGATACGTTCAAGAAAACATGTCAAAGAACTTCTAAGGGAACTACAAAAAAGAAAACAAAATGAACCAGACCTAAAAATGAGGTACGTTAATGGAACCCCAAAACTAATATCACCTAAAACTCCCAAAAATAAACCACGAAACATCGGAAAGAACAAAAAAACTGATAGCTCCCAGAGTCGACATCACATTCCTCTACACAAACGCCTTTTCAATACGCCCAAAACTCCAAGAACTCCATGCACTAGTAGCAAAAGAAAAACCAACATTTCTTCTAGTCACAGAAACGTGGCTTAACCAAAACATTCCAGATACATGAACATAGCAGGTTACAATTTTAATAGACAAGACAGAACTGGACAAGATGGCGGCGGTATCTGCATTTTTGCTGCTACAGAAATAAATGGACATAAAAATGTAGTAAATTTAAATACAACTTACTCAATCCATAGTACAATAGATGCAATCTTTCGGAATATAAAAATCTCTGACAAAAAGTATTTACTGGCATGCATCTACAGACCAGGCCGAGCAAACATGGAGGAAAATTCACATCTAATATCTACAACTCAAAAAATATTTGAAGAAAACTCTGACTGTGCTTGTTTGCGGAGACTTTTACTACCCCGAAATATGCTGGAAAACTCCTAAACTCACAAAGTCACGTCAAAAAGCAAATGAGTTTCTAACAAAATATAAGGAATGGAGATGTCGACGAATAGTCACCTTCAAGACAAGACATAGAAATAATCAATGCTCTTTTCTAGATCTATTTTTAACAAGTGACAAAAAAATTATAACACAAATAGAATCCAAGTCACCATTAGGTAAAAGTGATCACATTATGATAGCAGCCACCGCGCAAACAACGCTGAAAATAAATCAAACAAGAAAAATAAAAAAACGCAACTTTAAGATTGAAAACTATGACGCCATCAACGAATATATAGAACTACTATCAACAGACATGAATCCAACAATCAAAGAATACCAACTCTTCCAAAGCACTTTCACCTCAACAATAGAACATTTCTTTCCAAAAAAAACATGGCGAACTAACCATCGAAAACCATGGCTCAATCAGATATTCTTTAAAGAAATTGACAGAAAGCGAAAACTATAGGACAAGTATGTTAAAAATAAAACCGACGAAGGCTACGGCAGATAAAGAAAACAAAATAAACTAAAAAAATAAATCTCTGAAGCAAGGAAAAGCTATGAAGAAAATCTTCTAGAAAAAAATGACAAACATTTCTATTCTTATATCAAGTGCAATCTAAGCAGCCAGGTTCATGATTTCATCTTACGAGATCCAATAAGTAATGTCCTTATAAAAAGACTCAAAGACCACCGAAATCACTTTTGCAAACCAATTTCATTCTGTTTACACCAGAGAAAACCTTACAAACATGCCAACTCTGCCCATAGAGACAATGAATAATAATCAACTCACTGTCATTAACATAACAACAGAAAAAGTTACCACAGCTCTAAGTAGCCTAAAAACCTATTCAAGTCCAGGCCCAGATGGGGTAGCATCTATATTTCTAAATAAATGTGTTACGTCTCTAGCACCCTTAATAGCCCAAATATACCAAGATTCAATAGATAATGGTACCATATCAGAGATCTGCAAAAAAGCTATAGTGATACCAATCTACAAAAGTGGTGACATAGACTACCCGTCCAATTATAGTAAAATAAACAACATCCTTCCCAACAAACACAAGTACGTCTTTAGTACGTCCATAATTCGTACTTTTTCGGACGAAAGTACGTCCGGGGACGTACTTTTTAGGTCCCGCCGACGTACGAGGGACGTCTTTAAGACGATCGTTTTCCACAAAATAGTGCGTCCCACGTACGTACATTCAGGGACGTACTCAGTACGGCTTTTTAGGTACGTTTTGGGGACGTACATTAACGTACGTATTTAGTATAGCTTTTTAGGAATGTGTTTGGGACGTACAGGGTTTTCCCATATATTTTTTTGCACCTTACCAGAACTGGTTGATTGAATAGGTATCAAAAATATGTAAATACAAATGTTATATTTACACCTTTTTGATACCTATTCAATTAACCTGTCCACATGGGGTGCAAAAATATATGGAGAAAACCCTAAACATAGAGGTACGAGGTACGTATTTATGTGTAGGTATCTTTATAGTGAAAAATAAAACCATATAAATATTTATTGTATTTTCAAGTTACAATTTTCATACTCAATAAATGCCTCAACAATAACACTAAAAAACTGAAAAAAATTAACACAATATCAAATATACCATACTCTTAAACTTAACCTTATTGAACAACAGTACATACTAGTGATGTGACATCGGTGCTCAGACATCGATGTTGAACATCGGTTCTGATATCGCTCGATACTATCGATGTCAATAAAATATCGATTGAAAAATATCGATGTTTTGAAACATCGATGTTCAATGTTGAGATTATGTTTTTTTGGTTACTTTTTGGTATTCTTGTAAAAATACTGATTGAAAACATATTTAGATACACTTGGCCAAACATAAAACTGGTACAGGCAATATATATTTTTTAAATTTGCCTAGTGTGAGTTAGGCTTAACAACAAAAAGTCTGTTCTGAAAAACTTAGTTCAGGCAGTTTTTGTCAATGTCAAACCTGAACAAAAGTAAAATGCACGATTCTTGGTAAAATGCAACATGTTTTTATGTTATGATTGGTTTAAATATGACACTGACTTGACTCTCTTTGTCATTGTTGAGGTGATAAAAAAGATCGATTTACACAATACAACACAATAGGATAATGCGTACCAGTTTTATGTTTGACGAACTGTACATTTATAAACAAAAAGATACAAAAATAAACATTATTTTTGATGAAAAGCAAAAACAGGAATAAAATAATTACAGAATGAATAGGAATCAAATGATATAAACAGCAATACTACTTCGAATCCTCAAGTTCCCAAAAATACGACCTAAAACAAACTGTAAAAATAACAAGGCTGATAATCTTTTCCTTTCCCTTTCAATCTATTTCTTTTTTGAGTTTGGGTTTGCGTACTTTTCGCAATATGGAATATCGATGGTTCGAACATCGATATGTTGATGTTTTGTAACTTCTGGCATCGATGCTAAAACATCGATTATCGAAGGCAATAACATCGATGTTTACGATACATCGATGTTCATGTCCCATCACTAGTACATACCTACCTAATATAACAAAAAAAATGAAGGAAAATTGAAGAAAAATTCCAACCAAAAAAAAATATACAGAAATAGATAGGTATTCTACAAACATAATAAGATAGAGAATTGTAAAGGGGCATAAACCAGAAAAAGTTTCACACAGTAATAATATTGGTTAAAAGTATTATTATACACACAAAATACATAGTAAATTGGTATAGCCAAGCCGCGAAGCTGCCAAGCTAAACACTTAAACCACAGTTTCGGCGTTGCTGCAATCAATACAAAATGGTTCTCGCGTCACTTGATTTGGCAAAAAAAAACAAAAATAGAAGAAAACAAAACCTCACAGTCCTCACACCACTCTACAAACAGACTACAAACGAGCTACAAACACAAGAGGTAAAAAGGCAAAATCAAACAGGAACAACTCAAGCACGGCGTCATATCAAAATGATGAGCCCTGCCAGTGTTGCCAGATGTCAAATTCAAAATTATCAGAAGAAGTTTGTGTCAATTTTTTTGACTTTCATCTCTAATCTCTATTTATATTTTTCTAACGAAAAAATTAACGAAAAAGAAACGGTGCTGCGAGCTCAACTCATTTCTAGTTGGTAAATGTTTGGTGTGCGCCCAGCAGTACGTCAAAACCACCAACCAAATAAATTTTTAATTTTCAACTAAAAATTTTAAAAATATGCATTGAAATTGTAGTTTCAATAATTTATGGTAGATTTAGCTTCTGATTATTGAATATTGAATCGTAGTCAAAATTATGGAAGATTTCGATAATTATCGGGTCATTGGCAACACTGCACCCAGTGCACACTGCATCCTGCCGTAGCCAAGCGACCGAAACGGCGGCGTCCCTTGTTTTCCACTCATTGGTTTATTTCTTGGTTCATTTCATGTTTCTTTTAAACATTCGACCATTTATTTAGGTCAGGTACCTAAATGAACTATAAATCCTTGATTATATGACCTGCCTCACAAAACATTTATAATGACAATGTATTCTTATTTATTTAAGTTTAGATTTAAGGTTTAATAATAGGAATCCACGTCAGCCTGCATTTGGTTCACATACATTTGGTTTAGTAGGGTTTAGAGGTTAATTTGGAAGGCTTCCGTATATTCTGCTCGGAAATTGCATATTATTTAAAAATATATTATGATCAGGAATTGATAAAAAAATCATGAATAGATGGGAATGATCCAGCTCGTCTTGTATTGTTCGTCTTTGAAACGAACATGTACGTCTTCTACAAGACGTATGCAATATAGATTTTCACGTACGTTCTTAGTACGTACTTTTTTGTCTGTATGTTAATACAGTTTTTTACGTACGTACTCAAAACGTACTTTTACATCCCGGACGAACCGACGTAAAAAGGACCTAACATGTACGTCTTCTGTACGTACTGTGTTTGTTGGGTTTCTCTTAGAAAATGACATCATTCCTCCTACACAGCATTGCAGAAAAGCTTAACATCCTGATGAACCTAGATTATTACCGAAAATTACCAGTATATATCTTCATGCCTTTTTTTTTGCAAATTTGCAAAGAATAATAAAAAAAATGGTCACATTAAATTTAACCAGTCCGCTAATCAAGTGTGTCTGACTGTATCGAGGCGTCAACTTTTAAAATCTCACTTCATAAACCTCAGGCCTTAGTTTCAACATCAAACGGACGATATATATGGCAGAGTGGGCTGGTCCGGGTTCTCCAGTTTCACTTGTGGGTTAATTATACAAAAAGCGGTTTCCCTTTGAGAAATTGATACCCAAATAACGTCGGGTCGAGTCGGATCTCTCCTTTTTCTTTTGACTTTTCAAAATAAGAAATGAGACATTCAGTCATTTTTTTTTTCATGGATACGGAGAATATTAATGCAATATGTGAGACAAAGAAAATGTTGTGAATATTTAAAACAAATACTTAATAGGGCTTCGAGAATATCTTGATTTAACAGCGAAATTACTTATACCTCTACATAAGAAGAAGGCGTTTGATTTGTTACACAATGTGTGATGTTATTGAATGATCACATTTATGGTGCTTATTGCATTGCATCTACCTATAGAAGAGCATTTTCCTAGTCCAAAAAGAAATCCTCCAGAATGCCATCGTGAGCCCATTATATGAATCTCGTCGTCATTAATATTGAGATGGTGAATGAATTTTTTAATATTACGAAAAGCTGTTCGTTGAATTTTTCTATGTTAAGATTTGAGCTTAAATAATCATTTCGGATTATCCAAATATCATATTGTGAATAATTGCGAGATTGGAAGCTGAAATGTTTTAAAAAAACTGGCGAAAAATTAAGAAATGATAAAATTTCCTTCTTTGTCTGGCGGTATTGTAGGTATCTCTTAGAACTGTAGCTTCGAATGAGCTGAAATTTTTTGAAATTTGTAGTTCTTCACCAGAGTAAACATTATACTATACCTATATTCAATCTAAACATATAGAGCAAGATCTCCTCTGCCGAAAAAATAAAGTTGCTTTATATTTGTAGGTACGGTACGATATGAGTTCCTAATAAAAAGTAGGTATGTTAATATCTACAAGTGCCTACCACGGTTCTGTTGAAATATGAAAATTCACCCATTTCTGACCATATTCAGGAGGAAATCCAGAAGAAATTTACCATCAAAACCTTATATTAGGTATACATACCTTATGCAAGTATCTGTTACTAATCGATCAGATAATTTCTTTGCAGTAGCCAGTTCTCGTCCTACCGTCAGCGCATACAGACGTATAGTAGCGAACACAAAGTTTTTTCACCGCATACCATTGCTCAATATTATTGTTTTTTGTCGGCACATTCCTCAAGGAATGTGTTTAGATTTTCTGAAGTTTAAGTGCCTGGATAGCAGTTTCTATCCAGAATTTTTTCGGGGCTTCGCCTCACATATTTTTTGGCCAGATTGGCCAAAAATTAAGCAAGCAGTTCTTTGCACACAAATCTTCGCAAATCCAAAATTGGAAAAAAGTAAGGGTACCTCCAGCCAACCCAAACGCACAAAGTCAGGGAACGTCGTCGTGCAAAAGTGAGGGAACACCAACGCTCCACAAGTTGGGGCACCTTACCAACCAGCATCGGTCTTGGAAATTTCTAAGGCTGAAATAAAAGTCAGGGCACGTCGAAAATAGTGGTCCTGAAAATTTACTAAGTCCACAAACAAAGTCAGGGCACGTTCGCGAGCAGAGGCCTCGTAAAAATTTTCCGCAAAAAGTCCCGCATAAAGTTAGGGCACGTACAGAAGGCCGGCACTGTCCAAGAACAAAGTTGGGGCACGTTCACGAGAAGAGGTCTAAAAATTTTTCTAAGTCCCGCACCAAGTCAGGGCACGTACAGAAGATCGGTACGTGGACTTGTAAATTTTTTTAAAATTTTTCACCAGATAAGTCAGGGGACGTACACTTGGAGGATTTTTAAACCAAATCAGGGTACGTCGACTTAGTGAATTTTCTCCAACCGAAACAAGTCAGGGTTCGTCGACACGGTTCGTCGAAATTTCACAAGTAAGGGGACGTGGTATCACCGCATCTAGTAAGGGCACCACACTAATTAAGTGAGGGGAGCCTCCAAAATGCCGGGCACCCCAGAAGGGGGTCCCAATATGGAAGGCGATGCAGCCGACGATTCGGACAACGAAAGCGTGCAAAGCTTCTCGTCGAACGCTTCTGCAGCAACAAATGTAGTCAGAGGTAGAAGCGTTCCAAAAATAAAAGCCAGACTCAAAATGCACACTGAAGGGTGCTCCGAATGCAGGAAAAGCCTGACTATTCTGGAAGTGCATTCCGATGAGGAAACGAAACACCTCCTAGAAAACATAATTAGCCATATTATGAAAGCACACCCGATCCCCAAGCCAAAAGCCAAGCAAACGAATAAGAGGCAAATGGAAGAAAGCCCAGAGGACCGACTCAGTAAGAAAACCGCTGAAACTGTGGAATTTGCCCGACCACCCCCACGTCCCCCCACACCACCAAAGCAGGATTCTGCCAACCTGGCCCTGTTCAAGGCGACGGGCTTTGGAAAATTGTTAGAAACAACAAACAGATTCCAAGTGCTACAGTCCAAAGACCCGGAGCCAGAAATCGAAATTGCAGAATCACAAAACAAATCTCAGGAGGAGATCAGGACCAAGGTGGCAGACTCCATCCAGGCAAAACCTCCTTCACCTAAACCCAAGGAGAAAACCCCCCCCCCCCCCAATTATGGTCAAAGGGAAACTATCCAATCACAAAGAGTTCCTAGACATGGCTTCACAGATCACAATTGAGCAAGTTGAACTGAAGTACGCCAGAAACTCGGTCATACTGTACACCAAAAACATGGCAGACCATGACAGTATGACCAGACACTTGAGCCAGGACGGTGCGGAGTATCACACCTACACAGTCCCCAGTGACAAGACCCACGCCTTTGTTATGCGAAAAATGAAGGGGAACTACGCACCGTCCGAGATCAAGGAGTATCTGGCGGACAGATACTCCATGAAGGTGAAGGAGGTTTACACGATGAAAAACACGGGGCAGGACAACCCACTGTACCTGGTGGTCACAACGGCAGACTGGACTCTAACCAAACTCAGAGACACGGCCAAGACAGTCTTTGCCTCCAGGGTACAGTGGGAGGAAAGGAAAAATCGGAAAGAATTGTCCCAGTGCATCCGGTGCCAAGCCTGGGGGCACACGATGACTGGGTGCCATAGACGGAGCAAGTGCTCCAAGTGCGCTGAGCCCCACATGACGGCTGACTGCCCTAACAGGGATAAGCAGTCAGTCTGCGCTAATTGTAACGGAGCACACAGGGCAATGGCGACTAGTTGCCCTGTATACAAATACCGCAAACAAATGCATGATGAGCGGAATGCTCCGAAATCGATATATGTTCCTGCCCCGCGTCCACAACATTCAGCCTGGGACCGAAGAGCGGTCCAGGCTGCTCCAACACAGAGGCAACCGCCTCAAAGACAGCCACCACAGATAAGACAGCCCCAAATGCAACCACCACCAAGACAACAAGACTATGATCGCGATTTTCCCGGGGGTTTAGTGCGCGAAAGTGGAGTGCGCGTTCCCACTTACGAAGTGCGTAACGTAGGAAATATAGGTAGCCAGGTAAGCCATAGCCAAACCCCTGCCAATTTAGGTACCACATTCACGACGTTCCAGGCCAAATTTGCCCGCCTGGAGTCGCTGGTTAACATGGACGGTATGATGCGTGCCCTAGACCATTACATTGGCATGCTAGAGCAATGCAATGACGAGGCGGAGCTGTTTAACGCCAGTCGGCAGTTTTTCTGCTCTGAAATAAAAAAGTTCAATCTGAAAAATGTTCAGAATAATTCACTGGAACGCTAATAGCCTCAATGGTAAATTAGGTGAGCTAATCCACTTCCAGATAATCAATCGCATACAAGCGGATGCCACAGTGGCGAACTGCCATTGAGCACGTGAGCATCCAGCTTGCGAATGGCGTTCTGATCAATGGTTGCTACAACGCCCCGCAGACCCGTCTGTCAGTAGCCAACCAAACTTCGTTATTCCCCCAAAACTCTCGCTCCTTGTTGCTTGGAGACCTAAACGCTAGACACAGACTTTGGCGGAATCATAGAGGAAATACCAACGGTATGATCCTAAATGATTTCGTCAACGACCGACCGGAGTTGGTACTCCTCAGTACTGAATCGCCCACCCATTATCCTAGCAATAACATGACACCGACATACATCGACCTTGCCATCAGCAAAGGACTCAGAGACCTTTCAGATCTAGTAACGATCTACGCCCTGAGCTCGGACCATCTACCCATCTTTTTCACTTGGGGCGAACTTGATCCTCCTCGCCCACAAGTTCGCCTGAGTTACAAGAACTTCAATTGGCCCCTGTTTCGGCAGACACTCAACACCCTAACCCAAATTCCTGGTCAAATTGACACCATTGAAGCTCTTGAGCAAGAGGTTTCAACCTTGACCAGGAATGTCCAGCAAACCCAAACTTCCCTTGCAACCAGGGTGACTGTTCACCGAGGCCGAGACGAGCTCCCACGAGAGCTCATTGCACTCATCTCGTTGAAGAATCGCACCTGGATGAGGTGGCAACGCCTCCGAAGGGACGAGGATCACCTGCGCGTTCGGGAACTCGAAGGTGCCATCAAAGATGGCATCAGCGAGTTCAGGAACCGCAAGTGGACAGAAACTCTCCAAAACCTTCGTCCTCGAGATAACTCTCTGTGGCGCCTTCAGTCAAAAATGAGGAGGCAGCCTGTGCGTACCCCTGCCATTACTAGTAATGGAAGGGATTGCGTCACTGCCCCAGACAAGGCGGAGGCCCTGGCCTCATTCATGGAGAGTATTCATTCCGGTCTCCCACCCAACTCCCCTGAACAGGAGGAGATCGAGCATACAGCGGCAGCCTTTGCCATTCGGAAATACCCCATCCCCCAGCACTGAACTCATTGTCACGCCCGGCGAGATGACAAGAATTATCCGCCGGCTCCCAAGCGAGAAGGCCCCCGGACCAGATGGCATCCCATATCGAGCCCTTAAAAACCTTCCGCGGAAAGTTATTGTCCAGATGGTACAAATAACTAACGCTATCCTAAAACTACAGCATTTTCCTTTTCAATGGAAAAAGGCTATAGTGGTTATGATCCCCAAACCTGGGAAAAACCTCACACTCCCATCCTCTTACCGCCCAATCTCCCTTCTAAACTTCTTTGCCAAGCTCGTGGAGAAGTTAATCCTGTCCAGGGTCAACAGGTTCGTCGAAAACTTCTCCATCCTCCCAAACGAGCAGTTCCACAGCCTCCTACATTTAACAAGCCATGAAGTTAAAAAGGCAACACCGCAATCTTACCGCCAAGTGGTGCTGGTGGTGTTTGTTTGTATAAATATATATTTTTTATTTTATTATTATGAATCACAAAAAATGCATAATTTATTGTACTAAAGGGCCAAAATCAGTAATTCAATGAATAATTTAACTATTTGTGTAAATAAGAACAGTTAATAATTGATTTAAATGAATATATTTCTAGAGTCCAAAGTGTTATGTTTCAGTATGTCTTTTGAAAATCTAACTTTTTCTCTCTTCGGGATTTTTTCGGAAGGCAAGTCCATCAAATACTTGAGCTGATTTTCGAAAATAAGAGGTACCTACTTTTAAGAGTTGGACGTTTTAGTTTGAACTCTCGAACTACACCTTTATCCTTGTTTGTTTCATATCTAATTATTTCGGTTTCTTCAAAATGTTTACAACACACCACAGAATTTTTCGTTATTGTATAATCTCGGGTATAATTATCTTGGTGTATTGCTTTCATCCACATTTTTTGCACTTCAGAATTTTTTTGGAAATAAAAATGTTTGCATTTCTTCAGTTTTTAAGGAACTCCTAATAGTTCGATTTGCACCCAGGAACACCACCCCACTTATCGTCAATAACGTCCCCGTTAATCTGTCCCCAAAAGCGAAATACCTTGGAATCCTTTTCGATCAGAGAATGAAATTCCATCACCACGTTTCCCATGCTCTGGCTCGCACCTTCAGTGCGCAGCAAAAACTCTACCCCCTCATCGGCCCTAATTCGCCCCTATCGCCAGGTAACAAACTGTTAATATATAAACAGGTCATAAGACCTATGTTAATGTTCGATTTGCACCCAGGAACACAGTAGTTTCATGGCATCTGGAACAAGTTTAAATATCTTAGGTAATATATCGAGAACTATGCTCTTGCAGACAAATATTAATATTGTTTTTATTGTTTTACCTTACCTTACCTTCATTTTTGCTCCTGTACCCATTTGCTAAAAATTTGCAATCAAAGCACAAAGGAACAGGTATCAACTAAATATGGGCAATATATTGGTGTGTTTCTATCCACTTTTTCGTCAATAATGCCCATAAAAATACTAAATTGCAACAATACACAATGAAAGCAATACACAGAAACACATAACCCAATAACAAAAAAGCACCATACGCGACGTTGCCGTCATTTCCAACTTCGTGGCTTGTTAACTATAGGAGGCTGTGGCCGTTCGGATTCCGCCCCCGTCACAACACAACACTTCTTGCAGCCAAAATCTGCTGCGACGTCTTCCAAGCGTTCAACAGGCGCATGAACACGACTCTTCTGCTCCTAGACATGGAGCGCGACTTCGATAGGGTCTGGCATGCAGGCCTTAGCTACAAATTACTCGCAATCTTCAATTTCCCACTGCACATCATCTCCCTGATACAGTCTTTTATCAGCGGCCGCACTTTCTGCGTCAAACAAGGAGACGCCCTCTCAAATCCCAAACTCAGTCACTCAGTCCGTTGCTGTACTCTCTGTACACAGCGGACATTCCAAAATTCCAAAATACAAATCTGGCGCTGTATGCAGATGACACCGCTGTTTACGCCCAATCCTTCTACACACAAGCAACAAAATTTCAGCTAGCCCATCACCTTGCAATCCTTCAACCATATTACGATAAGTGGAAGCTTGGTGTTAATGGTCAAAAGACGGAGCTCACATGCTTCCACAAGAAGCATACCAATAGCACCATGCCCACCCCACTTATCGTCAATAACGTCCCCGTTAATCTGTCCCCAAAAGCGAAATACCTTGGAATCCTTTTCGATCAGAGAATGAAATTCCATCACCACGTTTCCCATGCTCTGGCTCGCACCTTCAGTGCGCAGCAAAAACTCTACCCCCTCATCGGCCCTAATTCGCCCCTATCGCCAGGTAACAAACTGTTAATATATAAACAGGTCATAAGACCTATGTTAACCTATGGGGCCCCTGTCTCGAACATAATCTCAACAACGCAGCGAAATCGGCTGCAGCGTTTTCAAAACCGAATTCTGAGGGGAGTGCTGTCCGAATCCAGGTACGCCAGGATAAGGGATATGCATGCGGAAGCATCCATTCCTTATATCTCTGACTACCTGGATGAGGTCAGCGAAAAATTTTACAGGCATCAAGTTCAAGGCTCCCCTCTAACACGCAGAATGACTGCAACGAGATATGATCCAGACAACCCCATAGTTCACGGTCCACCATACAAGAATTTGCCAATCTACTTTGAACCACCATAAACACCCCCTTATCCCAACCTGCTACTCACACACCCGAATTAAAAAACCCTCTCCAATGCACAGCTAAAATCTCAACGACAAGATAAAATTAGACAAGAAAGTTTGGCGCAGGCGCCAACAGCCTCAGTCTGAAGCAGGAGACTCTGGCAATCCCATCAAGGTCTAATTTCCACCCTTAGTTCTTCGGAAAATTCCAACTGGCCAGCGAGTTAGTGTGCGACAAACTCCTCTCTTGCTGACTATGAGGAAACCACTCTTGTCTAATTAAACATCAGGCACCCCAATCTGACCAACAAACATAATGGCATAAATTGCCCAATTTAGCTGAAAAACGCATGTCCCAATCCCGGTAAATTCTTGCACCCAATCCCTCCAATCCTCATTCTCTGACATCCCATACAAACTTCTCCACCTGCACCCAAACCATTACCTAGAGACTCATCAGGTCTCAGGATTGGTCGGGGTGCAGGGTTGTTCGAACCCATTTAATCCGCACCCGCGCTCACGCGCATATACCCTAAGCTCACAATTGCTAGTGAGGACGCGTCCAGTGAACCCGATCGCCCAAGGGCACAACATTTTTGTTTTTGTTGTTTATATAAGTTAATGAAAAGTGGGATTTTTCATGGCTTTTCCCCACAAAAGAGCGCTGCGCGCTCTACACTCCAAATCAGAGCATCCCACCAATATTCTCGAGGCAGGCCAATGTAATGGCCTAGTGTGCGCCATCCGTGGTATTCACCATCGACTCCAGGGTCAATTAATCGGCGTTAAAGGGTAACCGGGGAGCGTCGTGGAAAGTGGTAATAGTAATAGGTACAGGGGTTTGCGGTCAACAACATCGACCAGGCTAAAGCGCCCACATGCTCGCTAGGCGAGTAAGTGAGCACAACGTGCTGCGCACGTTGCAATTTTAGTTTAAGAAGTCCTGTCCTAGAATTAAGTAATTATTGTATATTTGTAGTTTGAGGGGGGCCTAACTCCCCTACCTGTAAATCATAACTATTGAATTTAAAAATAAAGATGTTTGAGTTGTTTGAGTTGAGTTGAATTTGATGAGTTTCACACAAATGGACATTTTTGATAGGTTGCTGCAAAAAAAATACGCTACTTTTTTTGTAAAACCGAAACCGGAACCAAGAGCTTAATGTATCTACGAGAACATTTATACAAGAAGGCTAGGTAGGTGTCTAGGTAAACTTTCCATCTTTTCTCCTCGCGTATACTACCTCTACTACCAAAAGATTTATATGTTTTGGTGAACACGTTTTTGTAAAATGTAAAGAGTGTTTGAATGCTTTACATCTCCCAAAACAACGACGTCCTCAGATTAATTTACAATTTAATGCTGATGATTGGTGTTTCACAGACCCAGTTTCCACAAACTGGTAACATAAGAATAATACATATGTTTTCAACGAAAGAACTAGGAAGTCTCTTTTGAAAATTGAGCAGCCTCTCACCTCTGCCACAACCAAATTGATTGTTAGAATTTCAACTACCTTTGGAATTGGAAAAACCATTTTTTTACAACAAATGTATGAGGAAACATTTCTGGAAAATACAAACATCAGACATCCTAATTGAAAATAAACAATCCATTAAAAATCCTATCAACGCTTAGTTTCCTTGCACCAAAACGTGATTAATGACTTTCACTTTCTCTCCCTCTCAAGCAAGGTGCAAATTAGCTTTTAATTTTTTTAAGACTTCCAAAACACTTTCACTTATCAGCTCCCGTTTTCCCGTGCCACCTTCCTGGGCCAAAATCCTAAAAAAAAAAATTGACAGATCTCTCTTATTATTAAGGCGGAGGCGTTCCGCTTTAATAATGAATGACTGGCGGTCCTTTTCAAGTCGCACTTTTGACTGATGCACCGAAAGGAGGACCCGAATCTATTTAAATCCGGCTACGCTAATGCCAGCGATATCTTTGACGAATTTTTAGTAGTTCTTTTTCACTTGTTTTCGGGTGAGCCGTTGGTTGGCAGATGTTGTAATTTGTAAAATTAAGTGCAAATGAGACTGGGCTGTAACTATAAATGTGATAAATGTCTTGTGATGTTGAGGCCGATCTTGAGGAATCATATTTATAGTATCTTAGTTAATTAACTTTATATAATGTTCAAATTAATAAAGTGGTGTGAATTAGGTAGATGTGAATGCAACTTCCAAGAAAACGCAAGTGATTTATTCCATTCGAAAACTGATATTCAAAACCCATACGTTTTCGTTGTTAACTTTATTAAGTTACTCTCCACAATTGAAACGTGTGACTCTGTGACACCCCCTTTCTTCATTTCACGGTTCAATATCGAAAGGGCAATAAAATTTCGAATCCAAAAATTGAGTCCTCTAAAAAATCTCATAATGAAGACTGGTCGAAGTGAGAAAAGGCAACGACATATCGGATTTCTTGAGGTTTTGTTCTTTTAAATGTTTGTTTTGTTTCTTTTCTATAACAAAATCCAACAACTTCATACCTTTCACTGTGTTGAAATTTCATTACCTTACCTATCCATGATGTGTCAAATTAAAGCAGTAACTATAAGCTCAAAAACAGAAAAAATAATATTCAAGTTTCATGTTTGAAAATCGAATGGCACGTGCAGGCAGCGATGCGGCGAGCTTTTTCATTGGAGCCTGAAAAGTTACGGGACGTCTCACCCGATCGGTCGCCTGGATATCCTCAGGGATTATAAAGCTGTCAACACAGCTTGTTAGCCAAAACAGTTCCTAAAATAAGTCTCTGTTTTTATCGAATTTTTTAAATTTTACCTTCCATACAGGCCTGTATGAGCATCAAGTATAGACTTTAGTTATACATTGTAAATACATCATGCATGATTTTTTAGAAGAATAAAAGCAAATTATGATGTTTTCCTTCCTCAGCCCTGGTTTGCCCCTTTCCTGAACCTGAACCCACCTTTCTTGCCACATGTTCGATATTATCAATTTACCTTCCTCGAAGGAGGAGTCCTAAATTTCATAAAATACCGCTTCAAATACCAAAAGCTCCTTAACTTTGTTTCTATGTTTCTAAAAACTATATATGTATTGTAAAATATAGACTTTCTAAGATATGAAGAAGTCTGAAGAAGAAAGGAAAATCAATAATACCTAAATACCTAAACACTGATGGAGTGCTTCTACACTAAACTACCGAAACCAAAGTAGATGAGCTTATTGCTCCAATCAAAAGAAAAGAAAATCAGGAAACGGAAGCAAAAAGTGGGTGCAAGCAGACACAAATTTATTCCCACTCGAATTCATATTTCGCGGCCAGGAAGCCAGTCTGCTCGTTGATATCTGAAAACCGTGTTATTTATTACACGTTTTGTTATTAAAATTAATAAAAAAAATTGCTCATATTGGGAGAGTCGCCAATAAATTCCACGGTGTGGACAAAAGGAACAATGAGATGAACCATGGATATATGAAGGGCAGATCAAAGGTCTACCGAGTAAAGGGGCAAACGTAATCTGGGACAGTCGGTGTAACGACCCTAGAGTATGCATTCTCCTGAAAGAAAACATTAATCATTTATGTCTTTTAGAATAGGCCACTTTCACTGAGACTAGTTGAGTACTGCAACAGCAGCAAACTACCGCTCCTAATTGGGTTTGACGTCAACGCCCATAACATCATCTGGTGAGGTACCGACACAAACCTAAGAGGTGAGCAACTGTTAGAATTTATCTTAAATATACTTAATGTAGGGAATACACCAACATACAAACCAACGTACAAACAGTCCAAATATTGACCAAATGATCAAGGAATTGGAGAGTCGCTAATGACTCTGATCACAGAATCATAATGTTTGACGTAAAAGGAGTGCAGGAATGAACTACTTCGTATAGAAACCCAATAAATATGAACTGGGAAAAATACACAACCAAACTGCAATGCAACCACAAACAATAGTTATTTTCCTAACAAGTGCGAAATGTGATACTTCGCGTCGTTCGGGTCAACGGCAGTCGCGTGCGGGAAAGACACTTTCCGCATGAGTTAGGAACATTATTTTTTCTACGAGCGCGTTCAAATATAAAAACAAAAACTCAGTAAATTCAAAGCGATATTAAACTTGTTGGATTTACAATCAAAAGACATGTTTCTATAGAGTATAGAGTACTCTGAGTTAAGTTCGGTCCTGTCCTGGTGTCAATAATACAGAGTGTCAATTTGAAAACTTCCCACCCCTATTATCTCGGAGTGGAAAAATTTTCGAAAAAATCTCTGAAACACGTCAACTATAATTTGAAAGGGGATGAATTTTTATGCAAAATTCACCTTCCCTTTTTCAACCCCCAAGCCCCCAGAGCCACCCCCTAGAAAATTTTAAATAGGAAGGGGGTTCAAGTGATACGTCATTATGCAGGGTTTTTAATTCCATACATTTTGGTACTAAATTTCAGTCCCTAAGTTCAACTGTTTTGAAAATATTGACAGTTGAAAATTGACTTTTTTTGCAACTTTGACAGGCTGTAAAACCTAAACGGTTAATTTTAGAGGAAAACCGATCTTACATTCTTTTCTTAGATTTTCATAAGCTATCATTTGGCACCATTTTTGAATTTAACCGGAGATTAAATTTTCAACCGGAATTTTTGATCGTGGATTAAATTCGAAGTTGTTGTCAAATGATAGTTTATGAAAATCTAAGACAAGAATGTAAGATCGGTTTTCCTCTAAAATTATCCGTTTAGGTTTTACAGCCTGTCAAAGTTACAAGAAAGTCACTTTTCAACTGTCAATATTTCCAAAACAGTTGAACTTAAGGATTAAAATTTTGTACCAAAATGTATGGAATTGAAAACCCTCCAAAATGATGTATCACTTGACCCCCCTTCCCATTTAAAATTTTCTAGGGGGTGGCTCTGGGGGGTTGAAAGATGGAAGGTGAATTTTGCATAAAAACTCATCCCCCTTCAAATTATAGTTGACGTGTTTCAGGGATTTTCTCGAAAATTTTTCTACTCCGAGATAATAGGGGTGGGAAGTTTTCAAATTGACACCCTGTATAATAATGTGTGGTTATGTTGTAAGGTATGCCAATGATTGTTGTTTTCTGTTGTTGATTTTCAATCCACGTTTTGGCTGTAAAGTGGCTATAATTAATTAATCAATTTATTAATGTCAAGCTGAGTTTAGTTTTCTTATATTAATCAATAAAACGTTGTTCAAAGTGTAGTGGTGTTTTTATTGATATTCACAAACTTATATTTGGTGCATTCACTTTCAAAGAATCTATCAAAACTGGATTTTCGAAGAATTAAATTTAATATTATACTTTAGAGCCGATTTAAGTACTAAATGTAAATTATGATCATGTTCGAACTGATTTCCACCTGTAACTATAAGGTCATCAAAATAGAGCCCTACGCCGTCCAAGTCCCGAAATATTTCATTAATTTTCCTTTGATAGACTTCCGCGGCAGAACAAATGCCAAAAGGTAAACGCAAAAATTCAAATCGCCCAAATGGTGTGCCAAAATCTGTGTACTTTGAACTATGATTGTCAATTTTGATCTGGAAATAACCGTCTTTCATATCAAGCACCGAAAAATATTCTTTATTACATAATTTGACAGCAATTTCCTCAGAAGTCGGAATTAAAAAATGTTCACGCTGAATTGCCTTATTCAAATACTTGGGGTCTAGGCACAACTTCAAGTCTCCATTACTTTTTTCCACTATGACTAAAGGATTCAGCCACTCAGTTGGTTCGTCAAGTTTTTTAATTACACCTTGAACTTCAAGTTGCTCTAGTTTCAATTTCAATCTATCATGCAATGCTCTAGGAACTCTCCTGGGAAGCTGAATATGTGGAACGGCATCTTTTTCCAAAGAAATATGATGCTCAGTTGGAAACTGGCCTAAACCATCAAAAAACTTAGCATACATTTTCTTAACATCTTCGAGAGACTTGAAATTGACATTGAGACCTGGACTAATACTAGCTAAAACTCAAGAGTTTCTTTATGGTTGTTGACTTCGCAAGACAAACTAACTTCACCCCTAGGTTTTATCCTGAAACCACTACAACCATATGACACAAGGGTCACTTTGGTTGGTTTTAAAAGAGAACTAACTTTTAACTCTTTAGGCGGTTACACACGGACGTGGATGTCTGAAAACATGTATGCACATACATGAACGCGCAAACAAAAACATCAATGTGTATGCAAAATACTGTTACGTTTTTGAATGTGCAAACGGTAGAATGACGCTCAAGTGAATTCTGGAATCGCTAGAAATTTTGTATGCACACCCCGAACACTGTAGCAAGACTGCAGTTTTGATAGTTTTGTGCGAGTGTCTGTACAAAGACGCCATGCACGTTATTGTTTGCACGTTGATGTATGTACGTATATGTATATCAAGCCACCAACGACCGTGTGTAACCGCCTTTTGAGAACATGTAGAGGCAAAACACTTACCTCAGCCCCAGTGTCAAGCTTAAATTCTACCTGATTTTTGTTCTCGATGTGCACAACTTGTCTCCAGTCATTCTTTATCTCAGTTTGATTGTCTCTGCTGTCGCACTCACTGATCCCCTTATCAATTTTTCGAGACTTCATAGAACTGACTCGACACAGTGAGTCCACGTAGAAAGACTCACTTTCACTAAAGCTGTCACTACCTCCTTCTGTTGTGTGCTCTTTCTCCAGTTCGTGTACAGGCTTCCTCCGTGACTGTCTTTCGCTAGATTTTTTGTGTGGCTTACTAGAACCTTCACCAGGACACATTACTGCAAAATGGTTTTCTCCTTGGCAAGCTGCACATGTTTTCCCATATGCCGGGCATTTACCATTTAATATTTGTTTGTTTGACCATCTTTTTGGCCAATACTGTTGAATTTAAACCGTTCGAAAATCACATTTTCTTGAGGTAGTATTCCTGAAATTTTTTCTTTATATTGTCTAGCGATTCTAGTTCTAGTTCCCGCTAAGTAAATGTAAAACTATTAAACAACTCGAGCCCATCATCTCCTACAAGATTTAGGAAAACGGCCACTTTAGTTTCCGACCCTGTATACCTTATGGTTATCGAGATACCTACTAATGAATTTGTAACACCCTGTATGGATACGAGTTTTGGAAATGAAGTAAAAGCTTCTGGTCTCCAGCTCCCCAAATCCAATTTGTACATTAAAAATAATTCTTGACAGGACCAGGCCGAATATGAGTTACGAGCTCCAAAAAGCAAAGATGTAGCTAATTAACCGGGATAACCTTTCGAATGCCGCAAATGATGGACAAAAAGGAAGTGGGCGGGATCGGGGCGACTTTCGGGACACGGCTGGTTACATGGTTCGCATCCCGTGTAAAATCGTAAAACATATCGACCAAACTAAAAATAATAATTTTGTTTTTCTTTAATGCAAAAAGGGTTTTCATATCGGAATTCTAAGAAGTCAAGCTGGGATATCACACAACTCGAATTCGCGGCGCTCATTAGGGCCCAGAAAACATTTTGCATGTTTCCTGTTACAATTTTAAAATCTCATGTTTCGTTATATTTCAACGAAACGCAAATCTTCTTTTATTTTATTTTTGCAGGTTTCTTGTCTGGTAATTAAAAAGTATAAACTGAGAATAATCAACAGTTTAACGCACGAAAGGTTCTTCAGTGGGTGAGTCAAGTTTGCCCCTGCGTAATAGTCTAATTAAAAAATTAATTTCCATGTGTTTTGCATAATAATTCAGCACACTCATCTTTGAGAAATTACAATCCTGGGTCCATCTAATTACCTACCTATACGTGAATATCTATTCAATTATTATGTTAGTACGTGCCATAGTCACAATTCACAAGGAGTAGGTAGCAGGAGTTATGAATTAAAGAAGCCACAACAAATTAACAAATAAATAATTTTAATAATTTAATATTATATACAAAAAAGACATTTAAAAAATAAAGCGCTACAATATATGTATATGTAATACAAAAGGCACATCTTGTCATAAGCATTTTGATTATTTCTAATTATATTAACCTATGTATAGAGTATTTATTTGATTGAAGAATATATAAGTATTAGCACCTGTAACTTCAATTACTCGTAAAATGTGTGTAGGTAACTAATTCAGAACTATTTTTTTTTTTTTAAATATGTTGTTGTTAAGGTTTTGGTATAGTATTTTTAAAGTCAGTTAAAACAAGGTATAAATAAATTGCAACTGTTGGTGACTAGTGGCAGTGCATTTCTCATTGAAATATTCAATCACCAGTCAGTCACCAGTCGTTATTTATCTTCACCTTGTTTCAACTGACTTCTGACTTTATAAAGACTATACATCGTATACTTTATTGCCTATACCTTTAAGGCGAAGTCAACACAAAAATGAACAAATACGACACAAAATACAACAGACAAATACAAAAATCTAACTCCTAAATCTCACAAATGATGTCCCAAAGGATGTGGTGCCATTCCCGAATTAACCATATGCATAGCACTGTTCCCCCACATGTAATAATTATAATTCTGTGCTGGATCAGCAACAGGAGGTGACGGTCCAGGTGGCAAAGCTGTTGGATTACCACCGTGTTGAGATCTGAAAGCCGCAGCGTGAACTCCCGCTAGAATATCTTGCACCGAATGCGAACTGGGCCAACAAGGAGCGCTGGATCTCTGATGATGGCTGCTAGGCGATTTCGGTTGCGGATAAGGATAACTCGGATAGATGTTGTAGATGGAGTGGGCGTGCGGATTACTATGCACCAGAGATCCGATTTTGTTTCTTAAAATTCTACTTATCGAACTAACTGAAGGAACGTTGTATTTGTCGCAAATGCCGTCGGATAAGAGACGATCTCGAATTTCCCAGGCGAAAATTCCCGGGTCTTTTTGCTTGAGGTTTTTTATGTAGGCTACTACTTTTGGTGTGGTTACTCTTGGTTTGGAACCGCCGATGGCGCCTGGCAATATGGAACCAGTTTCGTGATATCTGAAAAAATAAGAAACAAGTGTGAATATACTTGAGACTAGTTTTAAACTAAAGACTTAATTGTATTACCTTGCTAGAATTTTGGATACGCATCCATGCGAAACCCGAAGTTGTCTGGAAATATCACAGGGACGAATTCCAACTTGGGATAGTTCAACGATTCGTAATCTTACTGCGTTTGGTAAGGGTCTTCCATTGACGAATACACCACCCAGTTGGTTGACTTCGCCGTACTGTTGGACTTGGGCTTCTGAAATAAAAGAAATAATTGAGATTGGCTGAATTTAGTCTCAAATTGTTAAACATTATTTTCTTTGTTTTGTTGTATTATTGTTTGAAAAAATTTCTAAATAATTTCCTTTCAATATTTTTTCATTTTAAAAATGGCTTTCTTCGATTATTCCTATTGTAAAAATGCACCCTAAAAAGTGTACTAGTACTTTGACAATTTTTTTTTAATTGTGAAAATTTCTTAGTCTGAAGAAAGCTTTTAGTAGTGATACCTAGATTAGATTAGATTAGATTAATTGACCGGAGATGCGCAGAAGCGTCATCCAGCACTGCAAAACTTGTCAGATTATTGTCTCCTGTCTGACCTTAGAGTGCGTTGTCCAGACCCGTCCTTCTAATGACTCCCATATAGCCGTGAAACTGGCCATTCCATATAGCTTGCCGGTTTGGGCTTCTCCTCACCAAGTTTTGTGAACCTGAGCCTGCATAACGCTTCGCAACGGCACCACACATGTACGGCAGTTTCTTCCGCTTTCTGGCAGAACCTGCATAGGGCAGGCTCATTCTTTCCAGTTGCTTATTGAGTCTGCAATGCCCTGTTAATTGACCTACCATTATTTTTACAACCTTACGACTGTGGTTAAGTAGGTTTGATGTGAACTTGGGTGAGCAGGATTTAATGAACTGCTTTGCCTGTCGTTATTCTGGTGTTTGCAGCCACCAGCTCTGGAATTTTCTGTCTATCCAGTTCTAGATAGATGTTTTGAAGAGGCACGATGAGATTCCGCAGAATGACTCTGGGCCTATCATCTCGGTGGCTGAGTCTCCTTTAGCTAAGTCGTCAGCCTGTCTGAGTAAATGATAATATTTTTACTCTTTGCTTCTTTTTCCACTTTGAGACAGTACCATTAATGCAGCGATTTCTGCTTGAAACACCGTGACGTAGTATCCGAGGCTTATGGATATCTTCATTATCTGGAGAGCCTTCCTTCCAGTCTTTCCTATCCGGTATGGTGTCCCGAAAATGCCTGCTGAAGATGAAAAGAGGAGTTGTTTTATCTGAAGGCATCTCATACAAGGGGGCGACTTCTTGATACTCCTCTATCTTCTAAGGTCGTGTTTATGTTGGAGCAGTGATACACGATAAAACCAACGATACTAATGTAAAGTATCATTAGTATCGTTGCTTTTATTGCTTATCACAGCTCCAACATAAACACGGCCTAACTCATGGTCCTTCAGTCCTTTGGTGTTTTATAATCGGACCTTGGCCGCGTTTGAGTCTGTAACCTAGTGCCTTTACTTGTTGTTATTAAGTTTTTTTTAATGTTTAATATCTAAATATCGTCTGCTGTACACTTTTGTTTTGGCACGTTGGTTCTGATTTTTACTCGTTTTTTTTTGTCAGTAGACAGTTGCCATATAACGCCATTAACGCCAATTATATTAGTTGCTGTTTCTCATGTTTCCACAAGTAAGAGCGACCCAAGTTTACTTAAAGGGGCATTTTATTTCATAATCAGTTCATAACAGGTTATGGGCCCAGTCGCGCTTGCCCGGAAAGTGTACGTCGTGTGCGTGTGGGTCGAATAAAAAGCGTGTAAAACGTTTTAGGTTTATCTCTTGGAACACTTTTGTGAAAAACTGAAAGGGTCGCTTTACTAGGGTATCCCTGCAACACGAAAACTGCGAAACCGTTTGTCGTTTATTGTGAGTTCCCAGTTGAGACAATACCTATGACTGATAAAGTTGACGTTTCCAGTGTCAATAAGTTTGATGAAACCAACTTTAGGCAATGGAAATTTCAGATGAAATGCTTAGTACGGGATACGACGCCTATTTCATTAAATCATTCTACACCGTCTTGCATTGCATCAGTTAGATAACATGGTGCTGTAACACACTTGCGCAGGGAAAGAGATGGGAGTGGGGGGATTTCTCACTTTCTCATAAGACAACGCATTGACCTGCTCCGTCTTGCAGCCCGTTATCCCCCCACAGGACGTCTTGCATCAGTATCCAGTGGCTATTTTACATTCGAGTTTTAATCTAAATCAACAATGGAGTGGTGTAAAATTATATTTCACCCCCCTCAGAAATTGACAATTTCTATCTATTACAACCCCAAAACCCGCATGAAAACCTTTTGCATGGGTTTTGTCTGTGCACAAATCAACCTAATAAGTAAATACAAGACTGTGTATAATTATACAGGGTGAGTTACTAAGCGCGCGGTGGTCCATATCTTCTATACTAACGGAGATCGGAGAAAAAACTAAATACAAAATTTGTAGATAAACATGAGTACTACATTCCTAAATTATTTTCCAGTATACAGGGTGGCCCAATAACTAGTAGTTGCGGTATGACGAAAAATGTAGAACAAAACACGGCCACTGCAAATAACAGCCTTATTATGATAACAAATACTTCAGCCCGGGCGTTATCTGCTATTTATCGGCCTTATAACGTTAATAACTATATTTGAGTGACATTGGTGATGATAAGTTTGGATAGCTCTGTTTTTGCTGATTTCAATGATAAGTTCAATAGGATTTTATCTCTAGTTTTCCAGAAAAAAAAATTATATCTGTTTATGTCATAAGAAACAATAAGATAGGTCTCTTTCTTACAGATTGTTTCTTATGACAAAAACAGATAAGTAGGTATGTATGTAACATTTTTTTTCTCGAAAATTGTTGATAAACCTATCGATGAAATCAGCAAGAGATTATGGAGTCCTATTAAAAAAATCGAACTTTGGTCAATGATACCAAAATGGTTTTTTTGCACCAATCAAGATTTCATGAATTTTGCGCCTAGTTGTTCTATTTTTTGTATCTCGCTTAGAAGTTGACATTTCCTATAATCTTTGAACTGAAGTCACAGTCAAAATAGTACATTAAAATACAAGTTTCAGAAGACGTCATTTTATCGCACGAGCCCTATATTAGAAAACGAGCCGGAGGCGAGTTTTCTAAAGGGCGAGTGCGATAATAGTACATTAAAATACAAGTTTCATAAGACGTCATTTTATCGCACGAGCACTATATTAGAAAACGAGCCGGAGGCGAGTTTTCTAAAGGGCGAGTGCGATAAAATGTCTTATGAAACGAATATTTTATACTATTTTTTCTATTTTGGTATTGTTTAGTAAAAAAAAACAATTTTTCTTGGAAATTTTATTCTCATATTTCCTGATTTCATAGTTTAGGTTGGTAACACTACATGCCAAATATAGAAATCTTCTATTATAAAATAGCGAATGACAGTTTGATGGCCATCAGTCAGTCAGTGTCACCAACCTCCGATAAGTAAAAAAGGAGTGTCACAAAGAGCTTCTTTTCGAAACTACTTTTAGTGTCGAAAAGACTTCGATATGACACCAAAATAGAAAAAATGTCTTATGAAACGAATATTTTATACTATTTTTTCTATTTTGGTATTGTTTAATTAAAAAAAAAACTTTTCTTGGAAATTTTATTCTCATATTTCCTGATTTCATATGTTTAGGTTGGCAACACTACATGCCAAATATAGAAATCTTCTATTTTTTTTATCGCGAATGACAGTTCGATGGCCATCAGTCAGCCAGTGTTACCAACCTCCGATAAGTAAAAAAGGAGTGTCACAAAGAGCTTCTTTTCGAAACTACTTTTAGTGTCGAAAAGACTTCGATATGACACCAAAATAGAAAAAAGATAATACCTACTTCACGAGTATATTTATCAATATAGGATGGCTACAAATGATATACTATAGCTCAGCATGTCTCGAAGATTCAGAATCTTGCGAAACAAATAAAAGATGCAGGTGACGACATAAGTAATATGACAATTATGACGAAAAAATTGAGTATTTACCTTACCTATTAAGTATAGGTATGTAAGGCAAGTATGGTTGTGGTTGTCATTAGATCCCACCAAACAAACAATTGATAATTTAAAGGCTCGACTTTTGGATGAAGAGAATAACCTCCAGAATTATAAGGAAACCGAACAAGTTTTTGCAGCAATGCTCTTTAATAAGAAGAAGCAAGAAAATGCGAAACCGAGAGGTCCCCTATGTATATTTGTAGAAAAAGAGGCCATATCTCAAAATACTGCAAATTAAAGAGAAAAAAAGCAAGATGAAAACCCCAGAAAACGAGAAATTCCCAGAAATGACAAAAACGAGACAGCATTCATTGTTGAACTTGAAGCAAACAGTGCTATTTTTGGGAATGAAACATGGATCTTGGACAGTGGTGCCTCTGCTTATATGACATATAGGCTAGACTTCACAGTTTCGAAAGAATTTGCTTTCTTAGGGTGTGCTTACAGATAGGAAAATGAAAGTTGTTAAATTCGAAAAAGAGGTAAAGATTTTTGAAGGTTCGAACCTCGGAAGCAATACCTATGAAATGCTATTCAGAACCATAATCTGCACTGCAAATTTAACAGTTTCTGACAATTTGGAATTGTGGCATGAACGCTGTGGCCATGTTAATGTGAAATATCTCAAGGGAATGATCAAGAAGGACTTGGGTGCAGGTGTAAAGTTCAGTGATGTTGAGAACTTTTTCTGCGAGTCTTGCTTGATGGATAAGCAGCATGAACTGCTCTTCAAGAAGAATCAAGAACATGTGAAACTAGAGATCGGTGAGAGAATTTACAGTGATGTGTGCGGCTCCTTCGGTATAAGGAATGAGATACTTTGTAACTTTTGAAGATGAAAAGACTGGTTATCTTGTAGCATACTTTATTAGGCTCACATCAGACGCTTTGAGCGCTTTAATAGCGTCCAAATGCAAAAATTAAAACAAAATTTGGACATTCGATAAAAGTTTTGCATACTGAGTACCTTAACAATGACTTCAAATGTTACTTTAGCAAAGAAGGTATAGAACGTGAGGTAACCGCGTCGTATACCCCTCAAAAAAACGGTCGCGTGGAGAGAGATAATCGGATAGTTGTTGAAAGTTCACGGTCAATGTTACACCAGCAGGTGCTCCAAAATACTTGTGAGCAGAGGCAGTTAATACTACTATTTACATACTTGAAAGAGTGCTTACTTCGCAAGCCCCAGGTGAAATGACATACGAAATGTGGTATATGGACAAACACTCGACCATTTGAAAGTGTTTGGTTGTGATGCATATACGAGCATGTGCCAGATGAAAAGCGTAGAAAACTGGACACAAAAAGCGAAAAGCTCATGTTTATTGTATATAATGAAAATTCTACGAACTATAGACTTTTTAATCCCATAACAAGAAAACTTATTATATCAAGAAATGTGGTGCTTGATAAAAAAAGGCAAAGTGGTTTGAAGCCAAACACAGTAAAAATAGAACTTGATAATGATAACATCACTGATTTTGGCGAAGTGGAAGCACAGTTGTGGAAGTAGAAGTTGGGAATTAGGTTGAACAAGAAGCGAGACAAGAATTCGTGCGGGAAGAAAATTATGAGCATGTTGGACGAAACGGTGAAATGCCAGATCTCAGACCACAGAGAAATGTTCGAATGCCTGCCAGACTTCACTTGAACTTTGTAGAAATTGAGATTCCAGACTTTTATGATGATGCTATAAAAAGCAAAGAAAATGACAAATGGAAAGAGGCGATTGATGAAGAGTATCATACGCTTTGTGTAAGAATAACATGGATAATGGGAAAAATTCCAGAAAATAAGAAACCTATAGAGCTGAGGTGGGTTTTTCAAGTTAAAAGAAATCAAGACGGCCAAATCTCAAGATACAAGCCAAGACTATGTGCTGAAAAATATACACAAGAAGAGAGATTCAATAGGTGTGTTGCTTGCCATTGCAAATATGAAAGATTATGAATTTAGGCAGTTCAACATAAAAACTGCCTTCTTACATGGCAAACTCGAAAAAAATAGCTGCTTTTTTTCTAACACCTATCTTAGCTGACCTAGGGCCGGTTTCTCGATAGCGAGTCACCTTCGGGTTAATTTTAGCTCCAGGGTACACGTGTCCAGTTGTTATGTTTACCCTGGAGTTATGCTTAACCCGGAGGTGACTCGCTATTGAGAAACCGGCCCCTAAGCTGTTCTGAAATGAAATAAAGGACCGTTTTTTCTAACATCTTAGGTAAGTTTATGTCAGTTGATGTCGAAATTACCTCCCCCCTTGCCTACGCCAAGAATGCCGGATTCCATCCTTAGTTCAATTTCTTACCTGAGATTATGTTTATTTAAAGTCAGATAATTCTTCGTCCATCTAATGTGTACGTTTGAACTAAAAGTTATCTAAGATATAAGACAGTGTGCAGAAAAAAGGAGCTAATATATACATGAAACATGAAACCACCACCCAGATTGGACTGGAAAGAAGGTTCTGTTTGCAAGCCAAAAGTCTTTGCATGGCTTGAAACAAAGTTCAAGATGTTGGAATAAGAAATTCAGAACTTTTCTACTAAACTTTGGTTTTGAAGCTTCGACAGCAGACAAATGTGTCTACACAGGGTACGTCAAAGATATAAAAGTCCTGCTTATGATACACGTAGATGATGATTTGATATTCTCATCTCAAACATCAGCGATTGATGCAGTTTTAGATGATTTACATAATTATTGTTTTGAGGTAAAAAGTGCACAAGACAAGAAGAAAATTACTTTGTTGGTAGATATTGAAATAAAACGGGACTTAAAACAAGTCAAGATGTCCTTAAAGCAGTCAAGCTATATAAAAGATATAATAAGACGATCTGCAATGGAAGATGCCAACCCAGTGAGCATGCCAGAGGATCAGCATACAAACTTAGTTTTACTGACTCTGACTATGCTAGTGATACTCAAACAAGACGTTCAACAAGTGGTTATGTGTAGAAGTTATGCAATGGACCCATGACATGGTCGAACAAGAGACAGCCAACAGTTACACTGTCAACAACTGAGGCTGAATACATTGCTGCTTCACAAGTCATCAAAAAAGGATCTGGTTGCAATTGTGATTCGACATTCACGAAGAAGTCATCAAACCAGCAATTTTGAATGTTGATAAAACCAGAGCTCCATAAAACTAATACGAAACCCAGAATTTCACAATAGGACAAAACATATTGATGTCCAGCATCACTTTATGGGAGAATAATATGAAGCCGAACATATTGTTCCTGTCTATGTAAATACACGAGAACAACAGTCTGATTGTTACGGTCTGCGTAACCCCAGGCAACCGAGGCGAAGGTTATCATTGGCCTAATTACCATTTTGTACAGCCATAGCATCTTTGGATTAGTCCCCCCGCTTTTTCCGCAGAGCCTCTTCCATCTCCCAGGGCAATTTTTGCCTTCTGGACGACTTTTTTCTAGATCCCAGGTAATGTTTTTGGTCAAAGATGACTTCTAGATATTTGATCTCTTTTGAGAAGGGGATTTCTACTTTGTTAAGCCTAGCGCATCTAAGCCCCCTTGGTACTCTTTTTTTTGCGAAGGGGACAATTCAGGGATAAATAAACCACTCAGTCAAATTTTTTTAAGACGTAGATATGCTTTCAGATCACGTTATAGAAAGGATCCAATTATAATGTCGGTGCAGAAAATATTGAACCAAGAAAAGCCATAAAATACCAAAATTGCCAAAAAAACAATACCAAAAAGTACTCATGTTGATGAACGTGCCTTTTCCTTTATGGTCTGATGGCATATTTACTGTGGCATGAATTTTATTGAATTGTTTAATGTTGTCATCAGAGATTCTTTTGCCGAAAGAAACGTATATGAACTGGTTTTGGAAATAAAAAATATTATTAAATTAAAGTGAGCATCAATTTAAATAGAACAATTTTTGTAAAACCGATCTTAAACTCCTAAACTGAACTAAAGAAGAAGAATGTATATTGAGGTTTAAACTACACTCAAGGTTTTGGGCAGAAGATCAGTGGGACAAGTCTGATCTCAGTGGATATAATTAGTGGGGCTCAGAGTAATGATTAAAGCCAATAGAAAACACTTGCAAAAGAAAACTTTGAGGACTAACCCAAACATTATCGTAGATGCTTTTTTTAGCCTTTCTGGGTTCTGTACTACATTATATTTTTTCTTGTTCATTATGCAGTTTCCTCAAATTATCTCCACATTTTCTATTAATCAACATCTTTAATTAAATTGTTACATTGTTTGAAGTCGTTATATTTTTCTGTGAAATTATACTACAATTTCGCGTTTCAGTTCTGTTTTCTTTTTTTTTTGTTATTGATGATTGTCTTTCATAAATACTCTGCAGCAATACGCTCAATATAATTTCATGTGTCGAATTCACAAAAACGTAAAAAACGGAGAAGCAGAATGTCGATTAATTTCCTATTAATCACAGCGAAAATTACTAAAAATCATGTAAAACAAATTTCGGCAAGATAAAATCGAGATTTACGATTGCATATTTAATGCGAAAACATGTGTGTGTGCTAGTAGTCGCCTTCAAACCCCATTAGTAGAACGGTGCTTAAAAATAGGTTACCCAATTTACAACATTTTAATTAAAAACCTTCGAAGCACATGCGTAATAACCAGTCTAAGCGGAGCGGAATAATTTATTAAAGTCCTTTCAAGTAGCGACATGACCACATGTAAACTAATTAAAAGAAATTAAAGGTCGTAAATTTTCTTTACAAGTCTATTTGCCTCAAGCCAGTGTATGTAGTGTCGTATGTTGCCAGATTCACAAATGGAAAATTTTATACTTAATAATGCGATATTAATATTAAACAAGTAGGGAAATTCAATTAATCTTATGAGTAGAATTAAAACAAATCCAGTCATCAAAATATGTTCCAAGAATAACTACGAACAGAGGAAGTTATGAAAACATTGAATGGCATGAAGGCATAATGATGGAAGGACTGAGTCTATGATGGTTGACTGGAACAATAACATTTGTATGCTGATTACAGTTTTTCCAAGAAAGCAGAAAGCTTAAAATGACTTGCTAAGTGAGACTGAGTCATCTGGAAGAATGTCTCAGTTGTTAACAAATTCACTACAGACAAGTGATCATTAAGTTCTGAAAGCTAAAACTAAACTTGGAGAAAAGTTTGAGTGAAAAAAGTTAGACAAGATCTTCTACTATAAGTGGATTATCTACATTGTAGCTCTAGAAAAAGAATAAATACAACACTTGCCAACACTGGCAAAAAATTATCCCAGTCTTGATGCATGATCTAACACGTGTTGACAATGTCGGATGTCGTGGAACTCGTTTATTCAACGCTCGACACCGCAAACAAAAACAAATGACAGGCCAGGCTTTGATCTGGCAAACCGTAATTTATGTCGTAAAAAGTTAACAAAAAAGTACCTGGACGTTAAAAGAACGAGCGTGGAATTTCTTCTTGATTTTCAACTGCTATGGTTTAATTTAATGTTCTAATTTTAACGGTGTTTAACTAATTTAAGTGTAAAGTTCAATTGATGCATGAAATAGTTAAAAAGACCAAAAACGTAAACATATTTACGATTTGAGCGACCCTTAGCCGGAGAAGGCGATGTTTGCCTTAATAACTGTGAAAGCAGATGTGAAGTATTTGAAACAAAAGTTAAAATGCTTGTAAGCTTTGTTTGCACGAAAACTCAAGCTGGCGTAATTTATTTCTTAGCTTTCATTTTCGATACTTTATTGCAGTTTTTTCAAGCATCAGCAGCTGTTTAACGAATTTACAACTTCTATATTTTTAGTATCCAGAAAATTTGTAGATATTAAAATTACATGTACTTAAGCTTCTTGCTTTTGTTTAACTTTTCCACATTAAGTCTCATTTGGATATAGATAACTGTAATCAAATTGTCACATCCTTTTAAACTCACAGTTACAATTTTTTCAATAAAAAAGTTGCAGCATGTCACAGTAGGAAAATTAACTATATTTCATAAAATAAGAGAAACAGGTTCCAAACTAAGCTAATATGAATAAACAATACTTTCTAATGTCTAACTTTTTTCATATGGTATTTTTCACTATCACAATTCACTTGGCGATGTTTTTCTCTTGTAGAATGTTGCTTATGATCACTTCTTGCAGCCCTTGTTTTATACTTCTTGCCATCACTCTCTGTCATACTCCTACTACGTTTCTTCTTTTTATTCTTCTCAGCTCGTTCTCGCTTTTCAATTTTCTCCAACTTCTTCAACAAAGCCTTCTTCTGCTTCCTCGTCAGAGTTTTCAAAAAATTGTGTTCTTCATTTTCATGGACAAATAAATCGGCTTCCACAGTGTTCACGTATCGTTTCTTCAAAGCCAGACCATCCTCAAGCATGCGGTCCACCAAATCTTGTCTATCTTTTTCAAACGATCTCGCTGTAGACATCGATAAGTTGTACATAGGACACTCTTTGTCTGTATTAATGTGACCCCATTTATGGCACTTTACACACCTGACGTTTCGCACTTGGATTCCGAACGGTTGATCTCTGATTTCTTGATCTCCGATGCAGTAACTTTCTCTTGGAGCGTTGTATTTTCGTTGCCATTCGAATTTGTATTCCGGTTCTTTTTGGGTTTCCTTACGGGTTCCTGGTGGAGGCTCGTACATGAAGCTTACAGCCAGTTTGTCCTTATTTTCTTTATTCAAGATAGTTTTATTGTCGTGAAGATTTTGTTCTTTTTCGTATTGTTGCTTGAGTTCTTCTTGTTTTTTCTTGTACGATTCCGCTTTTTGTTCGGCCATCCAGACACGCTTTAGGTTATCTCTTGAGGAGGGATGGAAGAACTTTTTGCACATGAAATTATTGAATCCTTTACCCATTATTAGTGGTTTTTTTAGGCCACGGCAATGTAATAAAATTTAACAGGAGTTGTCACTTTTTGACATTTGAAAAACCAATTTGTCCAATAAAAAAAAAAAAAGAAAATGGTGGCAAATTTAAATTTCCGTGTTCTTTTATAACAAAAAGTTGAAGTTCGACATCTAACTGAGTAGTTAAAGATTCCTCAGCCGTTTTCCCATGAAGTTTTTCATATAATACTATGAGCTTTTCACAAGCCAAGCCTTCCGATTACTACAAGCTTAAGTACTCAAGTTAAAAATATTCTTCTTCACCTTCATAAGGTCTTCAAGATCTTCAACAACTGAATCATATACAACTTAACTCAAGTACTGAAGAATGCCATACTTACCCCACCTATAAAGTTCAACTCTAGAGACGTCTTCTATCATAGAATGTTCAAGTTCTGCATTCAAATTAGCCTAACGACAAAGTTCCGTTACTAGATCTATTTTTTAACTAAGAACAACTTTCTCCAGAAATTTCTTTCTACTGAACCTTGTTTTTAGGCTTCATTAATCTTTTCATCAATAATTAAAGTATCTATACGAGCTCGACTTATAAATTTTTTTCTTTAGTTCCAAGTTCAACAACTGAAGAGTGCATACTGAAGTTGAAATTCTAATGAATTAAAAGTTTTGGCAGTAATTTGAGAATTAGGTCAGAGAGGCAATACGGTAGTCTACAATATTGATCTCGAGCAAAAACGCACCTATATACAATAGGTGTCCAGTTATTAATTATAAAAATAAATCACCCCGCCAGAGTTTAAGCAAATAAGCATAAAAATAATAATTATAAACGTTGGTTAACACCAGTGAAAAATAATTATTATTTGCCAGTGTACGTATACGCCTTATTCCTCAGAAGTCGTAAACATTAGACACGCAGTAATAAAAGCATCGGTTTTAATACGTGCAAACGCGGCCCCGTTCCCGAAAATGAAATAATTACTTTGAAAATCTAGTGTTGCGTAACGGACCGGCCGACAGACGGAGCGTTTCGCCGTTATGTATCACGCTACGTGAAAGAAATTTCCTCTTTGAATCGATAAACACCGAAAGACCAAAGGGTTCATGGAATAATTAACAAGATATGGGATCTCCTGTTTCAAAATAGTTCCAACAACAAAAATTGTAAACTGAAATTATGATGGCCATAGCAAAACAGCAGAATAATTTCTTGAGGTTAGGTGATGGCGGGAGTAAATAAAAATATAGGCGACGAAATACAGAAAAAAAAGTGCAAACATTGCAAAAAAACCGTACATTCTTCTCTTGATTGTGTAACCTGTGGATCTAACTACCACCCCAGCTGTGCGGCACAGGCAAGAGTTACGAATAAGGAAAACAAAGTGAACTGTTGCAAAACAAACACCAAAAGTGAGGTTAGTTGTGAAAAAAACATCTAATTTCATGAAATGGAAGAAAAGAGGATTGAAGAACTAATGCGGGAAGTGTTTAATGAGTATCTAAATCCTCTGAAGGAAACCCTACACGAAGAAATGGGGGAAATCAAGAAATCCATCTAGTTTGTGTCGGATAGCTTCGAGGATCAAAAATCTGCCAGTTTTGCTGTTTAGCGAAATGAAGAAACTGAAGGATGAAAATCACAGTTTGAAGATTAAAGTCGAAGTCCTCGAAGGTAAACAGAACGCCCGTGAGCAGAAAGATCAGGAAAATAATGTGATAGTTGTTGGTATACCCAAGTAGGCCGAAGAAACAGAACAGGTGATCAATGAAGTAATTAAAGCACTGATAGTTGAAATCACTGAAAGTGATCATCAAAGAAACCTATCCTATCTCAAATAAAGAGGCTGCTTCTATATTAATTAAACTTAAAAGCTATGAAGCAAACCTAAAAATTAAAAATCTACAAGAAAATCAAACAAACAAAATGACCTAAATTTAATGAATGTGGGCTGAAGGGCCCTGGTAAAAACATATTTTTCAATGACAATTTGAAGATTTATTTAGGAGAGCCAGAGACTTGAAAAAAAATAAAAATATCAATGCAGCCTTTATAAAGAATGGCAAGATTTTTGTTAAAAAAACTGAAGATGACCCTCCAGCTAGGATAAAAAGTGATACGGATTTGTTGTTGCTGTGCTAGGAGCAAGTAAAATTCTGGCCTAAAACTAAGTAAAATAATCATCTTTTCACTTATAAAACTCAACATACTGTTACATCAACATTAGAAGTCTGCGCAACAAATTTGAAGATCTAAAAGACATAATACGAAACAAAACTGAAAGTATCCACATTGTCATACTTACCGAAACATGGTTTTATCATGAAGAAATAGACAATTTTAACTTACCCGAATATGCATCAATTATTCATAACTGTAGAGCTACAAAGAGGAGGAGGCGTAAGCATGTACAATAAAAATAATTTGGAGTAGAGTCCGCGTCAAGAAAGAGTACGGTGACGTCAAATGCGCACAAACCCAATTTTGAAGATTAACCGAACTATCGTATTGTTCGGTGCGGTGCTGCTGCCGAACGCCAAGCACGTGGTTCATTGTCGTACGGCCAGCAGGCATATTTATTTAGTTTATTTTCTATCCAAGTTTTGTCTAAAAAGATACCCCGCTGCTGGTTTCAGCTCACGGCCGAGGTCACCGCAGACAGCGAGAGATAGACGAGGGAGAGAGATCCGACCCGCTTCGCGCAGCTTTCCGTGTCGTCACCGTACTCTTTACTGCTGACGCGGACTCTATACAGTGGAAAACAGAATCGAACGAGAGTGAATGTTGTTGAAATTTACTTGAAGACCATAAAATGTTCCATATGTGCCCTATATAGACCACCCTCGAGTAACAGTACCACCTTTTTTGATTCACTTGACAAAATAACGGAAAATAGAAATACAAAGCGCCTGGCTGTCTATTCTCGAAACCGGGGAATAGCGTTCTCACGAGAACGATTGCTCTGTCTTTGTCAGTGTTATGGAAATATAAATATGGGCGACTAATATGGAACCTTCGTTCTCATGAGAACGCTGCTCCCCAGTTTCGAGAATTAGGGCCCTGCTAGTAGGAGATTTAAACTTTGTTGCGGAAATAACCCACAACAGGTTTAATTTTTATTATTTCTAATTAAATATAAGTTTCTCCTCTATTATTTACGATTAAAAATAATATACTAAAAAAAGATGCTATTGCTGAACTATTTATCCTATAAAAGCGGCAACAACAACCCTTTGAACCAATAAAATTGCAGGTTTCTTCATTACCTTATAAGGTAGTGGACCTTTCTCGCCGCTGTGATTGGTCAGCCGCCACATTGTTTCCTAGTTTTTGCGACCTGCTCCCTGGCAGAGCTAGTCGACGCACATTCTTCAGTACTATTAGAATAATCGAAGAGTTCGCGCCCTCTGATGCTCCCCAGAAGCAAAACTCCCAAAACCCCCGTTAGTACGCGCGATTTATAGTCAAAAATACTACTCTCTGTGTCTCAAGGCCTGACATGGTCTATATTATTGATTACAATTCATGTAATTAATCCCTAATTATTGCAAGTCACCTCGGATGAGCAAAATTCTCTCGTAAGCGCCTGTTTTTGGCTCTCTCTCTCACACTCTCGCCGGGCTCCAACGCGCCTGCATATGTATTGTTCATCGATTTTTATCTGATACTTTCCGTATGAGGAGCGAGGGGGTGAAGTATATGGCAAAAACAGGTGTGACGTCAGGTAAGCATTGGCGTTCTAATGTACGGTGCCACCAGCTCACATTCCTTCCGAGTATCAGATTAAAATCGACGGACTTTATATCGTTGTGTTTTCATCTCAGCGGAAAATTCCCTGGCTGCCAGTGTGAATAGTGATAAATGGCTAAATAATCGCCTTGTGGATTTATCTGCATGAACCGGATTAAGCAAGTAAGACTGTTACAGTTTCTCTAACAGTCGAACAATAAATACTGATTAGTGATTCGCTTGAAATGCACTATAATTTGAAGTGTTTTCTAACGTTTAATGCAGAAATTTGGTTTCACACTCGTGAAATTAACATTTGTACATTTGTATATACAGTGACCGCCAAAAAGTTTGCAACAAATGGGAAAATATTTTATTATTAAAATATCAAAAAGAATGTTACGTGGGATCAATTCAGCATACCTATCAACAAAAAAAAGCACTGTGACAGATGTCATGTGACCACAGCTATGGCGGGAAATTTAAAAAGTTCGCCTCAAATATGTAAAAAGTGGGGTTAGATGACCAGAAATCGAAAAATTGTAAAGAGAAAAGTGGTTCAGAATTCGATTTTACGTCTATTTGTCAATTTTTGAAAGGGTACAAGGATTTTTAATACATATCAATTTTTTGGTCTGTTTTCTGGTAATTTGGAGAATATTAAAAACTTTTCGGAAAAATATTGGTTTAACTGAATTTAGAAAAGAGGTATTGGATTAGAAAGATTTTATGATAATTCCAAATTTGTTATTTCAAATTTTTGCTTTCTGTAGGTCATTGCAACAAGATCAGAGTGGTCTGAAAATGAATTTTTGGGTTTTTACAATTTTCCGCGGGACAATAAAGCAGAATGACTGCACTGGATTTTTTTTTTGTTAGTTTTACTTTGAATTATGTGAACCAAGCGAAAAGTTTTTGATATTTTTCAAATTACCAGAAAACAGGCCAAAAAATTGATATTTATTAAAAATCCGCGTACCTTCTTAAAAATTCACACATAGACGTAAAATCGAATCCTGAACCACTTTTCTCTCTACAATTTTTCGATTTCTGGTCATCTAACCCCACTTTTTACATATTTAAGGCAAACTTTTTAAATTTCCCGCCATAACTGTGGTCACATGACATCTGTCACAGTGCTTTCTTTGTTGATGAGTATGCTGAATCGATCCCACGTAAAATTCTCTTTGATATCTTAATAATAAAATATTTTCCCATTTGTTGCAAACTTTTTGGCGGTCACTGTAGAAACTGAGCATATATAAAGACTTTTCTTGCAAATATTGTTTACAGACTTCCACAGAAAAGTGCTCAAATTGTTAACTCTCAATAAAATAAAAGAACTTTCAAGGATCAAGAAACATTTTGTGATTACAGTGAACTGATTAAAGTTGACGAATTATTTATGTTGGTTGTGCTCTCGTGCATTTGATTAGTTAATTTGTGTTTTCATTCATTTAACATTTAACCATAAATGATATTATTATCATTATCAAATTTCTATACCGTTTATAAATCAAGATACTTACTTACTTTAGATTAGTACAAAATTTGTAGTTCGACTGAACGTCCAATTAGGAATTTTTAGATAGGATTTGATTGATCTATACCGAATTATTTTCATTTATTAATTAAATTGATAATTATTCTATTTCAGCGTTTTATTTGTATAAATGAGAATCAAGGCACCCCTAACCCAATACAAGACTTAAATGATCAAATATCTAATGGTTAATTTTTACAGTCAGTCAAAGTAAAAACTTTTGGCATCCCTGGTGCGGTTTAACTAAAGCCCAAAAAGGGGCAATAGCTAGTTCCGTCACAAACTTGGATATATTACAAAAAACGCCTACCATTTTAGAATACAGAAACATCATTTTCTATACAAAATAACCTGAATGAGCCAACTAGAATAGGAAATACCCGTGAAAGTATTTTAGATCATGTTATCACAAACAAAAACTTACAATGTGAGATACTAGATACTTACAGAAAACCACATGGTCTCAAACCACAAAATATTGAATATAAAACTAAATATTGACACTGAAATAAATTGGAAAAAAAAACGGTTTTCAGAAATAGAATAAATTTACAAAAATGGAGAGAACTTCTGGCAAAGGAATTTATCTCTGAAGAGATTAACGCCTTTAAAGATCTCACATATATCGTAAATGGTACAAGAAATGGGGGAAGCTACAACAGAGCATAAAATAAAAATTATAAATGAACAGTACTGGGTAAGTCACAAATACACACGAAAGGTAAAAGAAAGACAAACTATATGTTAGGTGGAAGCGTAATCCAAATGAAGACACAGAGAGAAATTTCAAAAAGAGCAAAAATGATGTGAACAACCTTAGAAACTATCTAAAAAAAGAGTACACTGAAAAACGACTAAAAAATGTTACTGGAGACAACAAAAAGACATGGAAGATTTATTTGAGTTGTGTTCCAGGACAAATAAGAAAAAAATAAAATATTATAAACAAAATAATTACCAAAGACGGATAGGTACTTAAGAGAGAACCCTGCGTAGAAATGTTAGAGGAAACAAACAGTCACTTCGCTAGAATTGGAGAAGAACTGGCAAATCAAATACCAGATATAGACAAAAATCAGTCGAAAGATGAAAATGTTCTGGATACTATCTTTCTAAACACAACAAACATTCTGGAAATCCAAAAAATTCTGCAAGACCTTTAAACACAATCTGCACCAGGCGAAGACAACATAACAAAAAATGACGTCCTGCAAATATTTAACATAATTGGTGGCAAAATGGTCACACTTATAAACAACGTGTTTGGAATATTTCCGCAAGAACTAAAAACAGCAAAATTTGTCCCAATCTACAAAGGCGGAAATCACTCTGACCTGAACAACTACCGACCAATTTCCATCCTGAATACCTTCGCAAAAATTGTTGAAAAAACAATAAACCACAGATTGGTAAATTTTGTAGAGAGCAGGTTTGAATTTGACAAGTTTCAGCCCAAAAGTGGCACATTGGGTGCAACAGTGGATTTTCTTGAGCATATTACGACAGAATTAGACCAAAACAAATATGTAGCTCTGGTGTTTGTCGACTTGATGGAGAAACTATATAAGATGAGTATACGAGGAGATGCCTACAAGCTTCTGCAATCTTACTTATATACAATATATTTCTTATATTCACTGTTCACTGAATCAAACCTACATGTTACACATACAATGTCATATGATTGGAGTATTTTAGATTTAATTATTAATCTGTCGTCACCTAAAGAAAACCTTATGCACGTATTACATCTGTGTATTTTTCCGTGTATTTATTCATGTAGTTCAGGGTGACAACCGAAAAACTTCAAACGCAACATAAATCAGCATTATGAAAAACAAAATAATGTTGGCACCATGAACTACGTGAGTAAATACACGGAAAAATACACAGATGTAATACGGGCAGTATAGTTATAAAATATGTTAAGACTTAGGCCTTGGTATCAGTTATTACAACTGTTTAAAGGTCAGAAATAAACTAAAAAAAAACCCAAAATACCAGTGGAAATATTTGGAATATTATCCAGTAGCCAGCAGGGCCGTAGCCAAAAAAACGTTTTGGTGTATAGAAAAACTAAATTTTACCTTTATCGATAATCGATATTTTGTCAAAACGATTACACAAGCTGGTGGCCGAAAGAAAATTAACGTTCCTCGAGTTATCCAGGTGCCAAAAACTGGAGCGATTATTCCACTCATACCTCTGTTTGCAGGACTCAGTGCCCTTGGTGCATTATCTGGTGGTGCTGCTGGCATTGCAAAGTTGTATCTGGATGCTCGCATTAAGAAGTCTTTAGAGGAAGCTGCGCCATAATAAGACTATAGAAGCCATCGCTCTAGGAGAGAAAGGAACTGAAATATATCTAGCCAAAATACACAAGACTGGTTTTGTATTGTTTCTAAAGAAAATGTCAAAAAATACCTAAAGGCTACCCAATCGACCTCTAGTGAATCTAGTGATGAAGATATTGAACGATATGCCAAAAAAACCTAAAATTACTAATTTTCGAGGTGTGCTTATGCGAGATACCTAACCCGCAGCTCCAAAGAAAATCGAATCTGGTGTGATTGATTTCGGTGAGAATACGGGATCTGGAACACATTGGGCTGCTTATATAAAAAGGATGTTGGCTTATATAAATGAGATAACAGACTGATAGGTCGATATAGTTTCCAATTTCTGTTGTCTCTCTTTTTATGCAAGATTATCATAATGGCATTCTTCCATTGTTCTCATTGGGGATTAAAAAGTATAGAGCAAGAAATACAAATGAGATTCCATATTCCGGACGATTCTTCTAGCATTCCAGAGATGAAATTTTGATAAATTATCGATTCTTGAAACTGGTTTACCTTGCAATGCTGTTCCACAAGCCTTTCTACCTTCAGTAATACATTGAAAATGAATCAGTAATTTAAATACTTTCCGGTCCAGTTAAAAGCCACGCATGCACGTTTTATTATTTCGGTCAACTAGCCAAATTATATCGTCGAAAACTTCAACCAAAGCCATGCCACAGACCGTTGGGAATCATTGGTCATTAAATTGTTCCATCGAGATCTTTGTGAAAGAGCCTCCACTCACTATTCTTATGGCGTCATTAAAAAGCTCATCCAGTCGGTTGGTTAAATTATACATATTAATATCGCTGCGCTTACTTGCGGATATTAATTTTAGATGTCCAAAAGAGATAACTAGGAGATAAATTAACTTTTCGTATGTTTGCTGGCTTTAGGTCAGTGTCCACAATCCAAGAACATGTGTAACACTAGAATATTAAGCTTGCAAATTTGGTGGATATGGGGCTGTTAGTCTAGTCGCAGTAGAAATTTTTTGTCTTTAACAGAAAGTGGGATATAGAAAGTAGAGGCCATCATGTAGGTAGGTACCTATCTTTTTTTGGATTGGGATTTTATTGAGTATTCCACTCATGTGTTAGAAATCCCATAAGGCAAGTGACAATTTTCAAAATTACAGCGAAAATTCTTTTGTCCATTAGTTTAACTAGAAAGAATTACCGCGATTATACAACTTACTGTACATTATTCCCATATCACACGAGAGGCTTAAAAAGTGATAAGCCTTTTGGGATTATCGCGCTTGGTGGCATTTATGGTAAATTCTAAAATATAAATTTTTTAAATTTTATAGTATTAAAGTTCGTTGTATAATATTTTGTATATAATTTTGAATACCACTCGATGTTTCAGGATTACCTAATACTTTTACCTGACACTCAACGCGTTACCAGCAACACCACTCCTCCTTCGGAGTCGTGGTGTTGCTGCGTAACGCGTTTCGTGACAGGTAAAAGTATTATCCGGTAATCCTGAAACCTCTTGTGGTATTACATTCGATAATTCTCCCATGTTATTGTATTTTTAGTTGTCATGCTAATTTTTGATACAAACAAACGGTTGCTGTTAGGAACCATTTATTTGTATTGATGTTAAGTTGTTCAAATCGTTTTTAAATATTTATTTGCATATTTTCCGGATTTTCATTCGAGAAATAATCCTCTAAATACCACTCAAGCTTGAAAATGGACCAGATAATTTTTCACTAATGCGTATATTTGCAAATTTCACTCGTCCTACGGACTCGTGAAATTATAGAAAACACGCAATCGTGAAAAATTATCGGTAATTTTGAAGCTCTCGTGGTATTATCCCCGAAAATCCAAGATTCAGATCTTGGCTAGGAGACAAAATGGTAGTTAGGTAAAATTTGGAAGAAATATGGGATTTTGGTATAATGAAATGACCATATTGTACAATTTTTGATGAACAATCCTTGAAAATCACTTGAATTTGATTCCAGATGAGGATGGTGAGGTTTATTATGACCTTTTTCTTCGCAATACTCAAAACATAATTTGTGAAAGCGTCTATATATTGTGATCTGATTGCAAGGCAAGCAAACCAAACAGTCCTGCCCGAGTGTCATTGCGGTTCAGATACTTTTCATTAATCAGCTAAAATTAGTAAAAAATACGGAAAATCAAACTTCAACTGACGTCAGCGTTGTGCCTTATTATTCCTTCTTTGAAAAGGAAAATCCTCATCTTCAAATAAAAAAATCCTCATTTATTCACGAAGTGACAAAATTAAAAACCTCAAATCTCATTATTCTAATAATAACCCTCTTCAGATATTATTTTAAATTTGTTATTGGCCATAAGTCTATAATATACTCAGGAGCCACAAAAGTCATAAACTATAATTCAAATTTAAAGGGTCTGATGGGGTCAACTCGTGCTTTCAAACGGGTGCCACAAAAGTCATAAACTACAGAATCGATTTCTAAATTTAGTTTCCTGCAAATTCCTGAGTCGCGTGGCGTCCCTTTACAACAGAAATTCGAAAAATGTCGAGTTTGGTAAATTTGTTACGTCAAGAGTTGGTCACGTTCGACGCAAAACCGAAGATGTTTCTTGTTAAATTTTAAATTTTAGAGGGGTCGAGTGTCACAAGTCACAACCCCATTTAAAATTTAGTTTATCAGCTTGAACATTTCACGGATAGTTTTCTATTTATAGTTATAGGACGATTAGCTCTATGCTGTAAGTCTCAACTTTGAGGAAAATTGAGAAAAATGCAATTTACTAATTTCAACGTTGATAAACTTTAATAATTCCTTTTGACCGAGAAAATGTATGCATTAATCGTTGTGGTAAATAGGCGCGACAGTTTAATTAAATGTGACCCAAAAAATGTTCAAAATTTTCAACTGTCGACCATTTTTCGTCCACACTTTTTGGGTGCCAAACGGTGCGTCCTCGAATTGTAATTTTCAACGTTAGTTTAGTGCACGTTAAAATTTATTAAATCAGTTGTGAAATAGTTTGATTTATATCGGTAATTTTTCGGCTGCCGGGTTTTGAGATTGTACCAAAGTCTACCCGGCTATTTTCAGCGGTTATATTGGCGAGCTTATGGAAAAGTATCACGGAAATTTTCGTTCGAATGAATAATGATGTTTTTACGCCGCATAAATTCTAAATAGTGTGCGAATTAAATCATAAACTAAAATTTATTGAGAACGGTTGACGCCTCTAGTTTTAAAAAATCAAATATTTCAATTTTCTCTTTAAAAGGAACCGCGGCTACCGGTATTATTAGTAGGTAAATAGGTACCCAGTGGTCAACCGTGGTACTTGACGTACTTTTTCTGTAATTCCTATACAAACGGGCCCCGAATTTGAAGACAAATACTTGAGACTAATGGGCAGCAGTTTTGGTTGTTTGTTGAAATAATTGTGTGGTCTTTTCTTTAGTATTTCAACCTGGGTGAATAATAAAACTACCAAAAACACTGTTCCTATATAGTATTATCTACTTTCACTTGGCGAATTTTAGATGTCGCAAAATGGCCATAAATGCAAACTGATCCCTTTTATAGTTATTTATGGTACTAGTGTGTTATGTTGAAAATAAGTCACGCGAGGAAGATTTATACCACGAGGCCGTCAGGCCGAGTGGTATAAATTCTCAAGTGACTTAGGAAACATAATACACGAGTGGCATACAATGTTTTATCCAACAAGTGGAAGATATAATTTTTTAATGAGATAATAATTAATAAGCTTTGTGATCAAATCAAAGCTACTTGCGTCTTAATGATGTCATTGGTCTCAGTACACTCAAAAAAATCTTGATCATAATATCAATGAACTGCTTTCATAAATTACATTTTCATTGATTCAGTGAAATTTTCATTAATGCCAGGTACAGAAAACTGTAAGTATTATGATTTCATGAACAGCTATCATTAAAATAAAGAATGAAGCTTCATTAAGTTATGAATAGTCATCTACATGAATCTATGTTGAATAGTGCATCGGTTACAAGAACTAAGTTCATTGATATTATGAAATTAAACCTTGATATTAAAGAAAATTTATTTGATGGGAGCTTCCACGGAATATTCATAATATAAATGAATATTAACATGAATAATATGAATATGGTTCATATGACCTTACTAGAAAATTATCCTTTTAAGAACGAAATTCATTGATACAATGTACAGTTCATTTAAAACAAGCAACTATTCCTAGGAACAAAGCTGCAACCATTACATCAAGATAAATCATAAATACAATGAAACAGTTCATAGCATTAATGTAGACAGTTCCTAAGCACATGCGCAAAGGTAGCTGCAGTCGGGCAACGACATAGAAAAATATGTTGAAATAGGAATAATTACATTTCTATTTTCTGGGTGCACTGCTACGTACTTCGTTCAAGTCGGTTTTTTCGGTTTTGTGTTGTTCGAAGTGTTAAATAGAAAGTCGATTATACCTATCGCCGGTTTTTCTAAAGGTAAGTTGTATACCTCTATCACCTCTATAATATGTATACCTATTATGTAGGTAGGACTTGGATGCCTTGCACGGAGACGGTCTAGTCTCAAAATGGGAATGAGAAAGAAATGACCTTCAGATTTAAATGTCATCCGGGGAGAACGTGAAAGACAAAAGCGTCAAGAGCTCCTCAGAATTTCTAAGGAATACTGAAGTCTCTGAAAGTAAGTATACTCAATCCCAAATCAAGTTGTAATTTTTTTAATCGATATATTTTTGTTAAATGGTTTTGTTTCACTAGGTAGAAAAGCAGAAGATTCAATACCGCAGCTAGTGTTTCATAGCCGAGGCAAGGAAACCAGCCAAAGCATCAAATCTTATTTTCTGATGTGGCTTGTTTTAGAAACTTTGGATCAAAAACAGCTGGAACAAATATAGATATATTATTTATATTTATGGAAACAGGATTTAAGGAGGATTTGAAAGATAATAGAATATAGGGTTAGTGTCATTTAAAATAAAAATACATAAGTAGGTACTTAGATTTTTAAATTTTCAGATTTTGGGATGCCCATTGGTTTGTTTGACAATTCTGGAAGATGATACGAAGAAACCATGCAACTTTTGGATTAAAAGTTTTTTTCCTATTGCTCATATTCATCAGTACAGGGGACACGCAAATATAGAAAATGACCCTTTACCTCATGTAAAATCATAAGTATATTTAAGGCATAATTCATGAAATTATTTTAATAAAAATAAAGAAAATGGTACATATTATTGAAAACGTCATTATTAAATACAATGAATGCAATTCTTAGTATTCAAGACTGTGATTCATAAATACAATGAAAGGGTTTCATCAAATTATACCTGGGCTTCATTAATATTATGCCGTCTGTTCATCAGGACAATGAAAAAGTACATATAAACTAAGAACGATGTTTATTGTTACTATGAAAAGTTTCATTAATACAAAAACCTTGCTACATACCTTAATGTTCGTTGTTCATACACAAGATGAATCGAAATAGGAATTAAGAAATTGTTCATACTTCAATAACCTAGAGTTCATGTGATCAAAGAAGCCGTTCTTTGGACCGATTTTAATGAATTGTTCATTAAATCAAAGAACAACTTCTTTTTATTTATGCTACTATTTGGTTGAGTGTACCAGTGGCGGCTCGTGACAATCCAAACTGGTGAGGCCCATGGCCCAGCAAGTTAACCCAAACAAACCCAAACAAAATTTTCAAATGTTACGCCCAAATTTTGACCCAAAATTTCATCAAAAGAACATCTCGGATATTTTTTTTTTGTATATTTCTAATGAAAATTTTCATTTTTTACAGTTGCAAAACAACAGCAGTAGGTACATAATTCTTATTTTAATACAAATATTGAGTTTCAAATTAACAAAATAAATTCCGAAAAACAGTTTTTTAACCCGCAACAGACCAAAATAAAAAGTATGAGCCAATTAACCAATTAAATACTTGTCGCAGCAGCAAGCGATGCAAGGTTTCTTATTAACAAGCCCAAAATTGTGCGCCTCAATGCCTATAAAAATTCGCTATCGTCTCACCTACAGTTGAAGGGTTGTGGTGGGGAGTCCCGTGGCATCGCTTCGGCGTTCTGTGACGCACATGAGGCCAACATTTTTGGGATTGCTATTTTATTTTTATGCTGTCCGGCAACGATTTGAGTGCCTATAAGGATAAATAGGTAGAAGCGCGCGCTAAATTCAAGAAATAGTATTATATTTTAATGAAAATTCCATGTTTTGATTCTGTCAATGATTGAAAATAGTTGAAAAACGTTAAATATTATTTCAAAATTTTACATCATTATTGTAATTTTTACATGTGAGGCCCGGCCTCAGTTGCTTTATACGACGAGCCGCCACTGCTCAGTACCCTATAAATGTCAGAATGACTTGACAGTGACTTTTTTATATTTTTGTCAAAGCACATACAGTAGGATGTTTGATTGGTTGCCACGGGCATGATACATTTTACATACATTGCTAGCAAATGTTTAAATACATTTTGACACTTGTCAGCTTTCCCTGCAGAAAAGGGAAGCTTCTTTGAAGAAAAAAACGAATAGAAAATGGAGGAAACCGATGAAAATCACGTTCCTGAGGATATCCTTACCGAAGCAGAAGAAGCAGCGATACAGATTTTGCCAATCAAGTCCCGAGATGCTTACGACAAGGAGTTCAAAATGTTTAAGTCTCACGTAAGATTGAAGGTATCGATGAAAATATTCTATTGAACCAACCAACGAATTTTATAATGACTTCAAATTCGAATAAACCGTTAGCGTTTTCCTTTAATTTCAATATCAATGTGAATTTGGCTTGTAATAAATAAATAGAATACTACTTTAAATATGAACGTGAGTTATAATCCATAACTCACTAGTGAGTTATGGATTATAACACACTAGTGTGTTATTTGATAGTTTACTTGTCTGAAATGACATTAATAATACCAGTCATAACTGTCATGTGTTGGATAATAGCTATTTATGTACCAAGGGGATTATGTAGATTATAATGCCCGAAGGCGAAACTAGCCCGAGGGCCTATGGCCCGAGGGATATATTTCGCCTGAAGGGCATTATAATCTTGAAATCCCCGTGGTGCATACAATGCTTTATTTTCTACTCAACACAATGTTTTTTCATCAATTTGTTATTAACAAAATCAGTTAAACTTGTGTGACAGAATATTGTTTTGTATTTTGACATGTACCTGTACCTGTGACCTGTACCTGTACCTGCGACCTGTACCTGTACCTGCGACCTGTACATAGAAACGAAATAAATTAATATATCTATAAACATCTCATAAGGCAAGGCAACGGTGGTGGTCCTGTGGGTTAACGCGCTGGACTACATGGAAACATTGATGGTAGACCGGGTTCGAATCCTGGCTAGACCGAAAATTATTTTCGGTCAGACATTTAGTGGCTGCCTAGGGTAAAGTGCAAATTAATAGAACAACAACAACAAAAACACCTTAAGGTATTATAAGCGGGCGTTATAGATCATAACGCCCGCAAAAGCGGGCGTTATGGATCAGGTTGTTATAGGTGTGTTAACGTATTTCGTTTCCTAGGTATTATGGATCTATAATAGTAAAGTAGAAAATAAAATAATTAAAGGAATCTCTTTTCTTATGCCAGCTTGAGACTGCACGAAACATTATCAGTCAAAATGCCATAATATCTTTGAAAAAAAATCTTAATGATTGAAGAGAAATTGTGTTATTTTTGTTGTGCCCAATAAGTGTGATCAGTTACTAAGTATAATCAACATTATTAGGCAAAGAAAAGAAACCAACGTTGACTTTTGATCGCCCCATCAAAAAAATGTTTCAAACTAATCAAGAGCCAGTATGTCTGGTCTACAAATCAAAAATCAGCTACTGTCAGTGAGAGCTGCTACATTTTAAAAGTAAAATGAAGTAGGAAAATAAAAAATGTTCATTTATTCGAATTACCAAAGTTGTTCTGAAAAAGAATTAAATTTGTTAGTTTACAACTTTCTTCCCGAAAAGTTCCGGCTAAAGTTTGACTATTTTAAATACCGACTCTTCATAGATTTCCACAATTTTTGGAAATCTCTATAGAAACGAAACTTTCTTGCTTCCTTTTGAAATTTGTAATGGATTTCCATCAAATATTGATAGTAAGCACAGCTAATTCATTTATTTATCAAATAGGTATTTCAATTCACAGCTAATTTTAGAATCAGTCAAACTGAATCGTGTCCCTTTTTTTTCTAACTGGGCCACGTTCTACTTTTGTTCTATTATATAGGAATATAACTATTTTCACTATTCCAGGCGAATTTCCTTGATTTGGAGAACCAGGACCAGGAATAGACTTAAGATTGAAAAAATGATAGAGAAAATTCAATAAAAATTGAGAAATGGGAAGGGGAGAAAAAGAAAGGGAAAGGAAAAAAGAGGAAACAGAAAGACAAGTAGGAATAGATATAAATATTTTCCAGGCTTCTGGATTCCCTTTATTTGAAGATATTTGCAAAAATAGAGAAATTCAAGAGCCGGGAATAGACAAAAATTGAAGCTGTAAAAATGATAGAGAAATTTCAATAAAAACTGAGAAATAGAAAGGAAAAATTGAGGTCAAATTGGATAACAAGTATTAATAAATACTTTCTATATTTCAGACTCTGGAATTCCCTTTATTTGGATAAATTTGAAAAACACGGAAATTCAAAGACCAGGAATAGACGAAAATTGGGGCGGAAATAGCGAGACAGCAAATTTGGGAAAAATTGGAAAAAAATAATGGTATACCCGTAGACACATAAAAATGTTGTCTTTATTCCAGGCTCTCGAATTCCTTTCACTTGGAGAAATTTGAAAAGAAACAGAAATTCAAGTGCCGAAAATAGATGAAAATTGATGCTGAAAAAATGATAGAGAAAAGTTAATAAAAATCGAGAAATGGTGAGGGGAAATAGAGAAAAAATTGGAAAAAAACTGGATGAGAAGTAGGAATATTATTAATAGTTTCTCTAGTCCAGGCTCTCAAATTTCCTTGAGTTCGAGAAATTTGAAAAACGCAGAAGTTAAGTGTCGAAAATAGTAGAAAAAATTGAGGTGAGAGACAAAATTTAGAAAAAAAAAAAACAAATGGTTTATCGGTAGGAATAATAATTTTGTCTCTATTCCAGGATCTCGATCTCGAAATCCTTTTGGAGTTTGGAAAAAAAAAACAGAAAATCGAGAGCCAGGAATCGACAAAAATTGGGACAAAAAATGATAGAAAAATTTTATAAAAATTAGAGGAAATTGACGAAAAATTGAGAGGAATTCCTTTACTTAAAGAAATTTGCAAAAATATAGAAATTCAAGAGCCACGAATACACAAAATTGAGAGAAATTTTAATGAAAATTGGGAAATTGAGGAATATATATGGGAAGAAATTGGATGGCAAGTAGGGATCAATATAAATATTATGATTCGATTTAAACCTCATGTTTACAACACCAATTGTGTTTCCAGGTCAGTAGGTTATTTATGTATCTTCTTTTTCACTAAACTATCACAATACCTGCACCTAAAGTTTTCTCATGTGCTCCATTTCCCATCAAAACTTGGTGGTAAAGCGTATGGAAATGGAATGGGAAAATCAATCCGGTTGATAAATGTTGTAGCCCCATTTTTTTTTCCTGTATACGTCTTGAGACATGCAGGCGGAAAAATAAAAGACACCTTCGGCGTCTGAATCCATTTAGTGAACAAATTTGATCAGCAAATATTTGAGAGGGATTATTGGTTTAGGAAGCCACTAAAACCGATGTACTCTGGCGGTACAGTACACCCGGCTAATAGTCGGACAAATTTAATACCATTGCCAAAATATTGACTCAGTAAGGGGGACTTTTACTCATTTTTTTTTTAGGTGACGATGGGTTCTGAGAATCAAGTGTTTGGCGTTGCGTTAAAACATGAAATCTGTTTGGATTAACGGTGTTTTTAACCGTTGTAGTAGCTTCCAACAATATAACTGGATTACAAATCATGTAATCATCGTCAGTCAATTTTGTTGTTTAAACTAAACGGCGTGAAAACAACAAAAATACAAAAACAATATAAACTAGCATAGATCATTTGAAACCATTGAGCCTTAAAAGATGAACAAAAACCGTGTAATGTTGCTTTGTAAATACGTTATCGGTTGACATTTTGATAGCCTTTTGACTCGGGTTCACTGGAAACGATATCGACCGTTCAATATAAATATGGTTTCGATATGGTGCGGAACTTTTTAATAAAAAAAAAGTCATAATCGGCTTTTATTTAGATTAAATAATTTAATAACGTATTTTATGGCCGAATTGTTTCATAACGCTATTTTTGATTTTATGTTTCTTTATAATGTTTATTTTAAATTGATTTGTTCCTTGAAAATGCATGCAACAAAATAATTAACAGCCGCGCTTGACTCAATATATTTAGTTTTATAAAACATTACTTTAAGTACAGTAGAACCCCGATTATCCAAGTCGCAATTATCCGAGGTGGGTACCCCCCCATGTTACCACCTCAGATAACCGCCGGGTTTCTACTGTAAAGCAGTTTTCCTCTATTCTATGTTATTTCAAAATCTACTTCATTTGACTCAAAAGATCATTTTCCCACATAACAACGTATGACATACTTTATTTTTCATTTTCAATAGAGCTCTACAAGTCTATCTAGGCCACTCTATTAGAAAATTTTATTTACCTACATCATTAAATTCAGAGTAAAATTAAAAATAAAAATAGAAGCCAATTATTGAAATGTAGGTAATGAAAAGTTTCAAAAACTGAGTGTTCTCATACGAAGATTTTAGAAATTAGGTATAGGATTCAATAAAGGTTTTTCATTTTGTTCCACCACATAGGAGATCAATGTGATTGATAATCAATCAATTTGTTTCCAAAAAAATCATTCGCTGATTGACAAAGTTTTGTAGATGCAAGCAAAAAACATATTAGATAATTTTTCGTAAGGCAATGGAGAGCCAAAACTAAGAAGTTCAAATATTGACTATATATCTATTCTGTGTGCGAGTTTCACTTTACCTAGGCAATTTCTCTTGATCGATCCGTAATTCGGCAAATTATTTACTAAACTCAGCCCTACAGATATTAGACCAATATACTTCCAGTTGAATGTTGAATCCTACTCAGTGGCGGCCAGTGGCAACCTAGTGTGGTTGTGCGCTCTTGGAAAATTTTTTGGAGGTGCCACGTCCTGTTTTACATTTATTTTGTATGTTGATTTTTTTTCTTTTTACTTTAGGAAAAATTATCGAAAACAAAAATATATGTATTTAAATGAGGCTTGAATGTTTGTATTCTAGCCATAATACATAATTGATATTGAAATTTATAATTAAAAAAAAAAACCGCGAACAACAGAGTTGTCAAACCGCCAAAATGGTGAAAAAACATCGAAATATTCTCGATTGAGTGTAAACAACATTGGAAGTGTGTATTCAAATAGCGCACGGCCACAGCACGGCGCATCCCTTTCATCGGGCAACTTACCGTATATTCCCGATCGATCGCACAGCGAGAAAACACATTTACCCAGAGCGCCGAACGATTCCACACCGACCACCCGGACCACCAGCACAACCAAGCGGGAGAAAAAAATATACAAGACAGGCGCAGGGCGCGCTTCCGTTCCGTTCGTGCGAATTTAAAAATAGAAAAATGAGTAGATATTTATCCTAATTTAGAAAATTGGGTAGGTATTTTTTAATTGAAGTTTCTTTTCTTTCCAAAATTTTAATTTTATTTTCTTGCTTGGTTTTTGGAGGCAGTGCGCGCGCACGAGCGCACTTATTGAGAAGCCGCCCCTGATCCTACGCGAGAAAAGAAATCAACACCAAATATTTCACCACAGAAAAGATTGCCACATTAAGTCCCTAAGAGTGAACTCCAGCCCTGGACTTGATGAGATCCTCCTATATTTCTAGAAATTGTTTGCACACTCTAAACATTCTAAACGGGCCTCCGGCAGCCGGCAGCACTCATGAATAACATAAAAGCAGTTGTTAGGTATACTGTATTCAAATCGGGTGACAAAAATCTAGAAAACTACAGACCAGTCAGCCTGAGCATCGCCTTATACAGGGTGTCCCACGGTGGATGGCGTATTAGACGTTTATGAAGAACTAAAAAGCGGATCATTTTGAAAATTTGGCAACCGGGATAAAGGAACATAATCTACACTTTAAAAATATTTTTGACCATGCGGTGTTGCCGCTTCTACTCTAAACTAGTGGCAACATCACTATTTTAAATGGAACACCCCATATTAAATTGCATATTTGGATTCTACGTAAAATTCTGAGCAGATTTCATGTGATATACCCTATACCTAAGTTCAACTGTTTTGGAAATATTGACAGTTGAAAATTGTCTTTTTGCAACTTTGACAGGCTGTAGAACCTGAACGGTTAATTTTAGAGGAAAACTGATTTTACATTCCTATCTTAGATTTTTATAAACTATCATTTGACACCATCTTTGAATTAAATCCATGATTAAAAATTTCAGTTAAATTTAATCTCCGGTTAAGTTCAAAGTTGGTGTCAAATGATAGTTTATCAAAATCTAAGATAGGAATGTGAAATCGGTTTGCCTCTTAAATTAACCAGTTAGGTTTTACAGCCTGTCAAAGTTGCAAAAAGTCAATTTTCAACTGTCAATATTTCCAAAACAGTTGAACTTAGGTATAGGGTATATCACATGAAATCTGCTCAGAATTTTACGTAGAATCCAAATATGCAATTTAATACGGGGTGTTTTATTTAAAATAGTGATGTTGCCACTAGTTTAGAGTAGAAGCGGCAACACCGCATGGTCAAAAATATTTTTAAAGTGTAGATCATGGTCGTTTATACCGGTTGCCAAATTTTCAAAATGATCCGCTTTTTAGTTCTCCACCGTGGGACACCCTGTATAAATGTATGGAAAAAATCATTATTGCTAAGGAATTCGTATGTTTTTTCCTGGAAGCTCATACCACCTATATTTCACTACCCCAACAAGTTTTTCTCTCCGAATAATCGACTTTTACGAAACTCCCAACCATACTTAATATGTGGACAAAGACGGATGTTGACAATGATCCAATTGAGAGTTTTCCTTGACTTTGAAAAAGCATTTGATAAGTCGATAAGATACGAACGATATACTTATTATACCAGCTATATCTCATTTTGGGCAATTTACAGCGATTTCTTGAGGAATTCCTTACTGGACGTACCTTTTAGGTTAAAACAGGAATATCACTCTCACTCTCAGTTGAATACTCTGTACACAGAGGCATACCACGAGACTCAGTCTTGGGACCCTTGCTTTTCTTGGCGTATTTGTGTGACTTACACCAAAAACTGAAGAACAAATATGAATCATTCGCAGATGACACACGCCTATCCTGCAATACACGACTATATACAGTTTGTAGACCTCCAGAGGGAGACCTGTACACCATCAAAGAGTGGACATTGTCTTGGAAAATGCCATTGAATGACCTCAAGTGCACAGTTCTACATAATTATCGGTCGGAATTTACCCTGAGCATGATTACCTCCACCAACAAACGTCAATTGAAAAAGTTTTGTGCCACTTAGGAATAACAATCACATTCACAACAGACTTGAAATGGGAACACTGAAATTACAAAAAAAAACCAATTCACTAGTCTACCTCATTCAAAAATCTTTCAAATATCTATCTAAAGAAATTGTTCTAAATCTCTACAAAACTTATATAATACCAAAGCTCGCCTACGCCCATTCTATCTGGGAACCCATAGGTATTATAAAAGACATCGAAATGATTGAGAGAGTAGAGCGCCGTATTACAAGGATACCTAATGAACTCAAAGAGTTACCCTACGAGAGTCGCCTTAACCAACTAAACCTAACTTCATTAAAAGACAGAAGAACGAGGGGAGACCTTATTGAATAGATTTAGTCATGAAACAATTAGTGTAACATCAGTAAATTAATTTAAAAACCATTTGGATCCAGAAATGAGGGGCTGGCAAAATACGTTTGTGCAGTATGGTGTTTATATGTGGAAAACTAAAAGACTCGGTGGTCTCATCGGTTATCCATCCGCCTACCAGTGATATCCATAATAATAATAATAATAATAATGCTGGCACGATGCAGATAGCAGTCTTCCTGAGATCATTACGTCTACTCAGAGCACAAGATGCGGAACACTGTTTCTACTAACCTTGGAGTTGGTGGGGAGTAGAACGCTGAACGGAACACCAGGCCTACTTGCACCCGTGTAAGTCGGAGCCGCGAGACCGTAAGTAAGGCAAACCCAAAAAAAAATTACTTACATTCGTGGAAAATTCTAGTCATCGGTTATGCAGGAGTTGATCAATAGATAAGTGAGACTCTCATTTCAACCCCTTGAAGGAAGTTTAGATTTCATAGTTGGAGGTTGGAGCGGCCATACCTGGAGCACCTCTCAATATACAAAAATCGGTCCTGACCGTTTTATTTAGTTATACAAGCAATTTTCAATATATATGCGCTACCTTTTGAGTTTTCTGGAATGTAGAAAATTAGAACTAAAGTTTTATTTTATTTTATGTCTGAGAAAAAAGAAAAAAGAATAGTATGACTTCCTAGAGCACTTTGGAACTTTCAAATCCATTTTAGATTCTTCTAGAATCCTTAAGAATTCTCCTTAACACAGATACCTACTGTTAGTTTTTAACCAACCTAGAAGCTTATTAAGCGTTCTAGAGCTAGACCAGCACCATCTAAAAACTATAACAGGTGCATTTTAAAAAGCTCCACTCCAGAAGTGATCCAGACACAATGAAACTTGAAAATTCTTCGGAAATTTCGGAAATATTTTAGAGCACTCCCAGATCCATAACGGACGTTTGTTTACTTTTAATGATTTGGAGATTTCATGATCCCTGTGGAACTGACCTTTTCAATTTAGAAGCCTGTCTCTCTGGCGTCAAACTGTCAGACGCCAAAAGAGCATGGCATGAAAACAATGATTGACAGCCGTTGACAGTAGTTTCTTGACAAGACTTTTATACGTGTGGAGACTATAGAAACTATAATATTTCCTCAGTTTTTTCAAGGCCTTTTCCTAACAATGGTGTTTGTGTGTAGTGTGGCTTTTCGTGAAAATAATTCCTATTCACCAGCGGACGTGTCTTTCCATAAATTTTCATCAAATCCTACATTTGTCAAAATTTGGATACACAAAATCAGAAAGGATACTCGCAAAAGAAAGGGAAATCTACGGCTCATCAAGTATACAAAGTAATCCACGTTCAAGATTGGTTTGCGGAAGCTGTTTGCTTCCCACATTTTCTTCCCAATTTTAAATTTCACCATTCTATGTCATTCATTGTCATTTTCTATTCACTAAACAAAGATTTTACGTAACTCATCGGTGCTAAACATCCAATACACATTGACATTGACAGGCAAGCAAATGTTGGCGGGAATATGGATGTTTTCATACTATATCGTCCATCTCTTTTAATTGAAAACTTCAACTGATTTTAGAACACTAACTTCAGCGTCAGTTGAATGTTCAATGTGATAGCCGATCCCGATCCAGAATCCATTTTGACGTACCAAGAACACTTTAGAACATGATCCAGAAAATCAATTTGAAACAATTCGAATGTTTGCATAGCATCTCAAGCATTGTTCTATATTCTAAACCGATTCTGACATTATAGAAACAATTAGGAAGACTCCAGTAGATCATTGCATGAAAAGAAAATAAAAAACGATTTAAATTTGAAACACTCCTGACAGTTCTGACCGCAATTTTAAAGTTTTCTATAGCATATTTTAGATCAGGTTAAAATTTTTCCACTTTTATCATTTTCTTAACAAATATGGCATTGGCGATTTTGTAATTTAATTTTTTAATTAGGTAAATAACACGTCATCCAATATAATTGAAATTTTGAGGATCTGGGTAACTTTTTATGCCGCTTCTACCATTGTCATCCAATTTCACCACTTTCGCTCCAATTTCGGTCAAGTAACGTCAACTTTCGAATCTTAAAGGTAACTCATGGTATACTATATTATGGCATTTTTCGTTAGAAAATTAAATTAAAAAAGGAAATGAATGAAAATTATACATTGGAACATACGATGATGCGTTCCGAAGTTATCATTTGGGAAAAACCTCGTGGGACACCCTGTATATAGGTACCAATAAACATTTAAGAATCTAAAGTTGCCGTCACTTGACCGATACTGAAGCGAAAGTGGTGAAATTGGATAACACAGAAGCGGTACAAAAAGTTAGGTAGGTACCCGCAGATAAACTTTGCCCAAATCCTCAAAATTTCAATTATATTGGATGTCGCGTTCCGAAGTATCACCTGGGTAAAACGTTTCGGGATACCCTGTATTCAGTGCCGGATTTACCAATTTGCCGCCCTACGCCTGTTTTAGGTGCGTAGCCAGAAAATTCAGATGGGGTGGGGGTTTCACTATGGAAATTAAGAAACATTGCATGAGCATAGGGATGTCAGAAAAAAAATTGCGCTGCAGGCGAAAATTTTGTAGAATTTCAAGGTCAATGCTTTATATGAAAAGAATAAAATTTTTAGGGTGAAAAAGTATATGCTAAAACATAGGTTTCGTGTTTCGTGGTTTTTAATTATATTTTCTGATCAAGTGGGGGGGGTTTAAACCCCTAAAACCTCCCCCGTGGCTACGCCCCTGGCCTATTTAGAAAGGCCGCCCTCATGCACGAGCGGCGCGTGCCTCAAAAAATGGGGGGACCAAGAAGATACAGGACTAGGACAGGGACAGTGGCGTACGCATAGCCATGCTTTTGGAGGCGGACGGGGCAAACTTAACAGTGACGCCAGGATTAAACGAAAATCATTTTGGGTACCACATGCCACGCCTAAAAACGTTTATTTTGAGCCTTTTATCATTTTTTTTCTGTACTACCTATATTTTATTACCTAAACTTGGTATACATTATTTTGATCTGTGTGTTTTTTTGTTCAAATCATTTTTCTCACATGCACTTTTCATTTTTAAAACCGGCGTTTACAGGCTCTATAATTTTTTTGGGAGGTATCTGTTCTTTGTGCTTTGTTATTTTTTGTGTTTGTTATAATATTGTTCGAGTTTATCAAAAATCAAATAAAGATCCAACGCGAAACAGAACCGCGTTGCGCGTTGGATCTTCGGCTTTCTTTTCCCGATTATTTTTTGTCTTTTTCTGATTCTCTTTTTAAAATTTTGCCGCCTCCCCAGATTTGCCGCCCTACGCCTGTGCGTATATTAGGGAAATACGGCACTGCCTGTATTTCAGAACTTTTGGAAAACATTTTAGAACGCTTTGAAGAACATTCCATGAAATAGAATTATTGTTGAAATCTAATTGATAGGGGTGAACTATTATGCTATATCCCTTGAAGAAAAATCTACAAAAGCTGTAAACCTTGGGGGGAAATTTCTATCAACAACCTCAATAATTGATGGGAATATTTTGCTTAGGCTGGCCCAGAGAAAGGAGAAATTTGAGTAAAGAATAAAGAATGACATTTCTTTGCTAGAATCGATATCTGTTTTAATTTAATTTGAAAAAATCATTGTATTTATAGAGACAAGATTCACTTTCCAATTGATTCCTTCCCGCTTATTATATCCAAAACATAAAATAATTAATTTATATAGGAAAGGATATACCCAAAGAGACTATTAGTGCCGGTTTATTCACCCTCTGATAAAATGTCAGGTATGCAATCTGACGGATGAAATCGCAATCTGTCATCCGATTGATCGACCAGTTATCCGCTGACCAACAGAATTATAGAACGGTAAATTTATTCTGATGCAGATAGTTACCAACCAGTTTGTCTGAAGATGAATAAACCGGGCCTAATTGAGTAAGTATAGGTAAGTATATATATTCAGAATTTCTTAATGTAGATTACTTAATGATGGTCTTTAGTATAGGTACTTATCTAAATAATACCTACTTGATGCCACATGTTCTGTAATAGAGGGAGAAAGATCTGATAGAAATATTTGGCCGACGTTTTGATATGACATACCTATTTTGTTATTTACAATTTTCCTCTGGATAAGAAACAAGATAAACAGGGAATATTGCGTAAGTACCTAACCTAGGTATATTAGTTCTAGTTTGTATAGCCCTAAGGAAGGTATTGATAATAAGAAATACCTAAAGTTCGTTTCACCAGGGTTCATACTTGACCTTGAAACTTGACAAAAAAGGGTTGTCGTAGATTAATTCATATGACACATTAAATTTTTTTGACAAATTAAAATGAATGACGTCTTGTTTAGGAACCGACGAACGTTTTTGACGTCATTGATTTGTTTCAGTCAATTTTTATTTGTTAAACAAGGAAGACAAATGCTGGTGGCAAGTACAAACCCTGGTGAAACAAACTTTACTTAGTTTCCGAAACGTCACTAAATATTTAAGAGCTTTAGCTTGAATTTTCTTTCTCTTAGGGACAATCCCTTTATCTAGCTTTAAATTAGTTTGAAGAAAGCTTTACTCATGTTATTTTTTTTTTATTATTCAACTAAAGTACCTAGGTGATTAGATATAGGTAGGTACTACTATATCGTTGCTCATCATTTCAATTGTTATTATGATATTTTCATTTTTCCCTTCATGGTGCTTGTTTATTGTGCGCTTTCAAACTTTCAGTGTTATTTTTATTGATGTTATTCCGTTTCTATATTATCAATTAGTGTCTCCTTTCTTGATTCGTTTCTTTTCGCTTGAACTTTTTACTTTGTGTGTAATGTATATGAGTGTATGTGTATGTACCTGAGTATACTTTGAGCAAATAAAGTTTTTCTTTTAACTTGAATAAATATATTAAAATTATTAGATAGGTAGGATCTATGCGACGGTTCAAGCCTAAGTAATTGAGTCCACTTACCACTATCCATATTGTTCATTCAAATAAAATCTGGATCACTTCCAGAAAAACTCCAAAACCCGATGTCAATTAGATAATTGTTAAACTTCGAGGTCAATATAGATCAGAAAAACTATCCAAATAAAACATCAACAAGTCAATATTTCCACCTATCAAAACTTAGAGCCCGTGTCGCGCACTTCACACTAAGCATATAAAGCAATTTTACACTTTTCCAAGCGAATCGATGCGTTTGGCCAGATAAAATCAACACATGCTTAAAACCGCAGCCACCCGGAAACGTTTCGCATATCGCTTTTTTTTTTGTTAAATGGACCCCTCAAAGCGCCTCAATTTTGCGGCTCGTGCGCTCGCTTCACGGCTTAAGCCTTGTGGTGACTATTTGAGTAGAACTTCACGGTTTTCTCATGGAATATTAATATTTCGAGAGATTGGTTTCACGGAGTAAACGCCCCGGCGATGTTAAAATGGATGTAGCGGGCCAATGAGGCGAAAGAAGAGGCGACGAAGCAAGCTGGTTGGCCGATAAGCTTTCGGTTTAAACCTGGCTTAATGTGCTGTTAAAGCACGCAGGAGGGAACGCTTGGTAGGCTTGTGCTTTTTATTTGTTTTGGCGAGGCTTTGGTAATTAATTGGCACTTCTGCTTTCTGGGCGAAAGAGGTTTTGCCGTGTCAACATTTCATACTTTGATGATAGGTGCTTGATAATTATATTTGTGAGAGTTTGAAAGCACGCAGAGCTTTTTGTTGAGAGAAGTTCCTGATGGTTTCTCCAAACTATAATAGATTGCTCGTGACGAATTCCTGGGTACGCGGGGGAAATTTAGGTAGACCATTATACATATAGAAATCTCGACAAAAAGCTTTGTGCTTTTTTCGTGTTTAACCGTTTTTTGACTTGCCGAAGGAATTACGATATCTCTAAGAAGTAAGAACCTATAACTTCCGCCTTTTTTGGTCTTTTAAATACCCAAACAATGATAGTACCTATACCTATATAGGTATAGATAAATATAGGTATTTTTTTAAATTATCTACCTACCTATATGTTATATTGAGCCAATACTTACAAAAAGTGGAGTAGAATTTTTGTGCTGAGCTCTAATTATTAAAATAAACTGTGTGCCAAATGTTGAGACTTGTGACTATATTCACGTCAGTAGAGTCAGTACGTCAACTACGTCAGTCATACTAAAGTTTGTTTTTTTTTTAAAGATAATTCCCCAAGTCAAAAATTTAGTAACGATGTTGGCAACACAAGCTTTTTCTACATACAAATTTTAAAGCATTGACAATTTTACATTGTAAATTTTACATTGTATTGCCAACATAATGTCATTTTGACTTTTATCTTTAAAAAAAAAAACAGATTTTACTCTGTTGTTAATTTGTCTTCTCGTGCATGCGAAGACCAGACGAATTGGAGAATACGCTCTGTCTCGTAGGTTCGAATTAAAATGAGTCTCTCGTCTCAATAAAAAGACCCTCGATACGAGACGAAAGAGCTCTACTGGACTCCGAGGTCAGAGAAAAATGTATTCTCGCTCCTTATCTAAATGTATAAAAATGTAATTGGAATCCTACCTCTCAGAAAGAAGCCAAAGAACAACATATCAGCAGGTCGAAACTGATATTGCTTCAATAGGCCAGCATAGACACACGTTCTTTCGCGCGGTTTATCGTCTCATCTGCAAAAACCTGTGAAAAATCAGGTGCGTGAGTGAGGAGGGCTACACGCAATGATAGAATGGGAAGGGATTTCAGACGTGCTTTCATCTGGAATGTGACGTCTCAGTACTCAAGTACATGATAGTGCAGTTCACAACCACATTCCACGTCACGGTTTTGAGGCTAGTACGGAGACATAAACGCCGCGTAGCAAACTATCACGTTGAAAATTAGTACATGACAACATGCACTTCCAAACGGCACGATAAATGACACTTTTTACCCATACACATACGGTTTTTCCTTTCCAACTGATATGCCGCGCGTAATCACGTGCTAAATCATTTGAATAGTTTTTCAAGTGTATGGAACATGACACTTTTTTTGCCACGCCGTTCTTTCGCGCGTGCAAACCGCTACATCCCAACACGCCATGATAAACCGCGCGAAATAACGTGTGTGTATGCCGGCCTAATAAATCAGGGTGTTCCACAGGACAGGGTTCGGTCATAGGGCCCATCTTGTCTTGATTCAGGTTTTATGTCAATGCGATGTTATCAACACTGACATCTCCTGGATCATTCACATGGTACGCGCACTTGTATTGAACGATCCTGGCCACTTTCAATGTGCCCCAAGCCGCTCAGGAGGCGCGCATGTTCATCGCTGGTACGCGATTTTAGTGAACGCCTTTGGATATTGACGCTATCAGCTGTCATACTGGTCGGTCGGTTATCAAACAATTTTTAGTTTGTCAAACTTTTTATGAATCATTTTCATTAGTTGTAGTGTTTTTACTTCTATACTCAGTTTTACTTCAGGTAAGTTTTATCTTTATCATGGCGTCAATCCCATTGGTGATGAAAGTGATGTGAAGACAAACAGAAAAAGTTCAATTATCATTTATATATGTACCTGAATAAAAATATTATAAGTCCAACGATTGACAGACACGAGTTTTATTTTATCCAAAAAACGTTTTTGGCGTTGGTTATTACATATTATATTCATTTCTAATAATGAGGGATAAATATAATAACTAGGTACCTAATGTTAAATCTGATTAAGGCCTAAAAAGTTTCAAATTCAAATATCCCGCCAAAATAATTTTACTTTGACCCAAGCCTATAGAGGCGCCACATATGTAAACTTTTTTTTTAACATGGGAGTTACCATTCTATATCCCCACTTAAACCTTATTCTATTGGCGTTTCCGATTGGTAGATCTAGTGCAGAACTAGTGCAATTTTTTCTATTTCCGTCTTTTTCTACTACAGGTCGATTGAAAGGATGCAAATACACTCAGTGCGCACTGAATCTACCAATCGGAAACGCCATATGATCATTCACATTGTTCGCCGATGATACAATCCTTCTTTGGAAAGAAAGTCTCTATTTATTTTAAAAGAGCTTATATCGAATGATCTACTTAAGGTTAAGGAAAGGAGTGATGCCTATCCTAACCTTCCGGTTTTCTTTTAAAAATTTAGGTGTATACAGGGTGTCCCACGGTGGATGGCGTATTAGACGTTTATGGAGAACTAAAAAGCGGATCATTTTGAAAATTTGGCAACCGGGGTAAACAGCCATGATCTACACTTTAAAAATATTTTTGTTTATGCGGTGTTGCCGCTTCTACTCTAAACCAGTGGCAACAACGCTATTTTAAATGGAATACCCTGTATGTGATTACATATTTTGATTCTACGTAAAATTCTGAGCAGATTTCATGTGATATACCCTATACCTACCCAAGCAACACAAAATTGTTTAATATACGTATAATTTTTGTTTATACCACAAGTATATTTATTTTCTACTTTACTATTAAAGATCCATAATACCTAGGAAACGAAATACGTTAACACACCTATAACAACCTGAACCATAACGCCCGCTTTTGCGGGCGTTATGATCTATAACGCCCGCTTATAATACCTTAAGGTGTTTTTGTTGTTGTTGTTCTATTAATTTGCACTTTACCCTAGGCAGCCACTAAATGTCTGACCGAAAATAATTTTCGGTCTAGCCAGGATTCGAACCCGGTCTACCATCAACGTTTCCCATGTAGTCCAGCGCGTTAACCCACAGGACCACCACCGTTGCCTTGCCTTATGAGATGTTTATAGATATATTAATTTATTTCGTTTCTATGTACAGGTCGCAGGTACAGGTACAGGTACATGTCAAAATACAAAACAATATTCTGTCACACAAGTTTAACTGATTTTGTTAATAATAAATTGATGAAAAAACATTGTGTTGAGTAGAAAATAAAGCATTGTATGCACCACGGGGATTATAAGATTATAATGCCCTTCAGGCGAAATATATCCCTCGGGCCATAGGCCCTCGGGCTAGTTTCGCCTTCGGGCATTATAATCTACATAATCCCCTTGGTACATAAATAGCTATTATGGTTTACTATTGCCTGCTATAATAAGTTAAAATGTCCGCCTGATATAAGTCGATATGCACCATAATTATGTACCAAATATAAACGTATACAAAATACAGGGTGTCCCACGGTGGATGGCGTATTAGACGTTTATGGAGAACTAAAAAGCGGATCATTTTGAAAATTTGGCAACCGGGATAAACGACCGTAATCTACACTTTAAAAATATTTTTGTTAATTTAATATAATAATAAATACCTATTCCTAATTCTAAACAACCAATAATGTTCCACTTAGTGGATTCATTAGTCTGCTATTAACAGGGGCAGCTAAAAATTCACGATTCACAAGTCACAGCATGCAAGCAAGCACTACGCACTCACGGGCACATTGTAGACCGCAGTGGCGTGCGGTGGTCTTTAGAAATACGGAAGCGGCGAAGAGAGGTCACAGTGGGTACCCCCCCTTTAATGCGCCGCAGGCGAAAATTTTTGAAAATTTCAAGGTCAATCATTTTTCTAGAACCATGCATATAGGTACAATTGTAATTTTGCAACCGGTAAACCATTCATATTTCTCATAAAATCTCACGTGAAAATGCTTCGTGAATTTCTTTGCCGACTTCTCTACTTTCGTTTCTAAATTAATAGGATCCATTAGCCTACCCGAATTAATAATCTCCCTTTTCTCTTCAAAGTTTCGACTAGAAAATCCTTTATTCCTGCATTGCAAAAAAAAAAAAACAACCACGAAAAACCTCAGAAAATTCAATAAAAAACACAGCACTACGATTGTGTGCCATGGTCGCTAAATGGCACCAATTAGCGGCATCGGATTTTCAATGCAAATCGAGATAAAATAAGTGGAAGGCGGCCGAACGAGCGCTGCCTTGGCTACTTAATTCGCACGTTTTCGCCTTCCGGCCGGCGTCGCGTATGGAGCCAAAGGGTCAATAACCCCTTCGTCCTCTTCAAAGCGAACAGCAGCGATTTCCAGACGCGCTTCCAAGCTTGGGCCGGCCGGGCTCGACGCGTTGCGACAAATATTGGTTGCGTTTACGTTTTCGCAATGAGCTTTTAATACATTTACGTCATGTTTCAGAGAAAATAATTACTAAATTATTGTTAATTGCTATACATTATAAATTAATAAATAGTAATTTTTTTATCTCCCTAAACTCAAAAGTTTAGGGAAGCGGTGCTTCCCCCGCTTCCATGGACCGCACGCCCCTGGTAGACCGGCTATCAACAACGACTAACAAAAATGGATCGCAATCAATGAAGATGAAGGGCGATCGGCACGACGCGTGCGTGGTTCAGCCACAGGCAGCAGCTGATTGGTTGGCCGGTCTGTGCTTTCAGCACTCCATGTTGGTTACACAAACGCGGGAAATATACAATTTTTGAATTTTAATCGATTATTGCTCCCTTTTCTTTCAAATGAAAACTGAATGGGACACAAAATCACTAGAAAAAAAGGCACGTCGACTTATTATTCAGTGTAGGTAACACATTTTCCAAAACAAATGAAAATTCCGATGGGGTATTAAAAATACTCATAGGATATAGGATAGGTTGGTATGGCAATGGCAATGGCAACTGACAAATAAGAGAAAAGTATATCGGTCTGAGGTGAAGGGGGAGGAAAAAACGATATGGAAATACACAGTTACGATGGAATAGAGCGTGATAGAAATATTAGTTCGCATGTTTGCCGCCTTCCTTTGAATTTTCATTTGTCGCTGGTCGCTCCTATACTTTGATTATACAAATATGATAAACTATAAATTATCTCATGCCCGGGTTTTCAGTAAACTTCTGACAGAAATATAATATATGGTATACTGCCTCAGTAAGTTAATCATAACGGGATTATTTACCCCTTATCGTGAGTAAAATGTAAAAGAATATTGTGTATGGCCATAATATAACAGGTATAATAAACAAGTATATATTTATACTATTATATACCCATAATGTACCCTACTTTTCCGTCTACCATAGACATCTATTTTTAAGTAAAATTTTATTGGATGTAATACGTCTATTAAATACTTTAAAAAAATCATGATGTTGAAAAATGAACCTTTCGTCAAATTTAACAAAATAGTGACATTGTTTATTAACAATTAACTGCTTGCGTGACAGCATATCTAGTTTTCCCAAATCTACACTTGCTGGTAATAAAGTAGTATATGATATATGTTTATTTAAGGTCTACAAATTATACGTTGGCGATAAATCATTTGTAAACGTTTAATGAATATATCAAAACTAAAATATCACCGAAAAATGGTTGATTATACGTATATTATACAATTATTCAAATTAATGTGTTGCTTGGGTAAGTTTTGGAATTATTGACAGTTGAAAATTGACTTTTTGCAACTTTGACAGGCTGTAAAACCTGAACGGTTAATTTAAGAGAAAAATCAATTTCACATTCCTATCTTACATTTTCATGAACTATCATTTGACACCAACTTTGAATTTACCCGGAGATTAAATTTAATTGGAATTTTTAATCGTGGATTAAATTTGAAGTTGGTATCAAATGATAGTTTATAAAAATCTAAGATAGGAATGTAAAATCGGTTTTTCTCTAAAATTAACCGTTCAGGTTTTACAGCCTGTCAAAGTTGCAAAAAGTCGATTTTCAACTGTCAATAATTCCAAAACAGTTGAACTTAGGTATAGGGTATATCACATGAAATCTGCTCAGAATTTTGCGTAAAATCCAAATATGTAATCAGATACAGGGTGTTCCATTTAAAATAGCTCTGTTGCCACTGGTTTAGGGTAGAAGCGGCAACACCGCATAAACAAAAATATTTTTAAAGTGTAGATTATAGTCGTTTATACCGGTTGCCAAATTTTCAAAATGATCCGCTTTTTAGTTCTCCATAAACGTCTAATACGCCATCCACCGTGGGACACCCTGTATAGGCCCAACGTATTGCTAACGAGCCGGTTGCTAAATTTTTAGGCATCCATCCATATAGACAGTAAAGATCATGTATTGAAAGTTAAAAGTAGAGTTTCTTATGGATGTTACGCTATACTATAAAGGGTTATATCCAATAAGCTTGGCACTTCTATAACAGAGGAAAAGTCGCTTATCACTCTCTAAGTAGAATCTTACTTACGCTATGGAATAGACTTCTATAGGGGTTTTCCAGCCAATACCTTTTTAACTCGGTCTTTATTCTACAAAAAAAGAGCACTGAGGTATATATGTGGGAGTAAGGCACCACTGCAAACCTCTATTCTTAGAAAATATATGATCGACTCTACCATGTATTTTCTTACTTATTGGAAACTGTCACTTTAATCCAGAAGAAAATATATACCTACAACACTTTAATAATGAAGTAAATCATCATTTTGGACGAAATTCCAATAATTTGCGGCTACCCGTTTCAAAAACCAGCCTAACAAAAAACTCGATAATGAACAAGAGCTTGAAAATTTTCAGCACCTGCCTGTGGAACTAAAAAAGGCAGACTCTTTAGTTTGAAGATTATTTTGTACAACAACTGTTTACGTTTGTTTTGCTTTTTCTGTTTTTTTTTTTAGTTTTAACCAAAGTTTACGTTTTAACCAAATCAATTCCATTTTATTGTAGATAACTTCACAGTGTTGTAGGTACCTTGTCTTGTTGAGCAAATGGATCATTTTATATATTGGAGATTGTTTAATCATAATTGTAACATTTGTGCTAGTTTTGAGTTAACATAACTCGAAGGTAAGTAAATATCGCAAATGGACACGTTTACCCTGGAATTAATATCAACCCTGAGGTTACTTGCTATTGAGAAACCGACCCATCAGGCTTTGTTTACAAGAAAATGTTCTCGTATAACAATAAAGCATATTTTCGAGAGATAAATTCTCTCATCTCGTCTCGAAGCGACTTTTCGAGAAAAATTGGCCTCTCGTTTCATTCTCAACGAGACGAGAGACGATGAATCTCTCGTTTCGGCAACATCATTAATGAAAATAGTTTCAATTTTCAATCAAATCGAGGTTCTGTTTTTGCAATATATGGTTAATGTATCTTTTTTTTAAAATTGAAAAACGCTTTGCGTCGTAGAAAAGAGCTATTTTCCGATTTCCTACACATATTTTTTGGGTTTTTTTTTCGAAATTACTACGCCACCTGCTCGGCGACGACAACAAGATCGCGTAGTTTTGATTGACTTGACTCACCTGATTTTTCAATGGGCCAATCAGGGCGCAAGAAACATATCCTTGGAATTATGGGATCTAGCAATAGCTAATGTCCTTCACAGTAAAAAATGCCTGTTATTCTATTTAAATACCCAATAAAGTACTTCGCCTACCTTGTATATTTTACTATGTTGATGAAGTATTTTTTCTGTTATTCTAGTAAGTATAAAAATACATCGAAATAGTATTATCACTATATCTTACAGATTACAGATTTGCAAAATATTTTACTCTTAAGAATGTATTTTCTTATAAAATAAAGTAAAATGACTTAACTTTTTGTGAAATAATGTGATTATCTTTAAATTATTGTAAAAATACGTGGTCAAACCAGTAATTGTTCTCCCTCCATTCTTATCAAGAAGATGCATCCTCACGACAACGAATTGCGATGCCATTTTACGCGGGATCCAGAAACAGAAACAGCGATTGAAGGAAACAGCGGCTTGCAAACGTGTTTTTCCAATTATTGTGAATTGTGTTTTTCATATAATCTGACGTTAAATAAGATTTTTATTCGATATTTGATATTTGATTTCTAAAACCAAAATAAAAGCTCATTTTTCAATTATATTTTGTTTTTCTTAGCCTCTGCTGGCACAAAAACAGAGGTTTTATCTTAAATTTTACAATTTTTCATTCTTCAAGTCCGGTTTCTTCATTTTTGGTTTAAGACTGGCTATTTTTATTCTTTGGTAAACTTGATCTCTGGCAAAAAAATATGTTCTAAATTTCCCATATCAAGTTAAACCAAAAGAATAAAACTAACCATATACAGGGTGTCCCACGGTGGATGGCGTATTAGACGTTTATGGAGAACTAAAAAGCGGATCATTTTGAAAATTTGGCAACCGGGATAAACGACCGTAATCTACACTTTAAAAATATTTTTGTTTATGCGGTGTTGCCGCTTCTACTCTTAACCAGTGGCAACATCGCTATTTTAAACAGAACACTCTGTATGTGATTGTATATTTGGATTCTCCGTAAAATTCTGAACAGATTTCATGTGATATACCCTATACCTAAGTTCAACTGTTTTGGAAATATTGACAGTTGAAAATTGAGTTTTTGCAACTTTGACAGGCTGTAAAACCTAAATGGTTATCTTTAGAGGAGAACCGATTTTACATTCCTGTCTTAGATTTTTATAAACTATCATTTGACACCAACTTTAAATTTAATCCATGATTAAAAATTCCAATTAAATTTAATCTCCGGTTAGATTCAAAGTTGGTGTCAAATGATAGTTTATGAAAATCTGAGATATGAATGTAAAATCGGTTCTCCGTTAAAATTAACCGTTTAGGTTTTACAGCCTGTCAAAGTTGCAAAAAGTCGATTTTCAACTGTCAATATTTCCAAAACAGTTGAACTTAGGTATAGGGTATATCACATGAAATCTGTTCAGAATTTTACGTAGAATCCAAATATGCAATCACATACAGGGTGTTCTATTCTAAATAGCGATTTTGCCACTGGTTAAGAGTAGAAGCGGCAACTCCGCATAAACAAAAATATTTTTAAAGTGTAGATTACGGTCGTTTATCCCGGTTGCCAAATTTTCAAAATGATCCGCTTTTTAGTTTTCCATAAACGTCTAATACGCCATCCACTGTGGGACACTCTGTATTAACCAAGTAGGAATGGAGAAGCTAGATAGAACTATTACATTCTTATCTGTAAATTTATGTGAAATAAATCCATATTTTCACATGGAATACCTACTAGGTAAGTTACCAACAAGGACAGGTATCTTTTACATGAAATTCCAGGTAAAAACTACAGTGCAAAATGTAAAACTACATAATTAACATGGTAATTTCACAACTCTTTAACGTGTTTTTGCTGTAAAGTCAATTTCTTTAAATGGCAGCACTAGTACATTTCCATGATTTCAGTATATCAGCTACGTAAAATCACTTAGTAGTCCAACAAACAGATACATAGACAACAATGTAAAAGTACAGAAGTATTCTAGCAATGTATATTACTTGCCTTTTCTGGTAATATTTCACTTGTACGAAGGTTATGGTAATTTTACGCAAACTCTTTTTACTGTGTTGAATAATAGGGCACCAAATAATAGTATCTATTGTGTATTTAGGTGGAAAAATGACACATTCTCGGCCGACGGTGTAAGTTGAACACCGAAGGCCGAGAATGTGCTTTTCCACCGAAATACACATACTATTTTTTCTGCAATCGGTTAAATACCTGTTAAATGTTTGTCTTTTAGTTCCAATTATTCAGCAATACGAGAATCACTTTCCCGGCCTAGGCCGGAAAAGTGTTTCCCGTATTGTTATTCAATTGATTCCTAGCAACTATTGAAACATAATTGAAATACCAGAATATTGGGTTTTGCGACCTGTCAACCGGTCAAAAATGCTGACATTTCTTGTCAATCGCAGAAAAATATATTATTAGGTTTTAATTTAATTTTTAGCATCTGAATTATTTTTTAAATTATTATTATCTTTGAATTATTAAGAATCTCCAACATTCGCCTACTCTACAGAATTATCAAGAGCCGCTGGGAAAATTTTGCTTACAATATATAGAAAGTTAGGTATATAAACACATAAAATAAAATATTCTTTATACAGGGTGTACCATTTAAAACGAAACAGGAAAATATCTGATACCATCACGTTTATTTTTTTAAAAATCGCTCGTAGGTATAGTATTTCCAAACTCAATTGGAACAAGGTATCAACTGGTGGCTGACTGGAAAATTCCATAACAAATACACTGCCACTAGTCAGCAACCGCAGTCATAATTTATGTTCACCTTGTTCCAATTGACTTTGGAAAAACTATACACGTACTTTGATTTTCAAAGGAAAGGGAGAAGTTTTCTGCAACCATTTTTAGCACTTCAACTTAAACGCCCTAGGCAGGGTGGGACCCACCTTTATTATTTCAAATGGACCAAGGGGTCGAGTGATACCTCTTTTAAAAGAGTGTTCAATTCTCTCTCATATGATGTGATTTGAAAGAAAATTGAACGCTATTTTAAAATAGGTATTATTACTCGACCCCTCTTCCATTTGAAATGGTAAGGGTTGGTCCCACCCCCCCTAGAGGGTCAAGTTAGTGCTACAAATGTTTCAAACACTAAACACTCACACAATCAAATTACGTGTACGAGCGATTTTTATAAAAAATAAAAGTGACATTTAAATAAGTCAAAGTCAAAGTCAAAAATAGCTTTATTCGCATCTAACATAAATATGTACAAAGGCTTGGTAATAAAATGTAATTGTAAATAAGTATCTAAAACTATATATAAATACCTACATAAAAAAAGAGTATAAAAAAATAAAATTATGTCATCAGATACATACAATAGAAAAATGAATAAAACAGGTAATTCAAACATGACTTAAATCCCTAAGATGTCTTATGGACACAACAAAAAAAAAATAATAATAACATATTATGTATACATTGACAGGAATACAGGAAAATAAAATGTCACAAGGAACACCTAGACAATGATAGTACAAATATTAAAACTTAACCTAAGAGATCGGTAAAAAATTCGTCCAAGGTGTGATATGCCTTTGTTAGCAATAGCCTCTTAACCGACCTTCTAAATCTCCTGATTTCTCGAGAGAAAATTGGTTTCTGGTCTCTTGGTCTCCGGTCCCGTTGAGACGAATCGAGATTCGAGAATCTCGGCGGCACCACTGTCCACTAGTTATTTCGTCCTGATTAGTCACTACTACTCACTAAACGGTATTAGGTATCTGTTTTAGTAATTCTTATTGAAAGTTACAGATCTGCTGAAAAGGATTTACAAAACGCCAATTTTGAAGAGAAATATCCAAGTAATTTTTTGAAAAAATTCTTACGGACCACTCTAAATGATTGGGTAATTTGTATTCTCTATCATCTCTAAGATCGAAATCGTATAAGTGGTAGGTCAACAATGAAATATCGTGAAACTATTATACTTTGTAGGCATACCCCTTCAAAACTTAAAAATTACATCACCAAATCGTGCAAAACCTTACTAGTAGAAGACATATCTACTGAGTTGGGGTCACTATTTATGTATCTCTGGTGATCACTCCCAAGTTCCTCAAGATACCGGCACAAAATTTTGTCTGGCGTTATAGAGCAGGCACTGGTACCAACTGTTAAAATGCCGAAATGGCCGAAACGCGTTTAGTTTTGTTTGGAAGCCGGTAAATTCAAAATGTCCGGAGGTGCCCTATGTCCGAACTTGTTCCACTCTACCCTACCTATTTTATTAATTTGAGATCCTACATCCTACAAGCTAAATCTTTTGTAGGTTGTTAGTGTTAGTGCATACTTACATTTACTTTATGGTCCTATGAAATAGGAGATAATACTCTACATCTACAGGGTGTTCGCAATACTGTCATCATCATCATAAGCGATCACTCGATACCGAATATGATTATCTTTTAGGAAGTTGGAACTGTTTTTCAGGAAGTTAAAACTTTCCATCAAGAAATGGATAGTGTTCAAAAAAGAATCAAAAAGTAGGAATGTAACTTGAGATCAGAGTGAATGAAAATTTTATATATGGAATTAGAAATATGGATGTATGTACAGAGAATAATGCTGCTCATAACCAAACCATCAAATAGCAGGCAAGCTCTAGTCAAGGCCCTAAAAAACGAGGCACCTATATAATTTCCAAAGCAAAGAATAGAGCTGTGTCGACTCGTGAAGAAAAAGAGTCAATGGGAGAAATTAGTGGCATCATAATGAAGTAATTTCTGGAAGAATTAGGAAAGGACTTTGCTAACGGAATCAAACTGGGAAACTTGAAAGGAAGCATTAAATGTTATTGCTGAGGAGAAAAAAGGAAATTTTAAGCTTGATTGTAGAGTACGTTTGAGATCTCGCTTTCCTTTTAGTTTTAATGACTCCCAGCAGTCCCAGCCTGCAATGGATAACTTGAACAAGAGCTCCGAATGTTACCGCTGCGGTAGAAGAGGATATTTCAAACGTGTGACTGACAACCGAGATCTCGCTCTCCTTCTGATGAATGCCAACCTTCGATTGAGAACTAGCAACGCCGAGCATGCCCAGATGAAGACAAGGGCTGAGTTCGGGCAGTTCGGCTTTGCACTCCACGGAGCGGAACGGTATGAGCATGGATATCGTGACGTCATACGCGGTCATAAGCTCAACGCAAAAGAGAAGACTCTGAGAGCTAAAACGAACAGGATCTTATCGTTTCGAGCGCGCTAAAGCCGAACTCGGCCAAGAACTGCTTTAGAATTGATCAACTAGAAAGAGTTCCTGTTATACGCTTTCCATTGGATGCGGATGAAGACCGAGTCCCGAACAGCTGCGATAAGTGATCAACTGGAAGAGAGTGATCTTGACCTCGGATAATTCATCGACATTAGAGAAGCCGGGGAAAGATAAACGAAATGTAGAAAAGAAAAATCTGGCAAGCGAAAAAAGAAAGACCAGGACTAAAAAGGACATTTCAGAATCCAGAGTGTAGGTACTCTGCAGCTATATATCTGAATAACTTTTACAGAACGCCACTTTTGAGGAACCGATCTACAAAAGTTCTTATTTTTCAGATCTTTCTCAAAATCTGTATATTATTTTCCTACTTTCCTCTATCTACTTATATACCCATTCACTATTTTGGGATTTCCTGCTTCATAAATATTTTTATTTAAAAATTACTCCACAGAGGAATCCACTCCTGAATAATAAATTCAAGTGAAATAAAGTTACAATTATACCAAAATGTTTCCCTTGGTCATGGAACATTAAAGCGAAACCCAACTAAAAACCCAAAACACATTTACCAGAGTACCAGACGAACTGCAATATAAGCAGAAAGGATGTATTTTGGGCACTGATAAATAACATGTGCAATGGTGCCCAACTTGGCAACAAAAAAATAATAAGAATTAATGAAAAATTGTTTGGGATTTACCGAGACGAATGGGACGCGCCGCAGTCTACGTCATTAGTGATGGCAATGGGCCGCGAAAAGTCGCAAGATATTTTCGTAAGAGCCTGATGGTGACTGAGGATTGATGCATTTTTGACTTGAGCATGAAAGACATAAAACTATTAAAGGCAATTTAAAATCTAGAGAAACGTGGAAAAAAGAACTATGCTCACTCATTTTGCATTTTCCACAAAAACTAGTCTAGGTAGGTACTTTTCCGCAACAAAAACTCAATAAAAATGGTACTATCATTCTTCTGAGAGATCCTTCTTTCTCAATCATTATTATTATTATTTAGTCATCCATCCAGGGAATGGATTTCGTCAACTCTTTTTTATAATTAATTGAGTCAGACATAGACTAATCAGTCTTTCCTGCGCCAAACTGACAAGGTTTTAAGACATCGGGGGGAGAAAAAATGATAATTTGTATTCATCTTCAGGCAGAAGTTGTAATTAATTTCTTATAAAAGAAAAATAAGAAACACACATTTTTATCTATATAAACAGCCAACAAACAAATATTTCATGGAATGCAAAATACAATACCTAAGAATAATAATTATTATTATAAATTATGTGTACTAAATAATTAACATTATTCATTCGAGTATTAAATATTAGGTATTATCATATACATAGAATTTGAAATTACTGATTTGATACATTATTTTACATTAAACAAATAGGAATAAATATTTTTCTTGAATTTAAGATTTGGAGAAATAAAAAATGAGAGCTGTTAAGTAACTTACATTTGAATGTTACAAAATTCTTCAAACAATATCAAAACTGGCAATTTGTCACTTAACAGGTTTAACTTCCAAGCTTCTTTTAATGTGGACAGATAATTGCCTAACATCTATTTTTGTTCATTTTCATAGTCACAAATCTGACTATTTATTACACATAGCCTTACATAAAAAATAATCATTATAATACATAATACATCAACATCTAAATACAATAGAACATACAGCCTTACTTAAAAACTTATTCTAATGAGTTCAACATTAACAATTGCTTAAGAACTTTGGTTTGAGAAGTTTCTCTAATTTCACCCGCCAAGAACATTTCATCTACGACTGTGTACACTTTGTAAAAATTAAATACCAAATCTAATTCGCATACATTATGAAAGTATTCGTTTAGTACTTCTACGAAATTATGAATTGCTTCGAGGTAACATAGGTTGTTGTCGTTGACATCTACGCAGATACAGAAGTATAAGCCGGCATAGCGACGATAGACGATTTTGAAGTTTCGGAACTGGAAAAGACAAATCAAGATATTTAGAACAAATTAATACAAAACAAAATTAAGGAATCTTTTATTGAGATACATACATAATCACAATATTAAAATTAAAAGGGTGTCAAAATTACAAAAATCTTCCAATCATTAACATTCCAATGCTGATAATTTCTGTATTTTTGTACTTTATCCTTTCTGATGATTTTTTGCCAATCTATTTCTTCATTCACAATGTATACACAAATATACTACAACTTAATGTGGATACAAATAAATAAAAGAAACCCTTACAGCAATAACCCCAAAAGCCAAAGAAAAGTAAATAATTTTCAGTGTTCTAAATGGTAACATATTTCTTAACTCATAAAACTTGTGAATTATTTTTCTTTTAATGAAATTATCACACTTACATTGCATGTTCAATTTGCATTGTGGATCATGAACTCTAAGGTGTTGCATTTCAAACAGGGTAGGCTTAGAAAGTGAGAAGGTAACAAAGTTGGTTTCGTCAGTATTCAGAGAGAGTAAACTCATGTCTAACCATATTTCAACTTTTTGTAGTGCCCTTTCAGCCTTCTGTCTCACTAAATCCGAATCCCCCCGCTTATTCTAATTGCAAAACAATAAATGTCACCTTGTTGAAGCTGTTCCATTATTTCATTGACATATACATTGAATAGCAAAGTTGAGAGGACTGTACCCTGCGTCACCCCATGATCCACTACTCTCGCCTCACTTTTTTGTCCTGATACATTTGTAACTAACTTTCTTGTCGTCAGATATGATTTAATCAGTTTATTTGGCATTCCTCTGATTCCAATGTCATCCAAGCGCCTTAGTAGAACATGGTGAGCCACAGTGTCGAAAGCCTTTCTCAGGTCCAAGAAAATTCCCATCACTTTTTTCCCCTGGTCAAGGTCCCACAATATTGTTTCTATCACCCTTACAAGAGCATTCTCAGTGTTAGAGTTTTCCCTGAATTCATATTGGTTTATGTTTAATAGCTTAAACACTTTTCTACAATTTTGCTAATAGTACTCATAAATGCTATTGGTCTATAATTGTTAGTCGACTTTTTTGATGGGACTCTTCAAGACTTCTGGGAAAACTCCCTCACTGATTATATTAATAACGTGCCTCAGAGGAACAACCAACTTTTCCTTAAACCTTTTAATTATATCTGCAGAAATACCATCTTCTCCTCCCTTTACCCCATTTTTCAAACTTCCTATCTCCCTAAGAACATCATGCTCTCTAATCTGGCCCAAATAGAAAGAATCTACACTTCTCTTTCTACGCACATACCCCTCCTGATGCATTTGATTGGCGTTATATATATTTGGTCATTGGTAGCCTCTTTGATAATCTGCCACATTTTTTTTGGATTATTGGCGTTTATTTTAGTGAGAGATTTGTAATATACATACTTGGCATTTTTTATAAGTTTATTCAGCATTTTTCTGTAAGTTTTATACTTATTTAAACTTGCCTGATTATTCTGATTTGTTGTATATTCTTTTTTTAGTTTATTTCTAGTTCTAATGGATATCAAGAGGCCACCAGTGATCCATGGTTTCATCTTCTCTTTGTATTTGTAATTTACTTCACTATAGTCACTTCGGAGATCATGGATTTCAGTCTATCTACAAACAGATTAGTACTAAAATTTACATTCATCTCCTACAGAATACCACCCCATCTCTCTCCTATTTTTCCAGATAACTTATTATAATCATATTTAATAATAGAGGTAAAGTTACTTGCACTACCTATTGGTGCTTCCAACTTAAAGTTAAGTAAGATGGGGTTGTGATCCGTAAGATCGCTTTCTAAAATTACAGATGTAACATCACTGAAGAGATAGTTCTTGCACCTGATAAAGAAGTGATCCAGGCAGGAGCCTCCATTTTCTGTTTTTCTTGTCATTTTGTTTATTGCACCCACAAATCCGTGACTTTGTATTAAGCTCAAATAGTTATAGCGACAACGCTTCTGAGAATTCCAGCAAGTTGATGTTTATATCTTCAGCAAATAAATATACTCTGTTTTGATCCCTGTCCGCACCCTGTAGAATTCTTAAGTTCTCAATAAATTCCTCCTTTGCGGTTGCAAAGCTTCTATAAGTAGCTAATACATCCATGACCTTTTGATTTTTTTTGTTTGGTAACACTAATGATCTTCAGGTTTTTTTCTTGCAATATTCTATCTTCCATGTGGTATTCCTGCTTTGCATAAATCAGCAATTGCACCTGTTAAGCTCACTTTCATTAAAACGTAATACATAGTATGTTAACTTTAACAGTTTGCAGTAGCGACTTCGCTACTGCAGTGTATACAATGCGTTTCTGATATGACTATTATATCAAAAGATTTTCCCATTGACTCCAAGAAAACCAAAAACTGCTCAAAATTCTGATATATGCTGCGTATATTAACATGCATTATGTTAACATCCTTATCACTATCATCAAAGCAGTAAGTATATTTATTTATTTTTCAATGGCAAGTGACCATACTAAATCTTAATAAATACATTATAGGTATAAATTTCAACAAAAATAAGGAAGTCGACTTGTAACTTGCAAACTTGAGTCCAGCTATCGAATAAGTTTCTTACAATAAGAGACAAAAGAAATAATGAAAGCCATAATTATTGGTTCTATGCCTATGAAAAAAGTAATAAAAACCATCTTGTGAGATTTAGCTAACACACAGCTCGACATATGGTTAGAACCCAATTTTCTTGATTATTTCCTGTGAATCACAGAGCCATGTCCTCCTGTGACCTTGTTTTGAGATTTTCATATTTAGATAGTAATTTTCCTCATAATTCTCCAATTCTGAGTAAGCAAAAATGGGATCAAAGAGCTCTACAAATAATTTGAAAACCTTCAAAAATATCAATCCACAGCCTTTTCTGTTAACCAATAATTATATGGTACTGATTCAAAAGAACACTAGTTACTCCAAGCAAAATCTGATGTGTCTGAAGAAACTGCTGGTGCAAAAGTCAAAGGAAAAAAATTGAAGAAAGTCCCAGAAAATCAATTGGCAGTTTTAGATTATAATGAGAGAAAGGCAGGGACAGATTTATCCAATCAGATGGAATTCTTTACATAAAATCGTAGTCAGTGGTAGAGAAAATTGGGCTTTGAACTTTTACTGGGAGTAACTCCTGGATTGCTTACAGAACAATGAAAACTTCAATTTGTAGTTTTCAAGAAACTTATTTACTGAAATTTTACAACTACACCAAGAGCAACCCAAAATGCACTGAAAAGAAAGATCAGAAGTGGATAATGTTGTTTAGCATAACATGATTGAAGATTATACTTATTTCTTATAATGAATATTTCTACCTCAATTTCTTCATTCAACCCTTGATTTAACCACATTTTATTTGAAAAATATTATACTTATAAACTAGGTAATATTATCTCTAGCCAGGTAGGTATTTAAGGAAATTTCAAGCAATTTTAGTTATTTAAAATTGGTTCATTTTCTTGAAGGTATAATAGTTGAAGGTTCTACAGAGGCTAAACAGATATATCAACTCTCATTTTGATCCTGAAGTCATGGTAATTCATATACAGCATGATGTGGAAATCAATGTGGGAACTTCTACATAAATATCTAATACTTATAGTACGGGATACGAGGCCTATTTCATCAAATCATTTTACACCGTCTTGCATTGTTATCATCAGTTAGATAACATGATGCTGAAACGCACTTGCGCAGTGAAATATATGGGAGTGGGGAATTTAGCTGATAAAAATGTTTGAGAAAATGTCGTCATAATCCAGGAAAATATACAATTTCACACCGTCTTGCATTTACTTATTAAGTTAATTTGTACACAAACAAAATTAGAATACCCTATGCAAGACATTTTCCTGGGGGTTTTCGGGTTGTAATATTAGATAGAAATTGTCAATTTTTCAGAGGGGTGAAATATCATTTCACACCACTCAATTGTTGATTTAGATTAAAGCTTGAATGTAGAATAGCCATTGGATACTGATGCAAGACGTACTGTGAGGGGATAATGGGCTGCAACACAGAGGTCAATGTGTTGTCTTATGAGGGAGGGAGAAATCATTTTACACCGTCTTGCACTGGTACTTATGGGAAAAATAGAACACATTGATAACATTTTTAAAAATACAAGACATTCTAAATGGGAAGAAAGGACTGCAAGACGATGATGAAGTTGACTAATTTTGACAAGGGTCAATCTATCAGGTACAAAGGTGAATACTACTTCAAATTACAAATTATGCACATTAATTTTAAATAGTTTTGCTCTTCACCACGTAGAATAATTCTATTTTGCGAAATTCTCCTAATAATATGTATATATGAATGTTTCTACGGACATCAAATAAAAAAAGATTGAAAATTGTTTTATTTTTGACGGCTTTTAATCATTTAGGTTCTCTTTGAGGTGGATATCCCATGACACATAACATGTTTTGTGCACATAACAGATTGTAAGCATTAAATTTGAAGAATTTCATTTTAAAGCAGCAAAAAAATGTGAAAATGACACAACAAATGATCTGTCTGAAATTGTAAACAAAAATTATAATTCCTGTATTCAACAGACTCCCCTGTTGAGCTGCTATGTCAACTGTCCTTTTTCATCTGTATGATTTAAAAAAGAATAAACATTGAACGGTTCAGTAAATAACTCAACAGTTCAGTGAAAAAATTAAAATGGATTTTTTAACTTTTTTCCCAGAAAAAACGTCTTGGACTGATGTAATACCATTTCTTAACATAGATTCTTTCGGCGGACATAAGCATGAAGTGGTGTAAAATAATTTTTCACTCCCTCATGAGACAACACATTGACATCCTTCTTGCAGCCCGTTATCCCTCTACAGGACGTCTTGTATCAGTATCCAGTGGCTATTCTACATTCAAGCTTTGATATAAATCAACAATGGAGTGGTGTAAAATGATATTTCACCCCTCTCAAAAATTGACAATTTCCATCTTATATTACAACCCCAAAACCCCCATGAAAATGTCTTGCATGTGTTAATCCAATTTTGTTTATGTACAAATTAACTCAATAAATAAATGCAAGACGGTGTATAATTAAATATTTTCCTCGTTTATGATGACATTTTCTGAAACATTTTTTTCAGCGAAATCCCCCACTCCTATCTATTTCCCTGCACAAGTACGTTTCAGTACCATGTTATCTAACTGATGATAACAATGCAAGACGGTGTAAAATGATTTGATGAAATAGGCCTCGTATCCCGTACTATTAATAAAACTATAAAATCATGACCGAATAGTTTTTAAGCTTGTACCTAACTACCTCAGATAGTTTGGTTTGTTTGATACTAGGCCTAGTAGAGTCCAACAGTATAATCCAGTGATTTTCTGAATGTGTCCTGATGATTCAGGATCAGGAATTGATTCAAATAACACCAAAAATAATGTAACAAAATGCATTTACAAAACTACATCCAATCAATGCTGATGATACAACCTTTTCTTATAGCTTTACCTCAACAAAATTGGTATGTTTAGCGTCTCGTACTGTAACTACTGCGTGCACTTCTTCGATTAGCTTTTGCTTTTCGTCATCGTCGAAATTCATGTACCACTTTGCTAGACGAGTTTTTCCGGCTCTATTTTGGATTAATATAAAGCGAATCTGGAAACCAAAAAATTGATATCAGCTCCAGAAAGGAGGCGTATCGTTTTTATTTTGATAGGACAAGAAAATATCGATTTAAAAGTAATTATTGTTATAGAATGTTTGTTTTTGTGAGGTATTATTTGAACATTTCTTACCATTTTATTTATTATTTAACTATTTTTTTATAAATTAGCAAATACTATTTTAAAAATATGAAAACGGGGTCAACTTTTTTCTTTTTTGTAAACGTCAAAACAATTTGTCGGAACTGTCAAAGTTAGGATAAAGAACTTTTGACATTTGACAAAGAAAAGGGCGATTTGCGTTTACAGGCAGGTATGTCCCGGTTACGGGTTTGGTAAAGCCTGGTTAATCGTTCAACCAAATTAATTTGCAGTAAATCTCATTCAATAGTTCGAGATTAAAATAAATGATCAGGATTGTATTGTAGAAGTTATCCCAGAACAAATTATTTGCTGTTTTCTTCCGTTAAAAACCAGCTCTAGTACAGTTCGAACCGACACTTCGAAGCGAGTGTCAAATGACCACTAGGTTGAAAAAAAAAAATGAAATGTGTGCATTATGTGCGCATATTTGAAGTGAAACTTCCTGTTTTACCAGCTAAAATTTAAATTCCATCCTACTTGTATATGAGTAGCAAGCGGTTGACAATTATTAGACTCAGTACACATTGAATATAAAAAAAAACGCTGTGTCTAGTCTCCCGGCACCGGTATTCATACGAATCCCGGTTTTGACGCGTTTTCGATGACCCCATCAACGACCGCCGGGATTTATCGTGGATCCCGGCTATTGGATTCAAAATTCAAAGTCGTGTTTCCCTTGCTGCTTGAAGAAGGCTTGAAGCTGTGATTAATTCCGGAATATTATTGTTTCTTGTTGTGATATTGGTATTAAGAGTGGTAAAGTACTTCGTTAATCCACTTTTCGTAGTAGTGATTTAAAAAGGGAATAGTATGGTTTATTTTCATTCATTATTCAGGACTATAGTTTTTTAACCAGCCTGTATCTCTGAAATAGGGTACTCTTGGACCCATATTTATAGGAATTTTTGCTCTTAATTTGAGATGTTGAATCCGCAGTTAAAATATTAACCTCTAATTTTAGAGCACTCTGTGTAATCTTCATAAGTTGTATTCCTTTCACACCTAGGAGGAGCTCCAGAACAGCTCCGGGGCTTCACGCGCTTATTCCCTTCGAAAAGTGTTTGTCGTACCACGCATCTGTTCCCTGCAAATCGGGGCTACTGAACACCGGAGCGAGTAGCTCGAGTGTTTCAAACTCTTGAAAGGAATACAACTATTATAAATCTGCCCCAATACCAATGAACATAATAATTATTAACATCTTGTATTGTATAGTAATAGCCGGGATCCACGGCAGTTATCGGTAGTTGTTGATGACGTCATTTAAAACGCGCCATAACCGGGATTCGTATGAATACCGAGGTCGGGAGGCTAGACACAGCAAGAAAACGTCACATAATTGTTCTGGAATAGCTTTTATATAGCCAATCCAAGAATCGTAAACTAACAGGAGCTGTATTCCTTTCAAGAGTTTAAAATACTAGAGCTATTCGCTCCGGTGTAGTCGCCCCGATTTGAAAGGAACAGATGCGCTAGCTTTCATCGCATTATGGTTCGAGTTCGGGCTTGAGCACTCAGGTGCAACAAACACTTTTCGACAGGGATAAGCGCGTAACGCCTCAGAACTGTTCCGGAGCTTTTTCCAGGTGTGAAAGGAATACAACTAAAGTCAAAATGACATTATGTTGGCGAGAGGAAAAACGAAAGGTTTATTTGTTTGTGTTGTTCGGAGCAAGCCGTTTTACACGGCAAAGTTTCTTCACGAAATTACTTACGAAATTGTTGCCTAAATATTTCGTAAGTCAACTTTTCCTGTTTTACACGACAAGAAAAAGTTACGAAATATTTCACGAATAAACTTTAGAAAATGTTCTATAGTTTTTGTGGGCGTGGCCGAAAATATGCGTGAGTTTCGGCGCACACTAAAAGGCAGTTTCTTTTTCGTGGAGCCCATGAATGCTTCATTGAATTTCCTATGTAATAGATAAAGATAGACTGTTCATCGGTGAAAAAAGTAATGCACCCAAAAACTTATATTATTGATGGCAAAACGTAACTGCGCCTGCGTATGACTAATATTTTCACGAAACTTTTGCTAGACTTTCATTTGCCGTGTCAAACAGGAAAAAGCGAAACCAAGAATAGAAAACTTACGAAATATTTCGGCAATAATTTCGTGAAGAAACTTGCCGTGTAAAACGGCTCTTAAGTACTTCCTGCTTTGGGGCGTTCTATGTGGGTGTCTTTGCCATAATCTGAAATATCACAGCTTAGTTCAAGTTAGTGCGATGCAAACAAACCGTTCAGTTGCGTGAAGCTCTAATGCACTGGAACGCCTATTAACAGCCTGGGGCGCTCTAGAGCGTCAGTTCTCGAGTCGGCAAGGCCTGCGATTGACATTACCACTACTAGAAGCATAGCAGCTCATAGTGGTGACTGATGACGTCAAACGCAGGCCTCGATGGGATGCTTGCGATTCAGGCTGTGCTTGTTTTTTCGTCGATTTTTATTGTGGAAAAGGTGATTTCAATAAGATTATAACGTTTAGGAATTCGTTTTTTTGACTTATACTGTTTTAAATTCGGCTAATGCATTTTACGCCAACAGTTGAGGTCTGCGGCTGAAATGGCAGACACTTTCAGTTCAATAGGCAGTTCTAATAGGTTGTGTTCTTGATCCGAACTATTTATTAAATCTCGAGATTGTTGAATAGGATTTACTTTAAATTATTGAAAAGATTACACTACACTAGTTAATGTGGCGCCTTCAATTACTGAGCTATGTATGCAGCGTTACCAAATTGAAAAAAGTACCAAGACCAGATCGGTTGGATCTCACTAACCGGTAAGGTCGAAAATTAGTCATCGCAAAAATTGGAAGAATCCAAATTTAGGATCTACACAAGTACTGAAGTACTGGTAGATTCTGTTTAAGTCTTGCTTAATATGATTATATTACACTTTTCTTTTTTATTTCTTTTGTATCTTTTCTACGGTAATTGGACCTCTCCGAATTCCTCAAGGCTTTGTGGAGTTCAAATATCAATTCTCAAGCCCCCAACACGCCTAAGCACCAGTGATGACGGATCAGGGAGTCGTTTTTCGCCTTGACGTTGAGTGTTTTAGTAGTACAATAAATTATGAACATTCTAAAACAACCTTTTTTGGATCTCGTTTCCATCTTCCTCTTCGCCTATTAATGTTAATCAAAATTAAATTATTTTCGTATATTCTAAACCACGACCGCTTGCGCAAACTACTAGGTTCTGTTTCTACAGAAATCGCAAACGAGTCGGAGCGTTTTTGATTGGTCGAAATCGCGAAAAATCAGATTCCTGGGGCTGGAACTCTGACTATTTTCAACCAATGAAATTCGCTCTGACTGGTATGTGTTTTCTGTGTAAATAGACCTATTAGCGACACTGTTGATGACGTCAGCAACGGAGCAACAGCATATCCTTGATTCAAAAAATCGAGGCTGATGCCGATGCGATGAAAAGAGCGCTCAGTGCAAGATTTGAGAGCGTCCCATTGCTCAAGTCGGACAAGTGAATCTGGACTGAGAGTAACGCTCCGTTTTAAGCCGAACATGTGGAATCCGTTTCGGATCGCTTTTTGATCAATCGGGTGCAGTTTTGAGGCGCTATATGGAATATTAGGCGCTTTCTTCTTTCTACATTGCAAGTTTGTCATTCTCATTTTTTCAATATACTGAACAAAGATAGACAGATGAACCGATGTAAACTAAAGCAACGGTTTTTTTTTCTTTGTCAAATTGACAATTGACTTTCGGCTTTTGTTGATTTTATTGTTTGTGTACTTTATTTGCGGGGTCATGTCTGTTTTGGTCCGGAAATATTTAAATAAATTAATTCATTGAAATTAATTGAATAAGTGCATTGAATTGTGGCCCCTCCGTTAAAATCAATTATTCAATTTAAAAGGTAAGAATTTGTTCGTATTGTTCTGGCCGTTTCGAATCGCGTTTTGTTGCCTGTTGAAATAAGTTTGAAAATTTTTTTGCTCCCCTATAAAATCCACTTGTTTGTTTTTATTGAAAAATATATTTTTATCTTTCCGTAGATAACGATATCCGATCACAAATGAACAATTATACTCAATGTGTTACCAGCAAACCATGAAGAATTTATAATCGATTTTTGGATTTTTTTTTTCGAGGAAGAAATGTAACCAAAGAATAATGTTTGTTGTCGAGTTTTATGCGGGCTTTATTTGCCTTTGTTTCCTATTTGCTGAGGCTTTGTGTAAAGGTAAGTGCGTTCTTACTTAATCAAAATAATTAGTTTAGTATGTGTGTTCCTTTAAAAGTCTTTGGGGAATCCCAAAATCCCAAATTAAAAATGTTATCAGTAGAGTGGAAATATTATGAAACATTGAATTATTCAATTAATGCGAAGTACAATCAAGACAGTAAAGCTTAAGTTTAAAGCTCTGTTTAAGCCATTCAAATTCCATTTTTCCCCAAAATTGTATATTAAACTTTTTATATTGAATTCAAGATTAATTATAAGTTCAAATTTAAAATAGTATTATTGAGAATATTAATTTAACTGTATTCTACCACCTATGGGAATGTATGGGAAGAAGCCATCAAGTCAAAGTATTATTTGTTCTGGTGTTATCAAAGTTTATCAATAAACAGAAAATTTTGATTTTTTCCATAATGGAATCTAAATTAACAATTATTATTTTCAGTTACAAAAGGAGAAACAAAATAAAGCAACAATTTTTTTTTACAATAATTCACATTAAAATCTCTAATTTACTGCTTTTTGACCAGGTCAAAAAACGGTGAACCACTAGGGGTAGTGCGACGTGACTGTGAAAAATAATGAATGAATGAAGAATTTACAAAATTTTACATGATTTTGCAAAAATGCAAGTATGAAATAAACAGAAGGATTATATTTTTTGAGTACCCCCTGTAGATAGAAATTGACTCTTCACATCTAACATGGCCAATAAAAATAGGAGTCAATTTATTTTATCACTTTTTGTATCAAAGTTCACCTTTATTGAAAGGATTTCTTCGCATTTTGGGTAGCCACATACCCTCCAATGTATTTTGGAAGCCAGTCATAGGATCGTCTTGGGCCCATGAGAACTTTTGATCAGGAGATTGAGATCTAGAACATACCAAAATTTCATCACAATCGTGGTATTTTTAGAATTCCATTTATTGTTGACAATCTGCTTTTTTTGGCCAAACCGAGGGGTCAACCACTATGCTTACAAAAATATACAATGATTTCCATATTTGGCAATCACTGATCAATGGATCACATGTATTCCCATCCCAAGAATTGCGACTGATTGTCAATGATTTTCAGATATTTTTGTATGATTAAATTACCAGGTGATTTCCATTTTTTCTGGGGATTCCTATATCATACTCAGTTGATTACCTGATTTCCTTGATGATTTCCTACAATCATCCGATTTCCAGCTGATTTTATTACAAAAACTTTGCTTAGTTGTTAAGCTTCGCATTGATATGACCAAAATAAACAATCACATTTCCACTGGAAAATTGGCAACTCTTCCAAAAGTTAGCAAATTTTATTTTCATCACCCACATAGATTTGGTTGTAACTATAAATGGTTTTGAGCCCTAGATACCATTGTATGTCTACACTGTATAACATGAATCTAAAATAATGGATATTTTTTTGATTTCACTAGAATCTTCATCTGTATCAGAGACATCTTCAGTTAGGATTTCACTCGATAAACTTATTTCTTATTTTGATTCAGATGTGCTATCGTCTCTGCTTCTCAGTTCTCACTCAGCCTAGTATTTATTTTACTTTTCCCTTTCCAAATTGGTATTGCCTTGGATTCCCGACTTTTTCTTTTGTCTCTTCCTCAGGGAAATTCCCATAACTCTTAATACTCGATCGACAAGCGTCCCTGCTTCTCTGAAAAGAACCAAATTACAGTTGAGCCCTGAATAATCTCTAAATTGTAGCGAATTGCAATTGCTAAATCCTGATGTGTGAAGAAATTGTGTGTCTTCTTTTGGCAAGTCGGATTCGAGAGATGTTTCGAGATTGATGTTTTCATTTTTATGCTCTAAAACATTGTCATACTTTAAGTCTGTTCTCACATAAATCACAAACCAGTCATTGGTTGTAACTCGGGTTGAAATAGTCAGAAAACCAGACCTGACTGGTTTGTGATTTCTGTGAGAACAGACCTAATCTTCATCTCGTTCTTCTTCTTTAAGTTCTAAACTCTCCATAGTCTCAGGTTCAGTTATTGAGAAACGCGTTGAGATATCAAATTCATTCTGAATTGTCTAACTCTTCAATGTTGCATTAAACTCAAAGGCAAATACACAACTGACTGGTACGCTGTATCGTTTAAAATGTATAAGCGATTTCTGGATTAGAATGAGATGATATTCCCAGCGATAACCACATGATTCTCAGCGATTGCCAATGGATTCCTTTGTGATTCCCATGGAGTCCTAGGAGATTCCTAGCGTTTCCGAGGTTTTTCCCAGGGACTGTCAAGTGATTTCCATATATTTCTGATTGATTACTATGTTCTCAAAAAATTGTACAATGATTCCCACTAGTGGTTTACCCCTTGTGCCAAACATATACTAATTTAGTTCTAATTTCAAATACTTTATTCCACTGTCTGAATTTTGACAACCCCTCAAATAAATCAATTTTGGTAGAAAACTGCACAGTTCAGCCGTAGTCCTCCTGATTTATTTGTATTTTGCTAAAACTTTGATGGTCCAAGTAATTCAATTCAATTCAATAATGCTCAAACTCTACACTTATTAGTTTAGACTGCCACACAACATTAGTTAGATATTTTCTTATCATAATTAATAATAATCGAGTTAATAATTAAATAATTGATTTTTTAAGTTAAGAGTGCGCTTGTCGATGCTGAAAAACTAGGTATTTCTGTTTTAATGTTTTAATAAAAACCTCGATAAAAACAGTTGCATCTAGTTTTAATAAAAACAGTTGCATCTAGGGAATTCTAACAAAAACTATTTTTAAGAATGTACTTTTGTGCTTGCTTGACCAGTAATTTTTTTTTGAAAAAAAAAAAATCATAAAATGAGAAAAAAAAAAAAAAATTACTGGTTAAACAAGCACATAAAAATATCCTTGAAAAAAGTTATCAGTTAAAATTTCCTAGATGCAACTGTTATTATTAAAAAAGCAAAGGCGCACTCGCGATCTTCAGCATCGAGAAGCGCACTCTTGAGTACCACTTCAAGAGATCAAAACATAACATAAAATAGACTAAAATGTTAATACTATAAGTACATAAAAGAAAGCGGAAACAACATTATTTAAAACATATACATTTACAGAGGGAAGTAATTCACAATTTATGTTGGACTATCAAACAACCCCATTATAAAACTGAATAATTTTTCCTTGAATTCGCAAAAAGTTCAGTTCATCAATATATAATTGGAACAGTAAAGGGCCTAAAACTGTGCTCAGGAGGCACTCCACTGTTGGTAGCAAGAGAATTGGAGTACCTACCAGAAAGCAAGGCACGTTGACGTCGACCCGAAAGATAGGACCTGAACCAAACCAAAGCGGTCCCCCTGAAACCAAAACACTCCAGTTTTGAAAGCAACAGCCCATGATCCAGACACTCAAACGCTTTGGAGAGATCGCAAATTACCGCTGCAGTTGATTCTCTGCCAATCACTTTAGAGAGTGTGGATAAAATAGAAATTGGTCGAAAATTAGAAGAATTTTCCTGAGGGGGTAACGACACTCGCAATACGTGTACATTTTCTGATAAAATTGCGGGCAATCTCTCGCAGTCGTAAGAAAATCCCACCTTCTCAATGGGCAGTCGCCGCAATCGCTGGCAATCCATTCCGCAATCCCGCAATCACGGCCACAGTGGGGGAAATTCTATGAAAGGGCATGTTTTTAATGATTGTGGCAGTCGCGGAAATCTCACAATCTTTCTACAATCGCGCCAATCACCTACATTCTTGGGTAGTGGGGAAAAAGTTGGGATAAACTCAACTTCTGAAATTGCCTGGGAACCAGGGACGGAGTCATGGGGGGGTGGCGCCCCCCCCAAAGTTCCTATAATATATCGAAAGTTGGGAAAACTAGGATAAAAAATTTAGAGTTGGGAAAAATTGGTAGACAAAAATTTGCGCACCTTATTCGCGAGGACTAATTAAAATTAACATGAGGATCGTGTCACGTGTCGTAATGAATTGCAAAATCACCGGACAACAGAATGACGAAATCCCAATGGTCGCAGAGAATTTCTTGCGTTGCACTTTGCACTGCACTAACGCCACTAGCCTGTGGCAGTGGCACGTGACACTTGTGGCAGTAGTAGCATTAGCACCACTAGCGCTATATAGTTTATTAGTTCTGCGCATTCTTCGCTCGTTATTCAGATTTCAGCATAACTCTGAATCCTGGTGCTCTTGAGTTAAAGAAATAGTTTTTAAAAAGTTTCACTTCTTAGTTCTTAACACGTGTACGATGCTACACATGATTTTTCTGAAGTGAAACTTCTTACGCGGCAGTCTGATTTGGACGAGAATGGAATAACACGTTTTGGCAAATTTCGGCACACGAGAGACGAGAGAGAAGAAAGATATAACGTAGAGAGGCGGAGAAAGACAGCGAATGATAATGACAGCCGACGAACGATTGACACAAACCAAGTGAGAGAGCGTGACTCACGGCGAGTTTTTGTGAACCCAAGTAAGAATAGGTAATGCGCGTATTACTTCGCAGCGTGACGTGACGCAGTTTTGGTCCTGCGAAACGCAGTGTATTTGCCGCAGTGGCAGTTTTTCTCGTAGAGTTACAGTGCGTGTTCTGACGCCCACAGTCACAGAAGAAGATGTTCAAAACTACATAATAAACAGCACACAAACAGAAACCAAATGCTATAAAATGAAAACCAAGAGTAGCAGCTATAAGAGCTCATTTAAAATAGAGGTATTGGAGAATGAAGCAGGAAAAATTATGACCTCAGATATATGGGGTGAGGGGGTCATAATCAACCATTTTTTGCATGCCAGACGAAGCCTACAAACACAGGCAAATTAAAGGATAGTGCAGGAGAAATATTAAAACATATACAAGAAAAATGCGAAGCAAATTTTCAAGTGCTTCACTACAATGCCCAATCAATAAGGGATATCACAGACGAGCTGGATGCATTTAGCTGTGATAAAAACATTAAAATAATGTGTATTACAGAACACTTTCTAAATTCAGAAGAAATAGACTTTCTAAAAATTGGAAATCTCACTGTAGCAGCATCTTTTTGTCGTTCTATATATATTAAGGGGGGCTCACTGATTTTGTTGGAGCAGGGAACCGACTTTACAGAATTAACCGACATTAAACAACTGAGTGTGGAGAAGTGTATTGAAGTGTGTGCGGCAAAATCCAGTAAATATAATATCACAATAATATCAGTATACAGGTCACCCTCGGGTGATTTTGACACCTTTCTCAATATTCTTGACCAGATTTTGGCTCTTATAGGAATACAACAAAAAATTATATTGGCAGGAGATTTCAATGTCAAATTTTGCACAAATGAAAAAACCTCCAAGGAGCTTATTGATATGCTTCAATCATATGGTCTATCACAAACTGTTTTTGAACCAACAAGAGAACAGAATTGCTTAGATAATGTCTTTATAAACTTCTCAGAAGAAGATTTCCATGCAAGTATAGTAAAACCTGGTAAGTCAGATCACAATGGTCAATTAATCACACTAAATTGCACAATGCAAAAACCAACTAACCAGTTTATAAATAAATTGTGTCAGCCTATTACCTGGGAAGGAAAAAATGTTTTTTACAATAAAATTTCGGCAATTGATTTTAGCTTTATAGGTCATCCTTTTTTAACAGCTGAAACAAAATTTGAAACCCTCATGCAGTTGATTGAGTTGGCCTTTAACGAGTCATTCCCTAAAAAAACCTATAGAACAAAAAACAACATAAATTATAACATTACCTGGTTTAATAACAACCTTAGAGACAAAAGGGAATACTTAAATCACTTAAATGATATTTATATTCATCACCCAACTAATGAGCTGAAAGAATATATAAAAGTACAGCGACGAGACTACAAAAAAGCAATTAAAGAAGCAAAAATACAGTGTAATGAAACAAAAATAAGAAATTCAACCAACCCAACCAAGTGCATGTGGGAAGTAATAAACGAACATCGTAAAAAGCCCTCTGTGACGGAACTAGCTATTACCCTTTTGTGGACTCTAGTCATTACCGCACCAGGGATGTCAAAAGTTTTTACTTTGACTGACTGTAAAAATTAACCATTAGGTGTTGGATCATTTAAGCCTTGTATTGAACTAGGGGTGCCTTGATTCTCATTTATACAAATAAAACGCTGAAATAGAATAGTTATTAATTTAATTAATAAATGAAGTTAATTCGGTTTAATCAGCAATCAAATCCTATCTAATAATTCCTATTTGGACGTCCAGTCGAACTACAAATTTTATACTAATCTAAAGTAAATAAGCGAGTAAATAAGTATCTTGATTTATAAAAAATAGTGAAATTTCATAATAATAATATCATTTATGGTTGAATGTTCAAAGAACGAGAACACAAATTAACTAATTTAAATTTACGAGAGCACAACACAAATAATTCGTGAACTTCAATCAGCTCACTGTATTCACAAAATGTTTATAATCCTTGAAGGTTCTTTTGTTTATTGAGAGTTAATAATTTGAGCACTTTTCTGCTGAAGTGTGTAAACAATAAGTGCAAGAAAAGTCTATATATATATGCTCAGTTTCTATATACAAATTTACAAATTAATGTTCATTTCACGAGTGTGAAAACCAAATTTCTGTATTAAAGGTTAGAACAAACACTTCAATTTATAGTGCATTTCAACCGAATCGGTATTCAGTATTTATTAATTTATTGTTCGACTGTTTTGAGAAATTGAAACGGTCTTACTTGCTTAATCCAGTTCATACCGGTAAATCCATATAGTGATTATTTATCCATTTATCACTATTCGTAGTAATTTGCACTGTCAGCTAAGGGATTTTCCACTAAGAGAGAGAACACAATGATATACAGAGTTGAAGCCCGTCGAGAGTGAGACAGGAATAACCTTAAACAGGCGTAGTAGAGAATTTTGCTAGGTCCGAGATGACTTGCAACAATTTAGGGGTTAATTACATGAATTGTAATCAATAATATCGTTGATAATATAGGCCATGTCAGGCCTTGAGACACTGGGAGTAGTATTTTACTATAATTCGCGTACTAACGGGGGTTTTCTGGGGGTTTTTTTCCTCTGTAGAGCGTTCAGAGGCGAGAGGGTGCAGAGTCTTTGCTTACTCTTCTGCTTCTTGATTACTACTGTTGTGTACCGTGCCGTGCGTCGAGTCGACTGCCTTTTTCGGAGCAGGTCGCATAAATCAGGGATGTTGGGTGGCAACTGACCAATCACAACAACAAAATAGATCCATTGCTCATAGGGTAATGAAGAAATCTGTAATTTTACCGATTCAAAAGGGCTGCTGTTGCCAGTTTTACAGGAATCTTTTTTTAGAATATTATTTTTATGATAAATAATAGAAATTGAGATTATATTGATAAACTACAAATAATAACATTTTAAACTTGTTGTGGGTTATTTCCGCAACATATTCCCCCCCTTGAAGTTTCCAAACTTCAATGAGAGACGAAACATTAACAAAAAAAATAAACAACATATTTACAATAGAGAAAGTAGCAGGTTTTAATCCTGAATTGGTAAAGGACATACCTTTGCTATTCCTCGAGTAAAAACACCACTTTGTGTTTTCAATTTTACCACTCTGGTTTTATTGTCTCGTCCAGGGAATACCTCTAAGACTCTGGCTAAAGGCCATCTTAGAGGTGGAGTGTCATCTTCCTTTAAAAGTACTAATGTATTGGGGGTTAGATCTAGAGAATTCCGGAACCATTTAGGTCGATTTTGGAGTCTGTTCAAATAGTCCACTGACCAACGCTTCCAAAACACTTGTTGGATGTGTGAAATTTTCTGCCACATAGAAAGGCGGTTCTCATTAAGATGACTTAAATCCTTATCTGGGTGAGCCGTAAGGCTTGAACCAATTAAGAAGTGACCAGGGGTTAGAGTTTGATAGTCGTTTGGGTCGTTTGAAAGAACGCATAGGGGACGTGAGTTCAATATGGCTTCAATTTGCACTAAAATTGTATAGAACTCTTCAAACGTGAAGCGGGTTTCCCCAACCAGCCTGACGATGTGGTATTTGGCGCTTTTAATTGCTGCCTCCCAAATGCCACCGAAATGAGGACTTCTTGGAGGGATGAACTTGAATTCAGTTTCATTTTGAGAGAGAAAGTCCCTGATTGAGTTCAAATGGGTTCTATTTCTAAAAAAGTTATGCAATTCCTTCAATTGATTTTGGGCGCCTTGGAAATTGGTGGCATTGTCACTATGTATCACGGTTGGGTTACCTCTCCGGGCAATAAATCTTTTCAATGTCATGATGGAATGTTCGGTAGAGAGCCCTGTCACCAATTCAATATGAATTGCCTTGGTGGCCAAGCAGACAAAAATTGCAATATAGCATTTAATTAGGGGAGCTTTGCGTAGCTTGGACGATTTTATTAAGAAGGGTCCGCCATAGTCTATTCCAACTTGGCTGAAACAGCGGGAGACATTCACACGCTCCTTTGGCAGACTTGCCATAATTTGCTCTGCTGGTTGAGCTCTGAATCGGAAGCAGGTAATACAATTGTTGATTATACGTTTTGTCTCCCTTAAACCATCGAGTGGCCAGAACCTTAGGCGAAAATTCGATAGCACTGTTTGTGCGCCTGCATGACCTAAACGCTCATGTTCTTGGATTAACATTAATGAGACAATATGATTATGGGAAGGGAGCAAAATGGGGTGTTTTTGATCGAAGGAGACATTAGCGTTGTCTAATCTTCCACCCACTCTTAAAAAACCATCTTTATCTAAGAAGGGTTTGAGTTTAATCAGTGATTTGTTGCTCAAAAATATGTTTTGATTCAACTCTGAGATTTCCTTTGAAAAATGAATTGACTGGAGAATTTTTGTGATCAAGTTCAAGGCTGCTTTCAGCTCTTGGACTTCGAGAGAATCTTTTGTTCTATCGAGATGTTTACATTTTGTGTTATGTGCAAATCTCAACATGTACCCTACTGTGCGTTGGAGCTTACGAAATTTAGAAGCTCGATTGAATATTCCGGGCCAAAACAGATCTTGATCTTTCTTATCAGTTCCTACTAGAGCTATTTTCTTTTCCTCAGGGACATCAGACAAACTGGGAGTGTTGCCAAATTGGGAGAGATTTAATTCAGGGTCATGAAGAAATTTAGGGCCTTGCCACCAAGTATGGCACTCCTGGACTTGGGGTATTGGCAAACCTCTAGATGGGTAATCAGCGGGGTTGTCTGAAGAATTTATATGACGCCATTTGTGATTTGAGGTGAGTTCTTGAATTTGTGCTACTCTGTTAGCCACAAAAACAGTCCAGCGCGACGCATGGGAATTTATCCAGCAGAGCGCAATTTGCGAATCTGTCCACAAATTTACAGAACTCAATGAGAATCGATCTTCGAAGATTGCGATTAACTTTGAAACCAACTTTGAGAGCAAAACCATGGCGCATAATTCTAGCCTAGGCAATGTAACTGTTTTCAGAGGAGATACTCTAGATTTAGAGGTAATCAAATGACAAGATACTGTTCCATCAGTATATAGGGCGCGAACGTAAACGCAAGCGGCGTATGCCTTGAGGCTGGCATCAGAGAATCCGTGGAATTCCATGGAACTTAATGTTTTGTCAGAAAAAAGGTATCTAGGGATCTTGAGCGTTTTGAGGAGAGGAAGATCATGTATGAAACCATTCCATTCTTGCAAGAGTGAGTCATCAGTAATTGGGGTGTCCCAATCCAACTTCAAAGTCCAAAGTCTTTGTACAATTATTTTTCCTGTCACAATGACTACAGATAAAAAACCAAGGGGATCATAACATTGAGCTATTACAGAGACAATTTTTCTTTTCGTAATAGGGGTTGTTAATTTTACTTCAGGAATAGAGACGCAGAAGAAGTCGAGAATTGGGTTCCAAATAAGGCCAAGTACCTTATTCGGGTTTTCGTCAAAATTCATATCTACTTCGACTATTTTTTCTTTATGAGAGATTTTGTCTAGAAATTCCTTTGAATTTGAACACCATTTGTGTAATTCAAATCCAGAAGCCTTTAATAAAGAGATAAGTTCGCTATAGAGTATTTCTAAATCCCTAAGGTCATCACATCCACTTAGGATATCATCCATGTAACATTGTTTCAATAGAGAATGAGACGCGAGGGGATAATCTGAGCTATTTTTTAATGCAACATCGTTTAAGACTCTAGTTGCGAGGAATGGAGCACTGTTAGTGCCATACGTGACAGTGGTCAATTCGATGCACTGAAGTGGTTTTTCAGGCTCGTCTCTCCATAAAATATTTAATAAAAAGGTCTGAGTGGGATTTATCTTTATTTGTCTGAACATCTTCTCAATATCAGAGGTGAGAGCATATTTGAAAGATCTGAAGCGTAACAATATGTCATAAAGGTCAGGCTGGACCTGAAAGCCTTTGAGAGTTATGTCATTTAGGGAAAGGCCCGTTGTGGTTTTGCAAGAGGCGTCAAAGACCACACGCAGCTTCGTTGAGCATGCACCTTCTCTAACCACAGCATGATGAGGGAGGAAGCATTTGAGCTCCAGATTTTCATTAGCAGAGGAAAGGGGTAGGAACCTGGCATGTCCAAGGTTAACATATTCATGAATAAATTTCTGATATTCATGAAAATAATCTGGGTCCTTTACAAATTTCCTCTCGAGATTGTGAAATCTTTTTGTGGCTATAGACAAAGAATCACCGAGTTTGAGATTTTCAGAGGGAGATTTCAAGGGTAAGTTAACTTGATAAGAGCCATTTTCTAATACTTGAGTTGTTTCCTTGAAACAAGCTTCAGCCTTTGCATCTTCAAGGGAGAGAGGGGCTTTGGTATGAATTTCTTCCATGGACCAAAATTTAGTCACTATATTTTCGAGAGAGCTATTGTCCGGGCTTTGAACAAACATAGAGACAGAGGAGTGCACTTGTTGTGCAGGGCTACTAGTGACTAAATGAGAGCAGTTATTATGGTGTGAATTTTGGGGAAACGTTCCTCCAAGAATCCAACCGAGATGAGTGTTTAAGACTGTGGGCAGGCCATGACCTAGATGAATCAGGCCTTTTGTCAGGAGATTGTAATAGAGGTCTGAACCAATCAGAAGGTCAATTTCCGAAGGACGAGTGAAACTAGGATCAGCAAGAACAATGTCGCTCGGTATATTCCACGAACTGACATTTATTTGTATAGAGGGGAGGGGTCCTGTTATTACAGGGAGAACGGCGCAGGAAATCTCAAATTTCCTATGAGGATACAAATTTGAGTATATTTTCAAATCAATCATCTTATTAGTAACATTGTTACTAAGAGCTATGCCAGACACATATGTTGTTTTGACATAGGGGACTAGTTTTAACCTTTTAACTAGTTTGTCAGTTACAAAGGAGTGTTGCGAGCCATTATCCAAAATGGCTTTGGCTTGAAGGGGCCGCCTGTCTGCGTCATAAAGTGTCACGCATGCGGTTGCTAAAAGAGTTTGTGAGTTTTTTGTAGAGAGTGCTGAGACGGAGTGGAGACTTTGGGAAGATTTGGGAAGTTCATTTTGGTTTGGTTGTGAGTCAGCTTGATTTTGTGGTCTTGAACCTTGTGTCTGTGTCTTGGGAGGATGCTGAGACGGTTGCTGCTGACCATTAGAATAATTTGGTCTAGCAATCAAAGAGTTATTATGATGGGGTCTTTGTTGGGGTCTGTGACCTTGAGCTGGAGGATTTTGAGGGACAAAAGCATTGTGGAGCAATGTATGATGCCTTTGAGAGCAGATAAAACAACCTTTGGTTGCTGGGCAATTGGCAAGAGTGTGTTTGGAACCAAGACAATTAAAGCAGAGTTGTTTTGAATAAACAAAAGTCTTCCTTTCCGAGTCCTGTAAACCTTTAAACTTATTACAAATATAAATTTTGTGAGAGTCTTGATTGCAATATAAGCAGTGTGTAGTGACTTTACTTATATTATTTTGAGCGAACAGAGCAGCGCCAGAGTTTGGGGTTTTGTTTACTTTTCGTTGCCCGTTTTGTGCTGAAGGCACTTCCGTACTTGAGAGATTTTCCAAAGCTAAGCATCTTTTTTCGAGGAATTCAAAAAGGTCATCAAGTTGAGGGAGCTGATTTAAATCGCGCTTATTCTCGAACGCCTTGCGCGTGCCAAAATCAAGTTTTTTTCCCATTAAATATATTATCAAAAATTCCCAAAGCTGTTCGTAAGAATAGTGCAAATTCTTTAAAGAAAGTAAATTTTTTCTACAATTTGTAACAAACTCTCTGAGAGTTTGAGCGTTACATTTACTGAGTGTGTTTTGTTCCAAGAGAGCAACAAAATGAGCGTTTATTACAGAGATTTTGTTTTCATATCGTTTCTGCAATATTTCTAGAGCGATATCAAAATTATCGTTTGTCACAGCCAAGTTTTCGATCAATTTCAATGGTTCGTTTCTCAAAAATGACTTTAAATAAATAAATTTTTGTATTTTACTCAGGTGAGTATTATCAATTATCAGAGCAGAGAAGATTTGAAAAAAGGAAGTCCACTCAGCGGTGTCACCTTTAAAGGGGTTTATATTTATTTGAGGGAGTTTCACTTCCATATGTGGTGGCAAATTCAGCTGTGGCAAACTAGTTTGGCTTATTGGTGGAGTGTTCAGGGTAACCGGAGACAATGTTTTAATACATTTTTGTATCAGAGAGAGAGTATCATAGAATTGATTTTCAACAATATCTCTATTTTCGTTATCATTTGCAGTGAATTCTTCAAGATAAGTTTCAATTTCATCTTGAGTCATTGAGTATTTTTCAAAGTTATCTTTTAAGTTAACTATACGATTTTCAAATTGAGTTGGGTCTACTTCAACATCCTTATTGTTTTTCACCCAATTAGCAATGCGAGTAATAGCGCTTTTTGCGCGAGTACGGACTTGCTTCATAGCATCAAAATCCATATTGAGAAATAGCCTTTAAATAACTCCACCAATAATAATCAATTTAATATGAATTAAGAGAGCCAAACAAGCTAATTAATAAATTGTACCTATACAAATCAATACACAATGTACCTATTTACAATATAGAATATTTACAACAGAGAATGTACTTACCAAGTACGAGCAATACAGGGATTCGAGTAGGCAAATTTCAATATATAATAAAAACACAAGTTTTTATTGAGCAGTGTAGAAATGAGAATCTTAAAGCAGTCAGAGATAGAGGCATAAAAAAAACATTAAATTTTTTAATTAATTACATTTCAATCAAGGCTTTAATCCGGCTCGAAGGACCAATGTGACGGAACTAGCTATTACCCTTTTGTGGACTCTAGTCATTACCGCACCAGGGATGTCAAAAGTTTTTACTTTGACTGACTGTAAAAATTAACCATTAGGTGTTGGATCATTTAAGCCTTGTATTGAACTAGGGGTGCCTTGATTCTCATTTATACAAATAAAACGCTGAAATAGAATAGTTATTAATTTAATTAATAAATGAAGTTAATTCGGTTTAATCAGCAATCAAATCCTATCTAATAATTCCTATTTGGACGTCCAGTCGAACTACAACTAATAACATTTTAAACTTGTTGTGGGTTATTTCCGCAACACCCTCAAAACCATTGGAACAATCACTTAACCTATCTGCACAAGATTTTAACAACTACTTTATTAATGTAGCCGCAGATCTACAAAAACAAATAAAAAATGAAAATATAAATCCGATAGAGAACTTAAAAAACATAGCATTAAATAATAGTCCTTTCTGTTTTAAAGAAGTCTCTTATAACGAGGTCAGGGAGGTTATTGATCAGCTCAAAAACAAAACGAGTAAAGATATATACAATCTAAACATAACATTAATGAAAGGGGTAAAAAATTTAATTCTTATACCTTTAACTAAATTGATTAATCATTGTATTAGGGAGAACATCTTTCCTGACTGTCTTAAAATTGCAAAAGTTGTACCTATATACAAAAAAGGAGATGCCAATGACCCAAGCAACTACAGACCTATTTCTTTACTACCAATTCTATCAAAAATATATGAAAAATGCTTAGCAAAACAAATTTCGAACTACCTTGAACAAAACAACATTCTTAGTCCTGGTCAGTTTGGGTTTAGGGAGGGTAAAAATACAACACTTGCAATTTTGAAACTTGTTGAAAATATCATGGAGGGTTTTGAGAACTCACAACACACAGTGTCTGTTTTTTGTGACCTGAGCAAAGCTTTCGACTGTGTTTCGCATGACATTCTACTTGACAAACTACCATACTATAAATTTTCACAAGATAGTATACTTCTCATTAAATCATATCTTACAAAACGTCTCCAAACAGTAATTTATAACAACTTAACATCAAATAAACAAGAAGTTACCACTGGCGTTCCGCAGGGGTCAATTATGGGCCCAATCTTGTTTCTTATTTACATTAATGACTTGCCAACAGTGGCTATAAATGAGTTGTACTTTAATTTTGCCGATGACACAACTGGACAAGTACAGGACACAAACTTACAGACAGCTCTAGACATGTCAGGCGAGGCACAGTCGAGGGCTGGGCAATGGTGTGCAATTAACAAGCTTTTTTTAAATGAGGCCAAGACTCAGAAGTACGTATTTTCACTTAAAAAAATTGCGCCCATGGAAGATAATGTAAAATTTTTAGGGGTAACTCTTGATCAAAAACTCTTATGGGATGCCCACACGGAAATAACAACAAAAAAATTGAGTAAAAATGTATTTCTTTTGAGAAGCCTATCACTGTGTGTCTCGTTGAGGACTGTAAAACAGGCCTATTTTTCTTTGTTCCACTCCCACTTAAGTTACGCCTTGCTGGTCTGGGGCCATGCCAGTGGAGCTCAAAATGTTTTTGCTATGCAAAGGCGAGCTGTCAGAGTGGTAGCAGGCTTGAGTTACCGGGAGGAGTGCAAACCAGCCTTTATAAAACACAGAATATTGACATTGCCATCAGAGTTTATTCTGCAAAATCTTGTTTATGTTAAAAACCATCTTAACTTGTATACCAGCTTTATTGATATCCACAACCATAACACAAGAAATAAAAATAATTTAAGACCTAACTATCATAGATTGCAAAGATGTCAAAATGGCCCAGGATACCATGCTGTTAAACTTTTTAATAAACTACCAGAACAGGTAATTAACCTAAGCAACACGTTGTTTAAGAAAAAAGTCAAAGATATGCTTGTTAGTAAAGCCTTCTACTCCCTGGATGAATATTACAACTCCACACTCAGTTGGTCGAATAACAAGATGCATTCTGAGTGATTGCATTTGTTGGGAACTCAAGGAAGGAAATAAAAATAAAAACAATAATCTGTTTATAATCACATCAACTACATGTATTAGTATTTATTTTATAACTGTGCCAAATTTGTCAAATTTGTTTATTTGTCTGTTTGTCTTATATAAATAACTGTTAAACTTTTTAAAACTTATTTGATTGTTTCAAAGTGATGTAATATAGATCTAGATTTGAGTGTTTTATTATTTTAAATTTTTTTGTAATATTGATGTACTGATTGATATATATTTTTTTGACTTGTGTAAGCACTATGTTTGTGTAATAGCATCAATAAAGAATTTGAATTTGAATTTGAATGTTTCGAAAATTAATTGAGGCCGTGCGGATTCGACAAGTTTTGCGAACAAAACTAAAAACTGAAAAGCAGCAGTTGCCATTTTATCTGCACTATGGATCTGCCTGCAAAGTGAAAACTGTCATTGTATTTGCGCGGTTACTCTTGTCAAGCGCCGATACCCTTGTGACGTCAATACAGATGTGCGTTTATCTTTTGTGTAGCCTTTTTATACTCCGACTCATTCGCTACATGTGATTTTTTTATGTTTTAATAAAGTTGGGAAAATTAGGAATGTCACCCCCCCCAAACCAGAGGCCTTCGCTTCGTCCCTGCTGGGAACTTGAGCTTCCATCTATTGACAAACTCAAACTTATACTTGAAAATGCAAGAATTGATGTAATAGCCCATACCAAAGACTTAAATATCATACTTTCTGAACAATAATCCTCTTTAGATAAATTTCCTTGCAAATAGATTTAGTTAAGGAAGTTCAAGATCCTGAAATTCTCATCGAAGATTCGGAAGTCGGAGACGAGTTTGATTTATTTGCAAACCTTGACATTTTAATGAGATGATGAAAAAGACAAATGATATTTCTATATTGAATATCACTGTTAACGCAAGGGAAATTTTTGTCAGAAGTCCACTCTCTGTTGGTTATTTTTTGATAGAAAAGAAAATGGGGGATGACAGCCTCCTATGAGAAACCGAGAGAAAAGCATAACATTAAAAAAAAACTGTCTCTACTCTACACTCTAAATCAGACCTAATAGACACCTCAACAACTCCACTCCAGATTCTGAATTGGCTGATTAAGATAACTCCTTAGACAAAATGAACAAATCAAGGAAGAAATTGTACAATCCAAAATATCCAACACAAAAGACATCCATTGTGAGAAATACTATGCAGTGTTTTACGAAACATGGTACAATTGGGCAGTGGCGGTTCGCCCATATGGGGAAAGAATGGAGAAATGAAAAATGCTTTTAATACAATATTTGAAAAGGCCGCGGCCTTGAAAATCTAAAAAAAAATCGCCTACGCCTGTTTTTTATTTTTGTCACCCACCTTTACTTAGACACCACGAGTCGCCACTGCAATTGGGAGAGTTTTAGAAAAATTAGAGCCACATTCATTTAATCAAAAATTTAAAAGCTGACCTCGACCAATTCTATTGGCTAAGAGAAGACGATATTCAAATAGTTAAGAAAAAGTAGAAGTTTATATTTTTTCGGCCAATAGATTTGGTTGGATGACTCACAAATAAAAAAAAAAAAGTATATTGTGTATTTAGGTGGAAAAGTGACACATTTTCGGTCGACGGTGTCATAAGTATGCCAGGCAAACACTGAAGCCCGAGAAAGTGCTTTTCCTCCGAAATACACATACTATTTTTTCTGCAATTGCTTAAATATCTCTCAAATATTTGTCTTCTTGTTCCAATTTTCAGCATTACGGGAATCAATTTCTCGCCCTAGGCCGGGAAAGTGATTCCTGTACTGTTATCCATCAATTCCTTATAGCAACTATTGAAAGACAATTGAAAATACCAGAATATTGAGTTTTGTAGCCTGTCAACCGGTCGAAAATGTTGAGATTTCTTGTAAAGCGCAGAAGAGTATTTTTTTGAAGATTTTGTAATGGGTGTTTTTTTTTTTTAAATAGGTTGACAAAAATTTTACAATCTCCTCGAAAATATAGGAAGTAATATTTCAGAAACCTGACTTATAAACGATACCCTATTTTAATTATTTGAAAATTCTACTACATTGTTATCAAGATTATTATTCTATAACATTTTCAAGAAATTATTTTGACAGTCTCACAATCATTTTGGCAGACCCACAATCAGCAGGAAATCTATGACAATCCTTGAAAATCACGGCGATTTTCATGGCAATCCTCAACAGTCGCAAAAATCGCAGCGACTGCGAGGAAATTATAGGGTTGTCGCAATACGTGTACATTTTTTGAAGGAGTGGTTACCCCCTCGGATTCTCCATATCACCTCCCTTATGCAGGGACATTGATTATAATGGCCAGTTTGAGACAATTCGGAAATACACCTCTTGAAAAAGAATCGTTAATTGCCAGAGCAAGGGCAAGGGCAAAAAGAGCGTTGTCAGACAGACCCAGGAATATTCTCGAAGATAAGTCGTCGTTTCCGGAACAGTTTTTATTACGTAAATCAGCCAAAACTTCTTTGATCCCTTAAACATTGGTAGGGGCGAAAAAGAAAGAGAAAGGTGTTCCAAATTTGCTAAGGAATGAAATTGGATTCGCATCCGATGACAAGCCAGCAGTTAAGCAAGAGGCAACACCACAATAATATGTATTCAGAGTATTGGGATCCAGTTCAGTATTAAATGTCTGGGTCTGGGTATGTCTACTAGAACGCTCATTTATTATTAACCAAATCTTTAGATTCGTTCTTTGCGAAATAGAGTATATTTGCATAATACCTCTCTTTAACTGCCCTGATGAGCCTGTGGTAGATAATTTGATAGTTTTCACAGTAAGTTATGAAGACAGCATTATTAGTGAATCTCATAAGGAGGCCCAAACAGCGAAGATTATGGCAAGATATCCGAAGTGAACCATGCAAAGGCAGTAACAAAAGCATCGAGTAGAACAAAGTAAAAGGAAGAAAGTGAATCAGGAAAATCTACAGTCGCCAGCCAGTTTATGTCCAAGGTTCTCGAACATTCTTATGTGATTTCCTTATCTCTAGAAAAACCTTAGAAAGGAATAGGACCGCTTTTGAACACAAATAATCAATAGTAGTTGATGAAGCTGACATAATACGCGTAGCAGAGCCAATGTGCATATCCAAGCCATAGGAAAGTAACAAGTTCGAAAGTAGCACTGTGTCCAAGTTATACAAATCCCCAAAGTTGATATTTAAGTCACCAGCTAAAAACAATCTTTGAATCATTAGGTATGCCAGGCAACAAGCAATAAAGTTTATAGAGAAATAGGGCAACATAACCACTGACGGTAAATAAATAAAATATATACACTGATATATTTACACAAACAAACTGAAAACTCAAACACTCTTTCAGTCAGCAAAGAATCAAATTTATACAGGTCAACAAATTAGGGCTAACTTCTGATAATAATCGTCCCACTGTGGATTGAATTAGGTACTTCTACAAAACAAAGAACATTTATAGACATGGTATGGGATTACTGAAGCATTTGGGGATTTCTTCGGTTTTTTTCCCAATAAATTTTCAAAAGAAATAAAAAAGTGAGATCCAAAATCCAAATTCAGAAAATATTTTTAGTACAAATCTAAAGAAAATTATATTATAGGCAAATTGGCGGTTTGCAAAAAGTGTGGTTTATTTTGATGTTTACTCTTATATTTACAATATTCTAGTATCGATTAATTGAAATCGGCTGATATAATTATTTGTGATATAGTCTGTAGAAAACGACACAGTTTTGCTTTCCCATTATATTTAAAATTATTATAATTTATTTAAATATTTCCTTTTACCAAAATCAACATATTTGTCGAAGGCAATGGCATAGATAACAAAACAATTAAAAGGGTGACTAAAAGCAACTGGAAATAACCCATTTATTGTTAAAATGACAAAAAAACTCTTATCTTTATTTTATTGATTGATGTTTTACACGAGGTTTCACATTTATAGTTGAACACCGAAAACGTGATACCACAAATGACTATTATTATACATTTGTAATAATTTTAATAGTAATATACTTAGTAATATAGCACCTTATTGCATTGAAAATCCTTTTCTAATGCATTCTACTTTCAGAGTAAAATCCAAAAATGTAATTTTTTACCATTATCAATCCATGATAAGGGCAAGTTTGATGTTACCTTGATAATCACAGTAACATCAAACTTGCACTATTCTATTTAAACCATAATGTATATTTTTGTACAATTTTCCAGTTGGTCTGAAATGTAATTCCACTTCGACCGCAATAGACCCAATCTGCGAAAGCACCGAATCATGTGATGAATCCACCAACATTTGCCAATGCTTGCCTGCCTTTGAAAACGTCAAGGACCAATGCGTCTTGCCGCAAACCACACCGAACTATTCCAGTTTGGTTGACAACCAGGGCAATGGATCTCTCGTGGCCGGAATTTTAATTCCGCTATTTTTAATTGCCTTTGTGATATGTAGTATTTATGTAGGTAAAAGGTTCGAGCTGGTGAAATGGTTGAGGGAAAAGTTTAGCCAAAGAAATAGGAATTACGATGAGTTTATGATTGGACAGGACGATGACGATGATCCTCCTTTAGTTTAAGCTTGTTTGGAGGTTTTGGTTGAGTAATGGGAATTTGCTAATTTTTATTCAAAAATGCTTTTGCTAATTATAATACATATTATATTTACTCATATGCTTCTCTGCAAAAACATAAATAAATCAATTAGGAGGCAAATAGGACTTGCACTCCCAATATAGATTTTCAATCCCACTGAATTATTTTTACTACGAATATGTAATAATTACAAATTATTTAAACTACAAATCTTTATCTAGGAACAGTTGGGACATATTTTCCAATCCTGGAATTTTGGACCTTGGGATTGCAAACCCTTATGCCAGTGGAATCATTTTGAAATCAGTCGGTTAGGCTTAAAAAATATGATTACTGAAATAGAAATGGTGATACATATTTGAAAAAATTCTGATTCCCCAAATTGCAGGATCTAGGTAGGGCATGACCTATCTACATCAAATTTTTCGCTTCAATTTATTTATACAGGTTTTATTTTGTTCCTTTGTCCATAGTCTTGAGAAAATTCCTATTATTTAAACCAAAACATTCTTTCTGTTTCATTTTACTTTATGGTAAATAGGTAATCTAGTTTTATTATTACTCATTATGTTTTTTTTTTTAAGAATGGGATTTACTATATTTATAACAATTTACAGTAAGGGTATGTTCTATTACAGGTTTATATAGTTTGATAATTGCCATTTTTGTGTAAATATTTTTCAATTATCTAATTAATATTTATTAAATTTAAATTGAAGCTCATTTAAGACTTATTATCTTATAAAAGACTTATTGTTTCTGCGTTAAATGTTACCAAAGGTAAAATATAAGTATTACTGTAAAGCATAGCAGGTTGTTTTATCTAACATCTTCATTAGATTTTTTTAAAGAGGTAATCAAGAAATACCATTTGAAACGAATATCAGAACTACAGTCAGCAGCAATTTCTTGGTATTTTTAGAATTGAATCCCGCCAATGAAATGAAACGTAAAGGGCATGAATTAAAAAAAAGTACGCCATTTTACCTTGCCTCACATTTCGCAAAATGCAAGACCAAACTTATCTTTTATTTCTACATTTTAAACAAATTAAATTATGAAGACAAATTTTAAAAATAAGCCCATCATTAAACACAACTTAACTCTAAAATGGTTTATGACATTACTATAAGCAATTCTATTAGTAAGGGAATGTACTTGAGATTCTTTCTTGCAATTAAGTTTCTCTCAAATATCTTCAAAATATGAACTAAGTTAATAATAATGTCATTAAGAAAATAAACAATATAAAAAAAAAATACAAAAATTTTCTTCATGGTTATTGAAAAACAGCCATGGGTTAATAATACAATTAAACTAAAATAAATTATTCTTTAGCATCCCCAATACCATCGGGATTTATGGCAAACATTGCTTCAGCTTCTGGGAGACATGGGGAATCGTAGATTTTGCACATTCTTGTTTCTCCACGACCTAAAAATACTCATTGAAGAAACAGAATATTTACAAATGTATCTTACCTTTTCTCAAATACAAACGTGTAGTTGAAGCATGGGCCATAATATTTCCTCCAATTGGTTTCTTTGGGTCCGGATTAAACATTCCACCTGCACCGTCAACTTGAGCGACTACCTGATTTGTGATGACTACAGCTACACCAAACTGTAATGTAATAAATCAAATTAGAGCTAAAAACAAAACTATCTTGAAAGGAATGAAGTTTTGTCGGTTACAACAACCGAAAAGCGTGGAAATTGAAAATGAAGAGAAAGTTGAGGAAAATTGGAGGATTAAAAATGTTCCGTAACTTTCTCTTCATTTTCAAAATTATCTTGTTTACCTCGTCAGCTAATCTAAGTAACATCCTCAGGAATCGAGCCAAATGCTGTTGTCTAGGGGCTAATTCGCCTCTGCCCATAAAATCGGTCCTGTACAAGGCCATAGCGCTATCGACCACTATCAAAGAGTATCTAGAAAAACAAATATGCATTGAACATATTAATAGGAAAAAATCCCAAGTTATCATGTTGAAAAGTTCCCTGATTTTTGAGCTTTACCAACTTTATTGATAGTAATAAAAACAAAAATTACACATGTACAAAATAATATGAAATATTTGGATAAAACACATGACACATTGGTTCCTTTGAAGCTGACTAGCCAAATCAAAATTTTCAGTTTTCGCCTGTGGAAGGCGCAAGGTGTTACTCTGTCGCGTACTGTAGGAATGCGTATCGCCCCGTCTATTATATAAACTGATGTTTGCATGTATAAAACCAAGCTTTCATAAATACAAAGGTTGTATGTGGTGAGGATCTTGAGCTCTCGGAAAAATGTGTGGTCTGGCTTTTAATGCCTTTCAGGATACGTATGGCTCGCTTTTGCATTACAAAAATTAGTTCCATATTATTTGATGTTGTCTAGTATCCCCAAGGAATGATTCCATAGCGTAGATGACTCTTAAATAGAGCATAGTAGATCTGCTTTGCTGCTGTTGTGTCAATATAAGTAGCTGTGGTATTTATTGCAAACAAAGCTGAAGCCTACTTCTTTGCTAATAGATTTATATGGATATCCCACCTAAGATCACATTTAAGCCTTATTCCAAGAAACTTATATTCACGGACTGCTTGTATAATATGGTTTCCAATTTTCATTGTGCAATTTCGTAAGGCTTTTTTACTAAAATTCACATACTTGGTTTTTGTGACGTTGGCAGAGATCCTTTTGTATACAGCTATGGAGGTTGTCTTCATCGGTAGAGCACCATTTTGCACTGGTGTCGTCCGCAAAGAGTGTGAAGGTAGCTTTGACAGACAAGGTCGGTAGGTCATTCATAAATATTAGAAATAGTAAAGGTCCCAGTGTGGAACCTTGGACCACCATGATCACCGCAATGTTGATTTTCCCATTTTTTGATGTTTTGTTGCCTTCACGATCCGTAATTTGTATTTGTAGCTAGCGGTCTTTTAAGAAGCTTCTTATCCAGTTGTTGATTTCACCCCTAAATCTGTACCACTCAAGTTTAAGAAGAAGGATTTCGTGATTAACACAGTCGAAGGCTTTTTCCAAATCAAAAAACATTGTTGCGATTGCCTTGTTGTTACCCCTGGCTTTGTATATTTTCTGGATGGTGTGTAGACAGCGTCAACCGTTTTTATCATCTTTGGAATCCTAACTGTCCCCAATGTGTTATTTTGTTTCTGTTTATGAAATCCTCCATCCTAGATTTCACCAAATTTTCCATAATTTTTGAAAAAATGGAAAGCAATGATATGGGCCTATAATTGACTGGATCAAAGCACTGCCCACCCTTATGTACAGGTATGATTTTTGCAGTTTTCAGGCACTCGGGAAACACCGCTGTCTCGAATGAGTTGTTAATTGCATAACACATTACATCTCAGACATTATATTGAGCAGAGTATTAGGTCGTAAATTTCCGAGTACGTCGTCAACTGTAACATCAACGTCTGGCGCCTTTTTGCTTACTATGTGTGACAGGCTTGTTTTGATCTCTTCTGTCGTAGTTCGTGCAAAAGTGCAAAGAAAAATGAAGATGAGGTTTGGGCTGGAACTATTTGCATATTTTCGGGATATTTGGTATATTTTGAGCAATCATGTTGTAGTAAGCTCATCAACAAGAAGTATCTTTACTTTCTTCCTAAACAATTTATAGTTTAGTCGTTGAGAAAACAAATTCTTGTTGTGGTCGGAGAATGACCTACATGTCAACACCTGCGATCTATTTCCTACATAAGTATTTCTTATATTGCACATAATCATCTCATGGTCTGATAGATCAGAATGACTCACAGTGGTAACTACTTGGTCTTTGTTAAAATCGGTACTGCAGTAATCAATAATGGAGCAAGAAGACTGGCTTATTCTGGTTATTTTTGATACATGCATTTTTATATGATGTCGCTAACACACATTCAAGTCTTATTTTTGCTTGGCTGTCTTCCATGTAACTTATAATGAAATCACCCAACCAATCTTCTTGGCTCTGTGGTGAAGGCTGACCAAAATTTGATGCAGGTTTGAGCAGAAGGTTTTGACTAGAGATGTGACCGAAGCCAACTAATTATTCCTGCTTCGATAATCGATATTCACTATTGAATATGTCATGTTTGGATAATTCGGTGAAATTAGTGAAAAACACTAATTTTTTAACATATTTTCAATTAATATCAATTCAAAAAATTAAAGAAAATGAAAAAACAAACTTCTGGCGTTAAAGAATTCAACCTAACAGAGAATATAATAAAAAAATATTAGTATAGTAAAACCATAAGGGGTAGAATAATCAATATTGGAAATCAATAAGTGGTAGGTTATGATGTACAAATACTAAATGCTCCACTCTATCAGGTAATAACCGATTCCTTTTATTTCCGCGCGCGAATTGTAATACCTCTGAAATGTTTTAATAACTTCAGTATTCCGCCGAATATTCGGTTTAAATTCAGCCGAATATCCGGTATTTGGTTATTCGGCCAAACTACTATTCCTCAGATCACTAGTTTTGACATTTTCTGTGGGAGCTCTTTAAATATTGATGACGTAGGTATCTATATCTTCTATTTCAACGCAGCAGCATTCCAACGACCTTTCTAAATTGTCTTCAACAAGTATAACGTTTCCCCCATGGGACATTGCAGATCTGATCTAACATAAATAGATCTTGTTGTGTACCCGCTAATGCAAATATTTTCGCTGGTAATGATCCAATGCTCTGTAAAGCAGACGACTTCTGGGTATTGTAAGCTACACAGTAGCTCTATTTCCTCGATTTTGTTTCTAATGCTCTGAATATCCATCGAGAGTAGGTTGAGGCTCTGTGTTGGCTTTTTGTGGCTGCCTACGACGACTCTATTGGAAATTTCTACTATCCGATGCGGCCTTTGTTCCAGACTTTTCTCCGTTCTTGTTTTCTTCTATAATAGTTTTTCCAGGGTATCCCTTTGGGCTTGTTTCTTGCGATGTATGGGCGTTACTAGAATACTCTTCCTTTCTTTCTGCCGCCCTGACGTTCTTTTGGGTTTCCCTGTTTGAGGAGCGTGAATACTGCGTTTCAGGATTATTGCCTGAATAGCCGGTGACGTTACGGTTTGGTGATGAAACAAAGGTAGGTCCTGTTACTGTGTTAGGACTAATTGATGTTGCATGTTCGTCTCCGATTCTTCTGCTAGGAGTGATATACTTTCTGACTATTTCCGAAGCTAGGAATACCTTCTCTGCGTAGTGCAGCTGATCATCGTTAGTAACAAACTTGAACTGTTGGGATTTAGGTATCCGATTTGTGTGTCAAGTAGGAAGTTCTTGGCATATTTCTAATCTTTGTTGATCAATAAAACTGTCCAAGATTGATCTAGATCTGCACTAGCCTTGATATTTTTCAGCATTTGGAACATCTTTTGATCAACCTTTATCCTTCTTTTGGCGTTCTGAAGTCCTCCGAAAATTACTACTCAATCAGCAAGTGTTAAATTTCTGCATAGGAGGCATACAGAATCAACCATCTTCTAGAAATGCACTGGACTTATACTGATAGTTGATATCAAAAGCATTTTGTTTGGCTCTTTTGAAAATGAGACCAAATCCCTTCACACTATGATCATTAATAATAAGTTATTGGGGTTTTGTGGAATATCGGTTTTGATTGGGCTTGTTGATTTGATCTTTTGACAGTTTACTTAGTATTTGCTCCTGTTTCTCTTTAATACAGCAGTTAGTCACAGATATTTCCAGCAGTTTTTTGTGGATGTCAGTGATTTCTTCTGAGAGTTCTCTTGGTTGATCTTGCTTAATGTGTTTCATTTCGCAATTCTCTGTTCTTACTTTCTTTAGATCTTCTAGAAAGCATTAATTTTCTTTGGCGAGGAATTTGATGTCAGCTGATTTGTGTTTGCTGTTCTAGGCGCTTTGTTCATAATTAGATAATATTTACGATAAGTAAAATGCACATCTTATTGTCCGTCATTTTTAATCTGACACTTTCCCTATGAGGAGCGAGGGGGTGAAGCCTATGGCAAAAACAGGTGTGACGTCAGGTGACCATTGACGTTCTAATGTAGGGAGCTAGGTCACATTCCTTTGGAGTATCAGATTGAAATTGACAGACTCTACTTGACTACTCCAGATGCATCAAAGCTCAAAAAATCCAAATTTTTAAACACTTCAGCATGCACGCACCATTATTCATTTTATATTTATAACATAGTAAAAAGTACATTAAAATGTTTTTTTCTACTCACCATGGATCCTTAATATGCACAAATCAAAAAATGATGATTATTAGGTGTAAATTATTTTAAACTCACCCACTAGCAGAAATTGAAAATAACAAAAATTAAACTTTACCTTGATTCAGCCATCATGCCACAGGCTTGTATGAGCAATGAGGTCTGGTGGTCAGTATTGAAAGCCCTGGCATAGCCGATGTTGTCCAAAACCTTCTGTGGTTCCATGTGGTACCTCTCGGCAACAGCCAAAAATCTTTCTGGTCTGAAAGTGCCTTCAGTGTCGATGTAGAGACACTTTCCTTCAGCTCCTCCACAATCAATTGGCAACTAAGAAAAAAAGATTTTACTGAATAATTTCCTAATTGATTATTCAATATGTTTCTCAAAAGATTTAGGTGCAAATCCGATGAAATCAATGTAATGCTATTCTATCACTAAGGGAAAAATGTAACAATATTTCGGATTTAGAGCGATTTTGAGGGATTTCGGATGATTTCGAAGGATTTCGGTGTGATTTCGTGGGATTATTCACTGTGACTAGATTAGTGATGCGAGTCGAGAATATTCCCATGCGAATATTCGCGAACATTGGGAAATTTCCGAGAATATTCGCCGATAAAAAATGGAAACGTTCTCCTGAATGAGAATATTCCTGGAAACTATCAATCAAAAATAATCAAAAGAATATTTCCAAGAACTTTCCAGAAGAATTTTATAAAAATGCGAGATTATCACGAATACAAGGTCTCAGTGACGTCATTTCAATTTATGTGGATGCCGTAGCCAGTCCAACTGTCTTTACGGAAAAGCTGATCCGATTTACCCGATCACCAGCTGATATACCTACAGTTTGTCTTTTTTTTTTTTAAATCTTCATTGAAGAAAGATAAAAAATAAAGAGCTGAGAGATTGGGTCAATCGGATCAGCTTTTCCTTTAAAGCCTTATTCAACCATCCATGAAAGTGTTTTTACTGCATAGTTTAATTTTTAGCTGATCTTACAGAAAAAAATTTGTTTGTTTTTCTTGGTTTAAAGTCTATAGTCAGTACACTACAATAATAGGTAAATAAAGCTTACTACGATTTGTCTGATTTAGCTATAAATTAAAAAAAAAAAACAATATTTTCATACGCCCCGAAAGTTTCCAATATTCCTGGAATGTTTCCGAGAATGTTCGCGGCGGCTCCGGTACAATTTACGGACACACGAATTTTGCAAAATTTTAAATTTCATTAGAAGAGAGGGTCTTCTATGGAGTATTAAAAAAAAAATTGCGGATTATCCAGTAGTTTTAGAGAAATCAATTATTTCCACTCTGTGTTGAGTTGCTGCTTGTTCACGTTAAACTACCTATATTCTTTGTACATTTTTTTCGTGAAACAAGGAACAATCTAAGAAAAAAAAAATTAAATTTCAAGGTGTTTATTTAAAAAAGGGTTTTTCACATTTTTATGGATTTACATTTCCGAGGATCTTTTCTTTGAGAAAAAAAATAGATAAATTAAATTTGATGGTGTTATATTAATTTAAGGGTTTACCCGTTTTTGGTAGATATACATTTCTGAGGATCTTCTCTTTGAGATTTGGCGAGCAGAGCGAGCAATCCAAGAAAAAAAATAATTTAAATTTCAAAGTGTTATATTTAAAAAAAGGTTTTTCCGGTTTTTGATGGATTTACGTTTCCGAGGATCTTCTCTTTGAGACATGGCGAGCGGAGCAAGCAATCCAAGAAAAAAAAAAAAATTTAAACTTCAAGGCTATATTTACAAAAGGGTTTTTCACATTTTTCGTAAATTTACGTTTCCGAGGATCTTCTCTTTGAGATTTGGTGAGTGAAGTGAGCAATGGAAAACTCATAAATAATTTAAATTTCAAGGTGTTATATTTAAAAAAAGGGTTTTTCTGGTTTTTGGTGGATTTAGGTTTTCAAGGATATTCTCTTCGAGATCTGGCGAATGGAGCGACAACATCGCGAATATCACATTTTCAACAATTTAAGTTGTTTTTTTTTTTTAATATTGGATAATCCGCATTTTTTATTTATTAATAAACTACTTGAAGTACCCTCTTTCTGATAAAATCCAGAAAACGCAAATTTTGTGTGTCCGTAAAGTGTACTTTTGTGGCTTTTAAATGTTTCGGGAATTTTACATCACTAGACAAGATTTCAGATTTAGAGTGATTTAGAGTGATTTTGAGGAATTTCGGTTGATTTCGGGTGATTTCCAAGGATTTTGGAGAATTTCAGGTGATTTCGCAAATATTTTAATTTTGTGTATTAGTATAAACTGAAAAAGGCAGTGTGATTTCGTGGATTTTGGACGAATTTGTGACACGATTTCGGGGAGTGATTAATCCCTCGGAAAAGTTCTAATATTTCAAAAAAAAAAAAATATACAATATTTCCAACTTGGGAGTTTTTTGGAAATCCTGATTCAATATTATTCAATAATGGTATTTTAACTCTCAAAATAAATTCTTACCTGGCAAGTAACAGCTAAAGTGTGACAAATCTGAGTCTTTCCAGTCCGAAACTCTCCAAACATTTCCGTAATAGAGCCGGTTTCGATGCCGCCACCGAGAAGTCGATCCAACTCTTTAGACCCAGTCGTAATAGCAATCATATCGGCTCTCTTCTGATGAAAAGCGGAAGCAGTGGTGAAGCCCATAGGAACCAATTTGCAGGCCTCGGCCAACATTTTTTCAGCCTTTTGTTCGGAAATGCCTTTGATGGTTATGAGGTATTTTTTGGGGGCATAAGCTACGGATTCGACTGTGTGGTAACCGGCCTCTACCAGCTTCTTGATGTCTCCGGCATTGATACCGTTGCCCTGCAATGGAAATTTTTAGGTAGGAATTTTGAAAAAAAAAATAAAATAAAATATTCACCTCCAATCTGGCCACTGGAAGAGGGCCCCCATCATCTTGCACATCTTCTTCTTCTGCTGCTACTGTGGTAGTTGATGCTGCACTCACACTCATTTTGATTATCTAATTAAAAACTTTTACGTGAATCGAATTAAGCAAATTATTTTTTTCTTACAAATTGGCCAAATGCAAAAAGCGAATCCCTCCAAATCCTTCTCAAACAACCGAAAACTTGTTCAAGAAACTTGTCAACAAACAAAAATCATATGAAAATTGGAATAATTCTGACAGATGACATTTGACGTACGGTTTAGGGCAGAAGCGCGATGGATAACAAATGGTCCGAACAAAAGCCGCTTTCCAGCTGACGCCAAACGCGTGTTCGTGTTCCAGCCGTACTGCGCTTTGAGAGCTGCTAACTTTTGCGTTTTAAACACAGAACACTGTGCTGCACCGTGCTTGAAGCACACAGCTGGAAAGCGGCTAAATTACAAACAAATTATTGATATTTAATGCGCACTTAAGTGTATTTCCACATCTTCCTCTCGGCCTGTTAAAGAAACAGATAGAAATAGCTTCGCACTAATTTTACCAACCGGAAACGCCTTAAATATGAACCCAGTTCAGAATTTTGTTTTACCGTGAATGATTTCGGAACACGGATCTCTCTATCATGCAACAAATAAGTCATTAACCCTTTTCACATGGCTCCGGTTTAGTAAACCGCAACATACCGCTCAAATTCGAGTGGTAGGTATCCATCACGTCACCTTGTAACCGGGTTAGAAAACGGTATGTCATTTCTCTAACCAGTCTAACCGTTTTGTAACCCGGTTAGTTAAACCGGAGCCACGTGAAAAGAACTATTGGGAATGGGATTCGAACTGATTCGGACCTAAAAAAAAACATATCTTCAAAAATAAACCAGACTTTAAGTCGTTCCCGATCCCGAATCACTAAAATTCCGAAATTTTATTGTTCTTTGTCCGCGGTTCAGCTAGAATTGTAACCGGATCGATTCTGAACTACCGTGCGTTCGATAATTTGATCTGAGTTCTCCGAGCTTGAATTTACCGTTCGCATATTTAAAAAGTGTACTCGGTGCAGGCTCATTCGCGTTGGTTTATATTAAAATTTCGGGCACTCGGATTCAGCGTTCAACTGCTCTGTTCGCTCGCTGGTCACAAGATTACGGTAACGCTCAGCACGCTCTGCTCTTTGAAAATAAATACCGAACGCAAGGCTAGTTCTACCAGTTCTAGGAACTAATCAAGAACCATTCGAGTCATCGTTTCCTGCAATGAGTCTCCAGAGCCGCTTTCGTGAGCCACAGATTCTATTCCAGAGTTACTCCGAACACTCCGAAGTACTTCGTCTGCGCTTTGACCAGTGGCTTTGACCCGTTTGGCTGCGCCGATTTCGCGCTCCGGAGCTGCTCTTATTTTCCTCGTTCCCGTCCACTGGAGCACCGAAAGCGGCTTTGTTCCGGAATCCTTTGCGTTAAAATAATACGTTTGTTCGAACTCTATTTCTTAAAATCGTTCTGGAGTGGTTCCCCGATCCCTAAAGTTACGCAATTTTACTGTTCTCTGCTCGCGGTTCAGCTAGAATCAATTGCGGATCAATTTTGAGCTTAATTCTACTAGTTCTAGGAATCTATCAAAAAAAAGTTGATCAAGAACCAGATCAAGTCCGATTCTTCGTTTGTGTTCTGTTCCGAAATCCTTCGCGGTAAAATAAAAGATTTGATACAACTTGAGTTCTTAAAAACGTTCTAGAATGGTTCCGGAGTCGGTAATAAAAGTTCTATACGCAGCTGCAAGCTTTGCTTCGGAATCATCGAGGATTGAACATCGGTTGGAAGAGATTTGGATGGATTTGGAACGGTTTTGTCCAAAGATATTAAACACAACACAGGATAGTCTATCCTCATGGCTCATAATAAGGCCTGTGTAGATCAAATCTCAAGCCCCCCTCAAGGATTGCTTATCGGCCTCGTTTTTGGTAATCACGGCCATGTTAGTGTAGCACCATTGCCGACATCATTAACTAAGTTTTCAGCAGTTTGCGCCAGTGGTCGTAGTTTAGAATTTAAATTTATGATGAAAGATATATATTATTTATAATTTATTAACATAATAGGCAACGAGGAAGATGAAAACGAGATCTAAAAAAGAGTTTTATTAGAATGTACCAAAACCAAGTATCCATAAAACAAAAGCCCGCAGAATCATAACCCGTGGTGCAAACACCGTACGTCAAAGCGAGAAACGACATTCTTTGACGACATGCTGCTGACGTCTTCACTGGTGCTTTGGCATGGTCTGGTGCTCGAGATTTAATCTTCACATGCCTTATGAGAATAAGCTATCCTGTAATTTACCTTGCTCCACCCCCACTGGCCCCTACACGCCAACGTATCAGTGGTCGTTTCTCGCCTTGAATCTTGATATAGGGTGTTTGCACCACAGTGTTGATTGCTACAGGCTATGATTCCACTGGATTTAGCTTCATGCATAGGTACTTGGTTTTAGTATACATTATTGACATTCTGAAAGAAGTCTTTTTCAGATCTCGTTTGCATCTTCCTTTTTGCCTAGTATGATGAACTACGACCACTGGGCCGAGTTCAGAAATAACGCACAGGGTGCGAGTGCGATTCCATGGGTGTGCCTGAATTGACAATTGGCCATTGGGCCCATAGCAGCGTCTAGCATTTTTGAACAGCTAGGGCGTCGTACCGTTGTCACACTCACACTGGGTGTGTCATTCCTGAACTCGCCCCAGGGGCCTTATTCTGTAAGAACGAACCGTTCGATTCGGTAGAATTTCTTCGATTGTGACGTCATTTTTGGTTTGGTTTTCGCGCTACCTAACCGAAAATGATGTCACAATCGAAGAAATTTTACCGAATCGAACGGTTCGTTCCTTACAGAATAAGGCCCCTGGCGCAAACAACTAACAGGTGTATTAGCACAGAAATCACAAGCCAGTCGGAGTGAATTTCATTCAATTCACTAGTTTTCTGACTGTTTTCAACCAATGAAAGTCTCTTCGACTGAGCCGCTTTCCAGTGACGAATTTTAAGGTGCTCCACACCCGTAGCTTCACACTCTGGTGCACTAAACAACTCTTGTGTCACTGGAACGCACCCTACTTTAATGGCCGTTTGCACCCAAGGATGATACACACTACTACTATAGGATGGCCTATCCTCATAAGGCCTATGTGTAACAAATCCCCCCCTACACCTCACGCCAAACAACCAGTTGTGACGTAAGCAGCATGGCGTTTCTCGCCTTGACGTAGGCTGTTTAAACAGCTGACGACTTAGTTATGACGTCGGCAATGGTTGAAAACTAATATGGCGGCTTTTACCGACAACGAGGCCGATAAGCTCTCCTTTGAGTGTGTATTCTGTTTGGTTTGCACCTTTTTGCACCAACCATTTTAAGGAAACCATAAGTATTCCATGAGAACTAGGCTTAGACATTTTTACATGAAGAATGTCACCTCAAGGTATACTTATCGCTAGCCTTAACATGGTCGGCGCGCTCTAGAGCAGCCCAGGATTGCTTAAAATGCGTCACTGGAAAGCGACTCTTGTCTGTGATTTCTGTGCGAACAGACCTAATGAAACCGTTGATAACATCGGCATGAATCCGGTGTTTAATAAGCTTTTTTTTTTTATTGCATAATATTATTCTACATCGATTTCTAGGAGACCCGTGTTTTTTTATGTTGTTCAAAAGTTATCACTAACTTTAAATTTTTTTTAATTAAAATTCATAATTTGAATTTCACTATAAACGAGCGCGTGACGTCATCGACCACAAGAGGCGCAGTACCACACACCACGAGATGGCGCACTGTATGTTACAGTTTACTGTAGCATTTCGCATCTGTTCTGTCACTGTGAATCCAGCACGTCATCGTCCAATCAACTTGGGCGGGGCGCGTTCTTTTATTCAGCAATGGATCCATCTGCTGCCAGTATTATAAGACAGACATTCCTATTTTCTATGAGCTAGACAAATAAAAACTGATTACTGTTAGATCCACTGCTGAATAAAAGAAAGCGCCCCTTGTTTAGTTTACATTACAGATTAGACTTGTTTACACAAAGCACAAATTTGATGACGACAAAAAAAAACAAAATCATAATAAATACCACAAACTGATACCACCACATTGACTGAAAAGAAAACAAAACAATGCCGGTATTGGATTGGTTGCAAAGTGCTGTGTACCTACCTAGTCGACGAAGGGTGGACGAGGTATCGTTTTCCAGGGTTGAAATTAGTTTTACGCTGAATGCCGTGAAAATATTGTGACAATTTGTAGTGACAAATTCCTGGGATTCGTCCAATTAAATCTGGTTAAAAATATTGAAATTCCAACTATTAGACCGGTGGCCCAGCGTCAAATCACCCCCTCATCGGGCACAAAATTTTCATTATAAGTACTCGAAACACTTTATCATTCGTGAACAAAAACCGCCCGTCTGCCAGCGATGGGTGGTAGCCCGCTCCCGTGACCGCCCCCCAAATTAGGGAATTTTGATCAAAAACCCTCCTTACGAGTACACAAATTAAATCTTTTGGGCATGATTAGATCTAGATTGGGAATTATATCAGAAACCTAAAAACACGTGGCAGACGCCTTCCATTGGTAGCCCGTCCAGGGCAGACGCCTTCCAGTGGTAGCCCGTTCAGGGCAAACGACCTTAAAAAAAAATATATATATGACGTGAAACTCCCCTTACGATTATATTCACAAAATTTTGTAGGCTTAAACACAATCAGATTGGTGTGCTAAAAATGCATGGCAAATGCCTTCAAGTGGTAACCTGTCCAAGACAAAATTACGCTGAAGCGTTTCTCATTATGATTTATGTATTATTCAAGAGTACCTACTTAGCATTAATAATGATAAATAAGAGTTAGAGATTATATGGGAATACGGTAGAATAATGACTCTTCCAGACCTAACTTCATAGAGAGTCATTACGGAGGGAAGTCGATAATTTGTTGGAAAATTTGTGAAAAATTGAAAAATTAATGGTGATTTGTAGGGATTTTTTGAAGTTTGAGGATGATAGAGTTGACCCTAAAGCGCAGCCAAGAATAGTTTTTTCGGTCAAGTTAGGTCCGGGAGAGTTAATACGGGGGGAAGTTGATAATTTGTTTGCAAATTCTTGAAAAATTAATAATGCTTTGTAGGGATTTTTTGTCATTTCAGGAAAAAAGAATTGACCCTGAATCACATTCGAGAGTACTTTCTCCAGTCAAGTTAGGTCTGGGAAAGTCAATACGGGGACTAAAAAGGTCGATTTGGGATTTTTTTAGTTTACAGCCCGTTTATTCTTTTATCGAAGCTAGAATTTTGATTTTGAATTAGATTTTTCAAGCAAATAAAATAAAAAATTGTGAAGACATTTTTTACAGAATCTCAAGCGAGTGTAACAAGTGCAGTTTTACAAAAATAATTTTTATTCTTTCTAAACAACAAATCCCTTCAATTATATTTAATTTTTCCCGCCAAAGCGACTCTTCCAACTTGACTAGAGAAAATATTCTCGAATGTGCTTAAGGATCAACCGAGGGATCAACTCTATCCTCCTTAAACTTCAAAAAATCCCTACAAAGCATCAATAATTTTTCACGAATTTTCAAACAAATCGTCAATTTTCCCCGTAGTGACTCTCCCAGACCTAACTTGACTGCCAAAACTATTCTTGACTGTGCTTATGGTCAATTCTATCATCCTCAAACTTCAAAGAATGCCTACAAAGCATCATTAATTTTTCACGAATTTTCAAACAAACTATAGACTTCCCCCCGTAGTGACCCTCCCAGACCTAACTTGACCGCAAAAACTATTCTGGACTGTGTTCAAGGTTCAACTCTATCATTCTCAAACTTCAAAAATCCCTACAAAGCATCATTAACTTTATACGAATTTTCCAACAAATTATCGACTTCCCCCCGTAATGACTTTCTAGTGAAGTTAGGGCTGAGAGAGTCATTACTCTACCGTGTTCCTGTAATTAATTATCATTACACCGAGAAAAATAAAATGTTGAAATAAACAAAAAAAAATTGATTCAACTCTTTATGCATATTAAATACAAGCAACGGTTTTTGGGAGTTCAATTAATCCACAAAAAACGTCAAAGTACATTGATTGATTAAACAATAAATAGTTGTCCACTACTGAACAAAATGAGAATAGTTGAAGTAGCCTATAAAAATGTGTTAATATAACATTCTGAAAATGTTGAAGTAATATTCCAAAAATATTGAAATTACTACCTTGGAATGTTATCGTAACATTTTCAAAATGTTGAATTAATTTTTGGATAATGTTGATTTAACTTCCTGAAAGTGTTGTGGTATTCTTTTTTTTAAATGATAATTCAACATTCTCAAAGTTTTAATGTTACATGTATATGTTGAGGTAACTTTCTGGAAACTTTTAGGAAACATTTTTTTGAAGGTTGGTATAAGTAATCTTCTTTCCAATGAAAAAAAATACTTTAAAAAACATTTTATTAGCAGGTAAAGATTACCTAATAAAAATATAATAAAAAATAACATAATTTCTTCGTAATAAGAGATCAAAAGTAAAAATACTGAGCAAAACAATATTGTACAATAATATGTACTTTGAAAAAGGAAACAAAATAGACATAAAATATTCTATACTCAACTGCCCTATAGGAATATATTCATTCCAGAAAAAATATAATAAGATTTGAAAAAACATACTTATTTTTCTAAATAAGGAAATCAAAAGCAAACACACTAAACGAAATTTAAAACTAGAAACGACCAACATAACGACATAACATTCTTGTGCAATACTTGGGAAAAGAAAACAAAACAAGCATAAATATTCTTTATTGCCTTATTGGATAATATTCATTTGAGAATGAACATTTTTTGCTTAACGACTTGTACTAAACGAAGGAAAACTGTCATACAACTTACTCCATAATACATAACAGTTTTTGAATTCTGATTTGATTACTCAAACCACTAACCGCCATGTTTCCTGTAAAAACGAGGCGATTAGGTGCTCAGAAGACCTACTTAGAAAAGGTATTTTAATTACTTCAATAGGTATCTAGATTATTGCTCAAGTACTACTTACCTAGAGTTTATAAAATGAATACACGACACAAATAAAATTTTATAGATATCGCCAATATAAGGTATAAAGAAGAGGAAATTAAAATTTGCAGGCAAGAAAAACATGGCACATACCAGGTACCAATGATCTACTGCACGCACAATGTCGTCCTGTTGTTCTTCGATCTACCCTCTCGGCCGCAGCGCCTCCTGTCTGAAATGTTCAAATACGGAACTAATATTCAACATTCTAAATGTTGAAATAACCGTTTAAAATGTCCATTTAATTAACCAAAAAGTAAAATCAATGTGTAGAATTTGTTCACTTAACAACTTTCAATTTTCGGATTGATTGCAAATAAACGTTATTTCGATAGTTTTTTCAAATTATTCTAACATTTTTGGTAGTTCAAACAACAATTCTCAGGGTTTAAATTAAAATAGAATTAACATTTCATTTCGAGCAATAATTTTATATCAAATTAATATTTTACCTGTCAAATGAACAAATATCTTTTGACCAATTTGTGATATTAAACTGACAACAAAATTTAGATCATTTCAATAGTTTTTCTATTGAATTAACATTTTTCTAGGTGTATTAATGATAAGTTCTCTTGACTAATACATAATCTGTGTTTTGGTTCCTCTTATGTTGTAGTTTTATTTATTGTCTTTATCCATAATAAGGAACGTTCAGCGAAATTTTGTATCAGACAGGCTACCACTTGAAGGTGCCATGCATTTTTAGCACACCCATCTGACTGTGTTTAAGCCTACAAAATTTTGTGAATGTACTCGGAAGGGGAGGTTTACGTCATATATACAGGGTGTTTCTAAATATCACCTACAAACGGAAGGTGGTGATTCTTTGATTTATTTTATGACTAAAATTTCTAATAAACAGGTCCACAAATGCTTGGTTACCGATATACACGGTGTTGAAATTTTAATGTACCTATCTATATTGAAAATGAGCAAGAATATGGCGGCGAGGGGTGTCTCACTTCTAGATTCCTATTAAAAATGACCAAGAATATGGCTGCGGGACCTCTATTGTCATTACTGTAGGTAGAAAAGGTTTATTGAGTCACTTTAGTTTCATCTAGCTAATTACAGAGATTTGTTTTTTAATTTTTTTCTCGATAAGGGTCGGTGATACGAAAAAACTACAAGAGGATTTAAAGTTTCTAAATAAGGTAGAAAAATTGTTTTGTGTCTTAGAATCGACCTGCGGCGCACTGCGAAAAAGTTGAGGGGCAAAAAAGGGGACATGACCCCTGAAAAAACATCACCCTGTAGATTCTGGCAAACGTTTAACATGTGCAATTAGTCAGCTCCTATTGCGTAACCTATATCCCAAATTTGAGCTAAATCCCTCAAAAATTGAAGGAGCTATAAAGAAAAAACTTTTAAAAAAATATTGAAATTTCAACACCCTGTAGATCAGTAACGAAGCGTTTGCGGACCTATGTTTATTAGAAATTTTAGTCATAAAATAAGTCAAAGAATCATCCCCTTTCGTTTGTACCATCGTCACCAAAAGTAACTGGGACAGCATCACATTAGCTCTTGTTCTATTATATGAATTTTATTGTCAAATATTTGTCAAACTATGAATTAAATGCATTAAAATGAATGACAGAAGAATTAGTCCAGGAGATTATTATGCATTATTTGTGTCCCAGATACTTTTGGTGACGATGGTACATGATATTAAGGAACATTAAGTATAGTATATATTTTTTTTAAGGTCGCCTGCCCTGAACGGGCTACCACTGGAAGGCGTCTGCCACGTGTTTTTAGGTTTCTGATATAATTCCCTACATGCCCAAAAAATTTAATTTTTCTACAACTGTCAAAAAAATGATGATCTTCGCACACTCATGACAGTTTGTGAAGAGACACTTTTTTCCCAGGTATTGATTTTTTAACGTTCCCATGACACCAGTGTGCGAACTAGCTATTTCGCACCCTAGTGCGCGAAATAGCGAGTTCGCACACTGGTGTCATGTTGACACATAGTCAGGAAACCAAAAATAATTAAAATTCACCTACCTTTGATTGAGAATGCAATTTTGGCTTCGAATCATCGAATCGGATCGAATCGAGCATTTCGCGCACTAGATACAAAAATAACTATTGTGTACTCGTTAGGGGGGTTTTTAATCAAAATTCCCTTATTTGGGGGGCGGTCACGGGAGCGGGCTACCACCCATCGCTGGCAGACGGGCGGTTTTTGTTCACGAATGATATAGTGTTTCGAGTACATATAATGAAAATTTTGTGCCCGATGAGGGGGGTGATTTGACGCTGGGCCACCGGTCTATATTTCTTGGTATATATTTCTAGTAAAGTGTTTAGTGAATAATATTTTTGCTATTACATTTTCACGAAATTCAGTGAAAACTGATTCCATCCCTGTAAAAGGATACCTCCACTGCAGGCAGGGACAGGATTTTGGGTCTGCAAGTACAGTGATCTCCAAGAAACTTCAATAGCGGTATCTATTGGACTATTATATTTGATACCAAAAAAAAAGATCCTTCAGTGGCGCCATCTGTTGATGATTCTCTGCACGGTCAGGCGGTGACGTCATAATTTTTTGGCGTACGTTTAAATTGGTGGGTAATGATCTCAAATTTTATTATTTTTTGCTTCTTTAACTGTGTCTTTCAGGTACTTATTTTTTCATTACAAGGGTTTATTTTGATTGAATAAATCGAACAGTGCCATGAAAATACTTAAATTTAACTATGCCTAAACACCGGATGGTGTAATACAAGCTGTGGTAATACCATATCAAGGATATTAAACTACTGTTATAGGATAGCCTATCCTCATAAGGCCTGTGTAGTTAAAATCCCAACGCATCTGGGGTGCCTTATGGAGATTTGCATTATGTTGAGGCACCCCAGATGACGTCATAAAGTTATCAGGCAACTTACCTCTCTCAAACAACCTTGGACCGCGATTACCAAAAACGAGGCCGAGTGCTGGGTATTATTCTTGATACAATATGACCTTGATTCCAGAAATCGGGGCCGATGAGCAATCTATAGGTTTGTTCCAGCACAGCAAAAAACCGTACAATGTACCGCGTGTACTGAGCAAAGAGTATGCATAGAATCAGAAATTCGTATACAGAGTGGTTTCCAAACCATTCATGGGACGGTTTTTGACTTGTTGGAACATCTCTGGTTGGAACAGACCAGAGCCGTTTTCTCGCGTCCACTTTTTTCAAAACAGGTTTGAAACGGGCATAGGCAATGGTGTTTCCATTGACTGTTTCAAACCGGTTTCGAAACAATGTCAAAAAAGTGGACGCGAGAAAACGGCTCCAGTGTCAGTCAAGATTCTGCGCAAAACCAAAATTAGACATAATGCAACAGATCTAAAAGGTCTGAGCTGTTTTCTCGCGTCCGCCTTTTTGACATTGGTTCAAAACCGGTTTAAATTAAACAGTCAATGGAAACACTATTGCCTTTTTGAACCAATGTCAGAAAAGTGGACGTGAGAAAACGGCTCTGTTCTCACAGAAATTACAAACCAGTCAAAACAAATTTCATTGGTTTAAAATAGTCAGAAAACTGGTTGTTGTCGATTTGCACCAATCTGCTGTTCATATCATTGCGTTCTATAGCTTCGTTCCAACACAGCAGGAAACAGTTCATAGTACCGTCAGGATTTTGCGCAAAACCAAAAATTTGTGCGTAGAATCGTCATTGGTAGAATCGGAATTTTGTATACAGAGTCGTTTCGAAACGGTTCCTGGTTGGGACGGGTTTTGACGTGTTGGAAGGTTGTGGTTGGAACAAACCTTATAATTCTATTGGTCGGCGGAGAACTGGGCCGACCAATATGGGATTACAGATTGCGTTTGATCCGTTAGATTGCATACCTGACAGATATCAAAAAGGGAATAAACCTAAAATTTAATCACAACTTAACTTATTTGCCTTCGATTTACCACTAAGTGATTCTTGATACACTAGCAACTAATTTCTATTGGTAGCTGATTCCGTTTTACACTGCGTCGTTACCTCTAGAATTCTCTAGATAATTCGCTTCCGCTCGTTTCGAATTCGCTGGATTGCGCGGAAAAATTCCATTTGCGAATTTTCTGGTCATCAGACAGTAGTGCGAGATTTTGCATAATTTCCTCGACTCGAGAGACTGATAACTATTACTGTAGTATTACCATTTGTGACATTACTATAAAATGGTTTAAGAGTACCAGGGGTCGTATTTTGGAATATTCTCTCATACAAAAGGACCCCGCACACCTTTTATGGGATTTGGAACTTCCGCCAAATTTAACCAAACTCTAGTATGATATAAATTTGACCTTTTTGATCAATACTTAGCATTGGCTCAATTTGATCCTATGACTACTTTTTGAGATACAGGTAGTTTAATGTTTAAGAAATGTACACATTTTATATGCATTTACATCTACCTTTCATCTGAGCGTGTAGATACCTGACCATTAGGTGACAGGTAGATGTAAATGCATATAAAATGTGTACGTTTCTTGGACATTAAACTACCTGTATCTCAAAAAGTAGTCATAGGATTAAGTTGGGCCAATGCTAAGTATTGATCAGAAAAGTCAAATTTATATCATACTAGAATTTGGTTGAATTTGGCGGAAGTCCCAAATCCCATAAGAGGTGTGCGGGGTCCTTTGATTCGATTTAGAATACTCCTCATTCATTTCACATTGCTGTCAATCAAATTTCATATACGAAATGTACTCGAATGAATTCGAAAATATGACCCCAGTACTCGCAATTTTGCTTTGAGTGGTTCAATCCCAACTTTTGAGATTTTCAAGAACCTAATATATTTCTTGTGTCATGGAATTGCGTTTTTCCTTGGAAGATTGAATGTAAAAATCTATTATTTTGAATGATTTTTCTGGGAAGAATGGAAGAAATTTAGAATTTATTGATCCCAGAATGTGAGCGCTCTACTAGAAATCTTTAAAAACAATTTTTTTTTCAAATAACGGTTTTTTACTCAAAGTTGGTATTATCCCTTGTATTATCCAGTATTTTAAGTACAAACTAGAAAAACAAACACATAATAACCAATATAAGTATTTTATTTAAACACTTTTTTTTTAATACAATAGTTTATATAATGTAGGAATAACACAACAAACAAAAAATGTAGCAATTGTCATGAATATTCCCTACAACGAGAATAAAATAAATCACTAAATTTTTGGTTTGTTGTGTCCAAAAAAAAAATAACTTAATTTTAAACCTAGGCTGAGACCACAAAATTAAAAAAAAAAAGAAATTAATTAATCGACTCTCCGATGAAATTTAGAAAATATCAAAGGGGAATTCAAAAGTGAGTCAAATTTAAATATGTAGTTTCCAATCCATTAAAATTTTCGTTTACCAGGAGCCGATTAACACACAAAGAAAATAGTTTAAAAAAATTATAAATAATCCTATTTAACAGGAGAGACATCCAATATAAAAATACTTATTAAGGGGGTCAACCTATTACCCCACAAAAGTCCAATATTTTTTTCTAAATATAAACATTATTTTTTATCTTCAACTATTTGATTTTAATGGGCTTATCACAATTAACATTTATATTTACAGAAATCGTTTCTTTCTTGTTCACTTAAGGTTAATTATTAAACTGTTTATTGTTTTTCTTGTATTTTGCACAAGTTTTTTTTTCTTCCAAATGTGAGTTATTCAATTTTACTAAAACATTATTGAGCATTTAGTTCAACAAATTATTTTTTTTTGTGCAAAATATTATTGGCTCACTTAGTTAATTATTTATTATACACTGTGTAAAAAAAATGTTGTAAAGTACGATATATTTATTCATCCCGAAAACTTAACAGCCCGTTACTATTATTGCCAGAGCAAGAAATGTAACATTAACATTTTACATATTATATTTTTTTTTTGGTAAAAAAAATCACATCTTTGTGACCCGCAATCAGCTCTAGTAAAAAAAAAAAGATTGAACAGTTGATTGCCAGAAAAATTTTGACAAATATAGGTTCAAAAATTAGCAATGGTTTTGTTTAATAACAAGTTTATTGCAAATAAGAAATTAAACGTTATTTTAAACTTATTTCTTAGGCACCAATAAATTGCAATTGTAAGCCGGGTATTTTTATTGTCGATGAAGGAGGTTTTGGTTTTATCAGTTACTTCAGTCATCTTCTTTCTTTTCTGGTTTGAGATCGACCATGGCGTGGAGCTCTTCAGGACTGTAACTGTAAGTGAGGAAAATTCATATAAATTTCCAGAACAAAATGGACAAGTAATTCGAACTTACCCTAACAAGGTCTGTAAATCACAAACAAACCGATAGACGTATCGCTTGCCAGCAGTCTTGTGTATGATATTTTTATCATAATAGTAGCGCAGCCCTCTAGACAATTTTTCGTAGTTCATTTTGGGCTTATTTTTGCGTATACCCCATCGTCTGGCCACCTGAAAACGATTAAAATTAAGTTAAGCACGTTACTTATTGGAAAAAAATAAACTACATACCTCATCAGGGTCAGTCAATTTGAATTCCCAGCCATCTCCTGTCCAGGAAATAAATCCTTGGCACGACTTGTCTGTGAGAAGCTCCAATAAAAATTGCCAAAGTTGAATTGGTCCAGAACCTATAAAAAAATCACAAAATAACTTTAAAAGAAAATCGACAGTATAGTGTATCAAGGACATCAGTGTAGACAATGGAACGTCATTGCACATGAGTTTATTGTCATACATGGTCTAAGAAAAAACCAAACTTACCAGTAAAGCAAGGTCCAGCACTCGTATTATTAGGATAGCCAGCGATCATGCCGTTCTGGATCATCGGTTTGGTATCCTGTTGAATACTGCCCAGTCCTTCTCTGACCAGTCCCGAAGACAAGAAAGCTGGATGCGTATGGGGATGGTGCGACAGCGACATTTCGTGATTGTGCGGCCATTGGTCCGGAACGGGGTTGTTTCCGCCGCTGGGAACCGTTTGGAATGGAGAACCGTCGTAGGGTGGTCCGTAGATGTCGCTGTACGAATCGTTGTATCTGCCGGAACCTAGAATATTGAAATAATGTTGTTAATAATCAAATGTGTCTTGTGAATTCTGGGAGATGATTTTGTGATTCCAAAAATATTTTGAATTTGAAACGGAGGTAGACAAGGCAAAGTTACTCTATATGTATATAGTGAAGGGGTGATTGGTATGATAGGAGTTTTTCCTCAATCATGTAGAAGTCAAAATGATAACCCTTTCCAGATTTTGAACAAGTTCGAGAGAACCTATCATATCTCAAAACGCAGAGATTTCCCTAACTTTTCACCGAGTGGCATTTAATGTACCTACCAAAATAACTAGAAAGTAGGTGGGTCACATGTTTTTGAGGGGTGAATGTTGAGGTACATTTCCCATCAGCTCCAAAGAATTTTGCGGGGATGAAAACAGGGCTTTCTTTCCAATCGAATTGAAATTGAAAATATAAGTGTGCATAAGGTTGTCCATATCCAAAACTTCACCCTCAACTTAAGTTGAGGGTATCATCGATTTCATTGGTGACAGACAACTAAATATTTACTTTTGATTTTGAAGAAACTTGGTACGATGCTAGTTGACATGTACTATTTAGCTATTCCTATCAAATGCGCATTCTTACAGTCTCGACAAAAAAACTTCAACATAATCAAAAGCACATCAACTCAAGGTCTTTTTTCACATAAAGCACAAATCAATCAGAGCGTTCTTGATTGGTGCAAAGCTCTAACAAACAGTTTTCTGACTATTTTTAACCAATGAAATTTGCTCTGACTGGTTTATGATTTCTGTAAGAACAGACCTTTAGAGAAATAGGTTCAATGGAAATTAACAGTGTGTTGGAGCATTGGTTAAACACTTGTGCTTTTCCAAAAATAAATTCCAACAGCTTTCTCTGATTCGACACACTGTCAAAAATTCTTTGAAAATGTTATCTTCAAAAATCTTGATAAAATTAAATTATGTTAGACATTGTGTTGAACCAACAAGGTGCAAATAACGAATCACGATGGTCGTCTTTGTCACTGTTCAGAATTTAGACAAGAAAAGCATCAAAGATGTGTGTCAGAGCTATTGTGAACGATTCTTATTGGTCTGTAGAGAAGTCTACGTCATACAATAGTTAGTATGAAAATAGTATTTTTCAAAAATTATTTATTAAAAAAAATAGATAATTTCAAAACCCACTAAAAGCAATAGTATTTTTATTTTGGTTCATATACAACTGATTAAAAATAATGGAGCGATGAAATTCAGACATGGTGACAAGAGGAGATCCGAGGAAATCTCAGGCATTCAGGGAAAATCAATAAGGAAATCATGAGCAAATCAAGGGAAATCTTAAGGAACCTTACGGAAATCTTAAGGAAATCAGTCACTTTCTAGATCTAACGCATGCATAGTTTTCAAAAATCTTAATAATTTGAGGTTATGTTATCAGGGAAAACCTTGGGCAATCTCACTGGTAAACAGAAGAAATCAGGGGTAATCATCGATGATTTCCCCTAAAACCGCAAACTGGTGTACAAAACTGGCCTGCGGTTTACCCCGAAAGGGAAATCTGGTGTACAAATTAGGGAAAATCAAGTGGAAATCTAAAGCAATCAGAGGAAATCGTAAGGAATTCAGAGGAAATTATGAAGGAAAAAGGAACTTAGAGGAAATCTATAGGAAATTATGGGAAATCTTAAGAAATCGGTCAATGTCTAGATATAACGCATGGTCGTATGCGCAGCTTCCAAAAATCTTTATAAATTTAGATTATGTTATCAGAGGAAATCTTGTGCAATATCACTGGTAATCAGAAGAAATCAGGTGAAATCATCCATGGTTTCCTCCAAAACCGCAATCTGGTGTACAAAAACTGACCTGCGGACTGCGGTTCATCCCGAGGAGTAAACCGCAAGTGAAATCTGGTGTACAAATTAGGGAAAATCTAAAGGTAATGCGAGGAAATCTAAGGCAGTCAGGGAAAATTGTGAGGAAATCATGAAAAAATCAAGGGAAATTCTAAGGGACTCAGGGGAAATCTCGAGGAAATCAATAAATCTCTAAAAAGTTTTTATAATTTGAGGTGATATTATCTTGGGCAGCGGTAAGCCGCAAGGGAAATCCGCCATGGAACTATGTAACGAATAGAGATATTGTCTTTGTCTCTATTGACATCCTTTCTCTATTGATTTCGAAAAGAGAGAAGAAGACAGCAAGTGCCCAAACAGGACACCTGTAATACCGACATGGCAATAGATATTTCCAAAAATTCCAAAGCCTACTAATAGCAAATTCTATTGGAAGGGTTAGTGTGCCCTGAATGTATTCTTGTCTTTTTCTACCAGCTTATATGAGAAAAAGATAAAAAGACATTTGTTCTGCTTTTGTCTCAATTTTTGTCTATTACCGGCTCTTGAATCTCCTCTAAATGTCTTCAAACAAAGAAAACTGAAGAGCCTGTAATAAAAACAACATTTCTTAAAGTTGGCAACGCTGTTAATCGAAATCCATGTAGCTACACGACAGTTTGACAAGCAACAAAGTTGGCTTTGAAAAATTTCAAAGTATGAATTTGGCGCCCGAACAAGACATCTGTAATACCGACACGGCAATAGATATTTCCAAAGCCTACTAATAGCGAATTCCACTGGAAAAGTTAGTGCGCACTGAGTGTATTCGTGTCTTTTTCTATGAGCTTGTATAATAAAGAGATAAAATGACATTTGTTCTGCACTTGTCTCAATTTTTGTCTACTACCGGCTCTTGAATCTCCTCTAAATGTCTTCAAACAAAGAAAATATTCAAGAGCCTGTAATGAAAACAACATTTCTTAAAGTTGGCAACGCTGTTAATCGATATCGATGTATGTAATAACACGACAGTTTGACAAGCGACAAAGTAGGCCTTGAAAAATTTCAAAGTTTGAATTTAGTGCGCGAACAAGGCATCTGTTATACCGACATGGAAATACGGAAATAGATATTTCCAAAGCCCGATAGAGATAACGATCTCTATCCGTTACATAGTCCTAGTGCTGGTGTACCAATTAGGGAAATTAGGGAAAATTAAGAGAAAATCTGAGGAAATCTAAGGCAATCGGGGGAAATCGTAAGGAAATCAGAAAAAATCATAAGGAAATCAAGGGAAATCTTAAGGAACTCAGGGGTAATCTCAAGGAAATCATAGAAAATCTTAAGGAAATCAGTAAATCTCTAGATCTAACGTATGCGCAGTTTTCAAAAATCTTTATAATTTGAAGTTATGTTATCAGGGGAACTCTTGGGCGATTTTACTGGCAATCCTCAAGAAATCAAGGGAAATCATCTGGTGTGCAAAAACTGACCGGCGGTCGTAGGTAACTGTTTTTTTTTCCTTTTCTTTCTTATGCTTAGTTGGTCGAAATTTTAATGATTCCAGCAACAACGATCAGGCTTATGTATCTCTCTAATAGAGGGCGACACTAATCAGTTAGACTTCTCTCTAATGGATGGCAGAACTGATCTTTCAGTTCTGCCAACTGTTCATTAGTCCGGAATCTATATCCGGAAGAAAATGAGACCGAAATGATCGATTTTGCCTTTAAGAAAATGTTCGCCCCTTTACTTTACTTTATTTACAGCATGTGACAACAGAAACGTACGGCTTTCACATTTTTAGAGCGCTTTTCTTAATTCCGACTTTAGTTTCTCACCGAAAAAACGTAACTTCTGTTTTTGAGAAATAGGTAGGTACCTGTTTTGCACTTTGAATATATTTTTTTTTCAAATCAAAGTTACCACTGCTAAATAATCAAGATGATCCCTATTCCCTATCAAGGATAATACACACTACTACACAGTATTGCTTATCGGTCTCGTTTTTGGGAATCGCGGCCATATTGTGTAGCACCATTGACGACATCATCAGCTACGTCGTCAGCTGTTTGCGCCAGCGGTCGTAGTTTGGAACATAAATTTATGATGGAAAATATTATTCCATTTTGATTAACATAACAGGCAAAAACGAAGACTCAAACGAGATCCAGAAAGCGTTGTTTTAGAATGTTAATTAATGTACTAAAAACAAGTATGCATAAAGCAATAGCCCGCGGAATCATAATCTGTGGTGCAAACACCCTACGTTAAAGCGAGAAACGACTCGCTGTCTACGTCGTCACTGGTTCTTTGGTGTCGTGGGGGGCCTGAGATTTGATCTACATAGGACTTATGAGGACAAACTGTCCCGAGTAGGACTAGGAGTGACTATTATCCCTGGATCCAGTTTGTTTTGATTAAAATATAGGTAGGTAGCTTATTTGTTCCTGCACAACAGAAAACCGTACAATGTACCTCTACTGTCAGGATTCTGCGCAAAATCTGAAATTCGTGCCTAAGAATCCGACATTCGTATTTGGTTTTTTGAAGTGTTCGAACAGATCTTATATAAAAAAACTGTATAATATACAATTTTTGGTTTATAGATAAAAAATAGAGAATGTCATTTACCTGAGAAACAGTGTCCGCCTGTTCCAGGAGGATTACTAGGATACCCGGCGATCATTCCGTTTTGGAGCATCGTCGGTTTCGTGTCCGGATGGTGCGAGGGCGGCGCGTGGCCCATCGACAAGTCGTGGTTTTGCGTGTGACCCCATTGTTCCGACCCGCTGGAACCGCCACTGGGCACCGTTTGATAGGGAGAACCTTCTTGATACGGACTACCGTAGGTATCGCCGTATGGTGTGTCGCTATACCGACCAGAACCTGCAAAGAAATACATATTCGTGAGAACCGATATAGGTATCTATAAAATTTGAGAAAGTATTTATATTACTGGGATTAAACCAAATTTCAATCCTTTAAACCCCTTCTTTACAGAGTGACCCAACATTTTCATTAGCCTCATTTGTACACTCATATAGAATTTTTACAAACTTCTTCAAGAAAATCTACTCGAAGGCTTGATCTACCCTTATCTGCCAAACAATGGGTTTTCGGGTTGCATGAGGCGTATTTTTGTGAATTATACTACCCATGGGCGCAGGTAAAAGATTTCAACAATTATAATCTGCATGCAGTCTTATCAATATATACAATCTTATCAATATATGCAGTCTTATCAATTAAATATTTTTTGTTATGTACTAGGTATGTAGGCACGCCAATGAAATATAATAGTATAGCATCAAGCAACAAGTCACACCTTTTTATGACCAAGAAACAGAAAGCTTTCACACAGAGGCGCCGGCGAACAAAATCGCTGTCTAATTTCTCCTAAATAGGTCTTGACTCAAATAAGCCTTTCAACCGATTTGCCGCGTACAAGATCGAACGGTTGGGAGAGGAATCGAATGGGCGGACGCAGCCTCACGAGTACGGTTCCGTGCCGCGAGGAGGCGGGACGGAGACAGGCCAATCGAAGGTGTCCCGCGGAAATCGTCCGCACCGAGAAGGGGACAGAGAGAGGTCTGTGGTCGCGAAGCCCGCCTTTTTTTGGGGAACAAACGATCCTCTCTGAGAGGAGAGAAAAAAAAAAAAAAAAAACGATTGTTGTGCCAAAGTCTATGTTGTGCATTTAAAATTGGGACAGTGGGAAAGGTTTTTTAATTGGCTTTTAAGCAGAAACGAAACAAATGGTCTGGTAATTAAATCGGCTTTGTTAAGCATCCGAAACATCTTGACTCTTGACCTCTGTAGAGGTTGCCATGGAATGGGTATGCTTAAGGCCAAACGTGGCAAATAAATATGGTGTCTTAGCAAGGTTCTTTGAAAGAGGTAGGCTGCCTGGATAACTTTTATGACGTCATCTGGGGTGTCTCAACATAATGCAAATCTCCCTAAGGCACCCCAGTTGACTGCTCTGTTTCCCGATACCAGACAACCTATTAACTTAGAGAACCTTGGTGTTTAAGAACAGAACTAAATGTTCTTACAATAATTGGCAACACTCAAAGGTTGCATATGTTAATAGCCGGGTAAATCGGGGGGGTTGGGGTGGAACAAATTAGTTACAAGCTGAACTTATCGGGAATGTTTAGAAAATAATCTCCTATTCAAGCCCTCAAGAGTCCCATTTGGTCCCAGTGAGGAAAGATTGAAGAAAATCGCCGTAATCTTGGAGTTTGTCGATTTTTTCAAATATCCCATATCATTCATATCTTCTTTATCATCAATTTTAGAGAAAAACCGTTAGAAGATAAAATGTTCACAATTCTATTCTCTACAAAAAATGTCTCTTCAGTTTTTTCGAAAAACCTAACGCCAATGGAGATATTTGAAAAAATTAAACAAATCTGAGATGGCGACGATTTTTTTCAACCTTTCCCCACTGCCCACCCACCAAATGCATGGGACTTTTGACGGCTTAAATGGGCGATTAGTAAGTATCTGAACATTTCTGCTGAGATCAGCTTGTTACTAATTTGTTCCACCTCCACATATAATATTGAGCTAGGTACGTTCATTAATTTATCGTACTATAAGCCGATAAATTGAAGTTTTCAGTGTTTTTGATGTAGAGAAAATAATGAGTAGGTAGGTTTAGTTTTGTTAAGCAGTAGCAGATTAGAGTATGTTTGTCAGGCTGATTTAACTCAATAAAAAAAGTGTACCTACACTCTGTACCTCATACCTACTTAGGTAAATTAATGAAATTGTTTACTTTTAGGCTTTGAGACATCACTCTACTTGAGCCTTTCAATTTTGGGGAGCCAAGGGCTCTTAATCTATAATCTATACCATATAGCGACAGTTCTGGCCCTCACTTTTCACTATCGCACTGGTTTTTTTCTCTCCTAATTTTTTTTTAGCAGGGTGGGGTTTTGACAAAATTTCTATCGAATTTAACATGACTGGAGGAGACTTATTGCTTTGAAAGCAAAAATATATGACAATGCATAAAACTGATTTCAACCTGCATTTTGCGCTCAAGCGGCATTTTGCGACCAAGCGTTATTGTTTATGTTTCAAAGTTTTCAATGTCAAAATCCATATTGGGCAAAAATACACTTTATAGGTATTCATATTTAAATAGTTTGTTTTTGATCAAAATAAAGCTTTTTCAAATCTTTATCTAAGTGTACAAACACAGTGCAAGCAGGTTTCCGCTTACCAGTAACCAGCGCCGACTCGCTCCTATAAAGCGCGAAAAATGAATGCATGTTTTCAAATCGGCTAGTACACAGTAACAAATAGGTAGCTGCTTTTCACTAGCCGATTTAAAAACATGTATTCATTTTTCGCGCTTATAAGCGCGAGCCGACGCTGATTACCGGGGCTCGCTTTCCTCGGACGCGGGACGGAGACGGAACGCAAGCGTGACGGAGTCAAAGCGCTTCCCCGGCGTATCGCGCTAGGGAGGTAGTGCTTTCCTCGAAGGCGTAGCGACGTCGGCGATTCTGCAATCCGTGTGTGAAAATGGATTCCGAAGAATTATTATTTTTTATTCTAATAGACGAGATTGATGAAGAGCTTCTTATAGCTGCAACTGGCCATAAATTATCTTCTAAGTACTTACCAGGTTTTTGAAGGGCATCACTAATTGCTTTCCAAGCATTTTCTTTAATTGTGTTGTTGAAATAATTTTTGTGCTTTAAATTGTACAGTACAGGATACTGCCTCACTAGGTCGATCAATAATTCACTTTTCTCTTCTGTGAAATTCGACATTTTTACACAGATTTTTATTTATAAATATTATTCCGTCGGTGTTGCGCCCCGTCGAAGTTGCCTCTCGACCGACCAGTGGCGTGATTCCGCTAGCGTCAAAAAAACTGCTCTCCGCCGCCGTCGCGCCTCCGCTGCTTAGGAAAGCACATCTTTATATTTTAATGAGGGCAACGTCTGCGGCACCCGTTCCGTCTCCGTCCCGCTTCCGAGGAAAGCAAGCCTTTAAGCGGAAACCTGCTTGCACTGTGTTTGTACACTAAGGCTTTAAAAGGCTTGCAGATGTTATGCTGGTTTTCCATTAAATGAACAAAACACAAACTCGTGTCGAGTAGAATAAAACTCAAACTTTTTTCGCAAACATTTTGAAAAGCAGCGAGTTTACGATAGGCAGTTGGAGTTTGGTTTTTCGGGTCCTGCTCGAGTCCGTTTTTTAGTTAGTTTTTTACTAAAAAACGGTCTTCTGTTTTTCTGGTTTTTTATTTAGGTAGGTACGACTTGATTCCATTTTCATAATCTGGCTACGAATTTTGTAACAAATTGGTAAGTAAGCACCTAAATAACGTATTTTTATAGAAAATGACCGAAAACAGAACGCGGCAGACTTGATGGAAACAAGAGTTTTATAGGTATGAATCTTAAGTTTTCGATATACCAGGGTAGGGTGTTTTCTAATTGAATTTCAATACAGGGCGTTTCTGAATCATGGGATCAAACTTCTAGATAAATAGCAGGTACACATGAAAATAAGAAAAAAGTTGATATAATCATAGGTCCACAAATGCTTAGTTTTCGCGGTACAGGATGTTCAAGTTTGAAAAAAATTATTGGTTTTTTACCTCAAAAATCCGCTTTTTTTCCTATACCTCTACCAACGTAGTTGCCCACTGGGGCACCATGAGAATAATTACGATAAATCTAATCTAGTCACAAGAAACCTCTTGTTATTACAATAAACCTGCCAAGTTTAAAGAAAATCGGGAAAGAAATTGTTGTGCTAAAGACAGATTTTTTTTTGAAACTTTGACACCCTGTATCTCGAAAATTGAGGATGCGTGGACCCATGTTTCTGTACCTATAATATTTTTTTTTTCAGTTTCAATGAGTACCTACTATATTTATCCTAGAAGTTTGATCCCACTATAAGGTATTCAGAAAAGCCCTGTATACAAGGAGGCGATTTTTGGGTCTATTTTAAGAAGAAAACTTCAATATGAACCTATGTCCTGAATGTCTTAAATTTTGAGATACAGGGTGATAAAGTTTTTAAAAATAAATAATTTAGATAGTAATATCTGTAACACCACTTGAGACATTTTAATGAAATTTGACATACATGTATGACAGAGTGGCAAAGAAGTCGCGCATAATACCTGTAACTTTTCAATTACCTCGTATACGAAAAAGTTACCTCGATGAAAGTTGCTCAGTAAATTATCCCCCCCATTTCTATAGACGAATTGTTTCTGTCACTTCTGGTTTATTTGCTATCGAGACCAACTTTATTTTTTCAAATGAAACACCGTGTATATGATTGCATATTTGGATTCTACGTAAATACCATTGAGTTAGGATGGTAGGGAGACGCTATAAGTATTATTTCGTAGGGAGATAAACGGCGCACTGGGCGTGCAATAGACATAACAATATGGATGCCAGGCCAGGTCCGGACTGTCTAAATTTATAAGAATTGATTATACTAAATTTTGAGCAAAAGATTTTTTTATTTTAATTGAGGACGCATATATTGGGAATGCTTTTTTCAAGTTTGGAACAGAATAATAGGAATTGACGGGATAAAAGCCAGAAACTATTCAAATAAAGAAATAGAGAAATACATTTTTGAAATACTACCCTGTTTATTGTTATTATTTTGTCTACTAACCTGTGGTATGTTATTCCGGTCGATTTCTTTTTATCAACTGCATGCCTGCTATTGCAGCTACGAAGGGCATATGAAACCATTATTGTCTTTCACTATATTGTTCAAAATATCACACGAAAGTACAAAAGGCAAGTAAAAACCCAAAAACTTGATCAGACAACCAAGTGACAGTTCGTTGACGTAAGGTTCGTATGAATATGGCGGACCTGGATCCGCTTTCGACCAAGTGATCGCATCTCCCTACCATCCTAACTCAATGGTAAATACCCTATACCTAAGTTCAACTGTTTTGGAAATATCGACAGTGGAAAATTGACTTTTTTGCAACGTTGGTGTCAAATGATAGTTTATGAAAATCCAAGACAAAAATGTAAGATCGGGTTTCCTATAAAATTAACCATTCAGGTTTTACAGCCTGTCAAATTTGCAGAAAAAGTCAATTTTCAACTGTCAATAGCTGTTTACAGAAACTATGATCGGGCTAATCCGATCATAAGGATCACCAATCTCGACATACGGAAAGCGGAAAGGGATCTAGGTAGGATCAGTTCACTCTTGTATGGAAAGTGATCGGGTTGTTCAATGTTCAGTTCACTATCATATGTTTGGGTGACATCAACCCGATAAAATGCGGGGTAAATAGGATTGGCAGCCGTCAGCTGTTTTTTTTAACCCAGCTTTTTAGTTGTTTGTTGATTATTTTGCCTTTATAATAAATGTAGCAGACATCTTCAAAAGGAAGAAGCCAAAAAAAAATGGAAATTTGAGAACTAGAGATTAAAATTAAAATCGGTAAATCAAAATAATGTTTGTTTGGGTATATTTTTTATCATACAGGGTATCTCAAAAATAGCTCCGCTGACATCAACTTTATTTTTTTAAATGGTACTTCCTGTATATTAGAACATTTCTGGATTCTGCGGAAAATTCTAGACATAAATATTTCATGTACAATGTCACATACCTATCTTCAACTGTGTCAGAAATATTGACAGTTGAAAATTGACTTTTTTGCATTTTTGACAGACTGTAATTCCTGAACGGTTGATTTTACACGAAAACCGATAATACATCCTTATCTTAGTTTTTTATAAACTATCATTTAACACCAACTTTGAAGCTAATCCATCCATATGATTAAAAATTCCGGTTAAAGTTGATTTCTGGTTAAATTCAAAGTTGGTGTGAAATGATACCTTATGAACAGCTACAGACGAGAATGTGAAATCGGTTTTGTTGTGAAGCAGCCTGTCAAAGTTGCAAAAAAGTGAATTTTCAACTGTCAATATTTCCGAAACCGTTGAAGATAGGTATATGACATTGTACATGAAATATGTCTAGAATTTTCCGCAGAATCCAGAAATGTCATAATATACAGGAGGTACCATTTAAATAAATGAAGTTGACACCAGCGCAGCGAAGCTATTGTTGAGAAACCCAGTATGATAAAAAAAAATATATCGAAAAATTTCAAACAAGAAAACAAAATTGACGTGTCTGAGCGATTTTTCGAAAATTCTACCGTTTTCAAAATAATGAATTTATGCGGGACTTTATGAACTTTTTTAAATGTATGTGTATATTTTTTCAAATGGCCACCAGTGGCGTTTGTATCAAATTTGACTCGCCTATTTTGGCTAACAGTATCGTTAATATGCAGAAAAACCATGCAGAAAAATACATTTTATTTTTTTAGGGGATCGTAAAAAATCAAGTGATCAACTTTGCTTAGAAATGATTGGGGATTTCAAGAATAATTTTTATTTTAAGAGCAATCAGTGGCGTACCTACCATCAATGTTTGCCAAAATAGGCAAGTCAAATTTATCCAGAAATGATTTGTTTTTGAAATCACCCTGTATCTCAAAAGTTAAGACGTATAGGACATAAGTTTGTATTAAGTTTTGTTCCTAAACTAAAATGGACCCAAAAATCGCCCCCTTAAATATTGACATTCAATTAGAAAACACCCTGTATAGCTCAAGATATATGTAGGTGGTAGGAAGGTATTTTCAGCAAGTTTCTTCGTTTTGAAGTGAAACTTCTTAGGCGGCGTTGATATTTGGACGAAAATGGGGAGTGATTTGAATAACGCGTCACGGACAAATTTCGTTACTCGAGAGAGAAGAAAGATATAACGAAAAGAGACGGAAAAAGACAGCTATTGATTGACACAAACCAAGGACTAAAAGCGCAAAAAGGACGACCTATTATTGACTACAGTGGCTAGATAAACCTCTACATACAGTGGCGACAATAGAGGTCTCGCCGCTATCTTGTTCCCCACCTCTTGTTACTTTTAAATATTAATATATAGGATTTAAATGGACGTCTATCATTAAAAATTGAAATCGACGTATTTAATGACCATTATTAAGTCCATCAAATACGTTGTTTTCCATGATTTATGATGGATGTTCACCTAAATCCCATATATTCATATTCAAAAGTAACAAGATGTTGGGAACAAGATGGCGGCGTTTTCAATATGAATATATGGGATTTTACAACCAATCAAAAATAAGACAGCAATTGTCACCACTGTGGTGGTAATAGAGTCACTCTATTATTGACCAGCGCCGATATTAACACAAACCAAGGATTATAAGCGTAAAGAGGATTGCCTATTATTGAAAAGCGCCGTTAACATTGTGACGTCAGTACAGATGCGTCTCCCTTTTGTTATACTATTATCATTGTGTTTTGTGATTATTTTCGTTATTTATACAATTATTTGTGTCCCGTGCTTTTTTCTATATATTTAAATAACTTCAAATATAAAGAAATAAAGACAGTTCAAGATAAAATGACCACATTGTACTGTTGTATTTATTTTGGAATCTGTCTCTCGCACTTTTAATATCCCTCATTCCCTGGTTTTTAAAAAGTTTCACTTCTACCACGTGTACGGCGCTACATATGATTTTTTTTTCTTTTGGGAAAACTTTTCACTTTCACTCAAGCAAGTCAAGGAAGATTTACAAAGGTTTGTGGAAATCCAGGAAGATATCGAAGAAATTTAAATTATGCAAGTCTCCAAGGCTGAAGAAGTATTGAGATCTAAAGAAGTCCACGAGGGAGTTCAGGAAAATTCGAGAATGTGGAAATTATTAAGAAAGTCGGAGAAAGTTTGAAGGAACGGAAAATACCTTGGAGGATACTCATCAAATAATAGAGGAAGGTGTATAGGCTCACTGTCAGAAACACAAGTAGTATTTCAAGAAGGTTGATGGTTCCACCAGCCAAACCTGGTTCCACATACAACCCCTGAGGGCTTCTAGTTCAAACTTCTGGGGACAGCCTCACACAGTAGACTCCAATAAATACATCTAAGGGAGAACCAAAGTTGAAGCAAAAGAGGAATATACCGAGAAAAAAGGGAAGACCTGAAAAGAAACACGATTGAAGTGACAGAATGTTACATATAAAACTGTTTCGATTAGGGAAAATTGGAGTAAAATTGAGGTGTTTGAGAAGCTTCAGATACCTACAGAATAAAGAAAGAAATAGTCAAACACAGAACCACGTACCATCACACAAAAAAATATACAGGTTAACTTGGACATTTTTACGATAACTCTTGAATTAAATTCGCCACTTATAGCAATAGTGGTGCTAAATATTATTTTTAGCCAGCCAGTTAGTGAGCCAAAGGCCCAAATTATATTAAAAATTGGTAAAAAAGTGACCTGAAGAAAATCTTTGTTCCAATAACTACGGCATGCTGATCTCTATTAGATTTATATTCTTATGACCTTCTTTGTGTCCTTTTGGCTTAAGTAGGTACCGTTTCAGGGATTTTCGAAAGAATCAAGGCAGGCATAAGACTATCAACATTTATGGTAAATTGAAATCACGTACCTACATTCATTCTGCACGAAAATTGGATATTTTTTTATGCGACTCCACTGGAAATACTTTTAGGTCAAAATACACGTACCTATAATGCTATTTGATTCCAACATCAAATTTCCATGATTTGAAGGACGAGTCAATAAACTGGCGCCAAAAAATTCATATTTCAACGAATTGGAGCATAATGGTTTTTGGCAGGAAAATAATTTGAAAAATTTATTGATTATAGGTACCTATACATATAGGATCATAGAATACCTAGGTGTACAGAACTACAAATATAAACCTATCAAAATATAAAAATAAGAGTCTCATTTCTAGTATAAGAAAGTTTCTTCTTCCATAATACTAGCAAGAAATACAATATCCTAGAACCATATTTTCTAAATTTATAGAAAATATATTATATCCTATTAAGTTTATTATGGGTGTAGTTTATGAGAAACAAATTTTCATAGGAAACATATTTTATATCCATTCAAATTGCTCCAAATGTTATTTGGCCAAAAGAACTACATAAGAAAAACGAGATTGATTAAATCTTGAAGTTGAAATCGTGATGAATTAGCTGAGAAGAAATTATATCAGCCTACTAGTTATTAGATATCAATAGAAAATGCGAAATCTGAAAATATTTCGATTGTTGACCTCTATTTCCGCATCGATACTAAACTAACCATTTAATTAATGTAGATACATACATTTGAATTTAAAAAACATAATCTTGGAAGTCACTTTTATCAAGCACGTCTTTGCCACACGAAACCTTTACACAAAACTAACTTTTTTTTTTGGATTTTCATCAAATAGTTTGTTTGAACAATCCTCGATTTTTCATTAACGGAAGCATCATTTTGCAGTTTTTAGTATCAAAAACAGGATGAGCTGTTTAATATGATAACGAAAACGGCGGCCTGGTGGGTCATCTCAATCCAGTAGATTTATGGTATCTATATCCACAGAAAGGATGTATAACATATACCCATGTATTATGTATGAGTTAACAGCCTATAATTTATTAATTGATTTGAATAATTTCAAAAGTTTAATTATTCATATATGAAACCTGCGTAATAATATAATCAAGATTCTTATACAATAATCTTTCAACCAAGTTGGCCATCAGTTCAGTTCGTTATTATTGTTCGCTGTATGGCCTTTTGGGTTCATCGAGAGCGAACTTCTTCGGTGCAGCAGGTGGTTGCTCAAAACGCCAGCACCTGTCTTTCGTCCTTACACACCAGTTTGTATTTTTAACTGAAAACTTGCACTTGCCGGAGCAAGGTTCGACGTAAAAATACGTCACTTTCTTTATAGTGCCCCAGCCGTATCTTGTAGACCTTCTGGTGATCGAAGAAATCGATCGAATTACAATGATTTTTTTTTTCTTCGTAGACATACACAGCGTTATTTACTGGGAATATCGATTAAGATTATTTTATTTGTTTTTCTAGTTTCCAGTTGGATTTGGGCTTCAGTTTTGAATAAATTTGCTTCAGATTATTCATTATCACGTCATCATGGAAAATGTTGCATCAGACGATTGTTTTTTGAAAGTTGCTTCAGATTTATTTGCTTTAGGAGTTTGACCCGGTTTGGAGTCCAAAAGTAGTCCCAAAAAGTCAGTCTCTAACATTTTTAAAATTATTGAAAACTTGATGGCAGTGTTGTCAGGTCATATTTTGTTTTGTCAGTAGATTACCAGTCTAAATATCAGTAGAAATCAGTAGACAGATAAGTTGCCTTGTTAAAGGGGTAAACCATTTAGGGTATACTCAATTAATTATTTTAACTACGTTTTTTCAAATCATTAAATCATTAGACTGTGTATTAGACTATGAAAACTTGCATTAGAAAATCAAACACCAATACTACTTATGAGAAATAGTTTAAGATTAAGACACATGAGATATTCCTATTAAATATGCACTACCTATGGGATGCCCTATATTTGGTTCTATGTTCTTGAAGAGTATACAATTTCCCGATTCCAAAACTATATAATTTGTCTATATTTGGTTGAGCCGGCTCCAACATATTTGGTTCTAAAAATTTTAAAAATACTATCAGAGAAACCAAGTACCTACCTCAAATTTTACCTGTGGAGGTAGAATGGTTCACAAAACCAGTAGTAGGATAGTATTTTTACAATTTTTGGAGGCTAATATATGAGAGACTGTTCAATCAAATATAGACAAACTATATATTTTTGGAATCAGGGTATTTTTCTCTTCAAAAATATAGAATGAAATATAGGGCATCCCATTTGAAAAAAGCTGGAAGCATGCAAAATTTCACATTTCTGACATTCAAATTTTGTTTCTGACCATAGTTTCTAAAAATTGAGACAAAACTGTACAACTTTTGTATTTACACCTTTTTTCTACCTGTAAAGGTAAAGAAGGTAGATGGAGTGTCAATATATGAAAAAACACCCTGTACAAATAAGTGGATTATTGCGGAACTTATGGGTGAACTTCCGCGGGACGAGCGCAGCAAGTTCCGCAGCCATCTACTCACCAATATAGTGTTGAACTGCTCAAATAAGGCACTCACCTGAAACGTGTACTTTTTAAACTAATGAGAATAACTCACATTTAAGTGAGTCAGGTTAGTATTGTACTTGAACAACATATTGGTGAATAGATGGCTGAGTCACCCATAGGTTCCGCAACAATCCACTCGCATGTACTTGAATAACTTGTCACAATATATTACTAGTTTGGTAAAGTAACATTACTAATTCCTGTTGAAAGACGAATTGACAAAAAGTGAATAATCATAATCTTACAAATTCTGACTTTATACAATAAGTTATTGTTCAAGTACAAATAAGTGTATTGTTGCGGATTTTATGGGTGGACCTCTGCGGGACGAGCGCAGCGAGTTCCGCAGCCATCTACTCACCAATATACTGTTGAATTGTTCAAATAAGACATTCACCTGAAACATGTAATTTTTAAACTAATGAGAATAACTCACATTTGAGTGAGTCAGGTTAGTATCGTAATTGAACAACATATAGATGGCTGCGGAACTCGCTGCGCTCGTCCCGCAGAGGTCCACCCATAAGTTCCACAACAATTCACTCATTTACTTGAATAACTTGTCACAATATATTACTAGTTTGTTAAAAGGCGAATTGACAAAAAGTACATAATCTTACAAATTCTAACTTTATATAATAAGTTATTGTTCAAGTACAGATAAGTGGATTGTTGCGGAACTTATGGGTGGACCTCTGCGGGACGAGCGCAGCGAGTTCCGCAGCCATCTATTCATCAATATGTTGTTCAATTACGATACCAACCTGGCTCACTCAAATGTGAGTTATTCTCATTAGTTTAAAAATTACATGTTTCAGGTGAATCTCTTATTTGAACAATTCAACAGTATATTGGTGAGTAGATGGCTGCGGAACTCGCTATGGTCGTCCCGCAGAGGTCCACCCATAAGTTCCACAACAATTCACTAATTTGTACTTGAATAACTTGTCACAATATATTACCAGTTTGGTAAAGTAACATTACTAATACCTGTTAAAAGGCCAATTTTCAAAAAGTGGATAATCTTACAAATTCTAACTTTATATATATATATATATAAGTTATTGTTCAAGTACAAATAAGTGGATCGTTGCGGAACTTATGGGTGGACCTCTGCGGGACGAGCGCAGCGAGTTCCGCAGCCATCTACTCACCAATATACTGTTGAATTGTTCAAATAAGACATTCACCTGAAACATGTAATTTTTAAACTAATGAGAATAACTCACATTTGAGTGAGTCTTAGTATCGTAATTGAACAACATATTGATGAATAGATGGCTGCGGAACTCGCTGCGCTCGTCCCGCAGAGGTCCACCCATAAGTTCCACAACAATTCACTAATTTGTACTTGAATAACTTGTCACAATATATTACTAGTTTGAAGTTACATTACTAATTCCTGTTAAAAGGCGAATTGACAAAAGGTGGATAATCTTACAAATTCTAACTTTATATATATAATAAGTTATTGTTCATATACAAATAAGTGGATTGTTGCGGAACTTATGGGTGGACGAGCGCAGCGAGTTCCGCAGCCATCTATTCATCAATATGTTGTTCAACTTGGAACTTTTTTGAATCATAACAAGGTTGAGCAAAATTGTCAATAAATCCATTATAATTTAAACAAACCAAAATAAAGCATAAATTATTAGAAAAAGCATTGAATTCTCTATTAATCTGTGCTAAATTGAGTATGATTACTCAAATACTTTTTGAAAAATTGAGCCTCAAAGTTGAATTTCAGTAGAAATTTAGTAAAAAACTTCAGATTCAATTTTCTCAAAAACTATAAACCTGAAAATATTTTTCAATACAGGTTTTTTAGAGCTTAATAGGAGCTACAATTCTTGAGAATTTTCATTCAATATCTCACGAATTTTGAGATATCGAAAATTGGAGATTTTGAATATCCAAATTATTTCTTATATTTTTCAAATTTTGACTTTCCCAATCGATCTAGAGATAAGATGCTCTATAATTTAATAACTCTGTTAATAGTTCTTTTAATTGAGAGGTTCAGAAGCTACCTATATTAATTATTAATAATTATTTTCTAATCGGAAATCCAACTGTTCCGTTCGTGCTAAAAGTCCAGAGCAGAAAAAATAAAAACGAAATTGATTAACTGCAAATATGTCGAACTTGACAGATTAATCTGCACAGTTTGTTATTATTTAATTACAAATACCCATAATCAATATTAGCCGATTTGCGTTTTAATTACGACGATATTTACTTTAATTACTCCGCACGCTAGCCATATATCGTTTTAATTATATACCTTCTTCTATCATCATGCCGCTGGAAATAACTTGTATGTGTGGATATTCATAAGATATACGGACTATTTTAAAGAGTTGCATGTATACCTACTATGCACCTTGCAACCATTTTTTTTACCAAAAAGATAACAGATATTTATCACATCAACAGATTGGAATCCCTTTTATAGACATTTTCATGACATAATGTTTGGCATGCAAAAGACAAGCTGCACTATCTAGATAAAACAGGGTTAGTTCTTATCATTTTTGCCTGATTGTATACCTGCAGGTAAGGGTGAGATAAACAATCTAGATAAAACCTATTCTCTAAAAACGCAACAAAATTCTGGAGAAAACTAGAGAAGGCATGTAAGTGGTCTAAGAGGCACCAAGGGGAGTTTTGAATTGGACAGTAAAGCTCTATCAGGTAAAGTACCTAATATAGTTTTCTGAATAGTTAAGTTTAATTTAAAAAAAAGTCTCCCTATCTTCTAAAAACTGGCGAATTATCTTAATAACCTAAAAACCCATTAAATTTTACAAAAATATTACCTAAATAAGCATATAATCGACCGTTTAAATCACCAAAAGACCCAAAACCCCCCAGTAACAAATTTACACTTTTCTAAAATAAAAGTGTCGAAGTTATTTTAACTTATAATTCAAACTGGGACCATTCTATAAGAAGCAACATAATGTGAAGTGCCAGTATGGCATATGTTTGGGAAAAAATGGTCGGCTAGCAGCTGACTTTTGGGTATTACTGTATTTGCCTTATGTCTCAGCCACCTGTTGCAGGGCTCGTGCTACAAACCAGTGATAGTTCCATTTTAGGGCCTCATTTTTGTATTCTTCATCCCGTTTGGATTTTCGGTAATTGAGTAGTGACCGTTAGGTAGAATTCGAAACATCATTATTTGCATGTTTCTGCTTCCAGATTCAAATTTACACTTAATCATATTATCAAAATAAATAAGGAAGTGTTTCTTATTATTTATGTCTATAGAAATTTCAACTTCTGGTTGTGTATTTAAATTTTTAAATACTCAACACTATGAAAGATTAGTCTATAACTATCTGCATCGTGGCCAAAAGATGAAGCTTTCGAAAAAAAATTGTTCCCAAGTCATGACGAAATGACAAAATAAGAGGCATACAATTTTCACTACTCAACTCTTGCCCTCTATAATTCAATCCTACATTGTAATTTCTAAACTCAACATAAACCATTATAATTCCGACAATGACGTCTGAAAGCTATAATCTAGCCAATGAGATAGTTTTATTTCCATTTAATCGTCCCAGCCAGAGTAACTATTATATTTTATTATGCTGCACGATCATCAGCATCAATTTCGAATCGAAATAAACAATGTAAAGTCATCTGAGCGAAACGGAATTATTATATATAGGTACAACGTAAATTTATTGGTAAATCAAATGACATATTATGTATATGTTGAGAAATGCTTTCAAAATGTCAGGATTGTTTCGTAAAACTTGGGCGTGGTCACGTTAGGTGATTAGCATCGGAATGGCAATTTTAAATTTCTCAACTAAAAAAAAGTATACATTTTAACAAAAAAAAAAAGAGGACAAATCCATTATAGAAAGTAATGCACTTGGGATTACAAAGTTGCGTAACGCACCATGAGAATTAAAAGGTAATAGTTAGTTACAGTCTGGCTGGTTTGAACCTGAAAGTTATTATGTAGTTTAGTAAAACTCTACTATTTGATGATAATTTTTCTTTTCGTTACCACACGTTACAGTTTGTGGGTTTTTAATTTAAGTGCGCTTGAAGACGTGGTTGTGCTTCAACAGTTTTAATTAGAGGGATGATGGCGGTTTTTGATTAAATTAATCGTATAGAAGGTTGTAAACAGATCAGAGCTAAGTATATTTTTAAAGTATGTCATATTTTTCGAATGTACTTGAACTATTAAATAATTTACTTATAGTGAGAAAAATAGTATAAGTACCTAATCAAATCGACTTGAATCAAAATTTATGTATGTCAATTACACAATATAGTGTTTACACACGACTGACAAAAGATAAAATACGCACGTCTGACAAAAGATAAAATACCTAATAATAATAACATCGGCAGACAAACAATTAGGATTTGTTGCAACAATAACATTTGCTAATAAAGCTTGCTGAAAAGATTAAAATCTGCTAAAATAAGTGTATGTATCATCGTCACCAAAAGTATCTGGGACACAAATAATGCCTAATAATCTCCTGGACTAATTCTACTGTCATTCATTTCAATGCATTTAATTCATAGTTTGACAAATATTTGACAATAAAATTCATATAATAGGACAAGAGCTAATATGATGCTGTCCCAGTTACTTTTGGTGACGATGGTACATGACATAACTATAAGAAGTCAACATAACATAACTCTACAACACGATACAAAGATTAAGAGAGCAATAAAGCACATTGAAAATAGTTCTAAAACAAAAAGAAAGAAAAATGACAGGGCAGAATTAGAGGCTCGAACTTGAAATCTATGTATTTCTCTGTCGTATAGAATAGATAAGGCTTCCCTGACCAGTAAATCTCTAATTTTCAATATGAAGCCCTTAACAGTTAAGATTTTAATATTTTGTGGGAGTCTGTTACACAAACTGACAGTTTAGGACTCGGGTCTTTTTTGACACTTACTAAGCCTACAATATGCTGTTACTAGGACAGTCTGGTAGGGACCATTGATGGGACACAAAATCTCAACAAAATGAAATTTGAGAATCCATCGTTTCAGTACTAAGGTAGCTACCCTATGATTTAGATTTTGGAAAACTTTGAAAGGTCATAAGTTTTTTTCTATTATAGATGGAAAGCTGAAATTTTCAGCGATTCTTATTCCAGTAGAGAACTACAATCCCTGCTCATTTGGCCTTATAGTTCCAGAAATAAAATCATGTTAAGCAATTTGGGGTGATTTATCAATTTTTCAGAATTCAGTGACATTCACAGTTTTTCTATTTGTCCCGGATTTCAAGATACTGAGGAAAGTTTGTGTTTTTGATTAGGACGCCTTATACAGGGTGTCCGGATTTTCGACCGACAACGCTTGACAGGTGACAGACCTCGCATATCCATAAAAATTGAGATAGGAACATGCCACCTCAAAGTGCTCAATTTTCAAGATACAGGGTGTCAAAGTTTTACTTTTATTTTCGATTTTTGATTTTTCCCCAATAAAAAGACACAGCAATCTGAATTTACGTATCTGGGGGTTTGTCAAAACGATAAATACAAATTTATTGGCTGTTTTGATATCACTAGTAGGGGGCGCCACCTACGACACCTAACTTTTTCAAATTATCAAAACTTTCATCCAGTTTGGTAAACCGATGTGAAAATTGAAATAGCCGATTCCCCAACTTTTTTTAACGTAAAAAAGGTGCACTTTATTCAAGCCCTTAGAGGCAACCAGATCGATGCACCAAGATACAAAAAAGTTTTGATGTTCGATATGCCGAAGATGGCGACACCTACCAGTGATGTGCCTGTAGTTTGTTTTGGTTTGAAATTTTGAACAGTTCTGGGATTGCACAGAACTGCTTGCGCACAAAAAATAATAGAGGAATGTTCTAATACTAGTTCTGAACCGATTCGGAACCAAAAAAACCAAAACACGCCGCAAATTAAAAAATTCTAAAACAGTTCCTCCTTCAGAGCAAGAACTGAAAGAACAGTTTTAGAACAATCCCAGAATTGTTCTTAAATAGTTCTAGATAAAGCAAAACACTCTCAACACAGTTCGATTATGATTCTAGAAAAACGAAAACGCGTTTAATAATATGCGCATGTGCAGAATGATTCCAAACTAGTTCTGAGTGAAACCAAAACAAAGCTAATGTCAACGTAAACAATTGATTGTCTATTGTTTGCCCAGCGGTTCTGAGTCTACGGAAGGAATTCGGACGTAAATGTGCGATGTTGCCACGTTTAGTTATAAAAAAGCGAAAATACTAGCATGAAGTATAGTTCATTTGAAAATCCATTTTTTTAATAACAAAATGTAGATAACAATAAAACGCTAAATATTTCAACGTGGTTGTTAGATCTATTCTTATTTAAATAACTGATTTCTTTAATTTTGTCTATTGTAAAAAATAAACATTTCCTAAAGAATCCATCAGTTTTTGACAATTTGGCAAGGATCCGGCCTGGATGAACCTGATTGGTGGAGTTTTTGGCAGGATCACCGTTACCACAGGAAACCATGCAATTGTCAGTGGGCTAACGTCACCTTACGTATCGCTATTGGCCAGGGCTCTTGTCATTTTATCCTCCCATCTTGGAATATCGATTTATATTGAAATATCCAGTGGCGGGGGTTTGGTCATTGTTGATTTTCGTGTACGAGTTGCAATACGATAACACTTCCAAAAAGTTCCGCACGCAGCTGGGTATTTTATGAATGAAATCAGCCATTTTTTTTTACAACTGCATTCCCCTTACCGTTGCCCCGTAGACATAGATTCGCTGGGCAGACATTAGGCATAGAGCATCATAGAGTGTGAGGTTAGAATTAAACGTCATTTATATGAGACAATTTTTCGCGAGGATAGTCAAGCATAATCAATTATGCTGGATTATGTGATGTGTCAATTTTGTGTTACTCCCCTAATTCCCCCATCAACAAATTCTAGGATACTCGAGGATAAAAAACACTTAATTTCTTTTGTGAGAACAGACCTAAAATCACCTTTTCTTCATTCAAAATCGCCGAATAAGTTAACTCACTAGCACAGACTGAGTCGCGAGCATTCCGTCGAGGTCTGCGGGTGACGTCATCACCATAAGCTATTATAGTGACGTCACTCGCTGGCCAAAAATTTGATAGGGAAGGAGTTAGGAAAGTATGACACAATTGACAAATCACATAACCCAGCATAATCATATTATGCTTGCTTATCCTCGCGAAAAATTGCCTATTATTTTACATTGTTGACACGTTGTCTACATTGTCTACGTGGTTTACTGTTTTACGTGTTTATCCACACGTAAAGTGAACAATGAAAATCTACGTGTAGATGCACATCCCTGTATCAAACCCCCCGATACATAATTTCGTATTGATGTGTCGTTCTATTGAGGAATAATTAACAGAAATCGAAAAAAAAAAGTAAAGCTTTGACACCCTGTATCTTGAAAATTAAGCTCTTCGAGGCTGCATGATCCTATTTCAATTTTTATGAAAATTTAAGGTCTGTCACCTGTCAAGCGTCATTCGACCGGATATTTATCCGGACACCCTGTATATTAATAACTCATTATAAAGTTATATCTGTGTTTGTCATAACATTAGAAACAATGTGAACGAGAACGAGATTTTCCTCATTTTCTTTAAAGATATAAAGTCCTTTTCTAACATAATAGTTCTTTTTAGGATTTTAAATTTATTCTCAAAAACTGTTAAAGATAAACCTAACGAACTTATATACAGGGTGGGCCTCAGGGAAAAATATATTTGTGGGCCCATAACCTATTCCTTGAGCAGTGGCGCACCCACAAAATATGTTTAGGGAATGAGGGGGGCCCTACATAGATGATTAATACCCTATCTACCAACATTGCGTCTTGCGTCTATTTTTTTTCAAATCGGTACGGTTTTAGGCCCTTATGAATTGAAAATGTGAAAAAATTGCTTCAAATTGAGTATTTTTTTTCTGATGATTTTCGGTAGGGTTCCACCCAGTGGCGGATTTAGGGACGAGGACAAAATATATTTGGGGGCCCTTAACCTATTCCTTGAGTAGTGTCGCACCCACAAAATATGTTGGGGGACGCTCAACCTGAGAACGTGTTCATTTAGTAGCCGTGCCACGCCCTTTTTTTGGGCCCTTTAACGATATTTAATATCAATATTTGGACGTACAGGGTCATTTTTTATGTTTTCCCACCGTTCAATTTTTTTGTGGCGCTGTGTATAAAAAAAAGTAAATAGGAAAAATGTATAGGTTGAAAAATAGTTTCCACAAAACATAAACCGAATTTTCGCGACGAATGTAGTTCATCCAAGGACGAATCATGGTTCGTGTTGTGACGTCATGAGTTTGAACGCTGGCTAGAAGCTGCGTCCATGCTTTCTGCTAACTACTTTCATTATGACGTCATGAGTTTTTCGCGAAAGCGGTTGTTTTCATGGAATCATGGAAGTAGTTCGTCGCGAAAATTCGGTTATAGTTTCGTTCATACAGGATCAGGGTGTTGCAAAAAGTTTAAAAAACAATTTTTTTAAAATGTTTAATGGGACACCCTGTATATTAAGTATTGATTATTCGCATTCTACATAAAACTCAGCAGATTTCATGTGATTTACACTATACCTAAGTGCAACTGTTTTGGAAATATTAACAGTTGAAATTTGACTTTTTTGCAACATTGACAAGCTGTAAAACCTAAATGGGTAATTTTACAGCAAAACCAATTTTACATCAGTACATCAAAGTTGCAAAAAAGTCAAATTTCATCTGTCAATATTTGCAAAATAGTTGAACTTAGGTAAAGTGTATATCACATGAAATCTGCTCAGAATCCGAATATTCAATAATACACGGAATGTCACATTAAAAAAAAAATGTTTTTCAAACTGCAACACCCTGTATGAACAAAACTATGTTTTCTGAAAATTATTTTTCGAGCTATACACCTTTTCTATTTATATATTTTTTCTATACACAGTGGCACAAAAAAGTTAAAGGGCTGGGAAAATATAAAAAATTACCTTGTGCCTGCCTATTGCGAAGGAGTATAGTATCACAGACTTATTCTAAAAAAAAACTCAATACATATCAAAATTTACCTATTCTATACTGCATCAATCACCAAAATCAATAGCCGCCATCAAATCACAACCGAAAGGCAGTCAGAATCACCCAATCAGTTAAAATACATAATCTTAAAAGCCTGAGAAAAAATGTTACTCTATTCAAAAGAATATATTTTTTATGTGTGCGGAGGACACTTTCTAGAGATTTTTTCATAATATGAAAAGTTCTTGGGATCCGCCACTGCACTAACTTGCAACTCAATACTTTCCGCAGCTTTGAAACGTAAACAAGTGCGGTAAATTGGACTTTTTCGCACGCTCTATACATTCCGATAACGTCATCTGGAACAACTTCGATTCATGAACAATCCAGACAACCTTTTTGAATGTACTATCCTTGATTTTCAAAGCCTACTTGTTTTGACAAGGTGCATTCTGGAAATGAAAGTTAAATTCAGAGAATTCTTTATTGTTAGACGTTATTTATTTGAAATTCTTTGACAGTGGTTCCATAATATCGTACCTTAGTGGAACACCCTGTATAATATTATTTGATTAGAGATCCATGGCGAAAAACAGGTAATTTCCTATTTTTTGTTGCTTTTGCTCGAAATTTCGTAGAACACCGTTCTTTTTCCGATATTCTGTCATCTTACCCCACTTTTTGCGTTCCCATATCTAAATTTTCGAATTTGCCGCCACAACAGCGATCACGTGACCAATGTCAAAATGTACTTTTAGGTTATCGGACATGCAGGATCGATCGCGATGCAAATCAGAAAAAAATCCATATCCAACAAATAAAAAAAAAAAAAACCACATGTAGCAAACATTATGGGGGACACTGTATATATAGGGCTGTTTTATTTATCTTTCTGATAAACTGTCAGGTAATGCAATCTGACGGATAAAAACGCCATCAATTCCATTGGTCGACAAGTTATCCGCCGACCAAAAGGATTATAGATCGGTAAATTTTTTGCAGATAGTTACCAACAAGTATATCTGGATGTCAATAACTGTATACAAAATTGAGCGGTAAAGTGCAACTTAATGTGTATGGGAACACATCAGTCCTTTAAGATTTTTTCTCTTATAGGAGCGTCATTTTTTCAAAAAATACTCTTAAGCTAGATGTATCAAATAAGTACGAATAGTATATCTTAAGTAAATAATAATAAGTATAAGTACTTAAAATATTTTGAGTAGTGTAGTAAGAGAACAAAATTTAATTTTGATTTTTTCATTATTATTATTTTGTAGTAAGTTGTAATTTGCAGAGATTTTTTTTTTGTATTACCTAACTAGATTCAAATTTTCAGTACATTTTTGAGTAGTACCTAAGTAGTACTTGAAATGAATTGAAGTTGGGTACCAGTAGATACAAGTACTTAATTTTTTGAATTTGTATTGAATATTTTTAAGTATCGAGTGTACTGAATATTTCACTTTAAAACTATATTTTTCTAGTCCAGTACCTCGCAGCTCCGGTGTTAAGTAAAAATTGTTTTTTTTTTTAATGTAACGTTTCTATCTAGCATGATAAATAAATAGGAAAATGCTAATCCTGATGAACTATCTTGACCCTAAAATTTGGGAATATGCAAAGGATTTGGATTTTGCTAAAAAAACTTATGTGTATTGTCTATATTGTGTGATATTTTACTAGCAATTTTGCAACAAATAATTTAACAAAAGAAAGGTATCAATTATATTCAATGGAGAAATAAGTTGTAGGTACTTCAAGTGATGAAAAAGTGCATACATAATTTCAGTGTCTCTGAACTACCAACATCCAATAAACCCAAAAAATGGAAACGGATATTATATTCGGCAAAAGATTTGTTGGCGAAAGAAAAGAACTAACTGAATAACCATAACATAACAAGGTCTGTACAAAAGTCCATGAGAAAATCAGTTAATGAGAATATATTATATTCACAACCTTTTAATGTATGTATAGTGGCCAAGACTTAGTTGGTTCTTTTACTACCGATTCTCATTCCCTGAGAACTTTGTGAAATTTAAAAAAGCTACTCAAAGAAATACTCTAACTTTGAGATGAATAGTTTGGGTTTGCACCAAGTTTTAGTCATAATAATTACATATTGTCTATTACTGATGCTCATTATGCTCAGACTAACGATCTTCCAAAAAAAAAATTAAATTTTTAGTTTAGTTTTAAGTTTTTAGTTCAAAGTGGAAAAAATTGAAAAAAAAAAAACTTGTCTCCATTTATTTGAAAATATTTGCCCCATTAATACATTATTTATAAATTGTGCACCATACTCTAATAAATGCTGAAAATAATTTAGGTATATTGAAGAAGGTGAGCATCAATACCAATCGAAAAAAATCGCTTATATCATAAACTAACCTGAAGAAATAACAGTACAAGTAGGTTGTCCAGTAGTATTCACATCTAAAATCGTATAGGAATTGATAGCATTCGATAAACTAGTCGGACAATCTCCGTAAAAACTCTCCTCTTCGCCTGTATTAACCTGGTCAAGCACCTGTAAGACCATGGTGCTTTGACGTAGAGCCGCTACCTCAGCCAATGTGTTGTTTCCGCTCGTAATCGTTCCTTCAAACTCGCGTACGCCTTAACGAAAATATAAACGTCACACTACCGGTCCGTAAATTTTTACGTCAACTTTCTCGAACTACGGATGGCTAGGAACTGTTGCTTGTTGCTTATAGAGCCGGTCTGAGAAGGATCGCGATAGCGTAGTGGTTGCCCCCTCTCTGCTCACGGTTGAATAAGCAAGAACTGACAGAGAGAGAGACAGAGGTTTGGTAGGGCTTGTGGTGCCCCCTTATGGTAATTAAAACCACTTCGGGAGATGGATCTAATGGTCTTTGATATAATGGTTCAAATAAAAAGTCCGGTTTCAACGGTATATTTCGATTTTATTATTCGCCTTTATAGTTGAAGAGAGAGATTGTTGATTCCGATATTCTGTTTTTATAGATCGGGTATGTTAAAATGTATTACATGAAAATCAACGGTTCGTTAACATATAATTAGTTTATATACGATTCAAAAGGTCGAGTTGAAAATAACCACTAGCTCGTTCGAATAAAATGAACTGCAAAAGTTTTACATTATCATGAGGTTTTAAGACGATTATTTTCTGTATCGAACTGAGACGAAAATCAAAAACTGACAGGGTTTTCAAATGCGCCTGCGTAAAACGGCCATATTCTTATTGTCCGGAAGTCAGCATTTTATCATATTGATATGTTTACACATGCGCATAAACAAGTTTGATGGATTTTGGACTGAAATATTTGATCAAAATAAGGTATACTAAAAAATCCATACAATCGTAATGAGACGAAGCTTCGCTTCTATATTTTATGAAGCTACTCCAGTTTTGACTTCAAAATTGTTGTTTGATGAATTAAAATGGGTTCAAATCGTTTTCTGCTGGATTTTTCTTTTTGAGACTTTATAGGGCCGGTTTATCAATAGAGGGTTACCCCATGAGTTAGTTATCCCTAACTTCTGGGGTCAAAGTTGTGACAGTATATCCAGGGTCAACTGTTAATTCGAAAGTTATTCAAGGAAAAAGTTAACCCGCGCTCTCACGGCAAGTTAGCGTATTTGACCCTAGGTTGACCTCTAAATTTTCTGATATTTTAACTGCATTTTTTTTAAATAGCAGTGGTTTTGGCCTAAATTCTGATATTGTGAAGAGATGGAAGTTTCGGTTAAATCCCAACAGACAGGGTAAGTACCTATGTGTCTGGGTTTTTTTTCCAGACATTTGCTCTTCAACGGAAACGGAAAAAAAAAACAAAAAAATAATCTAAAAAGTAAGGTTATGAGCAAAATATGTTCAAAAATCGATAAATGTGAGCTGGCAACGTTGCATAAGTAATGCCAACCTTTGAAGAACCTGAGACTTTACCAGCCCTGGATTAGAAAAGCTTAGCTAAACACTTTTCGGTCTTTTCGACTTAACTTGGCAGTTAGCCCAAAGTTAAAGTTGACCCAGGGTTAGTAAACTCTGCGAGTTATCCTTTTATTCATAAACTGGCCCTTTTACATAAACATTCTAGCGATAGTGGAAGATTGCCCTGGAATAAGCACTTAACAGAAAAGTGATGGTATAGACTAAATCACGATAGAAACTGAAGTTGAAAGTTCGCGTTGACATTTTTAGTAAACTTTTTCTTTAGGTTGTCAGCATGCGTTAGCGCTTCGATTCCGTCAGCTGGGATAAACGACAGGGTCGTATTTAGAAAAGTGATATACATTTCAGAATACAAATTTATTTTCAATTTCTTTAAAGGAAGTTAAGTTATTAAAATCCAAAAATCCTAAAATTAGAGTCCAAAGTAAACACTTATAATAAGAGTAAACACTTAAATCCATACTAAAACCAGGTTTGAAACGCAACACCGAAACACAAAGGCACAGAACACTACATAAAAAACCAAAAAACCGATTGCGAGAATAACAAATAAAAAAATAATGCAGTAAACGGCAAAAAACTAAAAGATTTCACACATAAATTCGAAATTCAAAATTCAAAGACCCGAATCTGTTATTTTTATGTGTCAAATCAAAATTTCATGTATCATTATTTGATAGTTGTCAGAAAAAGGGACAGATCTGGGGATTTTATTTATTTTCAACTGGTGAAAATAACGGTAAAAATTTAAACTCTCTCGTGAATACGACTATACCTACTTATTACAATGATTTTTCTAATTCAAGAATTTGTCTGGAGAAGTCATCAAAATTAGCTCGAACCCCTGATAATTACACCATTTGGGAAGTTTTTCCTATCACCCAAGGAAGTAAAAAAAAGGGATAGGAAGTTTTAGGGATGATCGTGGAAATCCGAGGGTATTGAGACAAGCGATAGTAAGTTAACCTTCTAATTCAATATTTTGCCTGGGAAAGTCATAAAAATTAGCTCAAACCCCCCGAAACAGACACCATACGAGAAGTTTTCCGTACCACCCAAGGAAGTGCAAAAGAAGTAGAGGTAGTTTCAGGAATGTTTGCGAAAATCCGATGGTATTGAGACAAGCGATAGTAAGTTACCTTTCTAATTCAAAAATTTGCATGGGAAACTCATTAAAATTAGCTCAAACCCTCTGAAAAGAACACCACCTGGGAAGTTTTCTCTACCATCCAAGGAAGGGTTAAAAAAAGTAAATGAAGTTTCAGGTATGTCTGCGGAAATCCGAGGGTATTGACACAAGCGATAGTAAGTTAACCTTCTAATTCAAAATTGTGCCTGGAAAAGTCATCAAAATTAGCTCAAACGCCCTGAAAAGGACACTAACTGGGAAGTTCTCCCTACCACCCAAGAAAGTGCAAAAAAAAGCAGAAGAAGTTTTAGGGATCTTTGCGGAAATCCGAAGGTATTGAGACAAGCGATAGTAAGTTAACCTTCTAATTCAAAATTGTGCCTGGGAAAGTCATCAAAATTAGCTCAAACTCCCTGAAAGAGACACCATTTGAGAAGTTTTCCCTACCACCCAAGGAAGTGCAAAAGAAGAAGAGGTAGTTTCAGGGATGTTTGTGAAAATTCGATAGTATTGAGACAAGCGATAGTAAGTTACCCTTCTAATTCAAAAATTTGCAAGGGAAACTCATTAAAATTAACTCAAACCCTCTGAAAAGAACACCACCTGGGAAGTTTTCTCTACCATCCAAGGAAGGGTTAAAAAAAGTAAATGAAGTTTCAGGTATGTCTACGGAAATCCGAGGGTATTGAAACAAGCGATAGTGAGTTAACCTTCTAATTCAAAATTGTGCCTGGGAAAGTCATCAAAATTAGCTCAAACCCCCTGAAAAGGACACCATTTGAGAAGTTTTCCCTACCACCCAAGAAAGTGCAAAAGAAGTAGAAATAGTTTCAGGGATGTTTGTGAAAATCCGAGGGTATTGAGACAAGCGATAATAAGTTAACCTCCTAATTCAAAGTTTTGCCTGGGAAAGTCATCAAAATTAGTTCAAACCCCCTGAAAGAGACACCATTTGAGAAGTTTTCCCTATATACCACCCAAGGAAGTGCAAAAGAAGTAGAGGTAGTTTCAGGGATGTTTGCGAAAATCCGATGGTATTGAGACAAGCGATAATAAGTTAACCTTCTCATTCAAAAATTTGTCTTGGAAATTCATTAAAATTAGCTAAAACCCCCTGAAAAGAACACCACCTGGGAAGTCTTCTCTATCATCCAAGGAAGTGTTAAAAAAAGTAAATGAAGTTGCAGGCATGTCTGCGAAAATCCGAGGGTATTGAAACAAGCGATAGTAAGTTAACCTTCTAATTCAAAATTATGCCTGGGAAAGTCATCAAAATTAGCTCAAAGCCCCTGAAAAGGACACCATCTGGGAAGTTTTTCCTTCCACCCAAGGAAGTGCAAAAAAAGAAGAGGTAGTTTCAAGGATGTTTGTGGAAATCCGAGGGTATTGAGACAAGCGATAGTAAATTAACCTTCTAGTTCAAGAATTTGCCTGGGAAAGTCATTAAAATTAGCTGAAACCCCTTGAAATGGACACCATATGGGAAGTTTTTCCTTCCACTCAAGGAAGTGCATAAGAAGTAGAGATTCTTCTATTTCAAAAATTTGTCTGCGGAATTCATCAAAATTAGCTCAAACCCCCTGAAATAAATCATATATTTATTAGCGTAGGGAAACCCCTCTGGAAAGTTTTTGCCACCATCTAAGAGGTGCGGAGGAAGTAAGAGAAGGCTTGAGAAAGTGTGTGGTAATCTGGGGAAATATGAGAAAGCTTAAATTCTGCAAGTATTGAGGAAGTCCAAATAAGCTTAGACAAATCCCACATTTAATTTTAATTTGAATCTTGACTATACGTATAGAGATTAAATAGATTCAACTACCACAATAAGCTTAAGGTTGCATGTCTGTAACTGATACAAACAAGTCTATGTAGCTCAACGTTTGCTCTAAAATACACGCGGACCGGCTACGAACGACCGAAAATCGTCTTTTAAAAAGGCCCTTTTGTTTCACCCGCGCGCATTAAAAAATTAGGCGGCCGAACCTTTTGATCGAAACGTGGGAAACACGGACCCCCGATGGCATCATTTCAAAAAATGACAATTGTTAAGACGCTTTTTGGTGGCAGCTACAGAATAAAAGAGCAAAAAAAAAATAATTGGGATTTTTTTTTGTAAAGATACAGAGGCCCTAATGGTAGTGTGAGTTTTTGAAATTTGAGAATCTGCCAATGATGGGATTATGTGTACTTAAAGGCGATCAGATTCTCTGCCAAAAAAGATGTACCTTACCTTATACAAGACAGGTAGCTAACAGGTGTATTCTATAGATGAAAGAAGCCTCTCTCTATGAATGGAATCTTGTATAGTGGTAGGGCTTAAAAAGTACATTTTTATACTTCAAATCTATACATAGTTAAAAAAAATTAAACTGTGATCCTTTTAGAGAAGTTTCCAAGTAAACAACGAAAACAATGAAGTATCCCACAGAGTATATTGATGTAATAATCAGAATTAACATATTTAAAGCGATAGCGTTAATTAAAATAACCACATGATATTTTATATCTGGCTTCCGGTCTGATATTTTTATGTGACTCGAGTTCTAATATTAAGCCTTTTTTTTTCGCGTCCAGCCCGTGCTTTTGATCCATAATAAAACTGTTTGTGAACCGCAACGCGCTAATACATTATTCAAGTTTTCGTTTTCAGCGAACGCACAGCAACAGTTATAGATCGGTTTTGATATTTATTTAATTTTAGATGTGCGATTTGACTCGATTAATCTTCGAGTTTAGCTCTAATTAGGTTTAGAATGAAAAATTAAAACATAGATCATTACGTCAACGTTTCGCATTCATCTAATTGAGGATTGAAATGGATGATGTGGAGGAAGAAGAATATCAAATAGCAATTTGAACGCAAAGGAAAGACCTAAGAAATTACGAAAGGAAGATAACTCAAATAAGGAAGTAGAAAACGGAGATAATTAAGAAAAACGAAATCAATCCAGAAAAATGAGTCAAAGCATCCCAAGATCGAGATCGAATTGAAAAAAATAGGAGTTACGGAATGATGAAAAACTCAACTGAAGAGGCGATAGGTATAAGGATAAAATGCAAATAATTAAGAACACGAATTACCATTAAGAACAAGCCTTAAATTCTTTGAGAGAAATAATATTCAACAAAAACTCGATTATTAATGACAGGACGGAATATTAAATATTTAAGGACGCTTGCATGGTCACTAATTAAAAATTTAATTAATGAATTCTCGTTAAATGATTTTACTTAATTTAGTAAACATGTCTTTTGCATAAACTTCGATTTATTATCAATATATTTTATCTTATATTATATAGTAGGTTTAAGTGCTATTTTTTTATATAATGAAACCAGAAGCACATCAGGAAGTAGGTGTGAAGTGTATCAAATTGATAGAAGAATTTTTGTTAGACATTATCCTTGTTAGAAGCCCCTTATACTTTTTATATTTTTTGATATATACCAACAGACTTTTATGATTATGTCACGGGATGACGGTGATTATTATCCAATGATGTTACATTGTTCTTGGTAAAAAAAAAAAATCTTCAGTTGAACGAATTGAATCAGCCTATGTTGGACTTGATGTTAAACTCAGTTGACGAGGAAGCAAATATGAACTCTGCAGTAGAATTAATGGATGAGTTGAACTTTAGATACCACAAAATTAAATTTAACTTTGATAAAATGTCTAAGGAAGATACAAGCTCTCAGAAATCAGAATCTAAATTCAAACTAAAATATCCCAAAATTGAATTCAGGCAATTTGAAGGAGACATCAAGAGTTGGCTTAGTTTTTGGAACCAATTTAGTCGAATTGATGAAGATTCTGACATAGAAGCTGCAATATTTAGTGCAGGCTACGACTCCAGGTTCTCGATCAAGACAGCTAGTTGAGAGTTACCCAGCTGCTAAAGATAACCATGCTCTAAAGCAGTTGACAGTCTGAAAGAGAATAGAATTAATAGAAGTTTATGTAAAAGAACTTCTTAAGTTGGTCACTCACTTCTGTCGTCTAATTTTGATTTTTCATACAAAAGACTTAACACCACTAAAAAGTTGAAAAAAGATAATTTTTACAATATTTATGATGAAGTCTTTGATAATTGGTTAGCAGATGGAGTGATAGAAGCATTACCAAATAATAACGATCCTTTTGAAATTTTATGTTAGTCTGGTCACTTTTTGCCACACCATCCAGTTTACAAACCTAGTAGTGCCACAACACATGCGTCATCAAGAGAAAAAAGTCAACCATCTCTGAATCAATGTTTGAAAAAGGGTATCAATCTTATTGAATTGATCCCTTCCATGATTTTAAATTTTCGAACAGAGAAGATTAGAATAACTGCTGATAAAAAAGGCATTTCTTCAGATCAGCTTATAAGAAAGTGATCGAAATTTGTTAAAGTTCCTGTGGTATGATAAAGACGACAACTTAAAAATATTTAGACATACACGAGTGGTATTTGGAGTATCATGCAGTCCTATGGAATTTTTTAAAAAATCAGAACGCAAAGTAATCTACAGTCATGATGATGTTATTTCTAAATTAATGAAGTCTTTTTATGTTGACAACGTTCTAGCAAGCGTATCAGATAAAGAAGCTCTAAATCAATTCATTGAATAGTCTACGTCAATTTTGGCTGATGGTAAATTTGAACTTAGAGGGTGGGAGTAGGTATTTTTTATCAGAGTATGTTGAAGTTGAAGAAAGAAGCAACATTCTTGGACTTGTGTGGATCAGAAATTTAGACACTTTGGAACTTTCACTACAATTTTTTGATAAACTCGATACACGACAGGTAACTAAACGAATTATTTTATCCATAACATAAGTTGTTTTTTCGTGTCCAGTTACGCTGATTCCAAAACTTTTACTCTAAAAGACATGGTCTTCGAATTTGGGATGGGACATTGAGATCACTGGAGAAATATTTTTAAAATGGCTGCAAGATTTATCATACTTGACCTATGTTACTACAGCTACAGATTTCAAAGAATCGATTACTCAGTCTTTACAAGTCTTCTGTGATGCAAGTGCCGACGCTTATGCAGCTTGTATTTTTTTTGGGACAGAAGTAGATGAAGGTCAAGTTTGTTTAAGACTAATTGAAGCAAAATCTAGAGTAGCACCTGTCAAGAAGTTAACAATACCTCGTCTTGAACTTTTAGCTGCTACCAATAGTGAACGATTATTTCAAAACTTTTACAATAATCACGGTTTAAAACTTGAAGTTTTCTTTTGGTCAGATTCATCAACAGTTTAATCTTGGATAAGGAGAGAAGACCAATGGAATCGTGTGGGAGAAATAAAAAAGTTTACCAAACCTAAAAATTGGTAGCATGTTCCTAGTCCATTGAACCCAGCAGATCTTCCTTCAAGAGGCTGTTCTGCAAAAGCATTAGCTGAAACAAGATAGTGGGAGGGACCTCGATGGTTACTTGATCCAAATTCAGAGTGGCCAAGTAAAAATTTTGAGTGCGACGAAGAAGAAATTAAGGAAAAAAGGGAGACTGTAGTTTCTTCTTTGACTGTAACCAAAGATTTTTTATGGTATTACCCGTATTTCTCCCAAATAGCATCCACGAAATCATGTTGAGATTGCGTGGATGCTATGATTTTTCAATGACTGCAGAAAGCAGAATACCGAAAACAAGACATTTTTGACACCAGAGGAATTAAAAGTGTCAAGAAAAGTTGTCATTCGTTTTATACAAGAAGAAACTTTTCAGTCCGAAAATGACCCCAAACTGTCACCTTTATGTCCGTTCATCCATGAAGACAGGTTATTCAGGATACGTATTAAGATATCAGACAGAATTGATACAGAAAACTTTTGTATGCCGTATATGTTTTACCCTACAATCATGTTGTTGGTGAACGTCTTATTTTCGAAGGACACAGTGAAAACAACCATGTTGGTGTACAAGGATTGATGAGCATTTCACGGAAAAACTATTGGATTCTTCAAAACAGACGCACTGTTAATTCAGTTAGTGATGGATGTACTTACTATATGTGAACGTTTTAGAGGTAAATTGTTAGATACTCCTGCCATAGGTTTACAGGAGAACAGAGTACAGGATGCTGCAGTGTTCGAGATCATCGGAATTAGCTGGCCCTTCACACCTCAAATCTAACCAAAAAGTGTGGATCTTACTGTATATTTGTGCCATCTACCATGCTGTTCACCTTGAGTTGACTTTATCCTTATCCAGTAATGCCTTTCTACAGACGGTAAGAAGTTCATTGCTTGTAGAGGTCGACCTTCAACAATTTATTCCGACTGTGGAAATAATTTCGTTGGATGTGTCAATGCTTTAGAAGACATATATTGGTCAAAAGTCGCTGAAAACTGTAGTACTGTACAGAAAATTGAATGGAGAATGAATCCTACAACAGCTGCCTGGTGGGGTGGTTGGTGGGAGCGACTCATAAGGATGTTGAAAGATTTATTACGTAAAACACTTGGAAAACAAGCCTTGATATGGAAGAGCTACAGATCGTACTTTGAAATTCTGAGGCGGTTTTGAATGCACGACCACTGACGTATATGTCTGAAGATCCCAATGAATATGTTGTTCTTATATTTTGATTTAGTTGAAGCCAATGATCTGGGTAAACGATTTAAATATCGACTGAAACTGAGAGAAGATCTGAATAAGAGGTTCAAGACAGAATATTTCGGTCACTTGACTCTTTTTTCCAAGAAAAATTCTAAACAGATAGTAAAAGTTGGAGATATTGTCTTGATATCAGATTATAATTTTTAAAAAATTGAATGACCTATGGGGCGTATAATTGAAATTATTCCTGGACGTGATGGAGAAGTACGAATAGTGAAGTTGAAAACGGCTTCAGGTGAACTTTTGCGACCATTGCAACTTATTCTAAAATTGGAAATGGGAACTACAAGAAATTTACATATTCCCAGAAAAGATGAGTCGTTAAAGAAGCCACTCAGAGAACCTGACAGCAGTAGAAGACCAGATCTGGGAGAAATTCCTGCAAGATACAGAGTTTAAATGTGTTAATATTTTGTTATAAGAATACACAAGGTGGGAGTGTGTTAGAAGCCCCCTTATTCTTTTTATATTTTTTGATATATATACCACAAGACTTTTGTGTGCAAAAAGTAGATAGGTACTTGATAGAGGTGGACTCTGAGGATAATAGGCAATATCAGTTTTAACAATCCTCAATAGTTGGGTTAGGTTGTCTATAATAGCTGCTTTTTTTCTAACACCTATCTTAGCTAAGTTTATGTCAGTCGAAATTACCTTCCCCCTTGCCTACGCCAAGGATGCCGGATTCCATCCTTAGTTCAATTTCTTACCTGAGGTTATCAGGCAATCCAACCCACGTGACATTCAAGATGGTGTGGCGGTCACAGATGGACCAAAAAACACAAAAAAATATCTATATAGTTTCTGCCCGACTTGATAGTTTACGTACCTACTAAGCAAATATTTTATTAAATAATCGAAATCAAAGCTGCAAGCAAAACTCGAAGCAAAATAATTAAATTATGCATGAAAATACATGGTTAAAACAAACTTGTTGGCCGCCACGCCATATTGAATTTTTCATTTTGACAGATGGATTGGATTGCCTAATGTTTATTTAAGGTTAGATCCTTCATCCATCTAATGTGTACGTTTGAACTACAACTTAGCTCAGCTAAGATTTTCAAAGTTAGCTAAGATAAGAAAGACAGTGTGCAGAAAAAAAAGCAGTTAATGTATTAGGCAATCCAAACCACGTGACATTCAAGATGGCGTGGCGGCCACACATGGATCAAAAAACACAAAAAGAATCTAGTTTCTGCCCGACTTAATAGTTTACGTACCTAGTGAACAAATATGTTACTGAATAATCAAAATCAAAGCTGCTAAACTGCAAGCAAAATAATTAAAATAGGCATGAAAAAACATATTCAAAAAAAACTTGCTGGCCGCCACGCCATATTGAATTTTTGTTTTGACAGATGGATTGGATTGCCTAATTTCCAAGAGGATAATACCTAATTTATGGCAAGTGATGGAAAAGTGTTTGAAGTCACTGAAAAGAAGATAATATCAAAAGCACTCACAACACTGTTTCAAAATATGAATTTCTACTTACTGATCAAACAAAGAAAAATCTCGAAAAACCGAAGCAGACGTGGTGCTAAAATAACAAATGCACACACGACAATTTTTATTTTCAGTATGTTTATTCAAATCCTACAATTGCTTTGAAGTGAACCTCAATCAACTTGGACAGTGAAAATAAAATGTGAATCAACAATTTTTGAAGTTATCTAGAGATGGTGTTTCCTGAAGAGTGGATTGTGACGTCAAGTATGGGATTTTTGATTCTACTATTAAACACAATTATTTACTAATTATTTTTATTTTGAACCATATATGTAATTTTCACATTCCTAACTGGTTTGAAGGTTCGAAAATGTCACTTTACTTTTGTTTACGTTGAAGCAGGCCGAAAGTGACTGTTCTCCTGTCACTTTCGGCCTGGAGAACTCACTTTCGGCCCTGATAAATTGTTCTTTCACACCTAAACACAAATCCAGGTGCAATGTTTGTATTTAAAAGTAGATGTCACATGTGTTTATATTGTTGAAATTTCATAAGATGTCAATGTCGGTGTCAGACTGTCAGTCGAAATTCCATTTTTGTCATATTTTTACCTTATTTTTTTTCAATAATTAATGGTTCAAAATAAAATAGTATACTTAATTCGGTGGAAAGTTTTCACATTATTGTCTCGAGCATTGGTTGACCTCGGCGCTTCGCACCTCGGTCAACCATAGTATATTATCTCTCGACAATAATGAAACATTTTCCATCTCCGCATGTAATATACTATTTTCTGTGAGTATTGCATAAAATGCATAATATACATCCATTTTCTATTGACCAATGTGAGTGATTACTCATACAATACAGTGCGTTTTTTTCATTACCTACTTAATTGTTTTTAACCAATGAAAATATCCTGGTGTCATTCCTGCACTATTTAAGAGCCAATCAGAAAATTCGACAAGTTGACAACATACTTCAACCTTCCAATCGGTCATTTTGACAGCTGATTTGGACAAGACTTGTGCTAACATAACCTCACTTTTTCCTCCAGCTGTCAGAATTGTCAATTAATTTTGTTACGAATATTTAAATAAAAAACCGCATATCTCGTGCCTATTGTCTATTTATCATAGAAAAAGTATAGTATTCTACTCGTGGGTAATGGCTATTACTCACTCGGATAATTACACTACTCGCCTGCGGCTCGTAGTGCAAACTTCATCCTTCGTGAGTAATAGCCATCATTACCGGCTCGTTGAATAATATACTATTATTAATTATTCATAGAGACAAAGCTGGACTGGTGTCATTACCCCACTTAAAAGATGGTGATGTGATGACACCAAAATACTGATTCAAACGGAATATTGGAAAGTGGAGATGATGTTATAATAATGTATGAATGTGTTATCGATGATAAGGATAATTCTTCTTCTTTGTAAATCTTCATTCATCTCCTGGATGAAGGTCTCTCCTTATTGTTTCCATCTTTCTCTATTATTCGCCAATTTCATCCACTGTTTGTATTTGCAAGTATTTTTTGAATCCAGCTTAGGAGTCGAATTTATTTGTTATGCGGTTGGTTATAGGTATTTGGGTAAAGAGCTTGTAGAGGTAAGATAGTAAAGATATTGGTCGATAGTTTGCAAAACTTGTATTGTTTCCCTTCCTGAATATTAAGATAACTTCAGAGTTATACCAATCTTGTGGGATCTTTCCTTCTTCAATTATTTTATGAAATAAAGTATTGGGTGTATTTTTCTGCCACCAATTTTCTGCATCTCTACTGCATATTAATTGTTTTTTCAATTGGCTATTAGGTGCCTTTCTTATTTCGAAATTCGTTATTTCTGGTATTTCTTCTGAGGCTATGTTAAGTATAGTTCTTTTATTTCGTTGTTGTTTTGTGTGTGGCCATAACTTGGTGTAGAATTCTTTTATATATTTGCTTATTTCCTTTTTGCCTGGGACGGTCACGTTTTTCTTGTTTTTTATTTTTATTATCCTTATTGTGCTTCTTGAGTTTTTTGTTTTTAGTACTTTCATGTTGCAGTTTTCACTTATTGTATCTTTTATTAGTTTGTTGGTATAGTTTCTCTTGTCTTCTCTAATTTAATTATTCACTTCCTTGTTTAGAGTTTTGAAACTGTATGCTGTTCGCTCTGTCCTTTTTCCTCTTTTGTTGAGAAGTTTAAATATTTAGATTAGAGTTTAGAGGTTTTTGTTTTTCTCAATTTTGAGCAGATTTTTAACCGATGGTTTCTTTTATTTTAGTGGTTAGTTGCTTTATTTGCATTTGCGTTATTGTTTCTATTATAACTGTTAGTCTTGTTCCTAAATCATTTTGATACTCGATTTGTTTTTGTGTTAGGGTTTCCGTGGTTGCGTAGCATTCTTGTTTGATGAGTAGACTGCGGACGATTACAGATTAGGTAAAGAAGATATGGAAGAAAAAAAAGAAGCAAATTCTACAGAAAAAGGACAAAAAATTCAGAGAAAATTGAAAAAATCTTAATTCACTCTAGATAAAGAAAAAGAAGACAATTAAAAAATAAGCAAATAAAGAAAAATAAGAAAAGGTTCAAAACAAAATTCACTGAAACAAATCAAAGATATATTGGAGGAAATGTTATACTTATCTACTATAAATTAAAAAAAAAAGGAGAAACCTATCAATGAACAAGATGAGGCAAAAGCGAGATAATCATGATAATACAAATTATGTGGAATAAGAAAATGATAAAGATAGGAACAAACATTGAAATCTGGTTCGAATAGACTAAGATAGCAATGACTCTGACACATCATTTCCAAAACTTAAGATACAAAATTTGCTTTCTCTGACTCAGGAAAATTTGAGAGTCGCAAACAAAGGGAACAATATAGGGTATAGAGAGGATAATTCAGAATTAAATGTTGATAATTTATTTGACAAAAGAAGTACGAAGAAGAAAATAAAAATTTGCCTACTGAAAATAATGTCGCAAAACAAATAAATAAAAAACCAGTTTACAATGTCAAAAATCGTCCCTTGATTGCATCCTCAACCTAGTCAACCTTAAGAGCCTCTCAAATTTTACCTGAATTTGAAAGCGAAAGAATCCAAAAAAAAAGTCGTAGGCGTTTCGCCAGTGTGTGCATTTGGCAGTCGAATTCAAAAAGCTCCTCGATCGAGCTTTTTCCACCATCCTCATGAATGAATCGACGAAGAAAAGGAATACGTGCGTATTGTGACTGATTTCCGGCCGGAAGCTCCTGCAACCTGACACCGCCGGTTACATACACGATTCTCTCTCCTAACCTTACCCAAAATTTTACTGGGTGCCAACACTCTTTCTCTGTAGGGGCCCTGGTTGGGTTTCTCTCTTGTGGATTTTTGATATAATCGGATTAGTGTTGAGTAATCGGCTAATGATACGGAATTTTAAGGGTTGCAAGTTCCTAGAACAAGTAGCTTGGACAATATTTTGTTTAGTTATTTTCAATTAAAATTATGATCGATGATTTGACATAAAATGTAACTTCCTTCCACTAGGTAATAACCATTAATAATCACTTTTAATCGCCATCATTTGTTTTACTCATCCTTAGAATTACTTCTACGTACTGACATACATAATTACATTGATATTTTTGCGGCAGGTAGCACAATCTTTTACAGCATAATAATGTCAATAAATAATTTAAATATTAATATTGACTTATAAGATGTTTGAATTTTGAATGTATATTGAGGAAGTTGCGGATTTATTTATTGAGACAACAACCGGCCTATTTTTAGCGCTGAATAAATTTCAAACATTTTCCCGTTTTAAGACATTTTAATATGCACGGTGCAGGTTCCTTCTCAAAAAAGTAAAACGTTAAGAACGCGTTATGCAGATATCGTATATGTTAATCGTTTAAAATTCATTAAATGATTATTACAGGAGGAAATCGGGTTGTCGTTTCCTTTTATGGTCAATTAGTATTAATGCGATTTTTCGATTCATTGATTTCTTGAATGAAGTAAATCATGAATGAATTGATATTACGGTGAGATAGTATGTCCAAACGGATATCAGTAGTATTTGATTTAACAGGAAGCGTTAACGAAGTGAGAAAAAACTTGATCTTATTTCCGAATAAGTTTTTACTTGATTATGATATCTTCACCAACGTGCCAGATATCATCATTTTAGTAAATTAACCTTAATGAGCCTTTTAAAAGCTTTTTGCATTTAAATATGCATGGATGCCAATTAATTGGTTCAATAACTGTTTTAGATTTGAATAACTCATTTTCTTCTGGTTTTTGTTTAATCAAAATAATAATTTTATTCATCCGATATAAGGCCCCTATTACTAATATCTATACAAAAGCTTCTTTTGAACGATTATGATTTCCTCGGCCTTTAGCGTAGACAGGAAGCGATTGGTGGCACGTGACCGTCATTTTTAATATAGGTAAAAACGTCTACGTCTGAAAGACGAAACCCACGCATTATATTTTAATGCATCTCGAGTCCCCTTTCGAGGCAGTGTCAAAATTCAAAACGGATAGGCGCGTGGATAATAAGTTTTTCCGGCTGTCGAATATTAGAATTAAAAATTTCGTCGGTAATTCATAAGTTAAAAAATGTCGCAGTTGAATAATTATAGATTTTTTTCAACATTCAGTTACAAGTTCACGAACGAAGGAGTAGATGAGTGACATATTTTTTTTTTTTAACTCACTTTCGACTTTAAAGAAGTTGAACTGTCAGTTGAAATGTCAAGTACAGGATTGAGCATTAAAAGTGGGACACCCGACTGACAGGTCTTGTAATTTTTCGCTATTTTGGATTAAAAAATGAGTCTTTTCTGTATAACGGATTTTTTGTGAAATATGACAATCCCTGTCATTGCCGACGGTGTAGCTGGTGAGCCCGTTTTATAATAGGAAAAATCTGGTGTCCCATTTTTTCTGCTCACGACTGTACCTACTTTGACATGATTCTATTATCTTTATTGAAAATGCCCATAATAACTAGGGTTGTCCATTTAACTTCAGACAGTCAGATCTCGAAAATGGCGCGTTTTTGAAAAAGAGAAATTCAAATAAAAGTTAAGTATATTGTCTCATGAGGAAAAGAAAATGGTAGCAGCTGATTTTTGAATGAGACAATTATTTTTCCGTTTTCGAGAAATGCTTAGATTCTATTAAGTTAAATGGTCCACTCTGTTCTGTATCATACTCAGTGCAAGAGGTAGTTGCGAAAGAAGTAACTTTGGACTCTCAAGATAAAAATACATATAATTTAGGGAAATTGTTGACATTTTCCTTTCCGGAAATACAGGGTGTCTTTAGATAAACTGACAATTTTGCAGATAAATATCTCTTAAACAAGAGAAGGTAACGGGACGCTAGCCATCTGGTAGAATAAGGATTTTTTACAGTTTCTTCTCACAATATTGCCGAATTCTGAAATTTGATGAAATTTGGTTTTACAGGCATGCGATTTTTTGAAATAAAAATACTGCCTTATTTTAATGAAACACCCTGTATTATTTTGTCATCGTCAGAAAGTCTGAGAAATTTTAAAGCTTTCAAAGTTGATTTAATAGAAATTTTACATGTTTTTTTTTTCATCTGAGTGAGAAAATAATCATAATTTCATCTCTGAGCCTTAGATTCTTTCGCGATTTGCTCTGTTTGATAGAAAGACCCTACTCAACAAAATCCTGAAAGTTCGAAGTCCCCCTGATTGTTTGAAGTAGTTTTCAGAAGCTTCCAAAGGTGATTTAATAGAAATTTTGTATGATATTTCTGCATCTAAGCGAGAAAAAATTGACAATTCCATTTCTACTGGAAATAGCAGTGGCCAACAATCTCACTACTAAAGGGTGTACTTTCATAATATTTTTCACGGTATTTAAAGGCTACCTTTTGTACTTCTGGGTCCTTATTCTCGAAACCACTCGCGGTTTGTTTTGTTTCATAAAAATAACCTTCTCAATGAATTCTGAAAGTTTGAAGTCCCTCCAATTGCTTGAAATATTTGTTTTTTGAACAGTTGATGTGATCCTCTTTGCTTTCTGACGATGACCCTGTATATTCTACAGGGTATTGAAAACAAGGCAGTAATTTTAGTTCAAAAAATCGCATGTCTGTGAAACCAAATTTCAGCAAATTTTAGGATTTGGAAATACTGTGAAAAAAATTCCTATTATCCCAGAACAAACCGCATCTCTTTATCTTTTCTTGTTTTCGAGATATTTACCTGCAAAATGTGTAAGTTTATCAAGGACACCCTGTACAGTTAGATCATGATCTACCACTAAATTTTTGATGTTTGCCGCTGTTACGATAAATTTATCATTTACGTAACATGTTCCATCTCTTCTTATTTTCATTATAAAGTCGTATTTTTTCCATTTTAGAATCAGTCAAATAATACAAGTGCTGCCATCTATCCACATTTGCGTAAAATGCAAGTATCGAGAATTCATTTTTCAGTACTACCATCTAGTGCCCGATGATCTATATTTTAAAGTATGATTTTTAAATTCGCATTTGACAGTCATTTGTATTTTCATTGAAAGAAATTATATTTATCTCACTTTTAGCAAATGGATATATTTCTGTCCTTTTCTAACTTCTGATTCTGAAATAATCCTTTTTTGGCTTAATGATCTAATGAATAATAAAACAGTATTTTATTTTTGACATAACCTTAATTTAAATTATTATAATTTGTAAACAATTAAAATAGTTTTAGTGGATTTTTATCTATTCTGTTTTATTCCATGCGGTCTTTCATTGTGTTTTCATTTTGAAGTGAATATGGTCTTTTGGGTGTACTCGTCTGATTGGTTGGAACTGGTTGGAATGCAGTAAGTATAGAAAACACGGGATCGTTTTGAAAAGCGACTCTGGCAGGCAAGTCCTCTTTCTTTTTAAATAATTTTGTGCTTGCAATTTCTGGATCCTTCCTTATAGATTTTTCAATGTTCAAATTATCATATTTTTATTAAGTTTTTACCTGATAAAATCTTATTTTATCTGTTTTTGCAATATAAATATTATATTTTTTTATCTAATTGTTGGCTTCCATTTTTGTGTGAATTGCTTATTGGAGTGCCACGTTTTGTTAATAGGTAAGTCAAGACAGATTTTTGCGTTTTAGATAGGTACTGCTGCTCTGGCTTTCAGAATCAATTTTTAGTGTGGGAAAATTGGACCATTTGCTCTAAATAGAGTCGGTGAGAACCAAATTTGTGAGTCCATCCCCATTAAATCTTTATTGAATCCAGGCAGAGGCCTGAACAGCCATTCTCTGTTTGACTCCCTAAATTGTTACCTCAACTGAAGGGTGTAATTTTTTAATAGAAATCCAGACAGGTCAAAAATTCAGTAAAAAAGTTTTAGTTAAAACATCTCAAGAATTTTGACACATTCTGGATTTGATTAATTTCAACCTTGATTCGAGAGAAAGATTTTGTCTATTTAGGGGAGAATCCAGAGATATTTCTTAGTTTTTTACTTACCTTATTTTTGCTCATATTTTTGCCTGCTGTTATCAAGAAAGCAGCATTCTGCTCAATTATAACGAGCATTTTAATTTAATCTTGTTATAATTCTAATTTTTTTATTATCTTACCATTAATCTTAATTATTTGATTGTTTTTTTTATATTAAAATATATTTTATTTGCAATCATATATGTAATCTTGTCATTACTGACTTTTTAAAAATTTGGAAATGACACTTTACCTGTGTCACTTCCCTCTTCGATTTCCCTATTCGACTTCCCTCACCGATTTCCCTCACTCTAATTTATTTACCCTTGCTGGCAACAATGAGAACATGTCAGGTAAAAACGTCAAAGCAGCGAATGACACATTTTGGCATGTTTGTTTTATTTTTTTAATATTAAAAAAAATTATCGACTAATCATAATTAATGATGTGCTTGCAAATAAAATAGTATACAAAACTCGGAGGGAAGTTTTCATTTCTGTCTCGAGATTAATAGTCAATCTCGACGCTTCGCGTCTCGATTGACTATATAAATCTCTCGACAGTAATGAACCACTTCCCTACTACTCGGTATGTAATATACTATTTTTTTAACTTGCAATAACTGTTCATACCTGATTCTGTTGGAAGGGAGTGTCTGTACAACAATCATTTTATATTAAATTTCAATTTAAATTTTCTTTGCAAGACACTCACTGTTTTGACAGAATTCAGGGATTTAATATTCCAATTATTGGTGAACCTGATACTGCCTAATTCTTTTCTGGGTACCTACTCTACATAAAGATCACTGTTTGGAGTCTGGATCAGCTGGAGTGACGTCACCTCAGCAATCTATCCTCTTCCTGGATACAGGAAACCACACGAAGAGCTCCAGTTCACGAAGAGCTCCAGTTCACGAAGGTGAAACCCCAACATCCATTGAAGAGCTCCGGATTGGAAAGCAGGTACTTGGTATCAGATTGACCAAGAAAAACCAAGCTGTTAACACTGAAATTGACTACATAATATTGTACAGTAAATAGAATTATTGTTTGTTGGATTTTGAGTGGTTTCATTTGCACACAAAGGGGCTACACGTTATCTTAATTTTTTTTTTTTAATTCACGACCCTAGGTTATCTTTTTCTGAAAGTATACCTACAAAAAATTCTATTTTATTTGTAACACCGCAAAACACCCCATAGAGGGACAAGTATTTCGAAGACGTATCAATGTTTTTGAAGATTTGTATCACTTTAGAAGTGAGAATGATATTTCCTAATGATGAAAAAAAAAGAAAAAAGACTGGATTCGATGTGAGGGGAGTATACAAAGACTTTCGAGTGAATTATGGGACTCCTTTCCAAAACACCTGGCATCAGACAAGGGAACATTGGGAATAGCAGTGGCCAACAACCTCACTAAAGGGTGTACTTTCATAATATTTTTCACAGTATTTAAAGGCTACCTGTTGTACTTCTGGGTCCTCATTCTCGAAACCGGGTGTAAAGTGCCAAAATTGCCTTTAACTATTTTAATTATTTTTTTTTTTTTTTTTTCAATTTCAACTATTTTAATTTTAATTTATTAAAGACATTTTCAAAAGAAAGTAGTGCACTGAAGAAAAAACCTATAGAAACCCATCTATTTTCCAGTTGTGAAAATTTTTGTTGGAACTTCATTTTATGACCTTCCACCTCAAATTATGTATAGGTATCATTCACTAGTTCGTTAATTAACATCTATAAGTTTGCCAAATCGTTACGTATTCTTTGCCTTTTAAGGTGTTTAAGCAAATGTCGATCTTAACGATCGCTACTCCTTTAGGATGTGTTTTTCTCAATGTCGGCACACTGCGGCAGTAGTTCAAACGCGTCACATCGTGCACCCAAACGTTGTTGCACTTGTCCTACGTCAATGAACGGCATGCACTAAACGACATATACATACACAGGATGCGATTTGTTAATGGCTTTCGCTACTACTATACGTTTATTTATGCCCGGTAATTATTATTAAGAGGTGATCGTCCAGATCTTCGTGTAAGAGGAAATGCTTCATTTTCAGCTCGGATAAGAATTCTTATCGGGTATAGTCGAGTTTTTAATATTTCCTGCTTTCTGCAAAAAAATCTTTCACTGATCAAATAGCGGTGGAAAAAGGATGCAACATACCAATCTATAGTCTACAAAGACTACATCTTTTTTTACTTTATCTCCACAATGATCGATAGATTTTATACGTACTCTATCAATAGCTTTTGATCGTTCTTATAAACATTCTTCATTAATTATTCAAATTATTTGTTGAGATTTAAAAAAAAAAAATGCCAAAGAGTGCCTGGAAAATCGTCAAACACCTATATACTTTTTACTTTAATCAGAATAATTTATTATATTAATGACAGAATATTTAAATTCTAACGTATCATCAATTCATTAACGTACTTTTTACAACTCAGGCTTCCTGTATTCTGCAAACGATAAGATTTCTCCTCGGCTATAACGAGATATTCGCGACGATCAAGGAAACTGCTTATAGAGTGGCCACTGCTCCGCAATCGGTGTTTATTATCTGGAATTAACCTGGTATATTGATTAAGACGAAGGTGGATTTTAATTTGTATCTACGGCACATGGATCATTAGAAAATTAGCAATAAGAAGTAACGGATTTTAACACCCGATCAGGATTCCGCACTAGAAATTTTACGATCACGCGCGAATATAAATTAAATTGAATAACATATACGTTCCGATGTTGCGGATTTTGATCAATGTATTCTAAGTGCCTTAATTTCTTTGCCTTTCTCTTTGAATTGGTGGTTACTATTCTCTGTGAACAATTGCATCTTAATTCTTAATATCTTCAGCTTTAGATCCTTTTTTTCACTAATTCCTGTTGTTCTTCTTCTTCTACATTATTTCAATTTGCTTTTAGTAATTTTTGTTTTGTTTAATATTGTATAAATCCATCAAGTTATCTTGCCATTTCCATCTAATTATCATTCAAGTCCTTGCCTCGTTTTTACTTATACCAAAAATTCCCGTTATTTGCACCTCCCTTCTCACACCTGTAGATTATAGCACTGTCTAAAAAATCACCACCTTGCTTTGTTTTTATGAAAAATGGACACTGGAAGGCAGGTGAAAGGAATATTAATGTTTGGTTTAACTGTTATCTCAACCACCTAATCAGGGGGTGAGATCTATGTAATAGGGCTGTAACAATTTATTTTGAGACAGGCAGTTTTTCAAGTTTTTACGAGACGTGCGATTTTTTAATTTTCTTTTACGAATTCTTAGTATTTCTTGGTTGATTCGTGACTCTATTAGAAATACTTCTCGAAACTTTCTTGATCAAACTTGTTGTTTAGTGTGCTCCTAAATACACTTGTCATTCAAGATAGAATTTGGTGATCCATGAAAAAATTAATATTCCTCCAAATAAATCAGAATATCCCCTGAAAACCCAATTCCTTTTGCCATCAAAAAAATCCCTGAGAATAGGTTTCTTGCATGAATTTTTTTTATTTGCTTATGGGAAAGAGGAGTCGAAATTAGGCTCAACTATATTTTTTTCCGATTTTTTCGGACTTGCAAAGGCTCTTAATTTTGATTTGAAGTTCAAATTTCTTGGTGACGTCACGGCACCAAATTTCTGATTGGTCAGTTTTAGCCAGCATTGCCCAGATGTTATGGTTTTCATGTAAACTTTTCCTGGCGGGGACAACTAAATCGATATATCTATATCGAATTTATAGATTTGTAAGTATCGGACAGCATATGGAATCAATTGTCATTCCTATGAGAAACTTAACCCAACTTTTTAATTCATCAATTCATTATTTATTTTTATTTATTAGCCTGTCTAAAACTCCAAAACAGGCAGAATCGAGAGAAGGCACACAAACCATCAAGAAACACCATAACTCCGAGCATAAGGCCATTATGTCGTTCATAATTAAATAGGTACCTTAGGTACTCATTTTCTAGTGTGTGCTTCTAAATTTTAGAGGTTTCTACCCAATAAGCATATAAGGGAATCATTGTTTGGGAAATGTTGCTCTACTCTACCTGCATTTTACTAATACCTACCTACCGAGTACCTACCCTTCATGTGAATTTTTTTCCAAAAGCATATCCATGCTCACCTGGCCAGTTTCCGGAATCGACTTTTACAAACTCTTTTCCATCCTCCCTCTATCACACAAACAAAATAAACAATAATTACCTAACTATTAAAATGATTAATATTTTGCTTTTAACTGGTTTATGGAAAATAAAACACGAGTATAATTTTCATGTGTCTGTATTCCATACCTTCCAGTTTCCCTAAAGCCCTTTTTAAATTTTCACTGGAAAAAAAATATCCTTTTTCTTTTTTCTTCAAATTACACTGCCCCTCAGCCTGCTGTTTTTTGTTATTAATTATTGTTTATTTTGTGATGATAGGTAAATTGGCCAGCCAGGGGTCACTGACCTATGATAAACAAAAATCGCTTTTATCGTTTTCATACTTTATACTGTGCCGGATTAGTACAGATATCGATTTCTTTGTTTAATTCGCATTTATAGACAAGGAAATAGAATTGTCGATACTAGTCGATACTTCAATTAATAAATGTCGTTCTTTTCTCTCAAGTCAAAAGTAGGGCTGTACCAAAGTCGATGTACAAAGCGATTGTGATATATATATATCTCCTTTTTTGTCCGATGTGTTAAAAAAGAAAAAAAAAATGATTCGTTTGGAACATGGAAATTTGACAATCAGTGATTTTTGATTGGTGCAAAAATATGCCGCAAAATTCAAATAATCTGCTTTTTTTTCTTTCAATTTCTGGCTTCAAGATTTTTTTAAAAATTAACCAACCATACTTTTATGTAGTACATAAAATACACTTTCGTTACAGATAAATTATATACCTAATTTTGATTGAGTGCAAGAGGTCCATTATTTAGATAAAGCAAATTAATGTTGATGGGTCTGCTCCACCATCACCACCAGGACAATATTATAATTATTATTTGTTCTACAACACGAAATCCACTGACTGGCTGGACATACTTGTATACAAAAACAATAATACGGAAAATCCGATTTCCGCTTTAAAACAGGAAACATGCCCGATAACATCTCGCATGCACAGTAAAGCAAAAAAAAAATAGACAAATAAATATTTAATTGACTAAATAAAGGGGGGAGGCCTGACTAAAGGCCTTAATCGCTGTGTAGTTTAATTACCGTTGCTCGATTTTCAGTTTGACACTATAGAGTTAAATGGAGTGTTTTAATTCTGGACATGTAGAGATTGTGGATAACTAATTTATTAAATGATAACATGAATTTTGCTCAACGATTACCAAATCTCAATTTTTCCTATCAAAGCACTTCTTAATTAATTAATTTACGTAAGTCAATTTATATTATGACAATTTGATGATTCTCTTGGTATTAATGGCTTAACAATAGCAATTAGTTAATGATAATTATCCAAAGATTTGTTCGGAAAATAACAAACTCTAGGTATAATTAGACCATAACCGAAATAATCCTTGATATATTACCATAGTAAAATGTTAACAGCAGGATGCGAGGCATAAAATTTCGCAATATAGACGTAAAAGTTGACACGCCATTGAATGGACAAATATCCGAAATTTGTGTAAACTGTTATTTTTTTTCTTTATTGACAGACCATGAATGCGACATATCCGGTGTTCGATTATTCAGATTTTATGTCGGGATAAATTAATTAAACAAGAATGTACTGGAATCATAAGCTGAAATTTTCAATTTACATAGTCATTTAGTAGTAAATAAATACTCTAGTAGTTTTGATTCAATTAAAGAAAGGAGAACTTATTTCGGAAAACTTCATAAAGTAAACGAGGAACTGCTGGTGATTGGGGGAGAAGAGAAAAACATTCGCACAGAAATAACACAAAATGTGATAGGAAACACTTTTAGGTATCTTAAATAACGAAAAAGATGAGAGGAGATTAAAACAAAAGCAACCTTGATCGCCAACTCACTGACAGCATCCAAAGCACATTGCATAATAAAGAAGTAGCCGCCTGCGCCTTCTTGGACATAGAGGAGGGGGCATTAGGAAACACTTTTAGGTATCTTAAATAACGAAAAAGATGAGAGGAGATTAAAACAAAAGCACCCTTGATCGCCAACTCACTGACAGCATCCAAAGCACATTGGATAATAAGGAAGTAGCCGTCTGCGCCTTCTTGGACATAGAGGAGGGGGCATTAAGAAACACTTTTAGGTATCTTAAAAAACGAAAAAGATGAGATGAGATTAAAACAAGAGCAACCTTGATCGCCAACTTAATGACAGCATCCAAAGCACATTGCATAATACAGAAGTAGCCGCCTGCGCCTTCTTGGACATAGAGGAGGGGGCATTAGGAAACACTTTTAGGTATCTTAAATAACGAAAAAGATGAGATGAGATTAAAACAAGAGCAACCTTGATTGCCAACTTAATGACAGCATCCAAAGCACATTGCATAATAAAGAAGTAGCGGCCTGCGCCTTCTTGGACATAGAGGAGGGGGCATTTGATAACACCTCTCATGAGTCAATAAAGAATGCGCTCGTCAAAAAAGGAGTGCACAAAACCACATCCACCTGGAATTGTGATGCGCTAGCCACCAGAACTACATAAACTGACGTGGGTGAACAAACCATACAGGTCACCACCACTAGAGGATGTCCGCAGGGAGGGGTACTCTGACCTTTGATGTGGAGTCTAGTGGTTGATGATTTCCTAAAAGAACTGACAGGGCTTCACCTGCTTTGGATACGCCGATGATATTGTCATCACTGCCAGAGGCAAATACGAAAGTGCGACCTTATAGAAAAAGCACTTCGAACCACGAAGGAATGGTGTCAGACAGTGGGGCTGAATCTGAACTCAGCAAAAACCACACTGGTAATATTTACAAAAAGAACAAAATTCCCAAACCTGAGAAACATTCTCTCCGATGAAAGCAGACTTGATTGGAAAAAAGAAGTTAAATTCCTAAGAATAACCAGATTCTAAACTTCTCTGGAACCGACATGTAGAGAACACAAAAAACGAAGCAATTTCGGCACTCATGGTCTACAAAAACATTGCGGGTACAACATGGGGTTGTAACATATCAATCCTAAGATGGATGTATACCATGATAGGGAGGCTTATCATCACCTACGGAGCGGTAGCCTGATACAGCCGAACCCAGCTAGTTACAGCTAGGAAAACCCTAGGAAAAGTGCAAAGACTCGCGTGTCTCTGTATAACGTAGCAATGAGATCATGCACAACCGGGGCATTAGAAGTCATTCTAGACTTCACACCACTCCACATATTAGTGAAGCAAGTTGCCAGTGGATCATGTATCAGACTGGAGAAGATAGGTCTACAAAGGGAAACGCACCTTGGCAGAACTTTTCCTCTCCCCAACTGTGCACACCTCATGGATCTACCAAAAGACATGATTGTTGATACATCTAGTTTCGAGAACAACTTTTCCGTCGAACTAAGTACAAAAAACGGATGGAACATGGAATCTATCTAATCCCTTAAAGCAAACACCATCAAATCAAAACTTTTGAGGGAACTGCAGCCGGAGTATTTGGGCCACGAACCAGATACTCGGAGGCAATGGGGAAATCACCAAGCATATTTCAAGTTCAACCTGAACAAAGTTATCGGAAACGAGAGAATGTAATAATGCCTGACAGCCAAGCAGCTATCAAAACATTGAAAGGGATCTCAATTTTAAGATAGTATGGAAATGTCTAAGGAAACTGGGAAAACAAAATAAAGTAACCCCCCTCTGGGTGCCCGGACACATAGATGTCGAGGGTAACGAATGCGCAGACTCGTAAAAACGGGAGCCTCTACTCCCTTCACTGGGCCAGAACCATCTTGCGGCGTCGGAAATGTGCACCTCTAAGAAATCCTCAAAAAAGAAGAGAACCAACTTAGGAACAAACAATGGCTAGAATAGTCAGGACTACGACAGGCCAAAGGCAAACAGGGGCAACAGGGCAACTTCAACCAAAAAAGATCAGAACTACTGGTCAACCTTAGCAAGAAAGGTCTCAAGACTCTAATCAAGTTTCTCTCAGGACAGACTTAAGAAGCACCTACAGAAGCTGGAGTTAGAAGAAGGTGGCACCTGCAGATTCTGTGAAGACGGAGAAGAGACACCTCACCATCTTCTACTGAACTGTACTGTGAAGAACTTGGGAATTCTCGTTTTCGAAGAAATTTTTTCCTTTCTAAATTTTGCAAATGGTACGAAAAATCTATAATCTGAAATCGAGTTGGTTCTTCTTTTGCTATTTCCATAAAAATCAAGGAACTGGAAGTGGATATAATGATATAAAAGGATACTCAATACTTAATCAAATTATTTAAACATTGTTTCCTACAAAATTGAAAAGAAACATAGTCAAAACTTTATTTTGTTGAAGCTCATGCATCTTGACTATTGGTTTTGTTGCTGTATAGTATACTATAATCGTTTATTATTAAACGGGGTAAATATTACACGATTTTGTATACATTAAAACGGATAATGCAAAACATTATTCCATACCTACATCTGTACAGTTTTCTTCTATACAATATCCTGCAAATTAACCAGATCAAGGAAGAGCACACTTTATATACAACTATGCCAGTAGCAATAGCGGAAGAAGTTTTTTAGTAATAAGTGCGACATCCTTAACCATATAAGTGGAGATAGTTTAACTTGACGTACGCTTTTTTTGGTTCATTCATAAGCAAATTAGCTGGTGGGATAAGGAATAAGAACAGCACACCTGAAAGGATGCACGCACATTATTATAAAACACCGCAGAAATGTTTATGTAAATGTATCGTAGCGAAAACGACAAACATCTTTGTTGCTAGAAATTAGTGAAATTATGAACCGAGGCGTTCAAACAAGTTTTTATAAAATCTTTTAAAAGAAATTTAAGAATGCAAGCGAGGGCGAGCCTAAACAAATGTTTGTCAATTGGTTTCGTTACATTCTTTTTCAATCAGGCTTTCTCAGGAAATTTTTGACATTTTTTCTCATTATCAGCATAAATTTTTATTAAAAGACAGCGACAGGAAGTATATTATGTAGAGTAAATCCGCGATTAACAAGTATAATCAATAAAGTCAATGCATCAATTAATTATTATTTATTCCTAATATCCTCGTTATAGCAGATTGATTGTTTTTGCATAACTGTACTAGTGTCATTATTGCTATCTTTAAGATGCAAATATTTTATTTTGTGCCTTTTCACAGGCTGTTTAATTTGTTGATTCATCGACATTGCGTAGGATTTGTTCCGACTCTTATTTACTCTGACATTATTTTGTTTTGAGGGTAGAAATTATACATCAGCATCATCAATCAATGTCATTTTTACTGAAACGTATTTTATCCAGACACATACGTATTTCTCCAGACATGGTTTATCCAGACACGTATTTGTCCAACACAGTTATTTTGACAATATTTTGTCTTGACCGTAGAAATTGTACATTAGGTAACACAAAAGTCAATTTCCGTTTTTTGAACTATGTTTTTGAATCAGGGCCCAAAACAGCATAAAAAATATACATTTCATAAAAGCATTTATCTTCTGACATAAGATAAATAAAGCCATCAAATACAAATTGTTGTCCCTTTTCAAAAAATATCTCCGGGCTCCAAAGATAATTTTTGACAGAACGTTAACTAATCTCTACTTAGCCAGACTGGACAATACCGACCCCGACACCCGTTTTCATAAGAGATTGTCACTAATAGGTTGACATTTGTTTCAATTATCTCATAATTAAGTTAAACAAGTAAATAACAGCTCCATGTTCAATTGGCGGAGAAAGCTTTCAGATAAGACTTTTTCAGTTTTGTTGGAAATACAATGATGCGTGTTTTACCGAGATAAGGCACAAATTATCTGTCTATCTTTAGTTGCATGGTGTTTTTATTTTGTGCAAAAACACCACGAAATAATGTTGAATTTGGGTATTTATTTAGCACATATACATGACGTAACACCTGAATGCGCCTTTAACAAATTGAAAGCAGTTACACAAATGAAGATTAATTGTTGCACTCTCGCCTTATCATTAATTTGATTGAAATGCATTATAGAATTATTTTATAATGCAAATTATACCTTAACAAAAACCGTTAGAAATCCAGTTTTTCCAGTACATATGCATCTTCTCATATTATATAAGTTGAAACTATTGTCATTGTGTTTGGTTTGCAATATGTGTCATATGGGCATACTTTTTTCGGCTGAGGTGATTCCACTTTCGGCACACCCATTTCCGTTCTGTGCTTAACTGGTGTCTATACAAACACACCAATAATGTCTTCGGAAATAACCACGTGCGCCATTTTCCTTAGGGGGTAACCAGAGAAGATATCTGAAGGATTTTTATACCTACTATATGGCAAGAACAATGCAAAACACCGAATTTTTGAAAAATATTGTGAGCATATATACTCTTACCAAATAAGCTGGAAGTCTTATCAATATTATTTGGGATTTTTTGTATCGGTTTATACTTATAGAAAGTTTGACTTTAGGGCAACTTTCTGCCTGAATTTTATATGTTAAAGAGACGATTTCTGAATCAACAGAAGACTGAATTTTTAAGCAGAAATGCATTCTGAGAAAGATAGACAGAGTTATATTGAAAAGTTGTGTTCACGTTGAAACTTCAAGAAAACAGAAGAGAAATTTGTATTTGGTGCACAAAATGCAAGTTTTCTTTTTATTTCCTGAACATTTTCATTTCAGGCAAAATGAAGTCTTAGAAATAGAGAAGCAGGAAACAACAGGAGCTTAAGAAGACTATAAAAATGCTTAACAATCAATGAATTGATAATTTTTGTTGAAAAACCTAGTCAATTTTGTCTTAAAATCTGATATGTTTTTTCCGCCATCACATTTCTTTCATCACATCGATAAATGCCAAAGCATATAGTAGGCCCTCCAGGTAAAACCCATGAAAAATACCTCGGAACTCGGCCCTCTTCTCCATATTACCCCATCTACGACACACTGTGAAAGCACGGGAAGTAGTGCTCATATGTCAGGGGGTTCTTTAAGGGAACACGTGCGACCGAATCATGGGGCCCACTTGTTTTTATTACCACTAAACAGGGCACTTCATTCATATATATATTTGATTGAATCCAGAAGGGGAGGTTGGCGAAGACAGAACACGCCGGTTTGTTTACAAAAGTTGAAAAAGGACCGCTATATTTGTCACGGGGTGGCTCTCGAAAAAGGGTTAAGAGAGCTGATGGTATTTTTTTTTGAATCTATAAATAAGTCGTTTCACCCTTCATTTGAGAGAGTGGAGGGTTATCTTCGACCATCTTGATGTTGAAGCTACGTATCGTCAATCAAAAAATGAATCCTGTACCATATCATTAGCGAACATCTGTATTATTGGCCTTTTTTTGAGTACAAAGTACCGGGTGTTTCTTTGGAAGGCTTACCATCCCATTTTTTTTTTGATAATGTCACCTTACTCTATATAGAAACTTTTAGTATATGGTGTTTCTCAATTTTTAATAGACGAACGTTTCCACAAACATGGAGCAATTTTACAAGTACATTTTCAACTATCTTAAAAATAAATGTGTGTGTGGATATCTTGAAAATTGAAGTTTAGATATCCATATTACCAATATTTTCGTAATGACCGCCTGATAAGCTACTAAGCCCAAGAAATTTTGAGGAACTTTGTGAATTCAGGCCATTTTTAAAACCATTTTTGATGTTTTTGACACAAACTACATTTATTTCATACACATTCGGATTAACTACTGATGTCAATTGGATTGGAAATAAGATTAAACATTCTGTTAGAGTAGAAATTTGATTCAAAATTAGTTCATTCCATTTTTCATTTTGGATCAACATGAGTTTTACTGTCTATCTACCCAGTATCAGCTGAATCAATTCAATTTAAATGAAACTTCACAAACTTCAAACAAAAATTGTTCTTCAAATTCATAGCAAAACATTTCAAATATTTGGAAGTAGAAAATATTGTTCTAAATGTTTCTGTTCACTGTCATTTATATTGTTTTCCGTTATGAGAGTTTTTCAGAGTTTGAAACAATAATGTTCTCTACTGCAAGTATCTTCAACTATCACTCTGATTGCTTGAAGTATTTTTCAGCTTTCAAAGTTGATTTAACAAAAATTGACCACTTTTGGCCATCGAGGCAGAACAAAAATCATAATTCTATCTATATGCCTCCATTTCCGGTTTATTCTTGTTAGGGCCAAATTATGGACCAACTGGTAAGTGTCTGGGTTGTTACCTAGCAGGTACTTTCTATTATCTACAGCATAGAAAGTACCTGCTAGGTAACAACCAGACGTTTACCAGTCAGTCCATAATTTGGCCCTTAGTAAAAGATTTGGCTTGATTTCATTCAGAACTAAATAGTTTGGAATCATTTTTTAGAACCATGTAAGAACAATTCTGGGATTGTTCTAGAACAGTTCTTGCTCTGAAGGAGGATCTGTTTTGGAATTTTGTGATTTGCGGTTTGTTTTGGTTTCGAATCGGTTCAGAACTAGTATTAAAATAGTAGTCCTCCATCATTATTTGTGCGCAATCCCAGAACCGTTCCAAATTTCAAACCAAAACAAAGCTGTAAGACCTGCGTGAAAATCACATTATCGGCATTCCTAGAGCTGAAATGTGAACTAGTTTAAAAATTCTATGTCTGGCTCTACTAAAGCTGAAATTGAGCTCAACCAATATAAAATATTGAAATATTGACAATTTTAAAGCTAAAATTGAGCTACACCGACTCAGTTTTGACAGATTTTAGAGCTGAAATTGAACCAGAGATTCGTGGAAACCCCATTCTCGGCTTTCCTAGAACTGAAATGTGAACTAGAGAGTTGAAAAAAACTATCTGGTTCTACTAGAGCTGAAATTCAACTCAACCAATATAAAACATTGGAACTTGGACAATTTTAGAGTTAAAATTGAGCTACAATGACTAATTTTTGACAGATTTTAGAGCTGAAGTTGAACCAGAGAGGCGTGGAAATCCCATTTCCGGTTTCCGGGAGCAGGAATTTGAACTAGAGAAGTTTAAAAATTCTATGTGTGGCTCTACTAAAGCTGAAATTGAACTCGACCAATATAAAACATTGAAGTTTTGACAATTTTTGAGTTAAAATTGAGCTACACCGACTCATTTTTGATACATTTTAGAGCTGAAATTAAACCAGAGAGCTACAGCGACTCATTTTTTATAGATTTTAGAGCTGAAATTGAATCAGAGAGGCGTGGAAATTCCATTCTTGGTTTTGACAATTTTTGAGTTAAAAATGAGTCGGTGTAAACTCATTTTTGATACATTTTACAGCTGAAATTGAACCAGAGAGGCGTAGAAATCCCATTCCCGACTTTCCTAAAAAAGCTGTAATGTGAACTAGATAAGTTTAGAAATTTTATGTCTGGCTCTACTAAAGCTGAAATTGAACTCGACCAACATAAAATATTTAAATATTGACAGTTTTAGAATTAAAATTGAGCTACAACGACTAATTTTTGACAGATTTTAAAGCTGAAATTGGACCAGAGAGGCGTGGAAATCCCATTATCGGTTTTCCTAGAGCTGGAATTCGAACTAGAGAAGTTCACAAATTCTATGTCTGGCTCTACTAAATCTAAAATTGAACACACCCAAAATAAAACATGAAATTTTGACAATTTTTGAGTTAACATTGAGCTACACCGACTTATTTTTGATAGGTTTTAGAGCTGAAATTAAACCAGAGATTCGTGGAAACCCCATTCTCAGCTTTCCTAGAACTGACCTGAAAAAAACTGTCTGGTTTTACTAGAGCTGAAATTCAACTCAACCAATATAAAACACTGGAACTTGGACAATTTTGGAGTTAAAATTGAGCTACAATGACTAATTTTTGACAGATTTTAGAGCTGAAATTGAACCAGAGAGGCGTGGAAATCCCATTTCCGGTTTCCGGGAGCAGGAATGTGAACTAGAGAAGTATGTCTAATGCTGAAATTGAAATCGACCAACGAAAAAACATTTAAATTTTGACAATTTTGGAGTTAAAATTGAGCTACAGCGACTAATTTTTGACAGATTTTAAAGTTGAAATTGAAGCAGGAAGACATTCCCGCCTTTCCTAGAGCTGAAATGTGAACTAGATAAGTTTAGAAATTCTATGTCTGGCTCTACTAAAGCTGGAATTAATCAATCTAAAACATTGAAATTTTGCTAATTTTAGAGTTAAAATTGAGCTACAGTGACTAATTTTTCATAGATTTTAGAGCTGAAATTGAATCAGAGAGGCGTGGAAATCCCATTCTCGGCTTTCCTAGAGCTGGAATGAGAACTAGAGAAGTTTAGAAATTCTTTGTCCGGCTCTACTAAAGCTGAAATTGAACTCAACCAATATAAAACATTGAAGTTTTGACAATTTTTGAGTTAAAATTGAGCTACACCGACTCATTTTTGATATATTTTAGAGCTGAAATTAAACCACAGAGGCGTAGAAATCCCATTCTCGGCTTTTCTAGAGCTGAAATGTGAACTAGATAAGTTTAGAAATGCTATGTCTGGCTCTAGTAAAGCTGAAATTGAACTCGACCAACATAAAATATTTAAATTTTGACAATTTTATAATTAAAATTGAGTTACAGCGACTAATTTTTGACAGATTTTAGAGCCGAAATTGGACCAAAGAGGCGTGGAAATCCCATTCTCCGCTTTTTTAAAGCTGGAATTCGAACTAGAGAAGTTCACAAATTCTATGTCTGGCTCTACTAAAGCTGAAATTGAACACAACCAATATAAAACATTGAAATTTTGATAATTTTTGAGTTAAAATTGAGCTACACCGACTCATTTTTGATAGGTTTTAGAGCTGAAATGTGAATAAGGGAGTTGAAAAAAACTGTCTGGTTCTACTATGTAGAGCGGAAATTCAACTCAACCAATATAAAACATTGGAATTTTGACAGTTTTAGAGTTAAAATTGAGCAACAATGACTAGAGCTGAAATTGAACCAGAGAGGCGGGGAAATCCCATTCCCGGCTTTCCTAGAGCTGAAATATGAACTGAGAAGTTGAAAATTCTATGCCTGGCTGTGCTAAAGCTGAAATTGAACTAAACCAATATGAAACATTGAAAGTTTCTCAATTTTAGAGTTAAAATTGAGCTAGAGCGATTCATTTTGACTTTTGTAAATTTTGCAAATGCCTAAAGCTACAAACCAAGGGTGTGTTATAGCAAGGAAATAGGATAACTGGCAAAAGTAGCTCTGAATCTGGACAAAATCTAGTCCAAGCCAGCCAAGAAACAGAAAAATTTGAGCAACAAAAAAAAAGTTACTTACAAGAGCAAAGATGATAAAATGACTGTGAAATAGTGAAACTTTCTTCATGATGAAACTATCCAAGTACAAGGACTTGAGTAAAATTTAAAACTGATACTAGTATTCTACCGTCAAACATGATTTTTTATTTTAAATGAAACTTTATTCAACATACAACAATCAGTTTAGTATCGTATGGTAATTTTAAGTTCAAACCAATTTGAGGTAAACGTTCTTACAGGAATGTAATTACCCACATAAACTTTATTTATAGTTGATTTTGAACCACTTTTAGATTTGAGATTTCACTTGATTGAATTTTAAGGTTCAAATCTGAAAGTCGAAAAATTCTACGAATATAACAATCCACAGACAATTAATCAAACAAACCATCTAGGTACAAAGAAAAGTCCCCAAAACCAAGGAACGGAAGAGACTCCAAATGTTTCCATAGATGAAATCTATGGAAGTTCTAGGCTTCTGCAAATTAAGCAACTTTAGAAAAGTAATAACAAAAAAAACACATTGTGAATAAGTATAGAAAAAAAATTGGATCAACAGGTTGATAACTGAAAAACCGAATTTGTATTGACCCTAACCTAAGCCTTCGAGCAAATATATTTGAGACAAAACATTCTAAGTAGTACCGATATAATAAGTAAGTTATTACCACTATGAATAAAAGTCCATAATCAAAATTCATTTATTGTATTCTTGGCGTAGGTAGTGTAGTATATCTTAATTAATAGGTTCGTTCTAACCCCCCGTTTTCGTATCGTCATGAAACGGTTTCGGAACTGTTAGGATCGATTGCAGGCGCATGCGTTGACCTTGCACGGTTTTATCTTGGTACAGAAACAACGGGTAGTTGGAACGGTTTCATGATCGTTTTTGTAATGACGACAGTTCAAATAACTTTAACCCTAAATTTGTTTGTTTGCAAATTAAAATAGAAGAATATAGGATTAGGATTACAAAATAATATATAAAAAAGGAAAATCGAACACCAACGCTGATTCATTATCAAGAATCTGAAACTGAATCCTTGCAAGCTGATAACATCAAGGATTAGCAAATTGCTGATAATAAATTTTGTACTTTTTTTCACTTGAAAAAATAAAAATGCTACAGTTTTATAAGTTAGATTGGAAATTGGTTGTTTAACAACAACATGAACAACAACAACAGGTGACAAAAATTGAATTACGCATGTCAGTCATGAATCAGTCCACGCGGTTCTTGCTTTCCACTCGGGATCGAAATGACGGTGCTAAAACCAGTTCTCGAACGATCCCAGGTTTGGTTGGAACGCCAACGAAACTGTACGGTAAACGATCATCTCTCGGTTGGAACGCCTTTAACCTATGGCGCATGACCGTGACCGTACATTGAACGGTTTTTGGCTGGGTTGGAACGAACCTTATAAATCCTGGAAGTTGCAAGCCGGGTTTGAGGTGAGTTTTGGAGCTGTATCTGAACAACTAAAGACTTCTCAAGTCTTCAATATCAGCTGAAGTGACATTAAAAAACTTCACTTTCAAAAAACTTATAATCTAACTTCATCCAAAATATCGAGGAGAGTTAAATCTAGGGACCTCGGTGGCCACTCAATAGTTCCCCTTCTCCTAATCCACCTATCAGACTTTTTGCCAAAAATTATTTAGCAATAAGTTTTAATATTCACCATCTACTGACAAAGCAGAAAAAAAAGCTTCCTGAGATTCTAGGCTTCTACCTTGTTCGTATGACTTTAACTACAGAAGAGTAATCTAGCTTGATATTTCAGGCCAAAAACTATAGAAGAACAATGTTGCATCAAATTTCACCAACTACAAAATATTCGAAATAAGCTTTCTAAGCCTCTAGAATCAAAAACGCCTTGAGGTCTTTACTCTTTTTAGAGCTCTAAGTTTTACCTATTCACCAAAAAAACAGATACAATACCTCTTATAACAATAGCCATCCTGTTCTATTGAATAAAATCCGAAATCATGGGTTGGGGAAACCAAAAAGAAAAAAAAACCCACAAATAACCACTCGCGACCGCAAAACTAAAATATCGCTAATTATAAACCGAACTTAGTCTATCAAGATTGACACTAAAAGATGCCGTTCCATATATCTTTGATGATGGGGGCGATATCTGGCCGGCGGCAGAAAGGGTAATTAATAACTAAACGAAGAATAAAAAGAAGAGGTGTAGAACAATAATAGGGAACACCATTGGCATTGTTAGCGGGGTAGCGAACCATATCTAGGAGGTTTTGAAGCAACAACAACGATTTGCAATATTCGTTATCTGGCTTTCACTATCAGACTCATCCTTCATCCTCGTTTGGTTTCTTTGCGGGTTTTAACCTAGTTTTTTTGTTTGGCTGATTTTGCTTTGTTTTGAAAATGGATTTCGATTTGATAAAGAAAAACAAACTCAAACATGGAATCGATTCCAGTAGTTGAATTATAAGACACTAGCTGACGTCACACATATAACCTCACTTTCGATGGAGGAACAAACAACGCGTTTAAGACTAGTTACACACATCATTTAGGCGCTAGGTATTATGTCACAAATCACATAACGTCATTATTTCAATAGGGGAACGAACAAACGATAGTAACATTTATTTACGATGATGTGTGTAAATAGTCTTTAAACGTTTTGTTTTTCCCCCCATCGGAAGTGATGTTATGTGTGGGACGTCAGCTAGTGCCTAATTATTGCATTAAATAAAAGTCTAACCAAAATTTGCTTTGAAAATTTTTGAACATTATTGGCTTTCAGTCTGAGGACATTAGAGAATTCTCCGAGTTGGGAAAAAAAACCTGTATCAAGCCACATGATTCATTTAGGTTTAAATATAAATAACATTTGCATTTGCAACTATACAAGAAGCAAAATAGGTATAGGATTGTAGTTGCACAACACCCCTTGCAAAAAAATCGATTTAATTACTACACTTAAGATGCTAATTTCATTTCTTTTAATAATCAAACTACATCCAGAAACCAAGGAGAAACACATAGGTAATATACAAATAACTCTACGATTATTCATCATGTACAAAGCTAAAATAACTAATTTTAAGTCAAAATTATGTAATTTACTTGGCAGCTAATGCTAGAGATGATGGTGTGTCTTCATTAAAGAAGAAATATAGTTGTGGATTTTTATAGATTTGATGATACGTTCCCTGTGGTGAGATGAGCTAGAGAGGAGAAGAAGCCCAGTTAATTAGCATAACTGTATTTCATATGGAGGTTGGATTGCTTTTTTATAATTATTCAAATTGATATCTTGCATGGTGAGATGAAACTATGAGTTTGTGTTGATTAAAATTTTGATATACATTATGTGAAAATCAAAATAGATTGTAGCAATAATTATTACTGTTATATATAAACAAAATCCATTAATCCTTATTAATTATACAATTTTTTAATAAATACAACAATTAAATCAATTCAACTACTGAAAACCAAAGGAGATTTTTCAGAATAAATCTCAATAAAATTATCTATCATGATATTATGATTCATAGATATAATAAACGGTTTTCATTATATCCTCGACGAGCCCGATTATTAATGAACTCTTTTCCCGCTGGTGCGTTAAACAGGACCTAAATAAGCGCAATTATCAGTTGGCAAACCAGAAAAAAAAACGAAGGCGTTCTTACGATAACAACAAACGCACATCGGAGCCCAGACAAAGATGTTTTTAAACATATTAACTTAACCTAAATTAGGTAATAATAACTTTCGCATTCAGGTTGGCGTGACGAAGCTTGAATTAAGCAATTTTCACTGTTTAAAAACGAAGATTTTATTGTTTTTGTTTACAGGAATACAAAGGATTTTGAAGATTTCTTTAGGCCTAAATGACGGTTTTTGTTGGTTCGATAAAGATGGGATAACAGGAAAAACGTTTCGTCTTCAGCGCACCATCATCAACTACTAAATTTGTTATCGTATTTGCTGAAAGAGCTTTTTCTCCCGATTACAACGATACATCATCTAAATAGGTTTAAGGACGTTTTGACCTTGACATCAACTACCTTGTATTCAGAAAATATTCGGATATTGTCTCGGAGTGTATGCAATTTAAGTAGTAGCTGTAATGCAACCAGTCACACCTTCATTGATTAGGATATTCAGATCAAGCCTAGCTTGATGTCACATACCAACTAGCTGGTCAAGGACAAGGAGAGTATAATACTCAAGACAGGTAGAACGAGGGTAGAACCGATCATCAACGTAAATAGTTCAGACCAATAAGTTGGTTAGCGTTGGAAACTTGGTCTGTACGCGTCTTAATATCATTCCTTCTGAAAAATGTAAACGGAAAGGCGATTTGAAGATTCGCAAAATAACACACTTGAACGGAAGAAATTCCAAATGCATATGCTATGCCAAATTTAAAACCAACGGAGAATTACAGAAACATTTAATGACACACACGGATATCTATTTGCTTGAATGTGACATTTGCAAAGCAAAATTTAGAAAAAAATACCATTTGAAGAGACACAAACAAACACATTCTGATATTTATCCTTTTGAATGTGACACTTGCAAAGCAAATTTAAACCTAAATACAATTTGAAGAGTCATTCATTAACACACTCGGATGAGAGGAATTTTAAATGCAACATATGCGATGCCAAATTTAAAACCAAGGGAGAATTACAGAAACATTTAATGACACACTCAGATATCTATTTGCTTGAATGTGACATTTGCAAAGCAAAATTTAGAAAAAAAATACCATTTGAAGAGACACAAACAAACACATTCTGATATGTATCCTATTGAATGTGACACTTGGAAAGCAGAATTTAAACTTAAATACAATTTGAAGAGTCATTTATTAACACACTCGGATGAGAGGAATTTTAAATGCAACATATGCGATGCCAAATTTAAAACCAACGGAGAATTACAGAAACATTTAATGACACACACGGATATCTATTTGCTTGAATGTGACATTTGCAAAGCAAAATTTAGAAAAAAAAAACCATTTGAAGAGACACAAACAAACACATTTTGATATTTATCCTTTTGAATATGACACTTGGAAAGCAGAATTTAAACTTAAATACAATTTGAAGAGTCATTTATTAACACACTTGGATGAGAGGAATTTTAAATGCAACATATGCGATGCCAAATTTAAAACCAAGGGAGAATTACAGAAACATTTAATGACACACTCAGATTTCTATTTGCTTGAATGTGACATTTGCAAAGCAAAATCTAGAAAAAAAATACCATTTGAAGAGACACAAACAAACACATTTTGATATTTATCCTTTTGAATGTGACACTTGGAAAGCAGAATTTAAACTTAAATACAATTTGAAGAGTCATTTATTAACACACTCGGATGAGAGGAATTTTAAATGCAACATATGTGATGCCAAATTTAAAACCAACGGAAAATTACAGAAACATTTAATGACACACACGGATATCTATTTGCTTGAATGTGACATTTGCAAAGCAACATTTAGAAAAAAATACCATTTGAAGAGACACAAACACATTCTGATATTTATCCTTTTGAATGTGACACTTGGAAAGCAGAATTTAAACTTAAATACAATTTGAAGAGTCATTTATTAACACACTCGGACGAGAGGAATTTTAAATGCAACATATGCGATGCCAAATTTAAAACCAAGGGAGAATTACAGAAAAATTTGATGACACACACGGATATCTATTTATTTGCTTGAATGTGACATTTGCAAAGCAAAATTTAGAAAAAAATACCATTTGAAGAGACACAAATAAACACATTCTGATATTTATCCTTTTGAATGTGACACTTGCAAAGCAGAATTTAAACTGAAATACAATTTGAAGAGTAATTTATTAACACACTTGGATGAGAGGAATTTTAAATGCAACATATGCGATGCCAAATTTAAAACCAAGGGAGAATTACAGAAACATTTAATGACACACTCAGATATCTATTTGCTTGAATGTGACATTTGCAAAGCAAAATTTAGAAAAAAAATACCATTTGAAGAGACACAAATAAACACATCCTTTTGAATGTGACACTTGCAAAGCAAAATTTAAAACTTAAATACAATTTGAAGTCATTTATTAACAGACTCGGATGAGAAAAATTTTAAATGCAACATTATGCAAAGTCTGGAGAAAGTTCTTGACGCACACATCAGGAAAGAGCCATTAGGGCACAACCCATTGAGTGTTCATCAGAACGCCTACCAGAGTAACAAATCGACGGAAATTGCTCTTCAGAGTTTCTCACAAAAACCCGCCATTTCCTTGACAACAAAGAGATTGCGTTAGCAGCATTCATCAACATAGAGGAAGCTCAACACTATTAATAACTCTCTCTATGAATCGGCTATTTCTAGAACAATTGAGCCTCTTATCTGGGACTGGATTCGAGAGATACTTGAGAACAGGTATATAACGACGACCCTACAGGAGGAAATAGTAAAGTTTAGGGGCTGCCCGCAGAGAAAGGTTTTCTCGCCTCTTCTGTGGTCTCTCTTGATGGACAACCTACTGGTCACAATATAACTGTGGGTGGTCAACCTACAGGCTTACGCGAACGACAAGCCCATTGTAATAAGGGGAAAATCAAAACGAAGACTCTCCGAAACCTTTCAGGAAATAATAGACACAATACTTGCATGATGCGATAGTGATGATATGACAATAAATCCTCACAATATAACTGTAGTGCCCTTTATAAGGAAAAGGAAGTTTGACCATCTGATACCGCTGCTGAACCTACCAAGAGTGGTGGTACCCTTTGCAAAAAATCTCGGAATTTTTCAAGATAGAATCTGGAAGTCCTGGAAATCCCATCTGACAAAAATAAAACAGAAAGCTAACTCTCACCTGCCGCAGGATCATATGGCTCAGTAGTCTGGTCTACTGTAATTCGAGGAGAGTCTGGAACTGTCAGGAAGCTCTAAGCAAATTAGGGAAGTAAAACACTGTAACCCTAAAGTGGATACCGGACACGCTAGCCTCGAAGACAATGAAATTGCGGATTTGCTTGCCAAAAGGGGAGCCGAAACTTTACACGTCCAGAGTCAGTGCTGACATTGCTCATAACATGGCAAATCAAACCATTAAAATCTGAGCGGACAACCCTACAAACGTTGGCTGAACGTGCCAGGGATGACACAAGCAAAAGCAATTCTAAGACACTACATACACAGGGATTGACTGGTAGATGATGCTGAGTGCAGGTTATGCATGGAGAACTAGGAGACAGCTGTACACATTCTTGACGAATGTCCGGCAGATGGCAGACTGAGGCATCATATCTCAGATGGGGCAACTTCTATCCTGGACTTCATTGGAAAAATAAGCATGATTGGGGAAATATAAATAGGCAGAAATTGCTGAAGAATTAACCAAACAGAGGGTAAATGGTTGTACTAACTTCTTCTCATTTATCAAGTACATTTTCTAGTAAAAAACACAACGCGCTTTCACAGTTTTTGAAGGGGTAGATAAATTATATCAATCATTTCAATTCGGGTTAGCAAAAGGAGTTGCTTGTTTTCAGATAGTAATTGACAATATAGAAAGAAGATATAGTTTTCTGTTACTAGCAGATCATCCATCCAGAAACTTTACATTAAGTACAAGCAGAGCTGTTGTAAGTACCAAGAAAAAGTACTTGAGTATTAGGTACAAGTTTCTTTTTTAATACGAATCAAGTACCAGTACAAGTATAAGTACAGACGGAAATACTTAAAATATCAAGTAAATTTGCTTGAATTCTCCAAATTCAAGTACAAGTACCAAATTCCACGAAAGTCAGAGTCAAGTTCAAGTATTTATTTAAACTTGCGTAGGTACTTGAAATGAAATTTATGTAGAAATACTTAAAAAATAATTTAAGTATTTTTTATTTCAAGTATTGTTAGAAATAAACTAACAAATCAAATTATTGCTATCGATAATCTTAAAGGGGGTGTGACCCAAAAATAAAAGTTCCAGAAAATGAAAATCCCAACAACAAATTTTCAAACCGCACTAGGCTACGACCAACCGTTGCGAAGATACCGTGGTATAAAGTTCCCAATCCTAGCACTGTGACGTCATATGCACAAACTGGGTCCAACAGCCGGCGCTGGCGCGCGTATTCTGATTCTTGCTGCATATCGCCCCCCTTATCACGTGGGGGCGTATCTAACACAAAAGTCTAAAATTGCGTTTTCAACAAATTTAGGCGTATATGCAAACTTTATTTTTTTCCAAAAAATCTATAAAAGTCATCATAGGTCCAGTACCTTATATTTATAAGAGCATATACATAAGGTTTTAGTGTAGAAAAATGACCATGATCTGTTTAAAAATGAAAACACCAGATAACATTACAAATAGTGCATTTTACATTTTTATCGTCTCCTGAAAAAAATTACGAATTTCGATACGCCTCTACGTGATAAGGGGGACGATATGTTAGCTCTGTTCCAACCGACATGAGAACCGTACCAGAACCAGTGATTTCTAGTTGCCCACCTAAGTTGAACGTTTATCATACTTGAGAAATAAACTGATCGACTGAAAATTACCGTTCTAGAACGTTTCTCATGTCGAATGGAACATAGCTATTTTCGACTTTATCGTATTGTTTTTGCGCTCCCACGACTATTGCTGCGTCAGTTTAAATAGGTTTTGCAATTTTTGCGTGCGTTTATGACGTCACGCGATGAATAGACAAAACTTTATTTAGTCGTCAAGTAAATTTTGAAGTAGTGGTCAAGCCATTTATCACTAGCTTTTACACAATTTTTCATTGAAATTAAATGTTTTACGGGAGGTATTTTCGCTGTATTCGCACATTTTCATATTTAACAATTTTGAAAGTAAATTACCTTAGGACAGTATAAAAACAGAAACTGAGAGCAAATTACGTGAGACCAATTGATTTTTAGACGCCAGAAGAAAAAACAACCTGTATTATGATAGACAAGCGTGATTAGCAGTCGTTGGCTATGGCTTTACCGTTACCCCATCTTTCAAACTAATTAAGCTTTAAATTTCATTAACTCATAGTAAGTTCGGCCCAAAACAGTTATGCCTTTCGCTCCTGGCACTCACGGTTGATTCATAAAAGTTATTACTACGCGCCTCATTTTCATTCAGGAGGTTCTCTCCGGCCGCTTCCTGTGCCAAGCCAACTTTCGATCGATCAATCACTCGTAAAATTAAGTAGCCGGCAGTTTAATTTTATATATACGAAATTATATTCGGGTAGAGATGACTTCATTTCGGAAATTAAAAATCACTTACCGTCATGTAAAAAGTTATTGTTCGTTGGCTGCGCCGGCGCAGACGGATGGTTGGGAGGTGGCGGAGTCGCAGGAATTGGTTTACGATCTTCACTGGGACTGATGATCGGTGTCTGCGAGTAATCGATGTACGATGGAATCTCGGGTACGCACATGCTGTCGTAGATTGTCGACGATATGGAAAGGGTTCTTTCTTTTTCGACGTCTACAAAGAAAAAGAAAATTATTCCACACTGAGAATAACCCATACGTGAGAAATAGTGTCAAATATCATTGACATTATTGTTAAATTAACGTGAAATTAATAACAAAATACTCTTAAGTAGTGGAAGTGGAAGTGTTATCAAGCTAGAATATCAAAAGCTCAACACAGAAGCAGTTGCAAGGATGATAGGACAACTAGGGACGAAAAGCTGGCAATCATCCGCGATTGCTACTAAAAACTTATGAACTATGATGAAAAGTCCATCGATTAACACTTTGATTTTACTCTGACGCTCGTGAGATGATCCAGATGGTGGGATCAAGTCCGGAAAACACCTAGAGATGATGGCATAACATTTTGGTGAATCGGAAGTTGAATCATAGATGCCCTCGTTATTCTTTGCCTCCCAAAGGCAGTGACACTTATAGGTTGGAACAATGTCACCAATTCTCATTCCCCAATTATGTGAATCATTGATGGGTTCTTATCTTTGGATCTTACAATGTATCCATTCAACAAGTTGTTCCTAGGATTGGGATCTAAACTACAACTACCTCAATTTTCCTAACAGTCAGCACACTTGAAGAGTCAAGAAGGGTAATCCTGGGATGCAATAAACTTGAGGTCTGTTCTCACAAGAGTTTGTGACAATTTGCAAACTTGCCAGAAAGCATCGCCCATACATGTTTTCAATGAAATTCATCTAAAACAAATCGGTAACTTAGCTGAGTGTTTGCGTCTGACAGTTTGCAAACTGTCAGCGACTCTTGTGAGAACAGACCTAAAACGGTTAGACCAAAGGAGAGTTGGCTAGGATATGTATGATAGGTGAACAAGGAGACTGCTCAAATGGATACCACGTCAAGAAGCCTACAAAATGGAGGATATAGGAACAAAATAGACGAATTGAAGGAGGTTTAAATGTTCAGCAGTGAACATCTCCAGCTAATTAATGATGATGACTTTTCCAGAAATTTTACTTAACCTTCTCACCTCAAACTTCAGCGTGAATAAATATACTATAGGAGCTTAATTTTTATCTAGACATAAAATAGGACTATAACATGAGATTGCTGAAAGTTTGGATTCGGTTATACCTATACTAGTTACCTACCTTTTTGTAGAAGTTCGAGGTGTTCCCACAAAATGTCGCCGACGAAAGCGGGGGCTCGGGCAGCGAAGGAGTCTTTGCCCATCGCGCAAATGTCCTTGCCCTTCATCCGGAAGTGATGGAGGGGGATGCATTCCAGGGAAAACTCTTTGGCCGCCCATTGGAGCCAGTGCGCTACGTGGCCTTCGGTCCATTGGCGAGGATCTGAAAATAACAAAACATATAATGAGTTTAAGTTATATTTAGCGTGGTATAAGAGAATTTTATGCCTCTTGTTTCCAATGGCATTCACCTCGTATTTTTAAATCTATAATATTGATAACACGGTCATTGTTATATCTATATATATAAAACACAGTTGTGTTGGTTCTAACACTTATAACTCGAGAACGGCTGGACTGATTTTTATGATTTTTGCTTTATTGGATTTGTCTTTATCCCTAATAACATAATAAATCAAAAAAATCAAAAAAAAAACAAAATTAGTTATTTTACTTATTTATGAAAAAAATTCACTAAGCCCGCATACGGCGCCATCTCTTATAACCGATACCAAGTTTACCGCCACATTTTCATTTCAAACTATTTTGTATACGGCGCCATCTCTGATACCTAGAATTAAGCTCGCCGTTGCGCGGTAATTTTATTGCAGATACAGTAGAACAATGCTGCTGAGGAACTGGAGCTATTCCGAACAGAACTATTTCGATCAGATATAGTGGTGCAGAAAGAGTAGATCAGATAGAATAGTGCAGATAGAGTAGAACAGATGGAGTAGTGCAGTGCATGCGGTGCAGATAGAGTGAAACACGGCTGCGCTGGAGATTGTTTTTGTTTTCTTTACATTCTTTGAACATTCCTGTACCTGAGTTTTTATTTATTAGGTGGTACACTTTACAAGAATAATGCCCACAAGCTGCCTAAAAAGGGATGATGTAAAATTTTAATTTTAGGTGACTTCTGATCCAGAGAGTAAACATTAATTTTCTTCAACCAAAGCCAAATTCACCATCGAAAAAAACCAGGAATGGGCATCTACGCGTAAATAAAGATTGTCTACGTCTGGTGTAGACAACGCGTAGACAATGTAAACTATGTAATCTATGTAGACAACGTGTAAAATATGTAGACAACGCGTAAAGTATACAATTTTTGACAGTTGGCAGGCCTTTAAGGTTATGTTTCTGTTTTTGCTTTGTTTTGTTTTTTGCTTTGTAAAGTTAATTAAACTGTAGATAATGTCTAGTTTGATACAATATAAATTTAATGCAATGTAAACTTTCAAAAAAATTACTCAAATTTCAAATTTTCTGTTGTCTACGCATTGTCTACATAGTTTACATAGTCTACATTGAGAAAAGTGGATGTAAACAATACGTAGACAACGAGTAGACAAACCGCGTAAAGTAGATTTCATAGTCTACGGCACATCCCTGAAAAAAACTGAATTTAATTCAGCTAATAGATACGTTAACACAACATTTAATAGGTATTTAATAATGCAGAGGCGGTACGAAGTTTGCCGAGTCAGCTAGTGATACATAAACGCACTTCCAATTTATTATTACTCATTCAATGATATCTGGTGCAGTTGCGCAGCCAGGGGGGGCGGGGCAGGGGGCCCAAAGCTTAGAGGGTGTAAACCAAAAATAGGTTTCTGGTTTATAATATGTGAAAAAAATCCAAGAACAGCATCGAAAACCTCGCCTCTCTGCCGGATTTCTATCAAAAGATATCAGTCATTGGAGTTTGCAACAAAACGTAGACGTGACGTCACAACTGCGTCTGGAGCCCAACAGATTCTGCTTTTGTGTACTTTGGTTTATAACAAAAGCCAGGTTTCGTTTAACCTATTTGACTTAACCCGTATTTAAGTGAGAGTCGCAGGATTTTTTTAGTCTGTCTACGGTATCCGAGCGGTTGTGATGTCAGCTTCCACGGTTGTTTTGCGAATTTCTTGAAAATAATTTGTTTGTTATATGGTACAATTTTGATTTTTGGTTCACACCATACACGTTCACACCCCATTTAAAGGATAGGTGGTCTGTGTATACTCCTATAATTTTTTCTGCATGGCCCCCCTCAGACAAAATGCCTGGCTGCGCCACTGCTGATGTGGTCTCCAAGTTGAACATTGGAAATGTTTTTATATATATATATTCACTAGCCTGAATGTGCAGGTGGGTTGTGATTCTCGAGACTGTGGATATTAATGATTATTGATAGATGTGTAAGTGAGGTTATGTTGTCTTGAACAGGATTATGAAATTGGAAATTGTATTAGTTAGATATGAAACTAATCAAGTACTCTCCTATGTAAAGGTATGCAATTTCTGTTGAAGCTGAGTTAAGTGTTAAGACAATTGTTACTATCTTTACGTTCCCTATTAATCTCAAGCTCCTCAAGGAAGTCAAGTCTGTTGAAATTCCTGGAAAAAACTGCCCGTATAAGCTTTGAGTTGGAGTGGGAATCAAAGTTATGTTTGGAGGTGCAGATGTGCTCACCAAATGCTGAATTAGTTGTAGACATGTGTTTATTGATACGAGTTTTTGAAGTCCTGTCTGTATAATTCTTTGTAAATTCCACTTTTTGTGAGTGGGTCTATTTCATTTTTCGTATTAGTCAGCTGAGAACCCAGTTGATTTGTGGTTTTCAACGAAATTTTCACATTATCCACATGTTGGCGGACACCAATTATTGATCTTTTTTATTGAAAACAGGATCAAGATAGGGTAGGGAAACAAAGTTGTCAGTGGGCAGGGAAAACTTCTTTCTCAATTTTGTCATGTTTGATTTTGTTAATTAATGTATCTATGTATTTGGGATCATAATCATTATTGTGGGCCAATTGTTTAAAAATTGCAACTTCGTTTTCAGTTGATAGACAGAGGTTCAGTAGTCTGTGTGTTATGTGCCTTAGTACGTAACTGAGATTTCGAATGAATTCGGTAAATAATTCAGGTATATGTGAGGGTATTTATGAAGCTTTTTACTTCTCGATGATTGATAGGTTCCTCATTGGATTTTACTAGATTTTTGCCTTTTTATTTGAATGCGAAACAATATGTGGGTGTTGAACAAAGGTATATTTTTCGAGGTAATAGTGAGTTGATTTTTTGTATTCAGATGACAGGGTAGTTTTAGGATAATAAAGCTCTTCTAATAGGATCGAAATTTATTTTATTTAGCTTACGAAAGTTGTCTAAAAGGCCCTAAATGTCGATGAAAAGGTTTGTTTACTTCCGAATAAAGATCAATTGGCAACACTTACGAGTCTCGTATTTTCCATTATTAAAAATTCACCACAAATCACTTTCACAACCTTCAAATCACTTTTTCACCCTTATTTGAACTAATATTTACATCATCCCGGTTATTTATTTTCGCCGAATAAGTGTGGTTATGGGACACTTGTTGATCCGTTTCAGGCAGCGCTGTTGCCGAGGTTTCTTGACCTTTGTTGCTACTACCTTGCTTTCACTGAACGAGTGGTCATTTTGATGGTTTTTAGACTAAAACTCGCACGTTGAGCAAGCAACAAGTAGTTGGCAGATTTTACCAGCGGTCCTCTTTGCTGCGTTCCTTGGAACATCCACCTTTTGTGGGATCTTAGAGCCGCTGGGAACTCAAGTGGTTGCTGGCTTAATTGGTTTTGGGGTGGAAACTTGGATTTGGTCGTAAGTCCCCGTATTTGTGAGCCAATCACTCAGAATTTTTTGGAGTCACAGTTCCAAAACCCAGGCAGTCATCAACATCATACCTAAACTAGTGTAGAATTTCTTTGTTGTTATCAATGATAATTTTTGTAGATTACAAATGATCCATTAAGACATCTGCCAAGAAAGGTGAAAGACAACTACCCATTGCCAGGTCAACAGGTTGCTTGTAGAACTTGTTGTTAAAAGAAAATAAGTCCTGTGATAGGCAAAGGTTAAGTACAGAAATTACGTTTATTTTGTCTGGGTCCATGAGCCCATTGTGTGAAAGAATATCTAGATTGACTGTTTCAGATAGGGTGAAAAGAATGAAAACGTCAAATGAGACAATAAAGGATGTCCGCGGTATGTTGAGGGGATTCATTCTGTCCACAAGAGAGGAGGAGTTGCTAATACCATGTCTAGGACTGAAGTCTGTTAGCATTTTTAGGAGAGTGACAATGAATTTAGAAATCAATCAAACTGGTGTGTTAGTGAAGCTGACCACAGGTCTAATTGGTTCTTCTATCTTGTGGATTTTGGTAAGGCCGTAGAGTCTAGGCATATTTGGGTTGCTAGATATTAATGTTTTGGGGATATCGTTTTCATCCAGGAATTCCTTGAAGTGTTCTAACAGTCTGTTTGTTTTGTATTAATTCACTAATAGCTGTGAAGGCATCTTCTCCAATATTTAATTTAATCTAAGAGAATTTTATCCAGCAATGCTTCAATGAAAAAATTAAGAATCACAAATAAATAGGTTTTCAGTTTTCAACCATCGCAAGAAGAAATCAGGATCATAAGTTGATGAGCTGGGATTTGATATGTAAAAAGCATGGAGCCGCACAAAGAAGCACTAGAAAATGCTTCTAAGTATATGAAAAAGATTACATAATATCCCATCATCTATCCAATACATTGTCCTTTTATATATAGCTTTTAAATTGATCCCGGAGCCTGGGTGCACGGATAACGGCGTCGCCAGGACATTAATCATAATTAGATGTAATTTGCAAAGGCGAATTAGCTTCAGTAGCGTATCGCGAGTAAACTTAAATAAAAATATTTTTCCAGTTGTTAGTGGCTGGAATTTTTTGCGTTCTTCTCGCTTGATTTATCAGGTTTAGTCACAATATTTTATATGAAATAACGATAGCCGCGCAGGTATTTAAGACAATTTTCTTAACGAGCCACTCCGTAATATGAATGCCGCCGATGCTGCATTTCAATAAGACTCAACAACGGATTAATTATTTTTGAAATATTGCTGGATATTTGTTAGCCAAGTAGAAGCGCGAGTTTCAATTATCAAAGACGTAATCCGCTTTAGTTGATACATTATAAATACCAATTTTTTTTGTTTGAATTTAATCCAGGTACCTACTCCTCTAGGTCAAATTTTAACATTGTTATTTTAAAAAAACCTACTTAATTATTGCGCTCATTGACCCTATTTAACATAGAATTGCGCCAACAAAAGATCGTTTTAACCCAATTCCACTGGCGAGGGTCGATTTCCATTTTTATTGTAATAAAAGGATCGCTTAAAATGACTCGAATGCAAGAAGCATTAATTACAGTAAAGTTCCATCAGTTTTAATTTCGCATTGCGAACATAAAGTTTTACGGTCGCTGACTCTGCAACACCGATTATATACGATTTTATGAAATTTTCGCAATATAGCATCATCATAAATGGATATATGTACATTTGTTACGTATGGCTGGATGGTGCGAGGGAGTCACGATTTAATTAGTTTGAATTTGCTGTCACTTTGTTTATAAAATAATGCGGTTTCAACAAATGTTATTGCTATTAGTTCCTGACAAACTCCAGTTTGTTTTCTTGGAAGCACTTGGACAATGTCGAGAGATCTGTACAGGTTGATTCGGAATACCGGAAATGATTAGAAGAAGAGTCGCGAGGGGAAATTTCCGCTTCTATTGAAAAGCAACTATGTGTAACGATGCTGCATCCGTTACATCGGCTATTTACGTTGATGTCGTAAATTAAATCGGCTCAAATTTAGGGCGAGATAATTTTTATATTCCAGCAAATGAGAAAATAATTTCCATTTTAATTGGAGATCATGAAATTCTCAAAAATATACGATGATTTGCAAATTATACGGTAATTGGTTCAATGTTTTTCATTTCAGTTGTAAGTCTTACTCAACGTTGATGTGTCAGTGAGCTCATCAGCTAATCTTTTGAAAATTACTTATTCTACATCGTTCTCTGTCTTCCAACACTGTAAGTGATTGCAATGGGATATTATTTGGGTGGAGAATCCGTGAATGTTCCACCGTTCCACTCTGAATGCGATTTGGGATCCCTTAAGTTTTAGTCGAGTATCTTTGATTGAAATTCGCTGCACATGATAAGTAACTTTGGAAAAAATAGGGTTTTTTATGTCTGAAATTTCAAACAAACATATACATAGTTCGTTGCACGGCACGAAGGTTTTTACTTACGTCATCGATGCCGTCATAACTTAGAAAAAAAGTTAAGTCATAGATTAATTCATGGAGCACTTTCGGAATTATTGTTTTGTAATACATTTTTTAACTAAGAATAGAGTTTATTCAGTTATCCGAAAATATATACACTATCGGACAAAAGTAAAGCAACTCTTATTATAAAATAAAATATTCATCTATCAAAAATACACTTGTTGATAACGGAAGCTAAAATGATCCCAGTTTAAAAGGTTGTAGTTGACTGCTGTCACCGGCGAAATTCAGTTGTTTTCAAACGTCAAACAAAAATGTATGCAATAATTTATTTGAACAATTCACATTATTAGCGCGACAAAAGTGAAGCAACTTTTTTATTTTTTCCAAAAAGAAGGGATTTGAGTTTCAGGTAAGATGGAAAACATATTAGAAATTAAGATTATTCGTCTTTTTGACATATTTGAATATGCCAAAAGGTAAACCAATTTGTCTGGAGTTAAAACAAATGGTAGTAGACGCTTTCTTGGAAGGAAGGCGTTTGGTTGACATTTCCAGGCAGTTTCTTTTGCCAAAATACAGTGTATCCAAAATAATTTCACGTTTCAATGAACGTGGACATGTAGAAAAAAATGCCATAATCAGGAAGGCCTAGAAAAACTACATTTTGGATGGATAGGAGAATCAAAAGAGTTTGCCAAAGAGATCCGCAGTTGTCAGGACCAAGAATAATTGCTGCATTTCCTGAACTAGCAGTAAGTGCGAGGGCTGTCCAACGAAGATTAGTTTAAGCAAAGCTTTACAGCAGACGTCCAGCCAAGAAACCGCTGGCTTCTGAAAGAAATCGCCGTGCACGGCTCGAATTTGCACAACATCATCTAAATTGGACAGTTCAAGAATGGGAAAAAAAAATTATTTAGCGAAGAAACTCGTTATAAAATTTTCAATTCTGATGGAATGAGGCGTATAAGACGTCCAGCTAATACGAGGTTCCAACCAAAGTACGATACCAACCATAAAGCATGGAAGGGGAAGTGTGTTTCTATGGGGTTGCTTTTCATGGATTGGAGTAGGTCCATTGCACTTCATAGACGGGACGATGGATCGATTGGTATACAGGGACATTATACTCCAAAATGTAATATTGCCTTATGCTGAGTGGGAAATGCCTTTGCGATTCGTATTTTAACAGGACAATGACCCCAAGCACACCTCTCGTCTTTTGCAGGGGTGGTTTCAGGAGAACAATGTCCGAGTTCTGCAGTGGCCAGCACAATCACCGGATCTCAGCCCTATCGAGAACCTGTGGGAAGAATTTGAACGTCAAATTCGTACCACAACATTTCCAAATAAACAGTTTTTAATTGATAAAATCAACGAGGTTTGGACTAATATGCCGATTGTCACTATCCGAAATTTAATTTCATCAATGCCGCGCCGTTGCCAAAAAGTCATAGCCAACAATGGATATCCTATCAACTATTAAGTTATTTTTTTTCATTATTGTCTATCTCAATGAGCTTTTAGCTATAGTTGTTGTTTCTGTGTTGTTGAATGCAATAAAATTTTGATTTCTTAAAAGTTGCTCTACTTTTGTCACGCTAATAAAGTGTATTATTTATATAAATCATTGCACACAAGTTAATTTGACATTTGAAAATAATCCTATTTAGTCACTGTAGCTTACTATGACCTTTTAAACTGAAAGGATTTCATTCATCACTAATGTATATTTTATTTTTGAAAATTAAATATTGGATATTTTTATAAGAGTTGCTTTACGTAAATTAATTTCTCCTGAAGTGATTTTTCACTAGATAATTTTAAAATTTTCCTCTAATGACCTCCTCACTTTCCTCTTTCTCCTGTAGAAATTTCAAAATTTTCCCGTTGCCAGTTTTCCAGAAAAAAATAAAATCTAAGAGGTGAATTTTCCTTAATTTTGCCTAAATAAGTTAATTTTCCAGAATTTTTCCTGGAGTGATTTTTCACTGGAAAATTTTGAAATTATGCTATAATTAATGAGCTCCCCATTTTCTTCTTTCTCCTAAAATTGAAATGTGAGAGGATGAATTTTTCTTGAAAAAGTCAATTTTCAAAAATTTTTCCTGGAGTGATTTTCCACTGGAAAATTTTGAAATTTTTATATAATGAGCTCCTCACTTTTTTCTGGAAAATTTTCAAAATTTTCTTTTCGTCAGTTTTTCAAAAAAAAAAAATTAAATTTGAGAAAATGAATCTTCCTTAATTTTACTTAAAAAAATCAATTATCCTGAACTTTTTCTGGATTGATTTTCCACTGGAAAATTTTCAAAATTTTCTTTTTGTCAGTTTTCCAAAAAAAAATTAAAATGTGAGAGGATGAATTTTCCTTGGAAAGGTCAATATTCCAGAATTTCTCCTAGAGTGGTTTTTCACTGGAAAATTTTGAAAAATTCCTATAATGAGCTCCTCACTTTTATCTTTTTCCTGGAAAATTTTCAAAATTTTCCCTTTGCTAGTTTTCCAGAAAAAAATTAAAATGTAAGAGGATGAATTTTCCTTAATTTTGCTTGAATAAGTTAATTTCCAGAATTTTTCCTAGAGTGATTTTTTACTGGACAATTTTGAAAATTTGCTATAATGAACTCCCACAGCCCCGAACTCCTCATTTTCCTCTTTTTTTTGGAAAATTTTCACAATTTTCCTTCAGCCACTTTTCTAGAAAAAAATTAAAAAGTAAGAAAATGAATTTTGCTTAAAAAAGTCAATTTTCCAGAATTTTTCTTGGAATGATTTTCCACTGGAAAATTTTAAAATTTTCGTATAATAAGCTCCTCACTTTCGTCTTTCTCCTGGAAAAATTTCACGATTTTTACTTTGCCAGTTTTCCAGAAAAAAAATTGAAATGTATTTTCCACTGGAAAATTTTGAAATTTTCCTATAATGAGCTCCTCGCTTTTCTCTTTCTTCTGGAAAAAATTCACAATTCTCGCTTTGCCAGATTTCTAGAAAAAAATGAAAATGTAAGAGGGTGCATTCTCCTCAATTTTGCTCAAAAAAGTTAGTTTTTCAAAATTTTTCCTGGAGTGATTTTGAAATTTTCGTAAAATGAGCTCCTCATTTTCCTCTTATTCTTGGAAAATTTTCAAAATTTTCCCTTTGCCAGTTTTCCAGAATAAAATTAAAATGTAAGAGGGTCAATTTTTTCTAATTTTGCTTAAATAAGTCAATTTTCTAGAACATATTTGAGATTTCAGTCATAAAAAAAAAACAAAGAATCACCCTTTGCCGTTAGTACATGATATTTAGGAACACCCTGTATAATACGCCGTTAATTAATTTATATAGGTATTTGGGACTCGTAATGATTTTTTTAGGCGACTGTCACAAAAAGATTAGTTTTACGGATTCAATATCATCCCTAAAGTATATCTTTTTGGGCCGCATTCACTTTACGGCCGCATTTACTTCACGGCCGCATTTGCTTTATCACTTTACGGCCGCTTTTACTTCACGGCCGCTTTTACTTTACGGCCGCTACAAATTTCCACATAAAATGCTAAAAAAAAACGGCATGATTAAAAATTTGGGAGAAGTATTTTCTTGCCAAAATTAAGTAATCCTCAACGTTATGGTCTTCAGGTCCACCTATGTTATACTCTATGTTAAAATTTACAATTATAGTCGGAAATACCTAACATATCAGCAAGTTTTCAAAATTGATTGCTTTTTTAAAGAAGCTCAATGTAAGATACCAGGCGAAAAAGTCGGCAAATTTCTATAATCACTTTATCGTAGTTTTTGTTATTAATAATTGTGTATCTACCTTTTGCTGGATTATTTATTTGATCAATAAAGTTTAAAGTTACTGTTGAATTTTCTTCTTTTTTCAAGAACAAACACTCGCCTTAAAAATTTTGTGTGCACCTCGGCCGAATGATCTTTTTTGGCCTCACCTGAAATTTGCTTGGCTTCGGCTATGCCTCGGCCGCAAATTTCTGATTCGGCCAAAAAAGATCAACTTTACGGCCTTGGTACACAAATAACTATTTAAGGGCCGGTATTTCAATGTCACCTTAAGATATAGAATAAACAGACATTGACAACATTGTCTGACCTTATTCGATGACGTCATCCTAAATATAACATAAAAACCCTATATTTTAGGGTTAGTCTTGATTTTAAGGTAATATTGTAATACCGGCCCCGGTTGAAATTTTTTTTTCCATAACAATAGTAATTGCGAACGTGCTCTATGAATTAATCAACGACAAATACTTTTTTCTAAATTATGACGTCATCGATGACGTAAGTAAGTACAAAAAGTGCAAAAAAAAAATCATTTGGTTGCACTAATTTAAACGAACCTAATGATCAAAACAACGACCAATGTAGTGAACCAGATCCCATTCAACAACTCATTTGTAACGATTCTGATGCTGGAAATCTTGATGGGATACCTGTAACACCATTAAGGAATCTAGGCGATGAAGTTGTAGAAAATATTGCTGACTATTCCTTGAAACGACCAAAACGTCAAAAGAAGCCTCCTGTCTATTTGAAAGATTATAAAACCGACTAAGGATGAATGTTATATATTTAGAAACTTTTAAAATGTCCTCTGTATTTTATATCTTGTTACCTTTATTATTTGTCAACCTTGACAGTTTGTCAATGTTATAGTTATATGCTCTGTATAGTAATATTCTGAGTTTATTAAAGCCTCTATTCTAGAGGTTTTCTTTTTATTTCAGAAAGTATTAGGGTAAGACAAGGTAGAAATGAGACAGGTCTCGGTGGCATCCAAAAAACCATGCATAATTTGATTAGACACCATGAATAATAAATACTTCCATGCATATACATATTTCATCTTTCAATATTTCTCGTTTCTAGAAACACAATATTGTTGTAAATACGGGTGAAACCTTCAAACTATTCACAAAATAGAAATTAAGTTTGGAAAAAAGCCCATTACGAATAGTTGATGCGATGACACGAGACAACCTGAAAATAGGTATTGATGAGAGCAAAGAGCAAACAATTCTTTATTCATGGAAACCGGGTCTTCAAAAAAAAAACCAATCGAAGATTGCTTTGACTACGAAAACGTACGTCGCATTACTGTTTCTTTATTCATCAGGATTTTTGACAGGACATTTTGACATTAAATATCATTGACAAAATTAAAGACAAATATTGCTAAGACATAGGTTTAAAAAACCATAGCAATCTTTGATTGGTTTTTTTTTTGAAGACCCGATACCTACAGTGAATAAGTAGTTCCGGAGCTTTTCATGTTTTCCTTTACCATTCTATTTTACCAAAACCAAAATAAAGTAGCGGTGGAAACCCAAAGCTCACATTAGCATGGAGTACCTACCTATCATTCATAGAATTTCTGAAAATATCCTTTTGTGAGAAGCTGATGAAAACAAGTATTTGATCCTTAGCCCTACAGATGCCTTGCAATGTTTTTGGAAAAGTTGATTATATATCAAGAGAATAATAATAGTTCCAGAGCATACAGACTCATTTTCAGAGTAAAGAAGTCCTTGTGGGAACCCAAAACAAAAAAAAAAGGATTTGTGTCGTCGCAGGCGACTGGCAAGGCCATAATGACAAAATATAATCCTCAAATTAGTTGGATTACTAATACCTAAAAATATTTATAACGATGAACAATTTAGAGACACCATGAATGGTTTCATTGTCCATCCGAGTCGGCCATTGTTTTCCGACGTAGAGATTTTTACTTTGATACGGAGTCAGGCCCTCTCGCGGTCCAGTGATCACCAATTGCAGTCGTCGACGTCATTACGCCCACGAACAACAGAATATTGCGCCGTGTGTTTTATTTTATTTATTTTCCTCTGTTCGCTTCGCTTAACCAAATGATCCACCGTTCAAGTCGGACGAACCTCTTTGTTCGCTCTCATTAATGCCTATTTTCAGATTGTCTCATGCCAAAAGATCATAATATTGTAATTTACTGCTTGTACCGGTGGACATTCATATATAGGAAAACAGCTGTTTATTTAGATCAAAAGGAATAATTCGATTAAACCTGCTGCTTTGCTGGAGTAATCTAGTCGTAAATCGAGCAAAAGGCTTGTTAGGTAGGATATTGCAAATTTTAAAATTTATTATACAGGGAGAAGGAAGATTTAAAAATTAATTAATTGCACCGTTTCGTTACAATGATTTAAAATTATTGACATTAACTACTTTAATCATGAAATATTTTATGTTGATTAATTTAAGCAAACTGTTAATGCATTGTAAATTAGTTGTATAGTCGAGGAAGTACACGATATTATCAACATAATATAATTTATATATTGAGAAATATAATTTAAAAAAAAATCACTGATGACTACATAATAATCGTTCCTATATTAATTCCTCCACATGCGACACACTCATAAAAAACATTTCCAAGGACAATACATTTTTCCAACTAAATATGGCGGTCCTGGGTCTTCAACGTCAATGCTCCACCAACCATAACGCGTATAATTGTTGTCTCGTCACATTATTTTTTATAATTTTGCCACAAAACAATATACAATAATACCATAGCCATTATTGGGAGGACATGCCTATAAGAATGTCGAGGATGTCATCGGTGCGTACCTTTTTGACGTCAAGGTACATTATTTAAATGCGGGTGGTCGAAAGAGAATTGTTAATTGGAATTGGACGAATTAATTAATTAGATTTTGGTGATGTCACATGCTTGGTTTGATAGTTATATCTATACATTTCTTGAAGTTTTGACTTTCAGAAGATGTGATAACTTATTTAAAAAGGTTTGCTGGAATTTAGGATGTAATGAATTAACTGGATAAATTTCAAATTACTATTGTACCTAGTACTATTTAGTCGATACGGGCTGAGGTGAGACTTATAAGCCCATGTTATCAAGAAGTATTTGTTTTGGTTTAAACATTATGGGAACTGACAACAAGTTTTGTCTTGAATACGTACTGACACTGAAGTAGTACTAACTGTTTTAGCTGAGAGTTGATTCCAGAAGGTAAAGACTCTGGTAGAAAGTTCTCCATACACACTCTGGAGTAGTTTTCTTTTTCAAGTTTGAGAATGTGACTCTGGAGTCTTTGGTCTGTCTTCAAGGCATAGAGATGTCTAACTGTTTGAAAGTTTTGGTGGAGAGGTGAAGATAAGATCTCCTATTATGCTTCTATGTATTTTAGAAGCTCAGCAGTTTTTGTTGTTCTAGTATTTTCTAGTATGTAGGTCATCTTCTACCAAGTTGCAATCGTTTTGCTTTTCTCTGTAGAGCTTCAAGGCTATTTCGGTCTCTAATGAGGTCTGGATGCCAAGCTTGACCTAAATATTCTAGGATTGGCCTGCAGTATATGTTGTACAGTTTTGTAATCGCCTCTTGGGGGGTGTTTGGGAAGACCTTCTTTAGGAGAAATAACTTGCTGTTGGCTTTCTCGCAGATTGCTGTTACGTGTGCTCACCAGGTCAAGTCTTTGGTTATCAGAACTCCAAGGTCATTGTATTGGTGAACAATAACCAGTACTGACCCATTGATGGTGTAGTCATTTTCTGAATAACTTTTCCCAAGATGGAGTACCATACATTTTTCCACATTATGCCAGTCCTCATACCACTTCTCAATTTGGTTCAAATCATTCTGGAGCGAGTCAGAATTGTTGGCGAACCATGAGTTTCTATGTCTTCAGCATGTTGATATTATTAGGTTGAGGAGATCTATAGTGTAAGTTACAAACAACAGAGGTAAAAGTACCGAGCCTTGAGGTTCGCCACTTTGTACTAGATAGAGTTCAGAGTATGAGTCGCCAACTCTGACTTGTACTCTCTGTTTGTAAAATAGTCTTCGGTCCAAAGCAGTTAATCCTCCCTCACATTAAAATTATCCAGTTTTAGCAGAAGCCTCTGGCTTGGGACTCGGTCGAATCATTTGGCGAAATCCAAGTATATGGAATAGAATAGAAAAATCTTCATTTATCTGTATTGCCAAAGGCTCGTTGGGAAGTTAGATTTGAAAACTCTATAAACTAGTGTGCCAAAAAATAGAGCCACTCGTTCTACATATTATCTAAGTAAGTCTTGATAAACAGGTGAAATATAATCAAATTTATACGTACAGAAAATATATCGAATGCATGCATTTTGCGCTAATTGGATCTTTTTTTTTAAAATTCCACTGTCAAGAATTTATAATAAACTACATAACAATAGTCCAAGTGTGGATAAACAAGTGATTCAATTTGCAGTAGTTTCATCCTAGGTGTTAAAATATAGTTAAAGGCATACAAACTTTTGAGTTTCATATAAACTAACGATAATTTTTTATTTACATGGTGTTGAAACTCGAGGTGGTGGTCAAAAACAACTCCCAGGTTTCTGGCTGACTCAACACAGGCAACACCGATTCGTCAACATGCAGGCAGTTAAAATTAAAATGTTCAAAACGACTTTTACTTAAAAGTGAACCAATGAGGTGGAACAATGATCATATATACAGAGTGGCAAAAAAGTCGCGCATAATACCTGTAACTTTTTAATTACCTCGTATACAAAAAAGTGACCTTGAGGAAAGTTGCTCAGTAAATTATTTCCCCCATTTCTACCTAGACAATTTGTTTCTAGGTCTGTTTCTGCAGAAATCACAAACGAGTCAGAGTGAATTTCATTGGTTGAAACTAGTTTTCTGACTGTTTCTGACTGTTTTCAACCAATGAAATTCGCTCTGACTGGTTTGTGATTTCTGTAGAAACAGACATTCTGTCACTTCTGGTTTGTTTGCTATCCAGACCAACTTTGTTTTTTCAAATGGAACACCCTCCCTGGGTATAAAGCCATACAGAAGCTGGAGTGCGTTAAGAAATGGAGTGTGAAGGTAGAGTAGTTGTTTGTCAGAGTGTTCTGACGTCATCACTTGGAGTGCACTCTGGGTGCGCTATTTCTGAACGTATTGGGGCGTTGCGATAAATGTCAATGTCATAAATTCCGAAGCAAGTTCAACACTACAATTTTAAAAATAGCAGTGAGAAGTTCATGTATTATTCTTATCGAAAGAGCAAGGAGAATACACACTCTAAGGATTGTTTATCGGCCTCGTTTTTGGTAATGGCCGCCATATTGGTGTGTCACCATTTCCGACGTCATAACAAAGTCGTCAGCTGTTTGCACTAGCGGTCGTAGTTTAGAATTTAAATTATGATGAAAAAATATTATTTAATTTTGATTAACATAATAGGTAAAGAGGAAGATAAAAACGAGATCTACAAAAGAATTATTTCAATGTTTTCCCAGTAGTAAAGCCGAGTATAAAAAAATATGCATAAAGCAAAAGCACGCGGAATCATAACCTGTTGTGCAAACAGCCTACGCCAAGGCGAGAAAGGACATGTTATCTACGTCAGAATTGGTGATTTGGCGTGGTGGGAGGCTTCAGATTTGATCCACATAGGCCTTATGAGGATTGGCTCTCCTGTAGTAGTAGTGTGTATTTTCCTTGTCAAAAGAGGTCCTGCTGGAACATCTTTCATCTGAAAAAAATTCTTCAGATAGTGAAGAGGAATTGATCTTATTATTGAATAATTACAGAACCGCCGTCAACAAGTGGCTCGTTAATCTTCAACACAACGGCAAAGTCAAGATTGTTGATATCGATATTTTTCGACTCCATCTTAGAAAGCTCCATCACTAATAATCACGAATAATTATATTGAAAATAACCTTTAAATCACGTCAAACCCGGTGAAAACCGCGGGGCGTTTTTCAACCCAGTCCCTGAGTGGTGTAATTTGGACGCACTCTGGGCGCTCTGGGCACGTCAACTCTCGATTTTTGAACGATTTCAGCGTAACGCTCCGAGTAAGTACGCACGTTATTATTGTGAACGGTTTAGAGTTACTCTAGGGTCACTCTCACACCCAGAGTGCTGTTTCTAAACGCAACCCTGGGTTCTTTGATCAAGATATTGTTGAAACCAGACACACATTTTGCCCGAAAAGTCATAGTAGTGCATTTAAGTAATCAGCATTTCGTGATTTATCAGGTCGAATGCCTTACAAACAATAGTCCAAAAGTACCAGGCACGACACCAATGATGAGTCCATGTGGTCGCAATGTCTGTGGTTACCTTTGCGAGTGCTGTAAAGTGTATTGATTTTAATCTGATACTCGAAAGGAATGTGAGCTGGTGGCACCCTACATTAGAACGCCAATGGTCACCTGACGTCACACCTGTTTTTGCCATATACTTCACCCACTCGCTCTTCATACGGAAAGTGTCAGATTAAAAACGGCGGACAATAGCTGTACAGTCGGAATCATTGCAATTGGCACACACTCTTTAAAATCCCTCGTATTAAGTCAAAATTCTAACCAATAAATCTATTTAGTGCAGCATTTTGCTATTACTGTGTGTCAGATTTGACATATTACGAGGGATATTTATATAGTGTGTACCAATTGCAATGATTCCCACTGTACTATGGCCTCTGCGAAATCCAGATTGTGCCTCCGGAATAAGGTTCACGTGATTTGCAAACTCCAATACATCCAGAACCAATAGTTCCAACATTTTAGCCAAAATATTAATTCGACAAATTGGCCATAAATCCGCTAGTGTTTCCACCCTAGGTTTTTTTGGAAAAGGATTAACGAGAGAGCATTTCCATAGCGTTGGAAAAGTACCAGTTTGTAAGGAGACATTAAAGAGTTCAGCTATGATTAAGGCAAATGTAATCGATACTAAAGAGTAGTATATCATAACTTAGCTGATCGACACCCCGTACTTTTTGACCTTACCTGCTTGAAAAACCCACTGATCTCAAAAATAAATGGATAAACAAAGAACGCTTCTAATGCTGCTAATTTACAAGGTCAAAATCTAAACAAAAACAACTGACTGGGACAGCTGTGAGCGTGCGCAGTAGATACATGTATGGTGTGTGCACAAAATCTGGCCAATGAAAATGAAGGAATTTCAAAATTTAGAACAGTTGTTCGAAAGATAAGATACTGCGCAGGCGTTAGGCTGTTCCGTTGCACAACTGTTCATAGAATATTGACCCCAAATTTTCGCACAAGTTTAGCCAATCGAGCCGTACGATTGTTTATCCATTTATTTTCTAGATCAGTGGAAAAACCCGAAGAACATCATTTTCCGTAATGAGCCTAAAGTTAAGCTGCCCACCATCCAAAGTTTCCATATCATTATCCAGAAAATATTTAAGTGTACCCTGATCAACCGGAACCGCTAACTGACCAACATTAGAAAACATATAACTTTTAGATGTGGTTTGGAATATCATTACAATTTTTATTGTGAATATTCCAGCTATTGACTTTTGACCATAATTTTTTTGAGTCTTTCTGAACTTTATTTACATGACATCAATGGAAGCTTTCTGATCTAATGATATTGTCCAGTGGTTGAGACAGTCAAGAAGGCAAGTTGTGGTACTCAATAATTTTGGTACAAAACCATGTTGTTGAGTTGTAATCGATTGTTCTTGTTTAAGAAAACCTCTCAGATTTTCTGCCATCATGGATTAAATGATTTTGCTTACAATAGCAAGCCTATTGGCCAGCATTTAGTTTATCATCTTTTCTGTATATCGGAGTGACTTATGCAACTTTCCAAGCGGCGGGAAGCCTTGTTTGCTCCAGTGACACATTCATTATTTTGCACAGGGAAACAGCAATGTTGTTTGAGCACTTTTCAAGAACCATTGAGGATATTCCGTCCAGACCTGGAGAGCTTATGGAAGCCTTCAGGGATTTTATCTTTTTTAGGATGGGGTGTGACTTGGATAGTTTTGATGGTGGCTTTCTCAATATTGTCTTTGCACATTTCCCCATTTGGAGTTTTCAAATTAGGAATGATGTTTAGTTGTGATCAGAGATAAAGTTGTGATCTAAATGTGTCCATATTTTCAAGATGGATCCAGTGTTGAGGAAATGTTGGATGTGCACTTTATTCAAGAGTGTATCTTTTTAAATTAACAGATTACCAAAAGTGATCTTTATTTGGGATACACAGAACAGAATCTACTCGAGGGTTAGAGCAGATTCTACGCTGAAAAACATATATAAAGCCCCTGCAGGCATGAAGCCCAAATTATTCAATCGCCTTCTGGATAAGGCATATCGAACTTTATCAGAAAACTTCTCCGATCCTCAGGAAATAAAATGTATATAAAAGATGTCACCATTGTAGAAATATATTTCATCTGAAGTCGCGTCAGACAAACAGAGCTGACTCACTATAACTCCATATTCATCAAACAACAAATCCTTAATAGAGTTAACTCGGAGAGAGGTGAATAGAGTATTCATGCAAATCAGGACAGAATAAAACAGAACTGGCTCATCACGAGTCCAAATTTATTCATGAAACAACAAAATCCCAAATATTTCAAATGAAAGTGAACTTTGAGAAAGGAGATCATACTTTAATTATGGGAGAGAGCAGATTCTACTCTGAAGAAGTATTTTCGAAGACAAATCAAAACAACAAAACATCCACAAAACTTCGAAATCATTGCAAGAATAATGAACAGGTGACAAACAACGAAGCTCTAGGTACACGATAGCTTTCTCAACTAATCAACCGATGACTTAATGATAAACATTGTAGATCTAGCAAAATTTTAGAATTTCTGAGCTATACGGATTCTGATCTCTGAAGGATTGGGAATCTTGATTGATGATCAATTCAGATTATGAATGTCACCTCAAACTCACAGTGTAAACTTACCACAATCACGATGTTCTAGCAAAATTGTCTAGACGTGCAGGTTGACTTCACAAATATATTCTCAAAATATACATATTTGAACAGTTTGTCATTGAAATTCAAGACTTTCCTCCAAAATATAACAAACCCAAAGAGCCAATGCGAATTTTCAAGAGACAAGTATCATATTTCGAATGATGACTAAGTGGCCGATTTTATTAAAAATCTCCGCAGCAAGGATATTTTTGGATTTCGTGGAATACTAAATATTAAGTGATGCATGAAAAAGCAAACAATTGACTCTTGCTATTTCACATATTTATAAATTTGGTTTATAGTACAGGGCCTATCCATCGTTTTATATGAATAACGTTCGACAAATTAGAGACAAGCTGAAATTTGGTAAGAGACTTTGTTTTAGGGTACTAAATACTCTCTGAAACACCTCAAAACCACCCCTAAGTGGGGTGAAATCTACCTTTTTTACATTTATCTTGATAACTCCAAAACTAAGCACTTTAGGAAAAAATATCAGAAGAGAAGAATTGTAGAGAAGAAAATTTACTACCAAATAGATATACATCAGTTTTTTTTTTCTCAGATGTTCAGTGGCGTAGATATTAGGTATTTAATTAAAGGGATTTTTCCTAAAAGCCCACTTATTTATTTTTAAACTCAAAATAGATATGTAAAGGCTGAATCATTCCGTTTAAGAAGTCATACCATATGGGCACTTTCCAAATTTCACCGATAAATTGATCGGTTAAATAAATCGGTAGCTGTCAATAAATTCCGGTAAAAGTTAGGTGTAAATCCGGTTACAAGATTTGTCTGGTGCATTTTGGAACGTTTTGTAGTGTTAAAGTTTGGTTTTGACGGTTGTGTTGCAACAATTCAACCAACGACTGCATAAATAACATTCAAAGAAATTTCTGTACGTCAAAAAAAAGTGTCAAAAAATCTCCAACCGAAAAATCCGACAAAAATTCCCGGTGTATTCGGTGCCTCATCGGTTTCAAACAGCTGATCGTTCCGGTCAACTTTGGAACGGACGATCGGGTTCAACCGGTAAAGAGTCGCTACATTTTGGAACGGTTTGGTGAGTCAACTATTAAACCGGTATCGCACCGGTTCAGAAACCGCGGTGAAATTTGGAAAGTGCCCTACATCTCAAAGGTGACAGCTGTGGTCTACAGTAAAAAGTGACAGAGTTGAGTTGAGCCTCAGAGTGGGGGCTTCATTTTTTTGTCTCTCGCTCAGAAATTAACGTTTCATATTTAAACCGTCCAAATTCGGACACCCTCTTCATGCAAGCGAATGGGTCTTAGCTGCTCTATGGCATGTGGCCAATGCAATGGCATTACTTGTATGACCCCAGAAAAAGTGGTCGTAGATAAAGACTTTTTTGAAGATACATTTTCCTATTTGCATAATAAACGATCTGCTAGGAAATTCTGTAATTTTCGTTTATATCGCGAAGCTAAGCGAAAGCTAAGCTAAATCATAGCGAAGTCGATTTTTGTTGATATTCTATAAGGTGTTCGCTTCGCTTCCGCTTCGTTTTCACAGTGTCACACGACAAAATACGAGTGTGAACGACGTATGGTTAAATAATCATGGCGACATTGTAGGTATATGAGCCCAGAGCAAAAACTATAAAAAAAGAAGAGAAAATTAAAAGGAACCAATATAGGAACATACCCCAAATTTCGATTTTAAAAATTTGAAAAAAAAATCATTCCTATTTATTATTCCTCTTTTGCTTTCTATAATATTTATATTGCATTTCTCAAATTATTGTGTGATAAAAATGTTGCCGGTACAATTTGTTGTAGGTATATAGCGAACTCGAGTGAAGAAATCAACTCAGATTAACGCGAGAAGACAGTAGGGTCCTTTTTAAACAATGAATAAAAAGACTGTTTATACCTTAGATTTATACAATGATTCGAGCTAGAAGGGACCCATTTGGTTTAACAGAGAGAGGTTGAAACGGATGTATTTTTGATTTTTTCTCCATTTTGCAGTCGAAATTATACCTAAATAAATTAATGAATTAAATTTGATAGAGAAAAGTTAAAATTGCACAATCAAAAATCTACATAATAAAAACCTCGCCAAAATCAAATCGAATAACATAACCCGTAATTCTCTAACGTGACGATGATCGACAAAATTCATCGCTTTCCCTTTGCAATCGGCTTCGTGATCGGTGTCCCCGATTCTTCCCGAAAGGGGTTATAGAATAGCGAACCGAACAAAGCGTCTCATAACGAACGTCATTGTTTCGCTTTGAGCTTAAAGAATCCGCCCCCTGGCTTATTTTGTGTTATAATTATGTGTCTAGCCCAAGAGTTTACCCCCAAAACTACAATAACACTTTATGGGTATTCCTATACATTATAATAAAAAGTGCCTTTTTATAGAAAATTCTATTTAAATTTTTGCGTGACGGCATTCGCCCTAAACTGCTTGGTATTAAAGTGATATAAATGAATAAGTGGGGTTTTTAGAAAAATCGTCTCAACTAAAAACTTTTTATCTACGCCACTGAACATCTGAAAAAAAAAGCTGTATAAGTACCTATTTGGTAGGAAATTTTCTTCTCTACAATTTTTCTCTCTTGACATTTTTTCCTAAAATGCTTAGTTTTGGAGTTATTAGGTAAAATGTAAAAAAAGGTAGATTTCACCCGACTTAAGGGGTGGTTTTAGGGTGACGGGCTCAACGCCTCGGCTCAGGGGTTCCAAAGGGTATTTAGTACCCTAAAACACAGTCTCTTACCAAATTTCAGCTTGTCTCTAATTTGTTGAACATGAACCTGTATGGTCCTTGTACTATTACCTATAATTTTGTATGTTCTTGTTTCATTCTTGAAATAATCAAGCTATAACAAAAATGTTTTTGACATAAACTATGTTTACCTGATCTTGGGTTAAGGTCGGCATCCAAGTAGTAAAACCCGCTAGATCTAGTTCCTCGGTTACCGACGTGTGGTTCGGTAATTATCGAATAATTACGGTAGTTTCAGAAACCACTTTTTCTAGTAGGTATTACCCCGCCTCTTATCGAAGAGAGATCTTTTTCTATGATAAACGCCAAAAGAACCAAGGCCTCGGGGGCAACTAATTAAAACGAACTGAAGCGTGAACGATTGGCAGTAAAATTTGTTTAGTCCCTTGCAATTAAGGCTTATTAAATGGGAAAAAGGATATTTTTTGTATGGTAGCTTTCTCACTAAAAGTGCGGTGATTAAACTAAAAAATTACATGCATCATCAATCAGCTTCACAAAAATTGAATTTTATTCGTTTACCCTATTCTTTCATCACACATTTAATTTACATCTCACATCATCTTCCTCATTTAATCAACTTATATTACAAAATGAGATCTGTAAACAAGTTTTGTGAGCTATAAAAGATCAACTATACATATTAATTTGAATGTTCGTTTCAATAATAATTGCGGATTTTTTAATTAATCGTCCCAATGTGGAGCATCATCATCTGCATTTTAATATGACATAATGTGAAGTTATGAGACTAATCAGTTGTCAATAAATTGAAAAGTTGAGCCATTAACTTATATGAGTGTAATTTTAAATTTTTTGAATCCAAATTTTTGTTAAGTCTTTGACGTAAGAAGTATCCATTAAATATTCTTGATTAGTTTACAAAAATTGACTCTCTCAAGTGGCTCAGATAAGATTTATTACTGGTGCAATAAAGTACTTCTGAATTACCATTGATCGCTCGGACGCAATCATTTAATCAGTCCGGGGAGAGCGAGCCGGTTCTGTCGCATTAAAAAAAGCCCAACGATAAAAATCGCGGACTCGTCCATTTTTCAGTTTACACGCTGTTAGCAGTCAATATTGCGACCGCGAGCCGTCAACGGGCCTAAGCTTTATCGGCAATAAAGTTTCCTTCTTTGAAAACGAGAATTGTTAGTTGTTGTAAAGCAAAATCGAGAGTTGCTTCTTATCTATAATTGCAATGTTGTCAATGGTTTTTTTTCTTCTTGGGGCTATTTGATTCAAGGAGCGTGTCAATGTCAATGTAATCCAATGAGCTTGTTAATGTCATTCACTGAGCGTGTCAATGTCAATCAATGAGCTTGTCAATGCCAATCAATGAGAGTGTCAAAGTTCCCTTCTTTGAAAACAAGCAATCGAGAATTGTTAGTTGTGAAGCAGAATAGAGAGTTACTTCTATCTATAATTGCAATGCTGTCAATGGTTTTTTCAGTGGCGGGTACAGTGGGGGGGGGCAGGGGAGCGCAACTGCCCCCCCCTTTTTAAAATAAAATAATAAAATTTAAAAAAAAAGAAAACAGAACCATATTTTAAGTTTCAAGAATGTTTAGAAAGCTGGAAACCTATGAAAAAATCACACTTTTGTCTTTGTCCCAAGAACTTTAACCTCAAACAGTATATCATTAGTGGTTGAGTTGATGTATTGTTTTTTTTTTGTTCAAATAAATAAATATTCATACAAAATCAATAAGACTATGTACAAGATGTTTTTTTAAATATTGACATCCCACCTACAGCCTTTAGGTAGATGATGATAGGTAGATGAATAGGTAGATGAAAGGTGTAAATACAAAAGTTGTACAGTATTGGCTAAAATTTTAAAATCCATGGTCAAAAACAAAAATTGAATGTCAGAAATGTGAAATATTGAATGCTTTCAGCTTTTTTCAAATGGATATGTATTTGGTTCTATATTCTTGAAGAACACAATTTCCCGATTCCAAAACTATATATTTTGTCTATATTTGGTTGTGCCGTCTATTTGGTTCTAATTTTTTTTTAAATACTATCAGAGAAACCAAGTACCTCAAATTTTACCTGCAGCTTCCACCTGTACAGGTAGAATGGTTCACAAAATCAGTAGTAGGATAGTATTTTTACAATTTTTGGAGCCAAATATATGAGAGATTGAGAGAATGCTCAATCAAATATAGATCGGGGCATTGTGCTCTTTAAGAATATAGAATGAAATATAGGGCAACCCGTGCTAAAAGCATGCATGGTTTCTAAAAATTCAGCCAAAACTGTACAACTTTTGTATTTACACCTTTCTTCTACCTGTGAAGGTAAAGGCTGTAGGTGGGGTGTCAATATATAAAAAACACCCTTTACAAATAAGTGGATTATTGCGGAACTTATGGGTGGACCTCTGCGAAACGAGCGCAGCGATTTCCGCAGCCATCTACTCACCAATATACTGTTGAACTGTTCAAATAAGACACTTACCTGAAACGTGTAGTTTTTGAACTAATGAGAAAAATTCTCAACTGAGTGAATCAGGTTAGTATTGTACTTGAACAACATATTGGTGAATAGATGGCTGGGTCCACCCATAAGTTCCGCAACAATCCACTCGTTTGTACCTAAATAACTTGTCACAATATATTACTAGTTTGGTAAAGTAGGTAACATTACTAATTCCTGTTGAAAAGCAAATTGACAAAAAGTGGATAATCTTACAAATTCTGACTTTATATAAAAAGTTATTTTTCAAGTACAAATAAGTGGATTGTTGCGGAACTTATGGGTGGACCTCTGCGGGACGAGCGCAGCGAGTTCCGCAGCCATCTAATCACCAATATACTGTTGAACTGTTCAAGTAAAACACACACCTGAAACTTGTAGTTTTTGAACTAACCAGAATAACTGACATTTGAGTGAGTTAGGTTAGTAACGTATTTGAACAAGGTATTAATAAATAAATGACTGACTCACTGCGCTCGTCCCGCAGAGGTCCACCCATAAATTCCGCAACAATCGACAATCCACTCGTTTGTACTTGAATAACTTGTCACATTATGTTACTAGTTTGGTAAAGTAGGTAACATTACTAATTCCTGTTGAAAGCAAATTGACAAAAAGTGGATAATTTAACAAATTCTGATTTTATATAATAAGTTATTGTTCAAGTACAGGGTGTTTTTTTATATATTGACACCCCATCTACAGCCTTCAGCTTTACAAGTAGATAAAAGTTAAAAGGTGTAAATACAAAAGTTGTGCAGTACCTACCTATTTAAAATCACCTTATTCTCCTAAATAGTTCCCCCATTCCTTCGAAAAACCGTATCATGCACAATGCGCTGCCAAAACTAACCCAATCTGGCATATTTTAACTTAAACTGCCCTCCCCCCCCTTTCAAAAGGCAATGAGCGTGTCAATGTCATCCAATGTCATCCGTGTCATTGCCATTCAATATATTGGTAAAGCTTTGTACGCCTTACCTAACGAAGCGAATCATGGTCATACAATTCAAAACTTTTAGTACCAAATCGAGGAAATTGAATAAAGAATGAGTATACGATATCTGATATCATTTTGAAATGGTACCTAACTCAATGTCCTGTAGAAAAAGAAATTTAGACTCGTTCTCGCACCAAAATGTTCATTTCTGAGTCCATGTTAAAGGGCAAATCGGAAATATTGCAATTTATGTTCAATTTCAAACTCTTTGATACGAACTGTTGGGTTCATTTTCTACTTCACGGTGTAATCTGAAAAGGTCCATGTATCCGTATTTGAATTAGAAAATTCGGACATTCGCATATCGCTCATTGTTTCAACCCGGAAACAAACGGGATCGCAGCCAATGAACTAAAAGCAATGCGGAGATTCGCAAAACACATGGATAGAGCGAAGGGGTTTAACTAAGCGATAATCCGAAATTCCTGTATGAACAACTTACTTTTGGTCTGAGACCATAATCTCTCTATGTGCATGATTATTTTGTTGTTTCTTGCAGCTGTAGGAACTAACCTTAATCCGCAATCAATTGAGTATATCGACAAACCATCAAAGAGTTGTTGGACAAGTTAATTCTATAGGTCTGTAGTCATTGTTCTATTAAGTAGATACTAGAATAATGACTGTCGTCAACGCTATGACTAAAAAACGACGTCAATGAGAAAAGAAAGTTGATTGTTCAAGATCCTTGTTGTTGATGGCTTAACTTGCATTTTGTTCTAACTGAAAAAATATATAAACTATATGTATATAATTATCGGTTTATAACGTTCTACGTCTTCCGATTCCCGATCTCCAAACATCTCTGTCAATCCAGGCATCCTCTTCTAAGCCTGTGTCTCTCATTTCTTCGTCTACTCCACTTCTCCAGCTCCTTCTCGGTCTGCCGCGTCTTCTTCTTCCCCCTGGCTTCCACTCAATAATTTGCTTGGGTATCCTTGTATCTGCCATTCTTTGTACATGTCCGAACCAAATTAGCTGTTTGTCCTTTATATCATCTACTATTGTGTGTTCTCAGATTTGTTATCCTTTCCATATTTGACCTGCCTGCGGATCTCCTCCAAAAGTCCATTTCAGTTGCTTCCAGCATTTTTGCGGTTCTGTTCTTTAGTGGCCAGACTTCTGAGATATATATGACTATGCTTTTGACTATGCTTTTGACTATGGTGTTGTATATTCTAGTTTTGTTAGTTTTCTTGATATTTTGGTTCCACAGTACACCGTTTAGTAGGGATATTGCCTTGCGTCCCTGTATATTCTGGTCTTTAATTGCTTCGTCTAGGGTTCCCTCACGTGAGATTTTCATGCCCAAATATTTGTATTCAGTACATTGTTTTATTTCTTGTCCGTTATTCAATTTCAGAGTTTGCAGTTCACCTCCTATAGTCATATTATATTCTGTTTTAGTTAGATTTACTTCCAAACCCCATTTCTCGTATTCCTCTATCAGTTTTCGTGTCATGTACTCTAGGTCATCATAGTCCTGTGCAATTACTACTTGATCATCTGCAAAGCTTAAAGTATATAAATTGTATTCATTGAGCGGTATTCCCATGTGTCTGCATTTGTTTTTCCACCCCTTAAGCGCTTGCTCTAAGTATATTTTAAAAAGCGTTGGTGATATGCAACATCCCTGTTTAAGTCCTTTAGTTGCTATAAAGCCTTTACTGATCATGTTTTCCTGTTTAATCTTGGTCTTTGCATCACTATAGAGGGTTTTTACTGACTTTATTAGTTCTAAATTGATATTGGTTTTTTCCAGTGCTTCCCAAAGCTTTTTCAGCGGAACATTGTCATATGCTTTCTTTAGATCTACAAAGAGTAAATGGAGTTCTTGGTTATACGCTAGTTTCTTCTCTATTACCTGGGTCAAACTAAATGAATGGTCTACAGTTGATCTTCCTGCTCTAAAACGGGCCTGTTCTTCTGCCTCACTATCTTTGAACTCGTTCTCTATTCTGGCTTTTATGAGTTTTCCATACACTCTGCTCAGTGTGTTTGTTACTGCAATTCCTCGGTGGTTCTCGCATTTGTTTCTATCTCCTTTTTTTTTATATCGTTGTTAAATAGCTTATTTTCCACTCTTCCGGTACTTCATGTTTATCTATGCATGTTTGAAATAGTTTTGTTAAATGTTTCTAGAGTTTATTGGTCCCATACTTTATCAGTTCTCCATATATTTCTCCTGGACCTGGTGCCCTACCGTTTTTCAAGAAGCTACAGTGTTTTTTAACTTCTTCTTGCATAACTCTTATAGGTGATCCTGCAGTTTTTATGTTTCGTGTCTGTTCCCTTTCTTCTTTAAACTCTGCTCGCTGTTCTGTCAGTAATTCTTCAAAGTACTCTTTCCATTTCTGGGGTGTTATTGTATTGATAATATCCTTAGTTTGTGTTTTCCTCATGTTTTTGAGTAATCTCCAACTTTCTGTGTATCTTTTACCCCTCAGATAAGTATTAATATGGGCACAGTTTCTTTCTCATGACTCGTTTTTTTTCTGTATTATTTTATGCCGTACTCTTGCTTGTGCTTCTTTATATATTTCTTTGTCCCGTGTCTTCTTTGAACTTAAATACTGTTGGTATTTCTTCCTTTTATCTGCTATGTCTTTCTCTATTTCTTGATCCCACCAATAGGGTGAGGGCCTTCTTCCGTTTTTTTCGTATTTGCCTAGGGCTTCAAATGCTGCACTGTGAATACTCTCTTTGATATGTTGGTAGGTAATGCATTTCTAGGTTTTGGAAGTTTATACTACTCTGTAATTTTTGATCCAATCTCTTCATGTACAACCCCTTTACGCTTTGCTCATCTAGAGATTTTAGGTTGTATCTCTTAGGCACAATTTTGTCTTCTTGTTTTTCCATTCCATTTTCTTTTGCAGTGGGATAAAGATTTTTGTTTCAGGAGGTAGTGATTGCTTCCACAGGTCGCTCCCCTATATGCTCTCACATCCTGGAATTTTATGTTCGAGCTCTGTTTTGCGATAGTGTAGTCAATGATCGATTTTTGTTGTCTAGTTTCATTTTTCCATGTGTACTTATGTATTTATTTATGCTGGAAGTAACCGTTTAGGATTTTCAGGTTATTTTGTTGGCATATTGCTATGAGCCTTTCTCCATTATTATTTGTTACATTCTCTAAACTATATGTATAATAAGCCAACAAGGTTTAAATATCCTGGGTAATATTATGGTTAAAAGAAGGTACTATTTAAATTATCCGTATGGCGCCAAAGTTTGTGGCACGGTTTTTATTTTCTATAATTTTTACGATATGTCATTGTCTGTCGAATGACCACAGTCGTTGTCGCGTCGTCGCTATATAAATTATTCATAAACTTGACAACGTCGGGTGGCTGCCGCCACATTTTACAAGCAAAAAGGACTAAAAATCATGTTCAAAGGCGGTAACGGAGCTACGGTGTTTACATTTTAATCAATTTCGATCTTCGGCCTCGAGCCTCTCTCGCGTTTTTACTTCTCTTCTTCTGTACCTGGAGTCTTTGGTTAGATTGTCGTTAACAAAGTGATTTAAAATGTTTTGTGGTTTAAGTCTTTATTTGTCATTAGATGCGTGAATAGGTAAATCGGTTGGTGTCTTGTTTAGGTAAACCGCTCGTTAAAATCCCATTAGTGTTTATTGGTTAATTGTTCGGAAAAGACACTTTTGGTTTTAGAAAATTCAGGCTTAATTATTAATAATACCAACAAATTTCGATTTTCTTACCTTTGGTAATGTCAAGTCTTAGCTGTTCTTTTTCCCATGAAGCAAAAGACGCTTTGAGCGCCTCCGCCATGGTTTTGTTGGTGCCTGGCGTCAGGGGTGGCACTTGAGTCGGTATATCTAAAACAAGAAAATTGTAAACATTAGTTTTCATTCGCCATAACAATACATGAATAATAAAGTTTTGAATTATCACAAGAGAATGAAACTCTTCTGTGTTGGTAGAGAACATACTTGGAATTACCATATGTGGCATGGGCGGAGATCTGCTACAGAACAATTTTTTTTTTATAAATCGAGTTTTTCCAATTAAATTGCAATAATGTTTCATAGTCATTTCACTTTGCATCATAGTCATTGCAATAAACGGTTGAATAGTGGTCTCAATTACCTACATGTACTTACAATTTTTCCTTATTCTCACTAGATTATTCTGATAAAATAAATGGTTGAATTCAGATGTTAGAAGAAGACATACATACAAAATGTTTATGTGTACAGTTTGGACTAAAAGAATAGGCGCCGGAATTTTAAAATTACTATGGGGGCTTGGGATCCAAAAATTAACATGAAACATAAGTGAAATTAATTTTATAGACTTAAATGGGACCAGTAGACAGATACCCATTTCACGCTGAATCGTTGATCGTCTCTGCAGGTTCTTTCATATTATCGAAATTCGTGCATCTTCGGCAGCTCGGCTATACTCGGCTTCAACAGCACCATTGGCGTAGTCAGGATTTTGTCTTGTAGAGAAGAAGGGGCAAATTTGCAGGAAATGATTCTTGCAGCAGTGGCAGCTTCGCCGCAAGCGCTGCAGGAAGAAATGCGCCGCAGTTGCTAAATTTCTGGGTCTTTTCACGGTATTTTTGGGACTTCTAATGACGGGCAAGCGGAAATGCGGCTATTTCAATAAATTTTGATGAGAACTTATAGTAGAACGTTACTTATATTATAATGTATGTATTTGAATATTTTCCATTTTGAATTATTAATACAATTTAAACGCCTTTGGGGTAAGGGGGCAAATGCCGATTCGATTCGCCTTAACCGGCTACAAGCCAATTCGACTTATTACTGCCTACGTGTCTAGTAGGTTTGTCCGGTCTGTATATACATTTTCCATGATAAACTAGGTGAAAAGGCCAGTGCATTAGTACATCATTCAAACGGAAAGGAGATAATCCAACAACTTATTGAAAAAACGTATATCACTACAAGTGTTTCTTGGTGTAACACTTCATTACGCTTATTCATCAAGACCACTTATTGGTTTTCTCTATGCGTTTGGAATTTGTTGTAGTTATGACGCAGTAATGAGGTACAAATCCTCAGTAGCAACTACAGTTCGCCGTAACATGCAATCAGCAAACTTCGAACTACGGGGAGCAAATAGCTTGAAGCCCGATTGTCTGGTTCAAACGGTGGTAGACAATTTTGATATACAGATCTTTTCTGCAAATGGACTGAAATCAACACACTCCCTCTATGATGCCTCGCTTTCATTTAAAACAAATTGAAAAAACTCAACTTATGGCACGAAACAAACCTATAAATAAGCTAATGGCATGGCCAAAAAATGAACTACTAATATACAAGTTTGACAGGTCAACAACAGGCCAATTTTAATGGAATAGAATGAAATGTCTAGAAAAACTTTAAGGTTGAATAGAGAACGAAAGATGACGATTTTCCCTGTTCCACCTCCAGCATTACCAGCGCTCTGCCGCCACTTTGTTGTTTTCTCCCTCCGCTTCGCGACGGGAGGCAAACCACATCTCGGTCTAAAATTTAATAGTTTTTTCCCTTGTATAATGAATAACTATTACTAATGGAATGTTCAATATTTTGGTGTTGAAGTTGCTCGATATATTGGGATATAGAATATCATCCATAACTCTTTGGAATGTAGCCGGCGCGTTCTTCAAACCAAAGGGCATGCGCAAGAATTCAAAATGCCCGTTTTCTGTGCTAAATGCGGTTTTTTCGATGTCATTATCATGCATGTGGATCTAATGGAAGCCGCTAGCTAAATCTAAGGTGGTGAAATACTGGCAGCATCCCAGCTTGTTCAAGAGATCCGTTATGTTGGGTAATGGGTATCTGTCATCTAAGCCCTAAAATTTACTATACTATACTAAACAAAAAAATATTCAAACTGTTTTTCAAAGTCAATATAGCAAAAGCAACAAAAACATAAAACACACAAGTTTGATATAAAAATAAATAGTTAGGAATGTTAGGATCAGGAACTCAATATTTTTGTACCTACTCACTACACCCACTACATACAATGCCAAAATCACTATGGGGGCTCCGCTACGGAGGCTCATGCCCCCATTGCCCCCGTGGTTTCGGCGCCTATGACTAAAAGCATCATAGGGTGGTACGAGATGAGATTTCCTGTAATATTCAAGTTGAGCTGTAAAAAATGATGTCCAGATAATAGATAATGCAGCGTTAGGATGCCTAAGAAGATACACTCAACGACAACATAGTTGCAGCCTAATGGAACAGTCACAGTTAAAATATCATCAATAGAAGAACGAAGACATAGAAGAAGAACTGCCATACTTGAAAGGATGCCAACTTCAAGAATAATGAAATTGAACGGACCACAAGCATGAAAAGAAATTAGCAGAAAAAAAGGTACTTTACATGTTAGAAACACTGTAAAAACCGAAAAAGTGATGCCAACTAGGGTTCAAGGATGTTACCTGACATTTTTGTGAATGTCATCGTGATATATCTCACAGCAAAGGAGAGATAGTTGAACTGCTAGTGATAAAGATCTAAGAGAATTCCAAGTTAAAAGAAGATTTTTTCATAAATAGCATGATCACCAGTTCTTTGAGTAAATAATGGACAAAGAATCAGCATGTGAAACTTGGTTAGCACTCCTAAATCAATTTGAAGCGTCATCTAGAGACCAGTTCTTTAAACTATGCCCAGATTTTTCTCCTTTTGATTGGTCCACTGGAACAGATGTGTCAATACATTGCAAAACTTAAAAGAATTTTTAAGGATCAAGAAGATTGAACAGCATTTTTAAATCAACTACTACAAAATTAAGATGTGATTTAGAAGTGCAGAGAGATATTATTATTATAGGAACAAGACAAGTATTGGAAGTACCATCGTCACCAAAACTAACTGGGACAGCATCACATTAGTTCTTGTCCTATTATATAAATTTTATTGTGAAATATTTGTCAAATTATGAATTAAATGCATTGAAATGAATGACAGTAATACCACAGCATATACAAAAACAATCAGCAGGCTAATTTGAGTGACAGCCCGTGTAATAAAGGAATTCATGGTCGGGATGTCACTAGCGGCCATTTTGGGATACGAGACAGGGCCTGATTAACAATAATTAAGGTTTCTTCTTTCGTGTCACAGAGTCTTATTCGCTTTAAATAAACTAAATTTATTATTACTTACATATATTTATAATTAGTAATTTATCATTATTATTAAATATACAACAATGGTAACAGATGACACCATAAATGACAACACGAATCATAGAAAAGTGATTTATAAATTCTTAAATAGAACATTCACTGGATTCATCCCCTCCACTTTTTGTTTTAGTTCGTGACTACACCGCTGTGCGCCCATATCGCCGTTTCTCAACGTACCCCTCGTTTTTATTCTAATCACTGACTTCAACGATGAGTTAGCTATCTTTGTTTAGTGAATAGAAAATGACAATGACCGACGTAGAATCGTGTATATAAAAACCAGTCATAAAAATGCAGGTGTCCATTTAACATCATAATGCAAATGTCATCTTGTCATCTGAACTAATTTGTTGAGTGCATCGTTGTTGATTGTTTTGAATTCCAAGACTATGAAAGAAGTGATAAGTGCATCATCATAAGCAGCCAGTTTAAGAGTTGTTGCCACAGTGTGTGACCAGGCGGCAAAAAATAAATCAGTCAAAAGCGAATTGCAGCCATAGACCAGGGAAATCTACATCAAAAACAACACAGACACAGAAATTTTGGTTTTGTTGGAGATAAACAACCTCGGATACGCCAGATCATCTATGAATAGATTATAGATTATTTTATTCATTAAGTGATTCTCACATAAATATATAAAAATAAAATGTATAAAATTTTAGTTTATGTAGTTTTGAAGCACTGCCTTATTTTGAAAAAATTGAAATGTCAAACCAGTAATTTAAAACCGAGATTCAAACGGCCCGCCAAATATTAGTTCAATGACTACACCGCTATGGCATCACCGTCGGAAATGTCACTGGGCGACTACAACAGAAGTGAGCGTTCTATGTCAGAATATAAATCATTTTTCTATGACACGAATATACTAAAATCACTTTGAAAATCATAACTAAAATTCCGCTCTACACCGCACGCCTATGACCTCTGTCAGAAATAAACAAAATAAAATTTCGGCGTCCATGCCGTTTAATGACAGGACGGTATCCCCTAATGGCGGCGTGCGCAGAAAAGATGCGCGTGAGAGTTAGCCTGCTGATTGTTTTTGTATATGCTGTGGTAATACATTATATAAGAGTGACCTTGAACCGTTGATTAACCAGAAGCACGTCTCGTTGAGATCAAAATTACAGAAAATGTTCGCAGTTCCTTATTACAGTTGTATCATGAGAGGTGGGGACATCAGGATATAAGACAATTTTGGCGATTAATGATAAAGAATTTTTTCTTTTTTCCTGAAGAGAAATTGAAGAACGATCTCAAAATTAACGTTCGTCTTTAGAGACATGTTTGTAAATCTTATATCTTATAAAAAAGCCCATCGCTTATCTTCAGGTACTAGAGAACTGACTACAGTGTTTCCTTAGAATGGGCCACTTTCACGTGCCGGGAATATGGCAAATTATGATATTTTTTGACGCAGATACATCAATGCAACCAAGAATGAACAATATTTTGCAAGATTTTAGTCAGATTATTAAATAAATTAATAAATAAAAACTAAAAATTTAAACGAAAAATCCCGTGATTGAAAACGCTCTGTGATTGGCTAAAGCCGATTTTGACATTTTTCTTGCCACATGTAGAAATGCGAAATTTAAATGAGTTAATAAGGATTATACCTATCCTTTATTTTTTTATAATGTAGTAAAGGACGAAAATAGTTTCTAGCTAGTGAAATATGTAATGATTTACTAATGAGAAATTTGGCATCCTTGATTTTCTGGTGTGTGACGTCACACACCAAGTTAATTTTTTCACGCCAGTTTAAAAATTCGATTTTTAAATAATTTTTTTTTCAAAAATAAGCGTTTTTTTTTCGGAAAAAAAGTATACAGATAGTATTAGAATGACCAAAAGAATAATTTAAAAATGTTTTTGAAAAATGTGAAAGTGGCCCATTGAGAGCGAGATGTAGAAATTGTCACATTCCTCTCATAAAAGCAAAGAATATTATAGTTAACACTTATAGAAAACCTATTCCATGTATATTTTTTGACCCCCAAATGGAGCCAGACTTTTCGAGCCGGGCTCCATCGGAGTGGTAGGCTCGCCGTAATCAACGTGGTTCCAGTTGATGGCTACTCGGCGTTGCCATATGTCCATATAAATATGTATAATAATAACTTTAAAACGGTGACCGCGCTGATGTGAAAAAACACGATATGCGGGAAAAAAATGGAAGGTTTTGTCTTGAAAATATCGCTGAAAAATTGCTAGACGATAATAGCAGTTCGAACTCGAGTTTCTCACAGAAATATCAAAGTTTTTCAATTTTTTTCTGGAAAACTGACTAAGTAAAAATTGTGCAATTTTTTCAGGTGAAAGACGAAAGTGAGGAGCTTATTATAGGAAAATTTCAAATTTTTCCAATGGAAAATCATCCCAGGAAAAATTCTGGAAAATTGACTATTTTAAGCAGAATTCATTTTCTTAAATTACATTTATTTCCTAGAAAACTGGCAAAAGGAAAATTGTGAATTTTTTTCAGAAAAAAGAGGAAAGTGAGGATCTTATTATAGCAAAATTTCAAAATTTTCCTGTGAAAAAACACTCCAGGAAAAATTTAGGAAAACTGACTTTTTTAAGCGAAATTCATTCTTTTATATTACAATTATTTTCTGGAAAATTGGCAGAGTGAAAACTGTGATATTTTTGCAGGAGAAAGACGAAAATGAGGAGCTTATTATAGTAAAATTTCAAAATTTTCCAGTGAAAAATCACTCCAGGAGAAATGTATTTATACATGTATATTTTCGGATAACTGAATAAACTCTATTCTAAGTTAAAATAGTATATTTCCTAACTAGTGCGGAAAGTACCACTTTTCCGCACGCGATTGCAGTTTATCGACCGACGCGCAGCGAAATTCGGCAAGCAATCCAGTGCGGAAAAGATACTTTCCGCACGAGTTAGGAACACTATTTTTTCTACGAGATGAAAGGTAATATTTTCATCTACATATTTATCAATTTAAGATATTTTTTTTCACTTTTTTGTACCTGTACCTGGTAGTATATCCTGTTAATCTGTAAGTACAGGGTGGCCCAAATTCGAGCCTCATCATTGGGATTTTGGAAACCGTAAGAGATACAGGGTCGGTTAAATTATGGCAAAGTTGCGCATTTTGATGCTCAACAAAATGCCGCTTTGATATTCAGGATATTCCGAATACTTCCGGAGATATCCAGAAAAATTTCGAAATTTTGCAAAATTGTTTTTATTTTTTCCTGACTTTATTTGAAGTGATATTTCGAAAAAAATATCACTTCATCATAGCCACTTTTTCTCCCCTACAAGATGCTACCATCAAATTTAAAATCTGACATTTCGTCTTTTGGCCACCATCATCAACTTATTTTTTTTAATTACAACCCTGGATTTTTTATTTCTGATTTTCAGAGCTTCTGATGTTCCAAAACCTATGACGTATCGCATTTATCCGAAAATAGTTATTTATGCAACAAGTGTGTAAAGTGCGACAATCACATGAGTGAAAAAAGGTGCTTTACGCAAGTATTGCATACAAAATTTTTTCTACTACCAATCAAATATGTGTACGAAAATAAATTTAGTCAAATACTTCATGCGCTAGTGCGTAAAGAATTTTCATTTTACGAACTAGTGCGTGAAGTGATTTACCAAAAAAATGCCAAATTGACAGTGTCGACATCTGTCATTGACATTACTTTACGCACTAGTGCGTGAAGTGAAATTTTACGTCTTCTGAATAGCGCGTAAAGTGAGTACTTTACGCACGGTAGTAGAAAAAAATATTTTTTTTTTACTTCTTAGTAATTTCCTACCAAAATTCTTTTCTCTGTCTCTCTCTAACACATTTAGTTTTTATAGAAAGTGCCAATAATATAAATTTTTCGAATAAATGCGATTCGTCATAGGTTTTGGGATATCAGAAGCTCTTGAAATCTGAAATAAAAAACGAGGGTCCGTATCTAGAAAAGTAAAGTTGATGATGGTGGTCCAAAGACGAAACATCATATTTTAAATTTGATGATAGCATATTGTAGGGGAGAAAAAGTGGCTAAGATGAAGTAATATTTTTTTTGAAGTATCACTTCAAATAAAGTCAGGAAAAAATAAACATCTTGCAAAATTCCGGTTTTTTCTGGATATCTCCGGAAGTATTCGAAATATCCTAAATATCAAAGCGGCATTTTGTTGAGCATCAAAATGCGCAACTTTGCCATAACTTAACCGACCCTGTATCTCTCACGGTTTCCGAGATCCCAATGATGAGGCTCAAATTTGGGCCACCCTGTACCTGTATACCTAAAAATTTCAGGTATTCTACTTTTCGGCACGGAGTGCGGAAAAGTGATCATTTTTCCGCACTCGGTGCGGAAAAAAAACGGAAAAGCACTAGGCGGAAAAGTGATATTAAATGACCTAAAATGCGTGCGGAAAAGTACACTTTTCCGCACGCTCGTAGAAAAAATTTATTACAAAACAATAATTCCGAAGGTGCTCTTTGAAATAATCTATGACTTAATCTTTTCTTTAAATTGTTATGACGTCATCGATGACGTAAGTAAAAACCCTCGTGTCGTGCAACGAACTATACATATCGGGTCTTCAAAAAAAAAAAACAATCAAAGATTGCTTTGGTTACGAAAACGTACGCATTATTGTTTGTATATTGGTCAGGATTTTTGACATGACATTTTGACATTAAATTTCATTGACTGACATTGTCAAAATTAAAGAAAAATATTGCTAAGACGTACGTTTAAAAAACCATAGCAATCTTTGATTGGCTTTTTTTTTGAAGACCCGATATGTTTGGTTGAAATTTCAGACATTTAAAAAGCTATTTTTCAAAAAGGCAAATGACGTAAGTACAAAACCCTCGTAAAACTATTTTTTTTTTACGCGTCTCATTTCGTCAGCACCCCTTGTATTTGGAGTTAGTTGCGCTTATGCACATCCTGAAAATGCCAGACAAAAAAAAAATCCTGTGCAATTCACACCCGGTAGAAGTGAAACCTTCATCGAACTGCATGCATTAAGCCTCATTTACACGGTGCAAGTAGTTTGAGCAAGTACTAACGCCAGTAACTAAAATTTAGTAACTTGAATCGTGTAGACACCTTAATTTAGTACTTGAGCAAGTAAACTCTTTAGTCAAGTAATTAGTCAAGTGAATAGAAGCTGGTTCTATTTACTTGAGCAAGTGGCTTCCCCCTCTCGTTTATTTTACTGACTTTAGCGGGCTGGACGTGTGTAGACAGGATTTGTATTTAGTGATTAGTGAAGTACATTAGTGGGGTTTGAATTTGAATATTTTGAGTATTGTGTTGCACCTTGCACCTATTAGTTGCCTTTGCAATGTCGTCTGTAACTGCTTCCTGTTGCCAGATATGATAGTGTAATTTCCAATGTAATTTTTACTGGAATAGCAGGTCTCATTACAGTATCTTGTGTGCTATTCATGGGTTTTATTTCAAAAAGTTAACTTATTGAATTGTTCTTTTGTCATCCGCATACAATTTCGATATTCTTTTGGATCTTCCTTAGCCAGTTCAACCAATAATGTGGAAGATGCACCATGTGTTTCTCTACGAGATATCCATGGTCGAACCCAACAACGTTTTCCATTTTCAATTTCTTTCAATAAAATGTGTGATAATTCTCCATAAACACTCAAAATGCATTTTTAAATTTCTTTTCGAACAACTGTACTTGCTGCCATTTCACCTCAATTTGCACTAATCACTAAATTCGACTTAAAATCAGTAAAATGCATGTAAACACCCACTTGCACGAAAACAAAGATAATTTAGTTACTGGCGTTAGTACTTGCTCAAGCTACTTGCACCGTGTAAATGAGGCTTTACACACATACTAACATAGACAGTGGCGTCCCCCCCCTCCAAAAGACTTGAGAAAGAACGCAAATAAATATAGTTTAAAAAAACTAAAATACACGCTGGGGTGTTTGGTTCCACATTTCTCATACATTGAGCACCCCACGCTTTTTTGACAATAATTTTAATATTTTTTGTTCATTAATATTTTCTGTTTATATTAAAAATTATTTTTCACTTTTTAGTTCGATGTATCAAAAGCGTGTTAGCCCCAGATATTTCCAGACTTTTCCAGACATTATTCAGACATATTCAGGGCTTTCCAGAGTTTTCCAGATTTCATCCAGATTTATCCAGATTTGTACAGACTGATCCGGATTCTGGAAAATGATTCCCAGGTCTTTTGGAACCTTTTTCAGAATTTTTCCGACCCTTCCAAGAAATTTCCAGGCATTTTCCAGACGTTTCCAGAAATTTCCAGGCATTATCCAGACTTATCTAGAGCTTTCCAGAGTTTTCTAGACTTCATCCCGATAAATCCAGACTTGTTTAGACTGATCCGGATTCTGGAAAATGATCCCCAGGTCTTTTGAGACCTTTTTCAGATTTTTTCCAACCCTTTCCAGAAATTTCCAAGTCTGGAACGTTTCCAGACTTTTCCAGACAATATCCAGACTTATCCAGAGTTTTCCAGACATCATCCAGATTAATCCAGACTTGTTCAGACTGATCCGCATTCTGGAAAATGATCCCCAGGTTTTTTGGGACCTTTTTCAGAATTTTTCCAACCCTTTCCAGAAATTTCCAAGTCTTTTCCAGACTTTTCCAGACTTATCCAGAGTTTTACAGACTTTATCAAGATTTATCCAGACCTTATCCAGGCTTCTACAGACTGATCGGGATTCTGGAAAATGATCCACAGGTCTTTTGGGACCTTTGGCAGAATTTTTCCGACCCTTTCCAGAAATTTCCAGGCTCTTTTCAGACGTTTCCAGAGCTTTCCAGAGTTTTCCAGACTTTATCCAGATTAATCCAGACTTGTTCAGACTGATCCGGATTCTGGAAAATGATCCCCAGGTCTTTTGGGACCTTTTTCAGATTTTTTCCAACCCTTTCCAAAAATTTCCAAGTCTTTTCCAGACGTTTCCAGAAATTTCCAGACTTTTCCAGACAATAACCAGACTTATCCAGAGTTTTCCAGAGTTTTACAGACTTTATCCAGATTTATCCAGACCCTATCCAGACTGATCCGAATTCTGGAAAATGATCTCCAGGTCTTTTGGGACCTTTGGCAGAATTTTTCCGACCCTTTCCAGAAATTTCCAGGCTCTTTCCAGACGTTTCCAGAGATTTCCAGACTTTTCCAGACTTAATCCAGATTTATCCAGACTTGTTCCAGCTCACTTGGCTTGTTCCAGGTTCCTGTTGTGTGTTGTGTGTTTGTATTAATATGAGCGTGTTAAAAAAGTGCTTTTTCGTTTAGTTTCATCGGGTCGCTTTTTCGTTTCATCGAGTCTCAAATCACTCCCAACGATTCTAAAGAAGTTTCCACTTCAAAAATGACTCCACTCAACATTCCCTATCTCACGCAGAGCATAATTTTGTTTTAGTTTATATATTTTCTATTTATACAGCAAATTAGACGTAGCAACTAGGTATCTAGTCCAAGCAATAAAGGAAGTTTACCTCAACATAATTAGAAGTTAACATTTTTTGGGGGGGATCGGTTCATTTTCATGTGCTTAATAACATATTAAGACTTTGATATTAAGTTTGCGACCTTGTACTTCCATAGGGTTTTCAGTTAGGGGTGGTTTTTAGGGTTAATTTGCAGTTTATGGAGAACGCTGCTCAAAAGGATGGTCCAATAGCAAAAAGTTTCAAATTAATATTGTAGCTGAAGCTTTTTGCTATAACAAACTCAGCGACAGCACCCCTCTATCTTCTATAGTTTTTTTTCTGCAGCGTCTTGAATAGCAGCATGTTTTTGTTCAAGGTCACTGAATCAACGTTTTGCCATTTTGAGCGCATTTGTTGCAGCAGCGGCCGAATGCATAATGCGATTTCAATTTTTCAAACACCACATTATTTCTAATGAAATGCACTCTCCAATGCTTTTTTGTTCGAATTTTTTGCTTGAAAATTAAGCGAGCACGGACTTGTCTAATGTGCGAGGAAGTTGTAAATTGTTTCGAAAACTACCCCTTTCTTGCATTCACTCTAATTTCTAAACGGGGCCAAATATTTGGTGACAGTTTTCGACAATCGGCAGCCAATTTATTCCTCTCATAATGCCCCAGCGGATTTTTTTTTTCGTTAATCACTTAATGACTTATTGGCCTGAAAACGTCGCGCGCGATTTTTCAAAAAGTAAAAAAAAATTAAAATTGTCGCATAGCGCTGAAATTTGGTACGATGGCTTTATTTATTGTTCTCATGATTATACTGCAATTTTATATTATGTGAAGCAATTAAAATTGCAGTATATTCGTAAGAACAATAAATAAGGCCATCGTACCAAATTTCTGCGCTATGCGACAATTTTAATTATTTTTTACTTTTTGAAAAATCCCGCGCGACGTTTTCAGGCCAATAAGTCATTAAGTGATTAACGAAAAAAAAAATCCGCTGGGGCCTTATGAGAGGAATAAATGGGCTGCCGATTGTCGAAAACTGTCACCAAATATTTGGCCCCGTTTAGAAATTAGAGTGAATGCAAGAAAGGGGTAGTTTTCGATGCAATTTACAACTTCCTCGCACATTAGACAAGTCCGTGCTCGCTTAATTTTCAAGCAAAAAATTCGAACAAAAAAGCATTGGAGAGTGCATTTCATTAGAAATAATGTGGTGTTTGAAAAATTGAAATCGGATTATGCATTCGGCCGCTGCTGCAACAAATGCGCGTAAAATGGCAAAACGTTGATTCAGTGACCTTGAACAAAAACATGCTACTATTCAAGAAGCTGCAGAAAAAAAACTATAGAAGATAGAGGGGTGCTGTCGCTGAGTTTTTTATAGCAAAAAACTTCAGCTACAACATTCATTTGAAACTTTTTACTATTGAATCATCCCTTTGAGCAGCGTTCTCCATAAACCGCAAATTACCCCTAAAAACCACCCCTAACTGAAAACCCTATGGAAGTACAAGGTCGCAAACTTAATATGTTGTTTAGCATATTAAAATGAACCGATCCCCCCAAAAAAATTTCAACTTCTAATTATTTTGAGGTAACCCCTCTTTTCAGATCTCCGTTTCTTGGACTAATCATCTAATATGTCGATGTAAAAAATTCTAAAACCGCCGCGGCAGTTAGTCTATCATCTTACAAGGTAAAATCACAGAAAATATATTAAATGCCCGAGAAAATCGCGCAACGCTGTTAAAATTTGTTTGCCGAAAAGCTAGCGCGAATATAATTTATTTCAATTTATAACACCGGAGCAGCGCCTCTAGCGGTCTGCCGTCGCCCATAAGCGTAGGTTTTCTATAGTTAACTATAATATTCTTTGATAAAAGTTACTTGAAACTCGTGGAAAGTCAGTTGACTGATGAAAAATCATTTTGGCGATTTGTAAACTCTAAAAAAAGTAATTCGGATAATCCACAGTGCATGAGTCTGGATAAGTATGAGAGCAGTGATCCACAAGAAATTGTAGAGTTGTTTAACAGTCACTTCTCATCAGTTTACTCTAATTATCCGAGCTTAGATGATATATTTTTTGTTTGTGACAGGTCTATCTCGATTGGTAATCTCTCTTGTGATGGATGTTTATAACAAGATATCAGATTCAAATCTAAGTTTGGGTCCAGGTCCTGATAATATACCCGTTGTGTTGTTGCATAATTGTGAATTTGTTTTTGCTGAGGTTTTGTGTGGAATTTTTAACTTGTTGGTAAGTGGAAGATTTCCTACATGCTGAAAACTATCTTATGTTTCACCATTTTTTAAGAACGGGGACAGATCAATCATCGAAAATTATTGTCCATTTTCTAAAGTGTCATGACGTTGAAGGCCTTGGTTGCTGAGAAGATAGCTCCTCTTTTTAAATTTATAATGATAAATGAGCAGCATGGCTTTACGAAGAAGAGTTGTTGGAAGCTCTCGAGAATAGGTATCACAGGTAGAATCAGTTTACACCGATTTCTCGAAGGTTCTCGACAGGGTTGATCTTGACATCCTTATAAAAAGCCTTCAAGCCATGGTGTTTTCGGTTTCTTGCCTTCGCTGATGATCTGAAGCAGTCTGATGTCCTTCATGGTCATCAAATCACAAGATTATTGTAGGTTGCTGCAGAGGGATCTTGACAGGCTTACTTTATGTAGTAAGAGCAACAATTTGACATTGAATGCCAATAAATGCAAGGTAATTTCCTCTAGTAGATCGAGGATTCCCTTTCTGGTTCAATTATTTCCTGGACTCAGTTGAACTTAAGAGACAGACCTTGGTGTCTGGCTGAAAGCGCAGTTGTCATTCATAAATCACATTGATGATGTCACAAATGAGAATGTTGGGTTTTGTTTTTCGGGGGTTCGTCAATGTTTATGTTTTTAAAGAAATGTATTGTCCACTGCTACGCTCAGATTTAAAGTATGCCATTTTTATATGGCATCCTCATTATGTGGTTCATTGTAAAAAGTTAGAGAGTTCAAAAGAGATTTCTTAGGGAAATTAGTCTGAAACTGCATATCCCTTTTGAGGAAACTGACTGCATTGAAATCATGAAGCTTCTAAATCTTTCGTACTTGTTTGATGTTATTGTGGATTAGAGAGCTACCTTGTGACAATGCTAAAGAATTTAATAATGAAGAAATTAAAACCATACTTACTCCGTAAAAAATGGAATGAATACAATGCTAACTGCTCTAGACTCCTGAACAAAATGGTTCAAGTGAACGAGATAATCGCACTGTAGTTGAAATAGCAAGGACACTCAAATCCTGGAGTAAAATTTCCTCAATCTTTAAGGGCTGAATTTATCAGCACAGGTATGGTTTCATCAATATTAATATCTTCCGTTATTTGAAATCAAATGGAATGAGTGATACCTCATTTGGAAGAGAATTGAAATTAAGAACTAACTTATAGGATACTTGTATCCAGTGAGCTTTTCGAGTCAATCCTAGCCGATCAAGACAGGTTTGACTAATGAACTCTGCTTGACTAGCTGAATCTAGAACAGCTCGAACCATCAGGAAATTTCCTAGCGCATCCAGCACTTCCACTTTGATCATAGACCAAAGTATTGTGATATGTGGAGTGGAAACGGCAAGAGATGTGCACAATGGGTTTGAGCCGATGTATTTTGATTCGATCGTTGAGCTTGAGTATAGTTTTGTAGGAGTGTGGTGTTAAATGACGAAGCTGAGAATTGATTTGGTGCTTGTCAAGAGGCTGAATTTGTAAGGTAGTACTAGTTCGAAGACTGATTATGATTAAGAGAGTAGTTCACCTGTTTCTCGTTAGAATCAAATTTATTTGAGCGATAGATATTGAGACACAAAATGTCCAATATTTTGTGTTTAGTCTGGCCCCTCAACGTGGTGCAATGTCGAGGAATTGAGCTATAAAATAATATCAACAGAATGTTTTACCACCACCCATTTAAAATATGCTTTACATCCACCAAATATTTATACAATTCAGCTGGGGGCTGTTTTTCGAGCTCCTCAATAATGTACAGCCGATTACCGATACCAAAGACTCCTGCGAAATATCTACAACAAATCCTGCAGTATTCAAGCATTTGAACTGGAATCAGGGAGGCTTGAAGATAGATGGGATGTTGTGCTCAATTCTGTATGATAACCTTCAGGACAGAGCCGATGTTCCAGGAGTTATAGGCGCTGCTAGAGAAGAACCATCAATGTGTCAAAGACGAAGTGTATGATCAACCTTGTCTCTATTATCTTTAGTAGAAACGAGATAACTGCATTATACTGAGACTATGGAATTGGTATTTGCAGACATGTGAAATGGAGCTGGTCATATAGTGGCTCAAATAAGTGCCGATCAATGAACCAAAAGACTGCTAGAGTAGAGTCCATCCACCTACCAGAGGAAGATCGTCAGTACGTCATACTGACTATGTCAGGATTTTTAAAGTACTGGATCTGAATGCAAAATATAAGGAAGGACCAGCAAGCAATAAGAGAATCAGCAGGCATTACGAGGACGGGATATTTTAGGTTTTCGAGAATCGCAGTTACCTTTGATTTAAGTGTAGCTACTGATGTGGCAACCACGCGTGTATTTATTTAACTTATTGTGAATACCCTCTTCCTTCCAGATTCTCAAGTTTTTTAGCCAGGATATTCGTCTTCCTCCGACACCCTCCCATACCCTGAACTTTTCTTTGCTGAATTTGAACTAATTTCTCTATCATGATTTTCTTCTTTTCATTGTGCACATTATTTCTTTTTCTTTATCAAGTATTCCGATGTTTTGCCAACCAATATTTTGGAAATTCTTCAAGTTCACACCTCGAACGTTTTCAGTCTTTCCGTTGTTGCTCCGGTTCGATATATCCTCTGCTGGTCAGAAATTAAACCCTAAATTTACGAGCGGTTGGCGCCAAGATAACCCAACTTTCTAACTTATTTTTGTGTTGCATTAGAAAACCGTACAAGTCTTTAGACAACAATTTGTACTGCCATAAGACTATGTCTGAGTTTAAGCACATTTCAAAAACATCTTAAAGCAAATGTTATAATGAACATCGCTTACGGCCGAATTTATGGCCTGTAATAATGGTTATAAAAATGATTAGTATCAAATTAGCCCAACAGGTGTTTCCACTTGTCAGCCTCACAACAAAATCAGTTAATTGGACCTAAATCAATTAAAAGAACAAGACGAGTCAGTTGCGGCCGATGTCAAAGTGTCAATTCATTTATGCCCGTACACATTTGTTTATTTATAAACCTACGACCTCATAATGCCATCAATGTGTCGCAGTGTGTTAAAACGACGTGTCTGAAGCCCAGCTAAACGGAAGTCGGTGTTTAAAGTTCAAAATTATTTAATTTATTCCGTGTAATTGCGTTAAATGTCCACATACACACGGGGATACATGGACACAATTGGACAACGCACCACGCAATAAGATCGGAATGTTGGTTCTTGTTATTTTTAAAGTGACTCAAACTGTAGCAGTATTTATTGAATTAAGTAGACAAATTTATTATTGGTTAGAATTTAACGATTTCAATAAATGAAATGAAAATCGAACTTCAAACCAATAATGAAATTATTTTCCAACAGCCAGGTGCTGCCTGAAGCCAGCTTTATAACTTTTCTAATGGCCCCATAAAACCGCTTTATTTCACGCTGAGCATTAAATCGGTTTAAATACAAACTTTATCCTTTACACTGGTTACTAATAAATTGTCTTAGTTTATTAAAATTAATCCCCATTTAAATTTATTCATATTTCTTTGGGTTTGGTAGTATTAAGCCTTCAAATGAGGCGCCATTGGATGGCAGCTGATTAGCACGTTTTTTTTTCGACTGACGATTGAACCTATGGCAAAAAACAGAGAGTACCATCATCAAATAGTAAATATCGCGATTATGTCATTATTGGAAGTAAAAGGTAATTTGATTAAATGCAGCTGCTGGTATGTGAGAAAATTTTAATTTACATGCCTGAAATTATAATCACAAGTAGATAATGTTGATGAAGCATTTGGAGATGCTCCTTACAATCCTTGAATTGGAACAGCATGTCATACATAACATCAACTTTGTTTTGAAAGAGTTCTAATTTTGTTCCCAGAGACCGTGCCTCTAGTTCTTGATAGTGCTGTTGAAATAATCAGCTGTTTCTTGACAACTTTTTTATTCAAAAGCTTGATCTCGAGAACAAGTGATGTCAAGGGACAGACGACTTCAACATTTAAAATTCTCCCTAATGATATGAGATTCTAATGGAAACAATCGTCCGCTGAATCCACACCATTGGATAAATTTTATCGAGTTAAATTATATATGCCACTTTTACAATGAGATCTTTGGTTTTGTCTAAATATCTGTTTTTCTCAGCGGGAAGAGAAGGCACGGAAGTTAAGGACATTGAAAGGAAACAACTTACCTAGTACGGACAAGTAGAACGAATGCCAAATACCAGGTAGCCCAAAAAAATGCTGCATTGGCAGGTAAAAGAAAGCGAGGAAGACCAAAACTGGGATGGCAGAAAACCATACAAAAGTCCATCACTGGAAGAAATTTCTCATCAGAGAAATGCGACGATAGAAGAATACAATAACTATTCTTATTCGGCTTATTTATTCGAATATATTTTTAAATGTTGCTCCAAATTATCTTTTCGACTATATTTTTTTTGACAAGTATCACATTCAAAATTACTTTTATCTAAATGTTTCTTAAATGTCCATTCACTTTAAATTTCTAGCTAAAAATATTACATTCAAAATCATGTTTAGCGGAATGTGTACCTAAATGCTGTTTCAAATTATACTTCCTGGTACAGACACGTAGAACGAATTCCAAATACCAGGTGGTCTAGAAAAATGCTGCATTGGCAACCATCAGGTAATCTTACTGTTGAGTCAGCGTTGTCTAAATATCGCTCTAATTTCCTCTTTTCCCAATACATACAGTTGTTTTGTTGGGGAAACTAGGTTAGGTTAGGCTAGGTTTTAAAAGGTTTGCCCTAACTGTAGAGCTTGCACTTTGAGGCCCATTGTGATCCCTTCTTCAGGGTGGTTCCCTCCCAAATCTTCAACCTGTTCCTCCTTTCTTCGTTTTGTACCAGTGCATGGTTTTCAAGAAGTTCAGTATGTTCATTGTCCTTATCTTTCCCGCTTCATCAAGGTTCTCCAGGAATCTTTGTCCTAAGTGGTGTAAGTGTTCCTCATCGATATTTTATCCAGTTTCAATAATTCCTGGTTTTCTCTATATCCACGTACGGCCACAGAGCTTGCGATGTTACGCAGCCATTGCGATTGTTACATCTTCTGCTGTGAAGCTGCGTCATGGCCTACTAAATCCTTCAACAGTTTGATCGTTGCTTATGATGAGTCGTCTGTTTCAGCTTGGTCCTTTTTCATTCTCAGTTTTGCCAGTATATCTGCCATTTCGTTCCCTTCGATATTACTGTGCCCAGAAACCCAGCCAGGTCATCACTATTTTTGATTTCACCATATGTGTCTCAGCGCTGCTTTGCTATCCACATATATGGTAACATTGCCCATCGCATTGTCCTCCCTCAGTAATAGCCTTGCTAATAGCAATTATTTTGACATACAGGATGCTGCAATCATCCAAGTAAAAACCACGTTTTTCGGAAACTCACACCCAAAGATCATCAGAAAGAGTAAACCGGCAATTTTGGACATAATGTAAAACATAATGGATGCTTGAGAATGGACCGATAGAGTCACAGAACAGATTTTATTGGTCAAACCAATAGAAAAAAACGAGCAGATGGGCATGAATAGTCGATGGCAAAAATTCAAAAGAGCGATCAATTTTACAACTTGTCGAACACCAAACAAAATCTTCAAATCGTTATTTTTACAAGAATCACAGTCTTTGCCACTGTTTTACGTGATTTTATCCACTGACACGTAGGACAACCCGTGCCATCAGACGCTCGTCTGGACGTGACCAACTCGTTCTCCTACAATTGGAATATCAATGGCCAATTCAATGAGGTTATGCTACAAAATTATTATTTTTTTGTGGCCATCGAACTTTGCTACTATAAATTTATTGTAATATTGACTGAATTGCAGCTTTATGTAAGTATCTATATTATTCTTAGCCCTTAGGAATCTTCATCAAAAACGCTTATTGCCCTGTATATTATTATTCGAATCAAAGCAAATATGTCATTGAACATATAAAGGTAGCTTAACCCGCTACATTCTATATGCAGATCGCGCCTGAATTCCTATTTATTGCCAATAATTCCATTCATGGAATCTGTTGGGTTTCATTGGAAGTCATTCTGCGTCCATTCAATATCGTTTGGACGGTCTTGCAGACGAAATAAATGTGGTTTTCTTATTGAAATTCTATATTCGCCACGATAGGCTTGTGTGTGTCTGTAGTTTGCTTTTGCGAATAACTTAGTTTTGAACTTGACAATCATGACAAATATAATGTTTACTTGTTTTAGAATATGATTGAAAGAGGTCTCGAGTCTTGATGATGGCCGTAAATTCAGACTTTCTACGCATGCTCCGCTCAAGATTTTGAGAATTATAACCAATAAAGATGCGCATGTGGCATATAATATATGGAACATTCTCGAGATGCTCATTATTTTATCCACTAATTCAAAAATAACCCACAGACATACTTAAAACGTAATTCCGTGGTTGGTAAAGTAACTAAACGGGCCATTACCCCGTTAAGACCTCAAAGGCATTTTGTGTTGTTTTGTTTTTTTTTTGTAACGTTCGTCCAGTCCAGCGTACCGAGACTTGGTTGTGTAGTAGCCACCTGCTCTCTCACCCCAACAACCTGCCTCTTTGCGTGCGCAACATGCATTATGTTCACTTTCATAATAATTAAAAACGGTCTACTTTAATACATTTTACGCCAGTGCACCTTTCGTTATATACTTTGTACAGAGGGACACCCTTTGAATGATTTTCCCATGGGGTTTTTTCCAGATAATTGACAATTATTTATGATATATGGGTAGTTTAAATTGGTTAGGCGATAATTTTAGTGATGGGAATGTACGATTATCAGTAATGTGCTTTATGAAGAGCTCATTGAACTTAAGTACAAAAATTAGGATTTTAAAAGTGATAGACTCGGGCTAAAACAACTTAGATTGTACAATAATTATAAATATCCGTTCCGTTTAATTAATCAGTACCATTAAAGTCGTTTCCAACACCTGCACTAAGTAAAGTTTCCATAAAACTAAAATATAATCAGAAAGTAACTGAGACAAGATAAACCTTAATTCTTAATTAAACTTTTTACTGTCCTCCAGGTTAATCAAAGCAAGTTCGTTTAATTAACCCAAACAATATACGACCGTAGCCTGTTATCAATCTATGTTAAGTTGTAAATGTAAAGTATATACGCAGGATAGAGTTATTTATATTTCCTTCGCAACTGGAATCGATTTGTTTGATTGATTGCGAATCAGCCAGATAATTGATTGATTCGTTAAATGGAAGGAAACAATCAAGGAGACTTTTCTATTATTATTTTGTTCTACAAATAGTAAGAGGATTTAATAAGAAGCAACAAACCATATAGTATTCAATATACTGCCGATAATCTCCAATTTTGGATGAAAGGAATATGAAATAAACATCTAATTTCACATGAGTATTTCTCCTCTCTGATATCCTCTGCATGCCTCAATGCGCTCAATGGAAAATTTCTTCATGGGGAGTTCAATAGAAGCTGATGGTTATCATTGTCCGAAAGATAAAAAATCAACCACTTGTTGCAGAATAATATTCCAACATTAAAATCCATCTTGATCTAATAGAGATCAATCTGATTTTCTTTTGAATGCTACCAACGTGTGGGCACTGCTACGGGATGATTTTTCCTGGGCCAAAATAAAAGGAAATAAGCGTATTCGCCTCATTGAACAGCATACCTTCGTCGACCCACTGTTTTCTTTCCAATAGTTGTGGCCACACTTTTCTTCAAACTTTTCATTCTTCCCAAAATCCTCAAGTTAGAGGTTTAATAATGGAATTGATTTCCTTTTAGTAGGGTTAAAATAAATAGTCAATTAATTTATTAATAAACAAAATCACAATATTTACATTAGAACAGCTGATTGTCTGATCCGATTAGATTAACTTGATTGACAGCGCTCCAAATAAGGTCAATGACCGGTACCGACTTAATTTAAATCAGTCCCATGCCCAACTACCATCAAAATTCCCCAGAACCTTTCACCTTGGAGTTTTGGACAACCTTTTTAAAGGACATTGAAACGACAGCCAGAGGTCATTCAGGTAGAGGACTTTCATGGATCAAGTGTTCGAGAAAATTCCTCAGCCACATTTTGCCGATTTCTGATTTGTCCAGTTTTCGCTCATAGATCTATAAGGTGGCTAATCCGTTATTTTAGCACCAAAGCGCCTTGCGCGGATTTCTTTGCGAGCCGAAAAAGAGCAACGTGATCAATTGTTTGTTCCTAAAGGCCAAAGTATTTTGGTAAGTGGTTTTTCTTATTCGTCTTCTCTGTGTTTCTCTATTGCCTATGTATAAACATAGTTTTCTGTTAATTATACGGTTAAATTTCGAGTATTGGACATACCTACCTACCTATCGCTTCACGCCCAGTCTCATAACGTCCATTTGTTTCGGGCCTTTAGTCGTCACGCTTTAGTCCTTAACTTTGAGTAAAGAGTTGAACGTTAAGCTTACTGTATATTTCAAGTCGTACCTCCTGTCTTCAGCCTCCGCTAGACAATTATTGGAAGCTTTAGTGAGTTCTAATTACTGAACTTCAGTGCCCAGGGCCAGTGGCTTCTTGTCGCGACCCTGCTCAGGAACTCCGTGTCATGTAGAAATCTACATATCAACAGGATTGTATAGGTTCGGCCCTATGTGCGGCATTCGGATATGTTTCGATATGTCGAATTCTACATGGCACGGAGTCGCACCACTGATCCAGTCCCAGACCATCAGAAACACTGGAAGATATCGATCCACTCCTTCAGGTTCTCCTCAAGGGATCATGGACTACTCAGGTTTGATAAGTGTGTTGTGTTTATTGTCTCAATATCTGGAACCTATCAAACCTTACCAACCCCTTGTTGGTAAGGTCTTCTATAATATTAAATTTGCCCTTCAAGTTGTGTTGTTATTTCAATTTTAATTAATTATCTATATTATATGAAACTTGCCCTTCTGGTTATGTATTGTTACTTCAATTTTAATTATTTATCTATAATTCCTATGTTATTCCATAATATTAAATTCGCCATTCAGGTTACGTATTGTTACTTCAACTTTAATTAATGATCTATATCTCTCTAATATCCCATAAATACATGCTGCACTGAATACAGGAAAATACTTGTACACTGGGGTTAAATGGCCATTTACGAAGGTACTGCATTTAGTAAGCTTGTCTATTAATTTACATTTCAGGTATTATTGCTGTTATAAGTGTTATACAATACTCTTTACTTCTTTATTTAGGGACTCAAGTTGAGTGTAATTATTGTAAACACTATTTTTAGAACGTAAGGTTAGGTACTCCTAGTCGATTTATTTTGTTCTTGTTCTGGTTCCAGTGTTAATAATTTCCAGTGTTCCAGGACGTTCGGAAAACCCACTCCGAACCTACTCTAGAATCAAACCTGTTCTGGTTCTAATTAAAAATCCGTAGCAGAGCGTTTCACTTCTGCCCTTCCTTTTTGTTTACTTTATATTTCAGGTTGTGCTGCTATAGGTCCGTAGAGGTTTTCTGCTTTCGTTATATCGGTTGACTTCGTGTACTGCAGGGAAAAGCAGGTGGCGCTCTATATTTAATTATTTAATTGATCCACATCCCTCTCCGCATTGGAAGCTAGTCGGTAGTTTCTAGATTTCAGCCACCGACCAACCCTCTCTTTTTATTATTTTTTGTTTTAGTTACCCATTCACTGTCTCACTTCCTCAAATCTTATTATTTACTGTTCAATTGCGTTTTGTGGGTAACAGCACCCTGTGACGTTTGTAGGCAGCGACCTAATTGACAATGTCCAGAAAAGGTTCTTAAGATTCTTATATGTAAAACAAAATAATGTTAATCCTTTTTTGGTATCTTACAGGTCAATGCTTGCAGGCTATGGATTCCAAACATTGGAGAGTAGAAGAAGACCACAGGCTGTTATATTTATTTATTTATTTTGTTCTAAATAATTTGAGGTACAGAGAGTTCAATCTCATAGAACTCACTAGAATTAAAGTACCAAAATTGAATCTGGGGATTCTAAATAGGGACGTTTTTGCACACAGGAGAAGAAGTATATCTCCTATAAATTACATGCTTCATATTTGTGATGAATTTCTATTGAAGAATGACATTAACATGTTCAATAGTCCACTACTTATAAATTGCCTCAAGACAGGTAATCATTAATCATTACAGTGTCTGTTTAGTTATCCTGCTTATGTCTTCTGATCTTGTTTGTTTGGCACAGAAGGCCTAGTAACTGAAGACATTTTTTTTACTGGAATCTGTTTTTCGCTAGTTTGAAAGTGTACTATACATGTAATAGATAACCAACCTGGTGTTTGTAAAGTTCTGAATAAATAAATAAATAAATAAGGCAGATTTTAAAAACAATATTACCTAATAATAGACGTTGAATGGATTGAGGTAAAGTAAAGTAAAGAGAAAAACAAATTTTAGGAACGCACACTGACTGTTTATTTACATTATGATTTCACACTGCACTGGATGACCGCCAAAATATAAATAACGGCTGTTTTGTTTTCCATTTCTCTGAAACTATAATGAAGTAACCGAATGAGGGGCTTAAACTGTCTCTAATATGAAAAATGAACCTACACATAAATATGTAAACACAAAACTGAATAATTCAACAAAAAAACAAATTGCCAGTTGATGTTTTGACAGTATTATCGTAAAATAACTAAATTTATAATAGTATATATTCAGTTTTAAACAAAATTTGTTGAAAACTGTAATCAATCAAAATGATTTGGACTTAATTTGAGACACTATACTGCCTATTCATTCACTGACTTATTACAATAAGAATAAAAGATCATTTAAAACATAAATCATAGACATAAAGCCTAAAACTGCTTCTACTAATCCAATAAGAATAGAACAAAAAAAACTATACAAACAACAATAACATTTTGTTCTTAATTGACATAATTCGATAAATTAAGGCATAATAGAGGTTGCGCCAACGCACGCACACACGTTTCTTGAAGAGATTTTTAGAGTGCTTTATTTTCATTTTTTTATTATTTACATCAATTGATTGAAGTACCTTCTTTATAATGGCAACGGCGATATAGGGGTCGGGGGCTATTAAAAATATTTTTTTCAATTAAGTCGGACAACGTTGCATCTACTTTATAAAGATGATGTGTGCCCTTCAACGGGTATAGTAATTATTTGCATTAAGAGATGAAGTACTCTTGTCAAGGCTTCGGTACTACCATATACGTACGACATATTAATTATAGTTAGGATCACGATGTTTTATAAAAACGACGATATTGTTGACTTAAATTATACGCCTTTGAGGGTATTGTTTGGGTTAGTGGAAGAATAAGAAGATTTGGATAAGTTATAATCGTAAGAGTGTTGCAATTTTTTACGTCACTATGTCAGTCTTATTTTGGTTGAACAGGATGGCTCAATTTGATAAATTTTTTAATAGTTTTAGTTCTCGAGTTTGCTTAGATCATCGTCGGAAAAGTTTCTTTGTAACTTTCCCCCCTATCGTAGGAGAGGGGGGTTGTAACGTGCCAGAATTGCCTTTAACTATTTCAAACTTATTTTCAGTTTTCCATTCAAAATTCCTATAGATATTTAATTTTTCCCTGATTTTATCAGCTATGTTTACATTTTTCCTCCATAAAAATTCAACAATAAGTAGGTACAGTAACTGCAGATCCTGAAATTTCCTAAACTTTAATATTTAAATTCTATTTTCACTGGTGACTAGTTCTTGTGACGACTAATGATTTTCCTCGATTTTATTCAATTGTTATAAGCCCGGCACTCGTACTTTTTGATTGCTCCCTGTAACTACAGTTAAAGAAGCCAGAAAATTGGACTATTTTCAAGATGAACTGAATCACAAAAATTCGAGCGTGTTAGAGAAGGACTCACATAACTATTAAAAGCCCCCGTGCGCACCGCCCAAGGATCAGTTCTGATTGACGTACGACAAGTGCAGTAAACTGTAAAGTCAGGAACTAAATAACCACGTTCGAAAATATTCGTGCCGTATAAGCGTTATTTGGAGTAGTGGAGTGTCAAGTAGTGTTAAATTTCATGTGATTTTTATGTTATTGTATTAATAAAATTCGTTAAAGTTCGAAAAAGTAGTCTCACTTATCTGCGAACCCGTAAAAGTTACAATTGGTGTCAGAAGTGAGATAAGTGAGTGAAGAAATTTGCATTTATGGTAAATACGAGAAAACAGACTGCCAAAATGGAAGAGCAGCTAAACCAGGTGCTCGCTTTGTTGACACTTGCGGACGAGAAGAGAGCAAAAAAAAAAAAACAGGAACAGGACCGACTACAGAAAATCCTTCAAAAACAAGAGGACAAGCGACAACTAGAACAGGACCGACTACAGAAAATCCTTCAAGAACAAGAAGACAGGCAACTTGAAGAAAAACAGGAAGAAGAGGACAAGCGACAGCAAGAGGAAGATCGGCTCCAGAAAATTCTGCAAGAACAGGAAGACAGACGACAGAGGGATATTGACAGAATCGCTGGGTTGTTCCAGAACATCCAACAAGAAGTCAAAGGCGAAATAGAAACAGTTCGAGAAGACGTCAAAGGCGAAATGGGGACGATCCGAGAGGAATTCGAGAAAAAAATATAGAAAACTGGAGAAGAAAATGGAGAAAATTCGCGAAGAACCCAATATCAACGAAAGTACCAGCAAAATGGATGTATCGGTGAGCCCAAGCGTACGCGGCCAACTCAAACCACCAACTTTTGACGGCGAAACATCATGGCCCATGTATAAACGACAGTTTGAGGCCGCTGCTAGTGCAAATGGATGGGATGACCAGAAAAAAGCAACATCATTGGTACTTGCACTACGAGGAAAGGCGCTTGAAATTCTTCAAAATATTCCCGAGGCAAAACAAAGTGATTATGCAGCTGTTGTAGGAGCCTTAGAGCTGAGGTATGGAAGCAGGTATCTCAGTCAAGTCTACCAGAGTCAACTCAAAAGCAGAAGACACTGCAGGAATTTAGTAGCGACATCGATAGAATGGTGAGACTGGCGTATCCACAAGCTCCTGAAGACTTCATTGAACAGATAAATGTCTAGTACTTAATCGATGGAGTAAAAGAATCAGACGTGCAACAAGCACTGAGAATAAGTAGGCATAACACCTTAGCTGACACCGTTGTCCATGCATTGGAATATGAAGCTGCCAAAAATGCCTCTTTAAATCAAAGCAGCAAGATCAGGGAAGTGAAGATAGCAGAGGATCGCCCAAACTTAGACGCAGATATGTTCCTGAAACTGAAGGCGCTGTTTCAGGAATTCTTCGCGGAGTTAGACCAAGAACCAAGAGCCCGAAAACAGATCAAATGCTACAACTGCGGCCGAGAAGGATATATTAGCAGAAACTGTAAGCGAGGTTCCCGCTCAGGAGATCGTGAAGCGGAGAACCAGTCATCATCAGGGAAACCCAACCTCGCCAGTGTAAGGGGGCGAATGCTGGCGACCACCGATTCTCGAGCCCCCAAAGTAAGGGTGTTCTCCATAAAGAAGAATTGTGAAAGTCTCGTTGCCCAAGGCACCCTCAACGGCAAGAAATGTGATTTGACCATCGACACAGGGGCATCAAGATCATGGGTTCGCCCCGACAAGGTTTCTAAGGACTCTGTAATGATGTTGAGATAAACCACTGCTAGAAACAGCTAAGGGAGTTTTGATAAATGTTTTTGGAGAGACCACCGTGACATTGGGAATAGGCAGCACCGAACTTAAGGTAGAAGTGATAGTTGCTGATATAGTGGATGAATTTATATTGGGAGTGGATGTCCTAGAAACCTTTGATTTCCTATCAGTGGACTTTAAAAATAAAATGTTGAGAGTGGGCAACGAAGAAATACTCTTCTCATCACCGTCAAATAAGGACTGTCAAATCAGAATAATCGTTGATGAAGATATACGAATTCCTGGAAATAGTGTCGAATGTGCGGGCACACCTAGAAAAATAGCTAGAAGGCGTGAACACCATGATCGCGGAACCAACACGAAACATGCAGAATGGAACACTTGTGGCATATTGCTTAGTCAATTCCAACAATGTATTTCTAGTGAGAGTGGCCAATCTAACAACAAACCGTGTAACATTGAAGAAAGGAGACGTCATTGGCAGATGTACACCAGCTATACGAGTATTCAGATGCGCAAAGAAGAAGCCTTTGTCAAATGAAGCACATTTATCAATAGAGCTTCTGGAGAAGTTTGAAAAGAGCTGGAATCACTTAGGCCAGCAAGAAAAGAAGAAACATATTGACTTTGTGCAGAAAGAGGCTGGTGTTTTTGTGAAAGATAAAATTATTGGACGAAATAATTTGGTAGATCATCGCATCAACACAGGAAGTGCTACACCCATTCGCCAACCACCAGGAAGACTCCCTTTCGCAAAACAACAGCAAGTTAACACCATGCTTAAGGAAATGCTGAAGGACAACATCATAGAAGAATCTAATAGTCCATGGTCATTGCCGGTCGTACTAGTTACGAAAAAGGATGGTTCTACTAGGTTTTGGGTGGATTATAGAAGGTTGAATGACGTTACGAATAAAGACAGCTATCCATCACCCCGGATTGACGATACCCTTAACACCCTATCAGGATCCAAGTGGTTTTCAACCCTGGACTTGAAAAGTGGATAGCAGGTGGAACTCAATAAAGAGGATAAAGAGAAGACCGCATTTACTTCAGGAAACCGCCTATATCAATTTAACATCATGCCGTTTGGATTATGCAATGCACCTGCCACTTTTGAAAGATTGATGAAGTTAGTTTTGCGAGGACTGACTTGGGAAATGTGCATGGTATATCTGGATGATGTCATGGTGATTGGCAAAGATTTTGACGAACACCTGTCGAATTTGAAGGAAGTTTTTGCCAGGGTTCGAAGTGCCAATCTGCAACTAAATCCCAAGAAGTGTGTCCTATTCCAGGAAAATGTAAACTTCCTCGGCCATGTCGTCTCATCAAAAGGAATAGAGACAGATCCAGATAAAGTCCAAGCTGTGCGAGATTGGCCTAGACCAAAGAATAAACATGAAGTTAGAAGCTTCCTGGAACTCTGCAGTTACTACCGCCGGTTTGTCAAGGATTTTGGGAAGATTGCGAAGCCTTTACATGAACTAACTGAAAAGAACGCTCGTTTTGATTGAATACCTGAATGTCAACGGTCTTTCGTGGAGCTAAAAAATAAATTGGCTAGTGCTCCAGTTCTGGCGTATCCCAGAAATGAAGGTCTATTTATGTTAGACACCGACACTTCGCAAAGTCGAATAGGGGCTGTTCTTTCCCAAATTCAAAACGGCGAAGAAGTAGTAATTAGATACTTCAGTAAGTCCATTGGAAAGGCAGATAACAATTATTGTGTCACCTGAAAGGAGCTTCTGGCAGTAGTAAGATCTATTGAACATTACCACAGCTTTCTCTATGGCCGGAAGTTCCCGGAAGTTCCTAGTTAGAACCGACCATTCTGCATTGCAATGGCTACTCAATTTTAAAAATCCGGAGGGTCAAATAGCGCGTTGGTTAGAGAAATTACAAAGTTATGACTTCCAAATCAAACATCGCAAAGGAAGGAGTCATGCCAACGCCGACAGCCTATCACGAAGATCATATATTGACAGCTCATGCAAATTCTACCAAAGGCAAGAGGAAAAGGAGGCAACCAAAAATTCTGGAGTCGTTCAACAAATAAGGCTTAAGAATTCCGACAACGACGCTAATACTGATGAGCTGAGCATATTACGAGAGTAGACTTCGAAGTACAACAAAATATGGATAAGGAATTGAAAATGGTGCGTGGCTGGCTACAAGACGGACAACGACCTGGATGGCAAGAAATTTCCAGTTAACTTTTTGGTAAAACCGATTATTAAGTGAATGCTAAAACAATTTCAATTTTCATACATTTTTCATACAGTTCTCAAGAAAATTAATTTAAACAAAAAAGAAGATTTAGAAGAACCAAACAAAGACCCATAGTCTTTCCGGAAACCTAATTAAATTTTGACTTAATTAGTTAATTATTGCGGTGTAGCTTCAATTAATGCGTAAAGTAGTTTGATATGTCATCAGTTCAGTCTTTAGACGCGACTAATTGCTTAATTGGCGGCAATCTTTCTTTGACTTATTTGTTTTGAGTTGTTCAACGAGTTTGATAGAACCAACTTAATGGAGTTGATTGAAAGTGCGAAAATTAAATGTGCGTGCATACTTATCTAGGTATGGATGGTTTAAAAATAGGTCTACTTTCCTTTTAACGATGTACCGAAATAATCGTTCATTAAGCGACCAAGAGAAAAAAAAAGGCAAAATGACAAAAGCAAAGAAAATGAGATGAAGTGTCCACATCCGGCAATCAGCTAATAGAGCGCCTACCTACCTACAACTGTTGTTGTACGTTACCAGGCCTTTTCGAATAGAATATATTTTTATACAAACCGGATATTTATGTTTTTGTGAATTTGATTTTTAGTAATAATAAAAGTTAAACTATAGTTACTTTGATGTTTTAGTAATTATCGGAGACAGCAAATATTACCTGCATACAAAGTAACCTCATTAGGTTAACAAAATTCAAGTTTTTGGTCATTGGATTATAAATGAATTTTGACAGGAGACTGCACAAATATCGGTTTACAATTATTATTTTTCTCGATCGGTATTGATTTACATAGTAATGGCACGTTTTTGAAAAACGATACAAAGTTTAGGTTCAGCTCAACCTAGCAGGTTCTTGTGTTACAATTTTTTCAAATTAACAGACAGTAAAGTTTTGTTCATAAATTGTCAATCAATAATTGGCCGTTATTATTGAAAATCTAGGTAATAATATTCAATTTAGTCAGTGGACTTTTGGACTTTATAATGATTCAACGGGATTCACAGGAATATTTTTTTCCTTTTAAATCCGCGTTTGATAATAAATTAAAAATTTAATAACACATATTAAATCTATTTTTTTTTTTACACGGTAATCCATCTCCACAAATTAAAATAGTGATTGTATTATAGGACTAATAATTATTATTATAGGAGCATGATTATCTGACCTGCTTTTACAAAGATGGGTTTTATACAGTAGCTTAAACTATAAATATTTCTTGTATCGACTGTTAGAGCACGACCCATAATTCCTTATTTTATCAGACTATTATACCCATTTGTGGTAAACAAGAAATTTAGTGTAATATCGGCCCATTTGGCTGAGATACAGTTAAGTGATTCTTAATTTAATATAGACTGTTGATGCTAAAACTGGGGCCCCGATACACCGAAAAGGAACGAACGTGGTGCACACATGTTAGGGTCGATTATATTTTGTTAATGTGGTAGTTCTGCAGAGAATGAGAGACTATGAAGCGTGGGATGATATTTTGGGTTAATGGTTTTTAAAGGTTCCGAGGAGGGTACTGACTTAATGTGATTTAGCTTGTGATGTATGCAACATCAGGCAGTGGTTCACATTGTTGCCGCCACTGCGTGAACGATTTATGGAAATATATTTGATACGGATAATCAACGAACATTTCTGGAACCGATGTGTGAGATTTGCGGATTGTTTTTCTAGGAATGAGCTGAAATGGTAAATTTTTCGCACGAATTATGTTTTAGGCAGTAACGCTACACAGGATGTATCAGGTTTCACTAAAAAATTGGTGGTCAGAGTTAGAACCGATAATGATTGACTCTCGATTTGTCGGTTACTTGAAGTACATATTGAAAACGGGCGTAATTCATTATTTTTTGAAAATAAAATGTTTACAAACGTCGAATATGCATATACATATAAGCTGTTTACGGAGAATCCTTACAGAATGCTCATTTAGCTTAGCCGCCAGAATTTACAGGGAAAGATTTCCTAAACATATTTTAGCAATAGTGGAAGATAGCCCTGTAATAAGCACTCGATGCATGGCCCGACAAGTTAGATATTCCCACTCAGCAGTTCATCGGGCTCTCCGACAAAATTTGCTTCAGCCGAATCATGTACAGCGTGTACAGACATTGTGCCTTGGATATTTTGCAGGCAGAGTTCGTTTTTGTGAATCTTCTCCAAGAAATCCAAAGATATCCGAATTTTGTACAATTTATTATATCTACTGATGAGTCTGGCTTTACATCAAAAGATGGAATTTTAAATTGTGACAACACTCATTCAACAAAGCCGATTTCAACAAAAATTCTCGATAAATATTTGGGCAGACCTTTTGAACTTCCACTTCCACCACGTTTAAATGGCATGGTATATCGAGATTTTCTAAGTCATAATTTGTCCCCATTATTGGAAACTATCCCCTTAGAACAGTTGGCTAACGTGGTATCTTTATGACGGCGCCCCTGCTCATACCGAAGGAAATATTTTCCAACATCTTTGGCGATCATTGTATAGGGCTATATGCGCCAGAGCCTCGAAAATGGCCTGCTAACCAGATCTAAATCCCCTTGATTTCCATTTTTGAGGTCATATGAAATGTCTAGTTTACAATGAACGTGGGATTCAAGAGCTCCGAAATCGTATTTTCGCTGCCGTAGACCAAATTCGTCAAGAACCAAAACTTTTCCAGTCAGTTTGTGAAAACTGGATTTGTCGTTGTCGAGGGTGTTTGAATGCTAATGGTGCACACTTTCAACATTTGAGTATTCTAGTTTTTTACTGGGTGCTTTCTGCGCAGTGTATAGACAATGTGTCCAAGATAAGGAGGGCTAGTATGGGGATCTGATCATATGGTGGCTCAAAGACGAAACGTCGGATTACAAATTTGATAATGCCATATTGTAGAGGAGGAAAAGAGGCAATGACGACGTGCCCTTCATTTTGAAATATCTCTTCAAATAAGGTCAGGAAAAATAAAATCGTTTTGGTCGAATTTCAGGTTTCCCCGGATATCTCCGGTATCAATCGAAATTTTTAAAATATCAGAACGCTATTTTAATGAGCACAAAATTGCGCAACTTTTTCCTAATTTGAGCAACGTCGTATCTCTTACTGTTTCCAAGATCCCCATACTGGCTCTCCTTATCTTGGACACATTGTATACTGTCTTCAATTATTGTGATTTTAGTGTTTTGAAAACCTTGTAACAGAGACTAAGGATGTCCTCTCCATCTAGGGATCGTTCCCAACGTTTTTGGAGATCTAGAGACGCCAGCCCTAAACCTTTATGAGAATGCTGACGCTCTGTTTAGACGACTATGCAAAGAAGACTGGAAGCTTCATCAAAGAATCGATATGCATGAGAAAAACACTGGTCTGGCTGTGAGAAGAACGGGTCTTATTGTTGATGATAGATAGACTACCAAACAAATGAGAGCCGATCAAAAAGCAGACCATCCTATATCCTACAGAAAATGATGAATGTAGGCCAGGGAGCCGATTCTCGAGCCAGGGAGTAGAGCTCCCCAAGAGAACAAATTTTTCTTCTTTATCATTCTTGTTACTTTTCGAATACCTTGACAAGGACAAAAAATGCGTACTATCGGGGATCTCTACTTCCTTAGACAAGAATCCGGCCCCAGAATGGAGGGAAATGTCGAACAAGAGTTCGAATTACAAGGCCTGGTGGGCTCAATAAAACTCTGTGGCCGTAGAAAATGGTTTACTGAAAAGAATTTGGGAAAGTGCCGATGGAAAGTCTACTAAGAGCCAATTGGTTATTCCAAAAGATCGAGTAGAAGATGTATTGAAAGAAATACATGACGGAACTTCAGGGGCACATTTTGGAGTTAACAAGACTTTGGACAAAATTCGGGAACGTTTTTACTGGGTTCACTATCATGAAGACGTTTAAAACTGCTCCCGAAAATGCGACATCTGTGCTACCAGTAAAGGCCCTAAACTTAGATCTCGGAGGCCCATCCCATGAAACAGTACAGCGTCGGTTTTCCATTTGAAAGAATAGCGATAGATGTTACCGGACCCTTCCCTGAGTCAGAGCATGGTAACAAATACATCTTTGTTATCATGGATTACTTCACTAAATGGCTAGAAATTTTCTCTATCCCAATCAAAAAGCCATCACTATTAATGATCAGGTGCTAGTGCACGAAGTTTTCGGTCGTCATGGTGTGCCACTAGAGTTGAATTCAGATCAGGGACGAAACTTCGAATCTGCCATCTTTAAGGAAATTCGTGAGAGCATGCGTATTCGTAAGACAAAGATAACACCTTTACATCCCCAGTCTGATGGCAGGGTAGAACGATTTAATAAGACCATGGAGGATCACCTGACAAAAGTGGTCGCCAAGAACCAGCGAGATTAGGACAAACCCTTGCCTCTATTTTTAATGGCTTACAAAGGAGGTGTTCACTAGTCAACAGGTGAAAGTTCAGCTAGAATCGTTTTTGGAAGGGAACTCAGATTACCTTGAGATCTGAAGTTTCGATAACCTGAAGAAGAATAAAAAGAAATTCGAGATTATGTCGACGAAGTAAGGGCACGACCAGCGACCGAATGAAGACCAGATACGACTTCAAAGCGAATTCAGCTGGATTTCAAGAAGGTGATGTAGTGTGGCTGTACAATTCAACCAGAAAACAAGGAGTGGCGCCGAAATTGTCTTCAGCCTGGGAAGGACCCTACAGAATAGTCAAGAAGATCAATGATTTGGTTTATCGAGTTCAGCGTAACACCAGAAGTAAGATGAAAGTTGTACATCTGGACAGATTGACGAAATATCATGGGCGTGAAGTTGATCGGGACCATCAATCTTAGGAGGAGAGCAGTGTCGCGATGCGCTTTCGCCGTGGTGTACAGAATCCATACCTTAAATTCCAAAAAAGACTGCTGTATTCGGGCAAAGAGATTATGATGCTTATTCATATTAGTTAGTAGTTTTTAAGTTTCAGATTGACTGTGATAACATTTAGATAGTGAATTTCGTAAGAGCTGTAGTTCAGTTGTTTCATTTAATTAGTGAAGCAATTAGTCAGAATGTGTAGTAACGAGGAATAAATTATTGTTGTGTTAATTGGACTCTGATTTTGGAATAAACCAACCCAAGAATTCTGACACGCTACTCCAAGCTGTGACAATATTTTTCTAAATTAAAATTCTGCGATAACTCCGAAAATACTAAGAATTGACTCATATTAAAATATTTGTACTCAAACCTGAAATACCCTGTATAGAAGTTATTTCAGTTTTAAACCGAACAACCACCAGAAACGATCATAGCAAGATTTGCCTATAAAAAAAACTTACTTAGGAAAGTTCGGTATAAATAGAAAACATATACGAAGATTTAATGAGAACTAGAAACATGCTAAAGTGAGGACAGGAAAGATAAGAAATTAATATTAATGGAATAAATGAAAATTTGAAAAAACTTCCAAATGCAGAAGCGAAGAAAAACAAACAAAAAGATATGAAAAGTGACAGCAAAAAAGCTGACATAAAGGCAACTCTTCTGAGAAAAAAAAAGTCGATAAAAATGATCTGAATGAAGACACTATCGAGGCTAAAATCAAAATGATTAACAAAAACAACGGATAAATGAAGTGTGCATAGAAAGTGAACAAAACATAAATAGTTAAACCAGTAAAATGATTTTGAAAACACTTCTGGGAGGAGCTCTGATGCTGATAGTATATTAGAGAATTTTCTCCAGGGAGATTAGAAGTGTAAGATAGAAATATTGAGTACTGAAACTATTCTCAATAACTTTTCGACTTTTTCTCGATTATGTATTGCCCACAACTAAATAAATGCGGGCCTCGGATGCGGATCCCCTTCTGAATCTTAAAAAGATGGACGCTGCCTGCGGTAAGCTTTGTGAAGTTTAGGGACAGTCTAGCTCATTTGAAGAAAAAAATATGCACAGAAATGGTATGTCTGTGGAACTTGTGTTGAGTGTAAGGAACCTGATAATCATCCCTCTTACTAAATTATTCAATTAATGCACTAGAAATTGTACTTTTCCTAAAGTGCGCTAACTACACCAATATTTGAAAACGGGGATGAGGAACAGGTGTCGAACAATCTCCTTACTTCCTGTAATATCAAACATACATGAAAAAATCTTGTTTCTCCAGATATGTAGTAGATTTTTTTGAGTCTCCTACTTTCAACCATAGACAGTTTGCGTTCAGGAGGGATAGGAACCGAATTCTGGCAATTTTAGACCTGCTTGGGGGTATCATGGATTCTTTTGAGGATCGGAAGTACTATAACGCATTGTTCTGTGACCTGAGATTGCGTCACTCATAGCGTTTTGCTGGATGATCCCAAGCTAACCTGGGAAGACCAAGTTGAGATTGTGTGCAAGAAGTTGAGAGGTAGTGTGTTTGTCTTGAGAAATTTGGTTGTGTTTGTCAACGCTAAAGAATGCCCTACTATGACGTGTTATGTCCTATGGAACGATTGCATGAAGGAGCTTAAGACATGAAAGGGTCTTCAGACTACAGAGAAAGGCCATCCGAATTATCCCGTGACTTGGATACCAGGGCTGCTTTCGTGGGATTGGTTGTGCTCACTTTTTCCTCGGTGTTCATTTTACAGAGTTTGCCTTTAATAAAAGAGAACGAGTGTGCATTTGCAAGTCATAAGAAGACACATGGTCATGACACCAGGGTCCGTATTCTCGTCACCGGGGAACAGCGTTTTCTCAAGAGAACAATTATTGTTCTGTCTTAGTCATCACCCATATTGTTATTTCCATAATACTGACAAAGACAGAGCAATACTTCTCTTGAGAGAACGCTATTCCCCGGTTACGATAATAAGGGCCCAGGAAAAAAACTTATCCAGTAACAGCATATTGTAGACTTAATAAGTGTCAAAACGACCTGAGTCTCTAACTGTCAAGTTGCATAACAGAATCTTAACTGTTAAGGGCTCCAAATTGAAAATTAGAGATTTACTAGTCAGGGATATTCTATAGTACAAAGGAATACATAGATTTTAATTTCTAGCCTCACCTACTGCCTCTGTAATTTTTCTTTTTTTTAGAACTATTTTCAAGGTGCCTACTAGTCCAGTCATTAGAGAGATTCAGCTTGCAAAAGGTGGGGTAGTCGCGATTTTGACATATGTTGTTCAGATTGAAGCCCTAAACAACAATTTGAGTTTTCCATCTTGGGCGCGGCCGGCTTCCTCGGCCATCTTGGGTTTAGTGTGCAAAAAAATGATTTTTCTAATATAACCGCTGAACAGTCCACTTTAAGAAAAAAGTGTTAAAACAAAAAATAGAGAAAATTGAATTTTCTACAATTTTTATGCAGAACTTTTTTTTGTAGCTGTTACCTGTAATGAGCTACAGTTACAGAAATTGAAAAATATTTTTTTAATTAGCATTTTTATTATATTTATTCTGTTTTTAAGATAATGACGATCGAAAAACGATGAAATTTACCTAATAAAATTTATTTATATTTGGCGTATGCAATATATATATATGACTAGATATATACAGGAATGGCCAAAAGAATGGAATAAAATTCATAGTTTTTCAGCAAGTAATTTTTGCAAAAAACGCTGAAGCCCGTTAATTAATTTTGACTTTTTTACATCTTTCAGTTAAATAAAAATGATTATTTTTTCAACCCCCTAACCCCCAGCTAACCCAACTTTTTTTTTTCAAATGGAAACTCATGTCTTGTGGGGACTCATTGGAAAGCTCATGAAAAATAGAATCCAGCCATACCAAATAAACAAGTTTCATCTTTTTAATAACCAGTTTTTTTATGGGTGTCCAAGATAAGGATGGCTATCATGGGGATCCCGTAAACGGTAGCAGATACGGCAATGGTTAAATAGGGGAAAAGTTGCGGAATTTAACGCTCAATATAATAAAACATTTTCCGACATATCCGGAAAAAACGAAATTTTCCAAAATTGATTTTATTTTCTCCTGAGCTTATTTCAGGAGATATTTCAAACACTCGTTATTGTAATGTCTACGACCTAGTCGTTCTAATCACACGAGTTTTGTAGTCAGGTTTAAACGCACGTGTGATGTACAACGTTTTATCTACAAAGCGAAAAATGAGAATGTTTTTTCAATTATTTTCGTTTATTAGTAGTTGTCTACCTTCATTTTACCTTTACAGGTTTAACTTTGACATTTGGCAAATCACCAAAAATAAACTGCTGGACACTTGAACTTACACATACAGATTTTAAAGCAAAACTGAATTTTATCGCCCCGTATATCGTAACCCTATGGTCCTATGAGAAGTTTACGTCAAGCTTTATCCGCAAAAAACAAGCTATTAAAATCCACAAACCGCGTTAAAAAAACTTTATTCGTGTCGAAAATATGGAATTTTGAATTTGCTCTAAAAATTTGTATATGTGAAAGTTCGAGTGTCCAGCAGTTTAGTTGTGTTATAGATTCATAACCTAGTCCATAACACCACTAGTTGTGTTATGAGTCTCATGACATAACTCAAATGCTAGAAAAATGGTTATGTAAAAACGTAATAACCAAACGCTTGTAGATAAATTTAAGTAAATCCAAATTTATATAATATAATGAAAATATAGTAACTATGACATTTTCGTACTCATGAATAACAATTCAATATCGAGAAACTTTAAAAAATTGCAATGTTTTTCTTTTACCCTGTTTTTTTTAAGCTATAGCTCATTACAGGTGAGAGCTACAAAAAAAAGTTTTTCACAAAAATTGTAGAAAATTCAATTTTATCTATTTTTGTTTCATAAACTTTTTTCCTAAAGTTGACCGTTCGTGAGTTATATTAGAAAAACCATTTTTGTGCACACTAAGATGGCGGAGGAAGTCGGCCCCGCCCAAGGTCGAAAACTCAAATCTTTGTTAAGGACTTCAACATATGTCAAAATTGCGACTACCCCACCTTTTGCAATCTGCGTGTTTTTTTTTTTGCTCTAATGATTGGCCTATACTGTTCTTCTAATGTTTGGATCGTGTTGTAGAGTTGTGTCATGTTCACTTGTAATAGTTAGGTCATGTACACTTATTTTAGCAGATTTTAATCCTTTTAGCAAGCCTTATTGGCGAATGTTACTATTGTGACAAATCTTCATTGTTAGTCTATGTTATTATTAGGTATTTTATCTAATTTTTTTAGTCTGATGTGTGTACACAATTGTGTTACTTATATAAACATAAATAAAATTGGATGTGATAAATGCCTTGATAAAATTCAGTTCTTCATAGAATGGAATGAAAACGTGGTTGATATGCTTTTCAAAAAAGGGGCAAGAATAATATAAAAGAACTATCGACCTAAATCTTTGTTGTCTATGAAGTCTCTAGGATTATCACGGATTCCCAAAGGGATACAGAACGCACAAAGAAAACTCTCATTGAGAAGGCCTTCGTTGACCAAGAAAAGGCGCTTGATAATGTAGAGATCTACACATAAAATTGATGGCACAAGGATAAAAAGAGGCAATCGACAAGAAAATGCCGAAATCTTGACCCTGGCATAGAAATCGACGGCAGAAAACTAAAACATCTCAGATTTGACAAATAATATTGACGAAAGATTAATCTCCTAATATCCAAAATAATGACCTAACGATATACTCTAGAGAAAATCAATGAAAATATGAAAATTTATAGTTCCCATACATTCAAACTCAGTTAGTGAGGGAGGGAAACTATTAAAGTTGGAATAGAATATGACTATTTTCCATCCAAGCAATTATGTTAATTTCAAAGGATATAACAAAAAATCAAGGACAAGAAAAGTCAGCTAAACTTCGAAAAGAAAAGTTTCGCAGCTTGGATCAACCTTATCCGAAAGTGCGGTTTGCTAATAATAGACCAATAATAATAATGATAATATTAATTAACATTAACATTACAAATTGAAAATTCCACAATTTTCATTAGAATTTCATTACCCAGCACATGGAATACTAGGACACCTGATCTTCGAAAAAATTAAAAAACACTTATATGCCATGTGTTCGTAACCACCACCTGTCATATGACCCTTGCAAAACTATAAGCCCTTTTACAATAATAATGATGTGTAATTTATTAATTATAGGTACCTACCTAGTAATATAAGAAATTATTAAAATAATTATTAGTCCACGATAATTTGGATTTGTTACAACACACTTTGCGCAGACTCCAAATAAAATATACTGCGCTATAAGTTGGAACAAACCTAAAACTAAATTAATTGGCCATTCCCCCTCTGTTGTTTTGATTGATTATAAAAACAAATATCGGGACGTCATGCACAGTCATGATCCCTAATGAGCTGTGACACAATTCTTAATAAAATTATTTCCAAAATGTTTGAAAAACAAAGATCCTTTTTCTTACCTTTTTGCCTACTACTGACTGCCTTCATTGTTTTTATTCCCATCCCGCTATAGGGCCTCAAAATGTCTATATACATTGACTAGGAGCGCACAACTTTTTCGTACACAATCAAATTCACCACAGTTTCTGATGGTCAATAACAAATTAATTCTTATATTGTACAAAATATGATTAAATTATTAAAAAATAGATCACAGATATCACAAAAGTAGTTTTAAAGTTCGTCATTTTGGCTTTTTAAATGTTTTTTTTTTTGCTATAGATTCAAAATTATGTCCATCGCTTATACGTTGTCACTGGTGCTATTTTCGTGCGCGCTTAAAATAGTTCCACCATTCATGATGTTTTCGATTCAGTAAATTCACAAGTTCGGTCCCGAGGCAACTTACTTGATAATTTTCTTATCGTCAGCCCTTTTCGATAATCCAAAATCACTATAACACCAGAATTTGAATCGCGACACTATACGCGAACCAACTCCCAAACTAAAATCGGAACTATTAACAACAATTTTTTTTTTATATAAGGCCGGTACTAAGTTCCGTTCTTACTACGAGGTACTACTTAACCTTCAAATTCGACAAAAGATGGTCGGGTACCGAGAAGAGATACAAAAGGTCTGTATTAAAAGAGCGAGCACCTGCAGAACCGCCACACTCTGTGTTATGAATTGGTGTATGTTTAGCTTAGGAAACGCGCTCGTCCCCCACCATTACGCTGCCGAAGTTATGAATGAATAGTCTCGAAACGAGGAGCTTTTTTCGTGACGTAGTAGTAAAAGCTTCGGGACACATTTCGCTTTTTCGTTTCGTGAGCTCAATCTTTGACGAGAACCGACAAAAAAAAAATCGTGAATTTAAAGATTCTGGTGTTTTTTTTTGAGGCAGATTTATAGTCCTAGAGCTTCGTTTTCGAGATCATCGGCTTTGAAGGTTTTTCAAAAATCAAAATTTTTCAATGGAAAAAATGCAAAAATAATTTTTTTTATAGGCCCTGAAACCTCAAAAATGGAAATCGAGAAAATGCTTTTCCACTAAATTTGAGCCCCTCTTTAGATTGGTGAAATCAAGAATTAAAAAAATTAGATAAATCAATATTGAAATTTTTCTAAGGGGTACGTTAAATATTTCAAAGGACCATATTTTGGAAACCAGAAAAGCTATCTCGGTTGGTGCTTCAAAAAAGTCTATTTGGGGTACCGAGCCCTAAGGCTTCGTTTTCCACATAATCGGCTTTGAAGGTTTTCCAAAATTTGAGACAACGTTTTAACTATGAGGCTCAATATCTCGAAAACTATTTGAGATAAATGATTCAATTTCGTTTTCTCTTAAAGATAATTTAATTCTGATTAGAAACGTATAAATATGCAAGAATTTGTGGAATATTAATTAATTATGAGCGATTTTGTAAGACAATATCGTAAAATCAAAATTTTTCAGGGCAAAAAATGCAAAAATCATTTTTTCTACTACCGTGCGTAAAGTACTCACTTTACGCACTATTCAGAAGACGTAAAGTTTCTCTTCACGCACTAGTGCGTAAAGTAGTTCACTTCACACACTAGTGCGTAAAGTAATGTCATTGACAGATGTCAACCTGTCAAATTACTATTTTTCTGGTAAATTACTTGACGCACTAGTGCGTAAAGTGAAAATACTTTACGCACTAGTGCGTGAAGATTTTGTCTAAATTTATTTTTTACAAATATTTCATTGGTAGTAGAAAAAATTTTGTATGCAATACGTGCGTAAAGCACCACTTTTTTTCACTCATGTGATTGTCGCACTCGCCTCCGGCTCGTGCGTCAAAATTCACATTCGTGAAAAAAGGTTCACTTTACACACTTATTGCATAAATAACTATTTTACAGGCCCTGAAACCTCAAAACGGAAAATAAAATTGTTTTTCTCCAAACGTCAAAAAAACGTCACTTTGTTAACCCCTATCAAGATGTCAGAAATTTAATTTCTATGCTGGTAGGCAAATTCAGCAGGTTAACACCTGTCGAGGTGGTAGAATAGTTATTTGTTTTACTAGGCAGAAAAGTACAAGAAACCAGCCGAGGCATTAAATCTGCTTTTCTGCCATGTAAAATATATAATTTTTTTCTCCGAATGTTCAAATTCACACATGGACATCTTTTTTATATTTATTTCATTATTATTATCCAAATAATTAAATTATTTTGACAATTGTCATTGTTACCATCAATTTCAAATACCAAATTGAGTGAAATTATTACCTGGAACGTTGTGACACTGTCACTTTTAATGCCTAGGCAGTAAAAGTCCAACTTTTGATCCTGTCAAGTGTCATTAAAAGGCCGCTTTTACTGTCATTCGGAGAAAAATTCAATTTCTATGCTGCTTGGCAACCCCATCGGCAGCAAAAGTACTTTTAGTGCCGCTCGTACTTTTACTGCCGCGTAACCATTCAGTTACCCCCGAGCTTACCCCATTCGTTTGGAGAAAAAATAGTGTGTTGCATACGGAGTAGAAGCACTTTTTTGTACTTCAGCAGTATTGCAAGCCTCACTACGTTCGGCTCGCAAACCTACTGCTTCAGCACAAAAAAGTAAAGCTTCTACTCCTAATACATCAATATACTATTTTCTATCAAATTTAACCCCCTTTTTCGATTGGTAAAGTCAAAAATTGAAAAACCCTAATGAATCAAAATTGAAATTTTTGAGAGGTACAGGGTGTTTCCTTATATTTTGACCCCTACCTACAGCTTTAGCTATACGAGGTGGAAAAAAACTTTAAATATGAAAGTTGTAGGGTTTTATGTCTATTATCTTTTGCGAATGTCAAAACGGGCAAATGACATGTGCCAACTGTCACAATGACAAACACTTGCATTTTTCAAATGGAACACCCTGTATATTTTTGGCTCGAATGATAGCTTTTTTCCTTCTGATTCCAAATATACCAAAAGGTTAATATTTGGTTCAGTTGTTTTTGCGCTATTCAATTTTAAAATTGATTGAGCAAGCCTCATCATTGATATAAGAAACCCAGGACAGATTAAATTAAGGATAATGTAATAGTATTTTACATTATTAGCCAGGTAAAACAGTTTTTACCGTCAGGCGAGCTTGTCACCTTCAAGAGCCAGTAAAAACTGATACCTGGCGTATGATGTACAATAATTTATTTGTTACTCATTTGTAAACAATAAATGAAAAATTAATACAATAATTAATATAATAAGTAATACAATTTTAATAAATAATTCTACTGACCCTACTGACTTGTAAAAAGTTTTTACCTACGAGCGTGCGGTAAAGTGCACTTTACCGCACGTATTTGCAAATGGAAAGTATCACTTTACCGCACACTATGCGGTAAAGTGGACTGCAAAAAAAAGCTTTACCTGTTCGTGGAATTAATACACTCGCTCCTTCGTCGCTCGTGAATCAACATTTTCCACTCACAGGTAAAGCATCTTTTTACCGTCTTGTATAATAAATAACTATTATTAATGCCTTTTTTTGGAGATGTAGATGCTCATAGGTAAAATTTTGTACCTAACACATGCGGAAAGTGCCTTTACCGCACTTAACAGTAATAGTTATTTACCTAACAAATGCGGAAAGTAATACTTTACCGCACGCAACGGCAGTTGCAAAGTGCACTTTACCGCATAGTGTGCGGTAAAGTGATACTTTCCATTTGCAAATACGTGCGGTAAAGTTCACTTTACCGCACGCTCGTTGGTAAATAACTATTACAGTTTAGCTGTCAATTTTACAAGTTAGTAGAGCCAGTAACTGGTAAAAATCAATTTTCGTTGTTTATGCTTTGACTTGATAAATGACGTTTTACAAATGAGTGACAAATAAATACATTTATTTGTCACCCATTTATTTGTCACTCATTTGAAAAACGTCATTTATCAAGTCAAAACATAAACAACGAAAATTGATTTTTACCAGTTGGCCTACTTACTGGGCATTGCTCAGTAAAATATCACCTAAAAACGATAATGAAGCAATGAATGACCTGCAGAAGATACCTGAAGGCAAGTGAGGATCTTGATAACCCTAGAAGCTGTTTTTTTTGGGAAAAGCCTATAAATATTGACCACCAACTAGTGCAACTGAAAGATAACATCACTGAGCGACAGTATCATTATGAAACGATTCCAGATGCAGCCTACATCCTACAATCCTTTTTTTCATCATTAAGTCGTCAGATCCTCCGTCTTGGAAACGTATTTTTGATAATTGATTTCAAGTTCTTGAGTCTTGCTTATTTATGCCATACGATATGGGGGGTGTCTAGAAGCTTGCAATGGTGTACTCAATCGAATGAATACCTTCTGGTAGCCAATGTAACAGAAGTATATGCCAGATCTGGTGTCTGTAGCTCTGAAAGAAAACTGGTAAACTAAATATTCTACCCTATGAATAAAAAAGAGCATTTGCTTTTTATCCCAAAATCTAAAGCAAATGTTTCATCCAGTATGAATGAAAGTTCAAGCAAAACCTCTTACTTGAAAGTTGGACGCAAATGCTCCAGGAAAAAGCAAATACTCTTTTTCTTATGAATAAAACAGAGTACTTATTTGCTCCAAATTGGAAGTATTTAGTCCTTGCAAAATGCATCTGATTCAGAGCAGATGTATGATCACTATTTTGGTAAATTATTTTCGGATTCGTTACAGCTTGCTCTAGTGTCTAAGATTTATAGGCTTCTCACAAAGAAGGCGAGCTTCCTAGGTGGTAAAGTGACCACCTCTTGGGGTGTTAGCAGTACCCCTCCAAGGTGTTTCAGCCTTTTGCAGAAGTGAGCAGGGCATCAAGTGTTCTATAATTTTTATAGCTGGTTCGCAAGATCTGCAGGGATCGTTGTTTGCTTATTATTTTTAGGTGATATTTTACCAGGCAATGCCCAGTGAGCAGACAAACGTTCTAATGTCTCTTCTGTTGATGTCAAGTTCTTCAGATCTCCTTGCTGAGATGGATATGAACCTTCTTCATATGTTCATTTCTTCGGAGGCGCGGCTTTTTATTAGTCCACAAAAAGGCCTTGGGTTTTGAAAAGGTGTTCAAGCGCCTTGCTTTGTGAGATGGTTCGCCGTCTCGTTGCCCTCTATGCCCTGGGTGTCCTGGCACCCACATCAGGGTTAATTTATACATCCAAGCCAGTTGTTCAAAGAAATTTTTACCCTCACGAACTAGCTGAGAATTGCACTTGATGGCTCCTAGAGCCTTTAGAGCCGCTTGACTGTCAGACAGTATTTAAATATGCCCTCTCAAAAGCCTCTTTTAAGATACACTTTGGCACAGATGTTTGTGGGCAGTACTCCAGCTCGAAATTTTGTGGACGTTTTACCGATTACTAAGCAGAGTTTGAACTTTTTTTTTAATTCCAGACCGACTCCTTCGGTTAGCTTCGAACCATCTGTGTGACTGTAGCTCTGTTCCAACCGACATAAGAACCGTTCTAGAACGGTAATTTCCAGTCGATTTGACAAGTAGGATAAACGTTCAACTTATTGAAAAATAGGTGGGCAACTGGAAATTACCGTTCTAGAAGGGTTCTCTTGTCAGTTGGAAAAGCGCTTGTGTACCACCATGATGCGTTCTCCGCTTGCGGTAGTTTTGTGTTCTTCCACGATTGGGTTTCTTTTACAACCACTTCATATGGAATGTCAAAGTCCAGTGATGTTATCATGATATGATCTGTTGGTATATTTTGGCACTCGAGCCAGGTTTGTTTTGGTTTCACTTAGAACTTTCGGAATCATTTAGCACATGCGCATGTTATAAAACGGGTTTTCGTTGTTTTCAGAATCGTGATCGAAAAAAAAACTCTATTAGACAAAGCTATAAAATATATGCTAAAAGTAGCCTTTTTCTACGAGCGTGCGGCAAATGGCTCTTCCCGCACGATTTGTTGTGCGGGAAGACTTTTTTCCCGCACCGGTGCTGGAAGAGATTTCTTCCCGTACTCAGTGCGGGAAGAGTTTGAAATAATGATTGTGACATGGAATTGTTTGTATTGTTGATACACCTATACCTGTACCTTTACCTTTTTATATAGTTATTTTCCTAACAAGTGCGCAAAGTGTTACTTTTCCGGACGCAAACACAGTCATACGAACGACGCGAAGCGGAGTTCGGATACGTGTTTGCGTGCGGAAAAGACACTTTGCGCACGTGTTAGGAACAAAATTTTTCCTACGAGCTTCATATCAGGTAGGTAATAACAAAAATTAAAAAAAAAAAAAACGATAATTTGTTTAATTATTTTCAATTAGCTTGAAGCGAACCTATGCATTTATCAAAAAATTACATAACAAAAAAAAATAACAGAAAATCCTCGTCAGAGCTGTTCGTCTTAAAGCGTTTAAATTTGATGAGAAAGTTTGTAGATTGTTGCATATAAATAGAGAACAAATCTGACAATGTGTCAAAGTTAATTTATATTTGGTGTTTGTATAGATGTTGGCTGATATAGAAACAGGGAAAATTTGTCATCATGTGTCAAAGTCGACAGGTACACTTATTGTTGCTTGACAATTATAATTACTTTTCGGCACTCAGTGCGGATAAGGCCTGTATCCGCACTGAGTGCGGAAAAGTGTAACTTTGAGCCCGGAAATGCGTGCGGAAAAGTACTACTTTGCGCACGCTCGTAGGAAAAATACCTTTCAATACATTTTTAATTCTACCTTCTGCATAATCGCATTTTATTTAAATTAAAATCTTCGTAACATCAGCTTTAGTATGCTCGTAGAAAAAATATAGTTCCTAACTCTTGCGGGAAGAAATTTCCGCACTCGTTAGAAAAATAGCTATTTCATATTAGAATGGAATGCCAGAAGTATCAATTCCTAACCGTGCCAGCTTGATCGACTTCATTAAAAAGCATGACCCGAATATCAGAATCATTAATGAAACCTAGCTAAACCCCACCATGAATTTTCAAATCAAAAACTATATTACCATCAGAAAGGAACGTAGTGATGGATATCAAGTCTGAAGAAGTAAGTTCTAGTAGGTGTTTAGGTATGACATCTTCGAAGAGTTCTGTCATACAGTTTTTCTTTGCTCTAGAGATTGTCAATTATTCTCCTCTTGTATAGTCCTTGATGGTTCTCTGACCTTTTTATACACACTTGAAGGAATTACATTTTCGTTCAATCACCCCTATTTCGTTGCTCTTTGATTTATTTTTCTTTTGCTAATCGTATGCTTCCTATGGTCTCTCGATTGGTATAGCCCTCCAAGTATTATGTTTAATATTTGGATGCTGGCTTCGCTAATATCAACAACAGGTTCTAAGAAAATGGATTTGAAAGTCAAGATTCACGACGTAATTGTGTTGTGTTGAAAATATTTCTTATTAAGGCAGTTTATTCTTAATTATCCAACATTTAAATGAAAAGCAAATGATTTGCATTTTTTTAAAAATCTTTTTCAAGTTTGTGATAAATCGTACCAAATCAACAACCTTTTTTTTCTGAATTCATCGAATTTTTATAATTGGCATTTTTAAGGTATTAAAATGAATGATTGAGTTTTCAACTAATTGAAGTAGGTGCATGCGAATTGCTAATTAAATCAATTTAAACGACTTTATTATCACCCAATGTTTATTTATAGTAATTATTATTGACATTACAATGAAGTACTGCGAACTGAGACGTTTTGATAGCGATGCTTGTATATAAAAAGGAATACCTACCTCAAATAATGTTTTTGTTTGTGACAATAGAAATATGCATTATGTCAATGCAGATAAATAAGATAAAAGTTTAAATAATATTTATTTAGTAAAAAATAGTACATTGTATAAGATAAGTTTATTGAGAAAGGACAAAATGCAACAAATCTAAATAAAGGTAGGGTATAGGCTCGGGTATAGGTGAAGGGTACGTGCACCACAGAGCTGTGACTAACCCAACTTGTAGCCTGGATGACAGATCATAGCTGAAATTATAAACGCTTATAAAGTGTGCACAGCGGAGCTGTGATACTAACCTGGATTTATAGCCTTTAAACAATTTCATCTCTCGAATTTTCTGATCGCAATGTCGGACAGTAATGACAATTATTTATGTTCGTGCGCTACAAAGTGGTATTTACCCCCAAGAGAATACCATACTCACCTAATCAATCAAAAACGGTAAGAAATGGGAGATTATCACCACATATGAGGATGTGAAGGAATAACCTGATGCTGATGATAGTTTTTATTAATATTTGAGGATGGAACTATCTACTTTTCAATAGATTTTGAGTAAAATTAAAGACAAGTCGATGACTGGGCATGCGCCACCCTTGTCAGCTGGTTTCTGCTCGCAGAAAAAATGGTTAAATTCACACGTACCCTAAACAAATACTCGTAGAAAAAGATATACAAACTGGCAAAAAAGTCGCGCATAATACCTGTAACTTTTAATTACATACCTCGTATAAGAATAAGTATTTTTTCTTATTTGGGCTTTAGGATTCAATGAGCGTCTCGATGTCATTTAATGAGCATGTCAATGTGATTCCATATATACAGAGTGGCAAAATAGTCACCCATAACACCTGTAGCTTTTTATTTACCTCGTATATGAAAAAGTGACCCTAATGAAAGTTGTTCAGTAAATTATTCCCCACTTTATACCTGCATGTCATTGCTGGTTTTTCCGCTATCCAGGCCCACTTCCCACTTTGTTTTTTTAAATGGAACACCCTCACCTGTGATTGATTTGGATTCAAAATTTTCACCTATTTTCAACTGCTTCCAAGATAATGATAGCTGAAAATGAAAAAAAAAAACTCACATTTTTTGAAATATTGCACTTTTCCCTTTATGATATTAGGAATTTATGGTTGCGGAGGGACATTTCAGCTGTCATTATCTCGGAAACAGTTGAAAAAAGGTGAACATTTTAAATACAAAAAAAATCCATAGTTTTCTCTGTACAGTCCAAATATGCAATCACCTACAGGGTGTTCCATTTAAAAAAAATCGAAGCTGATCTCGATCTCAGAATTGACAACAAAAATTCATGAAATGTGGGGAAAACTTTTATCATGTTCACTTTTTCGTATATAAGAGGTAATTAGGACGTTACTTTTTTGCTACTTTGTATATTACACCTACTCACTTCTTTGCATTCGAAACTACCAAATATGAATCTGATAACATTATTGTGAGGAAATGTATTTCATGAATATTCGCATTAATAGATAGATACAATATACAGGGTTAAAGAATTGCATTTCACCAAAAAAAAAAAAAAAAACATGACTCTGTTCATTCCTTCAAAGTGTTCATTGCTTTAGCTATTTGGCATTATTAATTTAAAATCTGGTTACAGTTAGTCGAAAGAATATAATTCAGCTTGTATATCTTCGTCTGACTCAAAGTTGTCAAAATCCAATGGAAAATAACCTACCCCATACAAAAACCATCCCCCATAAACAGTTACGACCTTAAAATTCTAAATTACCCCGACTGAACAGGTAAAATTTTACTACAGTCTACAACCTTCCTTTCAACCGTAATCGAGGTATGTCGTCACGATACCACAAAACTTATCGTATACATATTAGGGGGTGAGCGGCCGGAAGTGGAAACAGCAGCCACCCTCGCCGGATATTACGTGTAGGGCCTGTCTGAGAGGCTAGAAAGTTGTAGGTCTTTCTCAACATTTTTCGGCAAATGACGTAGGTAAATATAGAGATTTGTTATTGAAGTGAGCCAGGATTTGTGTGCTGGTATTTTGTTAACAAATTAAGAGTTTAAATGATGGTTGAACCGATAAACAACTTCGAATTGGACTTAAAAAAAATTAAATATTTCAAGTTTTTAAGCATGTTCATATCAGGGTTATAACTACATTATCGAAAGTACCGTAACTTAAATTGGATTTTGAATCTGGTTAATGAGATTGATGTTATTGGATCGACCAGCAAGGTACGAAATTCTCGACACCCATTGACCCATGCAACGAATCGACGCCCTAATTGGGCCATATTAACGGCGGCGCAGCATCCTTTTCAATGCACGTATCCCGCATCCGGCCTAGGTTGCTTCTTTTAGCTACTGGAAGATTGCACTCTGTGTAATGTTAGTGATGGAGCTAATGAGTTGAAGACTCTGTATTATTAAATTAAGCTCTAAACGGCTCGAAAGTACGAGTTTAGGACTATTAAATTTGTGCGTGAGTTTTATGAATGGTTTTATAGTGGCTACTGTATAATGATGTTATGATAGTAAACATCCATACAATGTAATTTTTGAAAATGTATTTTATAATATTAAAATAATTATCTGTTTCCTTCTTCTAAGGCATCAGATTATCATGGAAAACTATTAGAGTTGTTCTCTACATTATGTAGGGATTGCAATAGCCTTCATATAACTTTTGCCGGCCTCTTTGATGCGATAAGATCAAAAAACCAAGTGAATCAAGGTATAAAATATTGAAAATTATACATCATCCTTGAGAAATTAAGAATACATTTCTAATACAAAATTCTATTTTCTATCATTTTTCTAGCTCATTCGGGCAAGTTTCGAAAACATAAGGAAGTAAACAAATGTTTCTCAATATCTGAGAGATGATGAAAAATTGAAATTTTAATAGAAGGGAACCATAATGTTTTCAAAAAAAGTTTTCCTGGTATATTTAACCCTTTTTCGTGGATAGGAATTTGAACTTCTACTGTAGACGAGCAAGATATAAATTGCTCCCCTATCGCATAGCTCCTAGATACCTAGTCCATTCAAAAATAGTTGTGTAATATAAATATATATGTAATATTTTTACATCAAGTTGACTGAACCTTACAGATAGCTTTTTTGATATTGAGGCAACATTATCATAGGTGTATAATAATATAAAATTAGAAAAAAACTTAACATTACCATAGTCATACATTAAATTATTTTAAAAGAAACATCGTTTTTCCTTTTGTTATACAATGTCTACACATAAATATTCTAAACGTAAGCGCATCAGATAAACAGTTTGGCAAAAAAATAAAGTCAAATAAAGGAGGTGTTTAATTTAATAGTCTTGAATAATGGGAAAATCCTGTGTGGTCGTACTGATGATCCAAGGTATTCTTCAAAGATGTATAGTGTGTGTGGTGTCGTGTTATTGTTTTAATAAGTTGGAACTTTTTTGCTGTGGATTTAATTAAATTTTCAATCTTCATTTAAAGCAGTTTCTGCTCAAAATAAGTGCTTGTCTGATACATAATTATATAAATTTAGATTGAAAATTTGCACCAATCTTTCTAAATTTAGATGAAACGTCATGACCACAAAGAGTTTGTGAAAAGATAGTGAATTTGACTCTTATGTGGGAGAGAATGAAGAGGAAACTCTTTTAAAAAATGCCTGGAACAAATTTGATATCCATGAAACATTGCCATTGATTTTGATGACAAATTTTTATTGAACACCAACTATCGATGAAGCCAAGATTATCGAAAAAACTGGACATACTGATACGAGACAGAATGAACATCTCACCAAAGCGTAGATCATAATATCAGGACTAACTTCCAAGAATCTTCAAGCCAGAAACTTCCGGAAAGCATTGAGGAGCACTGGGAAATATTGAAAACCGCAATAACATAACATCTGCCTTGGAAGAAACGATTGGCTTTGGCTACATACAAAAGAAACATCAATACTGAGTTTGATGGTCTCATCATGGATAAGATGAATTAACTGATGATGCTAATAGCCGGAAAGAATACCCGATCAACAATGGAGTGTTCACAGAAATATCTAATACTAATATTTAAGGAAACTGATTTTTTTTTGCAAAAGTACCTACTCCATAAACTCCTGACAAGAATCATTATCAACGTGATAATGCCTATGTACCTATATTAAAACTTGTAACGCCTACTTATCCCTCATGTATAAAAACAACTCTTAAACTTGACTCATATCTTCAAATAATCACTTAAGACCATAAGTAATATTCAGTGTTCTTATATGACACATCAAATAAATCACCCCTTATTTGAACAATACCTGGCGTCCTACATTCAACCCCCTGTTATCTTGATAACACAATTACCTATATCTAGAAGTCCGCGCCTTTTTCGAAAAAGCATTCCAATTTTTTTTTTTTTTTTAGCTTAAACAAACCGAAACGAATATTTGTCACAACATTTTCAAAGAATATTGTATTCGACGGCTACTCAAATATTTACCGAAGGCAAACATTTATAAACGTTAAATACGAAGTGTTAACTCGTACAAGATTGTTCGAAACCTCTAAAGACTGTTTATCTGTGTACACATATTATGTGTTCGTCATTATGTGAAATGTTTGGCTTTTTAAGTCGCGCTCTTTTGTACAAACATAGAGGTATTGGTATCTTACGAATGCCCACTTTAAATAGACTCTAGAGAGTTAAATTGGTCATCAAGGTGGGCTTGTTTGGGTTTTGTTTGTTTGGATGTGGCACGTGACATTAGGTTAATCAACAATGAGAGATCTTGATATTTTGATATTCTTCGGGGATCAATAAAGAAAAATAACTAAATTCTGAAGGATATCAAATGAAATCAAAATCCATCATTCGTATTGGGTCATATAAAATAGGTATTCATCCTGTAAAAGACAAAATAAATTTCATCTAGATTGGAAGAACAGGTAGGTGCCTTTAACGTACCTCTGGTAACATTTTGCGTTTTGACCTCAAAATCTCAGCTCCCTCGTATTTTCTCTATATTCCTTGTTCCTTAAAATCTCTTATAAATATTTTATTTGACACACTTGTTCAGTCTTTGCCATCAAAATCTTCATCAAAATTCTCTGGCCAACGACAACTAAAATGATTTAAAATCGATCAAATTGATTGAATTATTTAAATATGTGCGCGTAGAAGAATTTACAAGCCAGTAACGACTCGTGCAAGCCTTATTTGACGAATTTCGTCCGAAACAATTTTTCCATTTCCCATTTTTATCGTTGCACGTTTAGGAATCTCGTGGATTTTATAATGATGAGAAAGAAGAATTTACCTAAGAATCTAACCAGACACATGCCAAACAGGATCTCGCATAAAAATACGCTAATGACAATGAGAGTTTTTAAACAAATTCTTTTTGCCTCTTGCTGCATCTGTGTTGTGCCGCACTGTGAGGAGAATGACTTGTTGGAATTTGCTGTGGTAATTATGCAATCTACTCTGGTTTTATTGAGTGTACGTGGTTAAGGAAATTTATGGGCATTTTTGCAAATAATTTGTGTACCTAAATGCAAAGATGGATTGTAACATAAATAAACATATTGTACATAAACATAGGTAGCTTATATGAATCAAAATACAAGGTTTAATATAGACATAGTAAAGGGTAACCAAAAACTAATACATGTAATTATGCGAAACGTGAATTTATCCGAATGAAGTCGTCTATTCAAATCTACCAATATACACTGCCATATTGTTACGTACAAATTTTGCCTTAGTACATAACTGAGATTTCGAATGAATTCGGTAATTAAGTCAGGTATTTGTGAGGGTTTTAATGAACCAGAGGTTCACTATTTTTCGGTGCTTGATAGGTTTTTCATTGGATTTCACTAGTTTTCGGGGTAATACTGAGTTAATTCAGATTCAGATTCAGGTGTATTCAGATGACAGGGTAGTTTTAGGATAATGAAGCCCTACTAATAGGATCGAAATCTATTTTATTTAACTTACGGAAGTTGTCTAAAAGGCCCTAACTGTTGATGAAAAGGTTTGTTTACTTCCAAATAAATATCAATTGGCAACAGTTACGAGTCTCGTATTTTCCATTATTAAGAATTCTGTATCATCACACATCACTTTCACAGCCTTCAAATCACTTTTTCACCCTTATTTCCACTAATATTCACATTTTCATTTTCCCGGTTATTTATTTTTCGCCAAATAAGTGTGGTTATGGGACACTTGTTGATTCTTTTCTGGAAGCCCTGTTGCCGAGGTTTCTTGACTTCTGTTGCTACCGCGTTCTTTTGATGGTTTTAAGAATAAAGACTGGGTAGATGATGATTATTAATTAATAATTAGTGTTAGGGAAGAAAATTGGATAACAATTTTGGGTTTCGTTTGTCGTCAATGTGGTTTGGGTTGTTCCGTTTCAAGCTGATTGTCTCGTTTTCCTAGTCAAGATCGGAAATCTGGCACCAGAGGGCATCTTGGAAAAAAAAATAGAATTCTGGTAAATTTCTTATGTGAGCCCACCTGGGGCCCGATTCTCGGGCAGCGATAGAAAGAAATTTTTGTCCTCGTCAACGTAATCGAAAAGTAATGGAGAATGATAAAGACAAAAAATTTGTTCTCTCGGGGAGCTTTACTCCCTGGCCCGAGAATCGGCCCCCTGGTAAATGGCTAAAATAGGGTCGTTCTCTTTAAATTCGCACGTTGAGTAAGCAACAAGTAGTTGGCAGATTTTACTAGCGGTCCTCTTTTGCTGCGTTCCTTAGAACATCCACCTTTTGTGGGATTTTAGAGGCGTTGGGAACTCAAATGGTTGCTGGCTTAATTGGTTTTGGGGTTTGTAAGCCAACCACTCAGAATTTTCTGGAGTCGAAAATCTACGCCATTTTGTTGGTTTGTCGTGTGAGCAAAGAGCACGTTTCGTTCAACTAGAAGCCCGATTTGTAACCAGGGTTTTTAGGGTTTTGGATTTTACTTTACCATTGGGTTCTTCCTATTCGGCGGTTTGCTAGTTTCGGAGGTGAGGTGTCAGAGTACCCACAACACTGAATCTAAAACCGTAATTTACCTTATTTTAAAAAGGAAGTCAAAAGAAGTTGATGGGGTCTGTTATCCAGGCTGTGAGGCTGTCATGAGGAAGTAATGTAAATGGATGTTTAGACTGCATGGAGGACCACAAGGGGGTGATGTACCCGTAAATTTATTACCTTTCTTAACTATTATTTTTATTATTATTATTGATGGTATTTCTTATATTTAACTTGATACATTTTCAAGTTTGTTTTACTGACTTAATTATTACAATAGGTGTATTGTACCAATGATTAATAATTTACTATATTTAAGGTGACATTTTTGTACAAACCCGCCCCGGTATACCATGGTATAAGCGTGCACAGGTTTTATTTAATATTATTAATCTTTTTATTCCTTAATTGTTCTCTTTTACTCTCATTGGGGTAAAGGTGGTCAAACATTTATTGGTGTATCTTGAATTTATTGGAGTATTATATAAGATCAATACAAATTGGTCCTTGCTTCCTTTTGGAAATTTTACCAATTACATTTAATAATAATTACTGTGGTATTTTATGTATTGGGGCCTCTGCAATACCTACTATATGTACACATGTCTTAGACTTGCTGGTGTTACTTACTATATGTTTGCAGATGACACAGTATTAGTTTGTACTGAAGATAACAGAGATAAGTTAGAAAAAATCCTACACTCGAGAAATATAACAAATTGCTGAACAATAACAAATTAACTATAAATACAGAAAAGACTGTTTATATATATGGTTGTAAAACAAAATAGCAAGGATTCCTGTAAAATAAGACACCGCTATATCAAAGACTCAGCATAAAAATCTAGGGCTTATCATTTCAAATAATTTGACATAGAATGAACACCTAGAACATATTATTTTTAAGAAAATCGCAACAATAGTTGGTGCGACAAGAAGATGTAAACACCAGCTCAAAACAAATTCAGGAAACCTACTTGATAATTGTAAGATCGAACCCCACTCTAAATACCTAATATACCCTGTTAGGGAAACGCTAGTGAACACATGATAAAGATCCCAGAACAAAACTATTAAAGCAATATTTTTTATAGATTACCAAACATCTACTGAGGGTTTGCTCACTGAACTACTGAAGTAATTTGTATTTAATGTTCTAGTAATTATTGTATTTAAACCTTTACGTTGTCGAACAAATTCGTTGGTGCAAGTTATCCACAGCGGTTAAGTCAAATAAACCCTCCAAGCATTGTGGTGAACTTTCTTGTTTCAAGAATTTTATTGTTTATGCTTCCTAACTCCTGGCAATTCATTAAAACCGGTAGAAAACCTTAAAATTAATATCCCATTTGAATAAACCTATTGAAACATAATAAAACTTTATTGACTGCTGGTAGTATGGGTTGAATCTGAAGAAGTGCAAAAAGGAAACGATGATAATAATGCTCGGGCGAGCGTCATTTTAATGAACAGCATCCTGACTATCTTATTGCCAACAACAGGTTTATCTAGTTTTAATAAGTTCAGTTCATCGATTGATAAATGGATATTACCCCGCCTAACTGTACTTTAATTTAAAGACACAATTAATTCTGAAAAAAAACGCTTTCCGATTTCCGCCATTGGCGATTCACTTCCGACTGATTTAACTTTTTTATGCTGATCTCTCTCAAGGCTTGTTTTTTATTGGAATATGTTTGAATTTCCTGTGCGAAATCCAATTGTTGATAATTTATTCTTTGTTCTAAATATTTGTCTGGGGATTGTAGTAAATTACGTTAAAATCACAACAATATTGGTGGTTCGGGCGAATCACACGCGACGTTTTCCCATTCGTCTCCGCCACACAAGAACAGGGGGTCAAAGGCGCACCCAGAACAGACCAGGAGCACCCGACCGTGGTTCCGGTCTATGGTGAAGAGGTCCCTTCCACCTTGGAATGGACAGCATTATTAACGACGAATACGTAATTGTTTTCGCCGTTGTGATGGACTTACCAGATCCGTATTTTAAGAAAATACATAGTTTGCTTATAATATGTATTAAATATTATATGATTATCTAAATGGACCTTAAACATGTACAATTTGGGCTCATTCAATAACTTTTCTTTATCTAAGTAGATCCTGAAATATTTTCTTCTAAAAGTTTACAGATTTGAATTATTGAGTGGTGCGCAAAAATCTTGCTGTCAGGCTGCTAATAGGTCACTTCCACATTTTTGAAAAATATAGGGTGGTCCAAAAAAAAAACCGGAATTTTGTTTTTGAACTGTAACCTTTGTTGTTATTGACTAATTTCCTTTTGTTTTGGCTTGTTTGAAAGAGAAATGAACAGGCTAACAAATCAAAGTGAAACTTTTGACATTTTAGAGAAATTCATACATACATTACTTAGTTTTGGAAAACGTTGGAACTTTTTAGTGACTCCCTGTATAACTTTTTCTAAATGATATGGTTGTTATCTCTTGAACTAGGCTCAACAAATTCGAAGTTTCTATGCAACATATTGTACCATCCGCCCTAGAAAGAAAATACAAATTTTGTTGACTTCTTTGCAGATTACCTTGATCGGGTGAGTGCTTTATTTAATCAAATTGTTACCTCCCCACTTCCCAACTCGAATTACAGGAACCAGTGCAGCTTTAATCGATTACATTGTGATAAATGAGAAACGCATCACACATCAAGTGCACCAAACACCGAAAATTAGCGATCGGTCCATCTTGACTGTGAACCTTGGAGTTGGCCGCGAAGTAGGCCCTGATATTGTCATTCGGAGGAGGGAACTGAGGAATTATAATGTGGAAAATTTCCAGGATGCCCTCTATAACACGGCATGGAACAACAATGTAAACGATGTTAACGTATTGGCAGATTCATTTGTACAAAGTATAACCAATATATTAGAAGTCATGTGCCCAAGAACAGAAATATGTATCAAGCAGAAGTACATTGATAAGTACTGGATCACACATGGAGCAAGGGAAATGATGAAAGAAAGGGATGCATTATATAGGAGAGCTGTTATTGGTAAGGGATGATATTGTTTAGAATGAGTATAAGATGAAAAGGAATGGAGTTGTAGGCCAGATTAGGATTGAAAAGGAGAAATACTATCAAGAGGTCATAAACGGAAATAAACATAATCCAAGAGAATTGTGGAAAAACCTTAAAACATTGTTTCCTGGAAAGAACCACCATTCTCCTAAAGAAGTTGTATTTGATGGCTTAATTTTGGTAGATGAAATTGAAATTGACACTTGAATTGAATAAATTTTTCATCAGTAGTATTTCTGAAATGATTGAAAATCTGCCAAAAACCACTAGGGGTGCTAATTCTGCTATCACACATCAACATCACATTACGCATGGTGCCTTTGCTCAGTTACAGAGAATATTTATGAGCAAATTGAAAGAAATCCTGAGAGGCATAAAAATAGTTGGAGGTGGAGAGAGTGGCATTTCCAAGCAAGTGCTCAGCGATGCTTGCTATGTCATTGATGATCGAATTCTTAACTCGATTAATGCCTGTTTATCAAGTGGTGTATTTCATGAGTCATGGAAGAAGTCAATGGTCATTCCAGTCCCCAAGGTAAACAATAAAAAACAACATAAAAAATTTAGACCTATAAACACTGTACCTGTATATGAAAAACTTGTGGAAATGGTAGTGAAGGAGCGGCTCCAACAACAATGTGATAGAAACCAGCTATTAGTCTCAAACCAGTCAGCTTTTCGTAGAAACCATTCCTGTGAATCTCCTATTGTGAGCATCTGTGATGATTTTCTCAAAAACTGTGATAATATTGTGTAAGCTGTTTTCCTAGATTTTAAGAGAGCGTTTGAAACTGTTAACATAGATATATTGTTGAATAAGTTGGAAGGGATGTGAATTGAGAGTACTGTTCTCAGTTGGTTCAGGTCTTATCTGTGTAATAGAGTGTAATGTATTAAATTTGAGAATAGGCATAAGGAAATATGGCGTACAGCCTCGTACAGGGAATTGCTTTGGGTCCACTGCGATTTTTATTGTATATAAATGATATAGGTAAGGTGGTAGATAAAAGTAAAATAGTTTTGTTTGCGGATGACACAATGCTGTACGTTGTTGGCAGAGATGTGAACCAATTACAAGAAATTCTGAATGTCGAATCAGGTAAATTATTAGGCATTCCAGGTTGACGTCATAACCGATCCGCCATTTTAGCGGAGGGGCAGACACAAGCCAAACATAACCTGATTTAGTGTTATTTTCAATGCAAACCGAGAACTTTTGAAGTATTATTTTGTGAAGATGCCTTCGTTTTGTGGCGTTTTTGGGTGCTTCAATAGAGCTGAAAGGGATAAAGTGAGGTTTTTTAGGATTCCAGCAGCATTTAAAGATCGAGAGGATCGCATAAACGAGCTATCAAGAAAACAACGAAGTATGTGAATTAGATACCTCAAAAGGTGAGATTTGACTGTAACGTTGTTGAAAATGCTCGAATTTGTTCGAAACATTTTGTTAATGGTAAGTTTTATGACTGTTGTTGTTAAAATATAAAAACACTTCATCTCGGTATATCAAAAAAGTATTTTATGTTTCTACAAGTAGGTAACTTTTAATACCTTTTAGAGTCCAGCAGAATTTATGGCCGTTTCCACCAAGTATTTTAGTGGAGCTCTAACGATAAGTATTCCCTAAAATGACATTTTTACATGGAGAAATGTCAGTTTAGGGCATACCTATCGTTAGGGCGCCCCTAAAATAGTTGGTGGAAATGGCCATCAAGGATACAAACAATCCGGATTGGGTCCCCAGTACAAATTTAGGATATACTACGATAATTGATAAAAGCCCAGAATGAACAAGCCAGTAAGCTAAGCTACATGCCAGATCTATGTACCGATCAGAACAGTCAAAACGTTTAAGGAGTCATTCTACCACAAATTTATTTTGCCAAAGTTTATTTGTAAGGTTGTTAGTATCAAACTTTTTTATTTTCTAAACAATTTAGATTCTTAAGCATTATTTTTGTTAATAAATTGTTTGTTTACTATTATTGAATTGAAATGTAAAGTGGCATGTCTGTAAATGAAGATTAATTCATTCATTCCATTCATTCACAAAAACTAAAAACAACTTAAAACTTATTGAACAAATCAAAAAACGCAAAAATTCCGAAGCACAAACTCAAAAAACACTGTAAACAATATGATCTATAGGCTTTGTTTGCCCCTCAGCTAATATGGCGGATCTGTCAAAAGTCACGTGACCTGGAATGCCTAATATGGGTGGCTCTGTGATAACAATCTTTGCATCAACGTTGAAAAATCTAAGTTTTGTGTGTTTGGTTAAAGATCAAGAATTAGGGATATTGATGTAAATAATATACATATCAGCATGAATAATAGTGCTCTGGGACATGAAAACCAAACCAAGTACTTGGGGGTGATTTTGGATGCAAACTTAAACTTCCAGACTCATGCTGACTATGCTATGAAAATTTTTTCTAAAAAGGTTGTTTCTCTTTTGAGGGTGGGAAATAGTTTGTCGATTGGCACAAGGATGCTGTTGTATAATATCATCGCCCTACCTCATTTACAGTTTTGTTCCACACTTTTGTATCCATTGCCTGCTTCAAGGTGGAGCAGATCAAAAAAATACAGAACAGAGCTATGAGGGTAATTCTGAAATGCAATCGATATACTCCTATCAGGGTTATGCATGATGTTTTCAATGTGTTGTCTGTTAGACAGAAGATTATTTCTAATGTGTTTTGGGAACGTTTCGTAGTCTATATTGCTACTTTTTCAAGCCCTATAGGAAAAAGCATTTCGTCAGCACAGATATTACAAAAGAGTAAACTTATACAATTACTTACTCAGAGAGCAGGTTTGAGAATCAAGTTAGTAAGTGAGATCCGGACACAGATCGCATCCTTTACAGTTCAACACAAGATTCGAATGTGAAAAAACAAATCAATTATTGTCATCATTTTGATTCCAAGGATATACCAGATACCCCAAATCACCATCAGGGCCCTGTTTCACAAAAGTGCCAATTTGTAGAATGAAAGTGTTAAAGGCGTTTCATTAAGCTTCAATTGTATCACCAGTGAAAATCTACAGTTTTACAAGCGTATATAATGCGTCATTTTTACTGGGAAACTTCATCCGATGAGTAAGTGATTCGGTTAAGAAATCAACGCAAAAGAAGAATTTTTTGAAATAAATATTTTTAGTTCTTCAAGTTGTTGAGAAATGACTGCAAGACTTCGGATGACTGTCGAGTCTCAAAAGATTCTTTTATTACACCGAATCAAGTTGGAAAATTCATTGTTCATATGGAGAACTTCCATTTCCAGACAATACAGTTTTTTGAGCTATTTGATGAAAAGCGAACAGCTTACAAAGTGACACCACAGCGCTTCAAAAGTTAGGATAACTAATCCAAAGCACAAAAGCCATGAGAATTATCGTGAGGCAATACCAGAAAGGTCCAAAAGCTTGGAAAAAACTATCCAAAGCGCCCAGAAATCAGGAGAGTCCAAATCCGTTCCAGCTTTGTAGAGCGGATTTGGTCAGGAGAATAATTCTGAAGCGAATTCACACCAAATGTGGCTCAAAGGACCATAGATTCAAAAGGGCAGATTCGAACAAATCTATACAGAGAGAGCTGGAAGGTATCTGCAATTCGATGTTATCCACATAGGGAGTACTATCACCCCTCATATGGAATTTGGTGGTTGATGACTTACTGCAGCCTCTCAACAGTCTCAACTCGAAGGTTTTCCATACGTTCAAGGGTATGCTGACGACGTGATCATAGTCGTGCAGGGGAGAGAAACCAGGTGTAAAGGAGAACTCATGCAGACAGCTATTAGAAGTCTGCAGAAATGGTGTGACGAGATCAACCTTTCAATAAGCGCAAAAGAAACAGCGATTTCACCATTTACCAGAAAACGATTAACGGAAACCTAACAACCTGAAGATCTCTGGTGAAATATAGAAAATGAAGTAAAACATCTGGGCCTAGACGCTAAATTGACATGGAACCAACAAATCGAGAAGATTCTTAACAAAGCAAAGATATGCCTCATGAGGTGCTTGACAAAACCGTCTGCAACCAAAGATGGTGTACTGGTTATGCATCGCAGTTATTAGACCCAAGTTAACATAGGGGTCGCCGTATGATGGCCAGAGACTGAGCAAAAAACGACGGTCATCAGAGAACCGTCTACAGAGACTGGCTAGCTTGTGCATCTCAGGAACCATGGCGACAGAGGAAAAATGTATGGGGCTGCTAGAGCCCTTAGATATCTTCATTTAGAAACAGACCAGCATCACGTCACAGCCGAGCAAATACGGACACGCAATAGTGACAGATGTCATAGACAGCGAACGAACTATTGGGAATGAGATCGGAAATACCAAAATTGGGATAGGAATTGAATGATCAGTGCAGCCTAAAGCATCATTTCAACCACGAAATTAGGTTTTCAAGTTGTTATATTGTATGGAGTGGAAATATGGACTGTTGCGGAACAATATCAAAAAAAGTCTAAATCCTGGAAATTGTTGACAAAGATACCGAAATCCTTTTGGGACAATTTGAACAAGAAAGACGTAATTTAATGAGAAACAACTAGCGTCATGAGATAGAGTTTGGAGAAAGCAGGTCTGTGGTGGGACTCCGTGCCATGTAGAATTCGACATATCGAAACATATCCGACTCCGGCACATAGGGCCGAGCCTATATAATCCTGTCGATATGTAGAATTCTACATGACATGGAGACTCTGGGCAGGAAGAAGGAATTTGCTGATTGAAAAATCTAGGGACTTATTTCACTTTTTCAACCAGCAGCCTCTTCACAAATTGCCACCAATCTTGGCATTTATAATTATATTCAAATACCAATGGGCACTTCAAGAAGCTGTCCACTGTGTGACTTTAAAAAATTAAAAACAAAAGGAAATGTTATGAAATATTATCCATTATTACAAAATTAAATTTTAATTATTCATGTGAAAATGAATCATAATTACTATAACAAAAAACCTCATACGTTTTAATTAACGGTTATTTTTTATTAGGTACTCCTTTTTAAAGATGAATTACGTATTCGAGTACGGCTCTGTATTGTTTTCTGAAATTACTATCAGTCGCGGTATTTATAAAAGCCCATTGTTAAATTGTTTGATGCCAACTGAATTGTAATGTTTATTGGGTTCCAAGAACGTTAAATTATTTAAATCTTTTTGATGAGGATTCTCACTGCGATAAAATTTTCGTTTTAAGACAAAATTAACGTTGTAACAAAAGTAATTTGTAGTCGAACCCTTTACACCTTGTAATTGATGCGTTTTCAAGGGTTCAGCCCCACATATTTGAGAAAATCGGAAGATAATTAGGCTTAAAAGAGGTGTCATATGTTTTCAAATTTCCATCACTTTGATAGTTTTTTTTTTTTAATTAGAAAGATTAATGAAAACAAAAATCATCCCACTAAATCTGCTTCTAACAAGCTCCAAAATGTCATTTATCAAATGCTGCATCTTATTTATAGATGGTGTTGGCAATTACTTAATTTTCAAATAAGAAAATATAACAAGCATTAATTTGAAATAACATTATCCTAATTTATGACCGGTTTTAATCCAAAAAGAAAGAACAATGTTATTTAAAGTACGTACTGTATGTTAAGCCATTGCCATTAAAAGTTTACAATATATAAAAATAAGTCCACAAGTGGCATATAATGGGTTATGCAAATCGGAAAAATCTACATATAATGTAAAGAAGCCTTATGAATATTCATTATGGTTTATTATGATCGTGGCGTATCATAAAACTGCCCTGACCCTTTATCCAAACTGATCACGTCGATAAGTTTATCGTTCTCGGTTTATTAGGTAAATATTCATAACTAGGCTCAATTATTAGGAAATTTCCCTTTATCTAATAATCGTAAATTGATCGCCCAAAGGGCGAGCCGAAGCTCAAACGATCTCAGAGAGGGTTAAAAGCAATAAAACAACCCTCAGGTTAGTTACCATCATCAAATCCGATCTTAACGCGTCGAATGTTGACAAAAAGTGTTGTTGAGGACTCGAGAATTAATTAACCTCCTCAACTCAAAGAATAATCGCTTTGCCAAAAGGAGCATCCGGGCAAGGATTAAAGTGGCTCGATTAAAATGGCATTTAGCCTGTGGGCAACGATGGGAGAGAAGGCGTGATTATTACATAATGTCGGGATTAGAGATTTTATATTAAAATTTTTTGAATCGTGATTTAGTTTTAGCTCATTGTATTTAGCTAGAATAGATATCAATAACAAGTTGAAACTATTAGAGATTTATAGCAGAAGAACGCAGTAGGTATATTTGGCAATGAGATTTATTGATTGGTTTACCTTCCTCCTCTCTCCACAAACTTTCTTAAAACTTTCCTTATACTTTCATCTGCAGTAAAAAATTCTCACATGGTTTCTTCGGAGTTAGCCGAAGGGAAATTCAATTCACAAATTTCTAGGCTTTCCTTTACTTCCCTTTTGTTTTCATCCATTATTTCGAATTCTGACTATGTTTGTTCGTGATGTTGTCCCCTTCTAGTCTCCTTAATCTATCTCGTACTTTCCCAAATTTCTAGTAGCTTCGTTACTCTTGGAGATAAAACTTTCACAGGCAGTTCTCCTCCCTGTAGATAGCTGCAGGAGAAAAAATCACCTTCCCAATTATGCATAGAAGACTTCTTTGGAACTTCTTCAGATTTCCTCCGAGTTCACCGGACTCAATTTCGGATATCGTGAGTGAAAAATCTCCCTTTATTTTAATCTCCTCACACTTCCTTCGTTTTTCCACAAAATTCCCCAGAACTTCCCGTACTTCATTGACCAATCTTTGGTCAGAGGCAGAAGTTTCCCATGTGATTTTTTCCTCAGAGTTAGCCGAGATGAAAACCAATTCTCGAAGTTTGCATAATAACTTTCTCTGCCTTTCCTTGAACTTCACCTCTGTTCTGTCACTTATTACCATGCTGCTTTGTTGTACTTCTCAAGATTTTCACAAACTTCTCTTACTTGTTTTCAGAGGTAAAAACCACACAGGTAATTCTGCTTCCTGAGTTAGCCAAGGGAAAAGTTACCGGTCAAGTTTTCCATGTATAGAAACTATCTTGGACTTCTTTTCAATCTTTCGACTTTCTCGAATTTTTTAAAGAATTTTCAAGCTCAAACTTCCCCGGTTTAATATATGTTGTTCCTAATGTTTTTCTTTTCTAGTCTTTTTCATCTTCCTCGTCAACTTTTTTTTCCTTTATTTAGCTTTTCGTCGTCTTATTTTATTCCCTGGTAGATTTTTTTTATCTTGTTTAATCTGTCCAGTCTTTTCCGTCAATTAGGCACTAGCTGACGTCACACACATGACCTTACTTTCGATGGGGGGATGTAATAACTAGTTCATTTGAGAAATATCATTTGTTTGTCCCATTAAGGTAGGTTTGTCTCAGGGCCGGTTTCTCAATAGCGAGTCACCTTCGGATTGGTTTTAACTCCAGGGTAACCGTGTCCAGTTGCTATGTTTACTCTGGAGTTATGCTTAACCCGCGGGTGACTTGGTATGGAGAAGCCGGCTTTAAATGACATGTCTGTATTGTCTGTCCCCCTATCGAAAGTGACGTTATGTGATTTTTGACGTAATTTGTCCCCCATCGAAAGTGGGGTTATGTGTGAGACGTCGTGGAAAATTTGACGTTTGTTTGTTTATCTTGAGTTTATTTGGAATATTTTCAAGCTACTTACAGTTTACTTTGTTATAATATACTTTTTGAGATGCAGAGTGAATATTTAAAGACTTGAATGCAGGAAAATCGGGATCTGGGCGAACGGTTAGTCTAAAAAAATGTCCAGATGACATTTTGATCCACAGTTCACATTAATGAGCAAACGAAGGCCTACAAAAGCTTAGATTCTTACGAATATTTCGAAAATGGCTTTATTTCAGATGCAGGAACAGTGGTAGGGAAAAATGTTCACGTTTTAATTGGAAAATTTTAAAACAAAGGCCAATGAAAAAAGCCTGACATCATCCTTGTTACCTTGTTGAAACTACTTCCACAATCAACTTCAAGACCCGTTTGTGGCATTTTTAATTGGAAGAAACACTAATGAAGTCAATAAAATAATAAAATAAACAGAGTTCATTCACAAAACAATCACAAAATGCACTTTAAAAAGCTTTATTTACGACTAATATATAATGTGCGTATTATACTTGTGATTTTGGCAGTATAATGACATATGTTATTTCTCCAGGGCTTAATGACGAGTAGCGGGATTAATGGTCATTATTCCACAAAAGTGTCAGTGTCAAACGTGTAGTGCTTGTAGATTTGTATTGAAAATTATGAGACGGATGAAATTTGTTCATTGAGAATCTCAAATAAATTAATTTGTCGTAAATAAAGTAGAGTATACTACTCGCAATAATGGCTATTATTCCCTCGGAATGTTACTCCCTCGCCGCTAACGCGGCTCAGTTCGTAATAATCCTCGGGAATAATAGCTATCATTATTGACTCGTGGTATAATCTACTATTAAATCACATACTCTCATATACGGGAACTTCTGCCACAACGCACTTTTTGACAGGTCGTTGGAATGCCTAATTGTGATTTCTATGAATATGCTTTTCTCCTTGCATATCCTTTGAAAGTATTCTGCCTATTTTCCTGGTATTTCTTCCAACTTCTCCTTATCTTTTTTCCTTCTTATATCTTCAGATCTGTAATCGTCTTTGTATACCTGATGCCCCTGATGGTCATGAGCCCAAATAAAAAGAAGTCTGTTTTCCTGAATATGTTCCTATAGTTTCTTAAATTTATCCAAACTTTCCCGCACGTCCTTTTGGATATTGGAAACGATAAAACAGGTTCATGATTTAGTAAAATCTTGAAGTTTATTTATGCTTGTTTTTGAATTTAAATATTCCTATTCATCTAAATTTTCTCCTACTTCTCCGTATTTTCACAATTTTCCTTTAGACTGCCTCTGCAGCTTCTTGAATGGAGATGAAGGCTTTCCAGATGATTTCTTTCTAAAATAGGCTCTCAATTTGCCATATAGGAATCAGATCACAGGTGGATAACTTTCACACTAAACTGCTCGCTTAAAACCCTACCGTGACCCTAGAAAAACCAATATTGCACAGTACATGCAAGATCTGGAAAGGGGTCTACGAGAGGTTGCAGTTAAAACACCCAATGATTAGAGCGGTATGCCAATACCATCCAGAGTGCCATCATAAAATCCTATAAGATGTCGAGCCCACTGCGGGATGTTCCAAAACACCTCTGCTTGGTGGTGTCAGGAAGTGGAACACCTCAGGGCGACGATAAGAATAGCTTTCAATAAAGCTAAAAACACCAAACTACCAAACCAACTCAACCAGTATAGAAAAATGGTACGACAAAAACAAAGAGATGCCTGGAGGACATACTGCAACGAAATTGAAAACTATATGGAAGCAACGAGACTTCAGAAAGCTCTTACTAATGACCCACCTTTACTGCCAAACTTCAAGAAAACACAGAGTTACTACTAGCAATCCACTTTCCGGACTTCACAACCAACGTCGTGGAGAATCGGACGCAGGTAACATACATACCCTCTGTAGCTGATTGGCAACTAGCGAATCAGATAATATAGGAGGAACGAATAGGTTGGGAATCTCAGGCTTCTCTGACTTCAAAGCACCAGGACCTGACGGCATCTATCCAGCCCTACTTTAGTGGGATCTGGCGCCACTCTTGCCACAACTGGTAGGGATGTTCAGGGCGTCTTTGGCGCTGAGATACATACCCAAGGCTTGGAGAGAAGTTAAAGTGGTTTTCCTACCCAAACCAGGGAGGATGGACTACACCACCCCCAAAGCATATCGCCCCACTAGCCTCTCATCATTTTCTCTAAAGAGAGGCTCGGGGTTTTCATCAACAATGAGGGAACCTTTGACAAAACCACCTTTCAAAAAATTGGTAACAGGAAGGAATACTCAATACTCCGAAAACTGTTACTGGATGGATATTCAATATGCTTTCCCAAAAAATTGTACAAATAAGTGTGTAGAAATGGTCATAAGAGGCTGCCTGCAGAGAGGTATGCTAGAGTAAAAATCAAACAAGAAGAAGCCATTGACGTCAGCGCTGACAAAGAAGGCAGATTTCTTTTTCTCTGGGTCCCTCCCATCTAAAGTGAGACAAACGATAACGCGTGTGGCTTCTTCTCGTTTGATTTTTACTCTATCACCTCTCCTGTGGAACATAGTTCATTGTCCGCCTAAACAATGACAACCACTACACAATAGCTTACGCAGATGACAATCATCTTGCATGGAGGTAAATTCGAGAACTCGCTCTGCAAACGCATGCAACTTGCTCTTCGAATTATAGAAAGATGGTGCACGGAATACACTCTGCCCATCAACTCCAAAAAGACTGAAATGGTCCTATTCACAAGAAAGAGGAAACTGGTACTTCCGACAGCACCCAGATTCTTAAACGCCGCCGAGGTCAAATATCTGGGAGTGACACTCGACTGCAAACTAACATGAACTCTCATATTGTTATGAGAATACAGAAAGCATATATCGCCTATGAACAGTTTAGACGTACTATTGGTAAGACCTGGAGGTTCTCCCCCAAGGTAGTTATGTGGATCTACACAACCATCATCACTCCTATACTCACCTATGTGTCTGGGGACATAAGGCCAAACACACTACTAGACGACGTTCAAAGAATGGCATGGTCCAACATAATTGGTGCAATGAAAACCACACCAACTAGGGCGTTGGTAATTCTATGTTTGAGGCCTCTGGATACTTATGTCAAGGAGGTCCTTTAACCACAATAATGCGCTTCCGCACTATTGGAATAGAACCAAGTGCAGAAGTCGGTTTGCAGAGAGCCCGCACATGGCGTGAGACAACAAAGTCGATTCCATTGTTGGAAGCCAGAGTGGACTCTGCAACACCATGTTTCGTCTTCAAAAAGCACTACGCAATCAACATGAAAGGATTGGAAACAACACAGTGACAGGGATAAGTAACATCTACACTGATAGTTCCAAAACTGGAACAGGCTCGGGATGCGGAGTATACTCCAAAGCCCTCAAGCTGAACCTAACTATAGCCCTTGGCTTCGAACTCTTGAATTGTCAAAATCTTCAAGATAATAGATTACAATATCCGTGATGAAATTATTGCCTCAATAATTGTATAATATGATAGGTCTCTAAGAGTTTGCAATCTGTCAGTAACAATCACTCAGCTAAGTTACCGATTTATCTTGAAATGACGCCATTGAAAACATGCATGGGCGATGCTTTCTGACGGTTTGCAAACTGTCAGAGACTCCTATGAGAACAGACCTGATATGAATCGACTGCCACAAAGATCCAAACTTGAATAGGTATTGTCCGTCGATTTGAATCTGACACTTTCCGTATGAGGAGCGAGAGGGTGAAGTATATGGCAAAAACAGGTGTGACGTCAGGTGACCATTGGCGTTCTAACGTAGGGAGCCACCAGCTCACATTTTTTTGGAGTATCAGATTAAAATCCATGGAGTTTATATACATTCCTATTTTCTGATTTAAGCCGACTTCTGATTTTCTTTAATTCGACAAATGCAAGAGCCAGGAGTAACCAAAAGTTGAGCTGGAAAAATTGAGAAATAGAGAGAAGAAATTCGAGAGAAATTGAAAAAAAAAAACTGCTAGACACTTTTCTCTATTGAGATAAGTTTACAAGAAAACGAGATGGGAATAGACAACAATTGAGAAAAAAGAGAAGAAATATAGAAAAAATTATGAAAATATTGGAAAATAAATGAAAATTTATGTTTTTCCACGTGTTTTTCTTATTCCCAGGTTTTTGAATTTTCTTTATTCTCACAGTTTCAAGAGCCGGTAATAGATAAAAATTGAATTGGAAAAATTGAGAAATAGAGAGAAGAAATTCGAAAGAAATTGAAAGACAAGTACCTAGACACAAAATATTTTATTTCTAATCCAAACTCATTGAATTTTCTCTATTTAGAGAAATTTACAAGAAAACGAAAACTCGAGAGATGAGAATGGACAAAAATTTAAATAGAAAAATTGAGAAATATAGAAAAAAAAAATAAGAAAATAGGAATCACTGAAAAAATCTAGGTACGCAAACTTTCTCGTTTATGGCATTTGAACAATATGATTTTCATGATAGATAAACATCATAAAAAAAATCCCATAAGCTTTTGCATGTACCTCAAAAAAAGCCATAAGTTGTGAAAGTTCTAGGAAAATTCTCAGCAAAATCTATCATTATCTGACGCGAAAATCGCAAGAAAACGTTTCAAAACTCAATTGTTGATACATGATTCATCAGAATGAATATAAAAAAATAGATATCTTGTAATGATATCTAACGGGATCATTGGACAACTTTTCTTTAATTTATCACATTTAATTACAAAATATTGTTTTGACATTTTAATAGCAAAACCCCATAAGAAATTTCCCATGGATGGAATTATCGCATTACAGTAGGCATCTAGCAAGAATGTGCACCTGCTGACGCTAAAAGCTCATCACGATAATGAGCGATAACTCGCATATATTTTTCCTTTAGGTTCTGGGACGTTTGTTCCACCTAGCTTAACAGAATTATGTTTATTTATGGCCAAACTGGACCGTTTTGAACATATATAACCACATTTGTAATTGGAGTGTGGTTGCGTTCACGCATCATTTAACTACGTGGCGAGGCTGATGCTTCTGATTGCACGTGTATATTTTCGTTATTTTATGCATTTTATGTGCGTGGGAAAGAAAAAATAGTATACCTAAAGCCAGGTGCGAACTGGGCTGTATGTAATTTGTATATTGGTGTTTTTATTACTTGCACAATACCAAGCATAATTAGGTATTTGGCTTGTTTCCTCGTTCTGATTATGTTTTAGTATGATGGAAATTATTTGTAGAATATACCTCCGTCCTGTGCAGCTGTTTAGGTCGCAATTTTTGCTAAAGAATTAGTTGAGGTTATGTTTCCTGGTGTGTGTTTTTTGTTAGCGTTGTTTCCCCACTAAAATAAAGATAAATAACAAAAACATTGAAAACCTATATTTGCCAAAGAAAAGTTGTATTGAGTTGTATTTAACAACAACCAGACATGCTAGCAATTATGTAATACACCTATAAAAATATGTAGGTACAATAAATTAGGACAGTACTGGAGAGCATTACGTTGATAAATTTTATGTAATGATAAAATAGGTATCTAGTATTTGGTATAGCTTATTGAAAATCAGTTTCAGTGGGATTTTAAACTGTAACAGCTTCACCCTTACTTCCACAAAAAAAAAATATTCATAATTTTTTTTTTTCGGCAATTTCTAGATATCCACCACCAGAACGTAGATTACACCCTAGAAACAATACACAACATGGTGACACTAATCCCCTGGATCAGGTTTCAAATCTTTCACCTGCCAATTACCAATCGACACACCTTCATCATTCTCGAGCTCATAGATAGAATACCCAATCTTTTCCCGATTCCTATATGGTCCGTAAAACTTCCCTGCCAATTTTGAAGCAAAATAATTGGCCCCATCAGACAAGGCATACTGTCTCCTCCATACCATATCTCCAACGTCATACTCCATGTGTCTTCTACGAAGATTATACTGGTTGCGAGAGCTTTTTCCATACGCTTCTTTACAAATTCCCTAACCTTCTTCAAAATCTGTTCCTTATTACAACTTGTATGAGCAACATGACCCCCTGACTATTTGAGAATATGTCTCCATGCATAACCATCTTTTGCTCAAAATTAATAAAATAAGAAGTTGCACTGGTGACCTTATGTCTTGCACTCCGATAGGCACGACCCAATTCTGCTAGGTATTTATCCCATTTACGGTGATTTTCCTCTACATACGCCGATATCATACATTTCAGTACACGATTCACCCATTCAGTTAGATTACATTGAGGTGGATAGTAAATGATTTTAACACCAAAAGATTTACACAAATTAGAAAACCCACGGCTACGATCATGAACACCGTTATCACACTTCAAGTGCTGAGGAACACCAAAGACCAAAAAAATATTCCCCTTAATTATTTTCGTCACTGAAATAGCTGTGACTCTTCTTGAAGGGAAAAATGGACTCAAAATTACTGAAATTATCAGTAACAACTAAAATGTACTGATTCCCATGCGATGGTTTCGGCAAAGGACCACAAGGATCAGTACTTATCATTTGCCAGCACCTATAAATAGACATGAATTTACCCATCAACCTAGGTTTCTTTGGCTCCGGTTTAGTCCTAAAACAAGTCTTACATTTACGTATGTATCGAGCAATATCAGATTTCATTCCAGACCAATAGAATAATCTCGCAATACGATGGAAAGTTTTATACACCCCCAAGTGTCCAGCAGTTTTGCCATCATGAAATTTCTGGAGAATTTCTCCTCTACTTTTCTTTCGGTACCACTAATCTCCAATGACCATAAGACCATATTCATTCCTCAGCTCTGGAAAATCAGAGGCGACATATTTTAAAATTTTGGCATTCTCAACTCGCCATCTTCAACGGAAATTTCTTAATAAGACCTCGCAGCTTCAAATACCAGGGATCTGTGATATCGTTAGCCTCAATATAACTACATTCCGCTTCCAAAGGCAAAGCTCTAGACAAGGTATATGGAACAACATGATCTTTTCCAAGACGATGTAAGACCTCATAGTCAATTTACTGCAGCCTTAATGTCCAACGACCTAATAATCTACCCTGCGGATTCTTAAGGTTGTCTAACCAGACCAATGAATGACAGTCGTAATAACATAGAATTTTGATTCCAAATAGCACCTAAGTTTTTCTATCGCCCATAAAACAGTAAGGCATTCTCGTTCAGTGCTATTCTTACTTTGACACGGTTCTAGAAAGATAAGGGATGACATATTCTTCCCCATCAAAGTTTTGGGTAAGCACTGCCCCAAGACCATATGCTGACGCATCGGTTTGAACATAAAAAGGATAGTCAAAATTTGGACAAGCCAAAATAGGCGCAGAAATAAGCGCATCCTTAATTTCAGAAAAAGAAACTTCGCACTCGTCGCTCCAAATGAACGTTTTGCCTTTATGAAAAAGTGATGTGAGAGGGGCAATAACATCAGAAAATTTATCTACAAATCGACGATACCAACTTATCATTCCAATGACTCTTCTGACTTCTCGCACAGATTTTGGACGGGGTAAATCCATAATAGCATACACTTTACTTGGATCGAAAGCAATTCCAGAACGATTAATAACATAACCCAAGAATTTGAGCTCTGGACGACAAAAATGACACTTTTCACGATTCAGGGTTAAATTGGCTTCTTGAAGACGATTGAAAACTTTCTCCAGAACCTCAATATGTTTTTCCAAGATGATATCATCTAAAAATTTCAACATGTAGGGCTCGAATTCTGCGTCAAAAAAATTATCGACCAAACGTTGAAATGTTGCAGGAGCGTAATGGAGACCAAACGGCATTCTAACAAATTGAAACAAGCCTCTGGACGGCACAGTGAACGCTGTATATTGGCGAGAAGAAGGTTCAAATTCGATTTGCCAATAAGCACTTTGAATATCCAATGATGACAAATATTTGGCACCTCCTAACTTACGTAATACATCTGCAATATATGGCAATGGGTACACTAACGCGATTAATCTTACGAAAGGCAATACAAAATCTCCAAGTTTTGTCTTTTTTAGATACCAACAATACTGATGAAGACCTAGCACTTGAGGATTTCTCCACAACTCCCAACTCAATTATTTATCGAGTTACTCATCTCTTGCTTAAAAGGTGACACCGGATAATATCGTTGTTTGATGGGTTCCTTTTGAGTTATCTTTATCTTATGTTGTAACTTGTCAGACTTCGCCCTCGCAAAATAAGTGTCAGCCATTTTATAAAGCCGTTCCAAATCAGGAGAACTCAAATCACCACCAGATTGTCTGGAATTCAAAATAGGATCATTCAAATCAACCTTTGAAAAATACCATTCGCCTTTCCTGACATCAGGCACGATACCCATACGTATCCAAAAATCAACCCCTAAAACCAATTTGTCTTTTAGATGTGGAAAGACATCCATAATCTTCACGACGTCCCTTAAACGTATCGGTACAGAGACAGTTCCTAAACAATGAAACACACTACCGTTTGCCAGTCGACAAGACACATCTTGAGAATTCACCTATAGCCCAGGGTTTGCACGGATTTCCAACCTTCCTCATTCATGAACACCTTGTTTGCACCACTATCCGACAACCCATAAAATGACAGACCCGATATTTCTACCTTTAGGAAAGGACATTCTCCATCACCCACCTGAGCCAAAATATAATCAAGCACAAAACTTTATTTTGTTGTCGATCGAAAATGCATTCTCAACAGCAGTTCATCCAGCTGTTGTTCCCGACTTTAGTTTTCCGAAGCTCGACGATTTTCCCAGCTATTGAATGGTCGTGAATTACCTCCCTGTTGTTGATTGGAATTCGAAGTATTCGACCTACTACACCTTTTCCAATTGTAATTCAGAAAGCGGAAAATGTATTTGAGAAAGGGAAATTAAGTTTCAGAAAATGGAAAATGTAATTCAGAATAGGAAGTTATTATTCAGAATATGGAATTTGAAATTCAGAAAAGGAACATAATATTCAGAAATGGGAATTTGTAATTCAGAATAGGAATATGTGATTCAGAAAGGGGAAATTTAATTCCAGAAAATGTAAATTATAATTCAGATATGCAATTTTGAAAATCAGAAATAGGAAAATGTAATTCAGAATCATGAAATATCTATGAGTGTTTTTTTTTTTAACTTTTAATCTTGTGTCGCTGAAGACGGGACTGCTACTTGCGTTTATTAAATTATCATTTGTACAGTTTTACATAAAAATGTTCTTTGCGAATCCAAATACAAAAATCGTATTCATACAAGTTCAATTTTTATTCAGTTACCTATACGTAAACAGATAATAACATACCTCTAAAAAAATTACCAAAAAGTATGTTGATAACTTAATTTCCTCAAATGCAATTCAAAATTTCAGTTACTGACCAACTGGCATATCCTTTAATGCTAGCGTTACGGCATGGAAGGTGGTTGAGTGTTGGGTGGTTCTCTCACTATCTGTATGTACCTGTGCTCTGCTCTGTATCTCTGTACATAGCTTATCGTGAGGTGCATATTATACTTTTCTGAATTACAAATTCCAGTATCTGAAATTAAATTTTCACCGAGATTTTCACCTTATGAAATACAATTTCCCTTTTCTAAATTATAATTTACAGTTTCTGAATTTCAATTTACTATTCTGAATTACAATATTGCTTTTCTGAATTTCAACTTCCTAATCTGAATTTCATTTTCCCTATTCTGAAATTAAAGTTGCAATTCTCAAATTCAATTTCTCTTTTCTGAATTATAAGTTCCTATTCTGAAATACATGTTCCCTTCTCTGAAATTAAAGTTTTATTTTCTGAATTACAATTGAAAAAGGTGTAGTCCTACTACCACTCGAACGGTCGTTATCTCTCCGATCACCAAAATGAAACTCATTAAGTTTGAGACTTTTGATACTCATTTGAAGTTTTACTACATGTCGGACAAGAAAATCGAATTTCTTTTTACTGCAATCCCTCACTAAATGACCTTTTTCATGACATCTTCAACAAGTTGAACCCTGAGCCTCTATCACATTTACAGAATCCTTCGTGCGACCCACAGTACTTGGACCAGCATAAGCCAAATCCCTCCAAGGATAGTTTAGACGAACTGGGAGGTTTAAAGTTGTTTACAGAGTCCAATGTCTGTTCAATCCAAGGGAGTTCTAATTTCCTTCAGAGTTAAGCGCTCTTGGAAGAAAGGCAAAATATTCTTACGTAAAACCTGCATTCGTAATAAATCAGGTACAGGTGTAGGCATCCGATCAAATAATCTTCTCATAACAGCAATATACAGACCTATCGATTCTGTAGTTCCTTGTGTGTGAGCAAGAATCTGTTCCCACAATTTCTCAGCTGAAGGAACATATTCATCTTTCATTAACCGAACCACACCATTCCAATTACTCACAAATCTCTTGAGCCAATTATAATAACGCAAGGCATCCTATTCCAGCTGACGCAAATAACTGTGATTTATCAACATTGCGACTTTGACAGTACTCTTCCACTTCTTCCAGAAAAGCATTGAAACTTTCACAAGGTTTACCTGAAAATTTAATGTTCCACTTTTACACTGGTACACTTTTACTATTAGGTGCTGCAACAGTAGTACTATTCAGTTGGAGAGCTGCCACATTACTATGGTGGGAAGAAGATGCAGAAACTGGCTGAGCATGGTTATCATTGACATTCTCCTGGAAATGTGGATCTGAAGGAGCATCCAACCTTTCCTCTGAATGCAATCTTTTGCTTTTAGTTTTGTAGTCATCAATCAACTTCATCAAAGTTTTTAATAGCGACGATCGTTTACCAATAAGGTCAGCATCATCTGTTGACATATTCTCCAGCCTATTATAGCAATGACAAATTTTTGTTTCCAAGTTCCTAACTTGGCTTAAAGGACCCGAAAAAGCTGCCAAACTAGTACCAATCTCATTTAATTTTGACTCACAAATAACTAATTTATCTTCAATAATCCCAGTAAATGAAAATGGTTGCGTAAAAGAAGCGTTCTTTTCGACCGAGAGAGCACTACGGAGATTTTTCTTAAGAGAATCAACATTGTCAGTATCCGAGACTTTAATTCCTCGACATTTAACCTCATAAATTAGCTCATCCTTTGCCAACCAATACTCTCTACCCAAAGAACAAGTAATTCCTCAGTCCACTGGAGGATGGTGAATGAACGTCAACCAATCAACAACCAATCATTAAGTTCGGTTTACTAAAATCAAACCACTTTCCGACTCAAATTAGGTAACCACGTAGGTGTTAATAAGTATCTTAAAAATACCAATTTGTCTTTGATTTCTACCAAGTAATACGGTAATACCCACTTACAGAATTATATTTATATCCTCAATCCATGCCTTAGGTCAAATTGAAGGAATATCAACATTAAGCTAGGGTTTATAAAATTCAATTTAATTCCCCTTTACCATGTTGGGCGCCAAAAATAAAGTTGCCCCACGTTGAGCGCCAAAATAATGTTACCCCATTAAAATAAAAATAAATAACAACATTTAAAACCTATATTTGCCAAAGAAAAGTTGTATTGAGTTGTATTGAACAACAACCAGACACGATAACAATTATTATGTACCACACCTAAAAAAATATGTACAACAAATTAGGACAGTACTGGAGAGCATTACGTTGATAAATTTTATGTAATGATAAAGTAGGTATCCAGTATTTGTTCTAGCTTATTGAAAATCAGTTACAGTGGGATTTTAAACTGTAACAAGCGGAGCGTAATTTTTGTGCTCAATATATATTGCACAACATTGGATCTTTTGCAATATAAGTGTGCGCCCGAATAATGGTATTGTGTATCATCATAGTGATAGACAAAATTGATCATGGATCATGGATCGAAACTCTGCTTGTTTTTCAGTGATAATGATCTCATTTATGATTTGGTATTAAAGATAATAAATATAATATTTATGGATGTTTCTTTGCTCAATGTTCTCATAACTTTCCAGCTCTCCCTGCTTCTTTGACCTCCTACTCGAGTCTATTTTCTGGCATTTTTGATTCCAAGATCTTTTTTTCTTTGCCCCAGCCTTCGTCTTACTTTTGCTTTTGCGATCTTGTTCACTCTACTCGGTTTTTGATAGGTAAGTGTGTGGTTCTAGACTTCTTTTATCCTCTCTCAATCATTTCATCCCACCAGTATGGCTCTCTTCTCTTCTTTGATGGTTTTTTATTCGACCTAATGCTTTATCTGAGGCTTGTTAAATTTTTATAATTTTGTAGAAATACTGGAAGTACGGCGAAATTTATATTTTTCAATTTCAAACGCGCAATATTAAACTCCAATGATTTTTGTTTGTTTGTTACTCTGCTATAAAAGTGTGTCCATACTGTTTTCAGATCCTTCCTCAATTATCTTAGTTTCGAGTAATCACTTCTATGTTCCATGTACCAAAAAATCATGAACCTTCTCATTTGCTCATGTTTGGTTTCCCTAGAAATAATATGTTCAGAAAGTTAATCTGATGTTTCCACCCCCAACCTGATGGATGACCCAGGGAATTTTTGATCAAGATTTCACCAACATTCTGGTGGAGAGGAGCCCTTTCAGGATGCATCTTCACCTAGATACGCCCTGTTTTTTTCCTCTTCCCTACCTTAATGCAATGAGACACCCAGGCTTGGAACTACCATAGCAGAGTGACACATTTTAACTTGCTTTTATAAAATCTGCCATTTTTGTTGCCAAACTTTTATCGCTTCTTCCTCATATGGACCATATAGTGTCATCGCCCCCATTCATCCTGGAAGATGTTAACGTGTTTTTGAAAGTAGGTATTGAACATTCTTGATGTAGATGAGCATTAACAGAACAAGATGGAATGCAATATAAATAATCGTAAGTGCGATAAAAGGTTTGTTTCTTTCCGTTTGGTGAAAAAAACTAAATAGAAAATGATGTCTAATTCGTTCAAACTAATAAATAAAAGAAAATACACGCGAGGCGCAATTATCAAGAGAAATAAATAAAACCATATACGGTCCAAATGCAAGCGCAGTTTTGCTCCCTGCTATATATTTTATTATTATTGCTGCCTCTTGTCTTTGGCAGAAATTACGATTACAAGCCTTCTTCTTCGCTTAAAATTAGGTATTTATCATCATCGGATTCAAAAGGCCGCTCGCGGAATGGAAAAAGAGCGCGATTTCTAATAAGCAGGTTGGCTACAATTTTATCGCGTTTTATGTTGCCTGTAATTATTATTATGGAAAATAGTTACAAGCGAGACTTTAACTACGTGTAGTAGCCGCATGAGGCCTTCTTGAGTTACGTCGACACGAAAGAATTTTTTTCTTTTGAAAAGTTCGTCTTTGGCTACACCCGAGTGGTGAGGAAATTAGTTTTCAATCGATTGCCATTTAGAAAATTATTATTAAATCATAATTAGTAGTACATACGCCAGCTCGGCGATGGCTAACATTAACATTTAACGTTATTTATATTTTCCTATAAACATATAAAGATTTTAATGTTAAGGGGATGTTTTAAATAAAGGAAGAATGCTGAACTATAAATTATTTTTAGAAAAATTTAAGAACGAATGAAATATTTCAATATCACAGGCTGTATATAACAAATATTGCAATGACAAAACTCATACTAATTGAAAATACATGCATATAACTTCTTTTAAATTTCAAACAGAATTTGCCAGGCCTTTATTGGATGTTAGGTATCTAAATGTGAACAATGTAACATTCGTATGTAAAGTACATCTAACATTCTATAGAAGTTTAACGGAGAAAATTATGTTTGGAAAGTTTATAAAGGTAGGTACTTCCATTGTTAACGTATCGGGAATTTTTAAGGTACCTATTTCATAAATAATGTGATCTTCCTTTCCTATTCTCTTCACAACGAGATGTCTCATCATTCACAAATCCTTATATACGCTATATACGTGAGACATACATAATATATTATTTCTCCAGATCTAATAAAAGTTTAAAAATAAAACTGAAACATAAGTTCGTCTAATAGTCACTAATATGTATCTCTACACTCAGTTGTTGTGATGTCTGACATTGAAGGTTGTGTTGGCTTGGACAATCCTGAAAATGTTTGTTTTAAGTTCAAATAGTGTTCCATGATTTGAAATGTGTAATACAATGTACGGTCTGCAGCAGCTATCATGAGAAATGCGAAAAGATCGATATGCAAGGTTTTCACATGAAAAAGTCCACTTCCAAAATATTCCATATGTGATCCGTTGCCAAATGAGGTTATGACAGAGGTAAACAAACAGTATGAAAGATCGAGAAAAAAGGAGCCGACGGAAGATAGTAATTTGGATCAAAGTGTTGTAATTGAAATTCATGAAACATTGAAATGTTTGGTCAATAACACAAAGGAATTGCAGGAAAATATCGATTTATTGGTAGCAGTAAATACTAAATATTAACCTGAAAAAAGAAATATCCGATCTGAAGGGGGTTATCACAGCCCCTCCTGCTGTTTTGCCTGCATCATCAGCAATAAAAGATGATTTATGTACCTACCAAGGTGATTCCAAGTGATATTGGAGTTACAATGGGCACGCTCACGAGAGATGAGGGCCTCATTCTAAGTTGTGAGAACGAAAAATCAGTTGCAGGTGTACAGTCAGAAATCCAGAGTAAACTTGGTAATAACTATGATGTTGATAGGCCGAAATTATTGGAAAAATGTATTAAAGTGATTGGAATTATTGAATGTGAATTTAACAACAGTGAAGAGGAAATTGTATCGAAAGTGGTGAACCAAAACGACCTGGACCTGAATACAAAGTTAAAAATAAGGTACAGATCAAAAGTTCATAATAATAGATTCAATATTGTGTTTGAAGTTAACAGCAATACTTACAATATACTAATAGAAAAACAGAGAATGAATATTGGGTGGAATCGGTGCTGGGTACCTGATGATTATGGTATCCTTAGATTCTTAAAATGTTGCCGTTATGATCAAGTGACTGACCTCACAGAAAAGAAAGTATGCCCTAAATGTAGTAATGAACATGATTATGAAGATTGTTCCAGTGATATTGTTAAATGGTCCAATTGTGAATTGTTCAACAGGAAATATGGTCTGAACATGAATATTGTCCATGTTGTCTGGGATGTGACTAAGTGTGAAACCTACCAAGTAGCAGTTAGATGCAAATATTGTCCCAAACTCCAGTGTTGTGTATTTCAATTGCCAGGGCTATCTCAACAATAAAGACACTATTACTGTTTTGGTTACAGATTGGAAATCAAGATTACTGTTCTTATCACAAACCCATGTGACTGAAAATGATGATCCAATAGAACTGAAGTTTGATAGATATAATTTGGAACAATATATGTAACAGAAGAACTGGCGGAATCATGGCCCTAATAAGAACTGACGTTAAATAATGTAAAATCAAAATAATGCAGTTTGTCCAGAACTATGTATGTATGGTTGTTATCTCTTGAACTAGGCTTAACAAATTCGAAGTTTCTATGCACCGTATTGTACCATCCGCCCCAGAAAGAAAATGCAAATTTTGTTAACTTCTTTACAGATTACCTAAATCGGGTGAGTGATTTTAGAGGTATTAATGTTATAATAGGTGATTTCAATTTTGATCTCTTGAAGGAATGTTCAACAAATCGTAAGCTCCCCAACTCGAATTACAGCAGCGAGTATGCAACTTTGATAGATTACATTGTGACAAATGACGAACGAGTCACACATACAGCGCACCAAACACCAAAAATTAGTGACCATTCCATCCTGACTGTGAATCTTGAAATTGGTCCCGAAATAAACTCTGATATTGTCATTTGTAAAAGAGCAAGGAGAAATTTTAATTTGGAAAATTTCCAGGAAGCACTTTTTAACACTGCATGGAACAATAATGTGGCCGATGTTAACATATTGGCAAATTCACTGGTACAAAGTATAACAAACATATTAGAAGACATGTGCCGAAGAACAAAAATATGTATCAAGCAGAAGTACATTGATAAGCACTAAATTACACATGAAGTAAGATAAATGATGAAGGAGAGGGATGCATTATATGAGAGAGCTGTTATTGTAAGGAATGAGTATGAGATAAAAAGGAATGAAGTTGTAAAACAGATTAGGGTTGAGAAGGAGTAATACTACCAAGAGGCCATAGACGAAAATAAACATAATCCAAGAGAATTGTGGAAAAACCTAAAAACATTGCTTCCTGGGGCACGATCCTCGGGCAGGGAGTAGCTCCCCGATAGAACGAATTTTTTTGTCCTTGTCAACGTAATCGAAAAGTAAACAAGAATGACAAAGAGGAAAAATTTGTTCTCTCGGGGAGCTCTACTCCCTGGCCCGAGGATCGGCCCTCTGGAAAGAACCACCATTCCCCTAAAGAGGTTATATTTGACAGCTTAATTTTGGTAGATGAAATGAAAATAGCCACTGAATTCAATAAATTTTTTGTCAACAGTATTTCTGAATTGATTGACCAACTGCCAAAAACCCAGGATACTATTTATGCTATCACCAGTATCACCCACTACATTACACATGATGTTTTTTCTCAGTTTGAGAGAATATCTATGGGCAAATTGAAACAGATCCTGAGTAGCATGAAAAAGGTTGGAGGTGGTGAAAGTGGAATTACCAAATAAGTGCTCAGCGATGCTTGCCCTGTCATTGGTGATCGAATTCTTGATACAATTGCTGCCTCTCTATCAAGTGGTGTATTTCCTGAGTCATGGAAGGAGTCAATGGCAATCCCTATCCCTGAGGTAAACAATACAAAACAGCATAAAGAGTTTAGACCTATAAATACTGTACCCGTATATGAAAAGCTTTTGAAATGGTGGTGCAGCTTCAACAACATTGTGAAAAAAAAAAAACAGCTATTAGTCTCAAACCAGTCAGGTTTTCGCAAAAACCATTCCTGTGAATCTGCTATTGTGAGCATCTGTGATGATTTTCTCAAAGAAATTGACTGTGATAATATTGTTAGCTGTTTTCCTGTTAGTTTGAGACTGTTAACAGAGATATATTGCTGAATAAGTTGGAAAAGATGGAAATTGAGAGTACTGTTCTCGGTTGGTTTAGGTCTTATCTGTTCAATAGAATTAAATGTGTTAAATTTAAGAATTGTGTATCTGAAAAAATGAATACAAAATATGACGTACCTCAGGGAACTGTTTTGGGTCCACTGTTGTTTTTATTATACATAAATGATATAGGTAGGGTGGTAGATAAAAGTAAAATTGTTTTGTTTGCGGATGACACAATGCTGTTCGTTGTTAGCAGAGATGTGAACCAATTCCAACAAATTGTGAATGTCGAATTAAATAAATTATATGGGTGGCTCTGTGATAACAATCTTTGCATCAACGTTGAAAAATCTAAGTTTTGTGTTTGGTAAAAGATCGAGAATTAGGGATATTGATGTAAATAATATACATATCAGCATGAATAATGGTGCTCTGGCACATGAAAACCAAGTACTTAGGAGTAGTTTTGGATGCAAACCTAAAGTTCCAGGCTCATGCTGACTATGTTAGGAGGAAATTTCCTAAAAAAGTTTGTTTTCTTTCGTGGGTAAGGAAATAGTTTATCGATCGGCACGAGGATGCTGTTGTATAATACCTCATCTACAGTTTTGTTCCACACTTCTTTATGCATTGCCTGCTTTCAAGGTAGAGCCAGATCCAAAAAACACAGAACAGGGCTATGAGGGTGAATCTGAAATGCAATCGATATACTCCTATCAGGGTTATGCACGATGTTTTGAATGTGTTGTCTGTTAGACAGAAGAATATTTTCAATAATGTGTATGTATTTGAATGTAAGATTAAGAGACGGGTTACTACCAAATTAGATATGTTATAGAGTAACTGTTTTTAGAGATGTACATGAATATAGTACTAGGAATTGTGGTGATTTTCTTTTGGCGCAAATATGCAATAGGTACTGCGCAATTGTTGAATTCTTTATTTTGTAAAGGCTTGCATGAATTTAATCAATATTATCGAAATTGTGATAATAAATATCAATCAATTTAAAATGTTAGTAAGGTCCTATATTGTTTTAAATTTTTGAATTGAATATGAATTTTGTGAAGATTTTTTTATTCCATTCTTCGTATTTTATATGTAGGTAAAGAAACGATTTATTTATTTATTTATTTATTGCATAGCTTTGTTCTGACTAACTGGCTAAAGTTTCAAAATCAAAAGTAATCCTAAAATAAATTTTGTTTGTCGACCAATTTGAATTGCTCAACACATAAAAGAAAATATGTATTTCCGTTGAAAAATGTTTGGATAATTCGCAACTAACCTAGTCACCTTATGAAAATATACAATTGCATACAGATTGATTTTTAAAATTTAATTTCCATCTTGATAAAAATAATTATAAACATTCCCATATTCAGTCACCAACAAGTGCTAAATTAAAAATTCGATTTTATCTACACACACATACCTCATCAATTCATTATCATTCCTTAAATAACTCCACCACTTAATTTTTTAGGGGAGAATTCCACATATGAGGGTAGTAAGTTCTATCTTTGATGTTTTCTCATATGTAGCATAATTGCTAGGGGACACTTTCAACCGGAACAAACAGGTGGACACAGTTTTGTGTGGGAAAAAAAAAACTGCAACGCAGGTGGGAAAGTTATAGGAAGTTGAGTTTCGATGTTTTGGGAAAATATTTGGGGGATGAAAATAGATTTTAGAATTGGGGTGATAATTATTATTAGTTTAAAAGATATAGTCAAAATATTAGGAGAATTGAAACGTAAACATGTGAATCATTTCCTGCAAATCATCAAATCACTGTAACTAATTATCCATTTACAAAATCCAAAAGGTGACAAAGTAATGAGACAAGAGGAGCCCCTGGGGTACTGTTTCACGGTTTGCTGGACACGTTTGTTAGACAGAATTAACGATCTCCTTATGTTAATTTGCGCCCATAGTTGAAAACAATGGAACAGAAAATGGGAGTTTATCCACAGATGCTTTATAGTTTATTATTATATATTTATTTTATAAAACGCTCTATTGTTTAACACGTATGGATTGCCAAAGTGACGTCAGCAATGGCGTTTCTGATTTGTGTAATTAAAAATGGTAATTTTACGCTCATTTGCTAGAACGTACCATCTAATCGGTCAAGCTGTTTTGTTGGTTTGACGGAACAATGGGAAAATGTACTGTGTTTTGTGATTTTTTTATTTTTCACTATTTGAACTAATATCAAGATTAAAGCAAGGTAAATACAGGCTGAATAGAGATAATGAAATAGAGAAACAATTAAACACAGAAATAATTGACAGTATTATAATAGTAAGGTGGACTAAATAGCTATGCATAATGTGGAGGACAAAAAATCATGGACAAAACAATAACTTGCAGCCTAAATTTCTAAATTAATAAATAAATAAAATAGGTATGTATAAGTAAGTATATAATTTTGACCAATGAACAATACCTTAATTTTTATAACCTTGGATCCGCGAGCAACATCCGGTAGCCAGACTAGCAGCAGCAAGATAATAAGGCAATTATAACAATTTTTAAACAAATTAAAATCGGTAATTTTACATCATCTCTCCCGCTGGACTGTTATTGAGTCGGTATCGTAATTGTAACTTGCTGCAACGTATTTAAATTATAAATAATCGACTTTTCTATTATCGTGATTATATGGAGGGACTTATAACCCGGTCTTTTTTCTGGCTACCATGCACGCTCTCTGGGTATCATTTAAGTTACGATTAAAAGCGACTTGATTTGAGCGAGATAATAGAGAGCTATTGGATAATATAGTGTGCTTTTCTTATTTTATTTTTGTGTTTCGTTTCTATAAGACATGCCCTATACTGCCTATACATATTAAACATGAATAATAAGCGAGAATAATTTCTTTTTTGCATTTTCTTGACCTCAGAATACCTATAGGAGAGACGAGAGATAACGCGAAGAGATGAGAGAAGAGCTCTCTTGTCGGGTCAGTTAAGTTAGCCCACCCCCCCCCCCCCCCCATAGAAAATTTCTGGATGAAAATTATCACATAACTTTGCTCTAGTAAAAATTCAGAAATTTGATCATGCTCATTTTGTTCTCCGAGTTTTGCTCCATTACCAGGAGAAACCTAGAGAGCTCCCAAGAATCTCTCCCAGCCCCCTCCCCAGTGAAAATTTTGAAATTTGATCATGCTCATTTTGTTCACCGAGTTTTGCTCCATAATCGGCGAGTTTTGCTCTATTATTACCAGGAGAGACCTACAGAGCTCCCAAAAATCTCTCCTAGCCCCCCCGGTAAAAATTTTGAAATTTGAACATGCTCATTTTGTTCTCCGAGTTTTGCTCCATTTTGTACCATAATCAGCTCGTTTTGCTCCATCACGAACCGTTTTCGGATGCCACGCTTTGAGCACTTTCGAGTTAGTCCGAAGTACTCCGGCTACAATTTTACACATTCACAAAATGGAGCAAAACTCGGAGAACAAAATTAGTATGATCAAATTTCAGAATTTTCACTGGGAGGGGGATGGGACAGATTCTCGGGAGCTCTGTAGGTCTGTCCTGGTAAGTACTTCGGACTAACTCGAAAGCGCTCAAAGCGTGGCATCCGAAAACGGCTCGTGATGGAGCAAAACTCGCCGATAATGGAGAAAAATGGAGCAAAACTCGGAGAACAAAATGAGCATGATCAAATTTCTGAATTTTCACTAAGAGAGGGGGGGGCTAGCGTTATTTCAGCCTCCCACTTAATAGGCCATATAGTCTCTCCACTGTAATGGAGCAAAAGTCGAAATTAGTGGAGCAAAATGAGAGCAAAATTATGGGAACATTTTTATCCAGACGAGAGACTGATTTCCTCTAGATCCTTCGAGGCAAAGCGTTTTCTCGTCTCGTCTCGCGGCATCACTATTCCTTACGGTATTTATGATTTTATCCATAGTTACTATTCCAAATACTTCACTCCAATCAGATAGATTTGGAGAGGCGTTACTTTTCATAATGCTTTTTCCATTTTGTATAAGCAAGAGGACTATTCTAAAACTTTTCATGTCCCTTCAGGGGATCCAGTTTCTCCTGCGATATTTCAAATATCATTGACATATCGTTAAATTATCACTCACTCTTCTGCTGTGTTGATGTAGATTTTACCAGTGGTATAAGTTTAAAAAGACGAAACTCAAAGCTAGTGAACAAATTTTAAGAGATTGTGACTTCATGCCACCCTTCCCTTTTGATCAGGATATTCAAGAACAGTTACTTTTATTTGGATCTCTCAACTTTAGGAGCCAGAATATCTGGAGACGACATCAATGAATCAGTGGCGTAGCTATCATATAGCGGAAGTAAGCAACGCTTACGGGCCGAAGGCCCGAAAGGGGCCCGTCCGGTTGTTCATATTTTCAATAAATCTGGCAACTCGATTTCGATCTAGCGATGTGAAGTGTTACTGGTTAACTGGTTACTGACGGCCCCCGCTACCATAAGCGCAAAGGCGTGCGGCGCATAGGGGCGGCATAGCCAAGGGGTGGCAGATCGCACGAGAAAAAAATATAAAAAAAAATAGTAATTTATAATTTATTTAATATTAAATATGCAATTAAATTTTTTTCTTGAAGTGTTTCAATTATTTTCCTTTTTATTCAAACAGGCACCTGATTCTCGAAATGCCCAGCGCTCGTCTGGGAAAAATTGCCCTGTTTTTCTCACTTCCATGTAAAATCTTATACGAGTGACAAAGAGTGAAAATTAATAGAAGAAGAAAAGAAAATTAATTATCCTTTTTGACGCGACGCCCCTGATTCAACTGGGGGGCCTCTGCAATTAATTATTAATTTGCACCGGAGCCCCGTCAAACCTTGCTACGCCACTGGTTCCATAACTCCCATATAATAAGCTTATGAATAGCAGTTCCTAGCAGATCTTTCTGATTTTTCGAGCAAGGGAGTTGTCCAAATATGACCGGCTTGCATATGTGTTCTATTTGCAGGAACGAGTAAATTACAGAAAAAATCTGCAATTCCGTCATATATTTATCGAAAAAAAGTGTTTGGGCGCTACTAATTTACCAGTTTTAAATGTCAAAGTTTTCGACTTGCAAATGCATTCTGCCAGGGACGTCTCGAAGACTTTTTATTGGGGGGGTGGCGTAGGTAAAATCTCCCAACTGGTCTTAGAAAAATCCCAACTAGCAGGCACGTAGCCAGGAAATTCAGCTATCGAAATTGAGAAACATTGCATGACCATAGGGCTGTCAGAAAAAAAATAGCGCCGCAGTCGAAAATTTT